>CM019065.1:251506016-252998565 GCA_009667805.1 Leptobrachium leishanense
ACAGGTGCAAGACTATGCCAATCACGGCTCAGAGTCCTGATTGGGAAAATTTTGCCCAATCACGGGCTCACAGAGCTAAGTCCCGCGGCACACTATATAAGGCTTCACACAGCCTTTAGCACGTGTTTTGTGAGAGGAGATTGTTGTGTTAGTGTGTGTTCTCACTGCCAGTCTGCCACCAGCTATTGGGGGGGGTCTCATTTCTAGAAAATATCTGGGAATTGTTGTAATCTTTGTGTTCTAACTGCCACCAGCAATTGTGGGGGTCTCATTTCTACAAAATATCTGGGAATTGTTCTAATCTTTGTGTTCTCACTGCCAGCAGCAATTGTGGGGGTCTCATTTCTACAAAATATCTGGGAATTGTTGTAATCTTTGTGTTCTCACTGCCACCAGCAATTGTGGGGGTCTCATTTCTACAAAATATCTGGGAATTGTTTTAAACTTTATGTTCTCACTGCCACCAACTATTTTGGGGTCAGTCATTTATACAAAAAATATCTGGGAATTGTTGTAATCTGTGTGTTCTCACTGCCACCCATCAGGGGGTCTCATTGATTTATAGGAGGTTTCTGGGAATTGTAATCTGTGTCTTCTCACTGCCAGCTATCAGATGGTCCCACATACTTCTAGCAGATTTCTGTGAATTGTAATCTGTGTCTTGTCACTGTTGCCAGCTATCAGGGGGTCCTATCAGGGGGTCTCACTGATTTATAGGTGGTTTCTGGGAATTGTAATTTGTGTCTTGTCACTGCCACCCATCAGGGGTCTCACTGATTTATAGGAGGTTTCTGGGAATTTTAATCTGTGTCTTGTTACTGGCTGCCAGCTATCAGGGTGTCTCACCGAGTTATACCAGAGTTCTGGAAATCTTTAATCTTTATACCAGAGTACCAGAGTTGAATCAGAGTTCTGCAGCATATCTCCAATTTTTATAACAGAGTTGAATCAGAGTTCTGTATATCTTTAATCTATATATCACTCACCATGTCAGAAAGACCAAAAAGGACAGGCAGGCGCTCCCAGACACAGATATGAGGGCAAGCAGCCTCTGTTCCTGGAGGCTGTGCATCTGGTTGTTGTGGACGTGGTGCATCCTCTGCAGGGGCACGCTTATCCTTTCTAACTAGTGCTGGCCGTCTTAAGCAGCAGCAACATACAGAGGATTTGGTGGATTGGCTAACCAGGCCATCCTCCTCCTCCGAGTCCTCTGCCAGCCAGGCTTGTAGTGCTTTACAGTCCACCTCAGCTGCCAAAGCATCTAATGCAGCCTCCATGTCCACAGATACTCCTGCCGTAGCCTCACTATCACACACGGAGGAGTCAGCTGAATTGTTTGACTACAATTTATTTAGATTTCAGTAAGGCTTTTGATACTGTTTCACATAGAAGGCTTATCAATAAATTGCAATCTTTGATCTTGGATTCCAATATTGTTGAATGGATTAGGCAGTGGCTGAGTGACAGGCAACACATGGTTGTGGTAAATGGAGTTTATTCGGCGCAAGGTCTTGTTACCAGTGGGGTACCTCAGGGGTCAGTACTTGGACCCATTCTCTTTAATATTTTTATTAGTGATATTGCAGAAGGTATTAATGGTAAAGTATGTCTTTTTGCTGATGACACAAAGATTTGCAACAGGGTTGACGCTCCTGAAGGGATCAGCCAAATGACAAATGATTTAGGTAAACTAAAAAAATGGTCGCAGCTGTGGAAATTGAGTTTTAATGTGGATAAGTGCAAGATAATGCACCTGGGGCGTAAAAACCCAAGGGCTGAATATAGAATATTTGATACAGTCCTAACCTCAACATCTGAGGAAAGGGATTTAGGGGTTATTATTGCAGAGGATCTAAGGCTAAGTAGTCAATGTAATAGAGCAGCAGGAAATGCTAGCAGAATGCTTGGTTGTGTAGGGAGAGGTATTAGCAGTAGGAAAAGGGAAGTGCTCATGCCACTGTACAGAGCACTGGTGAGACCTCACTTGGAGTACTGTGTGCAGTACTGGAGACCGTATCTCCAGAAGGATATAGACACCTTGGAGAGAGTTCAGAGAAGGGCTACTAAAATGGTGTATGACTTGAAGGAGAAAAGTTACCAGGAAAGGCTTAATGATCTTAACATGTATAGCTTGGAAAAAAGACGAGACAGAGGAGATATGATAGAAACATTTAAATACGTAAAGGGAATCCACAAGGTAGAGGAAGGGAGTATATTTAAAAGGAAACAAATTAGCAAAACAAGAGGACATAGTCTTCGATTAGAGGGGCAAAGGTTTAAAAGTAATGTAGCGATGTGTTAAAGTTTACTGTGGCAGTACCCATTTTTGGCCACAAGATGGAGACTATCACGATTAAAGACCCTGGACACTTGAACTACATGTCCATGCATGCTTTGTGAAGAAACAGGAAGTGGGTGGGTTTGTGGAGAGCTGTACATCCTGCACCTCGTGGAGAACAGGCAGAGCGCGCCAGGGAGTCAAGGAGAGCGGATGCACAAAGTAAAGAGAGAGACCAAAGATATAGGCCGGAGCGCAGACAGAGTGGATCGGGGCCTTCAGGATTGGCTCACTCAGCTTGCGGGACACAGACCTCACCCTCTATGCTATTCAAGTGCAGCTGAAGGAGAGAAGACCCTAGGAGTGAGGAGTACCGCGGTCGATCGAAGCGGGGAGCAGGCGGTAAGCTGGATGAGTCGCGGCTGACAGACAGAGGGCCAGACAACAGATCCGGTGGTCGGCATCCCCCGGCAACATCGAGCGGAGAGGCGTCCTGGGCCAGCCGAATCTCAAGCTTGCGCTGGATGGGTGAGAGGCCCCAAGGCCGTGTTTAAATAAGAGCGTACGCTGCTGTTTCCTTCTAAAACCTACAGGGCCCCAACTGACTAGTCGAAGACATCGCTAAAGTAAACTCACTGGCCAGTTGAGAAGTACCCGGGTACCCTACACACACAAATACATATCACCTCATGTTCTGGGATTTAACCTGTGCAGGACTCATTTTTCTTTTTCGAACCGGGACAAGGGGGCGAAGTTAAAGCTACATTCCGAACATTTTTCCTTTTTTGTTCCCGCTGCGCGTTCACCGTGATACGAGAACTGTGTATTTTATTGTGTCTCGCTACGCGGGTTTTCCTCGAATTTCGTATCTTTTAATTTTCTGCTCGGTCGGGGTTTTTTCCGAAAATACGAAGCCCTCGTGTTTTCGTTTCTTTTACCGCTACGCGTTTATCGTGTTACGAAAGTACTGTAAATCTTCCTGCATATACCGTGTCTTAAGAGCTGCAAACCTTTTAGTAAACCTTTTAAATTGTAAAACTGTCCAGCGTGTTGGAGTATATTTATTCCCTAGTGCGGGGAGACTGACCCGTGGTTCATTTTCAGCGGCTCCTGCGGGAGTGAGCGCTACAGTAACATCAGGAAGCATTATTTTACTGAGAGGGTGGTGGATACATGGAACAGCCTTCCAGTAGAAGTGGTAGAGGCCAAAACAGTGATTGAATTTAAGCAGGCATGGGATAGGCATAAGGCTATCCTAAACAAAAGATAAATCCAGGTAAAGTATCCATGTAATTGGGCAGACTAGATGGGCCGAAAGGATCTTATCTGTCAACATTTTCTTTTTTTTTTTATTGTAATAAAGTTTTATTGAGTTTTTAAACAGATATGACAATACATTGAATGCATGGCAGCATACTCAAGCAGTCGCGGAGTGAATGGAACATAGGTATCAGATAGTAAAATGCGTAATCTATAATGCGTCTCATTCTACATCATATATACATGCAAACATACAGTTGTGTTCAAAATTATTCAACCCCCAATGCTGTAAAGGGTTTTAGGGAATTTAGTGTACATTTGTAATTGTATTCAGAATGAAATCCTACAAGGACTTTTTAAAGAACCATATGCAACTAAAATGACATCAATTGGTTTTGTAATACAGTAGTAAATGTTTCTGTGACGGAATGGATGTTGTCCGCCTGCGGGTGTGCTCCTCTCTGCGTGCCCCACAGCGCTTACCGCTGGCCCGACTACCGAGTGGCACGGCACTCGGCGTCTCGTGCGGCCTGGAGTGACCCTGGAGAAGGGTTAGCAGGCGGTGGAGGGGACCCCTGCGTGTAACCAGCCCGACCACTGAGCAACACGGTACTCAGCGTCCCGAGCAGCTGGTTCACTGACTTTGTTGGTGTGGGGAACGTCTGCGGAGCGCTCGTACGGATACGGAGATCGGATCTCCCTCGGGTGAATATTCGGATCTTATGGGGAATCTGTATCGAGTGGATATTCGGATCTTATGGGAGAATATTCGGATCTTTTAGGGAGTCTCCGTCGAGTGAATCTTCGGATCTACTCACATGCCGCTCGATATACCGAAGCGCGGTAGACGGGCCGCGCCTTCGGATCGGATGTCGGAGCCTCGGTCGAATATTCCCAAAACCGATGGTCATACGCTATACCTCTGTCCTGATGCAAGATGCAGGCACAGGGTGTTCGGTTCGGATCTTATCTCAGGACGCCGCACTCTGAAGACCGCGTGGGATCTCAGAAAATACGGCCGAGATAAAAGTCACCAGTCGAAGCTGAATGCACTAAAATCTGCTTTATTTTTACACATCACATATATTTATAACCTCTAACACAATATCAGAACAATGGGAATCCCTGCCCGCCCACACAAGTCCCATTGGCCCTCGCTGGCAGGAGGCACCCGGGACCCGATTCGTATTGGCGGTTACGAATCGGGGAGTTGCCGAATCGGACCGGATGGTCCGAATCGACCATTTTGCGATTCGACCGGATGGTCCGAATCGGCCATTTTCCGATCCGATCATTCTGACCGGATCCACGAGGCGCTGGGAAAATGGCGGCGGGCAAGGCACACACAAAGGAATTTTCATACATTTCACAATACACAAATGGGGACACTTTTATTACACCACACACAAAACCACATCTAGATAAAATATAAAACGGAACTCCGTGGGTGCAACGGCACCTAAAAGTCTATGGACAAAACCCGTCACCATGAACCGCCCCTGGCTGAGGGTGTTGGGCCATTCCGTGACACTCCTCCCCCTTCCCAAGGTCCGACGCACCCGGTTGGACCCCAACGTGTCGTACCGGGGTAGTCGGGGCTCCCCAATCCCCTGGTTCCCGGGCTGACTGCCGCGATAACCCATCTGCGTTACCGTTTTGCGACCCGGGCCGGTATTGAATGGTAAAGTTAAAGGGTTGGAGAGCCAGGCTCCACCGCAACAGGCGGCCGTTTTCCCCCGCCACTCGGTTGAGCCACACCAGGGGTTATGGTCGGTCATCACGGTGAAGGACCGACCGTAGACATAGGGTTGGAGCTTCCGTAGGGCCCAGACCAAGGCCAGGCACTCCTTCTCCACCGCAGCATACCCCACCTCCCGTGGTAACAGCTTCCGGCTGATGAACGCCACCGGATGATCCCCCCCGTCGTCCCCCACTTGACTTAGGACAGCTCCCAGTCCGAACATTGAAGCGTCTGTATGGACAACAAAACGCTTGTTATAGTTGGGAGCTGCTAGCAGGGGAGCTTGGGTCAGGGCGGCCTTCAGTTGCTGGAAGGCCTGTTCGCACTCCGGGGACCACAGGACTTGGCGGGGCAGGGATTTCTTCGTCAAGTCAGTCAGGGGTTTGGCCAGGTCACTGTAATGGGGTACGAACTTCCTGTAGTACCCCGCGGTGCCCAGGAAGGCGAGGACCTGGGTCTTGGTCACAGGGGTGGGCCAGTCTAGGATGGCTTCTACCTTGGCGGGCTCTGGCCGTTGTATCCCGCACCCCACCACCCGGTGGCCCAGGTACTGTACTTCGGCCATCCCCACCTTACATTTCTCAGGCTTAAGAGTCAGGTTAGCGTCCCTAATCCGGCCCAAGACTGTCCCCACATGGTCCAGATGTTCCTCCCAGGTCTGGCTATAGATGGCTATGTCATCCAGGTACGCACAGGCGAATCCCTGGAGGCGATCGAGGAGGCGATCGATTAACCGCTGGAAGGTAGCAGGGGCGTTCTTCATCCCAAACGGCATGACTCGAAATTGGTACAAGCCGAACGGGGTGATGAAGGCCGACTTCGGGGTCGCCTCCTCGGCAAGGGGAATCTGCCAATACCCCTTGCACAGATCGACCGTGGTCAGAAAATGACCCCGGGAGATCTGGTCTAGCAGCTCGTCGACTCGGGCATGGGATAAGCGTCCGTAATGGTACAGTCGTTTATCCGCCGATAGTCGACGCAGAACCTGGTGGTACCGTCTTTCTTGGGCACCAGGACCACGGGCGACGCCCATGGACTGGCTGACGGTTCAATGACCCCCAGCTCCAACATCTCCCGGATCTCGGCCCGCATGGACTCGCGGACCGCTTCCGGGAGCCGGTATGCAGGTTGCCGAAGGGGTCTCTGACCGGGCGTGTCCACTTGATGAACGGCCTGGTCAGTGTATCCCGGGAGAGCCGAGAAAACCCCCGGGTAGTCGTGGAGTAACTGCCGCGCCTGCGCCTGCTTTTCGGGCCCTAACTCCTCCCCCAGCTGCACCTGATCCACCCCGGAAGGCTGCTTGGCTACCCCCGGAAGTTCTACCAACGGGAATGGTTCTGTCTCCTCGGCAGCCGGCGCGCATATGGCGTCCACCGTCTCCGGCCGTTCATGGTAGGCCTTCAGCATGTTGACGTGGAACGTCCGCTGGATTCTGGTGTCTGCGCAGCTGACAACCACATAGGTGGTATCCCCCAATTGGGTTACCACCCTGTAGGGGCCTTGCCAGGCCGCCTGCAGCTTGTTCTGCCGCTGTGGCTTCAACACCAGAACCTTCTGCCCCACGAGGAACGAGCGACTGCAAGCAGCGCGGTCGTACCACGTCTTCTGCTGAGCCTGGGCCGTTTCCATGTTCTCTTGTACAAACCCCGCGAGTTCTGCCAAGCGCTCCCGGAGCTTCAAGACATAATCCAATACAGGAACCCCATCTTCCTCCTGTTCCCCCTCCCACTGAGCCCTAACCAAATCCAGAGGCCCCCTCACCTGGCGCCCATATAACAGCTCAAAGGGGGAGTAGCCGGTGGATTCCTGAGGAACCTCCCGGTAGGCGAACAAGAGGTGGGGAAGATACTTCTCCCAATCCTTCCCTTCGTGCGCGAAGGCCCGGATGAGCTGTTTCAGGGTCCCATTAAACCGCTCGCACAGCCCATTTGTCTGTGGGTGATACGGGGCGCTGTGCAGCGCCTTAACACCACAGAGACGCCAGAGCTGCTGGGTGAGCTCAGCGGTGAACTGGGTCCCCTGATCGGATAGGATTTCCATGGGAAACCCCACCCTCGTGAACACCCGTAGAAGAGCGTCCGCTACGGTGTCCGCCTGGATGTTGGCCAAGGCCACAGCCTCGGGGTACCGGGTGGCATAATCCACTACGGTGAGTATGTACCTCTTACCGGTGGCACTGGGGCGTGGCAACGGCCCAATGATGTCGACCGCCACCCAGCTAAAGGGCTCCTGGATGATGGGCATGGGGTGCAGGGGCGCTTTTGGGTGATCCCCTGCCTTCCCAGTCTTTTGGCAAACTGGGCAGGTGCGGCAGTACTCGCGGGTGTCTTCGCTGAGGCGGGGCCAGAAAAACGCGCGCGCCAACCGGTGCCGGGTTTTCTTCTGCACTAGGTGACCTGCAAGGGGAATGTCGTGTGCCAGGCGCAGAAGTTCCTGTCTAGGGCCCTGGGGTACTACCATCTGCTTTTGCGGAACCTGCTTCTTCTTGGACCCCTCCCTCGCGGTGTACCGGTAGAGAAGCCCATCCTCCCACTCTATCCTGTCAATTCTCTTATCGTCCAGGCCTCTACCGGCCCGATCCCGGTAGCACTGTAGCGTGGGATCGGTCTGGGTCTGGTGGCGAAGCGTCTCCGGGGAGCTCCACGGGGAAGGGGGGTCAGGTGGAACGGGAGGAGTCGAGATTCGTCTGGGTATAGGAAGTCGGGGAGGTTTCGGTTGGGATCTCACCTGGGTCCCGATCGGAGTGCCCCTGTCGTGGCGTTGGCTCTGTTGCCTAGTGGTTACTGGGGTGGCCGCATCTGTGGAATAAGAAGAGACCAGCCGCCCCAAATCGTTACAGAGGAGCACCTCGGCCGGCAATTGGTTCAACAACCCCATCCTCACTACTTTCTCCCCGGTCCCACAGTCCAGGTGAACCCGTGCCATCTCAAGCCGGAGAACCTTCCCTCCGGCCACCCGCACTGCGATAGTGTTGTGCAGGCGGTCGTTCTGCTGGACCAAGTGGGGCCGTACCAGGGTAATAGTAGCCCCGGAGTCCCGAAGCCCCTCAGCGGCTCGCCCGTTTATCCACACCGCCTGACGGTTGAATGGCGGTTGTCGGCCGAGGCGGCTTGCACGGGGTCTGCCTCATGTAGCCGCTCCCATTCTTCCGGGACCTCCGGCCACGGGGTTTCGGTGTCGCAGCAATGGGCGGACGATGAAGGTCTGGCGGGAGGTCGTGCCAAGTCCGGTCGGTTGGGGCAATTCTGCTTGTAGTGCCCATCTTGGTTGCACCCATAGCAACGGACGTTGGCCAAGTTGTTGGGCCGACTGGTGGGTCGGATCGCCGGCGTCCGAACCGCCGGTGTTGGAGGTGGAGGAGCAGGTAGAGCGGGGCGGAAGGGCAGGGATCGCTCCCCCCCGGTAACCTTCCGGGTGTCAGCGTACTCATCTGCCCAAATAGCCGCTTGCTGCACTGTTTGGGGTTTCTTATCTCGCACCCACTCCCGGATGGCGGAGGGGGTGTGCTCGAAAAACTGCTCGAGCAGTAGCAGCTGGGTAATCTCGGTCATCGTCTCCGCTTTGCTACCCAGGAACCAGGTGCGTAAGTCCCGCTGCAATCGGTGGGCCCACTCAACGTGGGTAGCGCCATTGGGCCGGCGAGAATTCCTGAACTTCGCCCGGCTGGCTTCCGGGGTCACAGCGAACCGGCTCAGCAACGCTTGCTTCACGTGCGTGTAGTTGGTGGCCTCCTCGTCCGGCACCGTGCGGTAGGCCTCGGCGGCCCGACCGGTCAACTTGCACGCCAGGATTCTCACCCAGTCGGCACGATGTACCTCGTGCACTTGGCACAGGCGTTCGAAGTCCTGGAGGTAGCTCTCTATCTCTTCTTCTGTTTCACGGAACTCCTTGAACGCCTGAAAAGGCACTTTGCGCCCGGTGGAACGGTCCGAACGAGGGCTGCTGTCCCATCGGCCCCGCACCTCAGCCAGCCGTAGCTCGTGCGCACGCTCTTTTTCTCGCTCCACGCGCTCTTTTCCACGCTCCTCTTCCTGACTGATCTCCCGAATCAAATTCTGCATGACAGCCTCCGATGGGGCCGCTCCGTAGAGGATGGCCCGCTGCCGCACCTTCCGCTGGAGATCGCTTTCGTCGGACTCGACGGGGACAGGTGCAGGTGCGGTGTCATCGGGTAACACTGCGAACGCCGCCCCTTGATCTAATCTCCGTAGCTCCTCAATCATAACGTCCCGGCTCTTGGAGCCCGGGGTGCCTCCCCGATTCTCTAGCATGCCACGCAGGACGTCCCGCTTGTAGGCACCGTACTCAGCCATAGTGAGGGTCTCCTTGGGGTCTGCAGAGAGCTTATCCCACCGCTGCCACCAGTGTGACGGAATGGATGTTGTCCGCCTGCGGGTGTGCTCCTATCTGCGTGCCCCACAGCGCTTACCGCTGGCCCGACTACCGAGTGGCACGGCACTCGGCGTCTCGTGCGGCCTGGAGTGACCCTGGAGAAGGGTTAGCAGGCGGTGGAGGGGACCCCTGCGTGGAACCAGCCCGACCACTGAGCAACACGGTACTCAGCGTCCCGAGCAGCTGGTTCACTGACTTTGTTGGTGTGGGGAACGTCTGCGGAGCGCTCGTACGGATACGGAGATCGGATCTCCCTCGGTGAATATTCGGATCTTATGGGGATCTGTGTCGAGTGGATATTCGGATCTTATGGGAGAATATTCGGATCTTTTAGGGAGTCTCCGTCGAGTGAATCTTCGGATCTACTCACATGCCGCTCGATATACCGAAGCGCGGTAGACGGGCCGCGCCTTCGGATCGGATGTCGGAGCCTCGGTCGAATATTCCCAAAACCGATGGTCATACGCTATACCTCTGTCCTGATGCAAGATGCAGGCACAGGGTGTTCGGTTCGGATCTTATCTCAGGACGCCGCACTCTGAAGACCGCGCGGGATCTCAGAAAATACGGCCGAGAATAAAAGTCACCAGTCGAAGCTGAATGCACTAGTAAATCTGCTTTATTTTTACACATCACATATATTTATAACCTCTAACACAATATCAGAACAATGGGAATCCCTGCCCGCCCACACAAGTCCCATTGGCCCTCGCTGCCAGGAGGCACCCGGGACCCGATTCGTATTGGCGGTTACGAATCGGGGAGTTGCCGATTCGGACCGGATGGTCCGAATCGACCATTTTGCGATTCGACCGGATGGTCCGAATCGGCCATTTTCCGATCCGATCATTCTGACCGGATCCACGAGGCGCTGGGAAAATGGTGGCGGCCAAGGCACACACAAAGGAATTTTCATACATTTCACAATACACAAATGGGGACACTTTTATTACACCACACACAAAACCACATCTAGATAAAATATAAAACGGAACTCCGTGGGTGCAACGGCACCTAAAAGTCTATGGACAAAACCCCGTCACCATGAACCGCCCCTGGCTGAGGGTGTTGGGCCATTCCGTGACAGTTTCTTTTGTGAATTCTTCATTGACACAATTATTCAACCCCTTAAAGACTACCACTCTGAAGAACAGAGGTTCATTCAAGTGTTTTCAATCAGTTATTTAAACACCTTGGATGTCACGGAGCAGCAATAAAGCATAATAAGCACCAATTAGGCAGCTTTAAAATGACTGTGATACTCAGCTCCTTCTTGACATTTACTGGTGTGGTTACAAACATGGTGAAGTCAAGAGAATGGTCCAGGAAGACAAGAGAAGAGGTGATTACTCTTCACAGGAAGGGCAATGGCTATAAGAAGATTGCAAAGATGTTAAACATACCAAGAGAGACCATAGGAAGCATCATTTGCAAATTCAAGGCAAAGGGCACTGTTGAAACGCTACCTGGTCGTGGCAGAAAGAAGATGCTGACTTCGACTGCTGTGCGCTACCTGAAGCATAGAGTGGAGAAAAATCCCCGTGTGACTGCTGAGGAACTGAGAAAAGATTTGTCAGATGTGGGTACTGAAGTTTCAGCTCAGACAATACGGCGCACACTGCGTAATGAAGGCCTCCATGCCAGAACTCCCAGGCGCACCCCCTTGCTGTGTTCAAAGAATAAGAAGAGTCGACTGCAGTATGCCAAAAGTCATGTGGACAAACCACAGAAGTTTTGGGATAGTGTTCTGTGGACTGATGAAACAAAATTAGAACTATTTGGGCCCATGGATCAACGCTATGTTTGGAGGAGGAAGAACAAGGCCTATGAAGAAAAGAACACCTTGCCTACTGTGAAGCATGGCGGGGGGTCAATCATGCTTTGGGGCTGTTTTGCTTCTGCAGGTACAGGGAAGCTTCAGCGTGTGCAAGGTACCATGAATTCTCTTCAGTAGAGACATTTGTGGTTATTTCATTATAAATGTTATATTTGTCTGACCTACACGTGCCTCTTTGATTTAATTGTACGCAAGATGACTGAATGATCAAAATCAATGTCAAACTGGCCAAAACACTCAATTTCAGTGGGGGTTGAATAATTTTGAACACAACTGTAGGTAACACAAATTTAAGTAAAAAGGGGGAGATAGAACCTGTGACAAGGGAATGAAAAGGGGGGGGAGGGGTTGGCCAGTCATTTGTTATTCAATTGCAGTCAGGAGAGATCTGCTGAATTGTGGGGTGGGGAGCAGGCTGGTTTCGACCAATAAAACCAACGCCGCAGGTGTTTGGCGGAGGTGCCGGAGGATTGGTGCAACAGTTCCTCTATGTCTCTGATACGTTGGACTTCGTCCAGCCATTCTCGAAAAGTGGGGGCTATCGGGGATTTCCAGTGCCTGGGCACCACAGCCTTGGCGACATTCAGTAGACGAATATCAAGGGTGTTTCTGTAGGTGTCCACAGATAATGGCGTATGGTGGAGCAGCATGGCCGCTGGTGTGTAGGAAGGTGGAGAGTCAGAGATTTTGCTAATGGAATCGTGAACCAGTGTCCAGAAGGGTGGCAACACTGGGCAGGACCACCAAACATGTAGTAGGTCAGCGCGCTGTGATCCACACCTCCAGCAGGAGGCATCTGCCGTGGCCGAGTATGTAGCAATAGTGGTGGGCGCCCTATACCATCACGACAGCAGCTTGTAAGCCGTTTCTTGTGTATGAGTAGCAATAGAACACCGGGTATTGAGCGTGAACATTTGAGTCCACTCTTCCTCTGTGAATGTTTGGTGGAGTTCTGTTTCCCATTTCGCCACATATGAGGGTGTGGGAGGAGAGAGGTTTTGCAGGACACCGTACAGAGTCGAGATGCCATGTTGGAGAAGGGTCTTACGAGTGATCACTTGTTCAAATGTGGTCAGAGGGCGAGTATACTTGTCCAATGGAGCCAGGGAGCGGAGATAGGTTATGAGGCAGTGCATATGGAAGGTCGTGAGAAAGGAGTCAGGGTGAGCCAAAGGTATGTCCTTTGGGGCTTTAGGTCGGTTACCATCTATGTACAGGCCAGGTAGGGGGTTCTGCGGTATAGCCGCGTCAGTGAGAGGTAGCAGTCGTGGCGAGAAGGCCGGCAAGTGACTGAGAGGGAGAAGCGGAGAAGGCCAGGGGGCCAGTTGCGTGGACTTCTGCAGCTGACGCCAGATGGTCAATATAACTGAAACTGTCGGGTGTGCGGGGATGTTAGTAAGGGCAGCAGTGCCTAAAAGCCAAGGGAGGGAGGTGAGCGAGCAGCCCGCCAGTTCATGCTCTAACGCCACCCATTGTTTACCAGAGGTACCCAAGCTCCACTCCACCAGACGCAGAAGGCGAACAGCATGATAATAGCGCTGCAGATGTGGCAGAGCCAGGCCTCCACGAGAGCGAGGAGCCGTCAGCAATGTCACGCTTAGTCTCGGCTTACTCCCGGCCCAGACATATCTAATGAAGAGAGATTGCAAGGAGCGGAAAAAGGCAGATGGGACATGTATCGGCAAGGTTTGCAGTAAATAAAGGACTCTTAGGAGAACGTTCATTTTAAGGACATTTATGCGCCCAAACCACGTGATGTGCGGAATGGCCCATCGAGTAAGGTCTCTTTCCAGGACCTGAAGCAGGGGGACAAAATTTGTAGCATAGAGATTTGATACCGCTGGGGTGAGGTGGACTCCGAGATACTTAAGAGAGGATAATGTACAATCGGAAGGAATGTGGATTGAATGTGTGTGCTAAGGGGGCAGGAATTGAAATATTCTGAATTTCCGATTTTGACATGTTAATTTTATAGTTACTTAGCGAGCCATATTCGTGGAGTAATTCAATGAGTGAAGGTAGGGAAATCTGGGGCTGCTGTATAAAAAATAGCAGATCATCTGCATACGCTGCTACCTTGTGTGTGTGGCGCCCAACACAAACACCATAGATGGAAGGGTTGGCCCTGATAGCCTGAAGGAGGGGTTCCAGAGAAGTGCAAATAAAAGAGGGGAGAGAGGGCAACCCTGGCGAGTGCCGTTTTTAATGATGAAAGGGGAGGACAAGGTACCATTTAGATTAATGTGGGCGGTAGGGAAGTCATATAAGGCAGTTATCCAGCGCAAGGCATTGGGGCCAAACCCCATATGGCATAGAGTCTGAAATAAGAAAGGCCAGTGCACCCTATCAAATGCCTTCTCAGCGTCGGTGGAGAGGAGCAGGGTCGGACTGGCGCCGGGTCTCTGGGCAGCATTGATCAAGTTAATGGCCAGCGTAGTATTATCTCGCCCCTCCCTCCCTGGGATAAATCCTGTCTGGTCAGGGTGGATCAGGTGTCTCATATGTTTTGCGATGCGCAGAGCAAGTACCTTAGCAAAGAGTTTTATGTCCTGATTCAGGAGGGAGATCGGTCTATAATTAGCACACAGGGCGTGATCTTTGTCCGGTTTAGGGATTAGTGTGATGGTGGCAGAGAGTGTTTGTGGGGCAATTTGGGACGCCGGTTCAGTCAGGCCGTTAAAGGAAGCCAGCCAGGCGCGAGAGAGGAATTTTTCGCATGTTTTATAGTATTTAAGGGTAAGGCCATCAGGTCCCGGGGTTTTACCCACCGGTGTTCGCTTGATCGCTTCATGCAGTTCCTCCGCAGTGATTGGACCTTCAATAGAGGACCTCATGCGTGGCGTCGGTTTTGAGCGTAAATGAGTGCGAAGGAAGCGCTGGGTGATGTCAGGGGCCGTCTGGTTGGTAGCGGGGGTGAGGCCGTATAGCTTAGTAAAGTAATCATGAAAGAGGCCAAGCATATCTTTCGGGAGGGTAACGGTGGTTCCCGGGGGAGCGAAGATGGGTGACACATATAGTGCCTGTCGGTGGGTTCGGAGGGCGTTGGCCAGAAGTCTGCCGCATTTATTACCATGTTCATGGAAGTTTTTACATACCGTCAGGAAGGCCTTCTGAGCCCTGTTATTAAAGAGGGAGCGGAGCTGTGACCTAAGGTCCAGCAATTCAGCGTAGGTGTTGTCGTCAGAATGCAGTTTATGCGATCGTTCCAGGGCCGCTATGCGCTGCAATAGGGATTCCTGCTGCTCTGTGTGTTCTCTCTTACGTCACGCGCCCTGTTGTATAAGGTATCCCCTGATGACAGCCTTATGGGTTTCCCAAATAATCTGCAGGGAACAATCGGGTGTGTCATTCTCTGTAAAATAGTTGTGTAGTGCGTCATGAAGGCCTTCTTTAATCTGGGGGTCAGTAAGAAGGGATTCATTGAGGCGCCAGAGTTTGATCCCTAGGGCGGGCGAGGGGGGAGGAGAGCGTGATCAGGACCGGGCAATGATCTGACCAGGTCATGGGGCCTATGGTGGCAGATTCCAGGAGGTGCATACTACCAAAAGGGAGGAAGATGTAGTCGAGGCGTGTGTAGAGCTGGTGCTGTAGTATGTGTAATCTCGTGTGGAGGGGAAAAGCGAGCGCCAGCAGTCCATCAATCTCAGGGATTGTAGCGCAAGTCGAGTGCGACGGAGGACGGTGTGTGGGGTGCTAGTGACACCTTTAGAGGTATCCAGGCGAGCGTCAAGCGGTAGGTTGAGGTCACCTCCCACCACTAGGATGCCCTCCTGGAAGTCCTGCAGACGACGAAGTATAGAACGAATGGCGGAGTGTTGTTGTCGATTCGGGAGGTATACAGAGACAAAAGTGTACCATTGCGCACCAATTTGGCCCTTCACAAACGTGTAACGACCAGCGGGATCTAGCAAAGAGGTCGAGTTACTAAACGGGGTGGAGCGGGAAAACAGCACCGCAGTGCCGCAAACTTTACCAGCTGTAGCATTGCTGAAATAACCAGTAGGATATTTATGGTTTTTGAAGGAGGGAGGCCGGGCATGTGGAAAATGGGTTTCCTGCACTAATTCTACGTCCGCGTGAAGTGAAGTAAATTCCCTGAGGGCCGCATGGCGCTTTTCGGGTATGTTCAGGCCTTTCACGTTAATTGAGAGAACTTTAAGAGTGCGAGGGACAGTGGCCATGGTATAATCGTGAGGGAGATAACAATATGAAAGGACTAGGGAGGGGGATAGGGGGGGCACCCAGTAGGACAAACCAGGTACAGGGGAACAAAGACAGCAAACCAATTACAATGGTACAAATATATACATAAGGAGCATGTGCCTAAGGAGACAAGTCACCACGCCACTGAGTGGGCGTGGGGGAGTCTCAGGTCACAGAGGGGGGGTGCGTACACCACCGATCCCACTGTGTAGGCACTGACTCGGGGGGGGGTACCCGGCGCAGGACGGTCAACAGTGAAAATCAAGTAATATAACAACGAATTCAGATTGCAACTTAGCAACAGATATTAGGAAAACAGCTGAATAGAAAAAGCAGCCCCCAGGTCGGATAAGTGCATGGGTGTGCTCAGGAAAAAGAAAAAGAGAGAAAGTAGCGGCTCGCACTGGCCACCCCTGAGGCGCATAGAGCCGTGCAGTGCTTTAGGCCGTAAACGGTGAGAGCAGGCCGGTGGAGGTTCAAGGGCGGAGGAGGAACCTCGCCACCATTCGTATTACACAAGTCAGCCAGGAAAGAAGCTTGAGCGATCGGGCGTACCTCAGGCCTAATAACACATAAAAAGGATACTGACTGTAATGCAGGG
This sequence comes from Leptobrachium leishanense, assembly GCA_009667805.1. NCBI lineage: Eukaryota > Metazoa > Chordata > Amphibia > Anura > Megophryidae > Leptobrachium > Leptobrachium leishanense. Next base: position 251,522,329 of record CM019065.1, read on the forward strand.
TTTGGATCCCCTGTGAAATGTGTGTATGGAACCCAATGGCAAGCTATAGATAAGGAATCAGGAGACAATGGAAAGTAAAGTAATCTTTTAGTGAACCATAAATAGTAGCTGAAGTCCAGAAAATAATAGTCAAAAGGTTGGAGTGGAATTCGTAAACAAAGTCCCAGAAAGAACAACGGATAATAACGAGGATGATGGCGTGGTCAATGGTACAATCCGGGTCGAAGGGTGTAGAAGGCGGCGTAGTCGTTGGCACAGTCCGGGTCGAAAGGGTTGAAGAAGGCGGAGTAGTCGGTGGCACAATCCGGGTCGAAGGTTGAAGAAGGCAGCGTAGTCGGTGGCACAATCCGGATCGAAGGTTTGAAGAAGGCAGCGTAGTCGGTGGCACAATCCGGGTCGACGGGTTTGAAGAAGGCGGCGTAGTCGGTGTCACAATCCGGGTCGAAGGTTTGAAGAAGGCAACGTAGTCGATGGCACAATCCGGGTTGAAGAAGGTGGCGTAGTCGGTGGCACAATCCGGGTCGAAGGTTTGAAGAAGGCAGCGTAGTCGATGGCACAATCCGGGTCGAAGGGTTGAAGAAGGTGGCGTAGTCGGCGGCACAATCCGGGTCGAAGGGTCAGAAGATACGTGATCAAGGAATACGAGGAGCACTAGGAAAACTGAGGCGGAAGGCACAGTAGAACCTGGATAATGTGCTGGGAAGGAAGGCGGTTTTAAATAGGGTTCATGGAATCCTGAAAATACCTCTCACCTGGATATTGTGGGTGGAGTTGAGGTACCTGGATTTTTGGTAGGTCAATGGGAGGCATTCGAGGATCTCCAGAACAGGTGTCACGCAGTACTCTTAATCGGCCAGCCGAGGGCGCCAGAGTACCTGGTTTTACACTACATAGGAAGGTTTGTTCTCGCGCGTGCGCACTTTCCTTTTCAGAGCTCGGATTCAGCCGGCGGCGTGGGGCGTCTCCTGGCTCTTCCTCTCCGTCCTGCGGACCCAGAACTTGGAGCGACGCGACACGAGGGAGCTCGGGTGAGTAGGGGACCTCTCCCAGCATGGCGGTGTGGACCGGGGCATGACAGGACCCCCCACCAAGGCGCGACCCCCGGCACGCCTCACTGATGGCTTGGAGGGGTAACGAAGGTGAAAGGCACGAACCTTAGCCGGAGCATGGACATTGGCGCCAGGTTCCCAGGAGCGATCTTCAGGACCGTAACCTCTCCAGTGGACCAGGTATTCCAGCTTGCCATAACGAAGTCGGGAATCCAGGATCTTCGAGACCTCGAACTCTACCTCTCCGGACACAGACACGGGAGTGACCGGGTCGGCGTGTCGTCCAGGAAAAGGATTTTCACGCCAAGGCTTTAGGAGGGAGACATGGAAAACAGGGTGAATCCTGTAGGAGGAAGGAAGGGTTAAATGGGCCGCCACAGGGACCTGGAACGGGCCGATGAAGTGAGGCCCCAATTTCTTGGATGGGCAGTCCAATCGAAGATGGGCAGTGGACAGCAACACCTTGTCTCCGGGTGTGTATTGTGGAGCGGGTCTTCGGTTACGGTCTGCATACCTTTTTTGGCTGTCTTGAGCCAGTTGTAGTTGTTGGCGTAATGTTCGTAGTTGGAGACGTAAGGGTCTTAGTCGGTTTGACACTTCAGGAACAGGAGTGTTCAGAGGTATGTCGGGTAGAATATCGGATGGTATCCGTAGTTGGCATAAAAAGGAGAAAGACGAGTTGACGAATGTACCTGGTTATTATAGGCGAACTCAGCGAGTGGCAAGATGTCCAGCCAGTCGTCTTGGAGATGGGTGGTGTAACAGCGAAGGTACTGTTCCAACGTCTGGTTCGTCTGTTCGGTTTGTCCGTTGCTCTGGGGATGAAATGCAGAAGAGAGATATCTAGTAATTTTTAGGCTATGACACATCTGAGACCAGAAGCGAGAAGTGAATTGGGATCCCCTGTCTGAGACGATGGAATGAGGGATGCCATGCAGTCGGAATATTTCTCTGATAAAGAGGGTAGCCGTATGGGCAGCGGTAGGGAGGCCTATCGCTGGAATGAAGTGGGCCATTTTGGTGCAACGGTCCACCACTACAAAGATAGTTGTGTGCTGGCGTGAGGGAGGTAGGTCCACGATGAAATCCATTGAGAGGTCTTTCCATGGATGTAGTGGAAGCGCCAAGGGTTGTAGAAGACCGGCAGGGCGAGCTCGTGGTTGTTTATTATGTGCACAGATAGGACAGGAAAGAACAAAGGCGGCAACATCCTTCTTGACTGATGGCCACCAGAAGTATCGTTGTACGGTGTTTATGGTCTTCTTAATACCCCCATGTCCGGCAGCTGGGATATCGTGTGCATGTTGTAGCACTTGTAGACGGGTCTCAGGAGGCACATATATTTGCTTTTCGTGTTACAGGTATCCTTTGATGGGAACGAGTCCTTGGATGTTAGTTGGTGGATGTCGACTGTGCCTTCGTATGTGTTCCATTAGGGTGTCTTTTGTGGCACAGAAGAAGCCACTAGGCAGGATAGTGTCGTTTGAAATCGTGGTAGTGGGGATACTAGAATCATACTGACGGGAGAGGGCATCCGCTTTTCCATTTCTCTTTCCAGGTCGATATGTGATGAGTAGCGAGAAACGAGAAAAGAAAAGTGCCCACCTGGCTTGTCGGGGTCGGAGTCGTTTGGCGGTACGGAGGTATTCAAGGTTGCGGTGGTCAGTAAAAACTGTTACAGGGTGTGTCGCTCCTTCAAGAAGGTGTCTCCATTCCTCGAGAGCATTTTTTATCGCAAGCAGTTCTTTCTCACCTATGTTATAGTTTCGTTCGGCAGAATTGAGGAGTCTGGAATAAAAGGCTACCGGATGCAGGAGTTTCTTGTCCCCGGATCTCTGGGATAAGATTGCTCCCAGGGCAATGTCGGAGGCGTCTGTCTCTAGGTAGTATGGGAGGTGAGTCTCAGGCTGTTTTAGAACGGGTGCTTGAGTGAAGCTCTTCTTAAGTCTTTCGAAGACCTGTTGAGCCTCCGTAGACCATTGAAATCGCACGTCCTTTTTTGTTAGCGAGGTTATAGGTGCGCTGAGGTGTGAAAAGGATTGGATGAAACGTCGGTAGAAGTTGGCAAACCCCATGAATTGTTGGACCGCCTTTTTGTCTTTAGGTGTTGGCCAATCGAGGATGGCCTTGACTTTGGCTTCATCCATCTCGACGTGTCCTGGTGACAGGATGTATCCCAGAAACTCGATGGATGGAGTTTCGAAGGTGCTTTTTTCAATCTTTCCATATAATTTGTGCTGACGGAGGCGAGACAGGACGAGCCGGACGTGTTGTTCGTGCTCTTGGAGAGAACGGGAGAATATCAGTAGATCATCCAAGTAAATCACCAGGAAGGTATCCAGGACGTCACGAAAGATGTCATTGAGAAAGTGTTGAAAGGCAGCTGGGGCATTGCACAAGCCGAACGGCATGATGCGATACTCAAAGTGACCGTATCAAGAACGGAAGGCGGTCTTCCACTCGTCCCCTCGTCTCATTCGCACCAAATTATAGGCTCCGCGGAGATCAATCTTTGTAAAGATACCAGCGTTCTTAACCCGATCCAGTAGCTCGGGAATCAGTGGTAACGGGTAACGGTTACGTACCGTGATTGCGTTCAATGCTCTGTAGTCGACGCATGGTCGGAGTCCACCATCTCTTTTCCCAACAAAGAAGATACCGGCCCCGGCAGGTGAAGTGGAGTGCCGTATGAATCCTTTTTTGAGTCCGTCCTCAATATACTCCTTCAAGGATTGAGATTCAGGAACGGACAAGTTGTAAATGCGCCCATGGGGTATGGGTGCTCCTGGAAGAAGGTCGATGGGGCAATCGTACTCTCTGTGTGGAGGTAGCGTGTCGGCCCCTCTCTTCTCAAACACATCTTGGAAATCAGAATATTTGACCGGTAGTTCAGAAGCTGGGTAGGTAGAAAACCCGATCTTTTCGGTGGTATACCCGTTCATACAGAAGTGTTGACAATGATGAGAGGGAAAAGAGACGGTATTGGAGGACCAGTCGATGGAAGGGTTATGGGTGCGGAGCCAAGGAAGCCCTAAAACCAGAGGGAACAAAGGAGAAGGTACAATGTCCCATTGGAGGTGCTCCTGGTGATTGGTTCCGATGAGCAGCAACAAAGGGGTGGTTTCATGGGTGATGGGACCGGTACGTAGAGTGCTTCCGTCGACCATTTGTAAAGGCGTGGGGTTCGTCTTTAGTCGTGTAGGAACCGCTAGGGAGGTAGCGAGGGTAAGATCGAAGAAGTTGTTACTAGCTCCGGAGTCTATGATGGCGGACACGTTCACACTTCTATCTCCCCACTGCAGGATGACAGGAATGGTCAGATGAGCGGAGGCGGAACCAAATACACATTGAAGTGATATTAAGGAAGGATGGTTCTTACCTCCGTCAGAAGGAAGCGGTTGTCGTATAGGGCAGCCACGTAAGAGGTGACCGGGTTGACCGCAGTACAGGCAGAGGTTTTGAGCGCGTCGTCTGCTTCGTTCAGCAGGGGACAAGGGACCTCGTGCTAAGCCAATCTCCATGGGTTCGGGAGGTGAAGGAGTGGAGTTGGGAGGTCTGACAGAGGTCGTGGATGGAGTTTCAGACCGCCGGACAGGTAAGGAAGGAGTGGTGGCCATTCTTTCCTGACGTCTTTCTCTGAAACGTTGGTCCAGGGATAGGGATCGCAGGATCATGGCATCCAGTGTTGTGGGAACCCCTATTCGGGCCAGTTCGTCCTTTAGTTGATCAGAGAGGCCATGACGGAAATGATCTCTAAGACCTACGTCGTTCAGGCCTGTATCTGCGGCCACAGCTCGAAACTCGGAGATGTAGTCCTCCACTGGTCGTCGTCCTTGTCGTAGATGCCGAATGGTGGATAATGCGGTTGATGAACGCAGAGGGTCATCATATATAGGGTTCATGGCTTGGACGAAGGAATTCCAGGAGGATAGAAGAGGACTGCCTTCACGCAGGAGTTGGAAGGCCCAGTCCTGTGGAGCCCCGGACATCAATGAAATGGCTGAACGCACTTTTACGGAGTCAGATCCATAAGTACGGGGACAAAGAGAGAACATAAGTTCACAGGCGGTAATAAAGGTGCGGTACCTTGTGCGATCACCGGAAAACCGTTCGGGTGCATTGGCTCTGGGTTCTGGAGCGAGGAGTTCAGCCTGTTGAATGACGGAACCGGAGGGTGAAGGAGGCAATGCCGTGGCCTCGGCGCGACTCCTCTCTCTATGAAGTAAGGTTTCTTGGCTGGTCTGTAGGTTCTGTACCATCTTGGCTAGGGTGGCCATTTGTTCGGTGAGAATAGCAAGAACTTGAGCTGTGCTTGCGGGTTCCATGACGATCCAGGTTCTTCTGTAATGCAGGGTTTGGATCCCCTGTGAAATGTGTGTATGGAACCCAATGGCAAGCTATAGATAAGGAAATCAGGAGACGATGGAAAGTAAATTAATCTTTTAGTGAACCATAAATAGTAGCTGAAGTCCAGAAAATAATCGTCAAAAGGTTGGAGTGGAATTGGTAAACAAAGTCCCAGAAAGAACAACGGATAATAACGAGGATGATGGCGTGGTCAATGGTACAATCCGGGTCGAAGGGTGTAGAAGGCGGCGTAGTCGTTGGCACAGTCCGGGTCGAAAGGGTTGAAGAAGGCGGAGTAGTCGGTGGCACAATCCGGGTCGAAGGTTGAAGAAGGCAGCGTAGTCGGTGGCACAATCCGGGTCGAAGGGTTTGAAGAAGGCGGCGTAGTCGGTGGCACAATCCGGGTCGAAGGGTTTGAAGAAGGCGGCGTAGTCGGTGTCACAATCCGGGTCGAAGGGTCAGAAGATACGTGATCAAGGAATACGAGGAGCACTAGGAAAACTGAGGCGGAAGGCACAGTAGAACCTGGATAATGTGCTGGGAAGGAAGGCGGTTTTAAATAGGGTTCATGGAATCATGAAAATACCTCTCACCTGGATATTGTGGGTGGAGTTGAGGTACCTGGATTTTTGGTAGGTCAATGGGAGGCATTCGAGGATCTCCAGAACAGGTGTCACGCAGTACCCTTAATCGGCCAGCCGAGGGCGCCAGAGTACCTGGTTTTACACTACATAGGAAGGTTTGTTCTCGCGCGTGCGCACTTTCCTTTTCAGAGCTCGGATTCAGCCGGCGGCGTGGGGCGTCTCCTGGCTCTTCCTCTCCGTCCTGCGGACCCAGAACTTGGAGTGACGCGCCACGAGGGAGCTCGGGTGAGTAGGGGACCTCTCCCAGCATGGCGGTGTGGACCGGGGCATGACACTGACGTTGTCAAGGTCTTCGAATCAGCTAGGCGCCGATACCAGCCTAGGGCGTCTTCCGCAACAGAGGGAGAGGTCCAGAGGTCCCAGAAAAACTCAGACGGAGCCGATGGAGGCCAGTTCAATTCACCGGTGCCTGCGAGGAGGAGGAACGGCGTCTGCGGTGGGATCTTCGCGGGCGTGATGGAGCCTGTTCCGGCGGCATGTATAGCAGTGCCAGGTCTGGCCAAGCCGGGAGCGTGTCCAGTGGAAGGGAGAGTTCCTCTAAAAACAGCGGGAGATCCAGTTCGCTGCGAAGATTAAGAGGTCCCGATGTCGTGCGGACTTGGAGGCCAAACGGAAATAGCCACTTGTATTGAAGTTTCATGTCCTGCAAGGCAGCCGTGAGCGGACGTAGCATGCGTCTGGACTGCAAGGTAGCGGGTGAGAGATCCTGGAATAGCGAGATCTTAGCCCCCGCAAAATCAATGGTGCGAGAGCCCCGGGCCGCTGCCAGTATGGAGTCTTTCAGCGGGTAGCGTAGAAGGCAGCAAATCACATCGCACGGGGGAGCGTCAGGTGGGCCCTTCGGTCTCAGTGCTCTGTGATAGCGTTCCATTTCGATATCCGTGGCAGGGTCCCTTTCCAAAATGTCATTAAATAGAGCGATGAGGGTGCATTTTAATTCCTCCTGTTAGTTTTCTAACTCCGGAAGGCCTCGAACCCTTATGTTATTCCGGTGATTTCTGTTCTCTACATCTTCTAAATGGCGAGCCATCATTTCTAAGGCCAAGTGCTGCGTGGTTATTGCAGAGGAGTGGGCCGCTACCGTGGCAGACTGCTGTTCCTGTGTCACCTCCACGTGCTGTAGCCTGGTCTGTATGCCGCCAAGATCTGTGTGCAGCGTGCAGATTTCTGAGAGGAGGGAAGCTCCCAGCTCAGTGGTGGCAATGGCTAAGTCCTCTTTACTGGGGAGATATTGTAGGAGTTGGCGGAAGTCATTTGGGGGGTCCCAAACACTCACCGAGTGCGTTGGAGAGCTGGAGGCCGAGGAGCATGCGGCGGCGGCCATCTTGAAATCCGGGTCAGCAATTTCAGCGGTCGAAAGAGGGGCTAAAAACAGCCTGATGGACCCAGTCTGCTGGCTCCCAGTGGGTTCTGGGGGGCCAGGGGTGTGTGGGGGCTTCTTGGCTTTACCCATGGGTGCGGATGTGCAGCGGAAAAGGGGTAAAAACAGCGCGCTCAGCGGAGCTCACTGATCAAGCGGCCATCTTCCTGGACGTCCCGGCCACGCCCCCTCTCAACATTTTCTATGTTTCTATTTTACAATGACAGTGACAGGCTGCTTGAGGATGCGCAGCAACTACAGTGCTCTGATTCAATCTCTGAGGTTGAGGAAGGGAGTATAATCAACATAGAGGAAGGGGGTGCCAGTGATGACACACAAATAACTGGCACTCATGTTGCCCCAGTAGCTGCAGCATACTGCCAAGTTGGCTCCAGTGACGAGGAGATAGGGTGTGATGACGATGATGAGGTCACTGACTCCACCTAGGTGCCTGATCGAACAGAGGAGTCAAGTGAGAAGGAGGCACAACAAACACGAGGCACAACGTCCTCTATGACCAACTGTAGCACTAGCCAGTCCAAGGCATCAGATGTCAGAGCTGCTCAGGTGCAGAGCGCTGTTGTCTCAAAGCACACATCCAGGAACTCTGCTGGCCGTGATTGGCATAGTGTTGAACCTGTCTTGCACCTGACCTGTAGTCCGGTGCAAGGCTGTAGCCAATTACAAGCTTCAGGCCAGTGGAAAAGTGCATTGTGGTCCATTGTGGTGTATTGTGGGCGAACATGCGGCGAACACGCGGAAATGTTTGTAGTTTGCGAACAGGCGATGTTCGAATCGAACTCCGAACCGATCAGCTCATCCCTACTCCTCACCTGTCTCTACCCCAGTCTATGTCCTGCCATGTCATTGACTCCAACCTCCACTGACAGGGATGATGCTACAGTAATGGATGTTCCAGGTCCTTCCTCACAATGTGACAGCATCCCATCAGCTGAAGATTTACGCAGTCAGATTACATTGCCCCAGCTGCTGCAGCGTAAGAAAAAATTTAGTCCCAAGCACAGCATCTAAATGCCAGCTTAGCAAAATTACTCGCATTGCAGCTGCTGCCTTTCCAGCTGGTGGACTCTGCTTCCTTCCGTGAATTTGCTGAATGTGCTGTACCACAGTGGCAGGTTCCAAAACGCCATTTATTGTCACGGAAGGCCATTCCAGCACTATACCAGCACGTGTAAGACAATGTTATCGAGTCATTGGGAAAGGCAGCCAGCAGCAAGGTGCACGTGACTTTAGACACAGGGTCCAGCAAGCATGAACAGTGCCATTACATTTCCTTCACGGCACACTGGGTAACTCTGATTGCAGCTGGGAGGGATCCAGGACGGGGCTCTGTGCTGGAGCTTGTTCATCCACCACGCCTCCAGAAAGCTGCTTGTATGAGGTCTGTCTGCTCCACCACCACCTCTCCCTCTTCCTCATCCTCCTCTTTCTCTGTCTCTGGCGTAGTGGCAGTTAAACCGACGCGTGACAGGGGCTACGCAATGGCTCAAGCAAAAAGATGCCATACTGTGCTTGAGCTGGTTTGTTTAGGGGAAAGGAGCCACACCGGGCCAGAAATTCTGTCAGCTCTGCAGGGGCAGGTGCAGAGCTGGTTAACACCATGCCAGATTGACCTGGGAATGGTCATCTGTGATAATGGCAGCAACCTTCTCTCCGCCCTATGCCTGGGTAAGTTGACGTATGTACCATGCCTAGCACACGTCCTAAATCTGGTGGTACAGCGTTTCCTAACCAGGTACCCAGGGCTGGCAGAGCTTCTCAGCCAGGCCAGAAAAGTCTGCAGCCACTTCAGTCGGTCATTCCCAGCAATTGTTCGCCTGGCAGAAATTCAAAGAGAATTCCACCTTCCCACAAACCGTCTGATCTGTGACATGCCCACCAGGTGGAACTCGACATTAGCAATGCTGCAGCATCTGCACAAGCAGCAGAGGGCCATCAACGAGTACCTGTGTGAGTATTGCACAAGGACAGGTTCAGGTCAACTTGGTTCCCCCCCAAAGTGGCTGATGATCAAGGATGCATGCACTGTACTGTCACCATTTGAGGAGGCAACGAGGATGGTGAGCAGGGACAGTGCATGCATCAGTGACACAATTCCTTTAGTGTTCCTGCTGGAGCACACATGCAGGGAATTATAGATGTGGCTCTAGAGGCAGAGCAGCGGGAGAAAGAGGAGGCCTTCCCTAGCTCTGAAGGCCCCAGTCTTTCCACAGACAGCATTCCTGCGGGTCCTCCTCAGATCAGACAGGAGGAGGATGAGGAGGAGGAATATTTAAGTAGTGGGGGCATTGAAGGTGGCAATTCCTCAAGGGAGGGTTTTGTGTGCCCAGAAACCCAAGGACTAGTACGTGGCTGGGAGGAGGAAGTGTACGATGGGGTCTTCCTCAAAATTTTCTTCATTCATCCACCACAGTTGTTTTCCGTGGTCTCCCGGGTCTTTTGGTGTTGCTGAGCTCACCAATTTGTTCCTTCTTTTGAGAATGTTCCAAACAGTTTTTTGGACCACGCCTAATGTTCTTGCTATCTCTCTGATGGGTTTGTTTTGTTTCTTCAGCCTAATGATGGCTTGCTTCACTGATAGTGACAGCTCTTTGGATCTCATCTTGAGAGTTGACAGCAAAAGATTCCAAATGCAAATAGCACACTTGAAATTAACTCTGGGCCTTTTATCTGCACATTGTAATTGGGGTAATGAGAGAATATCACACACCTGGCCATGGAACACCTGAGAAGCCAAGTGTCCCATTACCTTTGGTCCCTTAACAAGTGGGAGGCACATCTGCAAACTGCTGTAAGTCCTACACCGTTCACCTGAGTTGGATGTTCATACCCTCAAATTAAAGCTGACAGTCTGCAGTTAAAGCACATTGTGTTTGTTTCATTCCAACTCCATAGTGGTGGTGTATAGATCCAAAGATGTTAGAATTGTGTCGATGTCCCAATATTTCTGGACCTGACTGTATCTGCTATTCTCCCCTTATCTTGTGTAAAATCATGTCTACTCTCACACTCTTTGAAAAAAATATTGCTACCCCTCCTTTTTTCTATAATTTATGTGAGGCTGATATACAAATAGGATAATCTTTTACATTAAATTGGAGATCCACTGATCAGAATCAATGTGTTTCCTGCAATGCCACGATATCAAATCTATATTTGTTAAGAAATTGGGTGAGAGGCGTGGCCTGGCTGCCAATGGAGAAGGTGGTGTGAAGCTTGAGCTCCTCTGCAGATACCTCATCCAGGACGTTCCTGGCACCCAGTGATCCCCAAAATGGGGAAACAAAGTAAGGCAGCGGGTACCCAGCGACAGGGGAGAGAAATCACGGCACCTCAGTTACCCACCCCCGCGCCAGATATTCACCCCGCAGTCAGAACGGAAGCGTCCATTCGATTTGTGCATGGTGATATACCAGAGGCCCCAGCTTCACCGCGGGTTACTCAGACGCCGGTCACCACAGCGATCCCTGACACCCCGGGACCTCAATCTCAGGGGAATGGATAAATACCACCCCGGACGCTTTACAAGACCACCCTATATCACTGACGTTGCCCTCTACCACAGGGCCGGAGGTCAACCCGGAAGCGCTTGCTCACGCCAGGCATGGATCAGTAATCGAGGCCCCGGCTTTTTCGAGGCCTACGCCTTCATTTTTTACTGGAGCCCCCCGGGGACTTGAGACCGGTGGGGATTTTACTACGATTGATTGGCAGTCTATTTTGCACAACCTTGCTACTAAAGGAAGGGAAGCTAATGACAATCTGAGCGCCGCCATCATGGCAGAACTCCACCACATTCACACGGATATTCAAGGTTTGGTCACAAAGGTTGCTCATCTAGAAGGGGAATGTGACACGCTGCAGTTTACAATCAGGATTGAACGCAAGCTCCATTCTCGCTCTCACTACCCAGATGCAGAGTATGGCCCTCCACCTCACAAATCTGGATAATAGAGGCGGGAGCAATAACCTTAGGCTCCGGGGCCTTCCTGAGACTGAAGACTCTCCTTCTTCCCTGAAACAAATGCTGTTACATATCTTTAACGCCCTCCTTGACCGCCCGCCTCAATCAGAAATCAATTTTGTTAGGGTGCACGGGGCCTTACGACCAAAGGGACCTCATGGTAGCCCCCTGTGTGACGTTGTTTGCTGTTTGACACACTTTGATCTGAAAGAAGAACTTCTGCTGCAAGCTAGAGACGCTACGGAATTCTCATTTGAAGGCACAGGTCTACAGTTGTTCCCTGACCTGGCCCCTGCTACTCTGGTGCACAGGCAAGCTCTTAAACCGCTGACCAGCGTTTTACAATCCCAGCAATTACGGTACCGGTGGCAGATGCTGACGGGCCTTTCGGTAACGACACAGGTGGGCCAGTTTCTGGTACGGGACGCTGATGAGCTTACGGAGCTAATTCGTGTGTTGTAGCTTCCACCGATATCCCTTATATGGCCGGATCCAGTATCACTGGTGGTGGCCTCGGGAGGCCGCAGCCGCCACCACTTCCTCAGCGCTCTCGTCCCACGCATCTGCAAACAGCCCGTGGCCACGAACCTCCGGCTTGATGTGTTCCATCCGCGCACAAAGCATGTTTTTCCTTCTTTTGCTGTTCCGCTGAGCATTGATTTCTCCAGCTTCACCCTGTGCTTCACGTGAATGGACGTTGCTTCCTCACCGCCTGCCCTTACCCCGTCTGCCGTCCCACTGAAAATAAAAAAAAACATGTGTCGTGTAAAAGCGTATCCAGAGCTCCATACAGCATTACAACTCACAGTAATGTGTGGCGTGTATCAGCGTGAGTATTATTGCTATGGAGCTCTGTGATACGCTCATACGCACATTACTGTGAGTTTTAATGCTGTAGAGCTCTGTGATACACTTACACACCAAACATTACTGTATCACAGAGCTCCACAGCATTAAAACTCACAGTAATGTGTGGTTTATATGAGCGTATCACAGGGCTCCACAGCAATAATACTCACGCTGATACAGTAATGTGCAGTGTGTATCAGCGTATGAGCGTTAGTATTATTGATGTGGAGCCCTGTGATACGCTCATATACACCACACATTGCTGTGAGTTTTATTGCTGTGGAGCTCTGTGATTCAGTAATGTGCGGTGTGTATGAGTGTGAGTTTTATTGCTGTGGAGCTCTGATACACACACACACACTCATGCACAGTCACACACACAAACACAGTCAGTCACACACACATGGATGGGAGTGCAGGAGGGAGGGGAGTGATGGGAGTGTAGGAAGGAGAGACGGAGACTTTTATTTACCAGCAGGCTCTGTCTGCCTCCATATGCTGCCCAGCGCCTGCATCTCTCCCTTCACAGCGCTGTTCCCCCCCATCTGTGAAATTCGGCGCTGAACTTCCGGGTTAACTCCCTGTCTCGGCGCCGCCTGGTGGCATCACTGGAGCATTGCATGCCGGGACATGTAGTTCAAAACTGTTTCTCTGCAATATGTAGTAAACCAGGCTAGAACTACATTTTCCAGCATGCAATGGTCCGGTGAAGCCAGCAGGCGGCGCCCAGACAGAGAGATAGTCCAGAAACTCGGCGCGGAACAGCAACTGCGTTGGCCTCCATGAGATGCCGGCGCAGGGGCGCTGTTTAGCAAACAGTGCAGGGGATCGGCGGCAAAATCTGCCGCTCCCCCAAAATCTGCTGCCTGGAGCGGGTGCTCTGAACCGCTCCATGGTCGGGCCGGCCCTGCATCACGGGATCGTCTGGTTTGAAATATCTTTCTTTTATCTTTCCTGCGCAATGTTCACTGTGTTTTTATATTGATATTTAGTGTACGGTCGAGGGTCTGCAGAGGCCTTGGATGCTTTGTCTGATCCGGTTGACTACAGGCTTCTGGGCCACGTGTTCCCCACCGAGGTTGGTAGACAGTCTTTGTCAGGGGTCAGCAACCTTGGCTCCCTGATGTTTTGGGAACTATGATGTCACCCATTAGACTGAGCCACATTGGAAATATAGTACCCAAAACATCAGGGAGCCAAGGTTGCTGACCCCTGGTCTAGGTGGACAGAATACTCGGACCACTGATTGATCTGTTGGATACTTCCTGCCCCTGTCAACCTCACCTCTCCGAGTGTATATCGTGTTTCCCTCCCCCCCCCTTATTCTCATATTACCTGTTCCCTTCCCTGCCTTTGCCCGTAGGAGAGGGGGTAGACCCAAATTAACACATCACACTTTCTCGAAAATGGCTTCTCATCCGGAAGTACTTATGCTTGTATCTATAAACACCCGAGGTTTAAACTAGGGACCTGCGAAGCTTCCAAATTTTATTCGAAATCGAATCGCTGGTCGAATTTGATTCGAATTTGCAGCTCGATTCGAAAAAAAATTGAATCGGGAAGATCGCAGTGTGCCACCAGATGCTCTGCACGCGGCACACGGCTAGGAACGGCACGGCATGCTGCTAGGAGCCGCCCACCCCAAGGTTCACAGAGGAGGCTGCGGTGGAAGGAAGCTGCGTAGAGGCCCTGGACGGAGTCTGACTTGGAGTTTTGGATGTGTTCGGAGGTCGGAGGACAGAGCGAGGAGCGAGTACAGGCTGGGCTGTGTTGTGTCAAGTTTGGATGGTGCTGGTGAGTATAATTTAATTAACTATCGGTATCCCTGTCACGTTTATAATGTGCTTCTTTTGCAGGAAGCCAGAAGATGAGAAGATGGCCGCCGGGGGGAGGGGTGATCCAGGGAGGGCCCTTACCCATAATTTTTTTATGCAGAGCATATCAAATGAGAGAAAAAAAAGGAATCAAATGTAAAAAGAATAACCCTGGCATTAACTAGCAACTATACAAGAATAATATATTTTATTTTGCCAAGCCAATTTTTTTTATTTAAAGCTGGCATTTATTTCTTTGCTGCTCGTTTATATATCCATAAAAAAATCTAATAATTATATATGGGGGTCACTCTGTCTGCTCTGTGTGGGAGATAATTATATGGGGGTCACGGTCTGCTCTGTGTGGGAGATTATTATATATGGGGTCACTGTTCTGTGTGGGAGTTAATTATTATATATGGGGTCACTCTGCTCTGTGTGGGAGATAATTATTATATATGGGGTCACTCTGCTCTGTGGGAGAATTATATATATAGGGTCACTCTGTCTGCTCTGTGTGGGAGATAATTATTATATATGGGGTCACTCTGCTCTGTGGGAGAATTATATATATAGGGTCACTCTGTCTGCTCTGTGTGGGAGATAATCATATAGGGGTCACTCTGCTCTGTGTGAGAGAATTATATATGGGGTCACTCTGTCTGCTCTGTGTGGGAGATAATCATATGTGGGTCACTCTGCTCTGTGTGGGAGATTATTATATATGGGGTCACTGCTCTGTGTGGGAGTTAATTATTATATATGGGGTCACTCTGCTCCGTGTGGGAGAATTATATATATGGGGTCACTCTGCTCTGTGTGGGAGATAATTATTATATATGGGGTCACTCTGCTCTGTGGGAGAATTATATATATAGGGTCACTCTGTCTGCTCTGTGTGGGAGATAATCATATGGGGTCACTCTGCTCTGTGTGGGAGAATTATATATATGGGGTCACTCTGCTCTGTGTGGGAGATAATTATATGGGGATCACTGTCTGCTCTGTGTGGGAGTTAATTATATGGGGGTCACTGCTCTGTGTGGGAGATAATTATATGGGGGGTCACTTTGCTCTGTGTGGGAGATAATTATATGGGAGTCACTGTCTGCTCTGTGTGGGAGATAATTATATGGGGTCACTGTCTGCTCTGTGTGGGAGTTAATTATATGGGGGTCACTGTCTGCTTTGTGTGGGAGATAATTATATGGGGATCACTGCTCTGTGTGGGAGATAATTATATGGGGGTCACTCTGCTCTGTGTGGGAGATAATTATATGGGGGTCACTGCTCTGTGTGGGAGATAATTATATGGGGGTCACTGTCTGCTCTGTGTGGGAGATAATTATATGGGGTCACTCTGCTCTGTGTGGGAGATAATTATATGGGGGTCACTGTCTGCGAGGGAGATAATTATATGGGAGTCACTGTCTGCTGTGTGTGGGAGATAATTATATGGGGGTCACGGTCTGCTCTGTGTGGGAGATAATTATATGGGGGTCACTCTGCTCTGTGTGGGAGATAATTATTATATATGGGGTCACTCTGTCTGCTCTGTTTGGGAGAATTATATATATGGGGTCACTCTGTCTGCTCTGTGTGGGAGATAATTATTATATATGGGGTCACTCTGCTCTGTGTGGGAGCATAATATATATATGGGGTTACTCTGCTCTGTGTGGGAGATAATTATATGGGGTCACTGCTCTGTGTGGGAGATAATTATATGGGGGTCACTGTCTGCTCTGTGTGGGAGATAATTATATGGGGGTCACTGTCTGCTCTGTGTGGGAGATAATTATATGGGGGTCACTGTCTGCTCTGTGTGGGAGATAATTATATGGGGGTCACTCTGCTCTGTGTGGGAGATAATTATATGGGGGTCACTGTCTGCGAGGGAGATAATTATATGGGGGTCACGGTCTGCTGTGTGTGGGAGATAATTATATGGGGTCACGGTCTGCTCTGTGTGGGAGATAATTATATGGGGGTCACTCTGCTGTGTGTGGGAGATAATTATTATATATGGGGTCACTCTGTCTGCTCTGTGTGGGAGAATTATATATATGGGGTCACTCTGTCTGCTCTGTGTGGGAGATAATTATTATATATGGGTCACTCTGCTCTGTGGGAGAATTATATATATGGGGTCACTCTGTCTGCTCTGTGTGGGAGAAAATTATATGGGGGTCACTCTGCTCTGTGTGGGAGAATTATATGGGGTCACTCTGTGTGGGAGATAATCATATGGGGGTCACTCTGCGTGGAAGATAATTATTATATATGGGGTCACTTTGCTCTGTGTGGGAGAATTATATATATATATGGGGTCACTCTGTCTGCTCTGTGTGGGAGATAATCATATGGGGGTCACTCTGTCTGCTCTGTGGGAGAATTATATATATGGGGTCACTCTGTCTGCTCTGTGTGGGAGATAATTATATGGGGGTCACTGTCTGCTCTGTGTGGGAGATAATTATATGGGGGTCACTGTCTGCTCTGTGTGGGAGATAATTATATGGGGGTCACTGTCTGCTCTGTGTGGGAGATAATTATATGGGGGTCACTCTGCTCTGTGTGGGAGATAATTATATGGGGGTCACTGTCTGCTCTGTGTGGGAGATAATTATATGGAGGTCACTGTCTGCTCTGTGTGGGAGATAATTATATGGAGGTCACTGTCTGCTCTGTGTGGGAGATAATTATATGGGGGTCACTGTCTGCTCTGTGTGGGAGTTAATTATATGAGGGTCACTGTCTGCTGTGTGTGGGAGATAATTATATGGGGGTCACGGTCTGCTCTGTGTGGGAGATAATTATTATATATGGGTCACTCTGCTCTGTGTGGGAGATAATTTTTATATATGGGGTCACTCTGCTCTGTGTGGGAGAACTATATATATGGGGGTCACTCTGCTCTGTGTGGGAAAATTATATATATGGGGTCACTCTGCTCTGTGTGGGAGATAATTATATGGGGGTCACTGCTCTGTGTGGGAGATAATTATATGGGGTCACTGTCTGCTGTGTGTGGGAGATAATTATATGGGGGTCACTCTGTCTGCTCTGTGTGGGAGAATTATATATATGGGGTCACTCTGCTCTGTGTGGGAGAATTATATATATGGGGTCACTCTGTCTGCTCTGTGTGGGAGATAATTATATGGGGTCACTCTGCTCTGTGTGGGAGATAATTATATGGGGGTCACTGCTCTGTGTGGGAGATAATTATATGGGGGTCACTGTCTGCTGTGTGTGGGAGATAATTATATGGGGGTCACGGTCTGCTCTGTGTGGGAGATAATTATTATATATGGGGTCACTGCTCTGTGTGGGAGAATTATATATATGGGGTCACTCTGCTCTGTGTGGGAGAATTATATATATGGGGTCACTCTGTCTGCTCTGTGTGGGAGATAATCATATGGGGGTCACTCTGATCTGTGTGGGAGATAATTATTATATGGGGTCACTCTGCTCTGTGTGGGAGATAATTATATGGGGGTCACTGCTCTGTGTGGGAGATAATTATATGGGGGTCACTGTCTGCTGTGTGTGGGAGATAATTATATGGGGGTCACGGTCTGCTCTGTGTGGAGAATTATATATGGGGGTCACTGTCTGCTCTGTGTGTGGGAGATAATATATGGGGGTCACGGTCTGCTCTGTGTGGGAGATAATTATTATATATGGGGTCACTACTCTGTGTGGGAGATAATAATTATATATGGGGTCACTCTGCTCTGTGTGGGAGAATTATATATATGGGGTCACTCTGCTCTGTGGGAGATAATTATTATATATGGGGTCACTCTGCTCTGTGGGAGAATTATATATATGGGGTCACTGTCTGCTCTGTGTGGGAGATAATTATATGGGGGTCACTCTGTCTGCTCTGTGTGGGAGAATTATATATGGGGTCACTCTGTCTGCTCTGTGTGGGAGATAATCATATGGGGGTCACTCTGTCTGCTGTGTGGGAGATAATTATTATATATGGGGACACCCTGCTCTGTGTGGGAGAATTATATATATGGGGTCACTCTGTCTGCTCTGTGTGGGAGATAATTATTATATATGGGGTCACTCTGCTCTGTGGGAGAATTATATATATGGGGTCACTCTGTCTGCTCTGTGTGGGAGATAATTATATGGGGGTCACTGTCTGCTCTGTGTGGGAGATAATTATATGGGGGTTACTGTCTGCTCTGTGTGGGAGATAATTATATGGGGGTCACTGTCTGCTCTGTGTGGGAGATAATTATATGTGGGTCACTGTCTGCTCTGTGTGGGAGATAATTATATGGGGGTCACTGTCTGCTCTGTGTGGGAGATAATTATATGGGGGTCACTGTCTGCTGTGTGTGGGAGATAATTATATGTGGGTCACTGTCTGCTCTGTGTGGGAGATAATTTTATGAATAAATTTATGAATAAATGAATAAATTTATGAATTGCAGGGTCCTAGTTTAAACATTCCTGAGAAACGATCACATGCACTTCGTGACTTCCGGAAGGCACGCGCGCGCATCTGTGGTGTTTTTCCAGGAGACTCACTTTAGAGAAGGGGCGGTGCCCAGACTTACTAATTCCTGGTTTCCTGTAGGCTTCTTTGGTAACAACACAGAGGCCAAATCTAAGGGTACAGCGATTCTATTCCACAAATCAGTTCCCTTTGTACACAACGCAACTCTTTCTGATGAGGGAGGCCATTAGACTCCTAGATTCACCCCTGACTGTGGAGGAACTGACAGAAGCGGTGAAATCCTCTAAAACAGGTAAATGCCTGGGCCCAGATGGTCTCCCTTTATAGTACTATAAGCGCTTCACTGAGATTCTATATCCCGATTCCTTGTGGCGTTTAATAGGCTTGTGCACCGATTTTTTTTTCGGTTCGATTCGGTTCAGTTCGTTCGGATTTTGTAAATTTTCTTTTCGACTCGTTTCGGTAGCTTTCTGTTTCGGTTCGGTACGATTCGTTTTTCGTATCGACTTTTTTTCCCGGGATATCGGTCATTTTCGAGATTTCGGGTCTGCTCGTTTTTTGTATGGACTTTTTGTTCGTGCTTTCTGAAATTTTCGTGTTTTTCGGAACGTCTGTTCTCCTCGTTTCATCACAGTGACAGTGACTGCTGTGTCTATTCGTTTTGACGTAAACAAAAGTACTACACACATACAATACATAGTTTACTTTACTCAATGAGCTAATGTCCAACTTTTTATTTTAAAGTTGCCTATGTTGTGTCAGCATCGCTAGGATCAGGATAGAATTTATGATCATGAGCTCTATCAGTATTAGGGCAATTTTGGGTTGTTCAATCAATTGTGGTGCACTTGAGTGAGCTTAATGGTTTTTTTTGCTCTATTTTCCCTATGTGGACTGTATTATTACACAGTATTAGTGCCTTTTAGTGCTTTCCATTCAGCCCATTACTCAGCCTATTTATGCTTGGTTAGTTGTCCAATTTACCCTACGATGCTGTGTGTGTATATATATTTTAAAGTTTGGGATCTGAGAGTGTTCTTCGGGTTAATAAAGTTCATTAAGTTCTAGCCACTCCCTGATCATCAGTTGATGGGCCCTGTTGCCTGTTATACTGGTTATTTTCTTTTGTTTTTCCTAGAAGAGAACACACAGAACAGAACAGGAAACACATCACAGGAAACAAGTGCCATAGAGATAAATCATAGAGTTGCATATAAACAAAACATAACACTCATAACAAAACCTATCAATCCTCGAATACATATTGCGTGAGGCAGAATAGTAAGAATAGTCTCTTTCATTCTCATGCATCATTCGCCAGATACTGTACAAGCCCTGAGAATGAATAAATTGAGAACAAGTCTCAGCAAGTTTTTTTAGGGGCGGATAGCCGGCGAATGTTTGTTTTTTCCCTAGCGGTATCTAAATCATAGAAACATAGAAAAAAGTCGGCAGATAAGAACCTTTCGGCCCATCTAGTCTGCCCAATTACATGGATACTTTACCTGGATTTATCTTTTGTTTAGGATAGCCTTATGCCTATCCCATGCTTGCTTAAATTCAATTACTGTTTTGGCCTCTACCACTTCAACTGGAAGACTGTTCCATGTATCCACCACCCTCTCAGTAAAATAATGCTTTCTGATGTTACTTTTAAACCTTTGCCCCTCTAATCTAAGACTATGTCCTCTTGTTTTGCTACTTTGTTTCCTTTTAAATATACTCCCTTCCTCTACCTTGTGGATTCCCTTTACGTATTTAAATGTTTCTATCATATCTCCTCTGTCTCGTCTTTTTTCCAAGCTGTACATGTTAAGATCATTAAGCCTTTCCTGGTAACTTTTCTCCTTCAAGCCGTACACCATTTTAGTAGCCCTTCTCTGAACTCTCTCTAAGATGTCTATATCCTTCTGGAGATACGGTCTCCAGTACTGCACACAGTACTCCAAGTGAGGTCTCACCAGTGCTCTGTACAGTGGCATGAGCACTTCCCTTTTCCTACTGCTAATACCTCTCCCTACACAACCAAGCATTCTGCTAGCATTTCCTGCTGCTCTATTACATCGACTACTTACCCTTAGATCCTCTGAAATAATAACCCTAAATCCCTTTCCTCAGATGTTGAGGTTAGGACTGTATCAAATATTCTATATTCAGCCCTTGGGTTTTTACGTCCCAGGTGCATTATCTTGCACTTATCCACATTAAAACTCAATTGCCACAGCTCCGACCATTTTTTTAGTTTACCTAAATCATTTGTCATTTGGCTGATCCCTCCAGGAACGTCAACCCTGTTGCAAATCTTTGTGTCATCAGCAAAAAGACATACTTTTCCATTAATACCTTCTGCAATATCACTAATAAAAATATTAAATAGAATGGGTCCAAGTACTGACCCCTGAGGTACCCCACTGGTTTAAAGTGAAATTAGTATCGCCACAGAGTATACTTCTAGTGTTGGGGAACTTGGTCAGAAAACGTGTCATCCTTTTCAAGAATCTCAATTGATGGGAGTTTGGGAAGTATGCATTAATAATCGTATAAGGTATATTGTTAACTTTACCCGTCCACAATACATATCGCCCTTCAGGGTCCCCAATCACCTTATCGGTTGACACAGCTACAGGTTTACTAAAAAAAAGGGAAACACCTCTTACCTTTCTATTATAACATGTATGAAATTGAATAGGATATTGTTTAGCTACGGTTTTAGGAACCTGGCCACATTTGTAGTGTGTTTCTTGCACACATAGGACATCCGCTTTAAGAGATTAGCCTCTTTATAAAAATGCATAAAAATGCTTTATAAAGCATTTTCCTTCTGTGCCAAATATTCACTCTCAGAACCATAATGAAGCTATGTATTGGGCTAAAAAATATATATTTTTTTAAACAAAATTTTATTGGACGTCAGCATAAGAAGACAAGCATAAAGAAAATAGTGGCGACACAGAGCCGTCTAAACACATCAAATCCACAAAACAAAATATATGCAGTCATTCAAAAAATCTAAGAACTTAAATAACATCCATAGTTTGTCATAAAGAAGAGAGAGAAGAGAAAAAAAGAGAGGAGAGTGCGTTTGTGGCCCGGCCCAGGCCAATGTAAAAAGCAGTAAATGTAATTCCAACCTGTATGGATCGATATAAAGAAAAGTAAGAGAGGGCAAACAGGCATTTATACCTATACATCTATGCAAGAACCAGTTCACAGTAGCATTCTATAGGCCAGTATCCAACCAAGGTCCCCAAGTTCTATTATATGATGGCAGAGTGAAATGTACCAAGGCCGTCAGTTCATCCATAACCTGACTGTCTCTGATTTTAGCGTACACTTTGGCCATGCGTGGTGGGAGGGGTTGTCTCCAGGATTCTGCTATAGCTCGTTTAGCCGCCAAGGTAATTTTGGCCAATAATTTATTTTCATGAAAAGAGAGTCCAGGAAGTGGTCTGGAGAGTAAAAATGCCCAAGGATCCATTGGAATATGTTTAGAAAGCACCAAAATCAATAGGTCTTGGACTTCTTTCCATAAAGTCACAATGCGGGGGCAGGACCACCACATGTGGAAAAACGAGCCTCTAGAATTGCATAGTCTCCAGCAGACGTCCGGCAAATTCTGGTTCATGTGTGCCAATTGGGACGGTGTAACATACCATCTCATTATTTTAATCGGCTGTTCTTTGTAGTGAGTCACACACACCGATACCAAGCGTGACATCTCCCAAATATCCAGCCAGTCCTCTGAATCCAAGGTTTCACCAATATCTCTTTCCCAAGCGTGAATATAAGACATCTCTTTCCAATCCAAAAGCGAGGTCAGATCCCGATATAACAAAGATATAAGACCACGTGGATATGTACCGACCTTGCACAATCGCTCAAAACGTGTTAACGGAGCCAATGCTGCTTGTTTGATATGCGTCTGGGTAGCATATGATTTCAGTTAAAGAACATGAAAAAAGGAAAGTCCTGCAACATCTTGTAGGGAAATTAAGGCACCTTTATGATATAAATGATGTATTCTGCACACACCTGAGTCCAATAGACACCGCCAAGGTCCCAGGGACAAGCCGGGAGCAAAGATTCCATTCCCAAAAATCGGGGACATCGGAGATGGCAAAAGCGTTAATTCACATTTCACTGCTAGCTTATGCCAAATGCGTAGTGAGTTCAAGATGGCCGGACATGCAGTATTAATCGAGGGACGGTGTTCCCGAGCCAGCCACATCCAGTATTGTATCTTATTTGGTCTCATAAGAGTCACCTCCAGGTCTACCCATCTGCGAGATCCTGCTGGGGCGTGCCAGGCCACTATTTGGGCTAATTGAGCTGCATAGTAATATGTAAAGAGAGATGGAAGACCCAGTCCGCCCATTGTCCGTGAGCGATATAACGTGTGCCTCGCTACTCTGTGTCGCTTCCCTGCCCCTTTAAAGTGATCTATCGAACGTTGCAAAGCAACTATATCCGCAGCGATAAGAGGGACTGGCTTGGAACATAAACAACAATCAATTTTTAACACAAATGGGTCTGAGAGTGAATGTTGTGGTGAAATAATTTTGTCAGGGGCTGTTAGCATGTCAACAATAAGAGGACTTAACAAATTTTGGTACTTAATAAAAAACCTGGCAACAATGTCTAGTGGTATACTACTTGTTGCACGATGCATGCTGATGGATGGTAGGGAGGAAAAAACAAGGAAAGGAAAATAAAAAATAAAGAACAAAAATAAAGTATTTATAAAAAAATATGGGCTAGAAGGAGGAGAGTAAAAAATTCCCCTCCTGCAAAAAAATTTAAGGCCAACGGGAACAGCAGGATTTCATGAACTCATTAACCTTCTTATAGGCTAATAACTTTTTAGTACATTATATATATACATACATACAGTTAGGTCCAGAAATATTGGGACATCAACCCAATTCTAACATCTTTGGCTCTATACACCACCACAATGGAGTTGGAATGAAACAAACACAATGTGCTTAAATGCAGACTGTCAGCTTTAATTTGAGGGTATGTACATCCAACTCAGGTGAACGGTGTAGGACTTACAGCAGTTTGCAGATGTGCCTCCCACTTGTTAAGGGACCAACAGTCCGGACAACAGCAGCAGGAAGCAGGCCGAGGAAACCTATGACAGTATACCTGGGCCATCCAAGATCACCTTCCTGCTCCAAGCAAATAGAAATGCAGGGGCTGCGGAAGAGGCCAGACAAATGGCAGCAGTACTGTTGCGTCGACTCTTGTTGTCCTCCTTTGAAGTCGTCTTCCCATCCCTCCCGGTTGAGGTTCAGAATGTTAGTGGCACTGAAACCATATAAGGACTAACATTACAGACTACTGTATATAAGAATCATCTCTTTTTAGTATTATAGGGATTGATTTTATGTACGTTTAATTGTTCAAAACCCTTTTTTATTGTTATTGATCAGGATACTGACTACATGTAGGAGCATATTTCATTGCACTGCTCCTCCAATCAGACCCAACCGCGAGCAGCGCCGCACGAGGGGGTACCCACAATTTTCTTTTCTGTCTAACACGTAGCAGCATAGGCTCTGCAACCACCCCTGAGTTGGCAGCACATTCGCACGGTGACTAGACACCAACTAAGTCCATATACTACACAGCGCCTCAAGATACTTTTTGTCCCCAGATTCAGATGTGCTGTCAGAGATAATGCACTTGTATGCCAAGCGCTCATGAACACGCTTTAAAACGTTTAGGTGTGAACGGAGCCTTAGGGACTTGGGAGGTATCAGGTCTGCGGAATTAAGGTCTGTGGTGGGAATATTGCTACAAAATAAAATTTGCTTATCTTAAACACGAATGTTCAAATACGCTTCTGAACATCGGCACATTTAAGTGTTTGCATTTGACATGTTGAGATATATAGCTTGTATTGTTCCATAAACTCTCACTACCAAGTGCTTTTGTTGGAAACAACAGCCTATGTTTATTTGAAATATTTGCTAACATGTAAATGTAGATTATTGTGATTCTACCCTTTATGCTGCAGGTGTCTTAATTGTTAGTATACAGGCGGAAGTGACTTCTGTCCAATATAGTAAATGAGAAAAATAAAAATGGTCATAATGTTTATGGGCATTTATGGTGATCATGAGATTATTAGCAATGCATGTGGGATCTGTGCCTGCATATGAAAATGACAATAACAGCATGTGACTGTGCAGTATTGTGTGTTCCCAGAGTTCTGCCTGTATTCTGTCCTCAGTGGCCATTGTAATTCAGTGAGACTGCAGGATCCTCCTTGCAGCTACTTTTCAGGGTAACAAGAGTGAGATCTCATAATTTTATTTATCCCAAATGAACACCTCAATCTTGCATTCGAACATTATGCAAATTTGGTTTTTGTTCTTAATTGGATTGCAATGCAAAGTTGTGTTTAAATGTGTTTGGTAGTGGAAGGTGGATCGCTAATGAATACGTAATCCAAAAAATAGGTACACAATCATTAAAAGGCACAAAAGCACTTTTCATCGACAGTAACTATTCGATATAGAATGAAAGAAAGCAAAACAAATATTGTGTTATTATATATCTACACTTTATTTTAACTTTTAGGATGATTGGACACAAAAAATACTAAGTTTCTATAAAGTGCAGGATGGACTTTTTAGGTTATAAACACAAAACAGAATTTAAAAACATAAACGTGTGCATTCTTAACCCTTGGCTCATAACTTACACTCTAATAACCTATTCTGGACTACTGAAAATAAATCAAAACAAAAGAAGATACATAAGTATTAAAATGTTATGGGTATATTATACTTTGAAAAAGAAACCCTAAACCCTAGAACTGAATGTATTTACATGTTATACATTTGTAATTTTCAATGGTGTATATCAAAAATTCACTCATTTGAGATACTTTTAATTAACTGTACTCCATGACAACCTGCATATGCATAAAGTGTTTGTCATATTTTGTACTGATGATGCCTGCTGATTCTCATGAGATGCTTAAAGGGTTTTTGGAGATTTGAAGGCCTGTGTTTTGACATGGAATTGCCAAGAAATTAATCTCACAGGGAAAATGACCGGAACCTGTGATTATGTCCTCTCTTGCTGTCTCCGCATTATCCCTTCTTAACGGAAAGGTAGGAAGTGAAAATATTGTAGGCAGCTTAACATCAGAGCCACAACAGTGGTCTGCAACCTGGATGGAATAGTACAGAAGCTGGTACTGGCTTAATGGTAACAAATGTCAATTGGAATCAGGTCCAGAATCGTTTACACAATGAAAAGTGACTGCATGTACACATGCTATCAGAGTAAATAACACTTTGCCTAAATTTGTGGTCTACAATGTAAAGAAAGTTTATGGAATTGCTTTATTGCATTATTAAAGTGATTTTAGAGGATCTTGCCATATTGACATTTGTATTCTCTTTTGTTTTTAATTGCACAGTAGATTATACTGCATTAAAAGATGCAGACAGAAAGTAAAGTATCTTCTTGCTCTTTAAGGAAGCATCCCAGTGTTCAAGCTAAGTCATTTGTGAACTTTATCAGAATGCGGTTGACAAGTTTACTACAGTCTTGGTCAAGTCTGGAGTTAAGTTTACATCTAACTCTAGATATAAGACTACATTTGCACTCCATTTTTTTGGAACTGCAGTGATCCATCTTATATGTTGGAGTGCGTCTGGGATTTATTTGCCATGGTTATCCAGACCCATGCTACAGCTGCATTACACTGATCTCGCTACAACGGGGGCGCAAAGGAGAAAAACCTGCGCCTGCAGGTTTCTCCTTTTCGCCCCTGTTTTAGCATATTACAATGCAGGTGTTTAAAAAGCTACCTATTTTGCTACCGGGTGCTAAGCGCCACCGCGAGCATCCACTCAATGGAGTCCATAGGACTCTATTGAAGCAGACAGCGCCGGTCACATGACCTGCAGGATCTCGCCTCGTGAGATCCGGCAGGTCAGCGTAGTGATCCGCAGGGGGAGACTGGGGACTTTTTTCCCCAGTCTCTCCCTGCTCCCGCCAGACGGAGGAGGCGGATAGAACCAAGGCTGCGGGATAAGTGGTGAGTATCTGGATTTTTTGGGGGAGTTTTGGCTGGTGCTAATGGATTCTGCACTAGCGGAATCCGTTAGCACCAAATCCTGGCTGTGGGTAACTTTCTGCTAACTGCAGCTGGACGTTAATCAGCGTTAGGACTTTGTAATCCTAATGCTGAATAACACTTTGCGCTCCCTATACTTAACATGGGGAGCGCAAAGTACAGTAACCTCCCGCTGAAAAGTGCAAGGTACCAAATGGTAACGGGTTTCTTAACCCGTTAGCATTTGGATTGTAATATGCTGTGGCTACCAGGGCTAACGTTAATGCTCACGCAGGTGAGTGTTAACGTTAGCACCAAGTATGTAATGTAGCCCCTATTTGGCAACAAATCTGTCAAATAAGGCTGGGGTCAGACGAACGCAGTGCGAACGCGCGTGCAGCCGCACTTTATCACAGCCGTAGTAGCGGCCAATGACAGGCAATACACAAAGTACTGCCGCACGAAAGTTCGGCCGGGTAACGCAAGCGGCAAACAAATGCATTTTTTCGAGAACGTGAAACCGCTAGTACTGACGTTCAGAGTGCGCTGCGTCCGCTAGCGGCGTGTGTGCATGATTAGGAGACTTCAGACGCTGCTCATGTCCGGCCAACATAACGTCCAGACACAAAGTGTTTTATTGATGATCCGTACAAAATCACGGCCGAAAATGCGCATCATATAACCGCTATTGCGTATTCCGTGCAAAAATACATTCATTCGTTCAAACGCACTTTTTCACGGACGACGCAAAAAATGCGTTCGCCTGACCCTAGCCTTAGTTTAGATTTTAAAAAATAGATACACACTACAGGCAGTATTACAATGTTGGTGCTAATTTAACCAGAGCAGTTGTAAACTTAAAACCTCCATAGGCTATAATGGCTCTGGGAAGTTTACAACAGCTCTGGTTAAGTTAGCACCAAGTATGTAATATGGCCCTACATCTTTAGCTTGTATTATTAATTTATTTTTATATCCCATGTTTAGGAAATCTAGCATTTCAAAGGGTAATAAAATTTCTAGTTTACAGTTGTGTTCAAAATTATTCAACCCACACTGAAATTGAGTGTTTTGGTCAGTTTGACATTGATTTTGATCATTCAGTCATCTTGCTTACAATTAAATCAAAGAGGTACGTGTAGGTCAGACAAATATAACATAACATTTATAATGAAATAACCACAAATGTCTTTTCTGTGCTCACATCATTATCAGTTTTATTCAACCCCCAAGTGACATTCAATCTTAGTACTTAGTACAACATCCTTTTACAGTTATAACAGCTTTTAAACGTGAAGCATAGCTTGACACAAGTGTCTTGCAGCGATCTACGGGTATCTTCGCCCATTCGTCATGGGCAAAAGCCTACAGTTCAGTCACCTTCTTAGGCTCGCGCACTGCAACTGCTTTCTTTAAGTCCCACCAGAGGTTCTCAATCGGATTTAAGTCAGGTGACTGCGATGGCCACTCCAAAATGTTCCAGCCTTTAATCTGCAACCGTACTCTAGTGGACTTGGAGGTATGCTTGGGATCATTGTCCTGTTGAAAGGTCCAACGTCTCCCAAGCCTCAGGTTTGTGACGGACTGCATCACATTGTCATCCAATATCTCCTGGTACTGAAGAGAATTCATGGTACCTTGCACACGCTGAAGCTTCCCTGTACCTGCAGAAGCAAAACAGCCCCAAAGCATGATTGACCCCCGCCATGCTTCACAGTAGGCAAGGTGTTCTTTTCTTCATAGGCCTTGTTCTTCCTCCTCCAAACATAGCGTTGATCCATGGGCCCAAACAGTTCTAATTTTGTTTCATCAGTCCACAGAACACTATCCCAAAACTTCTG
Organism: Leptobrachium leishanense; assembly: GCA_009667805.1. Lineage (NCBI taxonomy): Eukaryota > Metazoa > Chordata > Amphibia > Anura > Megophryidae > Leptobrachium > Leptobrachium leishanense. The sequence goes on from CM019065.1 coordinate 251,550,784, forward strand.
GGGTTTGTCCACATGACTATTGGCATACTGCAGTCGACTCTTCTTATTCTTTGGAGACAGCAAGGGGGTGCGCCTGGGAGTTCTGGCATGGAGGCCTTCATTACGCAGTGTGCGCCGTATTGTCTGAGCTGAAACTTCAGTACCCACATCTGACAAATCTTTTCTCAGTTCCTCAGCAGTCACACGGGGACTTTTCTCCACTCTACGCTTCAGGTAGCGCACAGCAGTCGAAGTCAGCATCTTCTTTCTGCCACGACCAGGTAGCGTTTCAACAGTGCCCTTTGCCTTGAATTTGCGAATGATGCTTCCTATGGTCTCTCTTGGTATGTTTAACATCTTTGCAATCTTCTTATAGCCATTGCCCTTCCTGTGAAGAGTAATCACCTCTTCTCTTGTCTTCCTGGACCATTCTCTTGACTTCACCATGTTTGTAACCACACCAGTAAATGTCTAGAAGGAGCTGAGTATCACAGTCATTTTAAAGCTGCCTAATTGGTGCTTATTATGCTTTATTGCTGCTCCGTGACATCCACAGGTGTTTTCAATACCTGATTGAAAACACTTGAATGAACCTCTGTTCTTCAGAGTGGTAGTCTTTAAGGGGTTGAATAATTGTGTCAATGAAGAATTCACAAAATAAACATTTACTACTGTATTACAAAACCAATTGATGTCATTTTAGTTGCATATGGTTCTTTAAAAAGTCCTTGTAGGATTTCATTCTGAATACAATTACAAATGTACACGAAATTCCCTAAAACCCTTTACAGCATTGGGGGTTGAATAATTTTGAACACAACTGTATGTTATACATCTTAGCATGTCAACAAAGTTGCTGTTTTGGGGAAGCTAGAAATTGCTTGAAACCTTAATTATATTGACCACTACTGAAATAGAAAGCTGTATATCTATTAACTTGAATAGTACAATATGTATTGCAAAGAAGACAGCAGAAGTATATTATTACTAGGCAAGTCAACACTAGTAAAAAGCAGGGTTCTTTCAGGTTTGGCAATGCAGATTCATCTCTTTCTCGCTCATTCACTCATTTTTTGAGGTAGATTCTTCAAATTTTCCCTTGGCATTAACAAATTATTAAAGTAAATTAGCTGGGAATATACCCAGAACTATTCCACACAACATGTAGAGAGTAATTCAATATCAGTTCTGGCTGATGGAGCTCTTGAAATTACCAGGTGAAACATTATCAGTGCCGGATGCGGTCACAAATGAAAACAGATCTATCTTTCATTTTTATGTACTGCTAACAGAATATTCCCCCAGGTTGACTGATTTAAATTTATTTCATTATGGGTGCTTATATCAGACAGATATTTGGGGTATGTATTCTACACATGCATTTTAAAGAGAAAGGGCCACATTACATTCTTGTTGCCAACGGTAGCGCTCACTTGCGTGAGCACTAACTTTAGCTGCGGTATCTACCGCATATTACAATCCAAACGCAAACGGGTTAAGTAACCCATTTGCATTTGGTACCTTGCGCTTTTCAGCGCGAGGTTCAGTGGCGTAGCGTGGGGGGTGCCTCGGAGGCGGTTGCCCCTGGCGCAACTTTTTTAGGGGGCGCAAAAAAGAGAGAAAGAGTGACTGGGGTTACTTGGAGAGAGAGAGTGACTGGGGGTCCTGGGAGAAAGTGGGGGTACTGAGAGAGAGAAGGAGAGAGTGACTGGGGGTACTGGGAGAGAGCGTGACTGGGGTAGTTGGAGAGAGAGTGACTGGGGGTACTTGGAGAGCGAGTAACTGGGGGTACTTGGAGAGCGAGTGATTGGGGTACTGGAAGAGGGTGACTGGGGTACTGGGAGAGAGAGTGACTGGGGGTACTGGGAGAGAGTGACTGGGTATAATTTAAGAGTGGAACTATGCTAGGGTATACTGGGACAAGGTGACTGGTAGCAGTGGCGCAGCGTGGGGGGCATGTGTGTTTAATTTTTTTTATTATATCAGTATTTTGTTAATATAGAATACATGTGCTTGTGCGGTAAGGGGGGTCAATATTCTACTATTAGAAGGGAATCAGGGTGTGTTAACGTGCCCATAGGTTGGGGGGGGGGCGCAGAATTCTTGCTTTGCCCCGGGCACTGACAACCCACGCTACGCCGCTGGCGAGGTTACTGTACTTTGTGCTCCCTATACTTAACATGGGGAGCGCAAAGTGTTAATCAGCGTTAATATTATTACAATCTACTAGCGCTGATTAACGTCCGGCTGTGGTTAGCAAAACGTTAACCACAGCCTGGACTTGGTGTTAACGGATTCTGCAGAAGTGGAATCCGTTAACACCAGCCTAAAACACAAAAGACAGAATCCTATACTCACCTCCTGTCCCGCGGCGAGGACCGCGGCTCCAACCGCCTCCTCCATCCGGCGGGAGCAGGGAAAGACTGGGGGAAAAAGTCCCCCCAGTATCTTCCTGTGAATCAATACACCGACCAGCCAGGTCTCGCGAGGACTCCTATGGACTCCATCGAGTGGATGCTCGCGGCTGCGTCAGCGTTGCCACGAGCATCCTGGGGCTTTGTGCCCGCAAATGATGCAGGCAACATTTTTTGCACCTACATTGTAATCCAGCATTAAAACGCAGGCGCAAGGGAAAAAACTGCGGGTGCATTTTTTCCTCCCTTGCGCCCGCGTTTTAACGCTAGGATTGTAATGTGGCCCAAAATATGCTGTACTTGGAAGTAAAGAATTATAAAATATATTCCTCCCTTTATCCCTTTTAAATCTAAAATCTTTGTTTTAGATTCACAGGTAAGCACTTAAACAGGAGAACAGATATTTGTAATTAAAGCATAGATTAACAATTTGAGTTTATGAGTAAAACCACTCAATCCAACATTAGAAAAGGGGCATGAAAATGCTGCCATTACCCTAGCCAATCTACTTAATGTATTTATGAATTGTATCTGCCTGCTGCTCCTCTAGATCTAAACAAATTATAGTTTCATTAAACATTAGCTTTTGTTTGATAACAGTCTTTCTTTTACATCTCAAATTCTCACTGCAATCCTCACATATCCTGCCTCCAGGCTTTAAGAATGATCTTACAACTAGTTCACGGTCTTGCGCAACACAATATACCCAATACCCTGATACCTGGTTTAATACTACCAGCCCTTGGAAAGTAGCTTGTAAAAGAACATTATGATTTCACCATGTAGTGAAGTTCCGATGAGGCAGAAATCCAGAATGGGGAACCAAATAAGTTGGGAATGGCTTCAAGAAGATCTAATTTTTACCTAAATTGCAACATTAAAAAAATGACTTTATGAATAATCTCATCTGACCTGCTGGTTTCCTTCATTATATTTCTGCTCCCAATTATTTCTGACTTCAATTGTATCCTGCATTCACATATGTTCACAATCACATTCACACAGTCTCACTTTGACCCTTATTCAAAATTCTGAAAAGTTATTTTCTTTAGGTCTAACTTCCATCTTTCAATTTTACATTATGCTGAATAAGAGTGTGGGTTTGCGAAATTTCCCTACTATCTACAGATCCATGTTCTGCTTGGCCAGGTCTTCTACAAAATTGTCCCATTTCTTCTGCCAGACGTCTTTAAGGTTCTTCTTTCCCTCTTGGGACAAAGCACTGTAACTAAACACATTGTATAACATAATGTATTCATATCGCGTTTCAAAACATCTAATCCTTTGTACATCAAATATTAAACTGTGCATCTTTTAAAAGCAGTATTTGAATTATGTAAAGATAAAATTTACAATAAACCTACTTAGAGACTTTTAATCACTGTAATTAACAATAAATTCATTGAATAATGTATTTGAACTTTACTGTTCAGAATATTTGGAATACCTTTTCAAACACTGAAAGACTTCTAAACCAAAGGTTAAACATATATTTACCAAAGCAAAAGGACATACTGTAGCATTAATACTTAAGTTGACATCTACGAGCAGAGTTTATATTTTTAAATTGTATAATGACTGTAATCCAGAAAACCATTTTATTTTAGTGTATTTTACTTTTAACTTTCAAACTTTTTTAAAATTGAAACTTGTGCGTATCACAATCTAAGGCTTAAATACTATGGGCCCTATTACAATCTTCACGCAAATGTTTGCGCGTGCGCAAAAACGCATTAACGTGAGGGGTAAAACCCTTTGCGCTGAAAATCGTATTACAATGTCAGCGCAACAAACGGACGTAATCGTCTACCGCGGGTGAACCTGCGCGAACGTACTGTACTGCGTGCGTCCTATACTTAAGATTGTGAGCGCAAATACGTTTGTGCGCTGGTACGCGGATGGTATTACAATCTATGCTCAGTTTGTAACGCACAGCCTTTGCGCGCATAATTTAAGCAACTCCTAAAAGCTGGTGTTAATAGCAAATTCTATCAACCTGGCTGAAACCAAATACACCAGCCCAAAAAAAAAATACTCAGCAAAGTATAGTTACACATTCTACACATACCAAACCAATAAATTTGAGAAGTTGTATGTGTTTTTTTATTGATACAGCATATATGCGCAGATTAACGTGAGAGAATTGTGGTTCTTAATTCTGATTGGCTGAATCGTGTTAAAAAAAGTCTGTACACTGATTTCTGCGTGCAACGTTGCTGTGCGCGCGTTTTTGCGCATCCGTTTTACATGCGTTATTTTTTGACGGATGAAAAAATGCGCGAGGATTGTAATACCAACATTGATGTACGCTTCACACAAAAATTCACGTGTTACGTGTGTGTTTTTGCGTGAAGAATGTAATCGGGCCCTATGCCTTCCATATGTGAGGCATTTTAAAACAATGTTGTGAACTTGTCATATTTTATATTATTCAGTTACTGTGTCACGGTTGGGGTATACCGAGGTTGTGGGGGGGGGGGGTCGAGCCCAGGTGTGGTGACAGACGTGGAGAGAGGCAGGTATGCAAGGTTTAACCCCTTAAGGACCGAGGACGTACCATGTACGTCATTGCAGCGGGTCTCTCTTAGACCCGCTGACGTACATGGTACGTCCTGACGTTTTTTGAGCGCTGGAAGCGATCGGATCGCTTCCAGCAGCTCAAACGCCATTGCAGGCTGCCTGGGAGTCCAGGCAGCCGTGCAATGGCGGTTAGAAGTGCCGGGGCACCATGTGATCGCTCCCCGGGAGCGATCAACATCCGGTTTCACCGGAGAGGTGCCCGGCACTTCTAGAGAGCGCTGGAAGCGATCGGTATCGCTTCCAGCTGCTCTGAGTATATTACAAGGATGCCTCGACATCGAGGCATCCTTGCAATATGCTTACCTGCCGCCGGTCCGTCCGTGATCGCTCCCCCGAGCGATCACTTCCGGTAGCGGCAGGAAGTACTGAGTGCCACGAGGTATCGTGGCACTCAGTACAAAAACGATCACATCAGTGATCAGGTGCTCTGCTGGGTGCCTCGAGGGATCAAGGCACCCAGCAGAGTAAAAAAAAGTGTAAAAAAAAGTGAAAAAAAAAGTAAAATAAAAAGTAAAATAAAAAGTAAAATAAAATAAACTGACGGTTAGGGGTAGGGTTAGGGTTAGGGTTAGGGTTAGGGGTAGGGTTAGGGTTAGGGTTAGGGGTAGGGTTAGGTAGGGTAGGGTAGGGGTAGGGTAGGGGTAGGGTTAGGGGTAGGGTTAGGGCTAGGGTTAGGGTTCTAAGGGCAGGGTCATCTTGGGGCTGAGTGGGATGTTCCTAGCCTGCCTCATCAGAGAGGCAGGCTAGCAACATCCAATCAGAAGTTAGAAAAAATCAAAATAAAATTTCTAATTTGTCAGGTCAGGTCAATATTTTGTAAATATTGGCTCTGACCTCTGTGATTCTCCCTCCCTCTCCTCACTTGTGTTTTGGTGAGCGAGAGAGAGAGATCAGATTTGACAGGTTAGAGATTTTAGTGAGATTTAGTGAGATTAGAAAAATTGAGGCAGATTTAGAGAGATTTTAGGGAGATTTAGAAGAATTGAGGCAGGTTTAGAGGGATTTAGAGAGATTTAGGTGTTTATTTGTATTTTCTTGTGAAACCCAACGGTTCTTCTAAGAACCAACAATCCGCTTATATATATATAATAATTATAAAATTTTATAATCTATTATATATAATGTCTGAGAGGGTGTACAGCGCCGAGGAGGCATATGCCATCCTGGCGTCAGAATCTGAGGCATCTGCGTCAGACTCAGACCCTCATTTCGACCCCGCTAACTGCTCAGAGACGTCGCTAGATACATTATCTACGCTGGCTGATGTATCTAGTGATGTTTCTGATGCAGATCCTGGGTCACCACCTGCCAGCAGGAGACGCACAGCTCCAGCTGAGGAGTGGGTAGTGCCTCATCGCCAGAGGCCAGATATCCCTCCTTTCACGGCAAATCCTGGCATCAATATTGATGTTGCAGGATTTACCGCCACACAGTTTTTGCAGGTGTTTATGGGGGATGATTTGTTGGGCCACATCGTGGCCCAATCAAATCTGTATGCCCATCAGCATTGTGCTGCGAAGCCAGACTCCTACTTGGCAAGGCAGCAATGGACCCCGCTAGATGTGCCAGAATTTCTGAAATTCTGGGCACTTACTATGCTGAGGGCATCATAAAGAAGCCCTCAATTCGCTCCTACTGGAGCAGTAGCCCCATCTGCTCTACCCCCATTTACCCCCAATCAATGTCACGTAGAAGGTATGAAAACATTTTGCGTTTCATGCACTTCAGTGACAACAGCCTGTGCCCCCCTAGAGAGCATCCCCAGTTTGACAGGCACCAGACTTTTACATTTTATTCGTACATTTTTATGTTCTACAATTGGTGCTGTATTTTGCCAAAATCTTTGCACACCTATGCATGGGGGGCATGGGTGTACTCAGGAGATCTTGCAGAAAACAACCTGGAGAGTTTTCATGCAGTAACAAACAACAGTGTCTCCTAAATCACAGTCCAAAACTACTGTGGGCGTAAAAATCTGAAAATTGAAAAATTACACCACACACCTTCTCAAATGTTTTGGGCTAAAACCGTTGCATCCATGGCATCAAAGCACTCCATATGCAATACCTTAGGTGCCAACATAACAAATATAAACAATTTTCTGGCAATAATTCAAACTGGGGTATGCGGTAGACCCAAAACCAAAGATAGGCCTAGTTGAAGAAATAATCTCAATTTCAACTCCAATGACAAAGTCATAAAAATTGTATTTGAACCTTCCCAAAATCCTGGCAAACCTATGCATGGGGGGCATGGGTGTACTCAGGAGACCTTGCAGAAAACAACCTGGAGAGTTTTCATGCAGTAACAAACAACAGTGTCTCCTAAATCACAGTCCAAAACTACTGTGGGCGTAAAAATCTGAAAATTTAAAAATTACACCACACACCTTCTCAAATGTTTTGGGCTAAAACCGTTGCATCCATGGCATCAAAGCACTCCATATGCAATACCTTAGGGTGCCAACATAACAAATATAAACAATTTTCTGGCAATAATTCAAACTGGGGTATGCGGTAGACCCAAAACCAAAGATAGGCCTAGTTGAAGAAATAATCTCAATTTCAACTCCAATGACAAAGTCATAAAAATTGTATTTGAACCTTCCCAAAATCCTGGCAAACCTATGCATGGGGGGCATGGGTGTACTCAGGAGATCGTGCAGAAAACAACCTGGAGAGTTTTCATGCAGTAACAAACAACAGTGTCTCCTAAATCACAGTCCAAAACTGATGTGGGTGTGAAAATGAAAAATGACCACCAAACTGTATCCAATTTGTTTGGAGCAAACGGATGCATCCATAGCATAAAAACACTCCATTTACAATACTTTGGGGTGTTAGCTTACCAAATATATGCACGTTCATAAAACTGGGGTATGTAAAAAGGCCCCTAAAAAGAAGATAAGCAAAGAAGATACTGTATGTCAAATTAGAAAATTGACAAGCACATGTCAAAGATTGGCGTAGCACCCCAAAAACAACAGAACAAATCTATATATGGGTGGTATCAATTTACTCAGAAGATGTTGCTGAACATATTTTGGGGTGTTTTTTGGCAGTAACCCATAACTGGATTTGACAATTCATGCCTAAAGTACAATGTGTGTGAAAAAATAACACAAAAAGTGACTACCTGAAAGTTTGACATAGAGCTAGTGCATGGAAAGTGTTAAAATACAACTCTTTGAAGCACCCTAGGGTGTGCCCTTTCTAAAAATATATGGTTTGATGGGGGTAAATTACTTTGGCCGGCTTCAAAAATGTCCCAAATAGGACATGGGTGCATGATGACGAAATGTGAAAATTCCAAGTTGGAAAACTGAAATGCGCACCCCCCAAATAAGGCCTATTAGCCCCCAAATGACCCGACATACCTATACATGGGTGGTATCAATTTACTCAGAAGATGTTGCTGAACATATTTTGGGGGGTTTTTTGGCAGTAACCCATAACTGGATTTGACAATTCATGCCTAAAGTACAATGTGTGAAAAAATAACACAAAAAGTGACTACCTGAAAGTTTGACATAGAGCTAGTGCATGGAAAGTGTTAAAATACAACTCTTTGAAGCACCCTAGGGGTGCCCTTTCTAAAAATATATGGTTTGATGGGGGTAAATTACTTTGGCCGGCTTCAAAAATGTCCCAAATAGGACATGGGTGCATGATGACGAAATGTGAAAATTCCAAGTTGGAAAACTGAAATGCGCACCCCCCAAATAAGGCCTATTACCCCAAATGACCCGACATACCTATACATGGGTGGTATCAATTTACTCAGAAGATGTTGCTGAACATATTTTGGGGTTTTTTGGCAGTAACCCATAACTGGATTTGACAATTCATGCCTAAAGTACAATGTGTGTGAAAAAATAACACAAAAAGTGACTACCTGAAAGTTTGACATAGAGCTAGTGCATGGAAAGTGTTAAAATACAACTCTTTGAAGCACCCTAGGGTGTGCCCTTTCTAAAAATATATGGTTTGATGGGGGTAAATTACTTTGGCCGGCTTCAAAAATGTCCCAAATAGGACATGGGTGCATGATGACGAAATGTGAAAATTCCAAGTTGGAAAACTGAAATGCGCACCCCCCAAATAAGGCCTATTAGCCCCCAAATGACCGACATACCTATACATGGGTGGTATCAATTTACTCAGAAGATGTTGCTGAACATATTTTGGGGGGTTTTTTGGCAGTAACCCATAACTGGATTTGACAATTCATGCCTAAAGTACAATGTGTGTGAAAAAATAACACAAAAAGTGACTACCTGAAAGTTTGACATAGAGCTAGTGCATGGAAAGTGTTAAAATACAACTCTTTGAAGCACCCCAGGGTGTGCCCTTTCTAAAAATATATGGTTTGATGGGGGTAAATTACTTTGGCCGGCTTCAAAAATGTCCCAAATAGGACATGGGTGCATGATGACGAAATGTGAAAATTCCAAGTTGGAAAACTGAAATGCGCACCCCCCAAATAAGGCCTATTAGCCCCCAAATGACCCGACATACCTATACATGGGTGGTATCAATTTACTCAGAAGATGTTGCTGAACATATTTTGGGGGGTTTTTTGGCAGTAACCCATAACTGGATTTGACAATTCATGCCTAAAGTACAATGTGTGTGAAAAAATAACACAAAAAGTGACTACCTGAAAGTTTGACATAGAGCTAGTGCATGGAAAGTGTTAAAATACAACTCTTTGAAGCACCCTAGGGTGTGCCCTTTCTAAAAATATATGGTTTGATGGGGGTAAATTACTTTGGCCGGCTTCAAAAATGTCCCAAATAGGACATGGGTGCATGATGACGAAATGTGAAAATTCCAAGTTGGAAAACTGAAATGCGCACCCCCCAAATAAGGCCTATTAGCCCCCAAATGACCCGACATACCTATACATGGGTGGTATCAATTTACTCAGAAGATGTTGCTGAACATATTTTGGGGTGTTTTTTGGCAGTAACCCATAACTGGATTTGACAATTCATGCCTAAAGTACAATGTGTGTGAAAAAATAACACAAAAAGTGACTACCTGAAAGTTTGACATAGAGCTAGTGCATGGAAAGTGTTAAAATACAACTCTTTGAAGCACCCCAGGGTGTGCCCTTTCTAAAAATATATGGTTTGATGGGGGTAAATTACTTTGGCCGGCTTCAAAAATGTCCCAAATAGGACATGGGTGCATGATGACGAAATGTGAAAATTCCAAGTTGGAAAACTGAAATGCGCACCCCCCAAATAAGGCCTTTTAGCCCCCAAATGACCCGACATACCTATACTTGGGTGGTATCAACTTACTCAGAAGATGTTGCTGAACATATTTTGGGGTGCTTTTTGGCAGTAAACCTTAAAGTTCACAGTACATGTATTCTTAAATTGCGTTCAAAAAAAAAAATCACCAATTTTTTTTTTCTCAAACTTTGGCATAGATTTGTGGTAAAATGGTTTGCATGGAAAGAGTCAAAATACCCCAAGTTTAATACCTTGATTTGTGTACTTTAAAAAAAATATGTATATGTGGAGGGTTATTCAGGAATTAGTGACAGATATCAGTGTTACAATGTCACTATCACTAGTTTTGAAAATAAACTCTTTGGAAATGGCAAAGTGCTACTTGCACTTATTGTTGCATAAAATAAGGAAAAAAGCGAGGAATATGTAAACATGGGTATTGCTAAACTCAGTACTAAATTTAGAAACTACTAAAGAATTAATTTTTTTTGACGGTTGTTGATACATAAGAAATTTTGGGGGTCAAAGTTCGAAAAAGTGGTGTTTTTTCAATTTTTGTGTCATATTTCACAATATTTTTTATAGTAAATTATATGAAATGATGAAAAAAATGGTATCTTTATAAAGTCCATTTAGTGACGAGAAAAACAGTGTAAAATATGTGTGGGTTACATAAACGAGTAAGAGGAAAATTTGACGTAAACACTAAGAGCGCAGAAACGTAAAAACAGCAGCGGTCACGAACGGACGGATTCGTGTAAAACCGCCCGGTCACTAAGGGGTTAAACAAGGAGAAGGTTTATTATACAGAGGGGAAATCACAGCAGGATATGAGAAACCAAAAGGGAACACAGGACTATGAATAACTAATAACAGGTAACTGGATAACACATGAACAGATCTAATAAATACATGCCACAGGACAAAGGGGTGGACAGAACAGGAACTGGGCTTGACACTGATTACAAATAATACTGAACACTGTATACAATGAATACTTAGGCAGACACCGAGGGACAGGACATGAAGAGAGCTGACTGAAATATAAAAAGAACAGAACTAAGAAACAGAGGGACATTACAGAAACAGGACTGACTATGGAGGTACACAAGGGATTAACTAAGAGAAAACTCATGGTAGACAGAAGTGAACAGAAACAAGGTTTAAATCAAGGATGCTGGTATAGGCTGGGATTGATGAGAGTCCAGGAATATTGGTGGCTATAAATCCAAGGAATGACTGCAGGGTTCCAATAACAACAAGGGAAGCAGGGTTCTTGAATAAAGGGGGTTTCACAAAGTGCCGTATCCGAAGGGGGTCTTCCAATAACAGGGTCAAAGTCCAGTCAATATATTGAGGCGGGCAGCAAGCAAGAGGGTAGTCAGTAGTCCAATGACAAAAGGGGCATGAAAGAGGGGATCCAGTGAAGGGGATTGGGTAGGTAGCGGGTTCAAGGAGCTGGTCTGAAGAGTTGTGCAGCGCACACAGGATCAGAGCAGGTACTGAGGCTTCAATGAAGGAGTAGGAACAGGAGACATGAGACAATGCAGAAGCACTCCCATCTAGGATGGAGTGCCATAATACAGTGGGCCCAGGTCCAGCCCTCACCTGTGGTGGGAGATCAATAATGTAGACTGGATACCTGGATCTGGAACAGGAAAACCCAGGCCGGAGTCTACTTGAAGAGGGGAATGGTGCCTAGCTGTGCTTTTTGCGGTGCCGGCTAGGGCCGTGACATACTGTGTGTTGGTGAAACTAGAGTAGGGACAACAAGTAATGCAGAATTGACTAGTGTCTACATTTACAGTGGCAAGAAAAAGTATGTGAACCCTTTGGGATTACGTGGAGTTTTGCATGAATTGGTCATAAAATGTGCTCTGATCTTCATCTAAGTCACAACAATTTGAAAAACATAGTCTGCTTAAAATAATACAACACAAACATTATATGTTTTCATGTGTTTATTGAACATAACATGTAAACATTCACAGTGCAGGGTGGAAAAAGTATGTGAACCCCTAGTCTAATGACTTCTCCAAGAGATAATTGGAGCCAGGAGTGAGCCAACCTTGAGTCAAATCAGTGTGATATTATTGGATGTGTTGCTGAAAGCTGTCCTGCCCTTTAAAAACACACACCAGTTTTGGGTTTACTGGTTTCAAGAAGCACTGTCTGATGTGAACCATGCCTTGCAGAAAAGAGCTCTCAGAAGGCCTACGATCAAGAATTGTTGACTTGCATGAAGCTGGAAAGGGTTACAAAAGTATCTCCAAAAGTCTTGATGTTCATGTGTCCATGGTAAGACAGACTGTCTACAAATGGAGAACGTTCAGCACTGTTGCTACTCTCCCTAGGCGAGGTCTTCCTGTAAAGATGACTGCAAGAGCACAGTGCAGAATGCTTAATGAGGTAAAGAAGAATCCTAGAGTGTCAGCTTAAGACTTACAGAAATCTCTGGCACATGCTAACATTTTTGTTGACACATCTACAATAAGGAAAACATTAAACAAGAATGTAGTACATGGGAGGACACCACGGAGGAAGCCATTGCTGTCCAAAAAGAATATTGCAGCACGTTTGAAGTTTGCAAAAGCGCACCTGGATGTTCCACAGCACTATTGGCAAAATATTCTGTGGACAGATGAAACCAAAATTGAGTTGTTTGGAAAAAACACACAACACTATGTGTGGAGAAAAAAAGGCACAGCACACCAACATCAAAACCTCATCCCCACTGTAAAACATGGCGGAGGGAGCATCATGGTTTGGGGCTGCTTTACTGCCTCAGGGCCTGGACGGATTGTTGTCATTGATGGAAAAATGAATTCCAGAGTTTATCAAGACATTTTACAGTAAAACGTAAGACCATCTGTCCTCCAACTGAAGCTCCACAGAGGATGGGTGATGCAACAGTACAATGACCCAAAGCATAGAAGTAATTCAACAAAAGAATGGCTTCTACAAAACAAAATATGCCTTCTGGAGTGGCCCAGTCAGAGTCCTGACCTCAACACGATTGAAATTCTGTGACATGACCTTAAGAGCGATTCACACCAGACATCCCAAGAATATTGCTACACTGAAACAGTTTTGTGAAGAGGAGTGGTCCAAAATTACTCCAGATCGTTGTGCAGGTCTGATCTGCAACTACAGGAAACGTTTGGTTGAGGTTATTGCTGCCAAAGGAGGGTCAACCAGTTATTAAGTCCAAAGATTCTCCTATTTTTCCACCCTGCACTGTGAATGTTTACATGTTCTGTTCAATAAAAACATGAAAACATATAATGTTTGTGTTGTATTATTTTAAGCAGACTGTGTTTTTCAAATTGTTGTGGTTTAAATGAAGATCAGAGCACATTTTATGACCAATTCATGCAAAACTCCACGTAATCCCAAAGGGTTCACATACTTTTTCTTGCCACTGTACATATGTGTACCCCACCACACCGTGGACCTTCCAAGTATCAATAGATACAGTAAATGGCTATAACAAAGGTTTTAAAATTTCATTCACTGTTACTTGCTCCTCAGCAGTAAGTGATTTATAGCATGGAGTTTACCAAGAGGGAGTTGAGGCATGGCAGTCCACCATGGGTGACAGCTGTGATTGGCGTGTGTGACGATTGTGTATACATATATATATACTCGTCATAGATGTCTGGTAATGTCTCACTTGACGGTCATAATAGTCATTTCTTTATGTAATTTGATGTGCAGTGGCACTCCCTATGCAGCCTGGCGTGAGTTAATTAAAATGTTAATGACCTTTGTCTCTTTGTGGGCCACTTAGTCCCCTTTTGAAGGGATATCAAAGGCTATTGTAGAGTACTAGGTGAATAGGTCTTCTTTGATCTGCATGATAAAGGGGGAAATTGCCCATTTGGTCTAATGAAATTTCCCTTGTCCCTTCCCCACAGGGTCGCATATAATTCACACTTTGGGAAATGGAAAAGCACACCAAGAGCGTTTTCCAGACCCAGTGGCAACACTTTGTAATTGATCACATCAGTGGCGTAGCGTGGGGGGGGCCTTGAGGGCGGTCGCCCCGGGCGCAATTTTCTTAGGGGGCGCAAAATTTAATAGAAATTCGAACCACTAATATTTTCCAGCAGGGAACAGCAAGGTGTCTGCTCACAGACACTGGTGTTCGTGAGAGGCCCCTGCATGGGCAGTCGCCAGTTTTGCGGCGCCGGTGGTGACTTAGTACTCAGCATCTGGATGGGAGGACCAGGACAGAAAATTCTGGTCCTGTCATGACTCCTTAACCCTGACATGAGTCACATGAAGCAAGCAGCATCATCTGATGGAACACCCTGTACCACGCCTTCAGCCCCCCTTGAAGCCCTGTGCCAGCCCCCCGCCACTGGCAGCCCTGCAGCCGCTGAACAGGAAGGAGGGAGGGATGTGCCTGCTCTGCAGCACATTTAAAATCTGGTCTCCACTAAGCCCCCTGGACAGCTCCCCCCCTGGGCCACCAGCAACTCCACGCAGGTAGGTGACACTGTGTCACATCAGAGCAGCATAACCAACACACAGTGAGGGGGTACAGGGAGAGAGGGTAACTGGGGTACTTGGATAGAGAGAATTGACTGGGGGTACTGGGAGAAAGTGGGGGTACTGGGAGAGAGTGACTGGGGTACTGGGAGAGAGAGTGACTGGGGGTACTGGGAGAAAGTGGGGGTACTTGGAGAGAGAAAGAGTGACTGGGGTACTGGGAGAGAAAGAATGTCTGGGGGTACTGGGAAAGAGAGAGTGGGGGTACAGGGAGAAAGTTGGGGTACTGAGAGAGAGAGAAGGAGAGAGTGACGGGGGTACTGGGAGAGAGTGACTGGGGTTACCTGAGGGAGAGAGTGACTGGGGGTACTTGAGAGAGAGAGTGACTGGGGTACTTGGAGAGAGTGACTGGGGGTACTGGGAGAGAGTGACTGGGTATAGTGTGAGAGTAGAACTATGCTAGGGTATACTGTGACAGGGTGACCGGTAGCAGTGACGAAGCGTGGGGGGCCTGTCTGTTTAATTTTTTTATACTATCAGTATATTGTTAATATACAATACATGTGCTTGTGGGTAATGGGGTCAATATAAACAAAGAATGGTGCAGCGCCACACAACATGCATCCACCACCAGGGTGCCCAGATAGCCAATCTCAGGATATAGTGGTTTCCCCTATACCATTACACACAATAATGAAATAAATAACCTGGATCGGCGCAAAATAATGCTTTCTGGGGTCCTGGAATCTTGCGTAGATATGTATGAAAGAAGGAGACAAATAATAGTGCAACACTGATATATACAAATTGCTTATAAGTGTATATGAGATATATCCCACTCACAAATATAGAGCCGTAACACTGGCTCTAAGTGGGTCCAGGCATGTGGGTGATTATCTTCAATTTCTTAGGTGACCCCCACCTTACAGCAACTTTTCTATCCAGAATTTTATGCAGTGGAGAGAAAAGGAAATTTCCTTGTGTAGATCCACAAACAAAGTTCACAATATTGTGTGCAGTTGGAATGGTACTCACATTTTAAGGAGCTCACATAGCTCGTGGATGTACGCCCACGGGTTTTTTTTGGATGGGAAAAACCCAAAGGAAAAAACCACCAGTGATCCAGGAAACAGCACCAAAAATCCGGAAAACAGCAAGCAGGAAACGGGATTGAAGGTAGAAAATAAAATTTATTTAAAATGGAATTAAAATAACCACCAGAACGCGTTTCGCCGCATCAAGTAGCGGCTTCATCAGCTGGAATGGTTGTGATGGGCTTGTAGGCCCTTTTATAGTGTCCACAAGTAGTCTTAATTGTTCACATGTGTCCTGTTTGCTGTCCCGATTGATCCTTCCGTTTTCGGCGCTGGGCGCCGCCATTTTGCGCATGCGCGGTTCACTTCCGCGTTCCACCGCGTTCCAAACGCCTGTTCTCTTACTTCCGCGTTCCACTGCGTTCCAAACACCACTATTTTACTTCCGGTCGGCGGTTTCTTAACCAGAAGATGGAAATAGATACAGAATTCTCCTTCTCTTCATGATGTTCAGAGTTTTTGGGGTTTTAATAAACCTTTTTTCCTTTTCATCATATGCAGTATAAAAACAAGAATTTTACAGGCATTAAACTCGATTAAGATGATTAAAATTGGTTAAAATAAATAAATTGTGCACCCCGCAAGGTCTCCCTATGGACCAGCAATATATTGCATATATAATACCCAAAATAAGGGGGGAATTGGAGGCTAAAAAAACTATCTCATAATGTATAATTCAATAGTGACCATATAGATACCATCCCATTTTGTAAACTTCTTTATCAAAAAAGTGACTAATGCTATAATTTAAAATTGATTACAATTGGTAAAATATTAATTGTGTGAACCTCATTTATGTGGAAATATTATGCAAAATTATTATTAAAGTGCTTTTGATAAATTTGGATATAATTGAATATATTATCATTTTTAAAGTGCTTTTATTCAGTGTGTTAATTACAAAACTATGTGTAACAATATCTTCCTTTGTATTGATAAAATAATAAATCTCAAAAACATTCCTTTTTTTATAAAAGTGCTATTCAGAGTGCCATATCATTACTGACTATTATTTAAATGTCAAAATGTATACCTAATTAAGTGTATTATTATTTTTTTTTTTTTTTAAGTTTATATATTATTAAATAAAGTGAGGAAAAAAAAAAAAAAAAAAAAAAAATCATAAAAAATTCATAGGAAATTCATAGAAAATGGACTACCTCGAAATCATTGTTTAGCCCATTTGGTGCCATAGTACCCATTTCATAGATAGTCCGCATCTCCTCCTGTCCCAACTTATTAATAATACTATCATCTATATTAACTCTATGTATTTTTTTAATGGCCATGAATCTCAAACCTACTGGAGAACCTCCATGTTGGAGCTTAAAATGTAATGAAACGGAGTGTTTTTCGTACAACTTTTTTATATTTCTGACATGTTCTGAAATTCTTATATTTAGGCCCTTTTTGTGCGACCAACGTATTGGAGGCCACAAGGACATTCTAAAAGATATATTACGCTTTTTGAGCAACAATTAAGAACTTCTTTTATTTGTATCTTTTGGTTAATTAACCAAAAGATACAAATAAAAGAAGTTCTTAATTGTTGCTCAAAAAGCGTAATATATCTTTTAGAATGTCCTTGTGGCCTCCAATACGTTGGTCGCACAAAAAGGGCCCTAAATATAAGAATTTCAGAACATGTCAGAAATATAAAAAAGTTGTACGAAAAACACTCCGTTTCATTACATTTTAAGCTCCAACATGGAGGTTCTCCAGTAGGTTTGAGATTCATGGCCATTAAAAAAATACATAGAGTTAATATAGATGATAGTATTATTAATAAGTTGGGACAGGAGGAGATGCGGACTATCTATGAAATGGGTACTATGGCACCAAATGGGCTAAACAATGATTTCGAGGTAGTCCATTTTCTATGAATTTCCTATGAATTTTTTATGATTTTTTTTTTTTTTTTTTTTTTTCCTCACTTTATTTAATAATATATAAACTTAAAAAAAAAAAAAAATAATAATACACTTAATTAGGTATACATTTTGACATTTAAATAATAGTCAGTAATGATATGGCACTCTGAATAGCACTTTTATAAAAAAAGGAATGTTTTTGAGATTTATTATTTTATCAATACAAAGGAAGATATTGTTACACATAGTTTTGTAATTAACACACTGAATAAAAGCACTTTAAAAATGATAATATATTCAATTATATCCAAATTTATCAAAAGCACTTTAATAATAATTTTGCATAATATTTCCACATAAATGAGGTTCACACAATTAATATTTTACCAATTGTAATCAATTTTAAATTATAGCATTAGTCACTTTTTTGATAAAGAAGTTTACAAAATGGGATGGTATCTATATGGTCACTATTGAATTATACATTATGAGATAGTTTTTTTAGCCTCCAATTCCCCCCTTATTTTGGGTATTATATATGCAATATATTGCTGGTCCATAGGGAGACCTTGCGGGGTGCACAATTTATTTATTTTAACCAATTTTAATCATCTTAATCGAGTTTAATGCCTGTAAAATTCTTGTTTTTATACTGCATATGATGAAAAGGAAAAAAGGTTTATTAAAACCCCAAAAACTCTGAACATCATGAAGAGAAGGAGAATTCTGTATCTATTTCCATCTTCTGGTTAAGAAACCGCCGACCGGAAGTAAAATAGTGGTGTTTGGAACGCAGTGGAACGCGGAAGTAAGAGAACAGGCGTTTGGAACGCGGTGGAACGCGGAAGTGAACCGCGCATGCGCAAAATGGCGGCGCCCAGCGCCGAAAACGGAAGGATCAATCGGGACAGCAAACAGGACACATGTGAACAATTAAGACTACTTGTGGACACTATAAAAGGGCCTACAAGCCCATCACAACCATTCCAGCTGATGAAGCCGCTACTTGATGCGGCGAAACGCGTTCTGGTGGTTATTTTAATTCCATTTTAAATAAATTTTATTTTCTACCTTCAATCCCGTTTCCTGCTTGCTGTTTTCCGGATTTTTGGTGCTGTTTCCTGGATCACTGGTGGTTTTTTCCTTTGGGTTTTTCCCATCCAAAAAAAACCCGTGGGCGTACATCCACGAGCTATGTGAGCTCCTTAAAATGTGAGTACCATTCCAACTGCACACAATATTGTGAACTTTGTTTGTGGATCTACACAAGGAAATTTCCTTTTCTCTCCACTGCATAAAATTCTGGATAGAAAAGTTGCTGTAAGGTGGGGGTCACCTAAGAAATTGAAGATAATCACCCACATGCCTGGACCCACTTAGAGCCAGTGTTACGGCTCTATATTTGTGAGTGGGATATATCTCATATACACTTATAAGCAATTTGTATATATCAGTGTTGCACTATTATTTGTCTCCTTCTTTCATACATATCTACGCAAGATTCCAGGACCCCAGAAAGCATTATTTTGCGCCGATCCAGGTTATTTATTTCAATAATGGGGTCAATACTCTACTGGTAGAAGGGAATCGGGGTGTGTTACCGGGTCCACAGGTTGGTGGGGGGCGCACAATTCTTGCCTTGCCCCGGGCGCTGACAACCCACGCTACGCCGCTGGATCACATAGATCAAAGAAGCGGGTATATCCTTTGATAGCTAGAGACGATCTTTTGATAATTGTTATGATAACTTTTGAATTAAATTAAATAAGGAATGAGCTGAGCATGCCCACGATTAAACAGGAGGGGGGATTCTGGGAAATGTAGTGGGCGGGCTGTACCATCTATGGGCTGTGCCTTGGAGGAGCAAAGGAAATCTATATATTCTGAGACATACATGGGCTCCTCAGCTTATTCTTTCTGTGGCCACACAATCTCCAGCCCCAGGGGGTCACAGATGTCCTTTTAGCTTGCTGACTTGTAAGTAGGTTCTGTGTTTTAATCCTTTTAATTTCTCTGCTTGTGTGTGTAACTATTAATTGTAATATCTTGTTACATATGCCTGTGACATTCCTTCGTCATAATAAAATATAAAACTTACTAAGATCTGCTTCTGCCTGATATTCGATCCACGCTAACTGAAGGACTGGATTATCATAGAGATTTGTCTTTGTTTAATCTCTAGTCGATCTACTAAACAGTGAGTTGGGGTGAAGTCAGTAGTTTGGACTGTTTCCTATTTTGGGGTGCATAGTCAGAGTCTCAGGCCAGCTCTGGTTCAGGCATTAGACATCCTGGGTAAAAAGTCTTATTTCTGTGGTGGTAGCGTTGATAAATTACAAAGGAAGTGGGTGCGGGGGATTGTGTGCAATGTAGTCAGTATTCCGGGTCAGACGGATAGTGAGTTGTACTCCTGTGTCCACTTCATCACATTGCGTGCCCTTCTGGAGTGAAGGTGTTGACGTGACAGTTAGGCAGGCGCATGCGGGGGATTGTGGGCCACGTAGTCATTATTTTTGGTCTAGGGTAGACAGATAGTTTTTTAACCCTGTGTTTCCTTTGCCACGTCGAGCGTGCGTAACAGTGTGCACGAAGACATTTTCTGCAGGACCAGCACCAAAATAAAGGTGTGAGTTGTTGTTGTCAAGGTGTCGGAGCAGTAGGGTATGGGAACAGAGCTGATTTCATGTGGCACTACGCTGTTAGCCACGCTACAGGCCATTAACCACTTAGACCACTGACCGGGCGGTTTTACACAAATCTGTCCTTTAGTGCCCGCTGCTGTTTTTACATTTCTGCGCTGTTCATGTTTAGGTCAAATTTTCCGCTTACTCGTTTATGCAACCCATACATATTATACACAGTTTTTCCCGCCATTAAATGGACTTTCTAAAAATGCCATTATTTCCATCATATAGTATAATTTACTATAAAAAAAAATATGATATATGATGAATAAATTGTAAAAACACACTTTTTCGTAATTTTAATCCCCAAAATCTACAATCACCAAAATAGACCCTAGCTAAATAGTTTCAAAATTTTGTCCCGAGAATAGAAATACCCAATTTTTACATGTTTTTGCTTTTTAACCCCTTAACTGCTGAGCCAGGTCACCTATGTGCGCAGAGCTCATTCTGACTGTTTTATGCTCACTATTTTTAGTTGACAGCCTAGGTCCTATTTAAATAACCCCCCCAGACAAAATTTTAAAAAACAAAAACACATTTTTTTTATTAAATTTTTTTATTATTTTTTTATTATTATTATTTTTTTTATTTAATTTTTACACCAAACCTGGTCATGTTTGGTATCATTGGAAAGGTCATGTTCAGGCCTTTCCAATAATGTTAAATATGACCCTCTAGCGGATCGGGAGATAGGGGGATCCAAAGGATCCCCCTATCTCCACATGGCAGCTAGGGGGTTAACACACATATGGTGAGGTTGTCAGTGGGTGGGGAGACCTGGAGGCTTGGCTGACATCCAAGATGTCAGCCCCCTCCAGGTTTGAATCGTGATTCGGCGCTGAGTCGTGATCCGGCAACAAAAATGTTAATGCTATACACCGCCGAAAAGGGGAGACTCTCCCCTTTCCTAGCGGTGCAAAAAGCATTACTGTACCTTAAATGGTTGGGAAGATAAAGGGCTCCAAATGAGCCCTCCCTCCGCTTCCTGAATTTTCCCTACCGGTGCCTGCGTGGTGACGTCATCGGATCTGCCGGCCCACAGGAAACGGCGAGGCAAGCTTCCAGCTTGCAATAGACACCGTTGAAACCAGCAAGGGAGGTGAGTATCGGTGGGAGGGAAGTTGGGAGCCCGCTGACGTACTATGTACGTGTCTAAGGGACACTACGGGTCTAAGGGAGAATCGGGGGCAGGACATACATGGTACGTCAGCAGTTGGGAAGGGGTTAAAGGGACACTCTAATCATCCTGACTACTTTACAGTTTGTTTTTTTTAAATATATTTTTTATTGTTGGATCAGTGTAAGGAAACAAAGGTAAGAACAACATACAATACATGAGTCATAATTAGCAGTACAAAAGAAAACAGCGATATCCGGCGTTTAGCGATGAATCATTACAATGTCCAGATTGGAGGTACAACAGTCGAAGTGGGGCCAAAGAAACCGGAAAAGCGGTGCTTTACCCATATCAGCTTGGCCTAGTACCCATAGCAGCTAGCGGAGAACGGTTACACGGACGGTTCGGGTGTCCAGGGGAGTAGAGGCAAGGAAGCGAGCCAATGAATGATTGGGGGTTCATGGGGAATCGGCAGGGAGCCTCGTAGCACTTGCAGGGAGTACCAGGGAGCACAGAAAAAGGTGTTACATAGTGAAGTCTTAGTATCGGCCGGGAGGGTTCGGATACAGGGGGACCAGTTAAGAAAGAACATCTGACTCTTCACTTTCTGGTGCATAGAAGCTTCTGTCCAATCAGCCAAGAATATAGAGTAAATTCGATCGTACACCATGCGGAATGTGGGAGGGGAAGTGGAGATCCACTGGGACAAAATAGCCTTTTGCCAGTTGCGGCCAGGAGGCCGAGCCAGAACGATGACATTTAGGCTGGCGTCAGACGAGAGCACTATGTGCGCCCGTACTGACGTGCCTTCTGGCGTCTGTCGCAGCATTGAGACGCTGCGATGGGGCCAGCCACACGCTGTTGTGCGCAGGGCCGGCGCTAATGTAAGGCGGCACAGGCGGCCGCCTTACTGTCCTGGCCTGCTGCCAGTTTGAGGGGCGGAAAAATCAGATTTGCGGCGGCGCTGCAGTGTGTGTGCCTGTCTCAGTCCCATCCCACGTTCTTAACACGAGCAGGCACACTGTGTAATTTGGCGCCGCCCCCACACGTGATCCACATAGACCAGGAAAACAACTGCAGGAGGAGCCACCAGCCCGCGTGCTTTCACTCTGCTGCGATGGAGGAGCGAGGCAGAGAGGAGATTTATTACCAGGTGTGAATAAACTAATGGGAGGGGGTGTAGATTAATATACTGGGGGGGCTTTAAATTGCTGCACTGGGTCTGGGGACTGTAAATTGCTATACTGGGGGGGGGCTGTAAATTGCAATACTGGGGGGGCTGTAAATTGCTATACTGGGGGGGGGGCTGTAAATTGCTATACTGGGTCTGGGGGTGTAAATGGATATACTGGGGGGGCTGTAAATAGATATACTGGGGGGGGCTGTAAATAGATATACTGGGGGGGCTGTAAATGGATATACTGGGTCTGGGGGCTGTAAATGGATATACTGGGGGGGGCTGTAAATGGATATACTGGGGGGGCTGTAAATAGATATACTGGGGGGCTGTAAATGGATATACTGGGTCTGGGGGCTGTAAATAGATATACTGGGGGGGGCTGTAAATGGATATACTGGGTCTGGGGGCTGTAAATAGATATACTGGGGGGCTGTAAATTGCTATACTGGGTCTGGGGGCTGTAAATTGATATACTGGGTCTGGGGGCTGTAAATAGATATACTGGGGGGGCTGTAAATTGCTATACTGGGTCTGGGGGCTGTAAATAGATATACTGGATCTGGGGGCTGTAAATAGATATACTGGGGGGCTGTAAATTGCTATACTGGGTCTGGGGGCTGTAAATAGATATACTGGGGGGCTGTAAATTGCTATACTGGGTCTGGGGGCTGTAAATTGATATACTGGGTCTGGGGGCTGTAATTGGATATACTGGGTCTGGGGGCTGTAAATAGATATACTGGGGGGGCTGTAAATTGCTATACTGGGTCTGGGGGCTGTAAATAGATATACTGGGGGGGCTGTAAATTGCTATACTGGGTCTGGGGCTGTAAACTTATTTACTGGGGGTGTAAATTGCTATGCTGGTGGGTGTAAAATCATGTACTGGGGGTGTAAAATGATATGCAGGGGGTTTGAATAAACTGATATTGGTACATTACCGTTTTTTTATTGCTGTGGAGCTCTGTTATACACTCATTCACACTGCACATTACTGTGAGTTTTATTGCTGTGGATTCTGATACGCTCATACACACTGCACATTACTATGAGTTTTATTGTTGTGGAGCTCTGTGATACGCTCATGCACACTGCACATTACTGTGAGTTTTATTGCTGTGGAGCTCTGTTATACACTCATTCACACTGCACATTTCTGTGAGTTTTATTGCTGTGGATTCTGTGATACGCTCATACACACCGCACATTACTGTGAGTTTTATTGCTGTGGAGCTCTGTGATACGCTTTTACACACTGCACATTACTGGAAGGTTTATTGAAGTGAGCTCTGTAATTTGCAGTGTGTATAAGTACATCAATAAGGTAGACGTATCTTACAAACCTGAATTGCTCCTGGTGAGGGTATAAATAGAACCCACCAGTTTCTCTCATGGCTGAGAAGCCGCATGAGGACATGTGGTTGCTTAGAAAGCAGCTTTTGGTTTCATTAGGAAGGACTAGCCTGACCCAGAGGTGTCGTGATGCGGCAGAAGAGCTTACACTTTAATGACCATTCAAATAAACCAAAACCTCTGTGTTTTGCTCAACATGGAGCTACAGGGGTGAGCAGGGCTGGACTGGGACAGAAAATCAGCCCTGGATGTCATCCAGACCGGCCCAATTTAATTATTCCTATACGCGAAAAATAGTATATAATCCAACTGGATCGCTCAACCAATCGCTCTACAGATACTGGAGTTGCTGCAGAGCGATTGGGTAAAGCACCGCAGTGGCACTGAGGTCAAGTGTGCACCATGCCTTAAGGTGAGGCGGATGCGCAGGGGGTCTCACCAGCACGGTGGCCGCAATATGAGACTGCGTCTGTTTTGCAGTGTGGAAGTTCTCACCTCACCCATTAAGGGCAGCGCGAGCCACGCGGTGAACCAGCATTCACACTGGCCCACAGAGCCATCGGCCCACCGGGAATCTCCCTGTAGTCCCTATGGCCAGTACATGCCTGGGGGTGAGCGCAAATGACAACTTATTTTCTTGGTATGTTTTAGAGATTATTATGCATCTCAATGCTGATTGACATGGCATGGTAGGGATGGGGGGGGGCACCAAAACGCACCTTCGCCTGAGTAGACAAAAATGCTTGCACCGGCCCTGGTTGTGCGCACGAATTGCGCCTGCAACAGTGGCCTTGCTGCATCCGTGCAGCAGCCCTTTCCGTCAAAGCACTAGGACGAGTGTTGACAGAGCTGCAAAGCGCGATCCTCCATAGGAGGAGGTGGCCAGACGGGCGTCGAGTCCATTGTCACGGACGTTCCTTCCGCTCTTCAAATACGCTCGTCTGACGCCAGCCTTAGAGAGGATCGAGGTACTGGGGGAGATGGCAGATTAAAAATGGGCCAGTTCGGGGTGAAAGGGACCTTTAGACAAAGGACTAAAGAACTGAATCATTGCACAGCGTCCCAAAACCGTTGAATAAAGGGACAGGACCACAGACAGTGTCGTAATTCAGCTGGAGAAAATTGACATTTCAAAATTTAGCATTGGGTAAGAGCCCAGCACGAGCCTTTCTATCGGGCGCCATATAGGCTCGGTGGAGTATTCTATAGAACATGTCCCAATAGTAGGCAGAGGGGAGAAAGCGCTTGGATACTAAAGTGGCTCCTATCAGGTCGCGGGGGAGGTCAGGAAAACTAGCGGTCCATCGGGAGATAGTAGTTCAGGGTATATTAGTGAGCAGTGAAAGTTGCAAGAGTGTGTAAATGGTGGAGGTCGAAGGGGGGCAAGGAGTAGTTGCATGTCTAAGGGGTTAGCCAAGTCAGTGGGGGACAAGATGTGTAACGGGCGAGAAGAAACTGCTTAAGCTACAAGTAATAAACTGGGTATTTACTTAAAGAAGCAATATGGTCCCCAGGACTGTGTAGGAGTAGGGTAAGCCAGACACTCCGTCTATGTAATGATGAAGATGACGAAAATCCCACTGGGCTAGAGTAAGGAAAATAGGGGCGGGGAGGCATTTTGGAAATGAGGGTTGTGGAGGATGGGGGACCAAAGGGACGTCTGCCAGGACAACCGAAGGCGTTTGTGAACCTTGACCTAAGCCAATTTTGTGGTGGACAGTAAAGGATTACTACGCAGGAGAGGAGGAATGGTAGGTATGTGTTGATGAAGGAAAGCCAGCAGGGAGGACGAGGGGAGTAGCGCCTGTTCTATTTGCAGATTTACAAAATGTGAAGTGTCGTTCAACCAGTCAGAAACATAACTATATGGCGCTGCTAAGTTGCAGTCTAGTATATTTGGAAAGTTAACACCCCCCCCCCCGATAGTGATTGCTGCAGGTTAAGAAGCTGTATGCGCGCACATTGACCTTGCCAAATAAATGCCACATACAGCTTATGGAGCATGTGGAGGTCAGTGGATCTTCGCAGTAGGGGCAAAACTTGCAGGGGGTAGAGCAATTTAGGGAATAAGGTCATTTTTAATGAGGGACGCCCGACACGAATAGGAAAGTGGGAAAGAACTCCAGGCCTCTATGAGCGACTTGGTTTGGGCCAATTGGGGCTCATTGTTAAGTCGGTATAAGTGAGAGAGATCAGCTAGTAAGATGATCCCCAGGTGTTTAATATAAGGTGAGGGCGCCCAGGAAAAGGGAAACCCTCGGAGCCAAGCGTCGTGTGGTTTGTGCCCCAGGAGTAGTGCAACCGTCTTGCTATAATTAGGAAGCCCGAGGCCACATGAAAGGCGTCAAATAGAGTTAATAACGAGGGGATGGCAGACGCGGGGTCCGAAAGGAATAATAATAGGTAGTCTGCAAATGCCACTACTTTTAATGTCACGGAGGGGGATAAATTAATACCAGTAATCGCCGGGCACGTCTCTATGGTACGTATGAGGGGTTCCAGGGTTTGATTGAACAATAGTGGGGATAAGGAACAGCCCTCCCTGGTCCTTCATTCCAAGACAAAAGGGGCAGAATTGAGTTCGTTCGCCGTAACCACTGTGGAGGGGTTAAGATAAAGTGCACAAAAGAATGCCAAAAATACCTTTCGACAGTGATGGAACTTGATGAATCTAACTAGATAAGCCCACAAAATCCTGTTGAACGCCTTGTCAGCATCGCAACTCAACAAGAGATTTAAGGATTGTGGCGAGAGAGAAAGACCAAATAGCTGCAATGGCTTTACGTATATTTGTCGTGGAGTGGCGACCATTAACCCTTTCGCTGCTGAGCCATTTCACACCTCTGTGCTGAGCTCATTTTTACCGGTTTCACTCATCATGTTTAACTGTATTTTGAAGCCTTATTTTAATATATGACCCAGACATATTATATATCGTTCTTTCCGGAAAACACAACTGGCAGCGCCACCAAGAAGGGAAAGCAGGACCTCCGGCGGAACAAGCAAGCTCCCAACCAACGGCCACTGAAGCGGACAGAACAAGGAGGAACAGGCGCCCAACGGCAGGAGATAGACAGGCCCCGACACCCTACAGGTCCCACAATCAGAGGCATCGTGCAGGCGAACCAAGGAATACACCGCCAGGGCGTTATAGGGACGCCAGGTGCCGGAAGGAACCGTCCCGACCCCAGACATACCCAGGGGCAACAAGGGAGAGAAGGAGCACCCGAGCTTGACAGCATGCCCAGTGCCCACAGCTATTACCCATAGGCGAGAAGGGTCCCCAGGGAAAATACAGTGAGACGTCTCCCGGAGACAAGCATTTCCAGTAATCAAAAACAGCGAAGCACATGGAGGCAAACGATATATATCATTATTATATGTATACGTCATGTCCTGTCTGTATATTATAACAAAAATTGCAATAAAATTGGAATTTTCAATAATTTACGTGTAATTTATGTGTAAAGTGTTTTTTTTCACATTTTAACATGCGATCGTTTGCGGTTATATTTTCTATGGGGTGTGCTTGTTAAAAAAATTAGAAATGGGGACTCGTTACATTTTTGTTTGGGGAAAATTTCGCTATTTTTAACAAACGCACCGCATACAAAAATCGTTAGTGCAGCATCATTGTTCACATTGTAATTGAAATGGGAACAATATTGCTGCATTAACAAATCAAACAAAAAAAAAACGTGTTTATTTTTTTTTATTATTATTTTTTTTACATTTACATGGTCATGTTTGGTATCGTTGGAAAGGCCATGCTCTGGTCGATCCAGCAATACCAAACATTAACCCCTAGCTGCCACGGATTAACCCCTAGCTGCTCCAGGAGAGGATCACGATTCGGCGCTTTTCGGCGCCGAATCGTGATCCGGCACCCAAGGGGTTAAAAGGCAGGCACAGTTTGGAAGGGCAGGCTGTGCCCTTCCAAACCGTGCCTGCCTTTAGCCGCTGGACCTCCGCGATCGGGAGGGAGAGCGGTCCGAAGGCACCTCCTCCGCACTCGCCGCAATGACATCTATCTAGAAATGGTTAGCGACGGCAGCGGGTTCAGTAAGTATGGTCCCGTCCGAAGTCTTGAGTGAAGAAATAAATGGATTCAGAGTGTATGTTGAATTTGTACTACGATGACTCAGACTATATGTCTGTCCTGCATAGCGCTAACTCTGATAATACATCGATCTGCCCTGTTGCTAACCGGAGTGTATGAGAACCCTGTCTGTTGCCAATCCGGACTGTGTATATGACCACGCTTATTCTGATCCCTGGTGTATGAATATACTGAAGAAGCTTTACCCAGGTTGCTCTCCAGCTGTTTTCGAAATTAACTCTTTGAGCCCCAGTACACAATCTGTCTTGAAACCTGCTGTTACTGGAAAACCTATGGATCATAGATCCAAAAATTCAAGTGAGGAAAAATAAATGAAAATAAAGAATATATATGTATTAAATTTTATTAACATAGAGATATGATATAACATGCGAAAAAAGAAGAAACTGTGCAACAAAATCTGTGTATATACAATGCACAAGGCCTGAGTACAAAGACAAATAAAAACCTACATTAATCTGGAAGCAAACAGTGGATTTACAACCTGCTAAGTAAATAACATCATTATGAAAATCAGGGGAAATCCTAGAGAATGATGTATACCTGTCTGGAGACTAACATGACAGTCAACCCAGACAGGCTAAAAACAGAGGTACAAATAGGTCCCCTAAATGCAAATATAGAGCGCCCAAATGGGACAGATCCCTGGCAGGCAAATGCACCAGAATTAGCATAACACCCACATCGGTAAGGTCAGGCTTGGGAATCAAATAGAAGGGGACCAGAATTGCGAAGAACACTGCTGTTACTGGGTTATATTCTTTGTTGCTGGTTTGCTGCTTTCCGCTTATCATTGAGGATAACCTTTTGTGGCTCAGCGATAACCTGATCTCAAAACCTGCTGTGACTAAGCTGTACTCATTATTGTTGACCTATCTATTCTCCCTGGCTGGGAGTGATACGGTTAGCAGTCCTGACCATTTAAAGGATCGGAGGGATAGAAGTCTGTCCAAGAGGATCCTCACCACGGTTGTCAAGGGTGAGCGGGATAGCGAACGTGACAGGTAAGTACAAAGTTGAAGCTGGACAGGAACAGAGACCACCTAGCTTGTCTAGCATTCAAGTGTTTAGCATCTCCAATGTAAACCAGATTCTTATGATCCGTTACAATGAATAAGGGATCTTCGGAACCTTCTAGCAGAAATCGCCATTCTTTCAGGGCTGCGATGACTGCAAGCAATTCCCGATTACCTATATCATAATTCTTTTCTGCAGGTGTCATCTTTCTGGAGAAAAACCCACACGGATGTAATGGCTTTTCAGGACTCTCTCTCTGGGATAGGACTGCGCCTATGCCAATCTCAGATGCATCTACCTCCAGCTGAAAAGGCAAACCTGGCTCGGGATGTCGCAGAACTGGTGCCGTGATGAACGCCTCTTTGAGCTTATCAAAAGCCTGTATGGCTTGAGTGCTTTTGGTTCTGAGCACCCTTTTTTGTCATGGCTGTAATGGGAGAAACCACAGATGAAATTTTTTTTATGAATCTCCTGTAAAAGTTAGTGAACCCCAGAAACCTCTGAATTGCCTTTAACCCTTGAGGTAGCGGCCAATCCTTGATGGCCAAGAGTTTCTGACCGTCCATCTCAAAGCCCTCAGGTGTGATTATATAACCGAGGAAATGTACAGATGTTATATCGAACAAACATTTCTCTAGTTTGCAGCACAACCCATTCTCGAGCAATCTTTTGAACACCATGCATACATGAACATGATATGTCTCCATGTCAGGAGAGTAAATCAGAATATCATCTAGATAGACAATAACGAACACTTGCAAGAAGTCCCTTAGGACATTGTTTATAAAATCTTGGAAAACTGCTGGTGCATTACACAGACCAAATGATCTTTAAGGCGATCAAATAGTTCAGATATCAGAGGAATGAGGTATGCATTGCGCACGGTTATTCTATTAAGGCCTCTGTAGTCAATACAGGGTCATAGCTCACCCTCTTTCTTAGACACAAAGAAAAATCCTGCCCCAGCAGGGGAGGAGGAATGGCGTATAAACCCACGGGCAAGGTTATCACGAATATATTCTTCCATTATGTCATTCTCTTTCTGGGAGAGGGGGTATACATGACCCCACGGGGGCATGGTACCAGTAAGAAGATCTATAGCACAGTCATACGAGCGATGAGGAGGCAGAATTTCTGATTTATTTTTATCAAAAACCTCCTTGAGGTCACTGTACCACTTCGGTACCTCTGTAGACAAAGGAGGTGCAGTAGCCACGATCAGACTACCTACAACAGTGCTCATACCTAAACACTTTGACCAACATTGTGAGCTCCAAGAGCCCAATTTCCCTTCAGTCTGGTTCATAACGAAGGATAGCCTAGAACAATAGGTACCGTAGGAGACTCGATTATTTGGAATTGTATTTTTTCTCCATGTAGGATACCTGTATAAAAAGAAAGAAGGATGGTGTCGTGGGTAACATGTAGTCTCAATAATTGTCTGCCATCTATACTCTCAATGAGGAGAGGAGTTTCTCTTGACTAAAGGCACTTGATGAATGGCAGCAAAACCAGAATCCAGGAAATTTTCTGCTGAACCAGAATCAATCAGTGCTTCCGTGTCAAGCTTGATATTCTCCCAAGCCACTGACACTGGAACCACAACATGAGACCTCTTTTTCTTTTTTGATACGAGAGACACTGCAGTCATACCTAGAACCTGTCTCTCAAGGGATTCTAGACACAATTATTTCCTGACATAGAAGACCTCTTAGGTCGATTGGGACACTGCAACCGGAAATGGCCTTTATCAGCACAGTAAAAACATAACCCCATTTTGAGACGGTGTTGTCTCTCTTCAACCGAGATACTAGACCGACCTAATTGCATAGGTTCGGGAACTGCTTGTTCCACCCTGGGAGGTGAAGACGTACGAGCCATACGAGGAGTAGAAGGGGTTACTTGAGGAGGTTTGCGAGACTTATCAATGCCAGACCTCCTTTCTCAAATCTGGTCATCGAGCGCAATACAGAATTCTATGAGATCATCTAGCTCCTCTGGTAATGACATAGGAGCTAACTCATACATAAGATTATTGTTGACCCCTTCTATAAATGCTGTGACAAGGGTATCATTAGGCCATTGTAATTCTGCTGCCACGGTTTTGAATTTGATAGCGTAATCGGCTACCCTGCGATTACCCTGCTTAGGGCTCTATTACATTCCTCGCGCATCGGTTTTGCGCTCACACAAATGCGCATTTGCGCGAGGACAAAATCATTTGCGCAGAACGTCGTATTACGACGTTCGTGCAAACGATGCGCGTTAACGTCCAACGAAAGTTTGTGCGCGCATCCTATACTTAACATTGTTAGTGCGCTGGTACGTGGATGGTATTACAATCTTTGTGCAATGAAAGTTTGCGCGCCTTTTCGTAACGTCTTTGAAAAGCAGGTGGTAACTGTAAATGTGATCGTTCTGGGCTACATGAAATACACCAGCATGAAAAAAAAGTACAGCACAGTACAGTTACACATTCTACACATACCCAAATATTAAAATTTATAAATTGTGTCATTGTAAATTTTTTCTTTTTTTGGCTGGTGGTTGTTAATTTCTTTTTTTCCTTTTTTTTAGTTTGTAAATATTTTATTGGAAATGGGTGATTGATGTTGGCCGATTCCTGTGACAAAACAGTCTGCACACCGATTCCTGCACGCAATGTTCATTTGCGAACGGCTTTGCACGTTGGATTTGCCCACAAAAAATCTTGAAGGAAGAATAAATGCGCTCTGATCGTTATACCACGTTAATTTTTGCACGATAACGTTTTTTTTCATGCGCAAAAAAAATTGCGCCGTGCGAGTGCAATTGCGCAGAGAATATAATAGGGCCCTTAATGTGCCATAGTACCCTGGCCTGGCAGCGCCAGTTGCGGGATCAAAAGTGCGCCTAAGGTCTTTCATAAATGCAGCATAATTATAAATCACAGGTTTCCTTAGTTCCCATAAAGGGGTTGCCCAAAGCAGAGCCTTTTCTGTCACGTGATTGATTACATACCCCACCTTGGCTCTTTCTGTGGGACACATACCAGGATTCAACTCAAACATAATTTCTATTTGCATGATAAATCCCCTGCAAGTCCCAGATGTACCATCAAAACTTATGGGGGACTTCAGACTTACATGAGGTGTATCAGTAGTAGAAGGTAGAGGAGGAGAGACATTAACCGCTGGAGAAGACGGTGGTGAAGTTTTGCTGGACTGATTCATCAGTAAACCCAAAGCCTGAGCAAACTGGTCCATGCAATGTTCTTGCTCCTCCTGTTTAGTAATGATATCACTCAGCTTAGACATCAACATAGTTAAGTCTGTCGGATCCATATATATTGGCCCTGACGTAATGTCACATTCGTTGTCCCATTCACCCCCCACAACCGTGGTGAGAATCCTTTTGGACGAACTTCTAGACCCTCCGATTCTTGAATGGTCGGGACCACTAACCCTATCACTCCCAGGCAGGGAGAATAGACAGATCAACAATAATGAGTACAGCTTAGTCCCAGCAGGTTTTGACAGTGGTGTATCTAGGTTTTGTGCTGCCCTAGGCCTGACTAAACTCGTGCACCCCCTAATTTAAATTTGAGGCACCCCTTCCTGTCAAGGACACACCTCTTCCTGGTTAATCCCCACCCTTCCTCTTTAAGCTCCACCTTTTCCTCTTAGAGCTCCGCCTTTTCCTCTCTTTATATTAAAAGTGGATACCAAGTGCCTACTTGTATATTTTGTATACCATTTCAAATGTATCTATTGAGATAAATAAAATTATGAAATGCTTAAATTCAAGCATTTTTACAAAGAACAGCCACGCATGTTAAGTATACTGGATCACAGCCGCTCTAATTGGTTGAACAATAAAATCCACAGAAACGTGCACTGCATATGAGCGTATCACAGAGCTGCACAGCAATAAAACCCACAGAAATGTGCACTGTGTATGAGCATATCACAGAACTGCACAGCAATAAAACTCACAGTAATGTGCAGTGTGTATGAGTGTATCCCAGAGCTCCAAGGCAATAAAACTCACAGTACTATGCAGTGTGTATCACAGAATCCACAGCAATAAAACTCCCAGCAATGCAATGTTTGGTGTGTGTCAGCGTATCAGAATCCACAGCAATAAAACTCCCAGCAATGCAATGTGCGGTGTGTATGAGTGCATCAGAATCCACTGCAATAAAACTCCCAGCAATGCAATGTGTGGTGTGTGTCAGCGTATCAGAATCCACGGCAATAAAACTCCCAGCAATGCAATGTGTGGTGTGTATGAGTGCATCAGAATCCACTGCAATAAAACTCCCAGCAATGCAATGTGTGGTGTGTGTCAGCGTATCAGAATCCACGGCAATAAAACTCCCAGCAATGCAATGTGTGGTGTGTATGAGTGCATCAGAATCCACTGCAATAAAACTCCCAGCAAACTGAGTGTATATGAGCACACAGCAATTATTTATTCTACATTTACCGGCCTCCGTCCGCGGTAGGGCTGTGTGCAGACTCAGCAGGAGGTCCCTCCAAGCCACGTTAGGATCGCGGCTGTGCCTGTGCGTGGAGCCATCTTGTCAGCAGTGGGGTGCCACTGCCAGAGGGTGCACCATGGCTTTGATTCCCTTCCTGGTGGGTGTTCAGTCCAGAATAGAGTGACAGTCATGTTAACGAAAGGGTGGGCAGCTGCGTGCGTGTCACGTGGTTCAGCCAGTCAGGTGGTACTGAGACTCAGTACCACCTGACTGGCCGGACCGAGTGTGACCTGCACGCCGCAGCCTCACCAGGAGCCAGGCAGCTCAATGACAAATTTCTATCACTGCAGTGCTGGTTAAGGAAAGGTCCACTTTAAACAGCAGTAAGCAGACAGGGCTTCATATTCTGCTGATACCCCCCCTTTACCTGCCGTTTACTGTCATCTTCTCTCTCTGGACACAAATCACATCCCCCTCCTAGAGCTGCTGCGGGGCAGGGGAGGAGCTATGGAGGGAGGAGAGGAGGATTTTTATTCTATTCGATTTTATTCTGTATGCAAACGCCATGCTCCGCTGCTCGTTGTTTGAGAACACAGCTCAAAGCTGACACACAGTGACAGTGGCACCTCCTAGTACCCCCTAATGACACCCCAATAATCACTGGTACCTGGGGCGGCCCGCCCTCCACCACTCCTCTAAGTACACCACTGCTCTGGTGATATGCTCACACACAAGTTTGGCGAACTGCCAGCAAGTACGGTGCTGTTTGAAGGCAGTGCAAATCCCCATAGAGAAGTAATGGTTAATCTATTCAGAGAACACCAAACAGCAGAGAAATGTCAGTGAAATACCCTAATGTTCTGTGGTTTCAATCAGCAGGTTCAGGTATTCAGGCGAACCCCATAGGTTTCAATGTTAACAATATTCCCGTTTTTATGCAATATCTAATAAACCACTTATTATTTTAATCTGCAGTAAAAAGTCTTTATTTATTGGGGGGGTTTTTAGTACTATTTAGTAATTTTTCTGAATTTTTTTGGCAAAATCCCCCCCCCTTTTTTTAATATCGGTTCTTCTTTTTCTGTAACCGAACTTTTTATTATCAATCATAGGATCTTATATGTAAATTCCAGACATTTTCGTTCAGTAGTTCTTTTGAAAACAGCAGGCCATGGGTTTGGGGTGGCAGCATACAGCGGCCGACTCCATGCACTTTGGGGACCCTGCGGTGAATGGTGAATTCACTGCAGGGTGGGGAAATTTTATTCTCCTAAATGCAGGGAACTACAGAACACCAAAATGTTGGCGTCATTTCGGTGCTCTGTGAGTAACCCAATTAGTGGTGAGGTTTTTTGTTGCCCCCTGGAAAGTGAAAGCCTAGGCGTTGCCTACCCAGGACATACTTGAAAATTAGTGACATCTCAATGTTTCCTTCCTGGAGAGTGCCGCCCTAGGCCTAGGCCTTGTTGGCCTAGGCCAAAATACACCAGTGGATTTTGAGATCAGGTTATTGCTGAGCCACAAAGGGTTAACCTCACTGATAAGCGGAAAGCAGTCAAGAAGAGGTTTAGGCAGTGTGCTCATACACCAGGGGTTAACAGAAGCGTAGTCATACAAACATTCCGAGATGGCAACAGAGAGGGTTTTCGTACAGGCAACAAACAAGGTTCTCATACACTCTGATTTGGCAAAAGGGCAGATCGATGAATTAACTGAGTCAGCGCTATGAAGGACAGACATATACTCCGTATCAATGTTTTGCAAGATAGTTATACACTCTGGGTCAGCGTGGTGCAAACGCAACAAGCACGCGGAGTCTGCTTTAGGCACAACACACATACAGGCTTGGTCAGAAAGAGAATGGTCAGGAAGGCAGTCCGAGTCAGCAACAACCAGGGTCCTCTTATGAGGATACAATCCAGTTCAGCAACAGAGCAAAAGAATCAGTGAATCGACAAGAGAATACACCAGGTGATGCGGGAATTTACTCCACGTCAGGGCGATGAGTCGACTTACGCACCCTGCATTTAAGGCCAGCGGCTCTGCGTTATCACGCCGCGCCCCGCCCCTCCATTCGCACAAACAGCCAGAACTTCTGGCACCTGGTCAGCCAGCGATGTCGCTGAGTGCCCAGACCCACCCTGAAGGCTCACAGGTGCCGAGGATATAACACCTTGGCTCCCTGCTGTTTTGGGAACTGCATTTCCCATGTGGCTCAGTCACCCATTAGGCTGACTGAGCCACATGGGAAATGTAGTTCCCAAAACATCAGGGAGCCAAGGTTGCTGACACCTGATCTAAGCAAAACAAACGGTGTCACGACAACTACGCGCACACTACGAAAGACTACGTTAAGCAACTCACTATCTGTCTATCCTAGACCCAAATAATGACTACGCGGACAACAATCCCCCGCTCGCATGTGCCTAACCGTCCCAGCAATGCCTATGCTCGCAACAGGCACGTAGAACGTGATGAAGTGGTCCTAGGATTGCAACGCAGTATCCGTTTACTCCCGACCCGGGGTACAGACTACGTTTCCCACAATCCCTGCACCCACTTTTCTGATTCTATTCTTTACACTGCAACCACAGACCAGGGCTTTCTCAGGATGACCCCTGAATCAGAGCTGGTCTGACTCTCTGATTTATGCACCCTACAATAGGAGAACAGTACAGCAACTGCACCCCAACTCTCTGTTCAGTAGATAGACTCAAGCATAAAACCAAAAGGCAACTCTCTGTGATAATCCAGTCCCTCAGTTAGCGTGGATCGAATATCAGTCAGAAGCAGAACTTAATAAATGTTATATTTATTTATGATATAAATCACAGTGCATTTGTTACAGAAAAATGGATATGATAAATCAATTACACACAAAACAGCAGATAAAAGAAAAAGATTAAAACACAGAGCCTTACTTACACGTCAATAAGCTAACCAGACCACCGTGACTACTGGGGGCTGGAGATTGGAGCATGGACAGGTCATCACGTAGAGTGAACCCCCTTTGACAAGCACAGCCACATGGCATGCTCCAGAATATATAGGGTTTCCTGGTCATTCAAAAAAAACCATAAATGGTACAGCCCAGTTCACTACATTTCCCAGCATTCCCCTTCATGGGCACGCTCAGTGCGCTTCTTCATTAATTTTAATCCCCCAGTACATCAATCATCTCCAGAGATCACCTCTAGTGATCAAAGGATATGATTGCTTCTTTGATATGCACTTGCGGTGCCACTCAGTCTGCTCAGGGTAGGGGAAAAGAATCCATTGCACCTCCAACCTGCGGAGCAGAACAAAAAAGGGTAATTTCTTTCATTTACACCTTAGATGACTTCACAGAGCCAACGGTCACTGACCTGTTAATTGCTTCCTCGAGCAGGCTAGAAATTCAGGCATTGATTTACTAGGGCAGCTGTGCAAAATGGCCACTGGCATCTATAGACAGACAGATTTGTATCGATGTATATATATCGATATCTAATCTGCCACAAACGGTGTTTCTGATTTTGCCACGTGTGGTGTGCGTGTTCAGTGGCCAAGTAATCGTATCTGGACTTGTCATGTTTATACGTTTGAAGAGTCGTGGGGGTTGGGTCTGACAAATAAGCTCTATAGCTTCTAAGCAAATCTGAGTGGACAGCGGAGAGATGCCGAGAAGCCTCCTTCCTTGTGCAGGCTGCGAATTCTATTACTTGTCCCCGAAGGACCGATTTCGATGCAGACCGAAAGAGATTAACGTCATCAACGTGTTCAATATTGTTATCAGTACAGTTGTTCCTGGCTAGCTCAACATGAGATGTGAACAGACCGGATGTCATAAGATGACATGGGAGTAGGGTAGTGGGGTTCCTAGCGTAATTTCTAGTGTGACCGGTGCATGGTCAGTAACAGCAATCGGGCCAATCGTGGTCCGCAGAGCTCGGTGAGAGATTGAGTCGGAAATTGTGAACAGATCTAGGTGGGAAAACGATTTATGAGGGTCGGAATAAAACATGAAATCCCTGCCCATTGGGTAGTGAGAGCATAAATGTCAACCTAGTCAAAATGAGTCAAAAGTATGGACTCAATGAGTTGGGAGCGACCCCAGGCCGCCAAACGTTTGGGGGCACGATCAAGTACAGGGTCTGGGACCTCATTGAAATCCCCCCCACACAATCATGCAGGAAGAGTTATGTAGGTGGAGTAAGGAGAGTAACATTTTATAGAATGCTAGATTAGGGCCGTTAGTGGCGTAAATGTTAAGAAATTGCTGGGGTTCCTATCCAATGGTGAGGTCTAGAAGAGTGTACCCTGCCGTCCGGGTCATAGGCTGCCTCCATGACGGAATAAGGGAGACGTTTATGGAGGAGGATCGCAGTGCCTCTTGATTTTTGAGTGTACACGGAGGACATCTGGAAACTAGGGCTGCGCATCTTCACTGGTCTCACGATTCGATTCGATTACGATTAGCAGGTCAACTATTCGATGCGATTCCGCGATGCATCACGATGCATCTTGATTACTGCCTAATTTGCCCAAGGTTTTAGACGCATATATTCACATACTCCCAGTAATGTGCAGTGTGTATGAGTGTATCACAGAGCTCCACAGCAATAAAACTCACAGTAATGTGCAGTGTGTATGAGCGTATCACAGAGCTCCACAGCAATAAAACTCACAGTAATGGTCTTTAGTCGGACAGAGGTAATTGTGAGCACACAGGTCAAAGAATGGTGGTTAGAGAGGGAGGGTGCACATTGAGAGGTAACACATTTTTGGGGCTATTTTAGAATGGTGATAGGTGTAATTGAGTCTCTCTAGGGGTTGGTTACACAGTGGAATGTGGTCTGATTGACAAGTAGGAGAGAGTTAAGTGTGGGCACATAGGTCAAAAAAAGGTGGTTAGAGAGGTGGGTGATAGGTGTAACTGAATGTTTCCAGTGTGTGGCACCTGCTGTGAACATATGGTGTATATTTTATGGAATAAAATATATTATGGTAAGCGTATGCACGTGAAATTTAGTTAGAATCGTAAGCACAAGCATGGCTTTAGAAAGACACATTTATTTTAATTATACAAACTGCATTTAATAATATAT
Source organism: Leptobrachium leishanense (assembly GCA_009667805.1). Lineage (NCBI taxonomy): Eukaryota > Metazoa > Chordata > Amphibia > Anura > Megophryidae > Leptobrachium > Leptobrachium leishanense. The sequence continues at coordinate 251,589,481 of CM019065.1, forward strand.
ATTTTATTTATAGGAAAATGTTAGCAATGTATATATATACACATGCAATAAAAAAATATTTATGCAATTGATGAAATAGTTTTACCTTGAAGAATTGTATGTGTGTATAATTAAAATAAATTAGTAAGGGGTTAATGGGACTGCTTTTACTGAAAAAAGATTCACATAGGTTTTTGGAATGAAGGGTTAATATGGGACTGCAGGGTTTTAGAGGTGTTTTGTGCAGGGTTACTTGAGGGCTGCAGTCAGTAAGGGGTTAATGTTTAAGTCAGGGCTGCAGGTTGCATAGTTGTGATGAGTGAATAGGGGCTGCAGGGTCTTAGAGGTGTTTGTATAGGGGCTGCAGTCAGTAAGGGTTAAATAGTTGGGGCTGTGGATGAGAGGGTTAATTTGTGTTCTGCTTTGGTCACACACTCATGCTCCCGCTGGACTGCACACATAGAGCAGCTGTCACTTTAAACAATGGGAGGAGCCGCTTCTCTGCACGGATGGGCTTTCAGCTCCACGACAGGGAGGGGGGGGGTCGGCTACAGAGAGGAGGTGGGGAACCAGACACCGCTTGATGCTGCGAGTCTCCCAGCACAGACAGACACCAGAGATGGGAATTCAACCAGGGAGGAATAACGGAGGAGCTGGAGGGGGCATGGCCAGTGAATCGATTAGCAGCCTGAGAAGATCGATGCAGCATCGTGGAAGGAAGCATCACGATGCATCAGGCAAACGATTATATTTGACAGCCCTACTGGAAACCCACCCAGGGGGCCTGCAATGCCTGGTCCGGGGAAGTCCAGTGTGTTTCCTGGAAGAAGACTACATCAGGATCTAACCGTTTCAGATACTGAAACACCTTTTTTCTCTTGATCAGTGAATTAAGGCCCTCTACATTCCAGGATACAACCTTAAACGAACTGCGGGTGTAAATCTGGGGTTCTACGGGGGGGGGGGGAGATTAGAAGGGGTAGCTTGCTTCATATTTGAGATCCTAATCATGCAAGCGCAATAAATGTTATTTATCTTAATACTTCTGGCTGTCTTAACTATTAGTGTTTCTTTTTATCTTTGAGGTATTTATACAACAAACAAGCTGAAAGGATCATTTGTCCTGATGTTATCACTATCAAGCTATCCATTGAATGAGCCATTGAACTTGTGAACTAATATACTGCGCCTAATTGGGTTTAGTTAAAACCTTTTTATTTATAGAGTCAAATTCAATAGTTTGAAGTCTGTGGTTGTACTACATATTTGTGTTAGTGTTTTCATGCTTGATTCATCAGCTTGTTATTATTATAGGAGTCACTCTATATTTGCCTTTTTCTTTTGATATTTAAACGCCTTGTTTAATTGATATACGGTTGTTAGGGATCTTATAGAGTGGTCCTTGGGAGCAGTCCCACTCTAGTTAAATCTTTTTATATATTGTTTCAAGTGTAATTGAGTAGAGTCAGCATGGCTGACTATTAACATCATTGTCACAGATCAGTAAAAATGAATCTGTTCGGTTTAATGATATTATAAAACAGACATCCTCTACTGTGAAAATTTCTAATATTGAGGATTATTTTTCAACGGCTGTAAAATAAATTACTAGAGAAACTAGGAAATGGTCGGAAGTCTCCTTTGGAGAGCTATTAAGAGAAGGGGTTAGTACCGAGAGGACTAAGAGTTGATAAAACCCCTGCCTTTGGCCTTGACAATGAGGACTTCATGACCAAATGGGACAATGTACTTATTACAGAGAACTCATGAAGTTAATTATCACCTATGAAAAAGAAAATTTGGTAATTTTAGAACAGGCGATTAAACAGCATGTGGATAATTGTGTGGTGGATAAGGAAAGTGCTGAATTTAAAGAAAAGGAGGTTGATTTGTGTAAGTAGATTGAAGTATTGGAGGAACGAATTGCCACCACGAAAAATAATAAATATGCAAGAGATAAGAAGGAATTTGAGAATCAGTCCTACAAGACATGCAATAAAACCAAGGCCAAGAAGTCTGGGAGAGCTCAAAGAAGGACATAGACACCCTAGCTAATCTCCAGAGACTGCAAAAAAGCGGTCCCATATAAATTTTAATGAATTTAAGAATAATTTTAGACAAAAAACATCAGGTAAGGCCATAGAGCCGGCCAACAGACCACATGAGAATATAACAACTAGGGTGGGAAGCAATCTACCACCCCAACAGTCCAAAACATGGGCCCAAGTAGTGGACAGCCAAGAAGAGAGTCCGCAAGACATCTACCTTTGTTTAGGGGCACGTCTGAAGGAGAGGAGAATAACCAACTATTTTGCTCCCAAGAAAAACGCACAGGTACATCCGAACAAATATGGGGTGCTACAAGATTCCCCATACAAAAAGAGACAAGAAAAAAATTCATGGGGAGAGGAGTCTGACGAGTCCCCGAGCCATCATGGAAACAAATTGGAATATTAACTTTAGCTGATATGTAATTGTCTATAACCTTGAAAGAAACCCTATTGAAGGGATTGAAATTTGCTCCCAATAAATCTTTGGATCATTTCAATGTATTGTAATCCTTGTACCCGCCTTGGGTGTTATGTCCTTAGAAAAGCACTGTCCTCTTGGGTTTTCAAAAACAAGTTCTTTATTGAATTGACTGCTGTTCAGCAATCAGCAGGCAGCAGTTTCAGCATTCAAAAAATAAAACAAACATATCCCTGAAAAACAAACCCTAGCTCCTTTGAGCGCTGACTCACTTAAAAGATCCCTTACTATCAGGGGCTTTCTTTTTAAACTAAACAAACATAGGTTTCAGCAATCAAGTTTCTGCCAGGAACCAAAACACTTTCCTTCTCTCCACACAGGCACCTCCCTCAGAGTGAAAAGCAGGCAGTGATTTCTTTTCACTGCTGCTAGATGACTTTATCACATATCCCCCCCCCCAGCCAGTGGCGTAGCGTGGGTTGTCAGCGCCCGGGGCCAGCCAAGAATTGTGCGCCCCCCCCAACCTGTGGACACGTTATCGATATTGCCCCAGCTCTCACATGGATATTGCCCCAGCTCACACATGGATTTGCCCCAGCCAGCTCACACATGAATATTGCGCCAGCTCACACATGAATATTGCCCCAGTTCACACATGAATATTGCCCCAGCTCACACATGAATATTGTCTCAGCTCACACATGGATTTACCCCAGCTCATGGATTTGCCCCAGCTCACACATGGATTTGCCCCAGCTCATGGATTTGCCCCAGCTCACACATGGATTTGCCCCAGCTCATGGATTTGCCCCAGCTCATGGATTTGCCCCAGCTCACACATGGATTTGCCCCAGCTCATGGATTTGCCCCAGCTCACACATGGATTTGCCCCAGCTCATGGATTTGCCCCAGCTCATGGATACTGCCCCAGCACATGGATTTGCCCCAGCTCATGGATTTGCCCCAGCTCATGGATACTGCCCCAGCACATGGATTTGCCCCAGCTCATGGATTTGCCCCCCAGCACATGGATTTGCCCCAGCACATGGATTTGCCCCAGCTCATGGATTTGCCCCAGCACATGGATTTGCCCCAGCTCATGGATTTGCCCCCCAGCACATGGATTTGCCCCAGCTCATGGATTTGCCCCAGCACATGGATTTGCCCCAGCTCATGGATTTGCCCCCCAGCACATGGATTTGCCCCAGCTCATGGATTTGCCCCCCAGCACATGGATTTGCCCCAGCTCATGGATTTGCCCCCAGCACATGGATTTGCCCCAGCACATGGATTTGCCCCAGCTCATGGATTTGCCCCAGCACATGGATTTGCCCCAGCACATGGATTTGCCCCCAGCTCATGGATTTGCCCCAGCACATGGATTTGCCCCAGCTCATGGATTTGCCCCCCAGCACATGGATTTGCCCCAGCTCATGGATTTGCCCCAGCTCATGGATTTTCCCCAGCTCTCACCTGGATATTAGGCTTGTGCACCGATTTTTTTTTCGGTTCGGTTCGATTTTTCGGATTTTTAAACTTTGATTCGGCTCGTTTCGACCGATTTCGGTTTCGATTCGATTCGGTTCGGCCCGTTTTTCGGGTACATTTTTTTTCGGAATTTCGATCATTTTTCGTATTTTCGTGTCACTGTGCTCGTTTTTTGTATCGACTTTTCGTGATTTCGGAAATTTTCGTTTTTCGGAATTGCACATTTTTCGGAATATCGACCATTTTTCGTATTTTTCGTGTCATTTTGCTGGTTTTTTGTATCGACTTTTCGTTTTTCGGAAAATTTTCGTTTTTCGGAAAATTTTCGTTTTTCGGAACATCTGTTCTCCTCTTTTGACACATTTCAAGTCCATTCGAAAAATCCGAAAATATTTCGTTTCGGCTCGGAAAACATTTCGGATCTGACATTTTCGGATCTAAAAATTTTCGGAAATTCGGCCGCATCCGAAAACACGAATCGGGAAATTTCGTGAAAATTCCGAAATTCCGAAACCCGAAACGCACATCCCTACTGGATATTGCCCCAGCTCCCGGGCAGCGGGAGTGCCTGCCCGCCCCGGTCCTGAACAGCGTGCGAGTCCGTCCTGTTGAAGGGGAGGTGGCTGCGTGCGTGCGCAGGTCACGCGGTCCGGCCAGTCAGGTGGTACAGAGACTCAGTACCACCTGATTAGACGGACCACGTGACCTGCGCCTGCACGCTGCCGCCTCCCCTTCAATCAACAGGACGGACTCACTGTTTAGGACCGGGCAGGCACTCCTGCTGCCCGGCATCTGGGTCCCCTCAACCTGCGGGCCCTTGGGTGGCGCCCGAGGGCCCGGCGGGTCAGTCGGGCCACAAGTTTTAGGGGCGCATAATTTCAAAAGAAATTATGCGCCCCTAACAAAACTGCGCCCGGGGCCACGGCCCCCCCTGCCCCCCCACGCTACGCCACTGCCCCCAGCTCAGGCCCATCGGGGTGAGCGGCCTTGGGCCATAAACAGTGAACACGAGAGAGGCCATCCGCATTACCCTGGGCAGTACCAGCCCTGTGGGCCAGAGTGAACTGGTAAGGCTGGAGACTAGTCACCCTGGCATCTAGTCACCCTGGCATTTTTTTCCTTGTTCTGCCTCATCCACGTTAAGGGTGCTTTGTCAGTAACAAGGATTTTAATGCCCATTTAATAGCCAGGCACTCCTTCTCCACCATGGAGTATCTCTGTCCATGGGGGTTTAGTTTGCAGCTCAGGTACATGACTGGATGTTCCTCTCCCCCATGTACCTGAGAAAGCACTGCACCCAGGACGCATCGGTCTGTACTACAAACGGTTTGGTGAAATCCAGAGCCATCAACACAGGATCAGCACACAGAGCTTCTTTCAAGATCAGAAAGGCACCCTCTGCTTCTGGGGACCATTTAACCATAAACGGGCTTTTACCTTTGGTGAGCTCAACCAGGGGGTTACCAATAGTAGCAAAGTCAGGGATAAACCTGCGATAATAGCCCGTTAGGCCCAGGAATGCCCTTACTTGCTTTTTGGTTACCGGACGTAGCCAACCAGAGATGGCTGCTACCTTGCTCTGTTGTGGCTTAATGAACCCCTGCCCGATGGTGTACCCCAGATATTTAGCCTCTTCTAGGCCTAAAGAGCACTTAGCATGGTTAGCTGTCAAACCAGCAGTCCGTATACTATCCAGTACTGCCTGAAGCTTCGACAGATGTGTTTCCCAGTCTGCGCTGTGAATTACCACATCATCCAGATAGGCAGCTGCATACTCTCTATGGGGTCGGAGTATTTTATCCATCATGCGCTGGAAGGTGGCTGTGTCACGGTTCCCGGATCCCACCACGCAGCCCTTAAAGCCCAACACTCCACAGAGCCAAAAAGCTACCAACAGAGTAGCCGTAGAACAATCCCTAACTGTCGGGTCCTTAAAAATTGGCCAGGTATAAGTATTCTAGCTAGACAGAAAGGGTTAATCAAAGACAATGTCGTATTACAAAACCAGGTCAGCAACACGGGGGTAGTCAGACGAACCAGAGTCAGGAATACAGAGAATAGAATAGTCAAATGGAATAGCCGGGTCGATATCAGTGCAGTAGCGTAGTACAAGGAAAATAGTCTAGGGCAACGGAAGGCAGAATGGTCAGAAAACAAGCAGAGGTCAATAACAGGTTAAATCACGAGAGGGTACAGGTACAGGTATGGATAACCACGATCTGGCACTGCCAGAGAAGGAACTGTGGGTTTTTAAAGACCTTCACCAGACCGCGCCCCCCTCTCAAGCCGAGCCTCATGCAGCCACCTCCCTGCCTGTCTCTATTTAAACCAGGTGTTGGTCAGCGAGCAGCATCAGACATGCTGCCTTCAAGCACACTGGAGAGGCTGGAAGCCCCCAACGTTACAGGCTGGGGCACCATGCAGCCCGAATGGTAACACAGTGTACTGGTAGAACCCCTCGGGTAGAAAAAGCCGTCTTTTCCTTGGCTCTCATTTTCAAGGGCACCTGCCAATATCCTTTGGTCAAGTCCAATGTATTAAGATATCAGACTTTACCCAATCGTTCTATCAGTTCATCCACCCAAGGCATGGGGTAAGTAGGGATGAGCTGTTCGGGTTCGGAGTTCGACCTGAACTTTGGCAGTTTGAAAGTTCGCAAATTTTGAACTTTTTGGGCGTGTTCGGTTCGAGTTCGAAAAAAAAAGAAATTTTGAAAAAAGTATAGAAAATGCTTAAAAAAATACTAAAAAATCTAGAAATAAAGAGACTCTTTACTGCAGAATATTATAAGCAACGGTTTATTAGATATTGAATTAAAAACTAATGTTTACGTGGAAAGATTATCAACTCTAAATGACCTCTGTTCACAAACGGCATAACACCAGGTGTTTTTAGTCTGGTAATCAATTTGATACATTGTACAATATAGTGAGGGGGTGGGGTGGTGTCTGCTTCTGATTGAGATTTGAGAATTAATTTCCCTAAAACATCCTAATATGCTGCATTTAACTCTTTCGCTGCTGAGGCTTTTCACACCTCTGTGCTGAGGTCATTTTTACCGCTTTCGCTCATCATGTTTAACCGCGTTTTATAGCCATATTTTGATATATGACCCAGACATATTATATATCGTTCTTTCTGTCAGACTTGGCAGATTCATAATATGTCATTATTATATGTATACGTTATGTCATGTCTGTATATTATAACAAAAAATGCAATAAAATTAGAATTTTCAATAATTTATTATGTGTAAAGTGTTTTTTTTCACATTTTAACATGCGATCGTTTGCGGTTATATTGGGTATATATATGGGGTGCGCTTGTTAAAAAAATTAGAAATGGGGTCTCGTTACATTTTTTTTTGGGGGGAAATGTCGCAATTTTTAACAAACACACCGCATACAAAAATCGTTAGTGCAGCATTATTGTTCACATTATAATTGAAATGGGAACAATATTGCTGCATTAACAAAACAAAAACAAACAAAAAAAGTGATTTTTTTTTAGAATTTTTTTTAAAATATTTAAATTTTTTTATTTTTATTTTTTATTTTTTTTAACCCCTTACTGACCGGGCGGTTTTACACAAATCCGTCCTTTAGTGACCGCTGCTGTTTTTACGTTTCTGCGCTGTTAGTGTTTACGTCAAATTTTCCTCTTACTCGTTTATGTAACCCACACATATTTTACACTGTTTTTCTCGTCATTAAATGGACTTTATAAAGATACCATTTTTTTCATCATTTCATATAATTTACTATAAAAAATATTGTGAAATATGACAAAAAAATTGAAAAAACACCACTTTTTCGAACTTTGACCCCCAAAATTTCTTATGTATCAACAACCGCCAAAATTTTTTATTCCTTAGTAGTTTCTAAATTTAGTACTGAGTTTAGCAATACCCAATGTTTACATATTCCTCGCTTTTTTCCTTATTTTATGCAACAATAAGTGCAAGTAGCACTTTGCCATTTCCAAAGAGTTTATTTTCAAAACTAGTGATAGTGACATTGTAACACTGATATCTGTCACTAATTCCTAAATAACCCTCCACATATACATATTTTTTTAAAGTACACAAATCAAGGTATTAAACTTGGGGTATTTTGACTCTTTCCATGCAAACCATTTTACTACAAATCTATGCCAAAGTTTGAGAAAAAAAATTTTTTTGGTGATAGTTTTTTTTTTTGAACGCAATTTAAGAATACATGTACTGTGAACTTTAAGGTTTACTGCCAAAGAGCACCCCAAAATATGTTCAGCAACATCTTCTGAGTAAATTGATACCACCCATGTATAGGTATGTCGGGTCATTTGGGGGCTAATAGGCCTTATTTGGGGGGTGCGCATTTCAGTTTTCCAACTTGGAATTTTCACATTTCGTCATCATGCACCCATGTCCTATTTGGGACATTTTTGAAGCCGGCCAAAGTAATTTACCCCCATCAAATCATATATTTTTAGAAAGGGCATACCCTAGGGTGCTTCAAAGAGTTGTATTTTAGCTCTATGTCAAATTTTCAGGTAGTCACTTTTTGTGTTATTTTTTCACACACATTGTACTTTAGGCATGAATTGTCAAATCCAGTTATGGGTTACTGCCAAAAAACACCCCAAAATATGTTCAGCAACATCTTCTGAGTAAATTGATACCACCCATGTTTAGGTATGTCGAGTCATTTGGGGGCTAATAGGCCTTATTTGGGGGGTGCGCATTTCAGTTTTCCAACTTGGAATTTTCACATTTCGTCATCATGCACCCATGTCCTATTTGGGACATTTTTGAAGCCGGCCAAAGTAATTTACCCCCATCAAACCATATATTTTTAGAAAGGGCACACCCTAGGGTGCTTCAAAGAGTTGTATTTTAACACTTTCCATGCACTAGCTCTATGTCAAACTTTCAGGTAGTCACTTTTTGCGTTATTTTTTCACAACACATTGTAATTTAGGCATGAATTGTCAAATCCAGTTATGGTTACTGCCAAAAAACACCCAAAAATATGTTCAGCAACATCTTCTGAGTAAAGCGATACCACCGATATATAGATTTGTTCTGTTGTTTTTGGGGTGCTACGCCAATCTTTGACATGTGCTTGTCAATTTTCTAATTTGACATACAGTATCTTCTTTGCTTATCTTCTTTTTAGGGGCCTTTTTACATACCCCAGTTTTATGAACGTGCATATATTGGTAAGCTAACACCCCAAAGTATTGTAAATGGAGTGTTTTTATGCTATGGATGCAACCGTTTGCTCCAAACAAATTGGATACGGTTTGGTGGTCATTTTTCATTTTCACACCCACATCAGTTTTGGACTGTGATTTAGGAGACACTGTTGTTTGTTACTGCATGAAAACTCTCCAGGTTGTTTTCTGCAAGGTCTCCTGAGTACACCCATGCCCCCCATGCATAGGTTTGCCAGGATTTTGGAAGGTTCAAATACAATTTTTATGACTTTGTCATTGGAGTTGAAATTGAGATTATTTCTTCAGCTAGGCCTATCTTTGTTTTGGGTCTACCGCATACCCCAGTTTGAATTATTGCCAGAAAATTGTTTATATTTGTTATGTTGACACCCCAAGGTATTGCATATGGAGTGCTTTGATGCCATGGATGCAACGGTTTTAGCCCAAAACATTTGAGAAGGTGTGTGGGTAATTTTTAAATTTTCAGATATTTACGCCCACATTAGATTTGGACTGTGATTTAGGAGACACTGTTGTTTGTTACTGCATGAAAACTCTCCAGGTTGTTTTCTGCAAGGTCTCCTGAGTACACCCATGCCCCCCATGCATAGGTGTGCAAAGATTTTGGCAAAATACAGCACCAATTGTAGAACATAAAAATGTACGAATAAAATGTAAAAGTCTGGTGCAGTAAAAGAAAAAAAAAACTAAACTGAACTAACTAACTGGAGTGTGAGAAAAAATAGAAGGAAAAAAAAAATCACAGATCACGCACAGTGTGATATATCTTGAAACAGTCCCCAAGACACAGACCGGGTTGTCCAGGGCATTCTGGGCAGTAAAAGATTGTGTCTCTCCTCTGCCCCTTCTTGAAACACACCCTGCACCTTTTTTGGGGTTTCTGTTTGCCCTCAGTAGGGGGGATTTTAAAATAAAATGCGTAGCCCCAACTCTGTCCCCCATCACCGCCCGGGGAGCAGGTGCATCCTGGTACAAAAGCCCCGAAATGACCTGGAGCTGAAACTGTAAAAAGGACAGCGTCACTCCGGGGTTTGCCTTTTTGCAGAGCAAAAAGGCATTGTGGGTTGCAATTTGCATCAGGTAAATTGCAACCTTTTTGTACCAGGCCCTTGACTTCCGCATAATCTGGTAGGGCTGGAGCAGCTGATCTGCCAGATCAACCCCACCCATATGCCGGTTATAGGCTTTGATGCACACTGGCTTCCTGATGCGCTCAGCTCTGCCACGTACAGAGACCTCCACAGACCTCTCAGTGTGGATGGTGGATAGAAGGTATACATCCTTCTTGTCTCTGTACTTGACCGCCAACAGCTCCTCTTGGCGCAGAGTTGAGGTCTCCCCCCTTTTTAACCGGGTGCGGACAAGCTGTGCTGGGAAACCTACGCGGTTCTTGCGAACAGTACCGCATGCTGCTGTATCAAAACAATACAGCAGCTTGAACAAAGGGACACTTGTATAAAAATTATCAACATACAAGTGGTACCCTTTGTTCATCAGGGGAAAAAGTAGGTCCCACACAATCTTGCCACTGGTTCCCATGTGTTCTGGGCAACCTGGAGGGTCAAGGCTACTATCCTTTCCCTCGTACACCCGGAAGGCCTGAGTATACCCACTCTCGCTGTCACAGAGCTTATACACCTTCACTCCATACCTGGAGCGTTTGGAAGGAATATACTGCTTGAATCCCAGCCTTCCCTTGTATTTCATTAGGGATTCATCCACGCAGATATTCCTTCCAGGTGTATAAGCCTCTGCAAACCTGGCGGCGAAGTGGGTAATCAGGGGGCGGATTTTATACAGCCTGTCAAACTGGGGATGCTCTCTAGGAGGGCACAGGCTGTTGTCACTGAAGTGCATGAAACGCAAAATGTTTTCATACCTTCTACGTGACATTGATTGGGGGTAAATGGGGGTAGAGCAGATGGGGCTACTGCTCCAGTAGGAGCGAATTGAGGGCTTCTTTATGATGCCCATCAGCATAGTAAGTGCCCAGAATTTCAGAAATTCTGGCACATCTAGCGGGGTCCATTGCTGCTTGCCAAGTAGGAGTCTGGCTTCGCAGCACAATGCTGATGGGCATACAGATTTGATTGGGCCACGATGTGGCCCAACAAATCATCCCCCATAAACACCTGCAAAAACTGTGTGGCGGTAAATCCTGCAACATCAATATTGATGCCAGGATTTGCCGTGAAAGGAGGGATATCTGGCCTCTGGCGATGAGGCACTACCCACTCCTCAGCTGGAGCTGTGCGTCTCCTGCTGGCAGGTGGTGGCCCAGGATCTGCATCAGAAACATCACTAGGAGATACATCAGCCAGCGTAGATGATGTATCTAGTGAGGTCTCTGAGCAGTTAGCGGGGTCGAAATCCGGGTCAGAGTCTGACGCAGATGCCTCAGATTCTGACGCCAGGATGGCATATGCCTCCTCGGCGCTGTACACCCTCTCAGACATTATATATAATAGATTATAAAATTTTATAATTATTATATATAATAAGCGGATTGTTGGTTCTTAGAAGAACCGTTGGGTTTCACAAGAAAATACAAATAAACACCTAAATCTCTCTAAATCCCTCTAAACCTGCCTCAATTCTTCTAAATCTCCCTAAAATCTCTCTAAATCTGCCTCAATTTTTCTAATCTCACTAAATCTACCTAAAATCTCTAACCTGTCAAATCTGATCTCTCTCTCTCGCTCACCAAAACACAAGTGAGGAGAGGGAGGGAGAATCACAGAGGTCACGGCCAATATTTACAAAATATTGACCTGACCTGACAAATTAGAAATTTCATTTAGATTTTTATAACTTCTGATTGGATGTTGCTAGCCTGCCTCTCTGATGAGGCAGGCTAGGAACATCCCACACAGCCCCAAGATGACCCTGCCCTTAGAAGGGCAGCGCCATCTCGGCTGTCAGTTTTCTTTTATTTTATACCTTTTTATTTATTTATTTTACTTTTTTTACACTTTTTTTAGTCTGCTGGGTGCCTTGATCCCTCGAGGCACCCAGCAGAGCACCTGATCACTTATGTGATCTTTTTTGTATTGAGTGCCACGATACCTCGTGGCACTCAGTACTTCCTGCCGCTACCGGAAGTGATCGCTCGGGGGGAGCGATCACGGATGGACCGGCGGCAGGTAACCATATTGCAAGGATGCCTCGATGTCGAGGCATCCCTGCAATATACTCAGAGCAGCTGGAAGCGATACCGATCACTTCCAGCGCTCTGTAGAAGTGCGGGGCACCTTTCCGGTCAAACCGGATGTTGATCGCTAAATTTCAAATTGATTGAAATTCAATAAAATAACACCTTACATCAATATGATGCTCCAGATAAAATAAAACAAAGTGAATTTTATTTTATCTGGAGCATCATATTGATGTAAGGTGTTATTTTATTGAATTTCAATTAATTAGTTTTTCAAGCTATCCCATTCAAGTATTTTTTCCCCCATCTGCGGTGGAGCTCAAAGGAGGCAGACTATCTACAGATCAGTTACACAGACTGTTCTCTTATTTATTATGCCATTTGAAGTTTGGGCACGCCCTCCTCCAACTCCATTTGTTTTCTATATTTGTTCTTTTTTGGGCAGTTGGACAGACTACCTGGAGGAGTTTATTGGCAGCACCCATCCAAAAATTATTTTTTCTTCTCTCTTCAGCGCCAACCATCAGAGACACTTTACTGTTTAGAGGGAGGGAAGATGAGAAGTTCAGTTTTTGAGAGGTTGAAATTTAGGAAATGGGAAGTCATCCAGTCGGAGACAGCCGATAGGCAGACTGAAACACGGCCCAACACCGGAGGAGAGAGATCGAGAGTGTAACGGTAGATTTGGGTGTCATCAGCATAGAAGTGATATTGGAATCCATAGGAAGAGATGAGGTTGTCCAAAGAGGGGGTATAGAGCGAGAAGAGTAGGGGACCCAGAACCGAGCCTTGAGGTACCCCAACTGAAAGAGGAACTGGTGGTGAAGAGACACCAGTGAAGGAGACACTGAAGGAGCATAAAGAGATAGGAAGAAGACCAGGAGAGAGCGGTGTAACTGAGGCCAAGTTGATGCAGCGTTATGAGCAGGAGAGGGTGATCAACAGTGTCGAATGCAGCAGGAAGGTCAAGAAGAATAAGGAGGGAGAAGTGACCTTTGGTTTCAGCGGCAACTAAAGCAGTTGTCACCTTGGTCAGAGCAGTCTCAGTAGATTGTTGGGACTGAAAGCTAGACTGGTGCGGATCAAGTAGAAAGTTAGCAGCAAGAAAACTGGTGAGCTGTTTATAGACCAGATGTTCTAGGATTTTGGAGCCAAAGTGGAGCAGAGAGATGGGACAGTAGTTCGAGAGGGAGATAGGATCAAGAGATGGCTTTTTTTAGAATGAGGGTGATCAAAGCACGTTTGAATACAGAGGGGCAGATTTCAGAGAAGAAGGAGAGGTTAAAAATATGAGTCAAAGCAGGGACAGTAACTGGTAGGACAGGCCGAATAAGGTGTGATCAAGTGGACAGGTGGTCGGGCAGGAGGACATGTGAATTTCTGAGACCTCCTCCTCCTCCGAGACCAGAGAAAAGGAAGACATAGTAGAAAAGGGGGCAGGGAGTGAGGGAGTCAGTGGGGTAAAATGGTTAAAGGAGGAGGGCAGGGAATGCCGTTGCAATGTTTGTTTTATATGTAAAAGCATATATTGCCTCTGCTGTAGAACAGAAAAATAAATTGCATTTAAAAAATATATATCTTTACACATTACATGATCATGTTTGGTATCATTGTAAAGACTAGACTCTGACCTTGACAATGACACTCACTTAACCTTGTGCAGTGTACAAGTCAGGGATGCAGTTTCCAAAGTCCCCCTGTCTGCCCTCACTGCAGCGCCACGGTCTAGGTTGTGAGTTAAACAATGCATAGCTTCACCAGATACACACTTGCTGGCAGTATGGTGAATGAGGTTAGTTACAGCATCACTGTCCACTTTACAATTGTAAACTGAATAATAGTGCCGTGTTAGAAAAAAGAGAAAAATATTATTTTAAGATATTTTATTTTTACATAAATCTAATGTGGTTATATTTGGTATCACTGGGCTATAAGCTGACCTTTCCAATGATATTGCGTATGTCCCTCTAGCCCTCAGGGCTCCAGAGATACAGTGGTCTAAATTATTGGGATTTTTTTTGTTTTTTTTGTTGTTTTTTTTACACACAGAGCAAGGTGCCCCCTTGTGGCTGGCACATGCCTACTCTGCCTGTTTATAAATCCGGCCCTGCAAACGTATTACTCATTTACAGACACTGTGACCAGAATTGTGGACTCCAAGAACCCAACTCCCCTTGTGCCCAATCCAGGATAGGATTATGTTGATCCAACCAAGGAAACCCAAGAACGATGGAGCATGTGGGAGACTATTTTCTGGAACTGGATAATCTTGCAGTGTAAGATTCCAGTATACATGGACAACAGTACAGTCACATGGGTAACGTGAGGACGTGTAAGGCTTCTGCCATCTATAGACTCCACAATCGAAGAGGTCTCCCTCTCGAGCAACGAAACCTGATGAGTTGCTGCAAACCCAGAATCAAGAAAATTACCAGCAGAGCCAGAGTCTATAAAGGCTTTGATATCCAGTTTGGTGGTTTCCCAAGCCAGAGATACTGGTACCACAACCCTGGTTCTCTTTTTCTTAGACATGAGAGACACAGAGATCATGCCTAAGATCCGTCTCTCCTGATATCCTAGACACAGCAGTTTTCCCGGCAGGAGCAACTGAAGAGCCAGGCCAATCTGATCCATGTGGTGATCCTGCCCCACCAACATGTACATAATTGTAGCTAATTGAGTCAAGAGGGTAGACAGGTCTGTGGGATCCATTGGCCCTGACGTAATGTCACAGATCCCCCCCTGATAACAAGATGTCGGTCCCTGTATACAGTACCCTATCTACCCCTCCGATCCTTGAATAGTCGGTACAGCTGCCTACCTTCAGGGACTCGATCTTAATACACCCAGCAAGGGTTAACAGGCCACAGTGTAATATAACAAAACAGACCCTGACAGTATAGATCTATAAAGCCAGGAAAGAGTGTCAGCCTTATGTCAAGGTTAGAAGTCAGAGTAGGGTTATCAAGACCAGCCGGGTGAACACATTATGCAGGGTTCTCAGTAATAACCGGGTTGATACACAATGCAAGGTAGTAATCGGGTCGGTACACAGTGCAGGGTTCTCAGTAATAATCGGGTCGGTGCACAATGCAGGGTTTTCAGAAATAATCGGGTCAGAACACATGGAGGGTTCTCAGAATAGCCAGGGTCAGTAACAGTCGCCAAATATAACATAAAGCACTGAGGAAGTAAACTCCATGTCAGGGCAGTGCCCATGCAGACTAATTTTGTACCCGGCGGCTATGCGTCATCATGCTGCGCCCCACCTCCCGGCCACCTACGTGACCGCCGCGGGCTGGCATATCACTCGGCACCCAGCCAGCAAGCAGCAAGGATGGGGCCGCCGGGGAGCTGGAACACCAGACGTGACAGGACCTTATGCCGAACCAGACCACGGGGGCGTCTCTCTTCACCACAAGCCAGCATATCCTTACTTCCTCAGTGATTCCTGCACCAGTCCCCACCACTGGCGGAGCCACCCATTCTATAGAAGTGAACCAGCACCCTCAGGGTTCTCCAGGTCGCTGCGCCACAGATTCTCTGATCCAGTTCCCTCCATAACCACGAAGGAGGTTGAGCCAGGAGACCCTGAGAAACCCACTCCCAGCCAACTGTCCCTGGGTCAGAGCAGGGTGCCTGAGGACCCAATGAAGACTAACTCCAGACCTTCTGGTTGCGTAACTGCCTCAAACGTGACTGTGCTACAAACAAAGGACCTAGAACTGTTTGAAGAGGCCCTGCTCATGAGAACAATTGCAGACCTGTCTAGGAAGTCTGTTATGGCTTTAACCACCACAGGTCCAATTTCTCACAGCCGGCAAGAACCACCACCAACTTCACCATGTCATTCTTTGAAGAACTCTGGATCTGATGAGGACTGGGAATCCACTGACTCTAACAGCAAGATGGTGTCAACCCAGAAATAGTGGTGCCAAACCTTACCTAAGCTTCAGACTGCACGATCGTCCCAAGGGACCCCAGGTTAATGTGCATGGGGGTGGGCACTACCATAGCCAGCTCTGTTTCTCGCGGTGCTGCACGTAAGTATGGAGTGACTTGCCACACCATCAGTCCCCACCATGATCCTTTAAAAGATTACATGCCATTCAGCGATTCCTCCTCTGATGAATATGATCCAGAGTGGGATGAAGTCCTAAATTACCTGCCTCTGCTGGAGGAACTGTTGCTGGCGATGAAGCCACAGCCTAGACCGATATGCGTGGATACCTCCAGCTCCATTCAAGGAGTTTACATGACGTCCAGGGAACCCTGTGTGAAGCAATCAAATAATACTTCTGCTCCCACTAGCCAAAGGCCAACATATGTACAGACAGCCTTCATGTTTATGGCAGTGGACCCGGCAGAATCTCACAGAACACCAAAGCCCCAGTATCACTCCCTGGCATCAGATGGCACATTGGCGAAGACAGAAGACCTCACGGCTTATGAACAAGCTTTAGCCATCCAGAGTGCAGCCTTTAAAGGAGGAAACTGTCACGGTCCATGCTGCCAGCGCAGGAAGAAGGGCAAATCCAGTAAGGCTCTGCCTTAATCTGGCAGCATTATTAATGCCCTGCCCTTCATGGCTTAGGTCTCTTGTTTACAGTGACCAGGTGCTCCTCGTTAGTACCTGGAATTTCCATTCAAGGAAGGCACACCCCTTCCTCCAATGTTTCTGCATTGAGCTTGTTCAGTTGTGTGTTACCAGTCCAGAAGCTAACAGCTTACTCTTGATTCCTGAGTAGAAGACCCTTGCTTTCTTCATACCTGCTCACTCTCCTCAGGCCCTTGACCTATGGCATGCCACAGACCTCGTTGTTTGGATACCCCTCTGGATTAGGGATGAGCTGTTCGGTTCGATCTGTTCGGAGTTCGATTCGAACATCGCCCGTTCGGCTGTTCGTCGGACTCCGAACATTTCCACGTGTTCGCCGCATGTTCGCCCACTATGGACCACAATGCACTTTTCCATTGGCCTGAAGCTTGTAATTGGCTACAGCCTGCACATGACCACAGTTTAGGTGCAAGACTATGCCAATCAAATTTTGCCCAATCATGGGCTCACAGAGCTAAGTCCCGCAGCACACTATATAAGGCTTCACTCAGCCACAGCGCGTCTTTTTAGAGAGGAGATTGTTGTGTTAGTGTGTGTTCTCACTGCCAGCAGCTATTGGGGTGGGGGTCTCATTTCTACAAAATAGCTGGGAATTGTTGTAATCTTTGTGTTCTCGCTACCAGCAGCAATTGTGTGGTTCTCCCTTCTAGAAGATATCTGGGAATTATGGTAATCTGTGTGTTCTCACTGCCAGCAACTATTTTTGGGGTCTCATTTCTACAAAATATCTGGGAATTGTTTGAATCTTTGTGTTCTCACTGCCAGCAGCAATTGTGGGGGTCTCACTTCTAGAAGATATCTGGGAATTGATGTAATCTGTGTGTTCTCACTGCCACCCATCAGGGGGTCTCACTGATTTATAGGAGGTTCCTGGGAATTGAAATTTGTGTCTTGTGACTGCCACCCATCAGGGGGTCTCACAGACTTGTAGAAGATATCAGGGAATTATAACCTGTGTCGTCACTGTCACCCAACAGGGGGTCTCGCTGATTTATAGGAGGTTTCTGGGACTTGTAATCTGTCTTCTCACTGCCAGCTATCAGGGGTCTCACTGATTTATAGGAGGTTCCTGGGAATTGCAATCTGTGTCTTGTCACTGCCACCCATCAGGGGGTCTCAGATTTATAGGAGGTTTCTGGGAATTTTAATCTGTGTCTTGTCACTGGCTGCCAGCTATCAGGGTGTCTCACGGAGTTATACCAGAGTTCTGGAAATCTTTAATCTTTATACCAGAGTTGAATCAGTGTTCTGTATATCTTTAATCTATATATCACTCACCATGTCAGAAAGACCAAGAAGGACAGGCAGACGCTCCCAGACACAGATAAGTGGGCATGCAGCCTCTGTGTCGGAAGGCTGTGCCCCTGGTCATCGTGGACGTGGTGCATCCTCTGCAGGGGCACGCTTGTCCTTTCTAACTGGTGCTGGCCGTCTTAAGCAGCAGCAACATAGAGGATTTGCAGAATTGGCTAACCAGGCCATCCTCCGAGTTCTCTGCCAGCCAGGCTTGTAGTGGTTTACAGTCCACCTCAGCTGCCAAAGCATCTAATGCAGCCTCCATGTCCACAGCTGCTCCTGCCGTAGTAGCCTCACAATCACACACAGAGGAGTCAGCTGAATTGTTTGACTACAATGACAGTGGCATGCTGCTTGAGGATGCGCAGCAACTACAGTGCTCTGATTCAATCTCTGAGGTTGAGGAAGGGAGTATAATCAACATAGAGGAAGGGGATGCCAGTGATGACACACAAATAACTGGCACTCATGTTGCCCCAGCAGCTGCAGCATACTGCCAAGTTGGCTCCAGTGACGAGGAGATAGGGTGTGATGACGATGATGAGGTCACTGACTCCACCTAGGTGCCTGATCGAACAGAGGAGTCAAGTGAGGAGGAGGCACAACAAACACGAGGCACAACGTCCTCTATGACCAACCGTAGCCAGTCCAAGGCATCAGATGTCAGAGCTGCTCAGGTGCAGAGTGCTGTTGTCTCAAAGCACACATCCAGGAACTCTGCTGTCTGGGAGTTCTTTACGATATGTGCAGCAGACCGCACCGTTGCGATTTGTAATCTATGTCAGATGAGGATCAAGCGTGGGAAAGACATCCCACGTTTGGGTACCATGTGCTTGAGGCGACATATGACCACCTGCCACGCATCCTGTTGGCACAACACTTTGCATAGGTCCTCCTCCTCCTCATCTGTCTCTACCCCTACTATATGTCCTGCCATGTCATTGCCTACAACCTCCACTGACAGGGATGATGCTACAGTAATGGGTGTACCAGGTCCTTCCTCACAAAGTGACTGCATCCCATCATCTGAAGATTTATGCAGTCAGATTACGTTGCCCCAGCTGCTGCAGCGTAAGAAAAAATATAGTCCCAACTATCCCCAAGCACAGCGTCTAAATGCCAGTTTAGCAAAATTACTCGCATTACAGCTGCTGCCTTTCCAGCTGGTGGACTCTGCATCCTTCCCTGAATTTGTTGAATGTGCTGTACCACAGTTGAAGGTTCTAAAACGCCATTTCTTTTCACGGAAGGCCAGTCCAGCACTATACCAGCACGTGGAACACAATGTTATGGAGTCATTGGGAAAGGCAGTCAGCAGCAAGGTGCACATGACTTTAGACACGTGGTCCAGCAAGCATGGACAGGGCCATTACATTTCCTTCACGGCACACTGGGTAACTCTGATTGCAGCTGGGAGGGATCCAAGACGGGGCTCTGTGCTGGAGCTTGTTCATCCACCACGCCTCCAGAAAGCTGCTTGTATGAGGTCTGTCTGCTCCACCACTTCCTCTTTCTCCTCCTTCTCTGTCTCTGGCGAAGTGGCAGTTAAACCGACGCGTGACGGGCTAAGCAATGGCTCAAGCAAAAAGATGCCATACTGTGCTTGAGCTGGTTTGTTTAGGGGACAGGAGCCAAACCAGGCCAGAAATTCTGTCAGTTCTGCAGGGGCAGGTGCAGAGATGGTTAACACCACACCAGCTTCAGCTGGGAATGGTCGTCTGTGATAATGGCAGCAACCTTCTCTCCGCCCTACGCCAGGGTAAATTGACGCATGTACCATGCCTAGCACACGCCCTAAATCTGGTGGTACAGCGTTTCCTAACCAGGTACCCAGGGCTGGCAGAGCTTCTCAGCCAGGCCAGAAAAGTCTGCAGCCACTTCAGACGGTCATTCCCAGCAAGCGTTTGCCTGGCAGAAATTCAAAGAGAATTCTACCTTCCCACAAACCGTCTGATCTGTAACATGCCCACCAGGTGGAACTCGACATTAGCAATGCTGCAGCATCTGCACAAGCAGCAGAGGGCCATCAATGAGTACATGTGTGAGTATGGCACAAGGACAGGTTCAGGTCAACTTGTTTTTTTTCCACCCTGCAGTGGCTGATGATCAAGGATGCATGCACTGTACTGTCACCATTTGAGGAGGCAACGAGGATGGTGAGCAGGGACAGTGCATGCATCAGTGACACAATTCCTTTAGTGTTCCTGCTGGAGCGCACTCTGCGGGGAATTATAGATGTGGCACTAGAGGCAGAGCAGCAGGAGGAAGAGGAGGCCTTCCCTAGATCTCAAGGCCCCAGTCTTTACACAGACAGCATTCCTGCGGGTCCTCAGATCAGACATGAGGAGGAGGAGGAGGAATATTTAAGTCGTGGGGGCATTGAAGGTGGGGATTCCTCAAGGGAGTGTTTTGTGTTCCCAGAAACTCAAGGACTAGTACATGGCTGGGAGGAGGAAGTGCACGATGGGATCATCCTCATTGACCAGGAAGACTCGGAAGCTAATGCCACCTCCAACCTACGCTGCATGGGCTCCCTTATCCTGCAAAGCCTGCTAAAGGACCCCAGGATTCGTGCTATCAAGGAGAGGGATCATTACTGGTTGGCAAGCCTTCTTGATCCACGATACAAGGGTACAGTTGCAGAGCTCATCCTGCCCGCACAGAGGGAGCACAGGATGAAACAACTTGAGGACGCTCTAAAGCGACACTTGTGTCTGATGCCTTTTTAATTTTTTTTAGTCCACGAAGCTCAGGGACGTCAAATGTAGGCACCCATTGCCAGCGTCTTCACCATATGGTGCAGAACTACCTAGGGGCAAGGGCAGACCTGGATACCTTTACAGCAGATGATCCACTGGCTTACTGGGTGTTGAGATTGGATCAATGGCCAGAACTTAGTCAATACGCTATGCAGCTACTAAGTTGCCCTTCGTCCAGCGTGCTTTCTGAGAGGAGGTTTTGTCACAGACAAAAGAGTGTGTCAGTCCACCAACTTTGTAGACCGGCTGACATTTATATAAATGAATCCGTCCTGGATCAACAGCTATCAATCCCCTGATGCTGACGTAACTGAATAGATCGGGGATCTCTTCTGCATTCCCAAAACCTCCACCACTGCACTCTTCCACAATACCACAAAGAGGTTACAGTGTGAAGGCACTTGCTGCCACCAAAGGCACAATATTTGGGTGCACTGCCACTGACGCCTATATTACCAGATTTATATCATTTTTTTCAACCCTGCTCTCTTCCACAATACCACAGAGGGGTTACTTATGGTGTGAAGGCACTTGCTGCCACCAAAGGCACAGTATTTGGGTGCACTGCCACTGACGCCTATATTACCAGATTTATATCATTTTAATATTGGACCGCAGGATCCAACCCTGCACTCTTCCACAATACCACAGAGGGGTTACGGTGTGACGGAACTGTTGCCGATACTAAAGGCCCAATTTTAAAGCACCTATTGTCACTTTCATCCAAAGCCTGCATAAGTTTCACCATAATTTAGCCAAAAAAAATCACTAAACTTGTTCTGCGTGTCCTAAAATGTCTCCTCTTTTCATACAGACTGCTGCCCCAAGCAGTTGTTTATGAATAGATTAAAGGAAAACCATTTACCGTCATTTGAAACGTCATTTTTTTGTTTTTAAATGTTTCTATACAGCCTACAAATCCGCCACTTCACGGGCAGGTTATGGGAACCTCCTAGGCACGATATTTGAAGGAATTTTTTGTTTTTATTCTTAACCTTTATTTCATGGAAAACTCACTGTTTCTTTAAAAACGTTTTTTTTTTTTACTTTTTGTCCTTGTTTCCTGTCCCCCAGGGCACTACCTGGACCCCCATACACCTTTTATGGCAAATATCTTGCATATATGCCCTCTTGGAGGGCACGCTAAAATTCGAACTTTCGAGTCCCATTGACTTGCATTGAGTTCGGTTCTTGTTCGAACTCGAACTTTTGAAATTGTTCGAGTTCGAATGCGAACCGAACACGGGGGTGTTCGGCTCATCCCTACTCTGGATACTCCTGCTTTGCGACAGATTCCTGCTTTGCTAGAACTCAAGTTTCCATATACTTACCTTCCTGTCCGTCTGTCTGTCGTCTTTCTGTCCAGTCTCTGTTCTGTGTCTCCCCCATTCCTGTCTCAACCCTCACTCATACATTACTGTCTATATTGTTTACCCCTATCTTGGCTTCCTCATGTGTCTCACTGCATCCTGAGCTCGTATTCTCGTCGCCTCATGACAGGGGGAGGCGCAATTGTCCTTATTTAATACAACGTCTGGTCTAAAAGACAGCTAGGGATTATTTTATAAATATGAGAGTGGTTAATGTATGTGTGTGAGTGAACGTATATGCTCTATGTGCATTTATGAGTGTGCTTCCCTATACTGCACTGGTGCAGATTGCTGAGGCAAGGCTGCTGAAAACTGTCATCTGACCACCAAGGTAAACTCTGTATTTTATAGTAAAACAGGGATTGGGGAGGAGGAAGGGGGATTGACATACTAAGGATCTGCCCTGGATGCCAACATCTGTAGGTATTTCTCCAACAGCAAACTTTTACTTTATGTACTACAAATGAGCAATGTGAGAGTGGTTCTTACTTTATAGAATTAATAGCCAGCTGTTTTAAGGTCCGGAGATCAGCTTTCATCCCTGCGATTCCCATGAACACCTCGTAAAAGTCGTAGGATACACCTTCGGCCCCAAAAATAGATGGATCATCAGAGCTGATCACCACTGGATGCCCTTCAGCAAGCAGAACAGCTGCAGGATGATTGCGAAGATCCTTCACCAGTAACAGTACCTACAAGATAAGCATCATTGTTTAGGAACAAAGACACACAATCCTTTGGCGTACTCAACTCCAACAGAAAACATTGGCATACTCTTAAGTCTACATTAATTCAAAAGTCACATATAAACTGCATTCCAAAGTATTTTATTAGATAAGCAGTGCATTGTTTTGATATAACTACTTCTGCCGACACCCTAGCTTCCAAGGCAAATAACTGAATTTAGAACATACACTACCTACTGGCATGATCAATGAAACTGCATTATGGAGGGGGAAATCACTGTAGAACATACAGGGTACCCTATGATGACATAAAAATGGGAAGAGTACATCAAAAAACATTCTCTTGAAAATTAGGGATATACTGTATGATCAACCACAAGGATCAGGGTTAACTCGGCATATATCATAGCAAAAAACAAGCAAGGCGTGAGCCTTAAAGTGAACCACAAGGGCTCCGTACCAAACTGTAATAATTGACCTTCTCAAAAATTTATTCAAAATAATATCTTTATTAGAATGAATTATAAACTGTTAAAAAAATTGTATAACAAGACATAACATATAGTAGCCAGTCTCATAAATGCTTTGTACATTCCAATCAGGTTTCCTTCATACTAAATGCTGATATCTAAAGGGTTAAAGATATGGTATAAAACAGGGCTTGACAAATTTGTTTTGAATCTAGAAGTCCGCCACAAAAGTTAGAAGTCCGTTTTTTCTTCAGACTAACAAAGCTTAACTAAAGATAAACGATACTTTAATTTAATGTCATGTGACGCTTTCCAAAAAATAAATTTAGGATTTTGCTGTAAGTATGTACAATTTATCATAATATTGATAAATTTTAATTTCGGATCGTTTTGACCGATTTTAGTTTCGGCTCGTTTCATTTCGGCTCGTTTCATTTCGGCTCGTCATTTCGTATCGACTTTTATTTCGTGATATCGGAAATTTTCGGTCTTTTCAGATCGTCTGTTCTCTTCGTTTCAAAGTGTCTATTCATTTTAAAGTAAACGAATGGTATTTCGGATGCTCCGATATTTCGGTCGATAAGGTAATTCTGCCGATTCGTTCCTTCGGACGTATCGTTTTTTTTTTTTTTATGAAAGATAGTTTTTTTTTCTTATGAATATGCATTACACAACTTTATTTAACCCTTTCGCTGCTGAGGCTTTTCCCGCCCCTATGCTGAGGTCATTTTTACCTGTTTTGCGCATCATGTTTAAACGTGTTTTGAAGGCTTATTTTAGTATATGAGCCAGACATATTATATATCGTTCTTTCCGTCAGACTCGGTAGATTCATAATATGTCATTATTATATGTATACGTTATGTCATGTCTGTATATTATAACAAAAAATGCAATAAAATATGTATTTTCAATAATTTACAATGTGTAAAGTGTTTTTTTCCACATTTTAACATGCGAGCAATTGCGGTTATATTTTGTATGGGGTGCGCTTGTTAAAAAAATTAGAGATGGGGTCTCGTTACATTTTTTTTTGGGGAAAATGACACTATTTTTAACAAACGCACCGCATACAAAAATCGTTAGTGCAGCATCATTGTTCACATTATAATTGAAATGGGAACAATATTGCTGCATTAACAAACCCAAAAAAAAAAAAAAAGTGTTTAATTTTTTTTTTTGAATTTTTTTTTTTTATTTTTTTTTTTATTTTTTTATTTATTTATTTATTTTTACAAAATTTTTCACTGTAGTGTTTGGTATCGTTGGAACGGCCATGCTCTGGCCGATCCAACGATACCAAAATTTAACCCCTAACTGCCACGGATCGGGAGATAGGGAGTTCATTGGAACTCCCTATCTCCACAGTTGGTGGCAGTTAGGGGTTAAGTCTAGGACTGGCGTCATCGTGCTACGCACGATGACGCCAGTCCTCTGGGGGAGTTCCCGGAGGCTTGGCCGACATCCAAGATGTCGGCCAGCTCCGGGAAAGGATCGCGAACCGGCGCTTTTCAGCGCCGATTCGCGATCCAGCTCCCCAGGGGTTAATGCCAGGCATCATTTGGAAGGGCAGGCTGTGCCCTTCCAAATGATGCCTGGGTTAACCCCCTGTGCGCCGCCGATCGGGAGGGAGAGAGGTCCGAAGGACCTCCCCCCCTCCCTTTCAGGCGCCTCCTCCGCACATGCGGGGGGGCGCCTGAATTAGGTGTCATCGCGCCCCCGCGATGACACCTAATGCTGGCGGCTGCTGGTCCGGATGCCGGGCTGATATCCAGGATGTCAGCCCGCACCGGAGGGGCCAGCGATCGGCCGGAACCCGGCCGAACGCTGACCCCGATGTGAGGACGCGCTCAGCGCGTCCTCAGCACACCAGCGGGAATGCTGAGGACGCGCTGAGCGCGTCCTTAGCATTCAAGTGGTTAAGCATACTAAAATGGTATGAAAGGAAAAAAAATGAACAAAACAATTTAAAAAATGCAAAAATGGACCCAAATGGTCTGATATTAAAATAAAAACCAGAACAAAATTATCTGAAACGAAATTTTTTTTTAAATGATTTAGAACGAAAAAAATAAAAAAAATATGAATGCAGCACATGAATCTGCACACTGCCGGGCAGCACCTCTACAGTATAATTAATGCAGCATATGATTCCGCACACTGCCGGGCAGCACCTCTACAGAATAATGCAGCATATGATTCTGCACACTGCCGGACAGCACCTCTACAGTATAATTAATGCAGCATATGATTCCGCACACTGCCGGGCAGCACCTCTACAGAATAATGCAGCATATGATTCCGCACACCTCTACAGAATAATGCAGCATATGATTCCGCACACTGCCGGGCAGCACCTCTACAGTATAATTAATGCAGCATATGATTCTGCACACTGCCGGACAGCACCTCTACAGTATAATTAATGCAGCATATGATTTCGCACACTGCCGGGCAGCACCTCTACAGAATAATGCAGCATATGATTCCGCACACCTCTACAGAATAATGCAGCATATGATTCCGCACACTGCCGGGCAGCACCTCTACAGTATAATTAATGCAAAAAATATGATTCTGCACACTGCCAGGCAGCACCTCTACAGAATAATACAGCATATGATTCCGCACACTGCCGGCAGCACCTCTACAGTATAATTAATGCAGCATGGGGGCGTGGTTTGGCTTGAGACCAAGATGGCCGCATGCTGAGCTAGTTCGTCGGTCCCATCCGACTTCAAAGCACATTACATAGCGTACGGGTCATGCTGCGGGGTAAGAGAGCATCCAGTATCACCCTGACTCCCCGTAGAGCTACCAGAGCGATTTCTGGCCCCCTGGATGATTTTTTTAACCCACCTCCACCACGAGACACGGCTGCGGCCTGCACGGTTTCCTCACCTAAAATGGCGGCGGCGCGCCCTTCTCCCGAACAGACCCCGGACTCCCTGCAAGCTATTGCCCGCTTGGAGAGGATGGTGGCAGCGCTCCCCACCCGAACAGATCTCACGGCGATGGTGGAAGACTTTCGGATAAGCTTCCAAATCGGAGCTGCGAGAGGTACGCACGGAGGTAGGGGAGCTCTACACGCGCGCCTCTCGAGCGCTTCAGTGCGCAAATCTCCCGCCGCAATTGCCGGCTTCCCTTGAGGAGGACCTCACGGACATGCAAAGATGCTTAGATGATCTGGACAATAGGGGCCGTCGCCACAATCTACGTATTAGAGGGCTCCCTGAGACGGTTCCCATGGAGGGACTGGGGGACTGTGTGCAAAAGATTGTGGTCCGCCTGCTAGACGATCCGGAGGTCTCCTCCATCCCCCTGGATTGCTGTCACCGAGCTCTGCAGCCTCTCCACCCGTCAGAGCACCCCCACGGGACGTGATATGCAGGATTACCAGCTATACCCTTAAGGATCGACTGATGACCACAGCCCGTACGCACAGGGAATGGGATGTAGAAGGTTTCCGGCTGGAGTTCTATCAGGACCTATCCCCGCTTACGCTGGCGGCACAGAGAGCCTTGAGGCCGGTTACTCAACTCCTACGCCAACACCGCATAGCCTATCGCTGGGGATTTCCCTTCTCGCTCCATGTGCGGATGGATGGCGTCCGAACCACGATTCGGAGGCCGAAAGATGTCCTGGGTTTCCTTACCTGCCTCGCCATTCCCCCCACTACTGTTTCGAACTGGGAGGCTGGAGGCCCAATGAAGCGCCCGGCTGGATTGGGAGCTCGACCACAACGCTCCCCTCGGCAAAACCAACCGCAGCGCAGGATATGTGACCCCATTCTGTATTGGATTGACTAAACTTTTTTCTTTATGTTCTCAGTGTCATATACAGAGCCGGCTGGGAAGCCGGGCAGAGGCGTTGCTGTTTTGCGATTTTGAGCTCCTCTTCCCTACAGGTCTGCTCATTGCGCTATGGACGCACTGGACTGGAATGCAGGAATGGAGAGGTTAGACTCTACCTGCTGTAAGGTGATGAGTGGTTATATGATTTAGCGAATTAGCGGCACCTATACTGTAGTCTCACGGGCTCTGTGAGACACTGAGACCATGGCTGTGGTCCGTGCTGCGCTTTAGCGTTGACAGAACTCTGTCTTTGGACTGCATCAGGACAAGCTGAGTCATATTTAATTACAAGACATGGATCTCACAGGAGTCGCAAAGAGAGGGGGGTGGGAAGATGGGACACTGTGCTATTTTACTTGCCCCTACGGTGATGAAAAGGGGGGCCAGAGGTCCTTGAGGTGGAGGAGGAAGAAGGTGGGGGGACATGGATGGTAGGCTGCGCATGGGATGTAAGGGGGTAGGGGGTATTGAGGTAAGCTGCTCGACAGGGGGAGCAGGAAGAGGTGGGGAGGTATATTTTGGGGGATAGGGGACGGGAGGGTGGGGGACCTATATAGCACTGTGGGGGGAG
The DNA here is from genome assembly GCA_009667805.1 of Leptobrachium leishanense. NCBI lineage: Eukaryota > Metazoa > Chordata > Amphibia > Anura > Megophryidae > Leptobrachium > Leptobrachium leishanense. The sequence continues at coordinate 251,617,415 of CM019065.1, forward strand.
GGGAAGATAGGGCCGGGGATGCTGTTTAAAGTTGCAAAAAAAAGGGTAAAAAATTAAAATAAGGTGGGGGGATGGGAGGGAGGGGAATTAGATAATGGGAGGGGGGTTACATTGCTTTGTATAACAGATGTGCAAGTGTCTGACATCTAGCTGGCATTGAAGAGGTATGCATCTGACAGCGTCCTTTATGACGGTTTTTATGTACGCACTAATATTGCTAATATTCCTCCATATACCTTTTTAATTGCACTGCTATACATGAGAAGCGTTTATATAATATGTTTTTGAATTATTAAGTGGACATCACCTGACTGTACACTGATCTGCTGCATATGTGCTGTTCAGCAAGGGAGGGGGGTGGGATGGGTTTTACTGTTTGTGATATTCAGATACCGTATCTGCTCTGCTATCTTCATGTTACTGGAGGGGACCGCCGTTGACAATTGTACATTAGTTTTTGTAGATACGTTTTGTTTGGTTCGCCACTTGGTTAGGCCACAACATTTCCCCACGGGTTTTTTCTTGACGACCCTGCACTACTCCTCTGAGGAGACATAGTGCCCGCTCCGATATAGTGGAAGGGCACTCTCCCATTGGATAGACGTCTTTGACCCTTTGTTTTCTCTCACGCTTGAGTTGTAGCACCAGGATTTTTTTTTTCCTCTCTCGCCATCTCCACCTCATTATTTCCTTTTCTCTTCTTCTGCTCTCCTTTCACTCGCTCTTCTCTTGATCTCTCCTCTCACATTTTCTTGCTATTTCCCTCACTTCTCACCTCTTGATCCCGCTCCTCTTCCTCCCTCTACTCTGTACCCTTTTTCCCCTCCCTATTCGTAACCTGGGACGGGGCCGATGGAGGGGCGGATCTCGGGGTTCTGTAAGGACTCAATACGAGTCATGTCGATAAAAACACGGGGATTGAATAACCCTGAGAAACGTAGCCGTCTCCTTGGGGACCTACGCCGGGAGAAATGTTTGGTTGGGTTTTTGCAGGAAACACATTTTAAGACGGGCTCTCATCCGGTTTTGCGTGATTCTTACTACTCGAGGGCATATCATGACACTACGCATGAGGGTGTAGCGCTCACTCCCGGAGGAGCCGCTGAATAAACCTCGGGTTAGTCTCACCGCACTAGGGAATAACTATACACCAGCACTGTTGTGGATTTTTAAGATTATATTCTTTACTGATCCCAATAAAGCAGCATATATAACGTAGATACGGTATTTAAACGACAGGATTTCGTAACGCGGGAAAAACACGCGGCGGCAAAAGAAAAAGATTAACCCCCTCAGTTCTGGAGTGTAAGTCCCGTGAATAATAGCTCAAAAATGTGTATGTGTATTGTCTCGGGTACCCGGGTACTGTATTCAACTGGCCAGTGAATGAAACAAACAATCTTCGACTAGTCACGTTGGGGTCCGGTGGATTTAAACAATACTGCAGCGTGCGTTTCTTATTTTTGGAACTGCGGCCTGGGAGGCCTCTCACCCATCCGATAGACAAACTGTCCAGCACCCGATCAAGGATCTTCTGCCGCCGTGCACTGGGACTCTGTGCCACTGGATCCGCTCCCTGCTTGTCGAATTTCCGCAACAGGAACAACGATCCACCGCCTGCACTCCCAATCGATCAGCGCAGTCTCCTCACTCGGGGTCCAGCCGGAACCAGATTTCCATCCAGAACTCTCAGCGCTGCGTAGGTAGGTCTCAGCAGGGTCACCGTCCCGATCTCCAGCACCAGTGAGACAGCGCCTGTACTCTGGCCTGGTCACGATCCTTGACAGTTTTCACGTGCGTCCTCCACCTTTCACCGCTCAGCTCACTCTGCCTCTCCCCTGCACGAGGCTGCTGATGTCTTTCCTCTTCCTACACCACCCACTTCCTGTACTCACGCAAAGCATGATGGAATTTGTAGTTCAGTGTTTGTCCAGCATAGTCCATTATGTCTCTATCTCCCTCTGGTGGTCATAATAATTAAATACAGCAAAACACAGTCTTTAAAGCAGCGCTACAAGGGTATGATACGGGGACATCGATCCTGCTCTCCAGGATCCTCCCTGTAAGGGATCTGTACCTGTATGTGCGCAAGAAGCTGCCCTGCATGTATGCATACAGGAAAAGTGCTGTCTCAGTCCTATCCAGCACCTATATGGGTTAATTCCAAGTGATACGTAAAAACACCAACACACACCACACCCCCTGTCTAATAAAAGAGAAACTCCCACTCCTGCAACTTGACTTCTCATTACAAGTCAATCCTGTGTATTGTTGAGACCTGCTCTATACTGCTATTGATAACCCGTGTACCAGATCCTGCTTTATCAACCGACCTTGCCTCCTTGCTACCCGCCTATTCGACCCACGGACCGTCCAGACCCTTCTACCTCGTCATCCCATTTGTACTGCGCTATGGACTGCTACCAACCAGCCTATTCTAAGGTACAGTCAGAATATTCCTGCCTAAAGGGCTCAAATCCCCAGCAATTGGGTCCCACCACGGCGTATGCCAGGTGCCACCCTGACAGAATGAGAAGTCCCCAAACTGAGCCTGCAGGAATACTCCCAGTCCTGGAAGATCTGGCCTACAGGTTGTGTGTGGTACTGGATGATATATGGGACGTGACGGACAGACTAAGGAGCACCCTTCCCAAGGTGTATGTTCCCCCAGGCAAGAGACCTAGAGGCCCGCTGACGCCAGAGGAGCGTACCAGGAGAATAGACCAGAAGCTATGCCTGTACTGCGGGGGTTCCAATCATTTTTTGATAGACTGCCCCATAAGACCACCCAAGAAAGAAGACCCTGGGCAAAGAATTGACAAACCACCTATGCCAAAAAATACGCCTCGTGTCAAGATCACGCTGCCCCCGCGTGAAGAGACCAGGCCTACACCAGGACCTAAGCCTGCAGCAATTCCAAAGTCTGCTGCAATGAATAAACCTGGTAAGGTGATCAAGCCTGCACCGCCGCCCCAACCGGTGAAAGCTACCGTGCCTGCACCTGAACCCAGATCTGCAAAATCACCAAAGTCTGCACTTGTGAAAGCCTGAAAAGGTGCCCAAGCCAGCTCCCAGGTCACCTCCTGCACCGAAACCTGCCCCCAGACAACCCATACCCAGGGTACCTAGAGATTCGGTGTCCCTGGAGGTTAACTCCGAGGAGGATGAGGACAAAGTACTGCCCATGGAGATAGAACCTACAGAAGTCCTGGAGTCTGAGTATATGGAGCAAGGTTACCCAGTGTCCGAGGAGCCTAATCCTCCTGTCCCTATGGAGATCATGTGTGTCCAGACCCCAGGTACGCCTCCCATCACTCCCAGGCAGCACCTTATGACCAGTGCTGCTGGAACCCCGAAACCTGCACCCAGAAAGCACAACGCACCTAAGGTAGAGGCTCCTCTCTGTGTACAAGGAACCTTCCTGGTGCCGGGATCTGTTAATACCTGTACCACCCCAGAACCTGCATGCATAGACCGAACTGTTGCTTCCACCATCTGTTCCCCAGACCCTATATCACCTGACTGTGTCTACGCATCCACAGGCACAGTGGTGCGTAGGGAAGATCTGGCACGATTTGAGGAAGCTCTGAACATCAGGCAAGCCGCAACATTGCCCAGTACTGCCCAGGTGGCACTGACAGTTACTCCCATGGCTCCCAGCCAGCAGGAGTCACCATGCTGCTCTCCACCCGATTCTGGAGCAGAGGAATGGGACACCATGTCCTCTGATGAGGAACCTCAGCGGCAGATTGCTTGGCGATCAAAAGGACCCCCAGGTCAGCATTCAGGGTACATTGGCACCACCGTACAAGCTACGTCCCGCAGAGGGGCTCATCATCTTGCGGTGTCCCGGTACGATCCGGCTATGGAATTCCATCCATCCAGTGACTCACCCTCTGACTCTGAATCAGAGTACATGTTTAATGTTGTTGCCCCGGGAGTGCTATCCTCCAAGAGGGATGTATACCAATCTGCACCTCTGTACAGTGGAGCTATGTGGCCTCATCCCCTGCAGACTACAGTCACCACCAGAGGAGGTGCAAGACCCAGGACACCCCGTACTGCTGCTTATGCATTATGAACTTTTTCCTCTTGCCCGCAGATGTCCAGCATCGAGTCCGGTTTGGATCGTCCAGTGGCCGCTCCTTAGGGAGGGGGTTCTGTAAGGGATCTGTACCTGTATGTGCGCAAGAACCTGCCCTGCATGTATGCATTACAGGAAAAGTGCTGTCTCAGTCCTATCCAGCACCTATATGGGTTAATTCCAAGTGATACGTAAAAACACCAACACACACCACACACCCCTGTCTAATAAAAGAGAAACTCCCACTCCTGCAACTTGACTTCTCATTACAAGTCAATCCTGTGTATTGTTGAGACCTGCTCTATACTGCTATTGATAACCCGTGTACCAGATCCTGCTTTATCAACCGACCTTGCCTCCTTGCTACCCGCCTATTCGACCCACGGACCGTCCAGACCATTCTACCTCGTCATCCCATTTGTACTGCGCTATGGACTGCTACCAACCAGCCTATTCTAAGGTACAGTCAGAATATTCCTGCCTAAAGGGCTCAAATCCCCAGCAATTGGGTCCCACCACGGCGTATGCCAGGTGCCACCCTGAAACTCCCTTTTGTATGGCAAGACACACTTTATTTGGGGGATGGTAGAGGGGTGTTTCCGAAGGGTATGATTGCAGGTGCTAAGTACACATTTGCCTCGGTCTATCTCCAGTTCTGGGCAACATTTGTATTTCTCCAAAATTGCACGTCAATTGACCTCATTTGCAGAAGGGACTCGGATTCTAGGAAGTGATTTTAATGTGGCGTTATCCCCGGCGGAGGATTCATCTGTAGGACACACTAGGGTTCCTCTTCATATCCTAAGATCCATTAGACGCACGAACTGCAATTGGTGGACGCTTGGCGTTTATTACACCCGACCGAGCGTGATTACACTTTTTATTCTGAGGTGCACTCCACATATTCCCGTCTGGACTCTGTTTTTGTATCTCATTTTGCACTGGATGACCTTCTTTCTGCTTCTATCCAATGCAGAACCTGGTCGGACCACGCAACTGTGTACGTCGCTCTTCGATTGGCACAGTCGTCCGTGAGGCTTTAACTGGAGGCTTAATGTCTCCCTACTCCAAAATCAGATGCTGAGGGAGGAGTTGGCGGAATCCCTACGTACTTATTTTGCGGAAAACGATACTGAAGGGATGTCACCCCACACATTATGGGAGGCTCATAAGGCCACTATCCATGGCCACATTATTGGGATTGCTACTAGAAAGAAACGGGAGAGGCTACTGGAGACGCGGGATTTACTCGCTAAGATTAGGGACTTGGAACTCCGACATGTCAGAATGGGAGACGTGGAGACTCTGGGTCTTCTGCAACAACAGAGATCACGTTTGGCGGAGCTTGCTCACTCCCAAATTCATTGGGCTGTACTTCACTCTCGGTGCTTCTTTGCGTATAATGAAAACAAGCCGGGTCGTCTTTTAGTTCGAATGCTCAAGCAACGACATGCTTTAGCTTACACCCTAAAGTCCTCATGACGGGAGGGACACTGGCACAGACACCGGACGCAATTGTTAACGCTTTCAGAGACTACTACTCGACTTTATATTCTTGTGCGCCGGCCCCCATGCCGGAACTGAACCAGCGCATTCTTGCATACTTATCCACTAGGACTCAGACAATTGAATGAGCCCATATCAGTGGCGGAACTTCATATAGCACCGAAACGGCAGAAAAACGGGAAGGCACCGGGACCGGATGGCCTGCTGTCCGAATATTATAAACGTTTTTCCAAACTCTTGCTACCCCCCACTGACGGCCTCACTTAATGCACTTCATGATGGCTCGTTTTTACACGCACAGTCGCAGTTAGCAACTATAACAGTCATACCAAAGGAGGGGAAAGATCCGGAACTCTGCTCGAGCTATTGCCCGATCTCTCTCCTTAATTGTGACCTGAAACTTTTCTCTTCTGTATTAGTGATGCAACTACAGCACTTTGTCCCGTTACTGGTGAGGAAGGATCAAGTTGGATTCGTTCCTCAGAGGGAAGCTAGGGATGGCACCATTTGAGCATTGAATATCATTCACATTGCCCGAAGATCAGACCGCCCTGTTTTATTGCTATCCACGGATGCCGAAATGGTGTTCGACCAAGTAGCATGGCCGTTCCTTTTCGCGACTCTTGACACAATGGGTCTATCGGGAACCTTTTATAATTGGATTGTAGCACTGTACACGGAGCCATCAGCGGCAGTGTAGGTGAATGGTGCGCTCTCTTGACCTTTTGCCATCAAAAATGGTACCAGGTAGGGCTGCCCACTGTCTCCGCTCTTGTTTGCCTTGTCTCTGGAGCCTTTCCTTGAATCAATACGATCGAATCCTGACATCGTGGGTGTGGCAGGCCGTTCTGTAGACCATAAAGTTGCAGCGTACTCGGACAACATGCTCTTCTTCGTGTCTTCCCCTTCGGTGTCGTTGCTGGCGATTACTGAGGAGTTCCGTCAATATGGTACTCTGGCGAACCTAAACATTAACATGATGTAGTCGGAGATCCTCAATATCAATGTGTCTGCACGTGAGAAAAGTAGGCTGCAAGATTCCTTCCCACTCCGATGGTGTACCGGGGCGATCTCATATCTGGGGATTAAACTTCCATCCCGATTGGATACGTTGTTTGAGGATAACTTCCCACCCTTATGGAAAGTTATAGCTGATGACCTTCTTAAAATGGTCAAAGTTGAACATCTCTTGGTTTGGGAAGATTGGTATCTTGAAGATGAACGTGCTGCCACGCCTCTTGTATCTATTCCAGACTGTACCGGTGCAGGTGCCGGCCTCTTTCTTTGCCAATCTCAAAACGGCCTTCTTGAGGTTTGTGTGGCGTGCCTCTTGACCACGTGTGCAATGCAGTATCTTAATTAGACCAAAAACAGGAGGAGGAGTGGCGATACTGGATTTGCACAAATATTATGTTGCAGCAGATCTTCGGCGCATTATTGAATGGTCCATGGGGGGCAGAGGGGCGTTATGGCTGGATGTGGAGGAGGCTCTGGCCATGGTGCGGTTGTGGTCTCTACCGTGGATCGCTAAGGTGGATAGGCTCCGCGAGGTGGCGTTACACACACTGATTGCAGCCACGTTGCAGGTGTGGGACTCGGCCGCATCTACCCATCGCTTATCCACGTTCCAGTCGCCCTTGCTCCCACTGGCCGATAACCCGACATTGACTCGGTCTTTTACTGCCAGAATGCCGGTCCCGAGAAGGCCGCAGGTGAATGCCTGTATATTAGATGCGACCTATGTGTCGCCTTGGACCCGGACCCCGGGGGCCTTACCTTCGACATTTCTGGAAAGCTTTAACTTCGCACAGGTACTGCACTGTTCATTGCCGGGGGGGGGGCATCACCTTTTGCGGGACTTCACCCCTTTTGAGACACTCTGCGCCTCCCCACCGCACTATGTCATGCTATCTCGGTCCTTTACTCGATGTTGATTAGCCCGCATCCCCAGGATCCGCCACCTTTTGAAGTGCGCTGGGAAGAACTTTGAGGAAGATATTGTTGAGGAGTGTTGGACTAATGTATAAGCTGATTCATAGAGGTTCGCAACAGATGTGCCTCCAGGAACAAGCATACAAAATTGTGTCCTTTTGGTACTGTACCCCGGTGCTCCGATTCCGAATGGGGCTCAGCATTACCACACAGTGCTGGCTTTGCGATGAGGAGACAGGGGACTACCTACATACTGTATGTGGTGGTCATGCGAGATGCTGCACTCATTCTGGACTCAGTTGCAGATGGTTATTAGGAGGGTGACGGAGGAGGACTTGCCTCTCACGGCACGGGTCTTTTTGTTGCTGCAAATTCCCTTGCCTTACGGTGGTCTGCGCCACTCTGTCTTGCTTCCTTTATTGCTCACTGCGCGATCCCTGATCGCACTTTATTGGGCAAATGGCGTTCGACCGCGATGTGCGGACTGGTTTGGTCGGATAGAAGAGCTACGACTACATGAGAGTTTGCTGGCCTCGGCAGGAGAACGGATGCAGGCTCACCTGAGGAAGTGGTTCTACTGGGAAGGATTCCTGTCCTCACAGGAAGGCCATGCCCTGAGGGCATGATATGCCAGTGTTTGAGAGGAGTTTTATGTAGCATCGTTGACTCCTCCCCTTCCTCGGTCACCCCCGGGTGCCCCCCCTTGTTTTATTGAGTTCCTCTTTTCTAGAATACCTACGCTGATTTCTCTTATGTTACTTTTTCTACTAGCTTTTTGTCATAGCTGCTTTTGTGTGGACTTTGATATATAAGTAGCACGAGAAGATGCAGTAAGGAGGTGCTTCTCTAATATTTTGTCTCAAGATGCCACTCGGTATCTCAGCAATTCCCGAAAGTTGCCTTCATTCACCTCTGGAGTCGAGTCATCCATTAAAGCACAAATATGATGGACTCAATAGGACGAATTCGCTCTCGGTTCTCTTTCACCTTCTGTAGACGATGCAAGTTTATTTGATTGACAATCTCATTGTCCGGTGAATGGTAGGTTTTTAGAAAAGCATTTCCTTCCACTACACTCTCCTGGTGATAAACATGCCTTGCGTGGACTTCCAAATCTTCTTCCTTGCCCTTAAGCTTTTTAAAATTAGTAAGGGGCTCCATTACCAATTTTCCAAGGGCCACGCCTTTGTTATGTCCACCTTTCCGATGTTGCACAAGCAATGCACAGTACTTGCAAAACAACCCCTTTTTGGTGGGTGAATACACTAGCCAAGGAAAACTGTCAATATGTTGTTTTGACAAGTATCGCTTTATTTGCCGAGTTTCTCCAGTCTTGGAAGTCATGTTCTGAACAGAGAAAGGTAGTTCATATCCAGGAGGTTGCCAAGGATTTTCCAATAGCAAGCATTTGGTGTAGTCATTGATTATTTTTCCAAGATATGCACCAATGTCATTCATTAGGATACTGCCGGTTTGAGGTGGGGTATCAATATCAACAGACAGTGGCATCACATTAGCATCTGATTCTGATTGGCAAGATATTGTCTCTACAAATGTACCAGAACAGGATGGGAGGGTAGTGTCAGTTTCCGTGCTTGAAGTGCTTTCTTCTGTTGACTGTGCTCCTGATGGCTTGTTTGCACTAATGCTGAAGAAGGAGTCTATAGTCCTGCACTTCACGCTTTTCTGACTCCTTTTGCTGTTTCTATAATTAAAGCACAAAAGTGCACATCACATAAAGTAGTTGGCTTTATAAAACAGCACTGCACATCATTAATATGAAGGTACAGGTACGCCTTGCTGACTCGGCTGTCCTGCTGCTCTGTCCCAGACTCAGGCTGACTCGGCTGTCCTGCTGCTCTGTCCCAGACGCAGGCTGACTCGGCTGTCCTGCTGCTCTGTTCCTGACGCAGGCTGACTCGGCTGTCCTACTGCTCTGGCCCAGACGCAGGCTGACTCGGCTGTCCTGCTGCTCTGGCCCAGACGCAGGTCGACTCGGCTGTCCTGCTGCTCTGGCCCAGACGCAGGTCGACTCGGCTGTCCTGCTGCTCTGTCCCAGACGCAGGTCGACTCGGCTGTCCTGCTGCTCTGTCCCAGACGCAGGTCGACTCGGCTGTCCTGCTGCTCTGTCCCAGACGCAGGCTGACTCGCTGTCCTGCTGCTCTGTCCCAGACGCAGGCTGACTCGGCTGTCCTGCTGCTCTGTCCCAGACGCAGGCTGACTCGGCTGTCCTGCTGCTCTGTCCCAGACGCAGGCTGACTCGGCTGTCCTGCTGCTCTGTCCCTGACGCAGGCTGACTCGGCTGTCCTACTGCTCTGGCCCAGACGCAGGCTGACTCGGCTGTCCTGCTGCTCTGGCCCAGACGCAGGTCGACTCGGCTGTCCTGCTGCTCTGGCCCAGACGCAGGTCGACTCGGCTGTCCTGCTGCTCTGTCCCAGACGCAGGTCGACTCGGCTGTCCTGCTGCTCTGTCCCAGACGCAGGTCGACTCGGCTGTCCTGCTGCTCTGTCCCAGACGCAGGCTGACTCGGCTGTCCTGCTGCTCTGTCCCAGACGCAGGCTGACTCGGCTGTCCTGCTGCTCTGTCCCAGACGCAGGCTGACTCGGCTGTCCTGCTGCTCTGTCCCAGACGCAGGCTGACTCGGCTGTCCTGCTGCTCTGTCCCAGACGCAGGCTGACTCGGCTGTCCTGCTGCTCTGTCCCAGACGCAGGCTGACTCGGCTGTCCTGCTGCTCTGTCCCAGACGCAGGCTGACTCGGCTGTCCTGCTGCTCTGTCCCAGACGCAGGCTGACTCGGCTGTCCTGCTGCTCTGTCCCAGACGCAGGCTGACTCGGCTGTCCTGCTGCTCTGTCCCAGACGCAGGCTGACTCGGCTGTCCTGCTGCTCTGTCCCAGACGCAGGCTGACTCGGCTGTCCTGCTGCTCTGTCCCAGACGCAGGCTGACTCGGCTGTCCTGCTGCTCTGTGCCAGACGCAGGTCGACTCGGCTGTCCTGCTGCTCTGTGCCAGACGCAGGTCGACTCGGCTGTCCTGCTGCTCTGTGCCAAACGCAGGTCGACTCGGCTGTCCTGCTGCTCTGTCCCAGACGCAGGCTGACTCGTCTGTCCTGCTGCTCTGGCCCAGACGCAGGTCGACTCGGCTGTCCTGCTGCTCTGTCCCAGACGCAGGTCGACTCGGCTGTCCTGCTGCTCTGTCCCAGACGCAGGTCGACTCGGTTGTCCTGCTGCTCTGTCCCAGACGCAGGCTGACTCGGCTGTCCTGCTGCTCTGTCCCAGACGCAGGCTGTCTCGGCTGTCCTGCTGCTCTGTAGACATGTGCACACCACAAAATATCGTTTTGGACTAATGGATTAGTCCTAAAATTAAATTTATTTAGTTACTCACGAAATTCATTTAGATTACTTTCGTAGTTAAACGACATTCATTCGTCTGAGAACGAATTGTATCTCTGAGCGCTGAAATTGTCTGCCTATGCTGTTACTGTATCTCTCGGGATGTCATCTGACAATGGTTACATTTTCACTTGTGCTGAAAGATACAATAACTGTTCACAGCACTCAGAATCACTGTAAAATATTAATAACAGTGGTAGGAAAAATATATTACAGAGAAGGCTTTTTAAGTTTGCCTTGGAATGCTGCTAGCTTAAAGAAAGGATCTTAATCGCAGAATTGGAGCCTTGCAACAAAGTTGCGCTGAGAGATACAGTATCAGCCGATCTCAGCGCACAGAGCTGCAGTAATCCAACATTCACCAATTCCTTAGAGCAGCCCATCCACATCACCCCTGGCCAACACGGCTGCTATTATAGTTTTTTTTTGGGGAGGCTTTTCTCCATTAAAATTTATATATAGGATACTGCAGAGCATCACCTCTACATACAGAGCTATTCCTCTGAATAGCAGACCACTTTATCCAGTGGCAAACACAATCCCCACTTTGAGCACAGCATCTTGAGTTGGAGCTTTACACCCACATCAGATTGCAGAGCATTCTCCTCCAGTGGTGACCTGACCACCAACCTCACAGCAGAGCGGCAATCTGCAGCGCAGAGCATTTTCCCTTGGTGCAAACAACCTGTTGATCTTCCATCCCATCGTGGCGTCTGTCACGACCACTACACTTGCTGCTGCAAAAGACGCCGGGTTAAGCCACCCACTATCTGTCTAGCCTAGCCTAGATAATGACTGCGTGGACAACAAGCCCCCACTCTTGCTAACCTATCTGTCCCCGCACACTTTCTCTCGCAACAGGTACGTAGAGCGCGATACAATGGTCCCAGGATTGCAACACAGTACAAGTCTTCTCTTGAAGCGGGTAATGACTACGTCTCCCACAATCCCTGTGCTCACATTCCTATTCTATTAGTTACGCTGCCACCAGTCCTCATGGACACTATGCGTATCGCAGCGAGAGATGCAGGGCTAAGCAACCACGCCTTCTGCCTACCCTAGACCCGGACAGTGACTGCATAGACAAGAATCCCTGCCGTCCCCAGCGACCGCAACTCACAATTTCGTATATACCCGAGCTTAAGACAACCAGCAATACTCTAGTCTCTTAGTTAGCGTGGATCTCAGCCAGAAGCAGAAACTTAAATAAGTTATATTTATTTATGATATAGAAAAATCACAGTGCATTGGTTACAAAAATGATAGAATAAATCAATTAATTACACACAACACAGCAAATAAAAGAAAAGGATTAAACACAGAGCATTACTTACAAACAATAAGCTAGCATCAGTGACTCCGGGGTTGGAGATGGAGACATGCATAGATCCGAAAAGGGTAAGGTCAGTGGGGGCGCTCTGATCTTTGTGTTTATAATTCAACTCGTGCTGCCAGATAGGGGAAAAGCACAGACTCTCGAGGAGGTGTGCGAATGTATGGTTAGAAAATTGGAGGTGGTTCCTACCAGCGTAATGGGTATTAGTTATACAGTAATGCTAATAGTACTTCATGGGCTGGTAGATGCCAGTTTCCAGATATCTCCACATATCATGCAAGATGGTACAATTATGACTTCCTACAAAATAAAGTGCTCTCGTGATATCACATATGGGTGATAGAAAGTGCAAATGCAGCAATAAAGTGCATATAGTGCAATACAGTGCAGATCGGTCAAAGTGGCTAGAATTAGCAAGCGCAAAAGGTCAGGTGTCAGAAAAAGGGTCCCGTATAAACAGGTTGCGCCCTAAGGCAAAGTTCAAAGCAATTATAGTCCTAGTGTCCTTGATGGCGGTTTCTGGAGTTCCTAAGTGGAAGGGTTGTGCATCAAATGTGCCCAGTGACTTAGTTAATATTACCCTTTCCACAAGTGTTGCGGGTTACTCCTCACTATGCCAATTCGTCCTGTGGTCACGGTAGGCTCCGATATAGAATGGAGAAGAAATGGAAGAGAGATAGTGCAATATTGTCTTGGCACATTAAATAGTGCAAATGGTGATAATATCGCACTTACAGATTCCAGAGCCTCATATGTCCAGGCTCTGGGTTGGAATGCCTTGAGCCAAATAGAGAGTGGCCTCTGCCCTTCTTTGCGTCAGTCTTGTTACCTCAACGGGAAGACAGAAGGGACAGCGCTCTTATGGCACAATATCAGATTGTAAAATAGTGATAAAAAATGTGGTTCGTGTACACTCACCGATTAAGGAGCCTTCGAACTCCAGGCTCAACTCTTGGGCGTATGGTGCTTCTCATTGGTGAGCACCTTGACCTCTTTACCTGCTTGCTCGATGTCTGGAGGATGGTTGACTGTTCAGAGTCTGCTGTGCTGATATTTCCTCAGTATATGGGCAGAGGTTGTCTGCGCATCTCTGGAGGAGGTCTCTTCAGGTTGTATCTGTGCGTAGTTCAAAAGGGTCAGGCAAGCGGATGGTCAGTAGGTAAGCAGGGGGGTCTGGTACACGGGGATAGCAACAGAGAACAAGTATGTGAACCCTTTGGGATTACGTGGAGATTTGCATGAATTGATCATAAAATGTGCTCTGATCTTCATCTAAGTCACAACAATTTGAAAAACACAGTCTGCTTAAAATAATACAACACAAACATTATATGTTTTCATGTGTTTATTGAACAGAACATGTAAACATTCACAGTGCAGGGTGGAAAAAGTATGTGAACCCCTAGCCTAATGACTTCTCCAAGAGCTAATTGAGTGAGCCAACCTTGAGTCCAATCAGTGTGATATTATTGGATGTGTTGCTGAAAGCTGTCCTGCCCTTTAAAAACACACACCAGTTTTGAGTTTACTGGTTTCAAGAAGCACTGCCTGATGTGAACCATGCCTCGCAGAAAAGATCTCTCAGAAGACCTACGATCAAGAATTGTTGACTTGCATGAAGCTGGAAAGGGTTACAAAAGTATATCCAAAAGCGTTGATGTTCATGTGTCCACGGTAAGACAGACTGTCTACAAATGGAGAAAGTTCAGCACTGTTGCTACTCTCCCTAGGCGTGGTCGTCCTGAAACAATGACTGCAAGAGCACAGCGCAGAATGCTTAATGAGGTAAAGAAGAATCCTAGAGTGTCAGCTAAAGACTTACAGAAATCTCTGGCACATGCTAACATTGTTGTTGACACATTTTACAATAAGGAAAACTTTAAACCAGAGTGGAGTACATGGGAGGACACCACGGAGGCAGCCATTGCTGTCCAAAAAAGAATATTGCAGCACGTTTGAAGTTTGCAAAAGAGCACCTGGATGTTCCACAGCACTACTGGCAAAATATTCTGTGGACAGATGAAACCAAAATTGAGTTGTTTGGAAAAAACACACAACACTATGTGTGGAGAAAAAAAGGCACAGCACACCAACATCAAAACCTCATCCCCACTGTAAAACATGGAGGGAGCATCATGGTTTGGGGCTGCCTCGGGGCCTGGACGGATTGTTGTCATTGATGGAAAAATGAATTCCAGAGTTTATCAAGACATTTTACAGGAAAACGTAGGACCATCTGTTGGCCAACTGAAGCTCCGCAGAGGATGGGTGATGCAACAGGACAATGACCCAAAGCATAGAAGTAATTCAACAAAAGAATGGCTTCAACAAAACAAAATACGCCTTCTGGGGTGGCCCAGTCAGAGTCCTGACCTCAACCCGATTTAAATGCTGTGGAATGACCTTAAGAGAGCGATTCACACCAGACATCCCAAGAATATTGCTACACTGAAACAGTTTTGTGAAGATGAGTGGTCCAAAATTACTCCAGATCGTTGTGCAGATCTGATCTGCAACTACAGGAAATGTTTGGTTGAGGTTATTGCTGCCAAAGGAGGGTCAACCAGTTATTAAGTCCAAAGATTCACATACTTTTTCCACCCTGCACTGTGAATGTTTACATGTTATGTTCAATAAACACATGAAAACATATAATGTTTGTGTTGTATTATTTTAAGCAGACTGTGTTTTTCAAATTGTTGCGACTTAGATGAAGATCAGAGCACATTTTATGACCAATTCATGCAAAACTCCACGTAATCCCAAAGGGTTCACATACTTTTTCTTGCCACTGTATAACAAATATAACTGTTTTTGAGGGTGTCAAGATCTTTTGGATTTTCTGCTGCTGGTTGATAGGATGAATGCATTTGGCCGTGGAAATCAGAAACTCGGATGTGCACTTTATTAATGGTCTGATGATTAAGCATACTGAGGTGCCGATTAAAGATCAATTATTTCAACTAACCCACTACTGGATAATTTGAGGGTATGGCCATAAGGGATTCTGTGGAGATGAGCAGCCCTGTGTTTCAACGAACCAGCAAGGGTGAAACACTGTCGGGTACAGTGAGTTAGGGATTTCAGTGAAAGAATATATATATATATACAGTTGTGTTCAAAATTATTCAACCCCCACTGAAATTGAGTGTTTTGGCCAGTTTGACATTGATTTTGATCATTCAGTCATCTTGCTTACAATTAAATCAAAGAGGCACGTGTAGATCAGACAAATATAACATAACATTTATAATGAAAGAACCACAAATGTCTTTTCTGTGCTCACATCATTATCAGTTTTATTCAACCCCCAAGTGACATTCAATCTTAGTACTTAGTACAACATCCTTTTACAGTTATAACAGCTTTTAAATGTGAAGCATAGCTTGACACAAGTGTCTTGCAGCGATCTACGGGTATCTTCGCCCATTCGTCATGGGCAAAAGCCTCCAGTTCAGTCACATTCTTAGGCTTGTGCACTGCAACTGCTTTCTTTAAGTCCCAGCAGAGGTTCTCAATCGGATTTAAGTCTGGTGACTGCGATGGCCACTCCAAAATGTTCCAGCCTTTAATCTGCAACCATGCTCTAGTGGACTTGGAGGTATGCTTGGGATCATTGTCTTGTTGAAAGGTCCAATGTCTCCAAGCCTCAGGTTTGTGACGGACTGCATCACATTGTCATCCAATATCTCCTGGTACTGAAGAGAATTTATGGTACCTTGCACATGCTGAAGCTTCCCTGTACCTGCAGAAGCAAAACAGCCCCAAAGCATGATTGACCCCCGCCATGCTTCACAGTAGGCAAGGTGTTCTTTTCTTCATAGGCCTTGTTCTTCCTCCTCCAAACATAGCGTTGATCCATGGGCCCAAACAGTTCTAATTTTGTTTTCATCAGTCCACAGAACACTATCCAAAACTTCTGTGGTTTGTCCACATGACTTTTGGCATACTGCAGTCGACTCTTCTTATTCTTGGAGACAGCAAGGGGTGCGCCTGGGAGTTCTGGCATGGAGGCCTTCATTACGCATTGTGCGCCATATTGTCTGAGCTGAAACTTCAGTACCCACATCTAACAAATCTTTTCTCAGTTCCTCAGCAGTCACACGGGGACTTCTCTCCACTCTACGCTTCAGGTAGCGCACAGCAGTCAAAGTCAGCATCTTCTTTCTGCCATGACCAGGTAGCGTTTCAACAGTGCCTTTGCCTTGAATTTGCGAATGATGCTTCCTATGGTCTCTCTTGGTATGTTTAACATCTTTGCAATCTTCTTATAGCCATTGCCCTTCCTGTGAAGAGTAATCACCTCTTCTCTTGTCTTCCTGGACCATTCTCTTGACTTCACCATGTTTGTAACCACACCAATAAATGTCTAGAAGGAGCTGAGTATCACAGTCATTTTAAAGCTGCCTAATTGGTGCTTATTATGCTTTATTGCTGCTCCGTGACATCCACAGGTGTTTTCAATACCTGATTGAAAACACTTGAATGAACCTCTTTTCTTCAGAGTGGTAGTCTTTAAGGGGTTAAATAATTGTGTCAATGAAGAATTCACAAAAGAAACATTTACTACTGTATTACAAAACCAATTGATGTCATTTTAGTTGCATATGGTTCTTTAAAATGTCCTTGTAGGATTTCATTCTGAATACAATTACAAATGTACACTAAATTCCCTAAAACCCTTTACAGCATTGGGGGTTGAATAATTTTGAACACAACTGTATATATATGTATATTATTATTATTAGTTTGCATTACTGGTAATTGTTCTCTTATTTTGCAGCAGAAACTGAGACTCAATTGGTATACGTGGGGCTGCTAAGGTGATTAAGTCCCAAACCTAGTAACGGCACTGAGCCGGGGTGTGCTGCGGTTTGTGGCTATATATCACTTTATGTTACTATAGTATTGGGTATTTAAGAGCACCAAATTCATCTGGGTTACTCTTCTCTAACTTTTTTTTTTATTGTGCATTTTGTCTGCAGTCTCTAATGATTTGGCATTTCTGCATTAACATGTGAGCAGGATGAAGTGCATTTTTGTCGGATAAAGAATATATTAATTTTCTTTTTATTCTTTTGGTGACTTTTTGATGCTCCGTGACAAGGTCTATATCTTTAATTTAAAGTTTTTTTATTTTGAAATAAGTCAGCATTACATCATACTGTAAAATAATGGATGACCTCGCAGGGCCAAACAAGAAGACATAACAAGCAACGGAAACCACACATGGCCAAAAAAGTGTCATCGTAAAAACAGCGAATCGAAAAAATCTAAGGATAGCAATATGTTAGCAGAAAACATCCCCTAGACGGGGGGTCTCATCAAGGTGGGAAATCAAACATATATAAATGCAGCCACTTAAGGCCGGCCAAGGTAACTACGGTCAGCTGGTCAAAAAACATGCGTCGCAAAGAAGGACAGGGCGGTAAAAATAAGTAAAAAGGCAGAAAGTACCATGTGCAGGCAAAAAAGCAAAAGCCCTATGCAATGCAGGCTGGGACTGATCAAAACAAATTACGAACCATCCTGAAAGTCCAGGCACTAGGCCAAGCTAGAGACCAGGGACACGTAAGCATATAAGAGAAATGCAGGGGAGGGGGTGTAATTCAGTAAAGCTCAGACCTGGAGAGGTAGAGGGCATAGAAACCAGCCTTCAATCCGGTCGAGGGTCCGGAGGATCTGGTGAGAGGCCCGCAGCCGCAAGGTCAATCCAAGCCACCGCGGGATCCGTGATGGTATAGGGGACATTTGCGTGGGTCACCACCAAAGCTCCTGCCAGACCCCAGCGATATCGGACACCCTGTCGGCGAAGAACTGATGTCACTTCACGAAAACGCCTGCGAGCCATCAGGGTCTGGAATGGGAGATCATGATACAGGGCCAGAGTGGAGCCCTCAAAGCGTACGGGATCCCTCGCGCCCGGAGCAGACATAACCTTGACCTTGAAAGCCACTTCACGGAAGGCCACTACGACGTCTCGAGGAGCCCCAGGTGGGTTCGTCGCAGGTCTCCTGACCCGAAACACCGACCCAAGCATGTCAGGTGTGTCAGGGGGAAGCCCCGTGACCTGAAGCACAAGACGAGTCACGTAGGACGGCAGAGCGTCGGAGGTAATAGAGTCCGGGACACCCCTGACCCTGATGTTTCGGCGTCTGTGTCTCGTTTCAAGCATCTCCACAGAGCGTGTCAGAAGTTCGACTTGGTATCGCAAACCAGCAACCTGACCAGACAGGTGAGTTTGTTCCGTTGTCACAGCAGAAGTCGTCTCCTGTACCACCTTCACCTGAGCACGCATCGCCGCTATCTCCGTGCGGACTGCCGCCACCTCAGGCTGCCACACCTCACGTATCACCCGAAGCTCCTCCAAGATCCTGCGGAGATCCCCCTTCGTGGAGGGGAGATGGTCGTCCTCCTCCTGCACCTGTTGCTGTCGAAGTCCCGTCCCCACTGCAGACCGATGATCCGAGGTCACACTATTACTGGCGGAGGTAAGGGGAATCTCAGTCGGGTCCCCATCAAAAATATCCTCTGTGTCCGGCGATGCCCCGGACGATGTCTGCATTGCTGATTTTCTCTTCTTCTGTGCCCGTTTCCTAGCAGCCGCCGAGAGGGGTCGGGAGTCAGACGCCGGTGACTGCGGGGCAAGCCAGGGCATCCCAGTAATACCCCCCTGAGGTTCATAGTCGCTGTCAGCCTCCGAGGAGCCATAGCCCGGGGGGAGGGAGGAAGAAGCAGTCAGTCCCGTAAAAGCGGACCCACCTCGCAAAACATCCCGAATGTCCCTCTGTCGGGGGGCCCGTCGCTGGGAACGACCGGTAGGCATGGTTCCGGAGATGCTGGGCTGGCACGAGGTCGCAGGGCGGTGAGGGAATCTCAATACGCCTCGAGTAGGCTTCCAAGATGGCCGCTGTGACTAGGCCCAAATCGCGCTGCCGGCAGCAATCTGTCCCCGGGCACGAAACTCAGGGCTAAATCAGGTACCTCAACTCTCCAGGATCCCTCTAGCCAACCGGGAAGCTCACAGGGCAGTGCAAACGGCGAAAAAAGCAATAAAATCCGTGGTAGACACAGAGCTCCTCCAAAATGCTGCTGCTCGCTTCCACAGCTAGCTCCGCCTCTCAGGTCTATATCTTTAAGTGTGGGCTGTCAAAGTTTTTTTGTGAAGTAATGATAGCTTCGATTGTATGTGATTTTAAATGATAACTGAATAAAGGTTATGTTTGTATAGATCACATGGAGTATTAGTTGGTACCCCTGAAAATTAGGGTGTAACACCTTTTCAACTTCGTGTTTAATCCGATATTTAATGTATTTCTCTGCAGTTATTTTCTTGATACCAGTGACTTGTCACAAAAAACAAGGTTTAAGTGACTTAACCCTTGCAGAAGACTTTTAAAAGCATGGGTTAAGTCTTTCAGTGCTGGGATCAGCTAGATCTCGCTTCAATGGGAGAATTAACTTCTTGTATACTCTGGGAGAATTAATTAACCCCACACAGAGGAGAAAATCTGTGGGAACGCTGTCCTGCAGCAGTAGATTTATCCCTTGCAGGGCTTAAAGAAAAACTGTGCTTGTTTAGAAGAGTTATGTGTGACATTATCCATGCTTGTAAAAGTCTTTCTGCAGCCCTGCAAGGGTTAAATCTCCCACTCCAGCGTCTATTACAAGAATCGTCAGTTAAGTCTCTCGCTGGAGGAAGAGCTTTGCGAGTCCCTGCAGCGAGATACTAACCCTTCCACAGTTGCAGAAAGATTTTTACAAGCACAGCGCGGGTTAAGTCACGCAAATCATGCTTGTTGTAAGAGTCTGCTTGCAGCCCTGGCCGCTCTAGCAAGTATCTGCAGTGGGAGACTCAAGTAAAAAAAATCCTTTCCCTATACTAAAACGAAAATGTCAAGCGTTTTTCTTTCTTAATTGAGATTCCACATTTTCGTACATGGCAGATCAAACGAAAACATCTGAAATTCAGACAATCCTATTCGTACTATAACGAATGCACATGTCTACTGCTCTGTCTCAGACGCAGGCTGACTCGGCTGTCCTGCTGCTCTGTCTCAGACGCAGGCTGTCTTGGCTGTCCTGCTGCTCTGTCTCAGACGCAGGCTGTCTTGGCTGTCCTGCTGCTCTGTCTCAGACGCAGGCTGTCTTGGCTGTCCTGCTGCTCTGTCTCAGACGCAGGCTGTCTTGGCTGTCCTGCTGCTCTGTCTCAGACGCAGGTTGAGATTTTATCTAAAGTAAAATTATCGAGAGATACTTTAAGGGAATCCGATGCAGGGATAAACCAATGTACCAGTCTGACTCTGGGGACATACAGTGGCGTAGCGTGGGGGGGGGCTGGGGGGCCGTGGCCCCGGGCGCAGTTTTGTTACATTTGCGCCCCTAAAACTGGCCCGGGGTTGAGGGGACCCAGATGCCGGGCAGCGCGGGAGTGCCTGCCCGGTCCTGAAGAGTCCGTCCTGTTAAAGGGAAGCGGCTGCGTGCAGGTGCAGCCGGTCACGTGGTCGGGCTAATCAGGTGGTACTGAGTCTCTGTACCACCTGACTGGCCGGACCGCGTGACCTGCGCACGCACGCCACGCAGCCGCATCCCCTTCAACAGGACGGACTCTTCAGGACCGGGCAGGCACTCCTGCGCTGCCCGGCATCTGGGTCCCCTCAACCCCTGCCGGAGCTGGAGCAATATCCAGGTGAAAGCTGGGGGCAAATCCATGTGTAAACTGGGCAAATCCATGAGCTGGGGCAAATCCATGAGCTGGGGCAAATCCATGAGCTGGGGGCAAATCCATGAGCTGGGGGCAAATCCATGAGCTGGGGCAAATCCATGAGCTGGGCAAATCCATGACCTGGGCAAATCCATGACCTGGGCAAATCCATGAGCTGGGGGCATATCCATGAGCTGGGCAAATCCATGAGCTGGGGGCAAATCCATGAGCTGGGGGCAAATACATGAGCTGGGGCAAATCCATGAGCTGGGCAAATCCATGTGTGAGCTGGGGGCAAATCCATGTGTGAGCTGGGGTAAATCCATGTGTGAGCTGGGGCAAATCCATGAGCTGGGGCAAATCCATGAGCTGGGGCAAATCCATGTGTGAGCTGGGGCAAATCCATGTGTGAGCTGGGGCAAATCCATATCTGAGCTGGGGCAAATCCATGAGCTGGGGCAAATCCATGAGCTGGGGGCAAATCCATGTGTGAGCTGGGGGCAAATCCATGTGTGAGCTGGGGCAAATCCATGAGCTGGGGCAAATCCATGAGCTGGGGGCAAATCCATGAGCTGGGGGCAAATCCATGAGCTGGGGCAAATCCATGTGAGAGCTGGGGCAATATCGATAACGTGTCCACAGGTGGGGGCGCACAATTCTTGGCTGGCCCCGGGCGCTGAAAACCCACGCTACGCCACTGGGGACATAACCCCGAGGACAAATACTCTTATATAAGTGGCCTGAGGCCAAGGTCACTAATTGGTAGATGGACAACACAAAAATAAAACTTAACAATTAACCCCTTAAAGACGCAGAACATACTATGACATCCTGCATCAAGTGGGCTTGAATACCGTAGGACGGAAAGGAATAATACGTCCTGCGTGTCTGAAGCCTGTTTTTATTAACCCTTTCGCTGCTGAGGCGTTTCACGCCTCTGTGCTGAGGTCATTTTTACCGGTTTTGCTCATCATGTTTAAACGTGTTTTGAAGGCTTATTTTAGTATATGACCCAGACATATTATATATCGTTCTTTCCGTCAGACTTGGCAGATTCATAATATGTCATTATTATATGTATACGTCATGTCCTGTCTGTATATTATAACAAAAAATGCAATAAAATATGAATTTTCATTAATTTACAACGTGTAAAGTGTTTTTTTTTCACATTTTAACATGCGAGCAATTGTGGTTATATTTTGTATGGGGTGCGCTTGTTAAAAAAATTAGAAATGGGGTCTCGTTACATTTTTTTTGGGGGAAATTACGCGATTTTTAACAAACGCACCGCATACAAAAATCGTTAGTGCAGCATCATTGTTCACATTATAATTGAAATGGGAACAATATTGCTGCATTAACAAACCAAAAAAAAAAAAAAACTAGATTTTTTTTTTATAATTCTTTTTAAAATATGTTTATTTTTATTTTAATTTTTTTTTTAAAACTTTTTTCACAGTCGTGTTTGGTATCGTTGGAACGGCCATGATCTGGCCGATCCAACAGTACCAAACCTTAACCCCTAGCTGCCACGGATCGGGAGATAGGAGGTTCATTGGAACCCCCTATCTCCACCATTGGTGGCAGCTAGGGGTTAACTCCAGGACTGGCGTCATCGTGCTATGCACGATGACGCCAGTCCTCAGGGGGAGTTCCCGGAGGCTTGGTCGACATCCAAGATGTCGGCCAGCTCCGGGAAAGGATCACGAACCGGCGCTTTTCAGCGCCGATTCGTGATCCGGCTCCCCAGGGGTTAATAACAGCCACCGTTTGGAAGGGCAGGCTGTGCCCTTCCAAGCGGTGCCTGTATTAACTCCCTGCTCCCCGGCGATCGGGAGGGAGAGAGGTCCGGAGGACCTCCCCCCCTCCCTTTCAGGCGCCTCCTCCGCACATGCGGCGGGGGCGCCTGAATTAGATGTCATCGCGTCGCCGCGATGACATCTAATGTCCCCGCCGGGGTCCCGGAGTGCTGGGCTGACATCCAAGATGTCAGCCCGCACCGGGGGGGCACAGAAATCCGCCGGAATCCGGCGGATTGCTGCCTCCTGTGCATGGACACGCTCAGCGCGTCCATAGCACAGGAGAACCACTTGGCTGGACGCGCTGAGCGCGTCCATAGCAGCCAAGTGGTTAATGCAACATTATTGTTCACATTTCAATTATAATGTGAACAATGATGCTTTTTTGGTGGGGTTAGCTAAAATCATGTAATTTCTCAGAGAAATAAAGTAACGGGTTCCCAGTTCTATTTTTTTTTTTAACAAGCACACCCCATAGAATATATAACCACAAAGGTTATATGAAAACCCTGCACTCGACTGAACTTTTTCTGCCAAACTATTTTGTGCAAAAGGTTCACTATACCCTGACAATGCCAGCTGTGGCGTGGCCTCATATCACACATGACGTGACGGGTAATTAAAGATGAAAACAAACAACTCAGTGTGTGTGGGGAAAAGGAATAAACAGATGTAGACTCTTCTCCTGTCTGTAACCCCCAACTCATGGCCAACAGGTGAAGGGTTAATTCAGAGGAGTTCGAAGAGCCCACATGCTCTGATGTAACCCTTGATCCACCCGCCAATCATGGGTGGGTGGGGTACAGTGCGGAATATGGTATCATATTCAAAGCAAACTGAAGCAATACCTGTGCAAATTGTATTTATGAAGCACTGACAAATCACACAAATCATACAAACCTTGTTCCCTGTGATTTTTGTTATTATTCATTCCAGGTCCTTTTTTTGATACGTGTTTCTGACTGACTAATCAGCAAATTGACCAAAATTCACATGAATTTCAATTCATCGGAAAAACGAATGCACAGATCTAAAGCAACTCCTGGAACATTCATGAAGGGGGGGGGGCATGACTGCTGGCCTGGGCCTAGTGCAGGTACTGTACCTATTGGGTGTTGGCCAGTCTATATGCTAATGAGTTAACTATATAAAGGGGTGGATTAATTACCTGGCTCACTTATGTAGGATTGGAGAATCTGCATGTTTCCACCCTCCCTCCCGTGTTTTTCTCTTTAACCCCGGCCAGCGATGAGGAGATAATTGAAAAGCCGCCGGGTAAGGTGGGCGCTGGGTGAGACATCCTCAGTTCCTGTGTAAGCCAGGAGGAGCGACGAGATCAGGTGTGATATGATAACTGCCTACCACCAAGGATGCGGCAGTAGGGTCAGATTTAAATATGTTGAGTTATATGGTTTCATAATTAAATAAAGCTGTGGCCTACGTCCCTTTTTCCAACTACAAAAGGTGTTGTGTGATTATTTGTGAAGGCATGGGCACTTGGGGTTCCAGGTTTAAGCAGTCATGAATTGAATAGATATTTCGGGTTCTCGCTTGTTCCATAACTCTGCAATAGATGGCAGGCAGCGCCAGCATCAACACAACATATGGAAAATGTCGTGTACCCCTTGCTGTGTTAACGGCAGCCGCAGCGCTAGACATATTTTTGTAGTGCTGTAGAACATAATTTGCAATTGCATTCATTTTAAAAGCAACAATAAAACACACATGATAATGATTAAAGGTTTCAGTTTTAATGTTTTAAGCCAGCCCAGGACTCTCAAACCCTTACCCACGGCCACCTAAGGCTAGGGTCAGAGTGGGGCAGTCGGAACGCGCGTGCAGACGCACTAAATCACGGCGGCAGTAGCAGCACATAACGGCCAATGACGGCCAATATACGCAGTACGTGCGTACGAAAGTGCGCCGACACCACGCAACCAGCAAATGAACGCATTTTTCTCAGAACGTGAAACCGCTGCTACTGACGTACAGAGTGCGCTGCGGCCGCATGGCAGCGTGTGTGCGTGATTAGGAGACGTCAGACGCTGCTAGTGTGCGGCCTACATAACGTTCAAACAGCCGGATTTCCCTAGACTTCTTTTTACCCCACCGTCATGAAATACGTCCAGAATTGCGCATCGTCTGACCACTTAAGCGTATTCCGTGAAAAAATGCGTGCGCACGCATCGACGTACATTTTGACGGTGGCCGCAGAAAATGCGCTCATCTGTCCCTAGCCTTAATCAGGGGGTCAGCAACCTTGGCTCCCTGATCATAATGTTTTGGGAAATACGTTTCCCATGTGGCTCAGTCAGCTTAATGGGTGACTGAGCCACATGGGAAATGTAGTTCCCAAAATATCAGGGAGCCAACCATGGTTGCTGACCTGACCCGAGATCTATACAAATCCTGAGTTCATTTGGGTTCAGTCAGTGCACCCCCACCCCTTCCCCCAGGTACCACACGTGACGCAGGGCCCAGGAAGTACCTTGAGGCTGCTTGAGAATGAGTTGGGGCGGGACTTCCAAAGTCTGGCCAAGGGGGCCTTGGGCACGATGATGGACAGAGTGACGCCGGTGGGTCACTCGGCTCTGCTCGGATGGATCTGGGAGGCTCATCAGATGAGGTCACGCCGGTGATGATTAGGCCAGGCGGCTGGCACTGCAGGCCAGGCAGGCAGAATCACTGTCTGTCTCGAGTGGCGTGCGCACGCAGTATCCACAAACTCACTGACAGTCTGCACGGTGTGCAGAGACAGTATGGAGCCTCCTGATATTTCCCGTCCATGTGACAGGCCTGCCCGGCGCAGGCGCACTGTGTCACACTCAGTCACTCACTCACCACCAGTTCTGCGCCCGCCCCGAGTAACACGTGATGGCTCACTGCCTGCTCGCTGCTCGCACTGAGTGCGGCTGCGCTGCGGCAGGCCTGGCCTAGCATGCGGCAGCGTTTCAAACTTTTCAGCTGAGTAGCCCAAGCCCCAGCCCGACCGACTTTCTCAATTTCGCAGAGAGAGCAGAGATGAGATCGTCAGCTCAGGCAGGCAGTGCGAGCCGCGGCGCTCTGCTTCAGTTTGGCCAGCAGGGCAGGCAGTAATAATTTTCTCAGAATCTCGGAGGGGGCAATTGTCCCATTGCCCCCCCGGCGTATTCATATGCTGTATTAATTATACTGTAGAGGTGCTGCCCGGCAGTGAACGGAATCATATGCTGCAGTAATTATTATACTGTAGAGGTGCTGCCCGGCAGTGTGCGGAATCATATGCTGCATTAATTATACTGTAGTGGTGCTGCCCAGCAGTGTGCAGATTCAAATGCTGCATTATTATACTGTAGAGGTGCTGCCCGGCAGTGTGCGGATTCATATGCTGCATTATTATACTGTAGAGGTGCTGCCCGGCAGTGTGCAGAATCATATGCTGCATTATTATACTGTAGAGGTGCTGCCCGGCAGTGAACGGAATCATATGCTGCAGTAATTATTATACTGTGCACACTGCTGGGCAGCACCTCTAGATTCATATGCTCATATATCCTCTAGATTCATACTGCAGAGGTGCTGCTTGGCAGTGTGCAGCTTCATATGCTGCATTAATTCTACTGTAAAGGTGCTGTCTGGCACTGTGAGGATTCATATGCTTTATTAATTATACTGTAGAGGTGCTGCCCGGCAGTGTGCGGATTCATATGCTGCATTATTATACTGTAGAGGTGCTGCCCGGCAGTGTGCGGATTCATATGCTGCACTATTATACTGTAGATGTGCTGCCCGGCAGTGTGCGGATTCATATGCTGCATTATTATACTGTAGAGGTGCTGGCCAGCAATGTGCAGATTCATATGCTACATTATTATACTGTAGAGGTGCTGCCCAACAGTGTGTGGATTCATATGCTGCATTATTATACTGTAGAGGTGCTGCCTGGCAGTGTATGGATTCATATGTTGCATTATTATACTGTAGAGGTGCTGCCCGGCAGTGTGCAGAATCATATGCTGCATTATTATACTGTAGAGGTGCTGCCCGGCAGTGAACGGAATCATATGCTGCAGTAATTATTATACTGTAGAGGTGTTGCCCGGCAGTGTGTGGAATCATATGCTGCATTAATTATACTGTAGAGGTGCTGCCCGGCAGTGTGCGGAATCACATGCTGCATTAATTATACTGTAGAGGTGCTGCCCGGCAGTGTGTGGATTCATATGCTGCATTATTATACTGTAGAGGTGCTGTCCAGCAGTGTGAGGATTCTTATGCTGCATTAATTATACTGTAGCGGTGCTGCCCAGCAATGTGCAGAATCATATGCTGCAGTAATTATATTGCAGTGGTGCTGCCCGGCAGTGTGAGGATTCATATGCTGCATTAATTATACTGTAGAGGTGCTGCCCGGCAGTGTGCGGAATCATATGCTGCATTATAAATAATATCAATATCTTGTACTGTTAGACTGGGGATTTAGGGAAAAGCTGATTAAATATTTTAAAAAATATATTATTTATTGATGTAAAAAGAAAGCAGTGGAACTAGTGAAAAAAGTGACTGACATTATGAAATTAGCAATGGAATTGAAATGGACTCGAAACTAACCGAAACGGACCCGAAAACGTGAATAGAACGAAAATGACTTGTGATTTTACAAATTTCACGTTCATATGAAATAACGAAATTATTTTGTTTCGTATCGGAAATTATTTCGGAAGGTGTGTATTTCATTGCCGATCCGATTCGGATAATCGGACGAATCTGAAGCACCGAATCGGCCCGTTTCGTGGAAAAAAAACAAATCGGTACGAAACGAAATGCACATCGCTACTCTGTATATGATCCTGCCACTGGGATCTGTGTGCATTACTCTGTATATATTCCCCAATCACCGCCGCTGGGGTCTGTGCGCATTACTATACTGTATATGATTCCCCGCTGCCATGATCTGTGCTCGTTACTCTGTATATAATCTGTAAGCTTTTCCTGTGCCATCTTGTAATGTTCAGACCTCTGCCAGCTCACATCGTGCCCATTATTCAGAATAGAAGCTGTGCCAGTTCTGTGTACACTTTAAAATTGGAGCAGTGCCAGCTACACATGCCAGCTTACCATGCATACATTACCTGATGTAAGAGCAGTGCCAGCTTCTAAATGGCATGCTACCTAGTACAAGACCACGAGCCCTACAAGCAAAGCCTTCCAGTACAAAATCAATGCCACCCTGCTGCATGTATTACCCAGTAACATCCCTGCCGGTGCCAATGCAAGGAACGGGTATTAGAACGGGTCCTTGTACAATGTGTGTGTTTCCCATCACAGAAACTCTGCCAGTGCAACCCCCAGCTATCCCCGAATAAGAGCTCTGATACTTCCACAGCACTACATAACTTTACCCCCTCTGCCAACTTATATTGTGCGGATATCTCTGTATAGAAGACCCCAGCAAGTGCCAATTTATGTGCATTTATCTCTGTATAAAAGCCCAGCTGGTGTCACCTTAGGCTGTGCATATGTGTCTATACAAAAGCTCAGTTAGTATCGAGTTGTGCACGGAGTTAAGGGCCCCCCCGGCTTCCTTTAAATCAGCAGGCACAGGGAGATAGGGAGGGGGCGGGCCAGCTGCAGCTGTGCGAGCGCCTGTCACGGGGTCTGATTTATAACCCCAGACAGACGTGCTGAACGGTCCGGTAAGGTGCACGCTGCTGATACAGATCTATTGTGCACACAGCTTGCCTCCACAGACGAAGCTTTCTAAAAGGCTTCTTGTCCGGCGGGTGGAGGACCCAGTGAGTGGCCGCTCACTGGAATGCGGGGCCTGGCAGAATGGAGGGCTATATAGACAAACCCGGGCGCACGGACAGCATTTTGTGTCGCCATGGCGACCTCATGCCCGGGGTTTGTCGACCCCTATTATTAAACCTTATGTTCAAATTGAAACAATAATGTAATGGATATTTAGCTGTACATACAGAGCCCCGGCGGTGCCACCCGGAAATTTTTTATTTTACTTTGTGCGCATGAGCTGCTACCTCGCGTGCACGACCAATTACATTGAGGGATCATTTAAGCCTTCGCGTGCGCACGAGGACATCGTGGATGTGTGCGCACGCAGACTTACGGATAACCAGCTGAGGAAGCCTTTGTTGGCGAAACGCGTCCTGGTCTTTGGTCTGGTAGATATGATCTATCCATTTTAAAGAATGAATAAATGTTTTTATTTAAAAAAAAAACAAAACTATAATCGCTGTCTGCCTCCATAACTCCTATAAAGAAGGTCTGGGGAACACCTTATGATTCCCTGTGCGCATTGTGACGGAGCCAATAGAGGCTCAACCGCTTGTGAGTTTGAATTTGGCTACTCCTTTTTAAAATACAAAGCTGTTTGTTATTTATTGCACTAGGAGATGCCCTTTTTTTGGTTTTCTATCAATCTTTCTGCAGTATCTCTAATTTGGTGAATTCCAGAGAAGTTGTGAAGGTCTCATGGGCACCTAACATAAAGTCCCTGTCCGCCTTATTCCTAAGAGCCGGCTGTAGGCTCCCCAGAATGTGAGTTAAAAATCAATATACATTACTCTCATCTTGGGTGCTGTGATACTGCGCAATTTTTGGTCCTTTTTGTGTTTCCTCCCTACAGTGCACGCTTCATCTGAAATTTTTTTGAGAAGATCTACTCCTAAAGACAAAGATTGCAGTTTATGGACATATTGTGTGTCTACCCCACTATCTTTTTTGGATTTGGGTCTCTTAAAGCGCTGTGTTGTTTTCCCTGTCTGTATTATTGTCAATTTGGTATTTAGAGAAACCTCCATACACAGCATTCAGCGAGTGGGATAGACACCTTTCCGGTGGGCGCTTCACCCCCTCTTTTCTCTTTCTACATTGAGGGATCATTTAAGCCTTCGCGTGTGCACGAGGACATCGTGGATGTGTGCGCACGCAGACTTACAGAGACTTCCAGGAGCTTTAAATGATAAAACTACCAAAAGAGCCATATATTCCATAGAGTTCCTGTGTGGCTCTGTGCATTAATCCTACTGCTTTATAGCGTGGAGGGTGCGAGTTCAAATCATAGTGATGCATATATATATATATATATATATTTTATTTTTTTTAAATGTCATTTACCTGTCTATACACCTTCCAAAGCAAGCACCAAAATAAAGATGATAATTTCATAATACTATCATTAATTTGGTGCTTGCTTTGGAAGGTAAAATTAATTTACCATATCAACCAGCAAAAATGGAAGCATCTCATTTACCTGTGTCTTTATTTTACACTTATGGTGAGGAGGCTATTGTTTCAATTTGACCATAAGGTTTAATACCATATCTTTAACCAAAAAGAACCAATGTCTGTTCCTTTTACAGCCAACACATTCCACTCCTTATGACACTACAATGCCTAAACATAAAGTGAAAAGCAGGTACAGGGTGGACATTCCTTTCAGGAATCTTTGGGGCCCTCCAGCATTCTGGTTTTCAGAATCTGGGAGAATCCAATGTCAGAAAAGAAGATCAAAGTGGGAGAGCCACGTTCTCCTTCCTGCTGCAGCTCCCAGCAGCTTGTACAAATGCTGGGAGGCTGCACCCTGCTGCCTTCAATGACATGTCTGGAGATAGCATGACTCCAAGCAACATGTCAATCACTGGGGCTGCCTGATGTCAGTGGGGAAGGAGATCTGCAGTCTCCATCCAGCTGCAGCTCCCAGCGTTCTGCAGCCTTCTGCCGCGGACATGATGCCTGGAATCACCAACACTCCAGACAGCATATCACACGCTGGGGCTTCCAGGAGGCTCCCTAGTGGCGCTGCAGTTTGCTGCAGCGCTTGGTAGACAGGCAGTGCATCTTCAGAACACCCCTTGTCCGAAACCACTAAAATCCAGAAGTACTTAGAATATTACAGTTTTTGGAGTCTCCTTGAAGTTATACAATTCCGGATAAGGGGTGCCCGACCTGTACAGACTTAAACACTTCTGTTACCTGGTTGGAAACAGGACAAATTTCTAGAGGTACATTCATTTTCAGTGCCATTTCGCGGAAGACAGGGTGCTTGATGAGGGCATATCCATGGCCTATCCTGGAGGTGTTTAGTAGCAAAGCATCCAACACATTCTCATCTACATCTGTTCCTTGCCAGCCTGCAAGATAGAAGAGAAAATCTCACAAAACACCAATACATATACTTTAGTCAGAGCAGAAATCTGCCGTTTCTTTTAAGCAACTTAATTGCAATTTTCTTTGTATTTTTACTAGAGGAAAACAAATAAAATTATAATAGAATTATGCCATATATACAATATGTAGACCAACTATTTTTGATACATAGGAACATATGGCAATGTCTGTAAATGTTCACACCAATTTCAAACGTTATAGGTTTAACTCTGTACTTACTGGTCTCTCCTGCATGAAAGAAGTATGGTAGGTTAAATCCCAACAAACCCGGAAGACTGAGAGCATCACGTAATTGGTACAGGGATTTCCCGGCATCCTCCTGACCAACCTGATAAATAGAACATATGAAAGTCTAGTTCATAATCCCTGCAGAAGCAACTTGGAAAAGAGTACAGTTTTGTTTATACTGATTGCTCAGATCAACAATGATTTCTAGACATTATGTTCGGACAATTGGCTGATGAAGATTATTAAGAATCTAATGGCTGATTGGATGATGACGAAAAACATGTCCCATGACTCTTTGGCAGTGTTTTAACACAAGACTGGAAAGGTTTCTGGCCTTTAAAGGACCACTACAACCAAAAATTAAATGATTTATTTTGTTTCTTTTATGTTGCTAATATCTTACATGTACTTTGTTTTTCATATGTTTGTTTAGTTAGGAAAATATTTTACACTAACAGGGTTATTCAAAGAGATCCCAATTGTGGCCAAAAGGTGAAACAGTGAAATTCAGTGTACGGTTACCTTTCCTGGTCATTCGGCTATCCAGAAAGCAGGCAGTTCGCCAAATGTTGGTGAATTGCCTGCACATACGGTGCCTGTTCGTTTACTGTTCGAGGGCAGTGAATTCCCCATAGAGAAGCAATGCTTCGTCTATTCAGAGAACAAAAACCAGCAGTGAAAAGTTGCCGAATAGCCATGCTGTTCGGTGGTTTCATGCGGCAGATTTATTCAGGTGAATTCCATAGGCTTCAATGTTAAAAATATTCCTGTTTTAATTCAATATCTAATAAACCGTTGATTGTAATATTCTGCTGTAAAAAGTCTATTTACAGATTTTAAGGATCTTTTAGGCATTTTTCGGGATTTTGTTGCAAAACATTTTTCCCATTTATTTTTACTTTTAATTGTTTTTTATTTTTTCTGTAACAGCCCTTTTTAATTATCATTCATTGGATGTTATATTTAAATTTCAGACATTTTCGCTCTGTAGTTTCTTTGCAAACAGCGTTTCACTTTTCAAACATTCAAGCGTACGTTTTTTTTTCACTCCATTCATCTGCGGTGTCGGCTTTTTCCGGCGGCTGCTCTGCGCTGTGATCAGCGGCTGCTCGGGTTTCTCTGGTGTTAATCCAGATGTTTTTGCGGGTTTCGGTGTGCCTTCGCCAGGATTTGCAATCAGTGTTCGTCGGGTTTGCGGTGGCTTTTCCCTGCACTACGACAGCCCTGTGGTGCTTCCTGAATACACCGCAGGGTTGCTGAAATGGGATCGCCAAATCTCACCGAATTGAAGAGAATGAAAAGTCACCGAACGTGCGGTGACTTTTCGATTCTCTTTGAATAACCCTGTATATGCGTCACTGTTTCAGGGCCGGCCCAAGCCACATTGTTGCCAGGAGCCAAGGATGAATTGCTGCGCCCCCCCCCAAAAAAAAAACAAATGTGTGAATAAGCGTATCACAGAGCTCCACAGCAATAAAACTCACAGTAATGAGCTGTGTGCAGGGCCGGATTAAGATCTCTATGGGCCTGAAGTTGAAGATTTTGGTGGGCTTTTTTTGGAATTTAGTGAAATGAAAGCATATTTTAGGTTATTTAATAGTGCAGATATGGGTGTATCTAACCAGGCAGTTACTGACTGTGTGATTAATTTTTCATTCAGATTTCAATCATTTAGGCTAGGGTCAGACGAACGCATTTTTCACGTTGTCCGTGAAAAAGTGCGTTCGAACGAATGGACGTATTTTTTCACGGAATACGCGATAGCGGTCATACGATGCGTATTTCCGTCCGTGATTTTGTACGGATCATCAATAAAACCCTTTTTGCGTCTGGACGTTATGTTGGCCGGACGTGTTCAGCGTCTGACGTCTCCCAATCACGCAAACACGCTGCTATGCGGACGCAGCGCACTCTGTACGTCAGTACTAGCGGTTTGACGTTCTAGAAAAAATGCGTTTGTTTGCCACTTGCGTTGCGCGGACAGACTTTCGTGCGGCCGTTCTTCGTATGTTACCCGGCATTGGACGTCATTTGCTGCTAGCACGGCCGTGATTTTGTGCGGTTAAACGCACGATAAAAATGCTTTCGTCTGACCTTAGCCTTAAAGCGTGTAAAATAATTTTTTCCCATTTTATCCAAACCTTTGTGGTTATATATTCTACAGGGAATTCTTGTTAAATAAAAATGTGGAATGGGAACCTCTTACTGCATTTTTATGAGAAAATTAACAATTTTAACCAAAGAATTGAAGAAAAAATTAATAAATAAATATTTCCCTTGTGTTTTGGAGGATGGTGTTTTATGAGTAATATGACTATGTATAAACCATTGACCTTGCTCCAAGCATGGGAAATTAAAAGGTGAGTAATGGCAGTGGTATTGCTCATTTTATACATGACAAATGGACAATGCCATTGTTTTGAAACATAAAATAAATAAAGTTTTTTTTGTTTTCTTTTCTTTTAGATTTTACATGGTCACGTTTGGTATCAATGCAAAGGCCAGACTCTGACCTATCCAATGACACCTCCCTTGACCTTGTGAGGTGTAAAGATTAGTATTGCAGGGTTCCAAAAACCCCCACAGTGCTCTTCGCTGCAGTGCAGCGGATTAGGTTGAAATGCAACCGTTCGTAACAGCGGATTGTGCATTCACCTCCACACTTGTTGGTGACATGAGAAATGTGATGGTGAGTTAGTGCAGCATCATTGTTCACTTTATAATTGAAAAATATTGCTGTGTTAGAAAGAAAAAAAATAAGAAAAAATAAGTATTTATTATTTTATTTTTATTGTTACATAAAACCTGGTCATATTTGGCATCATTGGAAAGGCTATGCTCTGGCCTTTCCATTGATATCCAACATACCCTGTAGCTGCTATGGAGTTGGAGATACAGTGGTCCAAATGTTGACCTAGTTATCCTTTCTCTGGGCCTATTCTGGGGCATGGGCTTGGAGCTGCTGCACCTTCAGCCCCTATGTTAATCCGGCCCTGGCTGTGTGTATGAGTGTATCACAGAGCGCCACAGCAACAAAACTCACAGTAAAGTGCGGTGTGTATGAGTGTATCACAGCGCGCCACATATGCTGGCCCACTATCACACACACACACACACACATCTACATACAGTCACACACCCATCCACTTACAGTCACACACACACATTCAAATACAGTCACAAACACATATCCACATACAGTCACAAACACATATCCACATACAGTCACACACACACAAACTTATCCACATAGCTCTGGTCGCCGGCCTGCTGGAGGTCTTGTTGCATGCCTGCAGGCCAAATGGGGGATAGGCTCCAGGTCTGACAGGGCGTCGGCCCACTGGAGGGCCTGGTCAAGGCCTGGCTCCGGGTCTGGCTGGGCTGCTGGAAAGCTTGTTAGAGGCCTGGTCGAGGCCTGGCTTCAGCCCACTGGAGGGCTTGAGAGTCGCTGGGGGTGGCTGGGCACCAGCAAGCTGAAAGCGGTGGGTGTCGACCCTCTGTAGCGAAGGGGGTGGGCGCTGGCCTGCTGAAGTAAAGGAGGCAAGCGTTGGCCCACTGAAGTGAAGGGGGTGGGTGCCGGTCTGCTGAGAGTGGCAGGTGCCAGCCCACTGAGAGGGACAGGCATGGGCACGACCTGATTACACAACATGCTGCAGAGCCGTGCCTTGTCAGGGCCAGGCGCTCTATGCCGCGTCCTTTGACAGGGCAGCAAAATGCGGCCCCTGACAAAGGCTCGTCTGGATCCGCTGCTCCACCCAGCTCAATGGACGGGCTAGCCCTGCACTTTGTGCATCCATTGTAAACTGCCCCCCTACCCACACAGTATCTTTACAGTACTTGCTCCTCATTGTGTGCTGACGGCTATAGAATGGAGTCTGATGTGCGTCAATTTGAACGTGGGGTACATGCACCTAGAGACGTATTTGGGAGGTGCAGGCCTGATATTGTTTCCCTGCTCGCTCCTATGTTGAAGTCACTCTGTACCTGTAGGGTACAGGGTGTTTGTGTCGTCCATGTTATGTATGAATACTGTTATTGTAATTATCGTTATTGTCTTTGTGGTTATATATTCTACAGGGAATTCTTGTTAAATAAAAATGTGAAATGGGAACCTCTTACTGCATTTTTATGAGAAAATATACAATTTTAACCAAAAAATTGAAGAATAAATAAATAAATATTTCCCTTGTGTTTTGGAGGATGGTGTTTTATGAGTAATATCACTATGTATAAACCACTGACCTTGCTCCAAGCATGGGAAATTAAAAGGTGAGTAATGGCAGTGGTATTGCTCATTTTATACATGATTACTGTATGGGTCACTGTAGCCTCTCCCAAGTCCCCTTTCTGGACTGTGTTTGTATCATTTAAGGGTTTGAATGGATATTGTTCTGTCTTGTTTGCCAAACGCTGTGAGATGGGTCTTGGTGACCAGAGTTACTCCCCTTATCTGTCCCTGGTCTAATGATGTCATAAACAGCAAGACAGGCAGGAGAGCAGGAAACTGCAGAGCACTGAGTATTATAGGGGAGGAATTAATAATCAAGTGCTGTAAGATGCCAGGGTGTCGTTTTCCATTGGATTCCACGCTCCGCCTGGGACTGTATATGTTTAGCTAAATAAAGGTGTTCAGTTGTTCCAATCTGCTTACCCTCCAGATCTGTGTGTTGCCTTATTTCTGGGGGATGCTATCAAAACTTTTTGTGTGTATCCGTCCTTAAATTTTGGCTAAGGGCTGGAGAAAGGCAGGAAAGAGTACTGTTGGGAGAACGGGGGTCTGGCAAGGAAGCGTCATTAGCAGATGCTACCCAGTTGGGGTACGGAGATCTGTTACAGAGTCTATGGGCCAGAAATCCAAACTCTGACTTATAGCATTGCATTGTGTGGGATGTATTCAAAGTACATCTCCAGGGTGTAAATTTAAAGTATTTTAAGTTCTCTATCTTATCTCATTCAAGTGTCATATTTTATCCCAGGTAGCCTACTCAACACAACAGATCCCCTGCTGCCTTGTGTAAAAAGTCCCTCCTCCACCCCATTGCCTCTTACTGCAGAAGCAATACCACAGCAGAAAAGCAAAACTCACCATACAATTTTGGTAAATGTTGCAACAAGGGAGAAATCCACAAAATGGAAACCGGAGATAAAAACCTAACTTTATTTTTCCTTTGTTCATGCAATTATTTTAAAATGTAGCATGGGTTTTAAAAAGTGTTTTTTTTTTTGTAATGCACAATTGATATAGCTACAGCTTATGAAAGTGGTAATGTTCTTTTAATAAGCATTAGCAATAGGTTGTGAGATTTGATTAACTAATGCTACTTGCAGGGCAGCAGTCTTTACCCCAAACCCTTGACTAACCTGTCATTCGTACAGCTGAGCTTTTACTTTTTCATTAGGAGCAGTAATATCCTTTAATTCAAGAATTGTATTAGCTTCCTTTTTTTCACAGAAATTTACATTGGTACAAGGACACCCCATTATCTCTGCTTTAAAGACTGTGTTCTGCTGCATTTAATTATTATGGCCACCAGAGGGAGACAGAGACATAGTGGACTATGCTGGACAAAAACTGAACTACACCTACCATCATCCTTTGCGGGAGGACAGGAAGGGGGTGGGATAGGAGGAGGAAGGAGATCAACGGCCTCGTGGAAGGGAAGGTCAGAGTGAGAGGAGCAGTGAAAGGTGGAGGACTCACGTGAGAGCTGTCAAGGATCGCGACCAGGCCGGAGTACAGACTCTGCCTCACTGGTGCTGGAGATCGGGACAGTGACCGTGTGGAGACCTACCTACGCAGCGCTGAGAGGTCTGGATGACAAGCTGGTTCCGGCTGACCGCGGAGACCGCGCTGATCGATTGGCAGTACAGGCGGTGGATCGTTGTTCCAGTTGCAGAGATGATTCGACAAGCAGGGAGCGGATCCAGTGGCACAGAGTCCCAGTACACAGCGGAGAAGATCTCAGATTGGGTGCTGGACAGTTTTGTCTATCGGATGGGTGAGAGGCCTCCCAGGCCGCAGTTCCCAAATAAGAACCGCACGCAGCAGTATTGTTTAAATCCACAGGGCCCCAACGGTGACTAGTCGAAGATTGTTTTGTTTCATTCACTGGCCAGTTGAATACAGTACCCGGGTACCCGAGACAATACATGTACACAATTTTGAGCTATTATTCACGGAACTTACACTCCAGAACTGAGGGGGTTAACCGTTTCTTTTTCTACCGCGTGTTTTTCCCGCGTTACGAATTCTCGGCATTTAAATACCGTATATACGTAATATATGCTGCTTTATTGGGATCAGTAAAGAATATAATACATAAAAATCCACAACAGTGCTGGTGTATAGTTATTTCCTAGTGCGGTGAGACTAACCCGAGGTTTGTTCAGCGGCTCCTCCGGGAGTGAGCGCTACAGTAACATAATGCTCCCTGGAGGCAGAATATTTGGATGACACCCATTTGTATCATGAAAGTCAGAGACAAATTCCAGACAGTGACATTTGAGTTACCATCAAATAAATTAATAATGTTGTATTAGGACAAATGTTTTTGTATGTAGAAATGCTTACCAAATCGAAACCAGTCATAATGTCTGGAAATTCCTTCATCAGATTGATGGCAGCAAGCACAGCATCCTTCACTTGAGGCACATCTTCATGTCTGGAAATATAAAGTGTCCTTTATAGTTTGTCATATATCAGTGACGTGCGGTGAGGTCAACGGCTGGTGAGACACTGGCTAGTATCAGAGCCAGATTACATAGGTTCAGGTTCAGTGCTTCCCAGGATCTGGCTGCTCTCAGTGCTCCCCAGGATCTGGCTGATCTCAGCTCCCCATTATCTGGCTGCACTCAGCTCCCCAGGATCTGGCTTCTGTCAGTGCTCCCCAGGATTTGGCTGTTCTCAGTGCTCCCCAGGATCTGGCTGTTCTCAATGCTCCCCAGGATCTGCCTAGTCCACTCCAGGGAGTCGAGTGTCACTGTAACGGGGGGAGTAGCGCCCACTAGAGAATAGCGGAGTGTAAATAATTAAGGACTGATAAATCTTTTTGACGTTTAAACACTGATTGGCATAGACAGAATTATACACTTGAGGCAGCAAGGATGAACCAAACACTGAGTTGCTACTAAGCACTTAAGGTTTCAAGACCGATAGTAGACATGTGCATTCGTTTTAGTACTAAAACGATTTAGTCCGAATTTTGGGATAATTTAGTTTTCATATGACTCCGGAGATACGAAACTGCTCAGAAACAAAAAACGAAAGAAACTAATAAAATGCACTACATTTTAGTGTCAGTCCTTTTTGTGATATTACATTGATGAGTGAAGGAGACCAGCAACGAAGAGGCGCAACATCCGAGTTCTGCACCCTCCACATGCCAATGCAGTAGGATGTTCTATACAGAGAGGGGCATTAATTAATGCAGGAGGATGTTCTATACATTATACAGAGAGGGGTATTAATGCAGGAGGATGTTATATACATTATTCAGCGAAAGGTATAAATTGAGGAGGATGTTCTATACAGAGAGGGACATTAATTAATTCAGGAGGATGTTCTATATATTATACAGAGAGGGGTATTAAGTAATGTAGGTGGATGTTGTATACATTAACAGAGAGGGGTATTAATTAATGCAGGAGGATGTTCTAACATTATACAGATAGGATCCTTTTTTTCTCAGCCTTTAAATCCAATGGCTGTGAGCGTGGAGATCGGCTGCTTGTTACATTATCTCTCAGTACAATGTATCAGGCTCAGCTGTTACAGTAACTGACTAACAGCGCTCAGAGTTTCAGTAAAACAAGGAAATAATATTGTTCTAAGCTCTTATATAATAAAATATTATTTACTAGTTTTACTGAAACTCTGAGCGCTGTGATGAGCAGCAGTCAGTTACTGTAACAGCTTTGCCTGACACGGGGCAGTATTACAATGTTGGTGCTAACTTAACCAGAGCTGCTGTAAACTGAAAACCTCCTAGGCTATAATGGCTCTGGGAAGTTTACAACAGCTCTGGTTAAGTAGCACCAACTATGTAATATGGCCCAACATTGTGCGGAGAGTGAAAGATACTGTAACAAGCAGCGTTCTCAGCCCCCTGAGGAGCCACTGCAATAGTAATTGTATCCACTGGTTTTCAGATGAATGAAATTAGTTTTCATACTAAATACTGAAAACGAATTTCTTTAGCAACTAAATAAATTGCATTTTAGGACTAATCCATTAGTTCAAAACGAAATTTTGTGCTGTGCACATGTCTAACCGATAGTCTACTTCGAGCACATGCAGAAATAGAAACAAAAACAACACAGAGGAAAGATAAGGCTCAGAAACCACTCCACAGGGCATAACCCAACAATGACAAAAGAGAACAATTTGCACAAAGTGCAACAAGAGTGGTAATGAAATAAATTTTAATGGTAATGAAGCATCTCACAATGTAAAAAAGATTGAAAAAGTTAGTGGACAATGACCCAAATGGGAGGATATTGGCTGTACCAACTGATAGAGTGGGAATACAAGAGACAGAAAAGCTACATGTCTCAGTGGAAATAATTGTAAGTTTAATGGGTTAATAACGACACCTCACTATACCTCGGTGGTTCAAGCCACCTACATAACCGATAGCAAGGACCACTATCTTGGTAGTTAGAGTCACCCAAGGAGACAATAAATTGCTATAATACTGCAAGCCACCCAAGAACCAATCAGAAGGCACAATAAGTAACAATGTATCAAAGGATCAGAGTCCAGCAGAAATGAAATTCAAAAATAGAACTGTTAAAAACAAGAGAGAGGCATGTCTCCTTGATGTGGTCCTTGCTATCGGTTATGTAGGTGGCTTGAACCACCGAGGTATAGTGAGGTGTCGTTATTAACCCATTAAACTTACAATTATTTCCACTGAGACATGTAGCTTTTCTGTCTCTTGTATTCCCACTCTATCAGTTGGTACAGCCAATATCCTCCCATTTGGGTCATTGTCCACTAACTTTTTCAATCTTTTTTACATTGTGAGATGCTTCATTACCATTAAAATTTATTTCATTACCACTCTTGTTGCATTTTGTGCACATGCAGAAATACACAGATAAATCAGACAGTTGGTGAATTGCGCGGACTGCAGGGCAGTCAGTAAATAAGCTGCTTTAACGTTTTCTGATACTCGGGAGCAGATCAGCGGTACCTTAAGATACAAAGCAAAAGGGTGAAGCGCCCACTGGATACAAGTGCCCTAACAACTCGCTGGATGTTGTAAACGGAGGTTCCTCTATAAACCCAAATAACAAATGGATGATAACAAAATGCTTCTTTATGGTACAGATGGTGAAACGTATACTGCAGAAAAAAGAAAAAGAGAGGACTCTCTTTTTCGTTTTTCTACAGTATACGTTCCACCATCTGTACCATAAAGAAGCATATTGATTGAAAAACGAAGGCCATTGTACTTGTGGACATATTATTGTGCCTTTTCCACTTTCTTACGGGCTTGGGCCCATTTAGCGCTGTGTTGTGTTATCTTCATCCATTTGTTATTTAGGTACCTTAAGATAGTCAGAGACAACACAAACACCTTGGGGTCTGTCGTAAGTACAGTAACGAGTATTGTTGCTGGTGAGCGCACACTGACCATGAGCAGCAAATAAGCAGTACCTTGCGCAGTTCTATCAATATGTGTGGCTGGAGAACATGAGCCCTCGGTTGGGTATAGGAACCTAATGAGGCCACAGACAAGACCCACCGCTGAGAAGGGACACTTCCCCAGTAACGTGTAAACACCCCAGCGGCAAGCATGGGGTTAAACCACCAAAGCACCACACAGGCGATCGTAATTAATCAGTAGGGATGAGCTGAACACCCCCGAGTTCGGTTCGCATTCGAACTCAAAATTTTCAAATGTTCGAATTCGAACTCGAACACGAACTCAATAAAAGTCAATGGGACTCAAAATTCGATTTTTAGAGTGCCCTCCAAGAGGGCATATATGCTAGATATTTGCCATAAAAGGTGTATGGGGGGTCCTGGGGACAGGAAACAAGGACAAAAAGTAAAAAAAAATGTTTTTAAAGGGACAGTGAGTTTTCCATTAAATAAGGGTTGAAAATAAAAGCGAAAAATTCCTTCAAATATCGTGCCTAGGCGGTCCCCATAACCTGCTCGTGAAGTCGCGAATTTCTAGGATGTATAGAAACATTTAAAAACAATGTCCGGGTCCAGGTAGTACCCTGGGGGACAGGAAACAAAGACAAAAAGTAAAAAAAAAAGCCGTTTTTAACCCCTTCGCTGCTGACTACGTGTGGGCTCAGTTACTCCCGCTGTATGCTGAGGAGGACGTGTCCCACACGTCATCAGCTTTGCGGGACCCCCGGCGGAGATACTCACCTCTGTCCGGGGTCCCGCGGCGTTCTGACTTCAGCGTCCTCAGACGCCGTGAGATGCCGTGTATAGAGATGCTGATGGGGTTGTGTATAGAGATGCTGATGGGGTTGTGTATAGAGATGCTGTTTGTGTATAGAGATGCTGATGGGGTTGTGTATAGAGATGCTGTGTATAGAGATACTGTGAGGCTGTATAGAGTTGCTGTGTATAGAGATGCTGATGGGGTTGTGTATAAAGATGCTGTTTGTGTATAGAGATGCTGATGGGGTTGTGTATAGAGATGCTGTGTGGCTGTGTATAGAGATGCTGATGGGGTTGTGTATAGAGATGCTGTGTGGCTGTGTAAAGAGATGCTGTGTATAGAGATGCTGATGGGGTTGTGTATAGAGATGCTGTTTGTGTATAGAGATGCTGATGGGGTTGTGTATAGAGATGCTGTGAGGCTGTGTATAGAGATGCTATGTGGCTGTGTATAGAGATGCTGTGAGGCTGTGTAAAGAGATGCTGTGTATAGAGATGCTGATGGGGTTGTGTATAGAGATGCTGTTTGTATATAGAGATGCTGATGGGGTTGTGTATAGAGATGCTGTTTGTGTATAGAGATGCTGATGGGGTTGTGTATAGAGGGGTTGTGTATAGAGAAGCTGTGTATAGAGATGCTGTGAGGCTGTGTATAGAGATGCTGTTCGTGTATAGAGATGCTGATGGGGTTGTGTATAGAGATGCTGTGTGGCTGTGTATAGAGATGCTGTGTGGCTGTGTAAAGAGATGCTGTGTATAGAGATGCTGATGGGGTTTTGTATAGAGATGCTGTTTGTATATAGAGATGCTGATGGGGTTGTGTATAGAGATGCTGTGTGGCTGTGTATAGAGATGCTGATGGGGTTGTGTATAGAGATGCTGTGTGGCTGTGTAAAGAGATGCTGTGTATAGAGATGCTGATGGGGTTTTGTATAGAGATGCTGTTTGTATATAGAGATGCTGATGGGGTTGTGTATAGAGATGCTGTTTGTGTATAGAGATGCTGATGGGGTTGTGTATAGAGGGGTTGTGTATAGAGAAGCTGTGTATAGAGATGCTGTGAGGCTGTGTATAGAGATGCTGTTTGTGTATAGAGATGCTGATGGGGTTGTGTATAGAGATGCTGTGTATAGAGATGCTGATGGGGCTGTGTATAGAGATGCTGTTTGTGTATAGAGATGCTGATGGGGTTGTGTATAGAGATGCTGTGTATAGAGATACTGTGAGGCTGTATAGAGTTGCTGTGTATAGAGATGCTGATGGGGTTGTGTATAAAGATGATGTTTGTGTATAGAGATGCTGATGGGGTTGTGTATAGAGATGCTGTGTGGCTGTGTATAGAGATGCTGATGGGGTTGTGTATAGAGATGCTGTGTGGCTGTGTAAAGAGATGCTGTGTATAGAGATGCTGTGTGGCTGTGTATAGAGATGCTGTGAGGCTGTGTTTAGAGATGCTGATGGGGTTGTGTATAGAGATGCTGTTTGTATATAGAGATGCTGATGGGGTTGTGTATAGAGATGCTGTTTGTGTATAGAGATGCTGATGGCGTTGTGTATAGAGGGGTTGTGTATAGAGAAGCTGTGTATAGAGATGCTGTGAGGCTGTGTATAGAGATGCTGTTCGTGTATAGAGATGCTGATGGGGTTGTGTATAGAGATGCTGTGTGGCTGTGTATAGAGATGCTGATGGGGTTGTGTATAGAGATGCTGTGTGGCTGTGTAAAAGAGATTGCTGTGTATAGAGATGCTGATGGGGTTTTGTATAGAGATGCTGTTTGTATATAGAAATGCTGATGGGGTTGTGTATAGAGATGCTGTTTGTGTATAGAGATGCTGATGGGGTTGTGTATAGAGGGGTTGTGTATAGAGAAGCTGTGTATAGAGATGCTGTGAGGCTGTGTATAGAGATGCTGTGTATAGAGATGCTGATGGGGTTGTGTATAGAGATGCTGTGTATAGAGATGCTGATGGGGCTGTGTATAGAGATGCTGATGGGGTTGTGTATAGAGATGCTGATGGGGTTGTGTATAGAGATGCTGATGGGGCTGTGTATAGAGATGCTGTTTGTGTATAGAGATGCTGATGGGGTTGTGTATAGAGATGCTGTGAGGTTGTGTATAGAGATGCTGTGAGGTTGTGTATAGAGATGCTGTGTGGCTGTGTATAGAGATGCTGTGTATAGAGATGCTGATGGGGTTGTGTATAGAGATGCTGTGAGTTGTGTATAGAGATGCTGTGTATAGAGATGCTGATGGGGTTTTGTATAGAGATGCTGTTTGTAAATAGAGATGCTGATGGGGTTGTGTATAGAGATGCTGTTTGTGTATAGAGATGCTGATGGGGTTGTGTATAGAGGGGTTGTGTATAGAGAAGCTGTGTATAGAGATGCTGGAGGCTGTGTATAGAGATGCTGTTTGTGTATAGAGATGCTGATGGGGTTGTGTATAGAGATGCTGTGTATAGAGATGCTGATGGGGCTGTGTATAGAGATGCTGATGGGGCTGTGTATAGAGATGCTGATGGGGTTGTGTATAGAGATGCTGAGGCTGTGTATAGAGATGCTGTGATGCTGTGTATAGAGATGCTGTGAGGTTGCGTATAGAGATGCTGTGTATAGAGATGCTGATGGGGTTGTGTATAGAGATGCTGTTTGTGTATAGAGATGCTGATGGGGTTGTGTATAGAGATGCTGTTTGTGTATAGAGATGCTGATGGGGTTGTGTATAGAGGGGTTGTGTATAGAGAAGCTGTGTATAGAGATGCTGGGAGGCTGTGTATAGAGATGCTGTTTGTGTATAGAGATGCTGATGGGGTTGTGTATAGAGATGCTGTGTATAGAGATGCTGATGGGGCTGTGTATAGAGATGCTGATGGGGTTGTGTATAGAGATGCTGATGGGGTTGTGTATAGAGATGCTGTGAGGCTGTGTATAGAGATGCTGTGATGCTGTGTATAGAGATGCTGTGAGGCTGTGTATAGAGATGCTGTGTGGCTATCTATAGAGATGCTGTGAGGCTGTGTATAGAGATGCTGATGGGTTTGTGTATAGAGATGCTGTGAGGTTGCGTATAGAGATGCTGTGGGCTGTGTAAAGAGATGCTGTGTATAGAGATGCTGTGTGGCTGTGTATAGAGATGCTGTGAGGCTGTGTTTAGAGATGCTGATGGGGTTGTGTATAGAGATGCTGTTTGTATATAGAGATGCTGATGGGGTTGTGTATAGAGATGCTGTTGTTTGTGTATAGAGATGCTGATGGCGTTGTGT
This sequence comes from Leptobrachium leishanense, assembly GCA_009667805.1. NCBI lineage: Eukaryota > Metazoa > Chordata > Amphibia > Anura > Megophryidae > Leptobrachium > Leptobrachium leishanense. Next base: position 251,662,238 of record CM019065.1, read on the forward strand.
ATAGAGGGGTTGTGTATAGAGAAGCTGTGTATAGAGATGCTGTGAGGCTGTGTATAGAGATGCTGTTCGTGTATAGAGATGCTGATGGGGTTGTGTATAGAGATGCTGTGTGGCTGTGTATAGAGATGCTGATGGGGTTGTGTATAGAGATGCTGTGTGGCTGTGTAAAGAGATGCTGTGTATAGAGATGCTGATGGGGTTTTGTATAGAGATGCTGTTTGTATATAGAAATGCTGATGGGGTTGTGTATAGAGATGCTGTTTGTGTATAGAGATGCTGATGGGGTTGTGTATAGAGGGGTTGTGTATAGAGAAGCTGTGTATAGAGATGCTGTGAGGCTGTGTATAGAGATGCTGTGTATAGAGATGCTGATGGGGTTGTGTATAGAGATGCTGTGTATAGAGATGCTGATGGGGCTGTGTATAGAGATGCTGATGGGGTTGTGTATAGAGATGCTGATGGGGTTGTGTATAGAGATGCTGATGGGGCTGTGTATAGAGATGCTGTTTGTGTATAGAGATGCTGAGGGGTTGTGTATAGAGATGCTGTGAGGTTGTGTATAGAGATGCTGTGAGGTTGTGTATAGAGATGCTGTGTGGCTGTGTATAGAGATGCTGTGTATAGAGATGCTGATGGGGTTGTGTATAGAGATGCTGTGAGGTTGTGTATAGAGATGCTGTGTATAGAGATGCTGATGGGGTTTTGTATAGAGATGCTGTTTGTAAATAGAGATGCTGATGGGGTTGTGTATAGAGATGCTGTTTGTGTATAGAGATGCTGATGGGGTTGTGTATAGAGGGGTTGTGTATAGAGAAGCTGTGTATAGAGATGCTGGGAGGCTGTGTATAGAGATGCTGTTTGTGTATAGAGATGCTGATGGGGTTGTGTATAGAGATGCTGTGTATAGAGATGCTGATGGGGCTGTGTATAGAGATGCTGATGGGGCTGTGTATAGAGATGCTGATGGGGTTGTGTATAGAGATGCTGTGAGGCTGTGTATAGAGATGCTGTGATGCTGTGTATAGAGATGCTGTGAGGTTGCGTATAGAGATGCTGTGTATAGAGATGCTGATGGGGTTGTGTATAGAGATGCTGTTTGTGTATAGAGATGCTGATGGGGTTGTGTATAGAGATGCTGTTTGTGTATAGAGATGCTGATGGGGTTGTGTATAGAGGGGTTGTGTATAGAGAAGCTGTGTATAGAGATGCTGGGAGGCTGTGTATAGAGATGCTGTTTGTGTATAGAGATGCTGATGGGGTTGTGTATAGAGATGCTGTGTATAGAGATGCTGATGGGGCTGTGTATAGAGATGCTGATGGGGTTGTGTATAGAGATGCTGATGGGGTTGTGTATAGAGATGCTGTGAGGCTGTGTATAGAGATGCTGTGATGCTGTGTATAGAGATGCTGTGAGGCTGTGTATAGAGATGCTGTGTGGCTATCTATAGAGATGCTGTGAGGCTGTGTATAGAGATGCTGATGGGTTTGTGTATAGAGATGCTGTGAGGTTGCGTATAGAGATGCTGTGAGGTTGCGTATAGAGATGCTGTGTATAGAGATGCTGATGGGGTTGTGTATAGAGATGCTGTTTGTGTATAGAGATGCTGATGGGGTTGTGTATAGAGATGATGTGTGGCTGTGTATAGAGATGCTGATGGGGTTGTGTATAGAGATGCTGTGTGGCTGTGTATAGAGATGCTGTGTATAGAGATGCTGATGGGGTTGTGTATAGAGCTGCTGATGGGGTTGTGTATAGAGATGCTGTGAGGCTGTGTATAGAGATGCTGTGTATAGAGATGCTGATGGGGCTGTGTATAGAGATGCTGTGAGGTTGTGTATAGAGATGCTGATGGGGCTGTGTATAGAGATGCTGTGTATAGAGATGCTGATGGGGTTGTGTATAGAGATGCTGATGGGGTTGTGTATAGAGATGCTGTGAGGCTGTGTATAGAGATGCTGTGTATAGAGATGCTGATGGGGCTGTGTATAGAGATGCCTTGCGGCGCCGAAGTGCGGCCTAGCTCCGGTCGGGGTCGCCATCTTGGATGGCGGCTCCACCCCCGGGTCCCCCCTCACTGCCTGACGTCCTCATGCATAGCGTGATGACGTCAGATAGCCGGGGAACCCCTAGCTGCCCGGAATCCCCTGGTGGAGATAGGGGGTTCATTTGAACCCCGATATCTCCAGGCAGCTAGGGGGTCATGGAGGGTGTCAATCAAAAGGCCCGAGCATGGCCTTTCGAATGATACCCAACATGACCAGGTATAAAGTAAAAGAAAAAAAAAACATGTTTTTTTTTGTGTGTTATTTTTATTAATGCAGCAATATTGTTCACATTCAATTATAATGTGAACAATGATGCTGCACTAATGATTTTTTTCTATGGGGTGCGTTTGCTATAAATCACGTAATTCCCCCCACAAAATGTAACAAGTCCCCATTTCTGATTTTTGTACAAGCGCACCCCATAGAAAACATAACCGCAAACGCTCATGTGCTAAAATGTGAAAAGAAAACACTTTACACACTGCAAATGATTAAAAATTCAATTTTTATTGCATTTTTTGTCATAATATACAGCCAGAACATGACGTATACATATAAAAATGATATATTATGAATCTGCGGAGTCTGCCGGAAAGAACGATATCTAATATGTCTGGGTTGTATAATAAAATGTGGCTTCAAATCGTGTTTAAACATGATGAGCGAAAGCGGTAAAAATGAGCTGAGCACACAGCAGTGAAATGCAGCATATTAGAGGAAGATTTAGGAGAGAAATTAACACATCTCAGAAACAGACACCACACCCTCAGTATAGTCTACATACATGCAATGTATCAAATTCAATAGACCAGACTAAAAACACCTGTTGTTTACCGTTCGAGAACACAGGTCATTTAGAGGTGAGAATCTTTGCATGTACACAATGGTTTTTAATTCAATATCTAATAAACCGTTGCTTAGAATATTCTGCAGTCAAGAGTCTCTTTATTTCTCGATTTTTTAGTATTTTTAAAGCATTTTGTTATACATTTTTTTTTTTTTTTTTAAATTGCGAACTCGAACCGAACACGCCAAACAGTTCGAAGTTCGCGAACTTTCCAACGGCCAAAGTTCGAATCGAACTCCGAACTGATCGAACCGAACAGCTCATCCCTATTAAGCAGCAGGAGAATAGTCAAAATCAAGCCGGGTCAAATAGCAGGAGCAGGGATCGTATCCAGAAAACGGGTTGGCAACAGAGAAACAATGTAAACGAATGGTAAGCGATGCGGGAATCAGCAACTTCTCGTGCCCTGTTTTAAATCCGGTGGCTCCTCGTGACCATGCTAGGCCCCGCCCCCTCAGATGCCGCTCGGCCATTCCCCAGTGCTGGCAGCCGGCCAGCTCTTGGCACAGGACCTTGCCCAGACCCCCCCAGGCAGCGCAGCAGGGGCTGAGGACATGACAGTCACACTGAGGTCACACCCCGAGCACAGACCCACGCCCACTGACTGTGCGAGACAGGACAGTCACATGACTGTCCTGCGTCAATCAATGCATGGGAGGCCTGCCTCCCATGTGGGTGTTTTTTGAATGGCATAGACCAATGGCACTTTCCCATTGGTCCAAGCTATTCCAATGCTCTCCATGTCTCTGAGGCACTGGGAGAGCAATGTTCAGAAAGTGGGCAGTGCTCAGATGTCTGTTCATTGAACAGACACGCCACACTGCAGACTTCTTGGCAGCCTACACGATTTGTCTAGCGTACCGCTACGCAAATTGTGTAGGGCTGGCTCAGGCTGCTGCATGGAAGAAAAAAAAACGTGTGCGGCATGCACAGAGGATGGATGGATGGAGCCAACAGCGGGGGAACGTGGAGCAGGTGAGCTTTTTTGATTTTTATATTTCAGCAGCACTTAACGGCTCTGCCTCACCTGCCGTCCCTGATGGCACATCCCTGTTATATATTATAGGTACAAACATGATAAGAGACTCATGTCATCCCAAAACACTATAGTTGCACTTGACACCCATTTAAAAAAGCAAAACATCTACATTGAAACAGTTTTACAGAGCTTGGTTCAAGCAGATGTAACAGGACTACAAAGCAAAGAAGTGACACATTATACAATAGAGCCAGGGGATGCCATTTTGATATAACCGTTCTATTTTACACCAGAACACAGTACCTCTAAATTAAATGGTAAGGCAGGTCCTCAGGACAAGTCAACAACTACAGCTAAATTAGGTACATGACACCATCACAGAGTTTGCACACTACCACTTTGTTATAGGGGTCAAGTCCTCGGGAAAAAAGTAAGGGAACTCACCCAAGAATTCCATTGTGCATGTGCACCATGCCTTGGCAACGTCACACTGTGTAAGGAGCGTCGCCGCCGGCGTAATAAAAAGTCTATATCCAGCGCCGGCTCGTAGTGATGGGACATTCACTAGTATTAGCAATACTCCCCTCTGCCTGTGCAGTGCTCAGGTGTTGCTTTAATCACCTTAATGCTCCATGCTTAAAACCCAGCCACACCTGAAGCTCAATGCTTTTTCATTACCTTGGAATCTCCAAGCTGGAAGGAGCTAAACCTGTATTCTGCAGACCACCTGAATACCAGTTTCTTTACCGCTGGACCTTGTCTCCTAAAGAAGACCTTCTACCACAGTTCCTGGTAAGGACCTTATACCACTGTTCTTGTTAAAGACCTTATACCACAGTTCCTGTTGGAGACCTTATACCACAGTTCCTGTTGGAGACCTTATACCACAGTTCCTGTTGGAGACCTTATACCACAGTTCCTGTCAAAGACCTTCTACCTCAGTTCCTGTTAAAGACCTTCTATCACAGTTCCCAGTAAAGACCTTCTACCACAGTTCCTGTTAAAGACCTCCTATCACAGTTCCTGTTAAAGACCTTCTATCACAGTTCCTGAATCATCAACCCGCTGCCCTGCATCCTGCAGAATCCTTAACCCGCTATCCTACAGAATCATCAACCCGCTGTTCTACAGATACAGAACCCTCTGCATTTCCCAGGACTCTCTGCCTATACCTGCAATCTGCATATATCATATATATATTTCTCCCTGTTCAATAAATCTGTTTATATAAACAAACTGCCTTGTAAGATCCCATTCATTGCATATTGGCTTGACCTCTGCTGCCCCGGAACCTGGATCCTGACACACTGCTAATTACCACTGACATGTCAGTGTGACGTTGCTTGTGCATTTTGTGGGGTGGCGCATCTGTATTGTATTGTTTTGGCAGTGAACAGCCAATTTCACACCAGCAGAAGGGATGTACATGCACTGGCAGTGACGAAGGTCTCGCTCAGTTACAAGTTGATCAAATGATGGAACACTGGTAATAGGGAGTTGCAATGGGTTAATAGCTCGCACAACAATTGCACTTTTGTGGCTCTATTAACAGCTGAGCTGAATACTTTTATTTAATATCATGAGACAGCTTTCCAATAAATAATTTTTGATTTTGCGGAAAGCTTGTCCAGTTTATGTTAATATTGAAACGTATTGAGAGACACCCCATTTACCCACTGTACAGCCTGCACACACCATGATCACACGATATCCCCCCCGAGAATCATGTATCACCAGGCACAGACCCCCAGAATTATATATAACAAGGAACAACCCCCAGAATTATATATAACCATGCACAACCCCCAGAATTATATATAAGCAGGCACAACTCCCCAGAATTATATATAAGCAGGCACAGACCCCCAGAATTATATATAAGCAGGCACAACTCTCCAGAAATATATATATAACCAGTGTGAGCTGGGAAACAGGTAGCGGGTGCAATTGCTCTCTGGGGTGAGCATTCTTGAAAGGTTCAGAGACCAGACCAGTGACTTGCCTTCAAACAGTGGTACATTTATTGCAGCAACACACAGGTTATACACCACGCTGTACATGCTCAAAAATAAACACTTCAAAAAACAAAGAAAATTCCTAGCCGTGTCCCGGCGCTAACTAAACATACAATAGTCCTGACTATCAACCTTTACAACCCTAGGCCCCTATTACGCTCTTAGCGTTAAAACGCGGGCGCAGGGGAGGAAAAACTGCGCCCGCAGTTTCCACCCTTGCGCCCGCGTTTTAACGCCAGATTACAATGCAGGCGCAAACAATGCTGTCTGCATTGTTATCGAGCGTTAAAAATCTGGATACTCGCGGCAGCGCTAAGCGCAGCCGCGAGCATCCACTCGCTGGAGTCCATAGGACTCCATTGAGGTCCTCTCTGCCAGTCACGTGACTGGCCGGTCGGCGTAGTGATACACAGGGAGAGACAAGGGGGGCTTTTCCCCACTGTCTTTCCCTGCTCCCGCCGGCCAGAGGAGGCGACCGGAGCCACGGTCCTCACCGCGGGACACAGGGTGAGTATATGTTGCGGTTTTTGTTTTTTTTTCAAGTTGGTGTTAACGGATTCTGCACCAGCGGAATCCGTTAACACCAGGTCCTGGCTCTGGTTAACTTTTCATTGACCAGAGCCAGGCATAAATCAGCACTGGGACTTTGTAATACCAGCGCTGATTAACACTTTGCGCTCCCCATGTTAAGTATAGGGAGCGCAAAGTGCAGTGACCTCGCGCTGAGAAACACAAGGTACCAAACGCAAACGGGTTTTTTAACCCGTTTGCGTTTGGATTGTAATATGCCCTAAACACCGCAGCTAACGGTAGTGCTCATGCAGGTGAGTGCTACCATTAGCGTACAGAGCGTAATAGGGCCCCTAGTGTTTGTCAGGCTTCAGCAAACCAACCTTGTGCTCCAGCAGACTGTCTGCTTCCCAGGTTCCAGAGCGATGTCGGTTTGCCTCACCTGCACTAAATTGCCTCTCAGGCCAAAGTGCAAAACCAGGGGCTTACTAGAGGTTCCGGAAGGTGTAAGAGAGGAATCTGGGTGACATATAAACCCCAGACAGGACCTTTCCTTGCTCTCTACATGATGCCCTGTTACACCAGGTACAACCGACCAGAATTATATATACCCAGGCACAGACCCCAGAATTATATATACCCAGGCACAGATCCCAGAATTACATATAACCAGGCACAGGCCCCCATAATTATATATAACAAGGCACAGGCCCACTGTCATGCCTCAGCCCGAGTAGCCTGCTTTTACAGTAGCAAGAAAAAGTATGTGAACTCTTTGGGATTACGTGGAGTTTTGCATGAATTGGTCATAAAATGTGCTCTGATCTTCATCTAAGTCACAACAATTTGAAAAACAAGGTCTGCTTAAAATAATACAACACAAACATTTCATGTTTTTATTGAACAGAACATGTACACATTCACAGTGCAGGGTGGAAAAAGTATGTGAACCTTTGGACTTAATAACTGGTTGACCCTCCTTTGGCAGCAATAACCTCAACCAAACGTTTCCGGTAGTTGCAGATCAGACCTGCACAATGATCTGGAGTAATTTTGGACCACTCCCTTCACAAAACTGTTTCAGTGTAGCAATATTCTTGGGATGTCTGGTGTGAATCACTCAAGTAAAAAAAGTCATGCCACAGCATTTCAAATCGGGTCGAGGTCAGGACTCTGACTGGGCCACTCCAGAAGGGGTATTTTGTTTTGTTGAAGCCATTCTTTTGTTGAATTACTTGTATGCTTTGGGTCATTGTCCTGTTGCATCACCCATCCTCTGCGGAGCTTCAGTTGGAGGACAGATGGTCTTACGTTTTCGTCCAAAATGTCTTGATGAACTCTGGAATTCATTTTTCCATCAATGACAACAATTCGTCCAGGCCCTGAGGCAGCAAAGCAGCCCCAAACCATGATGCTCCCTCCGCCATGTTTTACAGTGGGGATGAGGTTTTGATGTTGGTGTGCTGTGCCTTTTTTTCTCCACACATAGTGTTGTGTGTTTTTTCCAAACAACTCAATTTTGCTTTCATCTGTCCAAAGAATATTTTGCCAGTAGTGCTGTGGAACATCCAGGTGCTCTTTTGCAAACTTCAAACGTGCTGCAATATTCTTTTTGGACAGCAATGGCTTCCTCCGTGGTGTCCTCCCATGTACTCCATTCTTGTTTAATGTTTTCCTTATTGTAGATATGTCAACAAAAATGTTAGCATGTGCCAGAGATTTCTGTAAGTCTTTAGATGACATTCTAGGATTCTTCTTTACCTCATTAAGCATTCTGCGCTGTGCTCTTGCAGTCATCTTTACAGGACGACCACGCCTAGGGAGAGTAGCAACAGTGCTGAACTTTCTCCTTTTGTAGACAGTCTGTCTTACCGTGGACACATGAACATCAAGGCTTTTGGAGATACTTTTGTAACCCTTTCCAGCTTCATGCAAGTCAACAATTCTTGATCGTAGGTCTTCTGAGAGCTCTTTTCTGCGAGGCATGGTTCACATCAGGCAGTGCTTCTTGAAACCAGTAAAACCAAAACTGGTGTGTGTTTTTAAAGGGCAGGACAGCTTTCAGCAACACATCCAATAATATCACACTGATTGGACTCAAGGTTGGCTCACTCCTGGCTCCAATTAGCTCTTGGAGAAGTCATTAGGCTAGGGGTTCACATACTTTTTCCACCCTGCACTGTGAATGTTTACATGTTATGTTCAATAAACACATGAAAACATATGTTTGTGTTGTATTATTTTAAGCAGACTGTGTTTTTCAAATTGTTGTGACTTAGATGAAGATCAGAGCACATTTTATGACCAATTCATGCAAAACTCCACGTAATCCCAAAGGGTTCACATACTTTTTCTTGCCACTGTGGACATGATATTGCTGTTGCTCCCTCTGCATTCACTCAGGGGTTATTCCCTGTGCCAGCTCCTGAGTGGGTGTGCATATAACCTGGACACACCCTTCCTTCCATGCTCTGTCATTTTCCGGTTTCCCTGTGTATGTGAGGTCCTGCGTGCCCCCTCATCCTGTCTGTCAGCATTATTCCTTGTTCTGTTATAATCCATGGATCCTGTGACTGGACTTTATATTGCGTAGCCCACTATCTGTTGGGACTGGAGATCTGCCTGGATTCCTGTGCTCCTGTTAGCTACCTATCCTGAGAATCACCTTTGTCTGGCCCTTGGTGATATTCCTGTGGAGTCTACAGTCCGTGACTACGTGACCCACTATCCTTTGGGTCCTAGAGACTTTCTTGGCCGCCAGCCATCCATCCTGTGTCGGCTGCTTAAGACCTTCATTCAAGGTATTGCTACGCAAGTGGAGTCTCCAGCTTCTGACTGCAAATGCCCCCCACAATTATATAGGCACAGACCCCAAAAATTATAAATACCCAGCAGCACAGACCCCCAGAATTAAATATACCCAGCAGCACATGCCCCCAGAATTGAATATACCCAGCAACACAGACCCCCAGAATTTAATATACCCAGAGCATGCCCCCAGAATTTAATATACCCAGCAGCAGGGGCGGACTGACAACTCATGGGGCCCCCGGACAATAGAAAATCATGGGGCCCCTTGTGCTACACCCACCCACAAACCACACCCATATTAAGCTCCATCCACATATTTGAGTTATGTAATTTATTTCTCTACACCACAGCAATAAAACTCACAACAATGTGCAGTGTGTATGAGCGCAACAGAGATTCACAGCAATAAATTTCACTGTAAGTGCGGTGTGTATGAGTGTATCACAGAGCTCCACAGCAATAAAACTCACTGCAATGTGCACTGTGTATGAGCGCATCAGAGATTCACAGCAATGTGCGGTATATATGAACATATCACAGAATCCACATCAATAAAACTCACTGTAACGTACGGATTCATTCAACCCCCCAGCATATCAATTATCTTATTCACCCCCCCAGCATTTCATTGTTGTCTTATCCAACCCCCCACTTTAGGATATCATTGTCACCCCCCCTTCCCACCCCAGCATATCATTGTCACCCCCTTCCCCCCAGCAAATCATTGTCACCCCCAGCATATCATTGTCACCATATCATTGTCACCCCCTTGCCCCCAGCATATCATTGCCCCCCATTCATCATTGTCATTATATCATTGCCCCCCCCCCGCTCACCATTGTCACCATACCATTTCCCCCCTCACTCACCATTGTCACCATGTCATTGCCCCCCCACCCCGCTCACCATTCAATATTGAAAAATCTTCTGGTCTGGAGGAAGCAAGCTGGCTGGGCTGGACCGTGCACGTGTTTGAATGTCCTCCCCTGCTCTGACACTGCGGGCCCTGCCTGCATCACGTGAGGGGGCGGCAACATTGCAGCGTGTGCCAAGATCGTGTTTATAATATGGGCAGGCACACGCTGGCTGCGCCGTTGCGACAGTTTGGGAAGGAGTTCGCTACTGGGCCAGACGATCAAAGCTCCGGTAACCGGGGTCTGGATACTAGAGCTGAGGGCCCACTGTGCATGGAAAAACCGGGCCCCTACTAACCTGCGGGCCCTCGGGCAGTGCCGCGGTATCCAAACGCAAACGGGTTAAGTAACCCATTTGCGTTTGGTACCTTGCTCTTTTCAGGGCAAGGTTACTGTTCTTTGCGCTCCCTATACTTAACAAGGGGAGCACAAAGTGTTAATCTTAAAGTGATTAACGTCCGGCTCTGGTTAGCAGAAAGTTAACCAGAGCCATGACTTGGTGTTAACGGATTCCACTTCTGCAGAATCCCTTAACACCAGCCTAAAAATAAGAAAACAGAATCCTATACTCATCTCCTGTCCCATGGCGAGGATCGTGGCTCTGTCCGCCTCCTCCGGCCGGCGGGAGCAGGGAAATACTGGGGGAAAAGTCCCGCCAGTCTCTACCTGCTTATCACTACGCTGACCGGCCGGATCTCGCGAGCCGAGATCCAGCAGGTCTTGTGACCGCCGGCGTCTGGCTCAATTCCATCGAGTGGATGCTCGCGGCTGCGCTCAGTGCTGCCGCGAGCATCGTGGGGATGTACCCTGGGCTAACAATGCAGGCAGCTTTTTAAGCGCCTGCATTGTAATTCCACGCTAAAACGGGGTGCAGTTTTTTCACCCTACTGCCCCCGTTTTAGCGTGGAGATTGTAATTTAGCTCTATATGGGTTATTCAGAAAGCATTTCACTGAAATTTCATTGCTTTCTCTTTTGGCACTCCTCGGTGCGTTTCGGCGATTTCAGTTCCCTGTGAATTCACTATTCGCTGCAGGGTCCCCAAAGGACATTGAACGTGGAGCCGCTGAAGACTGCCGAACCGTCCGCCAAATGCCGATCAGCCTGCCGAACGCCAAAGACAGGCAATGAGGCTGCCTAAGACCACCAAACAGACCTCCGAACTGCAGAAAAAAAAACAGAACTGCATGACACTGTGTGGAAAAAAAAAGGTCCTACAAAAAATAAAAACGATAATATTTTTTTTACATTGAATCCTGTAGGATTCACCTGGTTAACCCCATAGTGACCGGCGGTTTTACAAAACTGCTGTTTTTTTTACGTTTCTGCGCTGATTGTGTTTAGATCAAATTGTCCTCTTACTCATATATGCAACCCACACATATTATATACCGTTTTTCTTCCCATTAAATGTACTTTCTAAAGATACCATTATTTCCATCATATTGTATAATTTACTATAAAAAAATATGAAATATGATGAAAAAATGGTAAAAGCACACTTTTTCAAAATGTAATCCCCAAAATCTACAACCGCCAAAAAAGACCCGGCTAAGGCTAGGGTCAGACGAAAAGCATTTTTCTCGTCGTCCGTGAAAAAGTGCATTCGAACGAATGGAAGTATTTTTCCACGGAATACGCGATAGTGGTCACACGATGCGCATTTTCATCCGTGATTTTGTATGGATCATCAATAATCCGTGCCTCTGGACTTTATGTAGGCCGGACATTAGCAGCGTCTGACGTCTCCTAATCACGCACACACGCCGCTAGCGGACGCAGCGTACTCTGTACGTCAGTACTAGCGGTATCACGTTCTCCAAAAAATGCACTCGTTTGCCGCTTGCGTTGCCCGGCCGAAATTTTGTGCGGCCGTACTTCGTATATTGGCCGTCATTTGCTGCTACTACGGCCGTGATAAAGTGCGGCTGCACGCGCGCGTTTGCACTGCGTTCGTCTGACCCCAGCCTAAATAGTTTAAAAATTCTGTCCTGAGATTAGTAATACCCAATTTTTACATGGGGTAATAGAGGGCTCCATAAGAGCCCCTCTAAACATACCATGTACGTCCGCAGGTCTAAGGGAGAATTCCCGATCAAACGTTCAGCGGTCGGGAAGGAGTTAAACCTATTTAACTGAATCACTGAAAATCAGGGAATTTCACTGACACTTCGTTGCAGTTTGGCGCTCTCTGAATAGAATAACCATTACTTCTCTATGGGACAATTTCGATGCCGCCGAAGATTGCCGATCTGTGATGAACTGCGCATATTTCGCTGTCGATTCGCCAGTATTGGCCTTGCATACAGTCTTTTCACATTTCAACCAGTAGACATGAGAGATTAGTGTGACGGCACAGCCGTCATTCACAATTATTTGTTACAATTTATTTCAAGTGTATTGTACTATGTGACTGTAATCGCTACGCCCAGCCGGGCCCGGGCCAGGATCTGCAAGTACTGTGCACTGGCTAAAACCCAGCATATTTCACTGTCAATTTGCCAGTACTGTAGATACTCGAGTATACCAAAATCTACCTTAAAGTTGAAGGGGGTCAGGGTATATTCAAGACATCTTTATCATGTGTAAAAAAAACTTGATTTGATCAGGGATCCCAAGTCTCCTGGAAGTTTCGGTAGTCTCCCTGAAGTGACTGCGGACTCCCTGACACCCGCAAACCCTTCAGGAACTCCCAAATTCAGGAGAGGTGGGATCCATCACGGCCAGAGGGCACGCTCGGTTTAATTCACAATTGGCTTAAAACCGAGCATGCACCTTCGCTCTGCCCAGCATGCCAGGAGGTATAGTTTTCTGACCTCCGGCTCCAGCAGGCATGTTCATCCACCGCGTCGTCCGCCAATAGCCAGCGCCACCCCGTTATTGCCCCGTCCTAACATCACTGCAGATGCGCTGCGTGATTCTCCTCACATTCTAAATGTGAGGAGAATCACATGGCGCCCCTGTAGTGACGTTAGGAACTCGTTTGGGGGGTGGCTGGCTATCAGCTGACGATGTGGTGGATGAGCCTGCCTGCTGGAGCCGTAGGTCAGAAAACTACACCTCCCGGCTTGCTAGCTATTGGTGAATGATTCACTGCGTTGGTCGCCTCGTTCCACCGGCCATCTTATCGCAAGTAAAGAAGATGTGTGGCCGGCGGCTTCATACTTACAGGGTTATTCAAAGAGTTTCGAATTGCAGGCGAAAGGTAACCGAACGCTGAAAATCTGTGTTCGGCTACCTTTCCCAGCCATTCCGCTATTCAGAGAGCAGGTAATTCGCCAAATGTTGGTGAATTGCCTGCACATGCGGTGCCTATTCGAGGGCAGTGAATCCCCATAGAGAAGCAATGCTTAGTCTATTCAGAGAACAAAACCAGCAGTGAAAAGTTGCCGAATTGCCCTGCCATTCGGTGGTTTAATTCGGCAGGTTTATTCAGGGGAATCCCATAGGCTTCAATGTTAAAAATATTCCTGTTTTAATTCAATATCTAATAAACCGTTCATTATAATATTCTGCAGTAAAAAGTCTCTTTATAGATTTTTTAGGACCTTTTAGGCATTTTTGGGGATTTTTTTGAAAGCCTTTTATTTTTTTATTTTTTTTAAATCGTTTTTTCTTTTTTCTGTAACAGCCCTTTTTATAATCATTCATTGGATCTCATATGTAAATTTCAGACATTTTCGCTCAGTAGTTTGTTTGCAAGCAGCGTTTCACTTTTCAAACATTCAAGCATACTGTTTTTTGTTTATTTTCTTCACCTCCTTCGTCTGCGGTGTCGGGTTTTTCCGACGGCTGCTCTGCGCTTTGATCGGCTCCTGCTCGGGTTTCTCCGGCGTCTTCGGTATGTCAATCCAGATGTTTTTGCGGGTTTCGGTGTGTGTTCGCCCTCGTTTTGCAGTGAGTTTTCGGTGGGTTTGCGGTGGCTTTTCCCTACATTACGGCGGCCCTGTGGTGCTTGCTGAATACACCGCAGGGTCGCCAAAATGGGATTGCCAAATCGCACCGAATTGAAGAGAACGAAAAGTCACCGAACGTGCGGTGACTTTTCGATTCTCTTTGAATAACCCTGATAGTAACAACTACAATCATTCTAGAGCAGAGCACCCTGGCCTGAGGGGTAGCCTGAGGGGTAGCCTGAGCGTGTTAAGAGAACCTCGAAGGATTTTAATTGTTTAGATTATACTTTTATATACAGTAAACAGTATGCTTTTATAATTTTACTCCTCGCGCAATATTCGAGTCTTGACCATTCTCTCAGTTCCATAATAAATCTTCATTGCGTTATATTTGGATTGGGCTATATTCGATTATCTATGGTATTTGTCAAATTGACAGCTTTCTGAATAGACAAACTGCCACAAAATTGCACTGTATGGTGAAATTCACACAGTGTTATTCAAAGAGAATCGAAAATACACCGCACGTTCGGTGACTTTTCGTTCTCTTCAATTCAGTGTGATTTGGCCATCCCATTTTTGCGACCCTGCAGTGTATTCAGCAAGCACCACAGAGTCGTCGTAGTGCAGGGAAAAGACGCCGCAAACCCGCCAAACACTCACCGCAAAACCCGGCGAACATATACCGAAACCCGCAAAAACATCTGGATTAACCCCGCCGAACACGCCGGAGAAACCCTAGCAGCCGCCGATCATAGCGCACAGCAACTGCCGGAAAAAGCCGAAACCGCAGATGAATGGAGTGAAAAAAAAACAGTACGCTTGAATGTTTGAAAAGTGAAACGCTGTTTGCAAAGAAACTGCAGAACGAAAATGTCTGAAGTTTACATATAAGGTCCAATGAATGATAATAAAAAGGGCTGTTACAGAAAAAAGAAAAAGAAAATTAAAAAAAGGAATAAAAATTTTCGCAAAAAATCCCGAAAAATGCCTAAAAGATCCTAAAAAATCTATAAATAGACTTTTTACTGCAGAATATTATAATCAACGGTTTATTAGATATTGAGTTAAAACGGGAATATTTTTAACATTGAAGCCTATGGGATTCGCCTGAATAACTGAATAAACCTGTCGAATGAAACCACCGAACAGCAGGGCAATTCAGCAACCTTTCACTGCTGGTTTTTGTTCTCTGAATAGATGAAGCATTGCTTCTCTAAGGGGCTTTCACTGCCCTCGAACAGGCAACGAACAGGCACCGTATGTGCAGGCAATTCACCAACATTTGGCGAACTGCCTGCTCTCTGAATAGCCGAATGGCCAGGAAAGGTAACCGTACGCTGAATTTAACTGTTCGGTTACCTTTCGGCCACAATTCAGATCTCTTTGAATAACCCTGACAGATTCAGTGGCAAGTTCACTGCTTATTGAATAACCCCTTATGTCTTATAAGCATCTGCGTAAAGCACAGCGATGATCACACGTTACCTGTGCACAGTAAAGATGATTTTCAAGCCGAGAAAGTCTGGATGAGTTTCTATAAACTGTTTAGTCACATCTTTGTAAGCAGCCATCAACCAGGACCGGTCATGAACTGTTCCATCCAGCTCATAGATCTGTGGGGATAGATTTGTGTTAGTCAGTTGTTTAGCAAATTAAATAATTTGATATTTTAGGAAATAAAAGAAGAAAGAAACTGACCGGGGGAAGCATGGCTCTCAGCTCTATATACTGTATATTATCTTCATATAGTTCACGAAGTCCCTCATATGTGTATGCTTTAAATACAGGAGCATAGCAGATAAGTCCAGAGGCAGATATAAAAGCTCCTTCAAACCGGTGCCAAATTACATCCTGTGTTGGGTACGCCAGTTCTGGTGTGTCAGTTAGCAATGTTAGGTTACCAATTAGGCTGAAATAAAAAATAAAAAAAATAAAAGTGCTTCAAATTAATGAAGCAAAACATACACAGAGAGCGGTGAAAAGCAGGAGAATGACTGGAGAATGGAAAATTCTAGGTCAAAATAACCGATTTGGAAAGTGAGATGAACGGGAGAATTTTTCTGGTTTGGCTATTTTGACCTAGAATTTTCAATTTTCCAGTCATTCTCCTGCTTTTCACCGCTTTCTGAATAACCCTGACAGTGTTCAATATCCAAAATATTTGTAGAATTCAGAAGATATCCTGTCAACATAAATAAGGCATAAACCAACTTCATTATACACTCATTTTACAGTTTTTAACACTAGTTTTTGCTTTTATAAATAAAACGAATCTTGAACATCTAAATATTTGATGGCGACAACATTGTATATAGTGGATAAAAATTGCCTTTTTCTGTGTACCTTTTGCTAAAAGACAAAATTCAAGTAACCTGAGCATTATTTCACTGTTCAGCAAATAATAACAGACAGAAGTTAAAGCAAAAATGTATTAAATAAAATTAGACGTCATGTCCTACCAGCACCCACCACGAAACTATACAATGGCTATGCATGCAGAGATGCGTATACAGAGAAATGGAAACAGAAAAATTATGTTCAACAGCCTGGGTTGCCAGCCAAAATCATGGGACCCCCTTATTGACCCACTAGACACTTCAATAACTTAAGTATTTTGGCCCTGGCAGGTGTAGTGTGTGGGTATTTTCCCCTTTTTAAAACTTTTTTTATTCATGTTATTTTAATTAAATTGTTTTTTATTGGAGCCACTGCTGGTCTGATTTTCTTTTAATGAGCCTGATTCCTGTTCAACTGACTGACCAAACAAGCCTGGAGGAATTCCTTGGCGTTATTCTGATGGTCCGGAGTTCAGGAGGCAACACAATCTATCAGGAGAGGGTAACCAAGTACCTGCTATGTGCCTAAGTTATTTATCTTGTGAGTGCCAATCCAGTGGGGGCATAATTGATTAAATGTTGTATCTGCAATCTGCACTATGTGTGTATTGATTTGTCTTGCAGATTATGCTTCACAATTCTCTTTCCTTTAAACAAAAAAGCACCAGCTTCTCATACTGCAGTACAATTAAAGGGATATGCATGTCTAGAAGAAAAAAAAGACATTTAAACATTTTCATACCTGGGGGCGTGGTCGGCTGTGAAGGAGAGAGGACGTACATCGGTGGAGTTCCGCTCTATTTTGCCCTGCTAGGGGCGATTTGAGTGCCTTTCTCCTTCGAATATTTTTGCCAAGAGGCCCCTCTGTGACTGACCACTGGATCTGCTATGTCCAGAGTCCGTTTAGCTCCCCCCTCCGGAACAGAGACTCTTTCCCCGGTGGCTAGTCTCGGCCTGCATGCGGCCTTGGCGGCCATAATGCGCCCTACCTTTGTCCATGGACCCCGGCGCTGCCGCTCCTTTGCTGCCATGGAAGGAATAGCCCTCTGATGAGCATTTGAAACGGGCCGTGGTGACGGTGGGACCCCGCCTCTGCAGCTGATGGTGAGGAGAAGGACAGAGGTGGGCACGGGGCCTGGATGGAAGGCATCTCCCCTCCCCCTCTCACGGACCCAGGAGCTGCGATATCGGCGCCGAATGCCTGCTTAGTGCTGTTGGGAGAGGATGATGACATCCCAGTCTGGCACAGGGGTATGGCGCAGAATGAAGGAGGTGATGTTGGCCTGTCGAGGGGGGAAGACCCACCTGCCGCTTGGAGACGATGCTGCTTCACCGCAGGACCCTGCCGTTGGTCGTAAGCCTGTTGAGTCGGATGGGGGCATTATACCGCAGCTGAGATGCTGTCCCGGGAACCTGACGCTCCAGGAGTGACCTTGTGCCCTGGCACACAGCTGCCGGGGGATTCGCCAAAGGCGGATGTGCAGGGCCAGCCGGCAGATTGTGGTTCACCTGCCCGGGCGGTGTCTGCAGGGCCTGTGGTGACCCGCGCTGGTCCACCCGGGTGCCCTCCTGTGGAAATGGTGATGATGGAGAGCTTCCTGATCCGGTGGTTAATGAGGGAGCTGCTGCTGGCCCCCTACATGCCCCGGAGAGTGGTCTGTGGCCACTGTGTGCCTGAAGAGTCTGAACACGCCGGGTTGCACTGTGGGACGCTGCCTGCGGTGGCTCTGATCCCGTTCCTGGATACGGGCTGAGGAGACCTGCCACTGCACACACTTTTCTGCGGACCTACACCCGTTGTTGAGCCGTGTTTTGAAGTCCATTCTATTTTTTTTCCCTTTCTTTTGAGATGACCCCCCACGTTTCCCTAACTGAAAACCTGCATGCTGAGACTTTGTTTTGCCCCCCCTCCCTCTGTAGTACCCCCTACCCATTTTTGATATTTTGGCTTCCATGGGATACCCCGGGGCACAGCAGTGGCCTGGTTCCCGGTTTGGCCCCTGGGTGCCTGGGCCTGGTGCCTTTTACCCCCATAGACCTCTCCCACAGTCTTTGGCCATCTGGGACTTCGCCAGGCCAGTTCAGGCCTCTGCCATCCCCCCCCCCGCTTTTTTTTTCTCTTCCCCATATTCCCTCCATCTCTCACACGCAGAGTTTTTCTACCTTGATGAGACCCCCCCCCACTCGGGGATGATTTTTGCTAACGCATTGCTGTTCTTAGATGACTTTTATCTTTTATACTTTTTACCAATTGCTGTTTTTCTGAAGACAGGTTTTGGCCCAGCGCGGCTATTTTTGTGCTGTTTTGTGATGTTATTTGGCCCTGCGAGACCATTCATTATTTTGCAGTATGATGTAAAGCTGACGGTTTTCCAAAAATAAACACCTTTGAATATAAAATTTTTAAACCTATAAACAAATTAGAACAGATCAATAAAAGTTTTAAAAATTTGTAGAAAAAAATGGATTTTCTTGCGTAACCCCATAGTGACCGGGCGGTTTTACAAAAGTCCACCCGAAAGTGCCAGCTGCTGTTTTTACGTTTCTGCACAGTTTGTGTTTTAGGTTAAATTTTCCTCTTACTCGTTTATGCAACCCACACATATTATATACTGGTTTTCCCGCCATTAAATGGACTTTCTAAAGATACCATTATTTCTCTCATATCGTATAATTTACTATAAAACAAATATGATGAAAAAATTGAAAAAACACACTTTTTCAAAATTTAATCCCCAAAATCTACAACCAAGGCTAAATAGTTTCAAAATTTTGTCCTGAGGTTAGAAATACCCAATTTTAACATGTGTTTCCTTTGTAACCCCTTCACTGCTGGGCCATTTCACCTCTGTGCGCTGAGTTCATTTTGACCACTTTATGCTCAGAATTTTTAGATGCCAGCTTAAGTCCTATTTTATTAAACCTCCAGGCACAAATAATTTTTAAAAAAAAACCAATTTATTTATCATTATATTATTTTTTTAAAACATTATTTTACAACAAACCTG
This sequence comes from Leptobrachium leishanense, assembly GCA_009667805.1. Lineage (NCBI taxonomy): Eukaryota > Metazoa > Chordata > Amphibia > Anura > Megophryidae > Leptobrachium > Leptobrachium leishanense. Next base: position 251,681,602 of record CM019065.1, read on the forward strand.
GTTATGTTTTGTATCATTGGAAAGGCCATGATCAGGCCTCTCTAATGATATACAAAATGACCCTCTAACTGCCACAGATCGGGATATATAAACAGGGATAAAAAATTCCCCCTATCTCTACTTGGCAGCTGGGGGTTAACTGGCCCACTGACATCCTCACACATATGGTGCAGTATTACAAAGCTGGTGCTAACTTAACCAGAGCTGTTGTAAACTTACAAGAGTCATTATAGCCTATGGAGCTGTTAACAACAGCTCTGGTTAAGTTAGCACTAACTTTGTAATATAGCCCATGGTGTGGATGTCAGTGGGTGGTGGGTGACCCGGAGGCTTGGCTGACATCCAAGATGTCAGCCACTTCTGGGTTTGAATCGCGATCCGACAACGAAGGGGTTAATGCAATGGAGAGACTCGCCCTTTTCCCGCAGTGCAATTTGTTTTTTGGTAGCATTTACCATTGGGGAGATAGAGGGCTCCAAAGGAGCCTCTCTAAACGTACCATGTATGTCCGCAGGTCTAAGGGAGACTTCCCAATCGGACGTACATGGTACGTCAGCAGTCGGGAAGGGGTTAAACCTGTTTAACTGAATCACCGAATATCAGGGACCCCTTTGAACTCGATGTCTACAACAATTCAGTTTACTATGACATACAGTAGGGTACAAATAAATTTTTTGGTCCCAGTTGATATTAAAAAGGGCCAATAATCGGTCACAGATTTGTTTAGAAAGTCCACTTATAGGAATGCACTTTTGCATTTTGATAGTGCTCATCCAGACTCTCTCATCTGGTCACTGCCACGTAGTCAGTTGCTGAGAGTGTCAAGAGTGGTGAGCGATCCAGAGATCTGTGATATTAGATTGGAGGAAATGGTGAATAGATTTCGGGAGCGGGGTTACCCTGACCGACTCCTGCAGCGAGAGCGAGAGTGGATCAGGAGAGAGCCCCACAACATTATACAAAACACAGGTGCCCATGTCGGTGGGAAAAATAAGCAATAAGAAAACACATAAGGGGTTATTCAAAGAGATTCAAATTGTTGCCGAAAGGTAACTGAACACAGAAATTCAGCGTACGGTTACCTTTCCTGGTCATTTGGCTATTCAGAGAGCAAGGCAGTTCTCCAAATCTTGGCGAATTGCCTGCATGTACGGTGCCTGTTCGAGGGCAGTGAAATCCCCATAGAGAAGCAAGTCTATTAAGAGAACACCAAACTGCAGGGAAAAGTTGAATACACCGCAGGGTCGGCAAACTAGGATCGCCGAATCGTGACGAATTGCAGAGAACGAAAAGTCTCTGAACGTGCGGTCACTTTTCGATTCTCTTTGAATAACCTTGATAGAATCCCATTTGTTTCTAGATTTGGTACCCATTCAGACGCATTGCGTAAAATCCTCTCGAAGAATTGGCATATTCTGAGAGATATTTACCCTACGGTGGTGGAATTCCAGTCACCACCATCTTTTAAAAAGAGGCCGGTCTCAGAGAGTCCCTAGTGAGAGCTGAATTTACTAGCAAAAAAGATACTAGACAATTTTTTGGTGAACATAAGAATGGCATGTTCCCCTGTTTTAATTGCTCCTGCTGCAATGCGATTACATGAGGTGACTTTTTTGTTCAACCCCACTCTGGACAGAAGTATATGATCACAGAGATTTACATGTAATTCCAGCTTGTTGTTTACCTGCTGAAATGCCCTTGTGGGTGGATTTATATTGGGGAGACAACACAAAAAATAAAGAACAGAATCACCAAACACAAATCTGACATTCGCTTAGCGCGAGAAGAGTTATCAGTTCCTTCACATTTTTGTAAAACAGGCCATACGGTTTCACAGTCAAGGTTTCAAGTGATTGATACTGTGCCAAAACTATCCAGAGGGGGCGACAGAGAGAAACCTTTGAAAAAAAAAAGAACTTTACTGGATCCATCACTTGAAAACCATTGAGCGATTAGGCCTTAATAGGGAATTCGACCTCTCCCCGTTTCTTTTAATCCTGGTAATTACTGTAGATACTCGAGTATACCGCTAGATTTTGGTGACAAAAGTTTACCTTAAAATTGGAGGGGTCGTGTTATATTCTAGACATCTGCATCGCCTGCTAAAAAAAAAAAAAAAACTTGACTTGCTCATGGATCCCAAGTCTCCCTGAATATCGACGGACAACGCGGTGGATGAGCCAGCCTGCTGGAGCCAAGAGGTCAGAAAATGACACCTCCCGGGATGCTGGCTATTGGTGAACGATTTATCACACTTCACGAGCCATCTTATCACAAGTAAGAAGACGGGTGGTCGGCACCTTCATATCTTAGTAACAACTACAATCATTCTAGAGCAGAGTACCCTGGCCTGAGGGGTATCCTGACTGTTAAGAAAACCTGGAAGGATTTTAATGGCTTCCCAGTAAAGTATACTTTTATAATTTTGCTCCTCGCATTATATTCGAGTCTTGAGTATTCTCATTTCCATAATAAATTTCTATCCATTGCGTTATATTCGGGTCGCGCTATACTCAAGTATCTACGGTACTAATATGCTGATGCCTAGGTCTCATCTTGGACAAATGTTTTCTAGCTATGTAAGCATATAAAGAATTAATTAATGTAATGATTGTATAATGATAATTTGTGTCTCTTTAATAAATAGGAAATACGTAATGTAATACATGCTTTACATATTTGATATTGTTTTTAATGGTGTTCTATCTTAAGTGTGTTCACATGTAACCATTGATTGTTGTAAGCCATTAGTGACAGCACTGATTGGTAATGCTATTTATACAGTCATGGCCGAAATTGTTGGCACCCCAGACATTTTTCCAGAAAATCAAGTATTTCTCACAGAAAAGTATTGCAGTAACACATGTTTTGCTATACACAGGTTTATCCCCTTTGTGTGTATTGGAAAAAAACAAAAACAGGGAGGAAAAAAAGCAAATTGGACATAATGTCACACAAAACTCCAAAAATGGGCTGGACAAAATTCTTGGCACCCTTTCAAAATTGTGGATAAATAAGATTGTTTCAAGCATGTGATGCTCCTGTAAACTCACCTGGGGCAAGTAACAGGTGTGTGCAATATAAAAATCACACCTGAAAGCAGATAAAAAGGAGAGAAGTTCACTTAGTCTTTGCATTATGTGTCTGTGTGTGCCACACTAAGCATGAACAACAGAAAGAGGAGAAAAGAACTGTCTGAGGACTTGAGAACCAAAATTGTGGAAAAATATCAACAATCTCAAGGTTACAAGTCCATCTCCAGAGATCTAGATTTGCCTTTGTCCACAGTGCGCAACATTATCAAGAAGTTTGCAACCCATGGCACTGTAGCTAATCTCTCTGGGCGTGGATGGAAGAGAAAAATTTATGAAAGGTTGCAATGCAGGATAGTCCTGATGGTGGATAAGCTGCCCCAAACCAGTTCCAAAGAAATTCAAGCTGTCCTGCAGGCTCAGGAAGCATCAGTCTCAGCGCGAACTATCCGTCGACATTTAAATGAAATGAAACGCTATGGCAGGAGACCCAGGAGGACCCCACTGCTGACACAGAGACATAAAAAAGCAAGACTACAGTTTGCCAAAATGTACTTGAGTAAGCCAAAATCCTTCTGGGAAAACGTCTTGTGGACAGATGAGACCAAGATAGAGCTTTTTGGTAAAGCACATCATTCTACTGTTTACCGAAAACGGAATTAGGCCTACAAAGAAAAGAACACCGTACCTACAGTGAAATATGGTGGAGGTTCAGTGATGTTTTGGGGTTGTTTTGCTGCCTCTGGCACTGGGTGCCTTGAATGTGTGCAAGGCATCATGAATCTGAGGATTACCAAAGGATTTTGGGTCGCACTGTAGAGCCCAGTGTCAGAAAGCTGGGTTTACGTCCGAGATCTTGGGTCTTCTAGCAGGACAATGACCCCAAACATACGTTAAAAAGCACCCAGAAATGGATGGCAACAAAGCGCTGGAGACTTCTGAAGTGGCCAGCAATGAGTCCAGATCTAAATCCCATTGAACACCTGTGGAGAGATCTTAAAATTGCTGTTGGGAAAAGGCACCCTTCCAATAAGAGAGACCTGGAGCAGTTTGCAAAGGAAGAGTGGTCCAAAATTCCAGGGGAGAGGTGTAAGAAGCTTATTGATGGTTATAGGAAGCAACGGATTTCAGTTATTTTTTCCAAAGGGTGTGCAACCAAATATTAAGTTAAGGGTGCCAAGAATTTTGTCCAGCCCATTTTTGGAGTTTTGTGTGACATTATGTCCAATCTGCTTTTTTTCCTCCCTTTTTTTGTTTTGTTCCGATACACACAAAGGGAATAAAAATGTGTATAGCAAAATAGGTGTTACTGCAATACTTTTCTGTGAGAAATACTTGATTTTCTGGAAAAATTTCTGGGGTGCCAACAATTTCGGCCATGACTGTATGTTGTAAGTTGACCTTCACTTCAGACTCGACAAAGATCCATCAGGGTCAAAACGTCGTTTTTCTTATGCTGAGGAATAAAATCCATCATTAATACTGAAGAGTGGCAGATTTATTTATTTATCACTGTACTATGTATGTCCACGGTCGTTAAGGGTACTTCCCCATCAGACGTACTAAGTACGTCAGCGGTCATTAGAAGTACGTCAGGGGATAAACTCTGTCAGTTCATCTTCTTTGTCCACGCCCCTCAGCTAGGGGTGTTCCTTCAGCTCCCACGTCCTGAAAATTCCCCGCCTTCTCCCCACCCCATCAAAGCTTCACATGAACTAGCACAAGCTCTGCACGTGAAACCCTGTGCACACTCAGTAATATAAGCTATGACTGCAACTGTGAAAGCAAGAGACACTCCCGCTCGCTCACACACTCACCTACTGACTCGCTCACACACACGCTCGGTCACACACAAACAGACTCACTCACCAGCTGACTCACACTCACGCCTGCACAGGCACAGACTCCCTCACCCACTGACACGCTCACTTGCGCTTTTTCATGTTTTACATACTCACTGTCTCACTCACACTCCCTCACAGTCACTCACTCTCACTATTCTTGTGCTGTCTGTCTCTTGTGTGTGGCTCTCTCACTGCACCTTTTCTTGCGCTTGCTCTGCTTTATCTTGCTATCTGTCTCTCTTTACCTTTTCTTGTTGTGTCTTTATGCTTTATTTTTCTGTCCATCACTTTGCTGTCTCTTTTTTCTCCCTGTGTGTGTTTATTTCTTTCCTTCCCTGTCTCTGCAGTAGCTGGGGGTGAAAGAGTAACAGATTGTAATGGCACTCAGCCCGCCCTCCCCTCAGCTCACAGTGGAGAAGGGAGGTGGAGCAACTCAGTCACACATGCTCAGTGCGTTTTATTATATATATACCTAGGTATACACACTGATTGTTTAACTCAAAGTGCCTCTTGAGGTGGACGTGGAAAATGGCAAGAAAGAAAAGCAGGTAAAAATGAAAAAAATATATTTACTTGCTTTTTGTGCCTGCCGAATGACACTATCAACTCATTCAAAAGGCATTGCACATTTTTAAAAGCACACTAGCAAAGCATGCCTGTCCCTTTAAGTGCTTAACACATCTAGTCATTGTAATGCACAGCAGAGGCAGGAGTCAGTGCAGGGACTTAACTGGTAGGTAAAGTGCATATGTACAGAGCTACAGGTTTTCTCCTGGCTGAAAGTACATTGTGAGCATGTTTTAGTAAATTATTCCATCATACTATTGAATTGAACACACAATTTAACAGATTTGTTAAATCAGAGGCTCTTTGAAGCATGCTTGTATGTGCTTTAAATAATTGTGTACACCAATGTCAGCAAACTTGGTCCTAAATATAATTTGAAACTACATCTCCTTGGGACTGCCGATGGGAGCGGATGCACTTTGCTGCGCTCCATAGCTGACCTCCTATATAATTATATAATTTGCGTCCGTCTGGTTTGCGTTCCCTATTTGTGCCACGACACCTCCTGGAGTTAGGGAGCAGGTGCCACACCGAATTGCAGGTTTCCCCGACGGCATCTGTGCCGGTCCCCTGGGTGTGACCTACCCCGGCAGTCATCTTTGTGACCTACTGCGTCGCTTTAGACTGCTGGTCCCTGTCCCCCCTGGGAACTGAAATTGACTAGACGGCATTTTCCTTGGGCTGTGGCCCTTGGTGACTCATCTGCACCTGACCCGTCCTGGGGACTGCTTGGCTTTTCCGCACTGATGCACCCTGATTCAATGCTGCTCACGTGGGGGATGCTGGTGGTGATGATGGAAGAGTTCCGGGAGCAGTGATTCCTGGCCAGATGGGAAGCTGGATGGTGCTGCGAGGTGGTCCCGGCATTGATGACTGCTGCATGACCTGAGGCAGAGATGGCGGAGGTGAGATCCTGCAGTGCTTCTGCTATTGAGAGCGGGTTTGGCTCTGTGGTCTGTGTGGCTTCCTCCCCTTCCCGACCGGACAAGCTTTGGACTCCCCAGATGTCTTACCTGTGCCTGAGGTCGGTGACCGGTTCGCCATCTGTTTGGGCCCTTGAACATCCTGCCTTCTCTTGGGGCACCAGAGCTACATGACGATTGCTGGCTGGCCCGGTCATTGAGGAGAGTGGTGGTCGATCCACTGCCACTGTGGCTGCACTGCAGGTCCTGCTCCATGGAGGTATCTCTTCTCCTGTAGAGGCATCCTCGTCTGACCTGGCCCTTCTCCTCCCTGACCTCTTGTCTTCTCCGCAGGGGATCCAAGGTGATGTCCGTTTACATACAGGGTTATTCAGAGAGAGGTGAAAAGCAGGAGAATGGCTAGAGAATGGAAAATTCTAGGTCAAAATAGCCAATTTGGAAATTGAGATAAATGGGAGAATTTGACCTAGAGTTTTCCATTCTCCAGCCATTTTACACCTCTCTCTGAATAACCCTGATATGTTTTTATTTTTTGAGAAAGGATTTTACCAGGAAGGATACATTGAGATTTCTCTCGTTTTCAAGTATGTCCTGGGTGGCGAGTATGTACCGTTAGGTGTCTTGCCCAAGGACACTTACTGGAGAGGTTGCTCGCTGGGATCGAACCCATGACTCCACAGGCTCTCTCCATGCAGAGCAGTGATGTTACCTCTACTCCACCCAGCCGGTCGATAGTTACATAAGCTGAAAAAAAGACATGCGTCTATCGGGTTCAGCCTTTCACACATCACCTACTGCTGTTGATCCAAAAGAAGGCAAAAAACCCAGTCTGAAGTGCTCGCCAATATGCAACATACTGGGGAAAAATTCCTTCTTGACCCTGGTTCCTGGTTGGCCCTGGTTCCTGAGGATTGCGGAGATGGTGCCCTGAGATTCTCCTGCCTGTCTGTCTGTGTCCCTCGTTTTTGAAGAATTTGCGGCAGATGACCCCCCATGACCCCCCCCCTTTCTGGATCTTTTGAGGACTCTGTTTTACACCTCTGGGACGTGGCTTTTTGTATGTGTATGTTCACCCCCTCTCCATTGCGACAAGACCCTTACATGCTGCCCTGTGTATGTTTTGATGTTTCCCCCTTTCCCTGGCATTTTTGTTGAAATGACCCCTGCCCCACTTTCACTTAGTTTTTTTAATTTTACCCCACCCCTTGTATATGTTTTTAAGCCCATTGTTTGCTGCCATTTACTGGTAATAAATACCTATACTTTGGTTAACCCTGCGTCCAGCAATTTTATGGCCAAAAAGCTTCCACATCATCTGGAACCCTAGCTTCCAGGAAAAGGAAGCTTTGGGTTGCTGGAGGTCGAGACCTACAGAGGACCAAAACGGGAGCAGAGGAAGAGAAACCAAGCAAAAGTGAGGGATTACCGACCAGCAGCTTGCAACTTGAAGAAACAATCTGCGTAAGTGTGCTTTCATTTTACAACTGTAGCACATATAATCGCAGCACACTGTCCTAATTCCACTCTCTTCCTTGGAGGTACAAGAGAAAGAGAGGACAACAGGAACCTACGGAAGGGCTGTAAGGGCATAAGATCTACGAGCCCTGACAAACATTTTGTCTGGATATAGCCAGATACACATTTGCAATGGAGAGCATTGCACAGAACGGACACTAGGTGGCATTAGTACACCGCAAAGAGACTGCTCGTGGGTAACACTTGCAGGACTAAAACCATTTGCGTGTATATTTTATTCCATTTTATTGTTTGTGAAATAATCCGTGTTGTATGTTATTTGTGAAAATATTTGTTACAACTGTATATGTATTCAAGAGCAGATACATATAGAAACAGTGCCGTGAGCAGCGCCACACAGTGGAACATTTACTCTCTCTTCCGATGTTTATGTCGGCTATGCGTCTTCGTGAGGCTGCTGTGGCTCCCTCTGATGCCCCGCGGGATGTTTTGGCTGTCGCCAGGGACTTCTTGGCTAAAATGGCTCAGATGAATCTTCCGCAGACTCGCTCTATATTTCTCTTTGAGGATAAATCCTTATCCTTTTTTATGACCTGCCAATCCTTATGTTGATGGCAAGACGTTGTTTGTTGTTTCCAGGAGGCCACCGCAGCTTTGAGGATGGCGGGGATCTGCAACCGTTGGGGTGTCTCGGGCACTCTAGTCCGTCAGCAGTGTGAGCTTTCCCGTGTCTTTAATACCCCGGATGTTGCTTAGCCTCTATTATCTCAGCTTGGACTGTTACCGCTGGCTCCTGCCCAGTTGCCTGAGCCTGACCCCCCTGCTCGCAATTCCTCCTGCTCCACTGACCTGGACCCGGTGTAATGGGGGGAGTAGCGCCCACTAGAGAGCAGCGGAGTTTAGATCCTTAAGGACTGATAAATCTTTTTGACGTGTAAACACTGCTTGGCATATGCTGACTTATACGCTTGAGGCAGCGAGAATGAACAAAACACTGAGTTGCTACTAAGTACTAAAGGTTTCGAGACCGATAGAGCACGTTCAGAAATACAAAGATACGTCAGACAGTTGGTGAATTGCACGGACTGCAGGGCAGTCAGGAAATGAGCTGCTTCAACGTTTTATGATAATCGGGAGCAGATCAGCGGTACCTTAAGATATTCAGCGGCAACACATACACCTCGGGGTCTGTCGTGAGTACAGTATCGAGTAGATTTGATGGTGAGCGCACACGGAACATGAGCCGCATATAAACAGTACCTTTCGATCGCAGTTCTTATAAACATGTGTGGCCGGAGAACATGAGCCCTGGGTTGGGTATAGGAACCTAACGAGGCCACAGACGATACCCACAACTTAGAAGGGACAATACCCCAGTAACGTGTAAACACCCCACCGGCAAGCAAGGGGTTAAACCACCAAAGCACCACACAGATGTAGTGCTGTTTAAGATTATGTTGCTGCATTTACTTGGTTTGGCCACCAGAGGGAGACAGGCGCAATATGAACTATACTGGACACAAACGGAACTACAAATTCCATTGTGCTTTGCGGGGGAGACAAGAAGTGGGTGGGAGAGAGAGGAGGACATCCGCAGCCTCGTTCGAAGGAGAGCCAGTGTGAGCCGAGCGATGAAAGGTAGAAGACGCACGTGAGACTGCCAGGGTTCGAGACCAGGCCAGAGAGCAGGCGCTGCCTTGCGGGCGCTGCAGATCAGAGACAGTGCTTGGCGGAGACCTATCTGTACATCGCTGAGAGGTTTTGCACAGAGACAGAGTTCCGGTTTGGACCCAGAGTAAGGAGACCGCGATGATCCGCTGGGAGTGCAGGCGGTAGGCCGTAGTTCTCGCTGCAGAGATCGGACAAGCAGGAGAAGTGGATCCGGTGGCACAGAGTTCCAGTGCAATCCAGCGGAGAGACATCCTTGATCGGGCAGCGTAACAGATTGTCTAACTGTCTAACGGATGGGTGAGAGGCCTTCCAGGCCACAGTTCCAAGTTAAACAAAGCACGCTGCAGTATTGTTTAAATCTACAGGGCCCCAAAGTGACTAGTCGAAGATTTGCTCATTCCATTCACTGGCCAGTTGAATATAGTACCCGCAGGGCTTGAGTCGAGCGGGAACGCTGCGGGAACGGCGTTCCCGCACTTCTCGCTGTAACGGGGAGCCCCCTATAGGGTGAGGGGGAACCCCCAATCTGCAGAGATGAAGCCTTAAGGACAGGTATACAGCTTCCAGGGAACAAACCAAGATATTAACAGAAACTAGAAAGATCCCTAAGCCCTGACTGAGATCCTTGAAAGATGGTCTCGAAATACTAACTAGGCTAGGTTTGCAAGATGAATAAAACATAAACCAGACAGACAATAAATGCAGACATACAGATTCCAGGGAACAAACCGAGATATTAACAGAAACTAGAAAGATCCCTAAGCCCTGACTGAGATCCTTGAAAGGTGGTCTCGAAATACTAACTAGGCTAGGCCTGCAAGACGAACAAAACATAAACCAGACATACGATGAATGCAGGCATACAGATTCCTAAGCACGGTACAGTACAGGGGACAGACAGAAGAGAGATCCAAATACAAGAGCCAAAGGTCATACACGGAATATCATAACTAGAGGGGTCAGACAAGAGAGGGATCCTAAATACATGAGCCAGAGGTCATACACAGCAAATCAAAGTAAACCAGCATACAGGGACTAGGCAAGAAAGACTATCCTGGTCCAAGGATCAAGGGGAGTCCTGGTCGTACTTATAGGGCAGAACAGGTCATGTGACCGCAGACCAATTAGCCCAACAGATGGCCTGCAGGCTGAAAACAAAAAACAAACAGGAATCCCTGCTACCACCAGCAGGGGGCAAGGCCGAGACGTGACATAACCCCCTCCCTTACGGGTGACCTCCTGGGCACCCAAGAAAGAAAACATGGATGGCACGAAAACGGATAAGACCAGTCACCAGTACCCATTGGAATCCCGCTCAGACTCAGAGTAGTCAGTTTGTGCCTGAGCAAGCAAAGCCCTTTCATAAACCCCCAGGTCCTCTCTGCAGATCACTGCACCGTTAGAGGCCCGTACACAACCTTCGGTAACCGGGCTAGAGTCTCGTACCGGAGGATCCGACGGCATGAGTACCTTGGACCTGGAACGGAGTGAATCTTCCGTCCCATGTTGTTTACGGTTAGTCCTCTTGCGTCTCCTGGACCGTGATCTAGGAGTTCCGTCCACACTATGGTACATAGAGGTATTAGAGGTACTGCCAGATCCAGTGACGGTAGTCGTGCCCTGAGATTGTATATTACAACCCACAGTGGAACCACTAGACACAGTGGACTTACTGTCTACCCCAGAGACAATGACCTTGCCATTAAACGTGGCCCCGACCGATACAGTACAGGGTGTGTGCATGACTGGTACACTCTCGGGATATGGGACATCACCAGGACATGGTACAGTTGGCGCCACAACAGTCTTACACCTCTCCCCAGGAGGAGTATATTGTGGATCATCTGAATCAGAGTCTTCCAACAGCCCTTTCAGAATGTCAGGGTGTCTCTGGAGTACTACCCGGTGCCTCTCACGCATCCAAAAGCCAGAAGGCGTCCGTATATATTCCGTGGGAACACAATGTGATTTAGGGATCTCAATACCCTTTAAACCACCAGCTTGCTGAATTTCCCTGATTACTGTGCGGAGTAAGGCAACCTCGGACTTAGAGGGTGTAGTATCAATGGAACCAGAACAAAGTGTGGCAGTTTCAGAACCAGATTGGCTAGGGTTGATCACTTTTTCTTGTCTTCTCTTAGAGCAACACATAGACTTTGTGACCACCTCACAAGGCTTGACAATGGTGGGGACAACACAGGCCTCACTGTGGGGCAAGGGCACAGTGGTCTCATGTGCCAATCCAGGCACGTCGGCCTCATAACAAAACGTGGTCACAGCTGTCTCGTCTAACCTGGGTGCAGCTGTCATTGCTGACGTACAGCTTGTCCCGGACACCACTGGCAAGGTACCAGCCTCAGGCATCACAAATGACATATTGTCAGTACCCGACATGGCTGGCTTCTCATTACCAGTACCCGACATGGCTGTCTTCTCATTACCAGTACCCGACATGGCTGGCTTTGTGTCAGGGGAAGCAGACGTGGCTGGCTTCGTGCCAGGGGGAACAGACATGGCTGGCTTCGTGCCAGTGGATACAGACATGGCTGGGTTCATGCCAGTAGATACAGACATGGCTGGCTTCATGCCAGTGGATACAGACATGGCTGGCTTCATGCCAGTGGGAACAGACATGGCTGGCTTCGTGCCAGTAGCTACAGACATGGCTGGCATTTCATTACCAGTAAGAACAGGCATGGCTGGCAGCGTGCCAGTGGATACAGACATAGCTGGCTTCGTGCCAATAGATACAGACATGGCTGGCTTCATGCCAGTAGATACAGACATGGCTGGCTTTTTGCCAGGGGAAGCGGACATGGCTGGCTTTTCATTGCCAGTGGGAACAGACATGGCTGGCTTCGTGCCAGTAGCTACAGACATGGCTGGCATTTCATTACCAGTAAGAACAGGCATGGCTGGCAGCGTGCCAGTGGATACAGACATAGCTGGCTTCGTGCCAGTAGATACAAACATGGCTGGCATCTCATTGCCAGTGGGAACAGGCATAGCTGGCTTTTCATTACCAGTGAGAACAGGCATGGCTGGCAGCGTGCCAGTGGATACAGACATGGCTGGCATTTCATTGCCAGTGGGAACAGGCATGGCTGGCTTTTCATTACCAGTGATAACAGGCATGGCTGGCAGTGTGCCAGTGGATACAGACATGGCTGGCTTCGTGCCAGTAGAAACAGACATGGCTGGCATTTCATTGCCAGTGGGAACAGGCATGGCTGGCTTTTCATTACCAGTGAGAACAGACATGGCTGGCAGCGTGCCAGTGGATACAGACATGGCTGGCATCATGCCAGTGGATACAGACATGGCTGGCATCGTGCCAATAGATACAGATATGGCTGGCATTTCATTGCCAGTGGGAACAGGCATGGCTGGCAGCGTGCCAGTAGATACAGACATGGCTGACATCGTGCCAATAGATACAGACATGGCTGGCATTTCATTGCCAGTGGGAACAGGCATGGCTGGCAGCGTGCCAGTGGATACAGACATGGCTGGCAGCAAGCCAGTGGATACAGACATGGCTGGCTTCGTGCCAGTGGATACAGACATGGCTGGCTTCGTGCCAGGGGAAGCAGACATGGCTGGCATTGTGCCAGGGGAAGCAGACATGACTGGCATCGTGTCAGTAGATACAGACATGGCTGGCATTTCATTGCCAGTGGGAACAGGCATAGCTGGCAGCGTGCCAGTGGATATAGACCTGGCTGGCAGTGTTCCAGTGGATATAGACATGGCTGGCAGCGTGCCAGTGGATACAAACGTGGCTGGCAGCGTGCCAGTGGATACAGACATAGCTGGTAGCGTGCCAGTGAATACAGACATGGCTGGCAGCGTGCCAGTGGATACAGACATGGCTGGCAGCGTACTAGTGGATACAGACATGGCTGGCATAGCATTCCCAACCGGAAACACTGAAACCTCACTGGGAGACGAGGGCATAGTGATCCCATGATTCACCAGATTTGAGGTGGCTATTCTGCCAGTCTGGATGCCTATGGAGGACACACCAGTACCTCCATAGCGATACCTGGATATATGGTTCCCCTGCCATTGCTTAACAGGTTTTAATACACAATGCTCAATAGTGTGATTTGGATCTGCACAATAAAAACAGAGACCATACAACCTGCGTCTTTCCTTCTCATACATGGATTTGCAAGTAGTGCAGGGTGGTGCTGCATCGTTAGCTGCAGCAGGTGATAGGCTCAGAGCCTCCATTAACCTCTGCAGTCTTTCAGCATAGCAAGCACCAAGTTCAATACAGCTTCATACATATGAGACATACCTGCCAGCTTCTATTCGGGGACCAGGATAATGTAACGGGGAGCCCCCTATAGGGTGAGGGGGAACCCCCAATCTGCAGAGATGAAGCCTTAAGGACAGGTATACAGCTTCCAGGGAACAAACCAAGATATTAACAGAAACTAGAAAGATCCCTAAGCCCTGACTGAGATCCTTGAAAGGTGGTCTCGAAATACTAACTAGGCTAGGCCTGCATGACGAACAAAACATAAACCAAACATACGATGAATGCAGACATACAGATTCCAGGGAACAAACCGAGATATTAACAGAAACTAGAAAGATCCCTAAGCCCTGACTGAGATCCTTGAAAGGTGGTCTCGAAATACTAACTAGGCTAGGCCTGCAAGACGAACAAAACATAAACCAGACATACGATGAATGCAGGCATACAGATTCCTAAGCACGGTACAGTACAGGGGACAGACAGAAGAGAGATCCAAATACAAGAGCCAAAGGTCATACACGGAATATCATAACTAGAGGGGTCAGACAAGAGAGGGATCCTAAATACATGAGCCAGAGGTCATACACAGCAAATCAAAGTAAACCAGCATACAGGGACTAGGCAAGAAAGACTATCCTGGTCCAAGGATCAAGGGGAGTCCTGGTCGTACTTATAGGGCAGAACAGGTCATGTGACCGCAGACCAATTAGCCCAACAGATGGCCTGCAGGCTGAAAACAAAAAACAAACAGGAATCCCTGCTACCACCAGCAGGGGGCAAGGCCGAGACGTGACACTCGCACAGCGGGAACGCTGCGGGAACGGCTTCACTTCCTGTCAGTGGCGTTGAAGCAGGAAGCACGCGGCCGCCTGCAATGTGCGGCGGCGGCAGCAGCCACAGAAGAAGCAGATGTGAGCTGGGGACAATATCCATGACACTGGGGGAACAATATCCATGACACGGGGGCAATATCCATGAGACCTGGGGGGCAATATCCATGAGACCTGGGGGCAATTTCCATGAGAACTGGGGGGCAATTTCCATGAGACCTGGGGGACAATATGCATGAGACCTGGGGGCAATATGCATGAGACCTGGGGTGCATTTCCATGAGACCTGGGTGGCAATTTCCATGAGACCTGGGGGGCAATATCCATGAGACCTGGGGCAATATGCATGAGACCTGGGGCAATTTCCATGAGACCTGGGGCAATTTCCATGAGACCTGGGGGCACAATCAATGAGACCTGGGGGCAATTTCCATGACACCTGGGGGCAATATGCATGAGACCTGGGGGCAATTTCCATGAGACCTGGGGGAAATATCCATGAGACCTGGGGGCAATATCCATGAGACCTGGGGGGCAATTTCCATGACACCTGGGGGCAATAGCCATGAGACCGGGGAGGCAATAGCCATGAGACCTGGGGGGCAATTTCCATGAGACCTGGGGGCAATAGCCATGAGACCTGGGGGGCAATAGCCATGAGACCTGGGGGGCATTTTCCATGAGACCTGGGGGCAATAGCCATGAGACCTGGGGCATATCCATGAGAGCTGGGGGCAATTTGCATGAGAGCTGGGGGCAATTTGCATGAGAGCTGGGGGGGCAACATCCATGAGAGCTGGGGGGGCAACATCCATGAGACCTGGGGGGCAATATCCATGAGACCTGGGGGGCAATATCCATGAGACCTGGGGGGCAATATCCATGAGAGCGGGGGGCATTATCCATGATAGCGGGGGGGGGCATTATCCATGAGACCTGGGGGCATTATCCATGAGAGCTGGGGGGCATTATCCATGAGAGCTGGGGGGCATTATCCATGAGAGCTGCGGGCAATATATACCCATATGAGCTGGGGGCAATTATATCCATGTGAGCTGGGGAAAATATATCCATATAACCAGTGCTGTGCATATTATTCTGGGGGCTCAGTGCTGTGTATATTATCCTGGGGGCTCAGTGCTGTGTATGTTATTCTGGGGATTCAGCGCTGTGTATATAATTCTGGGGGGGGGTCTGTGCCTGGAGATATATATATATATATATATATATATATATATATAAAATGCGTTAGTCCAGTTGCCACAATCACGAGTATACCTGTACGTAGTGATACCTTTCACTGATCAGTATAGTTTCCAGTTTACACTCTTGAAAGCTTGTCTTTTAAATGTAATGCTAACCCAATAAAAAATGGTATTACCACGTACTGCTATACTCGTAATATATATATATTTTCTTCGGGTAATAGGGGTTGTGGAATTCGTGGGTGAGTTCCCTCACTTTTTTTCCCAGGACTTGACCCCAGAGTACCCGGGTACCTGAGATCACACACACACACACACACACACCTTTTTGAGACATTACTTTCACGGGACTTACACTCCAGAAACGAAGGGGTTAAACTTTTCTTTGCCATCGCGTGTTTTTCCCGCATTTCGAAATCCTGTCGTTCATATACCGTGTTCACATTATATATGCCGCTTTATTGGGATCAGTAAAGTATATAATCTATAAAATCCACAACAGTGCTGGTGTATATTTATTCCCTAGTGCGGTGAGACTAACCCGAGGTTAAATTCAGCAGCTCCTCCGGGAGTGAGCGCTACACAGACAATCGCAATCGAGCGGCACGAGAATAGTCAAAACAAGCCGGGTCAAAAAGCAGGAGCAGGGATCGTATCCAGAAAACAGGTTGGCAACAAAGAATCAATGTACACAATAGTTAGCGATATGGAAACAGACTCCACGACAGGGCGACGAGGCAACTCCTCGCGCCCGGTTTTAAACCCGGCGGCTCCTTGTGACAACGCCAGGCCCCGCCCCCTCGGACGCCGCTCACCAATTCCCCAGTCCCAACAGCCAGCCAGCTCTTGGCACAGGACCTTGCCCAGACCCCCCAGGCATCGCAGCAGGGGCTGAGGATATGACACCTGGCACCGGACTAGATGTCTTAACCCCCTGTTTTTAGCTTTCTTATTAGTACGTATTTTGATGACCTCTGTTTCTGTTTTCCCTAACCCCCCATGTATGTTTTCCTGAGCAAATGTATGGCTGTACTTGTTGGGTTCTAGGTCTGGGTTGGAGCGTTAAGCTCCCTTTCCCTTCCCACTCCCTTTTTTTTTTTTTTGAACATTGGGTAGTATCCTGGGCAAGCCGCTGGGATAGCCACCTAGGCTCTGGCCGTCCTTTTAGCCCCAGGTCTCCCGGCCTTTTGGCCACTTCCATGGCCCTCGGCCAGGAATGCCGCACCTCAGAGGGCAGTCCCCCCCTTTTTTTTTTTCTTTCTCTCCCTCCTGGACCTGACTTTTCTATGCTGCGTTTTGCTCTCCCCTTCCCGATTACACTTCCTATGCTGATATGCAATGTTTTAATATTTGACTCGCTTTTGCTGTCTGTTTTATTTGATATCTGTCTGGCCCTGCGCGGCCTTTATTTTTCTGTCACCCTGTATTGCTGACATGGGGAAAAAAATAAATATTGAAAATAAATTTGATAATAGGCAAATACACCATTTATTGGTGCAAGGAAGCGATTGCAGATGCACGTCTTAACAGGAAAAATGGGCTCCACACAAATGAACGATCTTGCGGCTGGCTGTTGGATCCCAGACGAGCGGCCGCACTTCATGCCAGCGCCGTTCGTAGGATTAAAACCACGCGGCCACCGGCAATGTGCGGCCAGCTAAATTGTTTCGGGCTGGCTGCAACAGCCAGTTGTGAGACGTTCCCACAGGACTCGAGCCCCCTGACCGCATCGCATTTGTGTGGACGGGCTGGCCATGGACAGGGATTACCCTCACGCAGACAAAACATACCTGCCTGTGCCTGTCCGAGAGAGGCAAGGGGTGAGGTGATGGGGTGACTGGGGTCCCTCCCGAGCACCTCACCTTGTCCAGCTGCTTCCCATGTGACTGTGGCACCAGCGCGCTGTGTAACATTAGCGAGTAGGAGAAGCTGGACCCAGTGCGTGCTCAGCACAGGGGGACATGTGCAGCTGCGCACTAGAGGCTGAGCTTGTGTGTGTTGGACCCCCCCAGAGTGTGCTGAGCGTATGTGCGCGCAAAGATAAACACACACACACAGTGTGTGTGTGTTTATCGCGCACGCATGCGCTCAGCACACTCTGGGGGTGTTTGTCACACATGCTGCTGTGCTATGCCTGCCCGCCCCCACGACTGACGAGGACAGTCACATGACTGCCCTGCATCAATCAAACCGTGGGGAGCTCTGCCTCCCATGGTGGGTGTTTTTTTTTTTTAATAAACAATTGCTTGAGACCAATGGAGCTTTCCCATTGGCTCAAGCTTTCATTTGCTCTCATTGCCTCTGGAGACAATGAAGAGCGTATAACCAGCTTGAGCTTCGCAATTAGCGTAGCGTTCAGCTGCGCAAATTGCGTAGGCTAGGCTGGCTCAGTGCTGCCCCTGCTGTCTGTGTAGTGAATCACATCCACACACACACACGCCGGCAAACTGAAGTGAAAGCGCAGGAGAAAAAAAAGAGGAGGACAGAGAGAAGAAGCAAGCACAGCGAGGGAGCGTGGAGCAGGTGAGTAGGAGAACTTTTTTCAATAAATAACCATTTATTTACAGTTTAAAAATACACACACACACATCACATGTCATTACAGCACAATGAGCACATTAGTTTACTGGAATGGCTCTGCCTCCCCTGACTGCACATCCCTGGTCCTAGATGTATATTAGGAAAGATGTTTTAAACAGGCTCAATTAGCCACGGTGATGCATTAATATAATCATTAGTATATCTCGTTGGCATTTTCCATTTACTGTGGACTGAACTAAAGGCTCCTTCCACCTCTCAAAGGAAATGCTACTAACCTATTATCAAACTCTGTCACATCTTCTAGCTTTTTCCTATAGGTTTCAAGAAGCACCCATTCTGAGCATCCAAGTGGCAGTTGTCCCACAGGTGTCGACTTAAAAAATTGGAACTTCACTCCATTGGAATCCGTAAAACAAATGTAGCAATCAGGGAGATAAGATGCATTTTTCACCAGCCAATCCACGCTCAGTATTGCAAAGTCATGTAAATGTAGAGCAGCCCCTGCAGACAGGAACAGTTTTAGACCAAATGGCCAAATAGGACTTTTTATGCTGACATACAAGAAAGAAAATCAAAATATAGCAGATTGTTACTTTAAACCAGTCAGATTAGACATTATAGACAGCAATCATTTTACATCTTATATTACTTTACTGTGACATGCAGGTTAGCAAATGTATCCAAATGTAGAGATGCACGTAGATAATAACCATATTATACCGAGTAGTATAAAAAAGCATTCAAAAATTGAATCAACATTGTGCCATCACTCTGCAATGTTGTCGAGCTGCTTCCTGTCAAAGGGCCTGAGCAATGTGTCTAACTCAGTCGAACAAATGTGTTCCCTTGTGCTTCACCAGTGCCTCTATCATCTCGTGCTTCAGCATGCCAATGTCTGGTTTGTGCTGGCCTGAATTGTTCCTGAAATTGCTGAGGTTCACGGTGCAGTCCCTAACGTCCCGTTCCTGGCAACGCGCATGAAAACCCTGAACCACAAGGGCCACATTACAATCTTGGTGCTAGCGTTAGCGCTCACCTGAGTGAGCATTAACGTTAGCCCTGGTGGCCACCGCACATTACAATCCAAACGCTAACGAGTAGTAAGTAACCCGTTAGCGTTTGGTACCTTGCGCTTTTCAGCGCGAGGTTACTGTACTTTGTGCTCCCATGCTTAACATGGGGAGCGCAAAGTGTTAATCAGCGTTAGGATTACAAAGTCCTAACGCTGATTAAAGTCCGGTTGCGGTTAGCAAAAAGTTAACCACAGCCTAGACCTGGCTCTAACAGATTCCGCTGCTGCAGAATCCGTTAGCACCAGCCTAAAAAAATAAAAAAGTCAGATAATCCCCTACTGTCCCGCGGCGAGGACCGCAGCTCCGTCCGCCTCCTCCGTCCGGCGGGATCAGGGAGAGACTGGGGGAAAAGGTCTCTCCCTGCGGATCACTACGCCGACCTGCCTGATCTCGCAAGATGTGATCTGGCAGGTCATGTGACCGGCAGGGGGAAACTCAATGGAGTCCTATGGACTCCATTGAGAGGATGTGCGCGGTGGAGCTCAACGCTGCCGCGTGCATCCTGGGGCTTAGCGCCCGGTAACAATGAAGGCAGCTTTTTAAGCGCCTGCACTGTAATCCCATTCTAAAACGGGGGCGTTGGGGAGAAAACTGCGGGCGCAGTTTATTCTCCCGAGCGTCCCCGTTTTAGCACATGGATTGTAATTGAGCCCCAAGTTTGCTATAGGCAAACAGTTGTAAACTCTTGACACATCACTTGTGGCTTTCCAATCTTAAATTAATTTTTCCCTGTACAATCACTGTTTTTACAGGGGATGAGATTGTATACACTGCACCCTTTAAGGACAGTGTTTGGAATAATTTAATATCCCTGTGAATCATTTTGTAAATAATGCAATAAAATAAAATCAATAATGTTTTCACATGTGCAGCAAATGAAGATAAACACTGGGCACCTCAATGCAAGAATGATAGAAACTAGACAAAAAAGTAAAGGAAGTTCAAGACAGCCCCCAGAGCATATCACAACGACACTCTACACACCCTGATCAGTTTATCTTTTTAAAATGGCCAAGTTGTGAAGAATTCCCCCCTTTCCTCCCCTTCCCTCCAGCGCTGATCTGTTGTAAACACAGAGAAGCACTAGGTGACCTGGCTGGTGGATTGGAGACTTGAGGTAAAACACAGGAAGGTATCTGTAAAATAAATTCCAAAACCATGGTGCAGATAGCAGATACAAAAAATAACAATGAAAAAACCCCCGCTAGAATCACACTCACAAGATGTGAATACAAAGTAGACACATAGCGAGTACTTTGTTACCTCTCCTGGTCGAAGTGGAAGCTGGTACGTCTTTTGGGAGCTCTCAGCGAGAAAAATCTCCGTGACCTCCTTCCTTCGTGATCTCCACCAGGAAATTCCGGGGTTTGAATCGCTATTCTTTTTTAAAAAATAATAAAGCAGGCATTTTTCTTGAATTATAAAATTATAACTTGGAGACTTGGCCTGTGGTGGATAGCGACATTTATTTTTTGTGTGTGTCTGGCATGCCATCCCTCCAAACCTGGCCCCCTCTCTCCTGCCACTTTGGCAGTAAACAGTGTTTTAAGAGAAGGGGCTAAATTACATTCTTCGCGTTAAAATGCGGGTGCAAGGGAGGAAAAAACTGCGTCTGCGCTGAGCGCAGCCGCGAGTATCCACTCGATGGAGTCCATAGGACTCTATTGAGTTCCCCCCTGCCGATCACATGACCAACCGGATCTCGCCTCGCGAGACCCGGCTGGTCGGCGTAGTGATACACAGGGAGAGACTGGGGGGACTTTTTCCCCCAGTCTTTCCCTGCTCCTACCGGACGGAGGAGGCGGTTGGAGCCGCATTCCTTGCTACGGGACAGGAGGTGAGTATTGCATTTGTTTTTTTATTTTTAAGGCTTCTGCAGCATCCGTTAACCAGAGCCAGGACTTGGTGTTAACTTTTTGCTAACCAGAGCCAGATGTTAATCAGCGCTGGGACTTTGTAATCCAGCGCTGATTAACACTTTGCACTCTCCATGTTAAGCATAGGGAGCGCAAAGTACAGTAACCTCGCGCTGAAAAGCGCAAGATACCAAACGCAAACGGGTTACTTAACCCGTTTGCGTTTGGATTGTAATATGCGGTAAATACCGCAGCAACCATTAGCAGCATCTGCCCAGTTATTTAAGGAGAAAAATGGGGCAGGATCTTTTTTATTAGAGTATCCCTTTGAAGTAACTTTGGGCATCACAAAAAGTGTTATGGTGCTCATTCTGTAAACAGATTATTCACTTAAATGCCATCTCTTCCTTCAAATGCTCCCTTAAAACATTCCTATTTAGGGAAGCCTACCACCCAACTCACTGACGCAACCATCAATCACTCTCACCTTACAGTCCTCTCCTCCTGTTTCCAACCCCAACCCTCCCAGATTGTGAGTTCCTACGGGAATAGGGCCCTCATCTCCTCCTGTACTGTTTGTCAAATGTTGTTCAATGTATTGTAACCCTGTCTATACTGTGCTTATTGTACAGCGCTGCAGAATATGCTGGCGCTTTATAAATAAAGAATAATAATAATAATAATAATATCCTGTATTGTATGAAATGTGCATTTTGTTCTCTTACCTTTAGGCATGTCTCTTAAAATCTTGAAAACTTTGCTCTGTTTGATGTGGCCCCGAGCCTTGAAGAAGTGCATGCTAGGTGGGAAATTATTAGAACGTTCAGCCTCGCTCACTTCTGCAGCTTTTATTCTCATCAGGTTTTTGTTGGCCTCCAGTTCTTGTGGTCCAAGAACAATATTACCTCCAGTCCTTCGTATATCATCCTTTGCCAACAGCCCATCTCGTTCATGCCACAATGGGAAGCAGTAGCAAGCAATGACCATGGAGAGAATAAGGAACCCGACAGACGTATTTGCCATCTTGAATTGATACTGAAAGTGAAACCTTTGTTAGCAGAACGTAAAGCAGATAGGAATGTAGCGTTCGTAGCATGTAAACAGGATTAAGCTAAACCATGCAACATAACAAGATTCTTCCATTTTAGAATATTTGCAAAGTGTTTACAATGACTTTTAATATTTTTACTTTCCTCCTTGTGTATACTGTATACAGTCCCAAAATATTAGAAAGATAACCAAATGTTTGGTCTCCGGGTTGTGAATAATTGTGATTTTATTTAGTTTAAAAATTCTAGTTTCTTGCCAGTCAAGGAAAGACTTCCCCAGATATGAGGGATTCATTTGTCTTCATTAATCGCGTCCACAATGATAAGACAAAGTTTGAAATGTAAGAATTACTAGTCAGTAATAAGTTGTGGATGGACAGCATTTAAGGTTTTGTATGATTTTCTCCAAATCTTGTTCACTGAACAGTGGATTTGAAATAGTGTGTTTAGAACTCCAGGCAGGCCCGGACTGGGACAAAATATAGGCCTGGGCATTTTGGACTGAGCAGCCCGCTTTTTTTTCTCTACACAGCGCACATTACTGTGAGTTTTTTTTTTTTTTTTATATTTAAGATTTTTATTTTCAAACAAATGGTCACAAACCGACCAGCAAGGATGGCCTCGTAGGACCAAACATCACACTCATATAGGAAACACATCAGTACAAAAAGTCAGCTGTAAGCGAAAAAAATACGTCAGGAAAATCAAAAGGCCATCAAGGTTAATAATTAGACATCGAAGTGATACTGCTATAACATAAGACATCAGCATGGGTGAAACAGTCAGCTGTAATCGTCCAAGAGACAGAACAAAAAAAAAAATATAAAAATATATACATTTCCTGGCCTCCACTGACCCTACCCCGATGAAACTCTTGCTACTCCCGTAGGGCACGGTACCATGTGATCCGTTTTGACATTGATGCACTGAACGTTTACTTCCTATCTCTCTTTGATTCCCGGAGGAAAGGATACCCCCCATGTCCGGTGTGTTGCCGCATAGTTCAATTAACTTGGTTTGCTTTCAGATTTTGTATTGCTATAACACTGTTCATTATGCTTCTGTTTCTGTATCGCAATTGAACCTTTTAATAAATATATCTTTAAAAAATATATATATATATATATATATATATACAACAAACCAGAAAGAGAGCACACCAAACAACATGTTCAAACAGTACAGAAGAAACCACAACAGCAGCTAAATTCATTTAAAACAGGAGATTTTACCAGGTTTAACCCTTTAAATGCCTACAAACAATTCTTATCCCCTTCAAATGCACTATAGTTCTTAACCCTTTAATGTTGAGCTGTGTTGAAAATGGTGGAAGTTTAGTTTGCAATGGATGGCCATGGATTGCGTAAGCCTGCCAACATCTTCTGTACTGTTTGAACATGTTGTTTGGTGTGCTCTCTTTCTGGTTTGTTGTATTATATTGTCTTGAGATGCACCCGCACTGAAAGCGTAGTTAAGGTTGAGTGCTGCCCTTCTTGTGTATTTTATATATATATATATATATACTGCGAAAACATCTGATGGAGTCCGCATAACAGAATAGAAACATCTGCAACAAGTGTCTCAAAAGCAGGGGGGGAAACAAAAGATAGATGGGGAGGGGATTATGGGGGGAGAACATGGCAAAAAGGCCAAAACTGTGCCGCCACTGGCAGCATCCCGAGTGGTCAAAGTCCACGGGAGAAGGCCATGAGAGGGTAAATGGCACTAGGCCCGGGCACCCGGGGAGGTAATCTACACCCCGCAGGGTATCCCGTAAGAGCCAAATTAACAAAAATGGGGGGATAACACAGAGGGAAAGGGAACAAAAAAAAATATTCAAAAAGTCTCATCTATGGGAGAAAACCAACCGCAAAACAAAAATAATAAAGAACGCACTCCTATAGGGTGCCGAAGTCAATTCAACCCGCATCCCGGAACATGAGGGGAACCGAGGCCCCTGGTGGAACGTATTGGGAGGCACAGCAGGACACCAGGGCCTCCAATCACACAATAGAGACGCCGGACATCTCTCCACCACGTGGCCTCCACAACCCCTCCAGCCGCAACGCCTTGCCAGGAGGATCCCAGCCTCATAGCGGTGGACAGTCCACGAGGCGCAGACCGTGCCGTCTTCTTCTCGGCCAACCCGGATGGAGCCAAAGCAACCACTCCAGCTATCCCGGGGTCGTCAACCACTCCACAACCGGTCGATTCATCTTTGTCAGGCAGGTAAGGGACGACCATCTCCTCGCCCAGGCCGTGCAACTCTGCTCTGTAGATCCCATCAGCTGCTCTGAGACTCCAGCCTCCCGCCAGCTCAGCCATCGTTCCCGAAGGCCCAGACCGCAGGTCCGGCCTCTGTGGTCGTCCGCCGCTCCCAGCACTGCTCCCCGATGCAGCCGTAGTGGGCGAGCAGGCCACCATGTTACTTGAGTCGGACTCTGGCCTCCGCGTCTCTCTCGAGGTCCCTGCCTCCTGGCAGCCCCTCATTGAGGTCATCAGCTGGCGCCACACACCTCTCGTGACCGGGGCAGCATCATCTTCCTCCGCCAGTATGTGTAGGCAGGCATCCAGGCCAGTGATCATGGCCAATTCACCTCGTACAGGGTCAGGGGGGCCCCTCTTTCTCAAGTCGGGGCGCCACCTCCTCAGGACAGTCAGCCGGGCTGGCCAGGGGCCCTCCATCCTCATAGCTCTCTGCATAATCTAGATCTGGGACAGGGAGGTTCAACCAGCAGGGCCGGGTATATAGGCCGCAAAATGGCCACAGGTGTTGCGCTGCAGTCACGAGGCAGCAACCGCAATCCAAGTCTCTGGTCCGGAGGGGGGACTAAACGGGCTCCGGACTACACAGTGCCGATGGCCAGCCACCCAGGAACCGGTTAGTGTTGCAAAATGCTGCATATAATCTCATCTGAAGGTCCCTTTATGGAGCAGACGAGCGGAGCTCCATCAAAACACATCTGCTCCCCTTGGCAGCCAGCCACGCCCCCCCATTACTGTGAGTTTTATTGCTGTGGAGCTCTGTGATACGCTCATACACTGCACACATTACTGTGGAGCTCTGTAACATCCTCATAAACCTTGCACATTACTGTGGAGCTCTGTGATACCCACATAAACACCGCACATTGCTGTGGAGCTCCACAGTAATGTGAAGTGTTCACTGCATCCCCCCTCTTTCTATTTTCATTTCATTCCTGTTTCTCTCTTTTCATTCCATCTCGCTCTCTCTCGCTTTATTCCATCTCTCTCTATTCCATCGCTCTCTCTTTATTCCATCTTTCTCTCTTCATTCCATCTCACTCTTTTTTCCATCTCTCTCTTTATTTCATCTCTCCTTATTCCCATCTCTCTCTATTCCATCTCTCCCTCTATTTATTTTATGCCCCTCTATTTCATGCCCCTCTCTTTTCTTCTTCATTCTCTCCCCCCCGCCCGCAAACCTGTGGGCTGGGCCGGCTGCGTCCTGGGAGCCACCGCTCTCCGTCTCCTACACATGCCTCCAAATGGTGAGCTCTGGGAGGAAGTGATGTTATGTGATCACTTCCTCCCACCGCCGCAGAGTCACGTGACGGTGGCAGCGTGAAGAGTACCCAATCTGAGGGGGCCGACGGCTGGCCGGCTCCCTCTTATTAGGTCTTAGGACTCACCAGTCGGCCTAGGCTACCTTGCCGGGTGGCTGGCTGTGTTGGCCGGCCGCCTGGCAAGGGAGGCTAGCGGCTGACCAGCCCGGAAAACTAGTGGCCGACCGGGAAAATGCCCGGTTTGCCCGATGGCCAGTCCGGGCCTGACTCCAGGGATATATTTATACAATTTTATAACCCGTTCTGACAACTTTTGCTGACACCCACATCTCAACTGATCCCCTGCATACTTTTGCTGGTAGGACCCCCATCACCCAGTATTCGCAGGCACCCACATCTCAACTGATCCCCTGCATACTTTTGCTGGTAAGACTTTATCACCCATTATCCACAGACACCCACATCTCAACTGATCCCCTGCATACTTTTGCTGGTAGGACCCCCATCACCCAGTATTCGCAGGCACCCACATTGTAACGTTACCTTGGTCTTTTTTTTTTTTTTTTTATTTTGTCTCCTTTCTCCACCATTTGCTTTGCTAATTAGCATGTGAATCTCCTGCCCTATTGACACAGCCCATCCAGCATCAGGTGTTTACCTTTTAACTGCCTGAATGCAATCAGTCTGCCCTATATAACAACTAAGAGTGGCTCCATTGAGCCTTGGCTCCAGTGACATTCCCAAGTGGCATCCTAAATGGATGCCTAGAGTTGATTTCCTGGAGTTGCGCGACTGGAGGAAGGAACTGCAAGGCCCACTTTTTACTCTGGGTAAACACACGTCTATATCATGCTTTCTCTCACGCTTCTACTCTTTACTTCTACCTTTCTCCTTAAATGCAACTCCTGCCCCTCTACCACCGACCCCTACACTATCTGCATCTCTCCCTCCCTCCTCTCGTCCCACATGATGGCCTCGCATGAGCTCCTTTGTTTCCTCAGAACATGGTCTCCCTCTATCTCTCGTGCTGCCAATCACTCCCACAAATCCCATTCCCACCTTCTCTTTCTCACCCTCCTGCTATTACTCTATTCAGGTGACATATCCCCTAACCCTGGCCCCACAACACATCCAATACTTCCCTCTCATCCTATCTCTATCGCACATAAATCACCTCCCTGCAAGCCCAGCAACCTCATTCCCATAATTCCTCAGCGCCTGTCCTCTTTCTCCTGCGCCCTCTGGAACGCTCGCTCTGTGTGCAACAAACTCACAGCAATCCATGACCTCTTCCTTTCAAACTCCTTCAACCTCCTAGCTTTAACTGAAACCTGGCTAACTCCCTCTGACACGGCCTCCGTTGCTGCTCTCTCACATGGCGGTCTACACTTGAGCCATACCCCCAGACCGGGTGAGAGAAATGGTGGCGGGGTTGGAATCCTGCTCTCTCCCACCTGCACCTACCAGCATCTCCCTCCACCCCCATCCCTCTCCTTCTCCTCCTTCGAGACACACTGCATCCGCCTGTTCTCTCCTCTGGCCCTCAGGGTGGCAGTCATCTACCGCCCACCGGGACCAACCTCCCAGTTCTTTGACCACTTTGCTACCTGGCTTTCTCACTTCCTTTCTTCTAATCTTCCATGCCTAGTTCTCGGGGACTTCAACATTCCCATTGATGATCCTTCCGCCCCTGCTGCCTCCAAACTTCTTTCACTCACGTCCTCCCTTGGACTCACACAATCCTCCCTCCTCCCTACCCACCGCGATGGTCACGCTATTGACCTTGTCTTTTCCAACCTCTGCCCCATTTCTGAGTTCAACTGTCACCCTTTCCCCATCTCTGACCACACCTTCTCTCTTTCAACCTATCTGGACTTCCTAAACACCCTGCTCCCCCACCCCGCACACACACTCACAGAAATCTACATGCTGTGGACCCCCATCAATTCTCCAACCTACTTCACCACCTCCCTCATACCTCATCCTTCACCTGCCCTGATGCTGCCACTAATCACTACAACACTACGCTTATCTCTGCTCTAGACACTCTTGCTCCTCTTCGATTCTGTAAGGCCCCACGCCGCCAGCTTCAGCCCTGGCACACCCTCCAGACTCGCTACCTGCAAAGATGCTCCCGCACTGCAGAGCGTGCCTGGAGGAAATCCCGCTCTGAAGCTGATTATGTTCACTTCAAGTTTATTCTCCGGTCATACACCTCTGCCCTCCACTTGGCCAAACAATCCTTCTTCTCATCTCTTATATCTACGCTGTCCTCCAACCCTAAACGGCTCTGGTCCACCTTCAACACCCTCCTCTACCCACCTGCACCTCCCCCACAGCTGCCTTCAGTGCTCAAGACCCGGCAGACTACTTCCTCAGTAAAACTCTAACTATCAGAAGCAACATCCCAACACAAGATAGTTATCTGCCACCTCCACTCCCACAGGTCCCCTCTGCCACCCTCTGCCGCTTCATCCCAGCCACTGAGGAGGAAATCAATTCCTTATTGTCCTCCTCACATCTCACCACGTGCCCGCTCGACCCCATTCCCTCATATCTAATTCCTCCCCTCTCCTCCTCCCTCACCCCTGCTCTCACACACATCTTCAACCTATCTCTCTCCACTGGTTCCTTTCCATCTGCCTTCAAACACGCGCTAGTTACCCCTTTACTAAAGAAACCATCCCTCGATCTCAACTCTCCATCCAACTACCGCCCTGTATCCCTGCTTCCCTTTACCTCTAAGCTCTTAGAAAAACTAGTCTTCAACCGCCTCTCCCTCTTCCTGTCCTCCAATTCCCTACTTGACCCCCTGCAATCTGGCTTCCGTCCCCTACACTCAACTGAAACTGCCCTCACCAAAGTCACCAACAACCTCCTAACTGCTAAAAAACACGGCCACTATTCTATTCTCATCCTGCTTGACCTCTCGGCTGCTTTTGACACTGTTGACCACCCCCTCCTTCTACAGACCCTCAACTCTCTGGGTCTCGGTGACACTGCACTTGCTTGGGTTGACTCCTATTTATCCAACAGGTCCTTCTGTGTGTCCTTTGCTGGTAACTCCTCCTCTTCATTGCCTCTATCTGTTGGTGTACATCAAGGCTCTGTCCTTGGTCCTCTGCTCTTTTCCATCTACACCTCCTCCCTGGGCAAAATCATCAACAGCTTTGGCTTTAATTACCACCTCTACGCTGATGACACTCAGATCTACCTCTCTACCCCTGATCTCTCTCCCCCTGTCCTTTCAAAAGTCAGTGACTGTTTATCTGGCAACTCCTCCTGGATGGCCACCCACCACCTAAAGATCAACATGTCAAAGACTGAACTCCTACTTATTCCTCCCTCCAATGCCTCCCCACCTCCTGACTTCTCTATCACGGTGGAGGGTATCACTATCTCCCCATCAAACCAGGTTCGCTGTCTCGGAGTTACACTTGACTCTGCTCTTTCCTTCATCCCCCACTGTCACGGAATGGACCTGAGCGCTCCTTCCAGCGAGCCGCGTGACTAAAAACTCAGACAGTTTTAAAGATCATTTTTTCCTTTTATATTTCGGTTGTGCGTTTAAGTGTATAGACATTTTATTTCATGTCTAGATGTGGTTTTACTGGTGTGGTTTTTATTAGAGTGTGATGTATTAACATGTATCCTGTATTGTATGAGGGCATTTAAGTCTGGACATGTCTGAGAGCATTCAAGTCTGGACATGTCTGAGGGCATTCAAGTCTGGACATGTCTTTGTGTTGTGTATATAAAAGGATCTGCCCAAACCTTGTAATAAATCCGTTTTCTGTTTTGAAGTCATACAGCTCCGTCTGGTGAGTTCTTCCAGGGAATATCACATTGCACCTAGAAGGCACTCAGCGGCCTTCCACATCACATCTATCCCAGGAAAAGGAGCCTCAAGTCAGCCCAGCAGCCACCTCCACACCAACAAGAGGTCGTTAGATCAGGCTGCTCGAGACGCCGAGTGCCGAGCCCCTCGGTAGTCGGGCTGGACGCCAACAAGGGGGTCAGATAAGAGCAGGACCGCAGGCGGACACTCCATCCCATCACACCCACATCAAGTCTCTTTCCTCCTCCTGCCGATACCAACTGTGTAATATTTCCAGAATTCGGCCATTTCTTACCGCTGTCACCACAAAACAACTCATACACGCCCATGTAATCTCCCGACTCGACTATTGCAATAATCTCTTATCTGGCCTCCCTCTGTCCCGCCTCTCCCCCCTACAATCCATCCTGAACGCCTCCACCAGGCTAATTCACCTCACCCGCCGCTCTGTCTCTGCCGCTCCCCTCTGCGAGTCCCTTCACTGGCTCCCCATCCACTGCAGAATTAAGTTCAAAATCCTTATCCTTACCTACAAAACCCTCACTAACTCAGCTCCCCACTACCTGTCCTCACTAATCACCAAATACACCCCAGCCTGCTCCCTAAGGTCAAACAGTGACCTGCGCCTAGCTTCTCCCCGCATCACCTCTTCCCATGATAGACTGCAGGATTTCTCACGCGCAGCCCCCACTCTCTGGAACAATCTCCCTCGTACTGTCAGACTTTCCCCTAACTTCTCTTCCTTCAAACACTCCCTTAAAACATTCCTATTTAGGGAAGCCTACCACCCAACTCACTGACGCAACCATCAATCACTCTCACCTTACAGTCCTCTCCTCCTGTTTCCAACCCCAACCCTCCCAGATTGTGAGATCCTACGGGAATAGGGCCCTCATCTCCTCCTGTACTGTTTGTCAAATGTTGTTCAATGTATTGTAACCCTGTCTATACTGTGCCTATTGTACAGCGCTGCGGAATATGCTGGCGCTATATAAATAAAGAATAATAATAATAATAACTACCTTGTCATTTTACATTCCCACTCTATGCTCATATCTTTTCTCCCAAGGCTCCAGCTACCCTTTATTTCTGCTCAAGCTGCCTTTCCCATCCCAGTATCTAATTTTCATTGAAGTATACCACCAGACCAGTCAAATTACATTCTTTTTCCTTAAACCTCCTGATGCTCATACCCAGGACCCTTGCAAACCTATCTTTGTACCTAGAGGGGTGTCAGCTATACCCTCCTGACAAGGCCTAATAAGGCCGAAATGATCATCGGAGTTGCTGCACTTCTCGTGCAAGGATTATGTCCTTGGCATTTCAGTACTGGCCACAATTTCTGGGTGTTAGCAGTTGTCCCTGTAATAGCACAATTGATCTAAAACCTTGTGAGATCTGAGCAGGCCCCACTGTAGTGCCGTTGCTCGTCCTCTGGGCCCTTGCAAACCTCTCTTTTCTCACTACAGGTTTAGAGGATACTCCAGACATGGACCCCTTCCTGAAGGTGCCTACAGGGGTGTCAGCTATACCCTACTGACGAGGCCTATCAAGGCCGAAACCCTCGTCAGTGATTGCTGCACCTCTTGTGCAAGGATTACGTCCTTGGCATTTCAATACTGGACACCCTTTCTCCGTGATAGCAGTTGTCCCTGTAATGGCACAATCAAGCTAAAACCTTGTGAGATCTGAGTGGGCCACACCATAGAGCAGACCATTAGTGCCATTGTTTGTCCTTAGGACCCACGCAAACCTCTTTTTTCTCACTACAAGTTTACAGAGTAATCCACATATGGACCCCTTGTTCGAGGTATCTAGAGGGGTGTCAGCTATACCTTACTGACGAGGCCTAACAAGGCCAAAACACTCCTCAGTGATTGCTGCACCTCTCTTGCAAGGATTATGTCCGTGGCATTTCAGTACTGGCCACCCTTTCTCAGTGATAGCAGTTGTCCTTGTAATGGCACAATCCTGCTAAAACCTTGTGAGACTTGAGTGGGCCACACCATAGAGCAGACCATTAGCGCCGTTGCTCATCCTCAGGACCCACGCAAACCTCTTTTTTCTCACTACAAGTTTACAGAGTAATCCAGATGTGGATCCCTTGCTTGAGGTACCTTGAGGGGCTTCAGCTTCACCCTCCTGACGAGGTCTAACAAGGCCGAAACTATTGTCATGGGTTGCGCAGGGATGATGTCCTTGGCATTTCAGTACTGGCCACCCTTTCTGGGTGATAGCAATCTGATTTGCATATGGAGCAGTTGTCCCTGTAATGGCACAATTGAGCCAAAACCTTGTGAGACCTGAGTGGGCCCGGCTGAGCAGGCCACTAATGCCATTGGGTCCTTAAGACCCTTGCAAACCTCTTTTTTCTAACCAGGAGATCAACCCATCCAGGGTCTCCACCCATGTTAGTCTCCTGTGAAAGGGGAAGATTTGTTGCGAGAGTCTCTCTGAACTGGGCGTACCTGGACTTGGCGATACTGATGGGAGATGTGGGACCAGGGGTTCTGGGGGATCTAACACGTCACTCTCCAACCCTCTCTTATGTCCAAGTCACCTTGTGCCTATAAGGGTACAGGGTGTTTGTGTTATGTGGGAGTATTGTTATTAATATTGTCTGTGTTTATATTTTACTGTAATTATTTCTAATATCACTGCAGCCATTTCCACCCCCCTGTATAGAATATGCTTTACATCGGTGAAAGGTTTGAATGGTTATTGTTTGTCAAGCATTGCTCCATTATCAGAGAAGATAGAGGTTTGCTGGCACCAGTTATTGTTTATATTGTCTGTTTGTTATTAGGTCAATGTTTTAAACCCTCCCTGAGCTATCAGATACTGTAAAATCTGAATTCCCTGTTTATCCCCTCAATCTGCTATTGTTCTATTGTTCTCTGGGGATGTGAAGACTTTGTCCTATGATTACATGGCACCCTATTGTTTCATGTGAAGCGCTCACCCCCAAAGGAGCCGCTGAATAATTCGGGATTTGTCTCACCGCACTAACAAAATCAATGGACGCCAGCACTTTATGGGTTTTTCTTAATATACTTTACTGTATGCAATAAATCTTAGTAGTTGCACATGTATTATAACTGTGAGAATCGAGCATTCAATAATATAAATGACAGCAATATAAGAAGGTTACTGTATAAAGACTAAGCCACTAATATGATTCTCAGTCCTTTGGTTCAAAGTCCCAGTTTAGGTTTGTCCTAGGGTAGCTGGGTACTAAGTCCACTGGCCAGTGGATGGATGAATATCTTCGACTAGTCAACGTTGGGGCCCTTAATGTAGCAAACAAATTGAGTGCGCACGGATAACAACGTCATAGGCCTCAGGCCTTCTCACGAAACCGGCGAAACAGCTTGACCCGGACAGAAGAAACACTGGAGAAAAGGTCCCTCTCAAGAAGATCCGTCCTCTCTGCCACCTGGAACCAGATGCTGTTCAAGTCCTACACTCCCGATCCACTTCTCAGCCAGAATCCCGATTGCCGCCAGCACTCTGCTCTGTCTGCGGCCTCCTTACTCGAGGTCCTTTTTCTCCCGAACGTACTTGAAACAGGAACAGTTCAGCATGATGCCCAGCAGATCGATACACACTCTCCCTGATCACTCCAGCAATGGATGCCGCCTGTTCTCTGTGCTCCAACTTGCAAAGATCCCAGAAAGTGTCATACATGCGACTGCTCTCGCTTTCTGCTTACTCTGTTCTACCCTCGCTGCCCACGAGGCTCTCCACTTCCTGGCGCCAGCGCTTGCTTCCTCCCTCTTGTCTCAAGGGTTTCTGGGGGATGTAGTCCATAAGTCCATTACAATCTTTTCCATACATTATACTCTGGCTCCCCCTAGTGACTTAACCGCAGCAATTCTCAGAGCCAATTCTAACCACAGGGCTACACATGTCTGGACATGTCTGGTTCAATTGAGGAAGGGAAGCGCCAGTTTGTCATTTACCATTGGCCTTCAGGCACCTCATTGCATATTTAGCTCATATGTTTCATTAAGGGTCTGTTCCTGTCTGATTTTCCCCCAGCTCTGAGTGCTGCTCCATCTCTGGGGAAAGCTATCACCACTCCTTTATTGTAACTGTCCTTAAGCTTTGGCTAAGCTTTGGCTAAGAGAAGGGAGTAAAGACTATTGGCGGTAGAACAGAGGTCCGGCAAGGGAACGGTATTAACAGATGTGACCCAGTGAGAGTGCCGAGATCTGTTACCCTCCTCTCAAGTTTGAGCGGGGTGCTGGGGTAGGATGCCAAGATGATGATATCCCAGGGGTGGTTATGGAGGAATCTGTTGAGGAAGTCTACACAAGAGGTTTAGTAAAGACCCACCAAATTCATGTTGGCAACCCTGAATAGCAGTTTGGTACAAACTTATATATCCAGCTCCAAACATCAGGTGTACGTGAAATAGAACCCTAGAGACATATACACCAGATATGTTGGAGTAGCGGGGAATTAACCCAAATGGTAGAGTGCACGCTTAGTGGGATAGCGGGATCGATTCCCACATTCTCCACCCACAACAGCAACGTTTACATGATGTACGGCTTGAAGGAGAAAAGTTTCCAGGAGAGGCTTAATGATCTTAACATGTACAGCTTGGAAGAAAGACGAGACAGAGGAGTGTCACGGAGCTGACATCGGGCTCGCCTCAGCGAACCGCGGAACCCAAACTGGACAAGTTTAAAGACCACTTTTACTCTTTATGTTCATTTATATCGTGTGATTTTAAATATATTTTACATTGTTTGGTTTTCGTTTAAATTAGTTTAGTGTAAAATGGCGTAGCTTTAGTTTTAAATATACTTATATTTCTTTAGGTAAAAAGGTGTTTTTTTTTTAAAGATACTACCTGCAGCGAGTTCAAATGCTTTCTTTCGTATAGATTGTAAAATAGGTTTGAGTAATTTGTGATTAGGCAAAAGGGTTTTCTCTTTGTTCATCTGCTAACTGTTTACATGTCTCAGAGGTTGGGAGTCACCATTGTCTCAGCCAAAACCTAACTGATTTCCTTTACAATAGATTACGTAAACAATGTGTGATATGAAGAAAGAGGAATGTTTATTGTAAAAATCTGACATAATGTAATTAGCATTTTAGTAGGACGATGTGCGTCATTTATGCAAATTATGGCTGTTGGATCTCAGCATAAGTAGTGGCGTTTTTGTTCAATAAAGCTCAGACAGAGAGAGAGAATCCTGTTGGAACATACAGCAGCGTCTGGTGTCTCCAACTACGCTACACTACACACTCAACCTCAGAAGGCACAGAGCGGCCTTCTGGAAATTCCTAACGGCTCCAGGGCAGAGAAACAGAAGCAGGCAGGTCAAGCTGCTCGAGGCGCTGAGGACAGCGCTCCCAGTAGCCGGGCTGACCGCAAAAAGGGGTGTCTAGAGAGTCAGGACAGACGGAAGAGAACAGTTCCGTCACACTGGTGGCAAGCAGTGGGATCAGCTCTACCAACCCCAGAAGAAACGCAGAATGGCCAGCTATGCCAACTACAAGAGGGACACGCTGAGAGACATATTGGAGAATCGAGGAGGGGCCGCTGGCTCAAAAACTAAAGACAGCCTGGTAGGAGAACTGGTCACAATGGATCAACAGAACGGGGGCACAGGGACCCCGGCCACAGAAGACCCCTTCCAAAAGAAAGTCCGAGAGAGGATAGCTATGTACGGTGCTGCCCCGTCAGAAGCCGCCATACAACAGGCCATTAGGGACATCCAACAACAAGAGGAGCGAGAAAAGGAGCGCCAGCATGAACTGCGGATGGCGGAGATACAGGCCAGTCGGATAGAAAGCCCCAACCCAGAGAGACCAACGGCCCGGAAGGTACCCTTTCAGGCATTTAAAACATTTAATGAGGCGGAGGAGGGAATTGAGAGCTTCCTCCAAGACTTTGAAAGATTATGCCAGGTACATGAAATCCAACGTTCCGCCTGGGCCGGAATTCTGGCCAGCAAACTGTCGGCCGAGCAGCAGAGGCATACCGAACAGTCCCGGACGAAGAGGCCATGGACTATGTTCGGGTGAAGCAGATACTACTGGCCCGCTTCGCCGTCATCCCAGAAGCCAGCCGGGTGAAATTCTGCAACTCCCGTCGGCCCAACGGCACCACGCACGTGGAGTGGGCTCACCGGTACAACGCGACCTGAAAACCTGGTTCCAGGGGAGCCAGGCCCGAACCGTGGAGGAAATCACGCAGCTACTACTACTGGAACAATTTTTAAATATATTTTACATTGTTTGGTTTTCATTTAAATTAGTTTAGTGTAAAATGGTGTAGCTTTAGTTTTAAATATACTTATATTTCTTAAAAAAAAAAAAAACATTTTTACCTAAAGATACTACCTGCAGCGAGTTCAAATGCTTTCTTTCGTATAGATTGTAAAATAGGTTTGAGTAATTTGTGATTAGGCAAAAGGGTTTTCTCTTTGTTCATCTGCTATCTGTTTACATGTCTCAGAGGTTGGGAGTCACCATTGTCTCAGGCAAAACCTAACTGATTTCCTTTACAATAGATTATGTAAATGATGTGTGATATGAAGAAAGAGGAATGTTTATTGTAAAAATCTGACATAATGTAATTAGCATTTTAGTAGGACGATGTGCGTCATTATGCAAATTATGGCTGTTGGCTCTCAACATACGTTTTTGTTCATTAAAGCTCAGACAGAGAGAGAGAATCCTGTTGGAACATACAGCAGCGTCTGGTGTCTCCTTCAACCACGCTACACTACACACTCAACCTCAGAAGGCACGGAGCGGCCTTCTGGAAATTCCTAACGGCTCCAGGGCAGAGAAACAGAAGCAAGCGGGTCAAGCTGCTCGAGGCGCTGAGGACAACGCTCCCAGTACCCGGGCTGACCGCAACGAAGGGGTGTCTGGAGAGTCAGGACAGACGGAAGAGAACGGTTCCGTCACAAGGAGATATGATAGAAACATTTAAATACATAAAGGGAATCAACAAGGTAGAGGAAGGTAGCATATTCAAAAGGAAACAAAGCAGCAAAACAAGAGGATATAGTCATAGATTAGAGGGGCAAAGGTTAGTAACATCAGGAATTATCATTTTACTGAGAGGTCGGAGGATACATATAACAGCCTTCCAGTAGAAGTGGTCGAGGCTAAAACAGTGACTGGCTTTAAGCAGGCATGGGATAGGCATAAGGCTATCCTAAATAAAAGAAAAATGCAGGGAAAGTATCGATATAATTGGGCAGACTAGATGGGCCGACATACAGGTCTATCTGAAAGATAATTGATTGATTCATACAAAAAATTTAAAATATCTATCATGATTTATAAAGCTTGCTCTGATGCAGGGTTGTGGTTTCCACCCGTCCTCCCCCCCTTCTAGTGCCAATACAATGTCTGTTCAGCTTCGTTTCCTCTTGAGGCTGGCCAGTGGGTTGATTAAAATAGATATCCTGTGTGAACTCTTAGAAATGCCTGTGAAATCTATGTGACGAGGGGGGCGTGGCCGGCTGCCGAGGAGAGAGGTTGCATGCTGCTGGAGCTCCGCGGCGTTCTCCCTTTCCTGGGCATATTTTAAGAATTTAAATTGATGAGTATCCTCACCCGAGGACCCTGGGCGGCTGGCCAACAGGACTGAGCTGACCGGAGCCTGTTTCCCCCCCCTCCGGTCCAGAGAATCACCTGCTAGACGCCATCTCTGGCGGGAGCATGCCGTTGGCGGCCATTTTGCGGCCTGTCTCACAGATTTTACTGCCCCCAGTTCTGCGATGGAGACCGTGTTAGCGGCTGGAGAGACGGAGGGCCCCCGTTTCCCGGCTGCGCTGGATGCCGCGCTGCAGCTGCTGGGGGACGACGAGAGCCCTGTGACGCGGGGCGATATGCGCCGCATCCTGGCGGTGCTACGCGCCTACCGGAGCACTGAAGACTCGACCAGCGGCGTTCCTGGGTGCGAGCAGCCCACAGGGGTGCCACGAGGCGGTGAGTTGCCTGCGAGGGTGGAGGTCGAGGAACCGCGGGATGTGGAGGGGACGCCAGATCACCCGATGCTGCAGGATGTTCCCCCGACCGGCGGAGTTTCGGGCGGCGGGCGGCCCGCAGGAGGAGAACCACGTGCTGGTGTGTTATATGAGACGGAGGAGGCCGAGAAGTTGCGGGAAGAGGAGAGGGCACCTGAACGCCTGATTCCACAGCGTGTTCCCCAGAAGGGAGATATGACCACGTGGCGTGTTCCAGGGGTGCCTGCATATAGAGGGTCGTCAAGCCGGAGGAAGCTGGTGGGTGTGCTGGAGGCACCCGCTGGCACCGACCGGTACATGGAGACCGTTTATCCCCCTACCTTTGAAGATGGGATTTTGCCTGGTCCCCCCCCGCGATCCCCTGCTTCGGAGCCACCTGCGGTCCTACCTGGCGCGGCCGGAAACACTGGTGGTGGTGCAGGCAAGGGTCTACTTGATTTGCCAGCCGTTTTTGTAGCCGGTGGGCATCGTCTCTTCTCCCTGCCTGCGCAGCCAATATTACCCTTTCGAGACACTGGCTGAGAGTATACCTGCGGACCTCCGTGTGTTATTTACCCTGGTTGATGACCTCCTCGCTTTCGTTCTGGACTTTGCTTTTACCTTGAAACGCCTAAGATGACTTTGCTACTTTTAGGAATAAATGTGGGTTTATTCTATCTTTTTCGGAAGCACCTGCAGACTTTCGTTGTTGTCCCCCCCCCCCTCCTAATTTTTATTTCCCCACCACCCCTTTCCCCCCCCTATGACATATTGATATATTGAAGCCGAGATTCCCCCGTCCCTTAATATTGCCCTGTATATTGCTCTGTGTTCCCCTGAGACATCTCCCCCCCCCTTATTTCTTTTAAGCTGAGACCCCCCTTTTTTGGGGGATGTTTGTTGTTTTTCACAAGTAATACTTATGCTGTGGTGGGCCCTGCGTGGCCCTTGCATTAATACGTTTGATTATATGCTGCCTTCTTTACAAAATAAAAATCTTAAATACAAAAAAAAAAAAAAAAAAGAAATCTATGTGACGTCTGATGTAGAAATGTATCTGCTCTGAATGGCTGTTATATCACATTCCTATGTGGGGTGTATATGACATTTTTGCCTACAACAAACGTTTTCATTGGTTATAAGTTCTTTGAAATCTAATAAAAACACCTGGATAACAAAAGAAAGCCACATTTTTCTTAAGCCTATGTGACGAGACGCCGTCTCTTTCCGTCTGTCCTGGCTCTCCAGACACTCCCTTACCAGGATCAGCCCGGCCTCTGAGTTGCTCGGAACGCAGTGCCTCGAGCAGCCTGATCCGCAGCTCCAGACCCACTTGTTCTGAACTCCTGCCTTGGAGCCTCTTTACATTTCCAGAATGCCGCTCTGTGCCTTCTGAGGGTGATTACAGCTGTAGCGTCGCTGAAAGAGACACCAGGCAGGCTGTATGTTGAAACAGGATACACACTGGCCATTTCACATGGCCTGCTTTTATTTGGTTCAGAATCAGATAACAGTTAACATTCCTGCCCCCCCAGACAGTACAGCACCGTAATTCAGCAGTTCCCCATCAGGTCCTCTCAGAGTGCAAGCTCTTGAGCAGGGGCTTCTCTGGTACTGTTCTATGTGTTTAACTTGCATGTATATTGGTTATCCTGTCTTTCCCATTGTACAGCGCTACGGTACTTGGTGGTGTCTT
Source organism: Leptobrachium leishanense (assembly GCA_009667805.1). Lineage (NCBI taxonomy): Eukaryota > Metazoa > Chordata > Amphibia > Anura > Megophryidae > Leptobrachium > Leptobrachium leishanense. The sequence goes on from CM019065.1 coordinate 251,720,979, forward strand.
ATAATTAACTGTAACTGCAGTCATACAGAGCACAGGTCCTTGTTTCGGGGGGGATCCAGGGGAGCAGTGGCGATCCAGGGGTACCGTTTGATAGCTCAGGTCCCTAGTGTGTCAGTCCAAAAAGCACCCAGATCTGGGGGTAGGGGCACAAATGGCAGCATATAGTAGCTATGCCCCTTGGATGCCACATGGTCAGGGCTGCTTAAGCTCCTGGGGTCAAGAAAGGCTCAGCAAAGTGGGTTCCCAATGGAGCTCCCTCCTGAAAATCACCACAATGGTAGCTCGCAGGAGGATCACCCCACCTTTGAAAAATCACCCCGCTAGAGCAGTTAGTTTTCGGGGCGCAGACGTTTAAAGCTTCTGCAGATGGCTCCATTACAGGCAATGAGGTGCATTCCAGGAATGGGATTGGTTGGCCCTTCTAGCTCCTTGGATGGTGATTGGCTGGGAGGGATGATCTAGGAATCTAGGCCTTAAATTAAGGCCTATGCCTTAAATTGTTCGAGTTGCTAGGTCTGTTTGTTCACAAGTGGGAGGCACATCTGCAAACTGCTGTAAGTCCTACACCGTTCACCTGAGTTGGATGTACATACCCTCAAATTAAAGCTGACAGTCTGCAGTTAAAGCACATTGTGTTTGTTTCATTCCAACTCTATTGTGGTGGTGTATAGAGCCAAAGATGTTAGAATTGTGTCGATGTCCCAATATTTCTGGACCTGACTGTATGTTAGGACTTAGAAGAAATAAGAAGAAGAAAAGGAAATTAGGCAGATTTGTATGGTATTCAGGTGATAAGTGGGGATAGAAGGTTTTTTTGTTGACAAAAGGAGATAAATGATTGCAATTTAATATCCTGAGCATTGTTTGTTTTCTTTTCAGAAGACATTTGATCAATTAGGTCATATTGCTAATTGGGGATTTGAGCACATAAATATTTGAGAATTATTTTTAACATGCCCTTCTATACGTTTTTCTTTTTCTTTCCCAGTTTATGATATTTGTGTTACGTGTTTTTTTTATTTGAATATACTGGAGAATGTAAGACAATGGTGACCGTTGAAAAAAAAAAAGAAAAGAAAGAAAAAGCCCCTCCATCTTGTCTTTCTCCTTCTCCCAACCCCCCCTCTTTTCTTTTTCCCTCCTTTTCTATTTCCTTTGTATTCAAAATTTTCTGAATTTTCATCATGAATTCATGATTTCTTTCAAAATATTTATTGCTGAACGTTACAAGTTTAAATGTTTTTCTTTACAGTTTTAACCATGTAAATTTAAACTTTCACAGGTTATTAATAATATTTTTTTGCAAGTTTTTTTATGTAGGTCACAATTACCCACGCATGCCAACGCATATTGCAAAACTGATGCTGATCAAGCTAGATGGAAGATTATTTGATACCAATATCGATATAGCTATTGAAATTGAAGGAAATTTACTCAAACACACATTATCATTTTACATTACAATGTTACATCCACCGGATAACAAGAAAGGAATTAACATCTTTTATTATTTTATATTTCATTATTTTGTTGTTTGGCTACAATCAATATTGTTCAAATTCCCTGACACATTTAGGATTATTGGAGATCACATCCAATTAAAATTAGAGTTAATTAATGTATCTAGGAACATATAATTTAATGCATTTGCATAAATACGTTTCATGACATATATAGTGGTAGATGGAATATAGTTTAATTCAGGTCTAAATGATTGTAGGAAAGTTTTAATTCGGTAAAATTATACGTTTTTTTAATTTTATTTAGGATCGGTGTGTTTTATAAACACCAGTTTTGTTTCAAAACACCAAACAAGAATGGATAAGATATCAATAAATGATTTTTATTTTTTGATATATATTAAAATGGGTGGAGTATGCACTTCGGCTATTTCCCTTTTGAGCCAAAGTTGCGTATATATATATATTTTTCTCTAATGCAATGAGTCAGAAGTAATATGATTTTTTTGTTGTTGTTGCGTGAGGCCCATAGGCTTTGCGGGGACATTTTAAAATTTATTATCTGTGTCTCTTCTTGTGTAAATTAAAAATTTTATTGTTTTTGTGCACTTGAGAGTGACAATGAATGAATGGATGTATATGATTAGTGGGTATACCATATTTTTTTTATTTTTATTTCTTCATTTTTGCTAAAACCGTGTCACATCTTCATCATCACAAGTAATCTGACAGTCACAATGACTGCATATGGAACGAATCATGGACATTTTGTGTCAAGGTCAAAAGGTCACAGGTAATAACCAACCAGCGCAACGAGACAGCTTGTTCAGGAGTCCCTATGTTGGGAGCTCTGATGACATTCAATGATTATGCGTCTCAAGCTGGGATGTTGAAAAAGACCAAACCTTGATCTCGCAATTGGACTACGGTATTAGATTATGAGATATTATTTTTTTTAAATTTTAATTCCCTAGATAAGTGTGAGAAAGGATTGGATTTGGGAAAATGAGAATGTATGTCTTGAGAGTGTGTGTGAATGCAGGTGTGTATGCGTTCTGTGGAGTGAAGCTGAACATAGGAAAACACACAGATATAGATCTGACTCATGTTGATTATTAGATAAATGAACTTTTTACATTCAAGTTATATTTTTCTTGTTTGGTAAAGTACATTTTGGGACCTGGGAATAAATAGTTACTTAATGTCTAAATTAGGTATTTGACCCAGGCTCCAAGTGTGGTTCACTGGAAGAGTGAATCTAGATAGATAAGTGTATTTTATGCTCATAAAGGGCCTCCTTGAGGAATCCCTTTCATACATCTTAAAAGGTAGAGAGGTATTTTAGGAGTAATTACCAGATTTTTTTCTTTCCCTCTGAGCATCTAGAATGATCTAGAGGTAGTAGGCGATGACACTGTAGCCCCAGGTATAATTTGTATAATTGCTTAGTTTTGTTTTATCCATTTTAGTGATCACGATTGTATATGTGATCAAAGAGACGATTGAAAGATAATTGATAGATATTTTTAATTTTTTTTATGAATCAATTATGATTTATAAAGCTTTCTCTGATGCAGGGTTGTGGTTTCCACCCGTCCTAGTCCCAATAAAATGTCTGTTCAGCTTCGTTTCCTCTTGAGGCTGTCCAGTGGGTTGATTAACCACTTGGCTGCTATGGACGCGCCCAGCGTGTCCAGCCAAATGGTTCTCCTGTGCTATGGACGCGCTGAGCGTGTCCATGCACAGGAGGCAGCAATCCGCCGGATTCCGGCGGATTGCTGCGCCCCCCCGGGGCGGGCTGACATCTTGGATGTCAGCCCAGCACTCGGGACCCCGGCGGAGCAATTAGATGTCATCGCGGTGGCACGATGACATCTAATTCAGGTGCCCCCCCCCCACATGTGCGGAGGAGGCGTCTGAAAGGGAGGGGGGAGGTCCTTCGGACCTCTCTCCCTCCCGATCGCCGGGGAGCAGGAGGTTAATCCAGGCACCGTTTGGAAGGGCACAGCCTGCCCTTCCAAACGGTGGCTGTCATTAACCCCCGGGGAGCCGGATCATGAATCGGCGCTGAAAAGTGCCGGTTCGTGATCCTTTCCTGGAGCTGGCCGACATTTTGGATGTCGGCCAAGCCTCCAGGAACTCCCCCTGAGGACTGGCGTCATCGTGCATAGCAAGATGACGCCAGTCCTGGAGTTAACTGCTAGCTGCCACCAATGGTGGAGATAGGGGGTTCCAATGAACCCCCTATCTCCCGATCCGTGGCAGCTAGGGGTTAATGTTTGAGGTCGTTGGATCGGCCAGAGCATGGCCTTTCCAACGATATCAAACATGATAATGAAACAAGTTTTTAAAAAAAATTAAAAATAAAAAAATATATATATTTAAAAAAAAATCTAAAAAAAAAAAAGGTTTATTTTGTTTTTGTTTTGTTAATGCAGCAACATTGTTCCCATTTCAATTATAATGTGAACAATAATGCTGCACTAATGATTTTTGTATGCGGTGCGTTTGTTAAAAATAGCGACATTTTCCCCAAAAAAAAATGTAACGGATCCCCATTTCTAATTTTTTTAACAAGTGCACCCCATACAAAATAAAACCGCAAACGATCGTATGTTAAAATGTGAAAAAAAAACACTTTACACATAATAAATTATTGAAAATTCAAATTTTATTGCATTTTTTGTTATAATAGACAGACATGACATAACATATACATATAATAATGACATATTATGAATCTGTGGAGTCTGCCGGAAAGAACGATATATAATATGTCTGGGTCATATATCAAAATATGGCTACAAAATGCGGTTAAACAAGAGGAGCGAAAGCGGTAAAAATTACCTCAGCACAGAGGTGTGAAAAGCCTCAGCAGCGAAAGGGTTAAAATAGATATCTTGTGTTAACTCTTAGAAATGCCTGTGAAATCTGTGTGACGTCTGATGTAGAAATGTATCTGCTCTGATTGGCTGTTATATCACATTCCTTTGTGGGGTGTATATGAATTTTCTGCCTACAACGAACATTTTCATTGGTTATAAGTTCTTTGAAATCTAATAAAAACACCTGGCTAACAAAAGAAAGCCAGATTTCTCTTAAGACTAACACAGACTTGTGTTTGATTTTGTTGAGATCTCCACTGATCAGTGTTACGTGCAGCTATTGCCTTGTTTGCTGTATGGGAAGAAAACGGTTTATTGAAATTCCATTTATGGTAATTATAATAAGAATATTGATTTTGTTTGCTTAAGGTTATAATTTAATACTATTCACAAAAGATGAAACTCAGGAGAAGTGAAAATTCTAGGTCAAACTGGCCAAACCAGAAAAAACAGTGCCAATATTGGCAAAAAAGTGAAAAAATTGGCGCTTATATCTATTGCTTTATATTTCGTGCCGCTCAAACACGCATTTGCACCCCACACACATATATATGGTCCAAACAATGAGGGATAAATCCCAGTGTGAGCGGACAGACTTAATCCCAGTGGTATAATAACACACTAGAGAAAACACTTATCTGAGGTTCAGTAGGGATGTGCGCTTCGATTCGGCCCGATTCGTTTTTTTTTCACGAATTGGGCCGATTCGGTGACTCGGATTCGGCCGATTTTCCGAATCGAATCGGATCCGAAATCATCCGATACGAAATAATTTCTGATCCGAAACGAAATAATTTCATTGTTTCGTATGGACGTGAAATTTGTAAAATCGCAAGTCATTTTTGTTCCATTTGTGATTTCGGTTCCATTTCGGTTATTTCGGACATCGTATTTTTCGGTTTCATTGCTGATTCCGTAATATCGTATCGTTTCCAATGATCTGATATTTCTGTCGATATGGTAATTCTGTCGATTCTATTGTTTTTCATTAAATAAAGATGCTTTTTTTCTTATGAATATGCATTGCACAACTTTATTTAATCATATTAAAATGGTATGGTAAAGGAACAAAAATGAACAAAACGATTTAAAAAACACAAAACTGACCCAAATGGTCTGACTTTAAAAATAAAAACCAGAACAAAAAGGTTTTAAAACGGAAAAATAGCTGAACAAAATTATCTGAAACGAAAAAAAAAAAAAACAGAACAAATAAAATGATTTAAAACAAAAATATATATATATAAATGAATGCAGCAGAAGAATCTGCACACGCGGGGAAGCGCCTCTCTGCAGTATAATTAATGCAGCATATGAATCCACACACCGCTGGGAAGCTTTAAAAGTAACATCAGGAAGCATTATTTTACTGAGAGGGTGGTGGATACATGGAACAGCCTTCCAGTTGAAGTGGTAGAGGCCTAAACAGTAATTGAATTTAAGCAAGCATGGGATAGGCATAAGGCTATCCTAAACAAAAGATAAATCCAGGTAAAGTATCCATGTAATTGGGCAGACTAGATGGGCCGAAAGGTTCTTATCTGCCAACATTTTTCTATGTTTCTATGTTTCTAAGCGCCTCTCTGCGGTATAATTAATGCAGCTTATGAATCCGCACACTGCGAGGAAGCGCCTCTCTGTGGTATAATTAATGCAGCATATGAATCCACACACTGCTGGGAAGCGCCTCTCTGCAGTATAATTAATGCAGCATATGAATCCGCACATTTGTTAAAAATGGTGTAATTTTCCCCCAAAAAAATGTATGTAACAAGACCCCTTTTGTAAATTTTTTAACAAGCGCATCTCGTTGTGATTTGCGAACTTGTGGGTCCCGATTGAATGAGAGATGAAGTGGGAGTCGAATAATCAGTGGATCGCAAAGTGGAACTATGGCCAAACTAATGTGGAACGCAAACCGGAAGTTGAGAGAGCGGTATCGAGTGTGGAACGCAAATCGGAACTTGAAGCTGAACCGCACGCGGAACGCAAATCGGAAATTGAAGCTGAACCGCACGCGGGACAAACGCTACATGTGTTGGGACTAATGAGAGAGACATTTTAGGTATAAATAAAATCGAGTTTATTGTCACTACCATCACAGACTGAGGAAGCCTGCAGTGTGAGTAGGCGAAACGTGTATCTGGATGCTAATTATTTTATTGTTTTTAGCTTTTATGGAATAAATCTGTTTTATACTGGAGATCGGTCGATGATTTTTTCTTGAATACTTTTCTGACGTATATGTGCGGGATACTGATATTGGTCCGTAAGACCTCCATACACTCTCATACTGAGCCACTTAAGGTATTTTTCTTCTGTTCACTACTAAATAAGGAATGGCAATATTTGCGCAATGGAGTTTTTTCCTTTTTTATTGGAGTGGGATACTGAACTCACAAGCAAAGTCCGCTGGATCGAGAAGTTTGGGTGTGACCCCCCCTTTCCTTAAGAGGTCAGAAGGCCCACTATTAGAGCCTATTGGTGGCTCCTCCACTGTGAGTTGAAACCTATATCTGATGCTAAAATCATAAAAGTATATATTTGTCATATCGACAATATTGCACTATATGGTTTTGTTTTTATATCCATGTCGAATACAGCGCAGCCGCCAGAAAAAGCCAACACCGCAGACGAATGCAGTGAAAAAAAAAGGAAAACAATACGCTTGAATGTGTGAAAAGTGAACCGCTGTTTGCAAAGAAACTACTGAGCGAAAATGTCTGAAATTTAAATATGAGGTCCAATGAATGATAATAAAAAGGGCTGTTACAGAAAAAATAAGTTTAAAAAAAATCCGTAAAAAAGCTTAAAATATCCTAAAAAGAATCTATAAATAAAAGAGACTTTTTACTGCAGAATATTATAATGAACGGTTTATTAGACATTAATTAAAACGGGAATATTTTTAACATTGAAGCCTATGGGATTCGCCTGAATAAACCTGCCGAATTAAACCACCGAATGGCAGGGCATTTCGGGAACCTTTCACTACTGGTTTGTGTTCTCTGAATAGCCGAAGCATTGCTTCTCTATGGGGATTCACTGTCGTCGAACAGGCACCATATGTGCAGGCAATTCACCAAGATTTGGCGAATTGCCTGCTCCCTGGATAGCCGAATGGCCAAGAAAGGTAACCGAACGCTGATTTTTTTTTTCAAATACATTTTTATTTCTTTATAATAAAACATATATATTCAAAACATTTGGGGGAAAGGGAGGGGAGGGGGAAGCAGAGGGTTGCAGCATATAATCCAGAACACACATTAAACCTCTACTAAAAACCACACGCTTTATACATTTTGTACACGTCCCATAGTTTCTAAGGGTCCCATTTGGAAGGTTGTAGTCCTTCTGACATTAATATCCTAGAGTCGAATTTTCGATATTGCTATAGGAGATCAATCACCTGCTTGCAAGTGGGAACTAACTTGGTTTTCCAGTTCCTTGCAAGAAGTAGGGCAGTTGTAGAAATGAGTATAAATAACATCCGTAGTTGAGATCGTTGTAACTTAATCATACCTAGTAGTAAAACCTCTGGTGCATATGGAATTAGTGTGCCCAAGATTTCTGTCGCCAGTTTTGAAATTTCTCTCCACTAGGGATGAGCTGTTCGATTCGATCTGTTCGGAGTTCACATCGAACATCGGCCGTTCTACAGTTCGCGAACGTCGAACTTTTTGGGACGTTCGGCCAAAAGTTTGAAAGAAAAAAAAAGAAACTGAAAAAAGTATAGAAAATGCTTAAAAAAAATACAAAAAAATCTAGAAAAAGAGACTCTTTACTGCAGAATATTATAAGCAACGGTTTATTAGATATTGAATTAAAACGGGAAAATTTTTAACATTGAAGTCTATGGAATAAAACATTCTTGTTACTAAAACATCAGACAGACACGGCCCTCTAATCAGGCACTGTAGAGGGCAGTCTGCAGGGGCCTCCCAAGGATTCCCTTGAGGAGCAGGCTGCCGCCGGATGACAGAGCTGTGACTGTGCGGGCTAGCCGCCCGGGTGCATGTGGCAGAGACAGGCAGCGCAGGGAGGGAGACACTGCACCTGCGATCACGGCAGACCCCCCCTACAACCAGGATCCAGGGAGCCCCCACTGACCACCAGGCTAAGATAAGGCGACACATTTAAAAAAAAATTAAAAAATCCGAGGACATTTTTAAATGTCCCCGGGAACATAAAATAAAACTTTTTTTTCTCTTTCTCTACCTGGCTGAATGTATTTAATTATATATATTAGATACATTCAGGCAGGTAGAAGGCGGTTGCATGTGGGCTGCGCGGGGTCTGTTTTTTTTGTGTGTATACTTTTAGCAAATTTATAGGGGAAGGTAAAGGCAGGTAGGATAGATATATATCATATATATATATATATATATTCTTATAAATATATAGATCCAGACTTGTATTACACACACATTTTGGCAACTAATTGCCCCCCCCCCAATTTGGCTGATCCCTCCAGAAGAAATGTTGAACCCGATAGAGCAGAGAATATGTATATTCTCTGCTCTGTCGGGTTCAACATTTCTTCTGGAGGGATCAGCCAAATGGGGGGGGCGCATTTAGTTGAGATTGTCCACATGCCACCCCCCCCCCATGTGCATAAGTGTATATATGGTCTGAGGTCTGTGGGTGGGTGTATATATACAGTATATCTGCGTGTTGATATATACGTATATATAGGTCTGCGTGTTGATATATACGTATATGTCTGTGTGTGGTATCAATGCATCCCTACTCTATACACAGCGCTCCGTGTCCCTATAATATATATGATCAGGGGTTATCTTTTTTTTTATATTTTTATACTATTCCTATTAAATTAACAGTAATTTTTTATGTATTTTATTCAGTAGAAACTTTTTTTGCCTATATAAACATGTGCTTTGTGAAAATAAAACGTTTTTGTGTGTACATTTTAATTTAGTGTATTCCTGTCCAGTGCGGTGAGAAGCAAACGTAATGTAGTGTAGACACGCTGTGAGGTGGAGCGGAGTGAAGTCAAGCCTGCAAAATGTTTGCTTCGCTTCGCTGTGCGTCGCTACACGCTCAGTGTGTTTCAGCCTTTATTCCCGCATCGCTTGCTTACCGAATCAGTTTGTATACTTGTTACTGACCCTGCTTGTTCTGAGGACCCGATCTGTTGCCGACTTTGCCTGCCATTTGACTATTCTCTCTGTGTATTCCCTCCCTGTTCGGTTTGCTTCCTGTTGCTACTGGTGTGCGCCAATTCTCACCATATACAGTAGCGCAGTACAAGTTCCTAAACATTGCTGACCCGGTTTTGTTATAGCTGCTGATGTAACTGAATAGATCGGGGATCTCTTTGCATTACCAAAGCCTCCACCACTGCACTCTTCCACAATACCACTTACGGTTTGAAGGCACTTGCTGCCACCAAAGGCAAAATATTTGGGTGCACTGACGCCTGTACCAGATTCATATTATTTTAATATTGTACCGCAGGGTCCAACCCTGCACTCTTCCACAATACCACAGAGGGGTTACGGTGTGACGGCACTGTTGCCGACACTAAAGGCCCAATTGTTACTTTCATCCAAAGCCTGCATAAATTTCACCATAATTTAGCCAAAAAAATCACTAAACTTGTTCTGCGTGTCCTAAAATGTCTCCTCTTTTCATACAAACTGCCGCCCCAAGCAGTTGTTTATAAATAGATTAAAAGGAAAACCATTTACCGTCATTTGAAGTGTCATTATTTTGTTTTTAAACGTTTCTATACATCCTACAAATTCGCCACTTCACGGGCGGGTTATGGGGACCTCCTAGGCATGATATTTGAAGGAATTTTTCATTTTTATTCTTAACCTTTATTTCATGGGAAATTCACTCTTCCTTTAAAAACGTTTTTTTTTTAAAAAAAAAACTTTTTGTCCTCGTTTCCTGTCCCCCAGGGCACTACCCGGACCCCCATACACCTTTTATGGCAAATATCTTGCATATATGCCCTCTTGGAGGGCACTCTAAAATTCGAACGTTCGAGTCCCATTGACTTGCATTGAGTTCGTTTCGTGTTCGAACTCGAACTTTTGAAATTGTTCAAGTTCGAATGCGAACCGAACACGGGGGTGTTCGGCTCATCCCTACTCTCCACAAAGGGGCTATCCGAGGACAATACCACCAGATGTGGCACATAGAGCCTGTCGCCAGGGAGCATCTCCAGCATAAATCCGAATGTTGAGGAGCAAAGCGTTTGATCTTGTCTGGAGCTAGGTACCATCGGTATAGTATTTTTCGTTGAGTTTCTATCAGAGTAACGCATCTCCTCGCCCCCACAGCAAACATATAGGCAGAGACCCATTGTGTAGGTGTAAACTTTCTCCCAAGTAGTCTGGAATGACCAAGTTTCAGTCCGCAGCGGAGTGTTAAGTACTTTGTAGAATAACGATATCGGTCTAGTATTTGAAAGGGGGTCCAAGCAAAAAAGTTCAGTTTCAGATAGTAGTGGTAAGGTAAGTAGCTGATACGATCCCCACCAGGAGGAAGTATGATCCTTGCACGCAGCACCCTATCCTTTCCCTCAGATCCTTAGAAGTGGTCGGTCTATAATATATATCCCTAGGTATAGATAACTTGCAGCAAGATAAGATCAAGGTACAGTGCCAATAGGTCAGAACCAGAATAATCAGAAGCCGTATGCCAATAGGTCAGAACCAGAATAATCAGAAGCCGTATGCCAATAGGTCAGAACCAGAATAATCAGAAGCCGTTTGCCAATAAGTCAGAACCAGAATAGTCAGAAGCCGTTTGCCAATAGGTCAAAAAACAGAAACACCAAAATACAACAGAGCAGCTCTAAGGGAAGTTCAACCACATTAGGGCAATGTGGGAATGCATTGCCTTAGTTTTTAAACTTGGCGGGTCTGTGTCATCACGCCGGGCTACGCCCCCTGGTGTCTCATGTGACTGCCCTGGATTCCCTTCTTCACTCGGGCCCGGGCAGCGAGCAGCGAGGACGATGCTGCCGGGCACCGAGGGACCACAGAGGGGAACGCAACAGTAGCTTAGACAGTACAGAATGTGACCTGAGGTAGGAATGCAATTGGAAATAAGACAGAAACATCATATGTGGGACCTTAAATTTGGTGCATAAAATTTCGAACGGAAGAATGGCGGCCGCTTCAAAGAAATGGTGGAGGTTCAAAATTCCATACTGTAGCCATCTTCGGTGATCCACTTGCGGGTGGATGTAGCGAAGTGCGTCTACAGGCATTGCCATGAAAATTGGGTGATGGTTCGTAAAAAAATGGGAAAAAACGGTCCCAAATATTCAGGTGTAAGGATGCAGTAGCCAGCGGGGATAGGAGCCGCGGTCTTTCTCTTGGAGGGTCCCATAACAATGTAGCCAGGTCATGACCTTCCATGTAAGCTATCTCAATGGTGAGCCATTGTGGTAAGGGATGGTTATGAAATACCTCTGACAAGGAGGCGAGGCAAGATGCCCAAAATTAATGTTGGGTATGAATCATATTTAACCCTCCGTCCCTTTGTCTGTAGCATAGGAGTTTGCGTGGGACACGTGGTCTTTTGTTGTTCCAGACGTATGAGACCAATATAGATTGTATCATGGCTATGTAAGACCTAGATAGTTTTAAAGTTACCACCCAAAACATGTAAAGTAATTTCGGTAAGATCACCATCTTTGCTGCCACCATTCTTCCCATCCATGAGACCTCCCTCAACCTCCACAAATGCACCAATGATCTAATCTCAGAAAGGACGCGTTCATAATTGTGTTTATACAGTCCATCAGGATCCCGCGTAATTCTAAGACCTTAATACACCAAATAAGTTGAGCGCCGATCAAAGTCATAACGCAATTTAAGATCCTCCAGAGTATGTTGTGGGATGTTAAGCGGGAGGGCTTGGGTTTTCAGCAGATTTACTAAATGGTACGAGATACGGCTGTAATATTCAAGTTCCCCGTATAAAGCTGAGTAGGAAACATCCGGTTCTGTTAATGTCTAAAGTATGTCATCCGCATATAGCTGTATTTTATGAGTCGTCGGGCCAATGTCAATGCCTCTGATATCATTTAGGCGTATAGCCTGGGCTAGAGGTTCCAGCACCAGGGCATATAAAAGGGGAGAAAGGGGGCAGCCCTGTCTCGTACCGTTCGTGATCACAAATTCTTCTGACAGAAAACCTGAAGAAAGAACTCTGGCAGAAGGGGAGTCATATAGGGCTTGAAATGCAGTCAAGATTAGGGATGGGAAACCAAACTTTCGGAGGACTTTGCAAAGAAATAGCCAGCTTACTCTATCAAATGCCTTCTCGGCATCTAAGGACAGGACCAGGCAGGGCTGCCCCGATCGTCTCAGCACCTCCAACAAGTTGACCAGTTTCTTTGTACTATCCGGGCCTGGTCAGCCTGATATAAATCCTACCTGGTCCTGTCCGATCAATGAGGGCAAAATACGTTGCAGTCTATTCGCTAAAATTTTACTATAAATCTTAATATCAACATTAAGGAGTGAGATGGGGCAAAGATTACGCAAACATCTGGAGTCTTGCCCAGCTTAGGAAGCGTGATAACGTGAGTTCTTAACATGTCTGTCGGGAAGGAACCCATGTCTCGCGCGGTTTCAAAAACATCACTTAAATGAGTCAAAAGATGGTGGGAAAAAGTTGTGTAGTATAATCCCATCAAACCATCCGGGCCTGGGGCCTTTTGTTTCGGCAGTGCCTTAATTACCTCAGTCAGCTCATCTTGGGAAATAGGAGAGGCTATTTTATTCGCTTGTAAAAGCGATAATTTCAGGAGATTAATGTTGTGTAGGTATGTGTCAATAGTTGCAGATGTGGGATGAACAATACAGTCATCCACCTCTAGATTATACAATTTCTCATAATAACTTGCGAACTCATTAGCCATTGGGTTGTAAATGATTCCACGGTCCATTTTAAGATGTGAGATCCTGACTTTTGGAGGGGGGATTTAAGTCTGCGGGCCAGGAGTCTACCAGGCTTGTTCTGAAACGCATAGAACTTGGCACGCATTCTATCCATGGTTAATCAATATTTATCAGCCTCTAATTCCATTAGGGAGCGCAACACTGCATCCAATTCGTCCGCCAACTCCGGTGATGGATTAGTCTTATTCCGTACGTCTATTTCTTGTATATGTCAGAGAATGTCTATGCGTTGTGTCGTGTATACTTTCCGAAATCTGGTCGCCCATTGAATACACACTCCTCGAACTATCGCCTTATGAGCCTGCCAAATAGTAAAAGGGCTAATTTCGGGGGATACATTTTCCTTAAAGTAGTTAGTCAATGCTTCTTGTATCGCTAAAGTCGCCGGTTCGTGTTTAAGTAGGTGTTCCCCCGAATCTCCATATGATTTATAGTCATCCTGTAACGTAAGAGTCAGTGGTGAGTGGTCCGACCAGGTAAATGGAAGAATGCTACAGTCGGCAATGCGTGGAAGTAGGCTAGTTGGGAGTAAAAAGTAATCAATTCGCAAGTAACTATTATGTACGCCCGAGCGGAAAGTATAATCTCGCTCCGTGGGATGAAGCACACGCCATGTATCATACAGTTGATGCTGTCTTAAAAGGGCATGGAGTTTGTTCTCTTGTTGTCTCGAATGTGTCCTAGAGGGAGCCGACCGGTCCCTGGTCGTGTCCAAACAAACGTTTAGGTCCCCACACAGTATCAAGTCACCCGAGAGTACATCAGTGACCCTGTTCATAAGGTGCGTCACGAATTGGGTCTGGGAACTATTAGGAGCATAAGCTGACACTAGCGTATAAACTCTGTCAATAGTGCACACCAATATTATATATCTGCCTCTGGGGTCAGTAATTATGCGATGAGTTTGTAGCGCGACCCTATTATGGATTAATATTGTCACCCCTCTGGATTTAGCCCTATGGGTAGAGTGGAATTGAGTGTGATATTGCAGGGTGTAAAGTTTCGGGTGGTCTAGTCTCCTAAAGTGCATCTCCTGTAGGCAGACTACATCAGCGTCGTATGCACCTAAATATTTATATAAGGAACTTTCTTTTAATGGGCAGGTTCAGGCCCTTTACGTTATAGGTGACTATTTTCATAAAATTTCAAAATAAAAATTGCTTTTCTTAACCATGGAGGTCTCATCGTCATATTCATCTATCTGCGGTATACAATAGGTGCTGCAACCCCCTGGGGTCAAAGGAAGGGAGGAAGGGAGGGATACAAGAGGAAAAAAACATATAAACAATCTTTGAACATCAACAAAAACAAAAACGTCATACTCACCGTCGGGAGTTACCAACGTAGGAAGTACCCGTACCCTTACACAAAAGGGGGAGAAAAATAGAGAGCAAAAAAGAAAACAAAAATTGGGGGGGGGGGTCCATCTGCAACCAGCGAAACCTCGTTTAACCAAACCGAGTGTTCAACATTACCCAGCTCTACGCCCTTCGATCCAAAAATGTCAACGAACTCCACGACAAAAGATTCCGTGTGGGGGCGACTCTGTAAACTGAAGTCCCAAAGCAGTGTATCAATCAGCGAATACGCCATTCCGGCGTCAATTTTGGCACTTTGGATGTTTTCCCTTGGTCTTCTGTTGCGATTTGTAATCCCCAGAATTCGAGCGTCTTGCAGCCCTCTGCAATCAAGTTGAAGACCGTAGTATCGCCGTCTCGAAGAACAATAAGTTTGGTGGGAAAGCCCCAGCGGTATAGAATGCCAGCGGTTCGCAGTGCTGTAGTGATAGGGCAAAACAGTTGCTGTTATAATGTTGCTTTAGAAAAATCTGGATATACAGCAAGATGTTCGTATTGCGATCCCAAGGCATCCGGATTGCGAAGCGCACGGAGGATTTCGTCTCGTGGCTTGTAATAATGCGGCTTCAATATGACATCTCTGGGTGCTTTGAGGCGCTGATGGCGGTTTGGGTGACCTATGGATCTGGTCCATAAGTATCGTCTCCGGAGCAACCGCAGGTAGCAGATGAGCAAAAAAATCCAACACATAAGCCATGAGGTCTCGAGAGTGTACCATCTCTGGGACACCCCGTATATTTAGGTTGTTGCGGCGGGATATATCCACAAGATCCGCTACTTTATTGAGGCATTGCAGCAATCGAGCCTCAAGCGTCTCTACCACCTCAGGCATGTTATTATATGCGGCCGATAACTCAGACATGTTACCCTCCAAATGCGAGGTGCGCTCACCAATCTCCTTTCGTATTTCCGCAGATACTGTATCAAGACGCGTTGTTAAAGGTTGACGAAAAGTCTTTAAACAAAATCTCCATCCGGGTGGTGAAAGTGGCTAAATCAACCTCCGAGGTCACGGTCGTTTTCATAGGAGACTGGGCTGGGGATCCTCCGCCATCTTGAGGGTCTGCATCCTCGCGGCGTTTGGTAGGCCTGGGAGCAAAAAACTCCTGTTTCCCCGGGGTTTTCTTACTTTTAGCAGTAGCCATTGCGAGGACCGCGGGTTCCCAGGAGGGGTAGCAAAAGTTGGGGTCCGTTTGAACCCGATGTCTGCTTTAGACCGCCTGGTGGCGCAGGAGCTGGACTAAAGCACGTCCACCATGCTCGGCAGTCGGCCACGCCCCTCCGAACGCTGATTTTCAGCGTTCGGTTCCCTTTCGGCAGCCATTCGGATCTCTTTGAATAACCCTTATAAGTCTTAATTTTTTTGGATCCCTGCAGGGGGATCCAAAAGTACTAGGGCTGGTAATGATTAAAATTTTCGTGTTCGATTAATCAATTTTTTTTTAAATCGATTAATTATAACGCACATACAGATCCAACTACGTTTTGCTGATCTGCATGCATTGCAACTCTTTTGGAGGCGCTTGTTGTTATATTTGAGGAATTCTTCTCTCTCGGTTTGTGTGATCTCTCTTTTTGTTCTGTCTAGAGACTCCTGATCGTAACCTCTTTCCAAGAAATCTGTAGTAAGCTTTCGGGTCTGTGTATCAAAATCTTCGGGTTTGGAGCAATTCCTTTTCATTCTGATGTATTGACTCTTAGGCGCCCCTTCCAGCCATCTGTTTAGATGGCAGCTGTCTCGACTAATGTAGCTGTTTATGTCTACTTGTTTGAAGTAGGTCTTAGTCTGGATCACTTTCCCTTCTGGGAAGATTGTGAGGTCCAGAAAGTTCACGGACTCCTTGCTCCATATGCTGTTGAGTTGGATGTTCCTGTCCTGTGAATTTAGTTCAGGAATGTTTTCAAACTGTCTTCTCCTCCTCGCCATATCATTAGTATGTCGTCAATGTAACTGCGATAGAGAACCAGATCCTCTTTTCTTCTTTTCACTAGTTCATTTTCCCAGTTGCTCATGTAAAGGTTGGTAAAACGAGTCCCCATAGCCGTTCCCTTTACCTGTAGATAGTAATCGCTATTGAAGGAGAAGTAGTTTTTCTTTAGTATAAGTTGAATTCCTTCCAGGATAAACAGTTTTTGCTCTGATGGTATATCATCTTCTTTATCTAGATGTATTTTTATGGCTTTGATTCCTTCCTCGTGGGGAATGTTGCTATAGAGGGATTTGACATCACTGGTGACTAAAATATATTCGTCATTCCAGGTGATCTTGTTAAGGTCCTGTATCACATTGAGTGTGTCTTTTAAGATGAAATTCCGTTTTTACAACTATCGGTTGGAGGAGCTTATCAATGTATTAGGCTAGATATGGAGTCGATTCCTGAGATTATGCGTCTTCCAGGAGGGTTGAGAGGGTTTTTGTGGATTTTGGGGAGATGGTAGAAGGTGGGCCTTTTTGGATACTGGATGGTGAGATATTGATGTTGCTTGTCGTTAAGAATTCCCAGTGTATGTCCTTCATCAAGGTATTGGTGGAAAATCTTTTTTATGTCTTCTGTGGGGTCTTTCGTGAGCTTCTGGTAGGTATGTCGTGTCGTTCAGTATCTTGTATGATTCTTCTTCGTACCTTTCCGTTGTGAGTATGACCACCCGTATCCTGTAATTACTGCTCAGCACTCTGTCCACCGGGAGTTCCCCACGTTTACAACAGGAGGCTCTGGCTTAAGCAGACAGACCGCAGCAGCAGACGAGGAAAGAGGGGTTTAAAGAAGGGACATTGATCACCTTAGGCTCCCGTCCAAGTGAGTTGGAAATCGCTACATTATACACTGTACTCTTTCTGTATAACAGTGAGCACTATGTATTTTTTCCATTCATTCCCATGAGGTATAGACTCACATGAGTTGAATTTAAGGAACGACAGCGAATCGTATTTCGCACAGCATTCAATTTACTGCATTTCTGACTTTGCGTCTAAGAAAAATAACATACCCCGAAAGAGACAATACACTTCTTTGCCCCAACAGACAAATCTACTTATCTGCAGATTTAACCATCCCTGCCGACTATAAAAATACACCGGACTTTACTCCACAGAAGTATACACACTTTGTGCATAATCTGTATTTAAGGAACACAGTGAAACAAATTGAAAAAATCACTGTATCCGTGCCTTATTAGAAATTTGTCTATTTATTACCCTTACTAAATTTCAGTGAACGGGATCCAATCATCCCATTCCTAGAAAATAACGCTCAACCGGGGGTAAACCCCTCTCTTCTGTAGTACCTGTACTCTTGCTCATTGAACCAGCACTTGCAGACTGAATTAAAACCACTAGGTGGCAACGACACACTGCGGGACTCTAACCAGACATTAATGCAGAAATACGTTTCTCTGGACCAACATTGTATACTGCACATATAAATTCACCAGTATACAGTACATATAATAATCATGCATGCTATAAGCATCCATTCCGGAATTGCCCTTTAACATTATGTCAGATCTCCCTTCTCTTGTGCTAGCAGCGCTCATACCAGGGATTAACCTCCCTTTTTGTATATTTGTACTTTAGTTCAGGTCTGTCTGCATCCTTGCATTGTGTATGTACCCTGCTTGTAGCCCTGTATCCTGCATTAGTATTGTATCTCTGAATTCTGGTTTATTCTTGTGTTTTACTTATAGTGCTCAGGTCTTCTTTCCTGTATATATTGTGTTTTTGTTCTGGATCCCTGTTTGGTTTACATTCTGTTATTGTCCTTTCAGTCTAGTCTTGCTTAGAATAAATATCTTGGAGTTATATATATCCAGGTTCGTGTTTTCACTGCACAATAGGCTCACACCCTTCTGCACTCATGCCAGGCCTGGCCCACTGTGACACCTTGATCCCTTATTAAGCGCTTTTGCGTCGCCCTCCTCCTTTCAGGGTATTGCGGTGGGTGGGACACGGTTGACAGTTTCAGGCTTAGGTGTTAATTGGAACAAATCCACTGCTCTTTACCTACGTCATACATGTCCTCCCAGATTACCCCCAGAAGTACCACTTGCATTGGCCACCACCTCATTGTGTACACATCCCAAGGGAGTTGAGCAAACTCTATATCAATATCACCCCAATCCTTCACTCGGTGATGGCGGAATTTACTAAATGGACTAAATTACCCCTATCCTTGGTCGGCAGAGCCAACCTATATAAACTGATCAGCTTCCCCAAATTACTCTACCTACTACAGGTTCTGCCTATCCCTCTCACCCCCAAAAATGAGAAACAGCTTAACACCGTGGGGGGGGGGGGTCGCGGCGCGACTTAGTCTAACCAAACTATATCAACTTAAACATCGTAGAGGTCTTAATTTGCCCAACGTGTGAGAATATAATTTGGCAGCACAATGCCACCACGCTGTAGACTGGATTAAGGGCTGCTCTCAATTCTCTGATGTCCCTTTGGATGCTTCCTGGTCTCCCAATATCTCTCTCCCTTTCTTACTATATTGCCCCTACAGAAACATTCCTCAATCCTTGAAATATAACCCATTAATTGCCACCACTATTAAGGTGTGGAAATTATCACGCATCAAGTTAAATGCCCTTGCCATGTCATCTCTTTTTTTGCCCTTAGTGAACAATCCTGACTTTAATGACGGGTCAACGTGTTACCCTTTTCAGGACTCGAGGGGTTAGCTATGTTACCTGTATCAATGTTTAGATCCCTCCACTAAGACCATCCTACCCCTCCTTGCCCTTAAACGTAAATACCCCTTATTGACCCTCCCATGGTTCGCCTACTTTTAACTCCGTGCATACGTTTTTAGAGTCACATCCGCTTTCACAACGCCGGACTGGCACAATCGCCTGGACAACCACATTAAACATAGACCACGACTTGATTATTCTATATCCTCGCTCTACACCATTCTCCGACACATAATCGACCTTGCCCACCATCACAACAGGTCCGGTACAATGGCTCAGACACTTCCCAGGACACTCTACACACACTCTACAGATGACTGGCTATCTGCGCACACGTATCTGGTTAAAATCCTGCCTACGGTATCCTACCATGAAAGTAAAAAATACTAGTATCGGTGCCGATACTGCCGTTTGCACGAGTACTTAGTACTCGTGCAAATGGCCCGATACACCCACTCGATACCATAGGCCAGCGCTGGGCCGGCATCCGCGGGGCTGGGGAAGCTGGCCGTGTGCATGGAAAGCACGCGGCCAGCGTTCCCCCGCGGCGGCTGCAATACTCACCCCTTCCGAAGGTCCGGTCGCTTTGCTGTGGCGTGATCACGTGGCCGCCGGCGCTTCTGTGGCGCTGCCTTCAGCTGAGAGGCAGCGTCACAGATGCACCCGGCGGCCACGTGATCGCATCACAGCAGTGCGACCGGACCTCCGGAAGGGGTGAGTATTGCAGCCGCCGGAGGGGAATGCTGGCTGCGTGCTTTTAATGCACGCAACCAGCTTCCCCAGTGTTTGATGGGGGCATATCCATGTGATCTGGGGGCAAATCCATGAGAGCTGGGGCATATCCATGTGATCTGGGGGCAAATCCATGAGAGCTGGGGCAAAATCCATGAGAGCTGGGGGCATATCCATGTGAGCTGGGGGCATATCCATGTGAGCTGGGGGCAATATCCATGAGAGCTGGGGGCAAATGCATGAGAGCTGGGGGCAATATCCATGAGAGCTGGGAGCAATATCCATGAGAGCTGGGGGCAATATCCATAGGAGCTGGGGGCAAATCCATGAGAGCTGGGGCAAATCCATGAGAACTGGGGGTAATCTCCATGAGAGCTGGGGGCAATATCCATGGGAGCTGGGGGCAAATCCATGAGAACTGGGGGCAATCTCCATGAGAGCTGGGGGCATTCTGTATGTATATATATATCTCGGGGGGATATATACATGTGAGCTGGGGGCATTTTTATATGAGGTCTGTTCTTATTGGAAAGCGGTCACATGACATAAAATAAAAGTTTCGGTACTCGGTATCAGTGAGTACTTTTTAAAAAGTATCGGTACTCTTACTCGGTCTTAAAGTGGTATCGGTGCATCCCTAATGAAAGGTTTTTAAAAATACTGCACTTTGCCTACTACTCCCATAACGGATTAAACCTAATGGGTTGGAAACCGGACTCTTCTACTTTAAATGCAAAAATACACACGCTGACCTCTATCATTGCCTTTGGAGCTGCCCTGTAATCCGACGGTTTTGGTCCTCCGTCCATTCGTTTATCCCCTCCACCACAAATCTCTCCCTACCTTTAACACCGGCTTTTTTAATTTTGGGTCCTACTCCTACTTTCAGAACTAAACCTAAACATTTTCTGTCTTTGGTGGCAGTGGTGGGTCGTAAAACAATTTTGCAAACCTGGAACCATTCTGATCCGGTCCCCATTTCCCTTTTTAAAAATAAACTGAACTATCTTTTTCGCATGGATTGGTTCTATACCCTTTCTGATAAAGAAAGTCATACGAAAAAAATTTGTCAACGTGTGGCAACACTATTTCCCCTCTCTAACACTGCCCATGCGCGATACGATACGATCCTCATTACAATAAACTGCTTGGTATTCTGCGGAAATGGTGGCGGGACGTCACCTGACTGAACTAATCACTCCCCGATATATATGCCATTTTCATGACTCTTGTCGGTAATCCTGCTTTTACCAGATTTTGTTCTGTTTGCTTATTTTTAGTTATTTACTTTAAAACTTAATTCTCACTGTTAATTATTATCTAGGTAAAACACAAAAAAGGTGCACACTCAGTCTGCCTGCCCTTATTGGTTACAACACTTCTGTCTACTGAATACCTTCTCATTTCTTACAATGTGTTGTACATTTCATACTGTGTTCACAATAAAAATTGTAAAATTTAAAAAAAATAGCCAAACCAGAAAAATTCCCATGTATCTCACTTTCCAAATCGGTTATTTGGTCTAGATTGTTCTCTCCTCCTAGCAATTCTCCTGAGTTTCTCCCTTTATTGAATAGCCCTGATAATCTATACGAGTTATTCAGAGAGAGCCAATCTGGCCTCAAAATGGCACCGAACAGTGAATTTCCCCGTACGGTGCCATTTCGGGGCCTTTCAGCTATTCAGAGAGCAGGCAGTTTCTCCAAATTGTGGTGAACTGCTAGCATGTGCCTATTCGAAGGCAGTGAAAGTCCCCATAGAGAAGCAATGGTTGATCTATTCAGAGAACACCGAACAGCCGAGAAATGTCAATGAAATGCCCTATTGTTCGGTGGTTTTATTCGGCAGCTTTATTCAGGCAAATCCCATAGGCTTCAATGTCAATAATAGTCCCGTTTTTATCTAATATATAATAATAAAAGGTTTATTTTAATCTGCAGTAAATAGTCTATTGATGTTTTTAGGATCTTTTAGCCATTTTTCTGGATTTTTTCCAGGGATTTTTCCCTGTTTTTTCTTTAACTGCGTTTTTCTTTTTTCTGTAACAAACCTTTTTATTATCATTCATAGGACCTTATATGTTAATTATAGACATTTCCGATCAGTAGTTTTTTTGCAAACAGTGTTTCAATTTTGACACTTTCAATAGTATTTTTTTTTATTATTTTTTTACACGTCCAGCAGCTTGTCGGCTTTCTCCTACAGCTGGTCGGTGCTCTGCTCGGTGGCTGCGTTTAGCGGCATGCCCGGCAAATGTCCAGCGGGTTGACTGCGGCAGGCGATGGGTTTGCAGCGGCCGATTCCCTGCACTTCGGGGACCCGAAGTTTGATTCCCCAAAAGTGCGGAAATTAGATTCCCCATGTAAAGTAATGTGACAGACACAGAGCTTTAAAACAGAGCTGTGCTCCTGTAGATGTTTAATCTATAACTGAACACAAAATGGAGGGGGGGGGAGGGATCAGGAAGACTAACTACGGTGGTCAGGATGGCTCAAAAAGAAACATAGGCAAAACACAATACATTACATCTCCCTTCGTAAGTATAAAACAAACCCTTAACTAGCATAGTCACTTGGGATACAGGTATAGATATCGCAAATATTAAATCGGTGGAATTTCTTTAAACTTCTCAATTTACATAAACAGAAAACTTGCATCCCTCAAAAGAACAAAGGAAAGGTTAGCACATTTTAAACGAGAATCAAACGATAACATATCATTCAGAACAGTGCACCATTGTACATAAGCAAGTGGAACTGGAACAGTTATTGGCACACTGCTGTCGCCATTCGCGTTTGCTACGCATGTCTCTGGCTACAAGGAAAGCCGGTCCGGAGGTTTCACAACTCTGCCTAGCCTGGTGATGTACTGCCCGGTTGACGTCATTCCCTTAGCAGTCTGTGGTACTGGAGCAGATTCTTGCTGGGAGTTGGTATGTTCCACAGGCTCGGGCTCCTCGGCACTCACTGGCTCCATCAACTCAGCCCAATGATCATTGATAAGTCTGTGACGGGAGTCATTGGCATCTGGTGTGCTCTTACGAAGGTGCTGGACGTTGCGACGGTATTCCTTATTTCCACTTTCTACAATATAGGATCGAGGGGCATCGTGAGACCTCACTACTACTCCAGGCGACCACCTGTTACTGCCTGGGTGCGGCTGCATCCGAACTTCATCTCCAGGCTTCAATTCAGCACGGGGGCCACTTGCTCTTTTATGGTCATAGTAGAATTTCTGAATGCATTTGCTTCTGTCTAGGCGCTGTTTGACTTTGATGGGATCATAAGCTGCAGGTGCGAGCAGCAGACGAGCAGTAGGCAGGCTATTTCGGGGCCGCCTGCCCATTAGCAGTTGAGCAGGCGAAAAGCCTACAGAATCCAGTAGAGTTGTCCTGTAATCAAGCAGTGCAAGGTGTTTGTCTGACGCTTTGGCCCAAAGTTTTTTAACAGTCTGGACTGCACGCTCGGCTTCACCATTGGAATGTGGTGTGTGGGGTGATGAAGTTCTGTGAGTAATTCCATAACTTTGGCAGAACACCTTAAATTCCTCTGCTGCATATTGAGGGCCATTGTCTGTTCGATGGATGACAGGGATCCCATGCCTGCTAAACTGAGCCTTCAGCTTTTCTATGATACTGCGACAATGTAGATTCTTCAACGTGTCCAATTCGATGAACTTCGAGTAGTAATCCACCAGCAGAATGTAATGGGTCCCTTCGAACTCAAACAGGTCCGAGGCTACTTCTTCAAAGGGAAAACTGGGGGTTTCTGTTGGACGTAGGGGTTGTCTTGGCAGTTTATTCTGGAAGTCTGCACACTTGCTACAGTTCTTTACCATTTGTTCAATTACAGAGCTCATACCTGGCCAGTATAGGACCTCACGGGCTCTCTGCTTGCTCTTCACTATTCCCAAGTGAGACTGATGTATGAGCTTCAACATGTGAGCTTGCATAGAAGGGGGAACCACTATACGCAGGCCTTTGTACACAACGCCATCGGAGACAACAAGCTGGCTTCGCGAGTCCCAGTATGGTTGTAGTTCATTAGGGAGATCATGCCTGTGGTCTGGCCAGCCTTGCCGGATTATCCTTTGAAGACAGCTGAGCTCTTCTCTTGTGCAGTTCTGCAGCTCTGAGTATTTCTGCTCACTGACTGAAACAAAATGAAGCATGGAGACGCACTCTAAGCCTTCCATCTCAGGCTTGTTCACAGGTAACTGGGCTCTCGACAGCGTATCCGGCAGTTCCATATCTTTGCCCCGTCTGTACTTAACGGTGAGATCATACCACTGCAAGCGAAGGCGCATCCTCTGAATGCGCATGGGGGTAGAGAGCAATGGCTTCCTAAAAATATCTTCCAGAGGCTTATGGTCATTGTAGACAGTTACGTGGTTTCCAAATATGTAATTATGAAACTTGACACATGCATGAACAATTGACAGCATCTCCTTCTCGATTTGCGCATAACGAGTTTCAGTGTCTGTGAGTGACCTGGACGAAAAGGCAATGGGGTGGCTGTCCTGCAACAATACTGCACTGAGGCCGTTGCTGCTGGCATCACAGAAAATTTCGACAGACTTGGATGGATCAAAAAATTGTAGCACAGGAGACTCAGTGCACATGTCTTTGAGTGTGTCAAAGGCTTGTTGTTGAGCTGGCTGCCAGGCGAATTCCACATCAGTTTTAAGAAGTTGTCTCAGAGGTGCATCAACTTCGCTGAGATTGGGCAGGAATTTCGAGAGGTAGGTGACAAACCCTAAGAAGCGACGGACACCATCCTTGTCTCTTGGTGTTGGCATGGATTTCACAGCCTCTATTTTTGCAGGGTCTGCCTTCAGGCCATCTGCTGTTATCAGGTGTCCTACATAGGGCACAGAAGATTGCTTGACGTGGCATTTATCAAAGTTGAGACTCAGGTTGTAGCTTGTGGCTCTCTGAATTACCTTACGGAGAATCTCATCATGTTCCGGTACTGAAGGGGCCGCAATGAGAATGTCATCCATCACACTGATTGCGCCGCTAATACCCTCAAGCATTTCGTCCATAATACGCTGAAATATTTCAGGTGCACATTTTAGACCAAAAGGAAGCCTAAGCCACCTAAATCTGCCAATGGGCGTGTTGAAGGTTGTCAGGAATGATGACGCTTCATCCAATTCTATTTGTAGGAACCCAGATTTTGCATCCAAAACAGAGAAAACTTTAGCACCAGGTATTGCAGAGACTACCTCCTCGATGGTGCGCATTGGGTAATGTTCCCTCTTAATGACTTTATTTAAGTCGCTCGGGTCAATACAGATTCTTATTTTGCCATTACGCACAGTTGCCACCATAGAACTCACCCACTCGGTTGGTTGGTTAACTTTGGTGATGTAGCTATCTTTAACCATCTCCTGTAGTTTCTCTAGTATCTTATTTCTCAGTGCAGCTGGTTGACGGCGGACAGGATGAACCACACCTTGTGCTTCAGGATCAATTTTGATTGTGTACTTGCCCGGCAAGGTTCCAGTAGTGCGAGTCAGTTCTGGGTAATCATCTAGCCCAACTGGCAGAGGTCCTGCTGTTGCCACTTGGATAGAGTGTCGTGTGTTGCTTTTCATAGTAGGCTGCAGCGCATGGAGCCGCATCACTAAACCTAAGGCTTCTGCTGTTGCGCCGCTAAGCACATTTTCTTGCAAAATGTCTACAATCTCAAATTCTGCTGGTATCTCTGTATTCTTGAATTTGATTAGAAGGTCCACCGCAGCTATGGGCTTCAGCCTGTGGTTAGAGTAGGACTTTAGCACTCGATTAGAGCGTTTAAGCTCACCTACATGCGGGAGTGTCTGATAATTACTTAAAGTCAATGTGTTGCACTTTGCACCAGTATCAATTCTGAATGGCACTTGCCGAGACAGGATTTCAATGTCCGCAGTCCATTTGTCATCATAGTGCTCATCCGTTTGTGTGAGATTTATGCCCAGTACCTCCTCATCCTCAGTTTCTGATTGCTGCTGCACACTAACTGTGTTTACTGACCTTTTGCGACACACTGCCACCTAGTGGTTTGGTTTGTGGCAGTACGAGCAGACAGAACCTTTCGCTGGACATCTGCCCTGGGTCCACTTATGCTGGGGATCTTTTCCACAATTTAAACAGTTGTATGTCCGGTAAGTATTCATGTCTTTCTGCACAGATTTTGGCTGATATTGTAGATAGGCTTTTTTATTTGCAGTTTGGAATTGTGTATTCACCTTTATTGCTTGCAGTTGAGATTCTTCTTCTCTGATTATTGTAATTTGCTTCTGTGACAGTTCAAACTGTTGGGCAATTTCAATTGCTTTTGGTAGTGTTAGATCTTCCCCTTTGTCTAAGAGTCTCTCCTGGACGCGCTTTTCTTTGATTCCAGCGATTATTGTATCGATTAACATATCATCTGGATCAGCATACTCGCAATCCATTAGCAGGAGTCTTAAATCCTTCACAAAGTGGTCAAATCCCTCAGTGACTCCTTGTTTTCTCTGCTTAAAGCGGTGTCTGGCAATTCTCTTATTCTTTCTTGGCCTTATATAGCTGGCAAATTTATCCAGTACTTTAGATGGATCATCCTTCTCCCCTTCTCCCCAGGGTAGCGTTTTATATATCTCTCTGCCCTGCTCGCCAATCCACGTTCCCAACCAACCTGTGCGCTGCTTCAGTGTTTGTTCTGAGAGCGGTCCATCAAACACAAAGGAGACGTGGCTGCGAAATCTTTCAAACTCTTGGTACAAGTCCGGAGCTTCCCAGTCAATCTTGGGGTGTTCAAACTGTGATAATGCCATAGTAAGCGTGAGATCTGTTCCAGACAGACTTCTGACACCATGTAAAGTAATGTGACAGACACAGAGCTTCAAAACAGAGCTGTGCTCCTGTAGATGTTTAATCTATAACTGAACACAAAATGGAGGGGGGGGAGGGATCAGGAAGACTAACTACGGTGGTCAGGATGGCTCAAAAAGAAACATAGGCAAAACACAATACATTACACCCCAAAGTGCGGGAAACGACAGAGAACCGAAATGTCCAAGACATAACCCCTTATGAATAACCCCTTTTGTTTCTATAGGGGTTATTCAGAGAGCACAGAAATGTCACAGACATTTCGGTGCTCTCTTGTTCCCCGCAGCACCCTGCACTTCGGGGGAATCAATGTTCCCCACCCTGCGGTGAATTCAGCATTAACCACAGGGTTCCCGGAGTGCAGAGAAAACCTGCCGCAATCACGTCAAACACCGACCGGAACCACCGGTAAAAACCACGCCGAGCAAGCTGGAAAAAGCCGACAAGCCGCCGATCACAGCTAGACCAGCCTCCGGAAAAAGCCGACAAGCTGACGAACCGGGTAAAAAAAAAGAAAACAAGAGGCCAGTACGCTTGAAATTTTCAATATTGAAACTCTGTTTGCAAAAAACTACTGAACGAAAATGCCTGGAATTTACATATAAGATCCTATGAATGATAAATAAAAAGGTCCGTTAAAGAAAAAACGCTATTAAGAAAAACCCCAAAAAATGCCTAAAAGATCCTAAAAAAATCTATTAATAAAGATACTTTTTACTGCAGAATAAAATAATAAATGGTATATTAGATATTGAATTAAAACGGGAATATTTTTAACATTGAAGTTTGTGGGGTTCAATGTTAAATATACCTGAATAAACCTGCCGAATGAAACCACCGAACAACAGGGCATTTCAGCAACTTTCCACTACTCTGTATAGATTAACCATTGCTTCTCTATGGGGGATTTCACTGCCTTCAAACAGGCACTGAACTTGCAGGCAGTTCGCCAAAATGTGGCGAATTGCCTGCTCTCTGAATAGCAGAACAGCCACGAAATGGCACCGTACACCAAATTTCAGCATCCGGTTACTTTCGGGGCCAGATTGACTCTCTGTGCTTAACCCCTTTAGTTTGTCGCTGGATATAGAACGATTGTACAACCTACTATTGTAAAAGTGTTTCACCAATTTTGGAGCACATTATATAATTTAGTGTTCTAAGTTTTCTGCACGGCTTAAATAGTGATTGTTGGTTTGTTGAAGCTGCGAACAATTTAATCTGGGATTGAGTAACTGAATGTCACATTTCCCACATTGATTGGTATTACAGCAAAGTACTGAGCTTGCCTACTGTAGAAATGCATGAGCTCATACATTCCCCTCAGGCTGAAGTTCTGTGCTTAATTCCGTGCTGAATGAGCAGAACTCCATGTGACCCCAGTAAATAAATCATAAGCCAAAAATCAGAATGTCGTTGAGAACCAGGCATGTACAAGATAACTGTAATCAGATATATACGTTCCATCACAAAGGGATATTACTATTGCTATACTGTTGCTCAGTGCTTTTTTTCTAGAAAAATAGGTGGGGTACTCTCACGTCCGGGGAAAAAATGATTATTATGACTATTTTCATGTCCTAATTAGGGATGAGCCGAATGCCCCCGTGTTTGGTTCGACTTCGAACAATTTCAGAAGTTCGAGTTCGAACACGATCCGAACTCAATGTAAGTCAATGGGACCTGAACGTTCGATTTTTAGAGTGCCCTCCAAGAGGGCATATATGCTAGATATTTGCCATAAAAGGTGCATGGGGGTCCGGGTAGTGCCCTGGGGGACAGGAAACGAGGACGAAAAGTTAAAAAAAAAAGTTTTTAAAAGGAACAGTGAGTTTTCCATGAAATAAAGGTTAAGAATAAAAACTAAAAATTCCTTCAAATATCGTGCCTAGGAGGTCCCCATAACCTGCCCGTGAAGTGACGGATTTGTAGGATGTATAGAAACATTTAAAAACAAAAAAAATGACATTTCAAATTACGGTAAATGGTTTTCCTTTAATCTATTCATGAACAACTGCTTAGGGCGGCAGCCTGTATTGAAAGAGGAGACGTTTTAGGACACAAAGAACAAGGTTAGTGATTTTTTTTTTGATAAATTTTGGTGAAACTTATGCAGGCTTTGGATGAAAGTAACAATAGGTGCTTTAAAATTGGGCCTTTAGTGTCAGCAACAGTGCTGTCACACCGTAACCCCTCTTTGGTATTGTGGAAGAGTGCAGGGTTGGACCCTGCGGTCAAATATTAAAATGATATGAATCTGGTACAGGCGTCAGTGCACCCAAATATTTTACCTTTGGTGGCAGCAAGTGCCTTCACACCGTAACCCCTCTGTGGTATTGTGGAAGAGTGCAGTGGTGGAGGTTTTGGGAATGCAGAAGAGATCCCCAATCTATTCAGTTACGTTACAGAATATTAAGGGTTATAATATTTAATATGTGGGTAAAAGCTTCTTGATCTAAGGAAAAATCTTAATGCCATTCTGGGGTCAAGAAGGAATTTTTTCCCAGTATGTTGCTTATTGGCAAGCATTTCAGACTGGGTTTTTTGCCTTCTTTTGGATCAACAGCAGTAGGTGATGTGGGAGAGGCTGAACCCGATGGACGCATGACTTTTTTCAGCCTATGTAACGTCAGCATCAGGGGATTGATAGCTGCTGATCCAGGACTGATTCATTTTTATAAATGTCTGCCGGTCTACAGAGTCGGTGGACAGACGCACTCTTGTCTGTGACAAAACCTCCAGCGGCACTGAACATTCTTTCAGAAAGCATGCTGGATGAAGGGCAACCTAGTAGCTGCATAGCATATTGGCTAAGTTCTGGCCAGTGATCCAATCTCAACACCCAGTAAGCCAGTGGATCATGTGCTGTAAAGGTATCCAGGTCTGCCCTTGCTCCTAGGTAGTCCTGCACCATACGGTGAAGACGCTGGCAATGGGTGCCTACATTTGACGTCCCTGGGCGTCGAGGACTAAATTTTTTTAAAAAGGCATCAGTCAAGCGGCCCCAGCCTTCACCGCTCTTCCTCGGATCATCCGCAGCCTCAGAAGCGCCTGTGTCATCACTTGGTAACCTAGCAGTGCCTGGAAAGGTGTTATACAAGTGTCGCTTTAAAGCGTCCTCAAGTTGTTTCATCCTGTCCTCCCTCTGTGCGGGCAGGATGAGCTCTGCAACTTTACACTTGTATCGTGGATCAACAAGGGTTGCCAACCAGTAATGATCCCTCTCCTTGATAGCACGAATCCTAGAGTCCTTTAGCAGGCTTTGCAGGATAAGGGAGCCCATGCAGCGTAGGTTGTAGGTGGCATTAGCTTCCGAGTCTTCCTGGTCAATGAGGATGACCCCATCGTGCACTTCCTCCTACCAGCCGCGTACTAGTCCTTGGGTTTCTGGGCACACAAAACCCTCCATTGAGGAATCCCCACCTTCAATGCCCCAATACTTAAATATTCCTCCTCCTCCTGTCCGATCTGAGGACCCGCAGGAATGATGTCTGCGTAAAGACTGGGGCCTTGAGAGCTAGGGAAGCTACCTCTTCCTCCCGCTGCTCTGCCACATCTATAATTCCCCGCAGAGTGCGCTCCAGCAGGAACACTAAAGGAATTGTGTCACTGATGCATGCACTCTCCCTGCTCACCATCCTCGTTGCCTACTCAAATGGTGTCAGTACAGTGCATGCATCCTTGATCATCAGCCACTGCGGGGGGAAAAAAAACAAGTTGACCTGAACCTGTCCTTGTGCCATACTCACACAGGTACTCATTGATGGCCCTCTGCTGCTTGTGCAGACGCTGAAGCATTGCCAATGTTGAGTTCCACCTGGTGGGCATGTCACAGATCAGGCAGTTTGTGGGAAGGTGGAATTCTCTTTGAATTTCTGCCAGGTGAACACTTGCTGGGAATGACCGTCTGAAGTGGCTGCAGACTTTTCTGGCCTGGCTGAGAAGCTCTGCCAGCGCTGGGTACCTGGTTAGGAAACGCTGTACCACTAGATTTAGGACGTGTGCTAGGCATGGTACATGCGTCAATTTACCCTTGCGTAGGGCGGAGAGAAGGTTGCTGCCATTATCACAGACGACCATTCCCAGCTGATGCTGGCGTGGTGTTACCCAACTCTGCGCCTGCCCCTGCAGAGCTGACAGAATTTCTGGCCCGTGTGGCTCCTGTCCCCTAAACAAACCAGCTCAAGCACAGTATGGCATCTTTTTTCTTGAGCCATTGCGTAGCCCCTGCCACGCGTCGGTTTAACTGCCACTTCGCCAGAGACATTGAAAGAGGAGGAGGAAGAGGTGGTGGAGCAGACAGACCTCATATAAGCAGCTTTCTGGAGGCATGGTGGATGAGCAAGCTCCAGCACAGAGCCCCGTCCTGGATCCCTCCCAGCTGCAAGCAGAGTTACCCAGTGTGCCGTGAAGGAAATGTAAGGGCCCTGTCCATGCTTGCTGGACCACGTGTCTAAAGCCTTTCCAATGACTCCATAACATGGTCTTCCACATGCTGATATAGTGCTGGAATGGCCTTCCGTGAAAAGAAATGGCGTTTTGGAACCTGCCACTGTGGTACAGCACAATCGGCAAATACACAGAAAGGAAGCAGAGTCCACCACCTGGAAAGGCAGCAGCTGTAATGCGAGTAATTTTGCCAAGCTGGCAATTAGACTTTATGCATGTGGATGGTTGGGACAATATTTTTTCTTCCGCTGCAGCAGCTGGGGCAACGAACTCTGACTGCATAAATCTGCAGCTGATGGGATGCTGGCAAATTCAGAGGAAGGACGTGGTACACCCATTACTGTAGCATCATCCCTGTCAGTGGAGGTTGGAGGCAATGACATGGCAGGACATATAGTGGGGGTAGAGACAGATGAGGAAGAGGACATATGCAAAGTGTTGTGCCAACGGGATGCGTTGCAGGTGGTCATATGTCGCCTCAAGCAGTGGTACCCAAGTGTCTGATGTCTTTCCCACGCTTGATCCTCTTCCGCCATAGCTTACAAATAGCAATGCTGCAGTCTGCTGCACATGTCATGAAGAACTCCCAGACAGCAGAGATCCTGGACGTGTGCTGCGAGACAACAGTGCTCTGCACCTGAGCAGCTCGGACATCTGATGCCTTGGACTACTACGGTTGCTCATAGAGGAAGTTTTGCCTCGTTTTGTTGTGCCTCCTCCTCCTCCCTTGACTCCTCTGTTCGATCAGGCACCCAGGTGGAGTCAGTGACCTCATCATCATTGTCATCACCCCCTATCTCCTCGTCATTGGAGCC
This sequence comes from Leptobrachium leishanense, assembly GCA_009667805.1. Taxonomy (NCBI): domain Eukaryota; kingdom Metazoa; phylum Chordata; class Amphibia; order Anura; family Megophryidae; genus Leptobrachium; species Leptobrachium leishanense. Next base: position 251,753,174 of record CM019065.1, read on the forward strand.
AACCTCGCAATATGCTGCAGCTGCTGGGGGAACATGAGTGCCAGTTCTTTGTGTGTCACTGGCACCCCCTCCCTCTAGGTTGATTATACTCCCTTCCTCAACCTCAGAGTTTGAATCAGAGCACTGGAGTTGCTGCGCATCCTCAAGCAGCATGTCACGGTCACTGTAGTCAAACATTTCAGCTTACTCCTCCGTGTGTTATAGTGAGACTCCGGCAGGAGTAGCTGTGGACATGGAGGCTGAATTATATGTTTTGGCAGCTGAGGTGGACTGTAAAGCACTACAAGCCTGGCTGGCAGAGGACTCGGAGGATGAGGATGGCCTGGTTAGCCAATCCACCAAATCCTCTGTATGTTGCTGCTGCTTAGCACCAGACGGCCAGCACCAGTTAGAAAGGACAAGCGTGCCCCTGCAGAGGATGCACCACGTCCACGATGACCAGGGGCACAGCCTTCCGACACAGAGGCTGCTTGCCCGCTTATCTGTGTCTGGGAGCGTCTGCCTGTCCTTTTTGGTCTTTCTGACATGGTAGGTGATATATAGATTAAAGATATACAGAAGTCTGATTCATCTCTGGTATAAAGATTGGAAATATGCAGAACTCAGATTCAACTCTGGTATATACTGTAGATTAAAGATATTCAGAACTCTGATATAAGTCGACGATTTTACTGATATTTTCTCTGCAAGGCTGCCAATGTCCTCTACTCTCTCTCTGATTCACTTCCTCTCCTGCAGGCTGCAACACCCTGATAGCTGGAAACAGCCAGATTCAACTCTCAATAGATAAACAGATGAACTCTGATTAAACTGGGTTATTGTATGGTATCTAGAATTAGATCAAAGATATACAGATTTTCCAGAACAATGCTATAAATCAATGATACACACTGTCCCTGATAGCCTGGCTGTGCCAAGAAAGATTCAAACTTGCTGAACTGTGGTATAACTCTGATACACACTGATAACAGGCTGTGCCAAGACAGATTCTAATTTGCTGAACTGTGGTAGAACTCACTGATACACACTGTCCCTGATTGCCTGGCAGTGCCAACACAGATTCTAATTCCCAGAAATCTCCTACAAAGTCACTGATACACCCTGACAGAACAATCTCCTCTCCTCTCTGATTCACTCCTGCAAACACACACGCTGGGGCTGCAGGCAGGGAAGCCTTATATAGTGTGCTGCGGGACTTAGCTCTGTGAGCCCATGATTGGGCAAAATTTGCCCAATCAGGACTCTGAGCCGAGATTGGCATAGTCTTGCACCTGTCTTGCACCTGACCTGCGGTCAGGTGCAAGGCTGTAGCCAATTACAAGCTTCAAGCAGTGGAAAAGTGCATTGTGGTCCATTGTGGGCAAACACGCGGAAATGTTCGGAGTTCGACAAACAGCCGAACGGGCGATGTTCGAATCGAACTCCGAACAGAACCGAACCGAACGGTCATCCTTAGTCCTAATAAACAATAGTTGTAGCTCACTTAAAGGAAGACACTATAAAAGGGAACCATATACAGTATTTTAATACTGTGTTCCTTGAAATGAACTACAACTATTGTTGTAACCTTATGGGGGTTATCCACTAAGTGCCTCTGTTGCAAGAAAAGTCTGTATTGTAGTGCAGTTAGCTGCTTTTTTGGGGGGGTTTCAACGCTGGCACTGAGTGGATAATCCCCTAGCACAGGGGTGGGCAATTGTTTTGGCTCGGGGGCCATTTTGTGGGAGCGGAGGTTAGCGTAGGGCCGCACTTGCCCCCAGAACTAATTATAGCCAGAAACATGCCCCCAGAACTAATTATAGCCAGACACATGTCCCCAGCTCACATGGATATATTGCCCCAGGCCAGCTCACATAGATATATTTGCCCCCAGCTCACATGGATATATTGCCCCAGCTCACATAGATATATTTGCCCCAGCTCACATGGATATATTGCCCCCAGCTCATATGGATATACTTGCCCCAGCTCATATGGGTATATTTGCCCCCAGCTCACATGGATAGATTGCCCCAGGCCAGCTCACATGGATATATTGCGCCAGGCCAGCTCACATGGATATATTGCCCCCAGCTCACATGGATATATATATTGCCCCCAGCTCACACATGGATATATTGCCCCCAGCTCACACATGGATATATTGCCCCAGGCCAGCTAATATGGATATATTGCCCCAGCTCACATGGATATATTGCCCCAGCTCACCTCTTCTCTGCGACTGGTCTGCTCTGCCAGGCCCCTCCGAGTCATTGCCGGCGGCTGTGTGCTTTTCCTCCTACGAGCGGCCGCTAGCTCTGCCGCTCGCCTGTGATCTATCCACCAGCCAGCAGCGATCCCGTGGGCCGCAATTTGCCCAACCCTGCCCTAGCATTTGTGAGCACCACAGCAATGAAACTCACAGTAATGCGCAATGTGTATGTGCTCCACAGCAATAAAACGCCACTATCCACCAAGTACTGTTTGAATTATATTGGGTGACTCCAATGAGAGGGTGTTTGACTGTGAGAACACCCCCACATGGTGGTAACCGCATGACCAGCAGCACATACCTGTGTTGCCAGAGCTGATATTTTTAAATGCTGTTTTGAAGTGTATTTGGAAGCAGCAGCAGCAGGTTTTTTGTTGTTTGTTTTTGCCTGTCACTGAGTCCCTGGAGAGCAATGCAGCCAGGACTTAAATTTCCACCTTCTCACCTTCCAGGGTGCACCACACACTGTCTGGAACTGCTGGGGAGTCTGGGGGTAAAGTGGAAGTGTAGACTTCTTTTGGCATGCCCTCTTGACATCATCCGAAGGGACCAGACACCAGCAAAGAGGAAGGGACCAGGAGGAGAGAGAGCACAGACTTCCGTATCCAACACCATGGGGGAGTCTGCTCTCCGACCTGGCAGACACACTGCAGCTCACTGGGCACCGGCTGCATCTTAGAGGAGGAGCAACAGGGACACAGTGCCAGGCAGATAGTTTAAAAATTTGAATCCCTGTCAAGGCAAGTGGCCAGGGATTCAAATTAGTTTTTGCACCTCCTCCTGGTCTTGCGTGCTTATGCGGCGGCCACCTGTACCACCTTACAGTGCCAGCTTCTCTGATCACACCGCTTGCCTGACAATCCGCAGCTCTGGCAGATGTGTGTAAATATACTGTACCCCCTCCCCATGTTGTTCAAACTTTCAGCGGCTGTAGAGAGAGGGGGGTGCAGCATGTTTACACACATCTGCCAGAGCTGGGGCACTGAAGAAACAGAGGGGAGATTTTATTTAATCAGCCCTCCCTTGTCACTTGCTGGGAGAAGAGAGGGGTTATCGGTCCCTATATACACTGACAATCGGAAGTGTTCAGGAGCAACAAGAGCTGCCGAGCGCTTCCGATTCTCTGCCTGCCACTGCAGGAGGAGGGAGGAGCATCATGCTCTCTCCTGTTGGTTCGGGCTGGTGGTGAGGTGCCGTTACTGAGTGGTGAGGTGCCGGTACTGAGTACCGGCGAGTACCCCCTGAAAAAAAGCCCTGCTTTTGCTACAGATGATTAAGGAGCTGTAGTGTATTTACTGTATCTAAAGAGTTTGTTTTCCATGTTCTGTGTATAATGTCACTGTAGATAACAATATCAAAACAGCATATTCAGTACTGTATTACACCTTATTTATTTTGCTATATATTGCTAGTGGGTTCTAGACATGTGCACAGCACAAAATTTCGTTTTGGACGAATGCATTCGTCCTAAAACACAATTTATTTAGTTGCTAAAGAAATTAGTTTTCAGTTCTTTAGTATGAAAACTAATTTCATTCATCCGAAAACCAGCGGATACAATTAATATTGCAGTGGTGGCTCCTCTGCTTGTTACAGTATCTCTCACTCTCAGCAATGTGTCAGGAAAAGCTGTTACAGTAACTGACTGCTGCTCTTCACAACGCTCAGAGTTTCAGTAAAACTAGAAAATAATATCTATATAAATATATAAAGCGAAAGTCCTGACTGACTCATCAACACCCAGCTGAAACCGTTTAACCTAGGAACGTGAATTTTTGAAGGTGCACAGTTTTTATGATGTAGGCACCCACTAAGGAAGGATTTTTGGAAACTCTGCCCCTAAGGGGGTGAAAAAGGGGGTTGAATATTTTAAACAGGATACCTATAGCTCAAAAACAGAAGATGTTACAGATGTGAAAATCGGTATTTAGATTCGTCTTGAAAAATAAAACATGTATTTTACCGTTTTTCAAAAATTCAACTGGGGGGGTGAAAAAAAGGGGGTTGAATATTTTAAACAGGATACCTATATCTTAAAAACAGAAGATGGAACAGACGTGAAAAATCGGTATTTAGATTCATCTTGACAAATAAAAAAACATGTATTTTACCATTTTCTGAAAATTCCTTTGGGGGGGCAAAAAAGGGGGTTGAATACTTTTATCATAAATGCGAAAGTCCTGACTGACTGACGGATTGACTCATCAAAGCCCAGCTGAAACCGTTTAACCTAGGAACGTGAAATTTTGAAGGTGCACTGTTTTTATGATGTGGGCACCCACTAAGGAAGGATTTTTGGAAACTCTGCCCCTAAGCGGGTGAAAAAGGGGGTTTAATATTTTAAACAAGATACCTATAGCTCAAAAACAGAAGATGTTACAGATGTGAAAATCGGTATTTAGATTCGTCTTGAAAAATAAAAGAACACGTATTTTACCGTTTTTCAAAAATCCAGTGGGAGGGGAAAAAAGGGGGGGTTGAATACTTTTATCAGTATACTTATATATCCAAAAACCAAAGATGTTACAGGTGTGAAATCTGGCACATACAATCTTGAAAAATAAAAAAACACATGTTTTGCAATTTTCCAAGAATCTCACATGATGGGTGAAAAAGGGGGGGGGTGAATACTTTTCAACAGGATACCTATATCTCAAAAACAGAAGATGTTACAGACGTGAAAATTGGTATTTAGATTCGTCTTGAAAATAAAATACGTATTTTACCATTTTCCAAAAATCCTGTGGGGGGGGCAAAAAGGGGGATGAATACCTTTATCAGTATAGCTATATTTCAAAAACCAATGATGTTGGGTGCGTGTCTGGCGACTGACCAAGATGGCCACGTGATCCCGGAGCACTCCCTTCATCCCCAGCTACATCAGCATTTTCACTGCTCTCACCTCTCCCCCTCGACTCTGAACCCCCTACACAGCCTCTGGAACAGTCACAGCAGCGGGCGATGCCACCCAAAGCCCGAAAGCCTCAGCCATCTGGTCGCCTCACCTCCTTCTTTGCACCGGGCCAGGAGCCCGCTGCCTCTCCCAAGATGGCGGCCGCCAGCGCGAGCACGCTGGGCTCTTCCGCACGCTCATCGGGCAGTGCCCCAGCCACGAGGGAGGACATCGAGCGCCTGCTCTCCACATTTCGGACTGACATCCGAAAAGATATCCAAGAGGGCCTTGCAACTCTCCGTACGGAGATAGACGCTGTGGGGGCCCGAACTGACGCCCTGGAGAGGGCTGCCGATACCTCTGCACAGGTCCACAACGAAATGGTGGATCAACTAGAAGCCCTGACTGCAGACATACGCCACCTTCAGCGAGCTCAGGAGGACCAAGACAACAGATCCAGGAGAAATAATGTGAGGATTAGAGGATTTCCTGAAGAAGTCACTGATTTATTTGATTTCATGCAAAGGTACCTGATCAGCTTTTTACCTCATACCGCCCCCCCCGGAACGTTGCCTTTTTGATAGAGTTCCCAGGGCCCTCCGCCCCCGCTCTCCTCCCGGAGAACGGGAGGGACATTATTGCCAGATTCCACTATTATGGGGTTAAGGAAGCTGTGGTTGCAGCTGCAAGGACACAAACTCCGTCCATAGATAATGTTTTGCCGAAGTTGTTCATCGATCTATCACCAACTACATTGCAAAACCATTGTTCCTTTAAGCCCGTTACAGATCAACTGATCGCCCACAACATTAGATATCGTTGGGGGTTCCCATTTAAATTGGTGGTCTCTCAACAAGGTTCTACGCACGTCCTGGAAGACCTTCAGCAAGCGAAACGATTTTTACGTGCTCTGGGCTTGCCAGTCCCGCAACCGCAACCTACACCCTCACGAGACGGTTTGTCGCCGATCACCAGAATGGACACTGAATGGTCGCAGGTCTCTCCAAATGAACAGCATCGTCAATCCTCCTTGCCCCCTACCTGCACCTCTTCTCCCTTACTCTCTGTCAGGCGTCCCTTTTCTACGGGTGAGATACATATGGGATGTGGAGACTCTGTACGACCTTGATGATGACATCTGTATACCTTTGGCTGTGGTCCCTCTTGGCGGTTGTCGCCGTCTACCCCCTCATTGGAACATTTTTCGTCCTTCTCGGCTCTCCCCTCAAGGTGGTTGGCTTTGGGGATCGGTTGGAGCCCAAGACTGTTTTCCCGGATACCGGGATTATGTTTGGATTGTCTTTTCTTTTGCTGCTTTGTGTTTTTGTGATTTTCTTTTTTTATGATGTTTTTCTTGTTTCTTTTTTTTTCAAGTTCTCCTAAGGTCTGGTCTTATCTGGTTTAGATTTATTGAATGTTTTCTACTAACATGCATATATGCTTTTTTCCATGCTACAGTTTCTACAGTTTGTCATACCTCTGCTGGGGGTCCCCCCAGGGCTCTGGGGGGTCCTTTGGCTTTCTCTAGCCTTCCCCTATTCTTTTCATAATGCCGTTACATGTTATCTCACATAATGTAAAGGGGTTTAAGAACCCTGTGAAGCGGATATCCTCCTCCTCCAGGAGACACATTTCGCTAAGGGCAAATCTCCAAGATTCTTTGACAACCGCTTTCCGTTGCATTACCATGCCTGTGCGGGTACTAAACAGAGGTGTATCTGTTTTTTTTCGATCTCATATTGCTTTTTGTTGTGCAAGAAAGTGTCTGATGGCGAAGGCAGGTTCCTCTTACTACAGGGTACATTAGACAATAGACCAGTAACGATTCTGAATGTTTATGCTCCTAGTGAACGAGACCCGTCCTTTTATGACCGTATATTGTCTCTGTTAGAACCCTTCCCTGGGGGGAGGTGATCATAGGCAGAGACTTTAACTCAATACTTGACATAGCCCTAGATAGATCCACCCCACCCAAACAATCAGACTCTCACCCTAACCGTTCCCTCCTCAAAGACTTTTTGACTCAGGCTCACTTAGTAGATGCGTGGCGTCTGTTACATCCGACAACTAAAGATTACTCCTATTCGCATCCTAATAAGACGTATACCCGTATCGATTTTATTTTTGTTCCCCAATGCTCTGTTAGGGATGTGTTATCTGCCCGAATTCACGAGATTACCTGGTCGGATGACGCACCCCTTAGTGTCATAGTAGCTGATGGAACTTCAGGCGTCTCCCGTCCCCCCTGGCGCCTACCCGACTCTCTATTGCTCCGTGAAGACGTAGTGACAGAGATAGATCTGGGGCTCTCACACTTTAAGATCGACAATGACCCCTCACTTTATCAACCAGATCTTCTCTGGGCCACTAATAAAGCTGTCCTCAGATGCCACTTGATAGGTCTCCAAGCAGCCCATTATAAACGCTTACGTAACCAAATGGCAGATTTAACCACGGTTCTTTCTGAACTTGAACGTTCACATAAGGCATGTCCAGACCACTTGATCTGGAATAAATTGGTAGCTGCCAGAGGCGAATTAAACTCCTTACAGACAAAAAGGGCACTAGGTGATCTTCGGCGGGTTGGTCAGTTATTCTTCGAACGCAGGAATAAACCGAATGCCATGTTAGCTCGTAAACTGCACGCTGTACGCAAGCGAAATGCCATCGCGAAAATCAACCGCCCTGGGAATACTCCTGCGGTAGACCCGGCTTCTATTGCAGATGCATTTGCGCAATATTATGCTACACTTTATGATGGGACCACGGCGGCTCCGAATGCGCAGCGACTAGATAGGATCAGATCTTACTTAGACCAACTCCCCCTCCGTTCTTTAACTTCCCACCAGGCCACTGAATTAGCTACCCCGGTTACTACAGAGGAAGTACTTCTGCTTTTAAAGATTCTTAAATCATCTAAGGCCCCTGGCCCTGATGGGTTTAGCCCCCTTTATTATAAAAAATTTAGTGTACAGTTGGCCTTTATTAGTTAACATGTATAATGGATTTCTGAAAGGTAAAGCTCCACCTCAAGAACTGGTAGCGGCCTCTATTGTTGTAATCCCAAAGGAGGGGAAGGACCCTTCTGCATGCGCTAGTTACCACCCAATGGCACATAGTACCCAGTGGCACATACTACTTAACAACCTGCCCTTCTGCTCTCTCTTGACGCTGAGAAGGCTTTTGACTGCGTAGACTGGACATATTTGTGGGAGGTTTTACGCCGGTTTGGCCTCGGGGCCACTATGATTCGTAGCATTCGCGCACTATACGCGTCTCCTACGGCCTCAGTTACAACCATGGGGGGGGGAGTCAAAACCATTTTCTATCCTTAATGGCACACGGCAAGGCTGCCCTTTGTCCCCACTCTTGTTTGCCCTTTGCCTTGAACCCCTGGCCAAGCAATTACGTCAGCACCCAGACATTACAGGGATCATGGTGGGCGACGCCTCCTATAAATTGGGCCTTTTTGCAGATGACATTCTCACAATAACCCGTGCCCAAATTTCACTACCAAATTTATATAGTTGTCTCTCTTCCTTTGGTGCCCTCTCTGGCTATAAAATAAATATTTCGAAGTCGGAAGCGCTTAACATTTCGCTACCTCAAGACCTGATTCAACTTCTTAAAAGCACATTCACCTTTAGGTAGTGTCATCACCGCATTCAATATTTAGGTGTCTACCTTACTTCCCACCCTAATCAACTGTATGCAGCCAATTATCCCGACATGATTAAACATATTAAATCTTTACTCCGCCAGTGGTCTTCCTACTCTGTCTCTTGGATGGGACGGATATAGGCTCTTAAGATGACGGCCCTCCTGAAACTTTTGTACCTCTTTCGCACACTACCCGTGCCCCTTTTACCGACCATGTTACCTGACCTCCAATCGGCCTTTTACCGCTATGTCTGGCAGGGGAAAAAACCTAGAGTCTTCAGGGCCGTTTTGCGCAGACCAAAACAGCGTGGTGGCTTGGCGGTCCCGGACCTCGCTCTATATTATGAGGCGGCACAACCGACTCAGCTCCTTCAATGGTCCTCGAGACAGGGTAAAGTCTGTTGGGTAGATATTGAGACCAGATGTGTCTCTCCGGCTTGCTTATCGCAGCTGCCCTGGAGACAGATCTCCTCGACTGAATGGAAGCGATATTGCCTACTTCTATTCACTCACTTAACTTGTGGTCCAAGGTCAAATTTCGGGCATCTCTCACTACCCTGAGCTCCAGGATGCTTCCTTTAAGGAATAACCCCCTTTTTCCGCCGTGTTCTGGAAGGGAGGGTCGGCGTTTCAGTGGTGGCAGAATAAAGGTTTCACGACACTGGACTCAGTGCTCCTTCAAGGGAAATTCCCCTCTTGGGGATACTATAGCGAATCTCACGATATTCCGCTAAGGGAATCACATCACTTTGTTCATAACTGTATATCCTCAGGTATCCCTAACACCACACCTTTCGAGCGCCTGGTGATGAGAAGCTCGAGTACAGCTGGGGCGATCTCCCTGCTCTACACACTGCTCCTCTCCCCCTCACTCGATAGACCATGTCCGTATCAACAATTATGGGAAAGAGGCCTATTCCTCGGGAGGAGTGGGAGGCATTGATGGAGTCCTCCATGGGGATAACCACCTGTACCTTAGTGAAAGGAAACTGCTACAAACTTCTTGCCAGATGGTATCTGGATCCTGCTAGATTACAAAGAATTTATCCGGGATTGACTGGCCTCTGTACTAGGGGTTGCAGCCATCGAGGAACGTTTTATCATATGTGGTGGGAATGTGGGCATGTTACTGTTTTGTGGTCTTCAGTATTTCTGTTACTCTCACGTGCTATCAGTTCGCCGATAATAGCCCGTCCCGTCGTTACGGGCTGTCACGTCATTCACTTAAATTGGTCTATCGAGTTTGCACGGCCTCATGCATCTACATTGCACGTTCATGGAAGCTGACCCTCCCCACTGTAGCAGAGGTGGTGGCGAAAGTGTGGTATGTTTAGAAGATGGAACACTTGACAGCGCAGCTGTACGATACCGTTCCGCAATGTACAAAGATATGGGAACCGTGGCTCGTGACACAACCGGCTCCATGATCTATGCATTATTTATTTGACCAGGAGACCTTGTCCCCCCCCTTTTCCTTATTTTTTTTCTCTTTCTTTCCCCTCTTTTCTGTTTTGTTTTATTGACTATTTTGCAATCATTACTCATTTCTCTTCAAGGCACTGTTTCACCTCATGGATAACTAGCTGATTTAGCACTTTTGTTTATTGATATTTTGCCATACTTCTTGAAGTACCGGCTCGTTTTATGTGCCTCGCTTGGTGCCTTGTAGCTGTATTGTTTATAAAAATTTATTAAATTGTGTTGTTAAAAAACAAACAAAAAAACAATGATGTTACAGGTTTGAAAGTCGATATTTACAATCTTCGTGCAAAAAAAACCCCCCACGTTTTACCATTTTCCGAAAATCCAGTTAAGGGGGGTGGGGGAAAGGGATGTGAATACTTTTATCACTATACCTATATTTCAAAAACCAAAGATGTTACAGGAGTGAAATTTCGTACTTACATTCCTCTTGAAAAATAAAAAAAACACGTGTTTTACAATTTTCCAAAAATCCCAAATGGGGGGGGTTCTACCAAAAAAACTTCAATTTTCTTTGAAAAAACAATTTTAACAAATCCTAAAATCCACGCGAGCGAAGCCGCGGGCAAAAGCTAGTTTTTATATACAAGGGGTTCTAAAAATATTATTTCTTTGTTTTACTGAAACTCTGAGCTCTGTTAGGAGCAGCAGTCAGTTACTGTAACAGCTGAGCCTGATACACTGTACTGAGAGATAATGTAACAAGCAACTGATCTCAGAGCTCACAGACACTGGATTTAAAGGGCTAAAAAAAAAAATGCTCCTCTCTGTATAATGTATAGAACATCCTTCTGCATTAATTGCTTAGAACATCCTCCAGCATTAATCATTGCTGGTCTCCTTCAGTCATCAATGTAATATTACAAAAATAACTGAAACTAAAATGTAATGCATTTTCCTTTCGTTTCTTTTGTTTTTTGGACCGAGCAGTTTCGTATCTCTTGAGTCATACGAAACCGAAATTAGTCCAAAATTCGAACTAAATCGTTTTGGTACTAAAATGAATGCACATGTCTAATGGATTCTACATACTGTACGGGCATTTCCAGGCTGTATCAATATGTATGGAACCAAAACAGAGAGGGCTCACTTGCGTGAGCATTAACGTTAGCTGCGGTGTTTACCGCATATCACAATCCAAACGCAAATGGGTTAAGTAACCCGTTTGCGTTTGGTACCTTGCGCTTTTCAGCGCGAGGTTACTGTACTTTGCGCTCCCCATGTTAAGTATAGGGAGCACAATCTACTAGCACTGATTAACGTCTGGCTGTGGTTAGCAAAAAGTTAACCACAGCCAAGACTTGGTGTTAACGGATTCCGCTTCTGCAGAATCTGTTAACACCATCCATAAAAAAAAAAAAAATCATACTCACCCTCTGTCCCGTGGCGAGGACCGTGGCTCCAACCACCTCCTCCCTCCGGCGGGAGCAGGGAAAGACTGGGGGAAAACGTCCCCCCCTCCTCACTCCGGCGGGAGCAGGGAAAGACTGGGGGAAAACGTCCCCCCAGTCTCTCCCTGCGTATCACTACGCCGACACGCCAGATCTCGCTAGGCGAGATCCGGCTGGTCATGTGACCGGCAGGGGGAAACTCAATGGAGTCCTATGGACTCCATCAAGTGGATGCTCGCGGCTGCTCTCAGCGCTGCCACGAGCATCGCGGGGGTTACTAGGATTGTAATAGAGCCCGGAGTGTTTGGTTCCATGGGACATTTAATATATGTTGCACTGCAGTTCAGCAGGAAGTAGCTAATCAGGAAGTTAGACACATGGACACTGACTAAAAGTTAGAGCTGAAGTTTATAGAACTTGTTATTGTTACAGTGGCGGTATCACCAGGCACGCGCCAAGGTGAGACCCTGGTTCCTGAGAGAAGCCCCTATGTGCAGAGATGCACTGTAAACAGCAAGGACAGGTGAAAGCAACACCGGGTTAACTAAAGACCTCTGTACGGCAATACCAAAGATGCCCTGCACTGGAAGGCCGGTCTTTAGGATAGCCAGATCTAATCTAAAGGAAAGTATTACCTTGAAGCCGTACAGAGTCTTTTGTTGAATGCAGATGACAGGGTTTCCTGGAAACGGTACAGACAAGGAATATGCTATAGAATAGTCACATAGAGGAAAGCCAAAGGTCTATCTGCTCTGTCTCCATTTTGTAAGATACTGTATCCCTCCCCCCCTTCCACTAGTTTAAAGTCTCCAACCTTTTAACCATCCTCTCCCCTAGCACAGCAGACCCTCTTCCATTCAGGTGCAATCTATCACGACTATACAGATTGTACCCCAGTGCAAAATGAGCCCAGTGCTCTAAAAACCCAAAGCCCAGGGGTCTGTTATAGGACCAATACTATTCAATTTATTTATAAATGACCTTGAGATAGGCATTGAAAGTCATGTATCAGTGTTTGCAGATGACACAAAACTAGGAAAAGTAATACAATGTGAGCAGGATGTTACTTCGCTGCAGAGGGATTTAGATAGATGAAATTTAATCTAGATAAATGCAAAGTTATGCACTTTGGAGTGAAGAACACACAAGTAACTTATACCCTAAATGGTACGGCGTTAGGGAAATCCAAGCAGGAGAAGGATTTGGGAATAATCATAGACTTCAAACTAAGTTACAATGTGCAATGTCAAACAGCAGCCGCCAAGGCCAGCAAAGTATTGGCATGCATTAAAAGGGGAGTTCACTCACGGGCTGAAAACATAATTTTGCCTCTGTATAAATCAATGGTCAGGCCGCACCTTGAATATGCCGTGCAATTTTGGGCACCTGTCTTAAAAAAAGATATTATAGCGCTAGAAAAAGTGCAGAGACGGGCAACTAAATTAATAAGGGGAATGGAAGGGTTAAGTTATGAGGAAAGACTAACAAGCTTAAACCTGTTTAGTTTAGAGAAACAGCGCCTTAGAGGGGATCTGATAACCTTATATAAATATATACGGGGCCATTGTCTGATAACCTATTCATTAACAGGTCTGTACATAGGACAAGGGGTCATCCATTTAGACTGGAAGAAAGAAAATTTATCTTAAAGCATAGGAAGGGTTATTTTACGGTGAGAGCAATAAAGCTGTGGAATTCTCTGCCTGTTGAGGTGGTTGGCTCAGAGTCTGTACAGACTTTTAAAAAACGACTGGATGACTTCCTGCAGACACAGAATATTAAGGGTTATAATATTTAATATGTGGGTAAAAGCTTCTTGATCCAAGGAGAAATCTGACTGCCATTCTGGGGTCAAGAAGGAATTTTTTCCCAGTATGTTGCATATTGGCAAGCATTTCAGACTGGGTTTTTTGCCTCCTTTTGGATCAACAGCAGTAGGTTATGTGGGAGAGGCTGAACCCGATGGACGCATGTCTTTTTTCAGACTATCAGGGTTATCCAAAGAGATTCGAAAAGTCACCGCACGTTCGGTGACTTTTCGTTCTCTTCAATTCGGTTCCTTTTGCCGATTGCATTTCGGTGACCCTGCGGTGTATTCAGCAAACAGCACAGGGTCCCCGAATTGCAGGGAAAAGCTGCCGAAAACCTGACGAAAACTAACCGAATGCACGATGAAAACAAGCAAAAACATCTGGATTAACCTTCGAAGAAGCCGAACAGGAGCCGAAAAGGAGCCGAATCACACAGAGCTGAAGCAGCTGTGACGTAGAGGAGGCAGTGAATAAATTAGAAAAACCATTTGTATGAATCTGGGAAAAAGAAACGCTGTTTGCAAAGAAACTACTGAGCGAAAATGTCTGAAATTTTCACAGGAGGTCCAGGGAATGATAATAAAGAGAGCTGTTACAAAAAAAATAAGTAAACTGAAAAAAAAATCAAAAAAAAATCGGACTTTTAAATTTTTTTAAAAAAATTCAGAAAAATGCTTAAAGTATCCTAAAAAATCTATAAATAAAGAGACTTTTTGCTGCAGAATTTTATAATGAACGGTTTATTAGATATTGAATTAAAACAGGAATATTTTTAACATTGAAGCCTATGGGATTCGCCTGAATAAATTTGCCGAATTAAACCACCGAATGGCAGGGCATTTCGGGAACCTTTCACTGCTGGTTTGTGTTCTCTGAATAGCCGAAGCAGTGCTTCTCTATGGGGATTTCACTGCCCTCGAACAGGGACCGAACAGGCACCGTATGTGCAGGCAATTCGCCAGGATTTGGCGAATTGCCTGCTCTCTGGACAGCCGAATGGTCAGGAAAAGTAACCGAACACTGATTTTCAGCGTTCGGTTACCTTTCTCAAGCAATTCGAATCTCTTTGGATAACCCTGTATGTAACTATGTAACCAGAGAGAGTATGTCATACAGGTTACCGGAATTAGAACCAGAAGGGAAGTCAGCCAAGCCAAAATCAGCAACCTGGGAATCAGAATAGAACAAACAGCAAACCAAAATACAGCAATTGACAGGACTAAATACACAGAAGGAACTGACATAAACGTGAACAGATTAACAGAGGCATAAACTTAACAAGGTGTAACAGAGTGCCAGTAGAACCTGCCAGGGTGGCAGGAAAAGTGATAGATGGCAGATACATTTCTCCACGAATGCTTAGATTCATCATCTAAGGTACTGCTAGTATAAAGAACAATAGCTCTTTAACTTGTATGGGTAAAACTGATTCTGGAGCTGGTGTTACCTGGAGTTTAATTAGCTCTGGGTGGGACAGGGTTTAATTTAATGTGCAGCTGCACCTAGCAGTGTGTGTGCCTCAGTGCATGGAGAGACGGTGTGTGGAATGCAGCAACTCCTATGTTTGGGAGAAAAAGCCTGTCAGTGGGACAGGATTCCATGGATCAACTTTCACTGTTTCCTTGGAGGAAACCATCTCAGCTTGGAGGACTGTCTCTAAATACCCAAGTAAGGCTCAGTGGAGCGGACTTTTATTTGTTTCTATGAACTGATTTTGGCTGGATGCCTGCAACCTTTTTGTTTCTATTTTTGTGACTGGATTGTTGTCTGAAATTAAAGCTGGCAATTTCTGAAGCGACTGCGAGTTTTCCTCTATATTGAGACTGATCCCCTACAAAGGATATACAAACTGAGGATAACAGGCACACAGCACGGCGCTCTCAGGACACAACTAGCAAGGAGAACAGGCAAAGTAAAATAACCCAGCAATGTACCATAGGTACATTGCTCTAATATAGGCAGGGTAATCAAGGCAATGATCAACAGGTGAGCAGAGCACAGAACACCAATCAACCCCTGGGTAGCCACCCAGGAATTGGAGGCAACAGAAACACAAGGGAAAAAACACAATATACAAATACAGAGGGTAGGGAGACAGGGTTGCCAGCATGGAAAGTAACAGGAGCCCCCCCCCCAAAAAAAGGTGACCTCTGGGCACCTCCAAAAAACAGAAAAAAAAACACACACTCACTCATCGGAGTCACCAGAATCCTCCTGCAACCAACTCCCCAAACAAAGACACGAATGATATACACAAGAACTCCCCTCGGGAGAAAACTTTCATGGGTCCTCTGAGGCATCAGAATCCTCCCCCAACCACCTCCAGACAGTTGGGTGTCTCTGGAGCACCGCCAAGTATGTCTCACGGACTAACAACCCAGACGGCATCCGTACATATCCCTCGGGAACATGGCTTGATTTGTGGATGCTAGTACCAGTCAGGCCACCACCTTGCTGGACTTACTCAAAATAAGCACGGAGTATGGCATCAACAGGCCCAGCATGGAGCGTGGTATTCTCAGAACTAGATTGACTAGGGTTAGTCAGCTTCCCGCGTCTCCTCCTGGACCGAGACTTGGAAGGGCTGACACGGCAACGGTGGGGGTAGGCTCGACTACATGTGCCTTACCATGAGGTTTGGAAACCTCAGACTATATGTGGGGCATGGGCACAGTGGTATTGCAATGTAGCTCTGGTACAGCTGACACACAGGTTGCCATGGATTTGACTGGCAGCTCGCAGACATCACTACTGGCACCGTGCCGGGATCGAGCAGCATCGGCACCACGCCGGGATCAGGCAGCATCGTTGGCACCTTGCCAGGATCAGGCAGCATCGCTGGCACCTTGCCGGGATCAGGCAGCATCACTGGCATCTTGCCGGGATCGGGCAACACTGGCACCGCGCCAGGTTCGGGCATCACAGGTGGCACATTGCTAGGCAGGACTGGCTGCTCATTGCCAGGCAGGACTGGCTGCTCATTGCCAGGCAGAGAAAGAACTGGCTTCTCATTGCCAGACAGAGCAAGAACTGGCTTCTCATTGCCAGACAGAGCAAGAACTGGCTTCTCATTGCCAGACAGAGCAAGAACTGGCTTCTCATTGCCAGACAGAGCAAGAACTGGCTTCTCATTGCCAGACAGAGCAAGAACTGGCTTCATATTGCCAGACAGAGCTGGCTTCTCATTGCCAGACAGGCCTGGCTTCTCACTACCAGACAGGCCTGGCTTCTCATTACCAGACAAAGACAGAACTGGCTTCCTATTGCCAGACAGAACTGGTTTCATATTACCAGACAGAGACAGAACTGGCATTCCGCCGATTGGCACTGGGGTTGCGGCTCTACATGTAGCACAACCAGTAACAATACGTAGGAAATGTTTTTTTGGCTGCCAGTCGCTGTTCATAGCCAGCCAGGTGTGTCTTTAAAACCCTACAGCCATCAGCGGTATCTACATAAATCTGAGGTTTATTGTCAGATGCCATGAAAGACATAACCTCCATGGGTACTTCATCCTCTGGCCTGGTGGCCAAAAAGGATTCATCCTTCATGGACTCTGGTGATTTATAAGAGTCAGGTACCTCCTCAGGCCTGATTACCCTAGAGAGGGTTCTCCTAGACCTCGACGGTTTCCCGTCTGGGTCTGGCACCATCAGATCTCATGTGTGGTCTGACTTTAGCAGCCTTACTGTGGGACATGGGCACAGTTGGCACTCGGCCAGTATCAGGGCGCACTGGCCCTCCACAAGTCTTGAGGTGCACTGGCCCTCCACCAGTCTCAGGACGCACTGGCTTGAGGGGGCAACCAGACAAAGCGCAACGAACTGGCACAATAGAAACAGAGATTGTACGCACGTCTTCAGTGCTTTTCATCAGGAGAAAGCGGAGCACGAACCCTGCTTTCAAATGAGACCTGATTGCCAGAGTCTAGAAACAGGCTCAGAAACCCTATTGAGGGGAACCACAAATTCCTCAAACATATGCAATAAGGTTTCCAGCACGGTACACATCTCTGCGGGCTTATTTATTGGCTGGGTCATTATGTTACGGTGGTGGTACCACCAGGCACGCGCCAAGGTGAGGCCCTGGTTCCTGAGAGAAGCCCCTATGTGCAGAGATGCACTGTAAACAGCAAGGACAGGTGAAAGCAACACAGGGTTAACTAAAGACCTCTGTACGGCAATACCAAAGATGCCCTGCACTGAAATGCCGGTCTTTAGGATAGCCGGATCTAATCTAAAGGAAAGTATTACCTTGAAGCCGTACAGAGTCTTTTGTTGAATGCAGATGACAGGGTTTCCTGGAAACGGCACAGACAATGAATATACTATAGAATAGTCACATAGAGGAAAGCCAAAGGTCAAAACCAGAAAGAGTATGTCATGCAGGTAGGGCTCGAGTCCTGCGGGAATGGCGTTCCTGCAGTTCTCCCACAGCGGAAACGCTGCGGGAACGTAGGTTCCCGCTGTGGCCGGAGCCCGAAACAATTTAGCTGCCGGCCCGGCGGCCACGTGTTCGTCCTCCGAGCGGCAGCTGGAATGAAGCGCGGCTGCTCACCTGTGAGCTATCCAACAGACAGCCGCTTCATTCCAGCTGCCGCTCGGAGGACAAATACGTGGCCACCGGGCCGGCAGCTAAATTGTTTCGGGCCTGGCACCTGGCAGAGAAGTGAGCTGGGGGCAAATATATCCATATGAGCTAGGGGCAAATATATCCATGTGAGCTGGGGGCAAATATGTCCATGTGAGCTGGGGGCAAATATGTCCATATGAGCTGGGGGCAAATATGTCCATATGAGCTGGGGGCAAATATGTCCATATGAGCTGGGGGCAAATATGTCCATATGAGCTGGGGCAAATATGTCCATATGACCTGGGGGCAAATAAGTCCATATGAGCTGGGGCAAATTATGTCCATATGAGCTGGGGGCAAATATGTCCATATGAGCTGGGGCAAATATATCCATATGAGCTGGGGGCAAATATGTCCATATGAGCTGGGGGCAAATATGTCCATATAAGCTGGGGCAAATATGTCCATGTGAGCTGGGGGCAAATATATCCATGTGAGCTGGGGGCAAATATATCAATTTGAGCTGACCTGGGGCAATTATATCCATGTGTAAGCTGGGGAAAATATATCCATGTGTGAGCTGGCCTGGGGCAAATATATCCATGTGTGAGCTGGGGCAATTATATCCATTTGAGCTGGCTGGGGCAATTATATCCATATGAGCTGGGGGCAAATATATCCATATGAGCTGGGGGAAAATATATCCATATGAGCTGGGGGAAAATATATCCATATGAGCTGGGGGAAAATATATCTACGTGAGCTGGGGGCAAATATATCCACGTGAGCTGGGGCAAATATATCCATATAACCAGTGCTGGGTATATTATTCTGGGGGTCCAGTGCTGGGTATATTATTCTGGGGGCTCAGTGCTGTGTATATTATTCTGGGGGCTAAGTGCTATGTATATTATTCTGGGGGCTCAGTGCTGTGTATATTATTCTGGGGACACAGTGCTGTGCATATTATTCTTGTGGCCCAGTGCTGTGCATATTATTCTGGGGGTCCAGTGCTGGGTATATTATTCTTGGGGCTCTGTGCTGTGTATATTATTCTTGGGGCTCAGTGCTGTGTATATTATTCTGTGGGTCCATTGCTGGGTATATTATTCTTGGGGCTCAGTGCTGTGTATATTATTCTTGGGGCTCAGTGCTGTGTATATTATTCTGGGGGTCCAGTGCTGTGTATATTATTCTGGGGCTAAGTGCTGTGTATATTATTCTGGGGACACATTGCTGTGCATATTATTCTTGTGGCTCAGTGCTGTGCATATTATTCTGGGGGTCCAATGCATGTGTATATAATTCTGGGGGGTCTCTGCCTGGATACATATATATTATATAGAACGTGTTAGTCCAGTTGCCAAAATCCCGAGTATACCTGTACGTAGTGATACCTTTCACTGATCAGTATAGCTTCCAGACCTGAAGAGGAGAGGTTACACTCTTGAAAGCTTGCCTTTTAAATGTAATGTTAACCCAATAAAAATGGTATCACACGTACTGCTATACTCGTGATATATATTTTTTCTTCAGGTAATAGGGGTTGTGGAATTCTTGGGTGAGTTCCCTCACTTTTTCTCCCAGGACTTGACCCCTGCATACAGGATACAGGAATCAGAACCAGAAGGGAAGTCAGCCAAGCCAAAATCAGTAACCGGGGAATCAGAAGAGAACATAAACAGCAAACCAAAATACAGCAATAGACAGGACTAAATACACAAAAGGAACGGACATAAACGTGAACAGAATAACAGAGGCATAAACTTAACAAGGATATACAAACGGAGGATAACAGGCACGCACCAAGGAGCTCTAGGACACAACTAGCAAGGAGACCAGGCAAAGTAAAATGACCCAGCTCTAATATAGGCAGGGGAATCAAGGCAATGATGAACAGGTGAGCAGAGCACAGAACACCAATTAACCCCTGGGTAGCCACTAGGGATGAGCGTTCGGTTCGGATCTGTTCGGAGTTCGAATCAAACATCGGCTGTTCGAAAGTTCGCGAACTTCGAACTTTTTTGGGATGTTCGCCAAAAGTTCGAAAACAAATTATTATTTTTAAAAAAAAGTATAAAAAAATGCTTAACAAAATCTAGAAATAAAGAGACGGTTTATTAGATATTGAATTAAAACGGGAATATTTTTAACATTGAAGCCTATGGGATAAAACATTGTTACTAAAACCTCAGGCAGACACGGCCCTCTAATCAGGCACTGTAGAGGACAGCCTGCTGGGGCCTCCCAAGGATCCACTTGAGGAGCATGCGGCTGCCGGATGACAGAGCTGCGACTGTGCGGGCAAGCCACCCGGGTGCATGTGGCAGAGACAGCGGGGCGCAGGGAGGGAGCCACTGCACCTGCGGCCACGGCAGACCCCCCTCCCAAAACTAGGATCCAGGGAGCCCCCACTGACCACCAGGCTAAGGTAAGGCGACACATTTCTAAAAAAATTAAATCCGAGGACATTTTTAAATGTCCCCAGGAACATAAAAACATTTTTTTTCTTTCTCTACCTTGCTGAATGTATTTAATTATATATTAGATACATTCAGCCAGGTAGAGGGGGGTGGCATGTGGGCTGCACAAGGTCTCAGGCAGTGTTTTTTTTGTGTGTGTGTATATTTTTAGCAAATTTATAGGGGAAGGTAAGAAATTTATATATATATATATAATCTCCAGACTTGTATTACACACCACACATTTTGACAACTAATTGACCCCCCCCCCTTAATTTGGCTGATCCCTCCAGAAGAGATGTTGAACCCGATAGAGCAGAGAATAATATATATATTCTCTGCTCTGTCGGGTTCATCATTTCTTCTGGAGGGATCAGCCAGATTGGGGGGGGGGCGCATTTAGTTGAGATTGTCCACATGCCACCCCCCCCATGTGCGTATGTGTATGGTCTGTGGGTGGTTGTATATACAGTGGCAAGAAAAAGTATGTGAACCCTTTGGGATTACGTGGAGTTTTGCATAAATTGGTCATAAAATGTGCATGTTTACATGTTATGCACTGTGAATGTTTATATGTTATGTTCAATAAACACATGAAAACATATGTTTGTGTTGTATTATTTTAAGCAGACTGTTTTTCAAATTGTTGTGATTTAGATGAAGATCAGAGCACATTTTATGACCAATTCATGCAAAACTCCACGTAATCCCAAAGGGTTCACATACTTTTTCTTGCCACTGTATATATATATCTGCGTGTTGATATATATACGTATATATAGGTCTGCGTGTTGATATATACGTATATGTCTGTGTGTGGTATCAATGCATCCCTACTCTATACACAGCGCTCCGTGTCCCTATAATATATATCAGGGGTTACCTTTTTTTAATATTTCTATACTATTCCTATTAAATTAACAGTAATTGTTGATGTATTTTATGCAGTAGAAACTTTTTTTGCCTATATAACTTGTGCTTTGTGAAAATAAAACGGTTTTGTGTGTACATTTTAATTTAGTTAGTGGATTCCTGTCCAGTGCGGTGAGAAGTAAACCTAATGCAGTGTAAACACGCTGAGAGGAGAAGCGGAGTGAAGTCAAGCCTGCAAAATGTTTGCTTCGCTTCGCTACGCTGTGCGTCGCTACACGCTCAGTGTATCTCAGCCTTTATTCCCGCATTGCTAGCTTACCGAATCAGTTTGTATACTTTGTACTGACCCTGCTTGTTCTGAGGACCCGATCTGTTGCCGACTTTGCATGCCATTTGACTATTCTCTCTGTGTATTCCCTGCCTGTTCTGTTTGCTTCCTGTTGCTACTGGTGTGCGCCGATTCTCACCATATACAGTAGCGCAGTACAAGTGCCTAAACATTGCTGACCCGGTTTTGTTATAGCTGCTGATGTAACTGAATAGATCGGGATCTCTTCTGCATTACCAAAACCTCCACCACTGCACTCTTCCACAATACCACAGAGGCGTTACGGTGTGAAGGCACTTGCTGCCACCAAAGGCACAATATTTGGGTGCACTGCCACTGACACCTATACCAGATTCATATCATTTTAATATTTGACCGCAGGGTCCAACCCTGCACTCTTCCACAATACCACAGAGGGGTTATGGTGTGACAGCACGGTTGCCGACACTAAAGGCCCAATTTTAAAGCACCTATTGTTACTTTCATCCAAAGCCTGCACAAGTTTCACCATAATTTAGCCAAAAAAATCACTAAACTTGTTCTGCGTGTCCTAAAGCAGTTGTTTATGAATAGATTAAAAGGAAAACCATTTATCATCATTTGAAATGTCATTTTTTTGTTTTTAAAGGTTTCTATACATCCTACAAATCCGCCACTTCACGGGCAGGTTATGGGGACCTCCTAGGCACGATATTTGAAGGAATTTTTAGTTTTTTATTCTTAACCTTTATTTCATGGAAAACTCACTGTTCCTTTAAAAATGGTTTTTTTTTTTACTTTTTGTCCTTGTTTCCTGTCCCCCAGGGCACTACCCGGACCCCCATACACCTTTTATGGCAAATATCTTGCATATATGCCCTCTTGGAGGGCACTCTAAACACCGAACGTTCGAGTCCCATTGACTTGCTTTGAGTTCGAATAGTGTTCGCGTTTCGAATCTGGTTCGCGTGAACCCGAACTTTTGAAATTGTTCAAGTTCGAATGCGAACCGAACACGGGGGTGTTCGGCTCATCACTAGTAGCCACCCAGGAATTGGCGGCAACAGAAACACAAGGGAAAAAACACAATATACAAATACAGAGGGCAGGGAGACAGGGTTGCCAGCATGGAACGTAACAGTTATAAGTTATTCGGTTAATAAATTTACCATAGCTGGAGTCTGAGAGGCTATTTCATAAGCAGCAATATTTATACATGGTGGCAGCGGATATTATTTGAGACATACACCAAAAAGAAGATATGGAAGGTTTACTGTAAAACCACCAGCTCTGCTGGATTTTCAGCCAAGGAATCTGTCTCAGACAGGGGAGGACTGACAACTAATGGGGCCCCTGGGCAATAGGAGTTCGTGGGGCCACTTGTGCCATGCCCAAAGTAGGCCACACCTATACAAAACCCCACCCATACAACGCACAACCCACATGCACATTGTTGTGTTAAAGAATTTATTTATTCACACAGTTTTCAAAATAATGAGTTTATCGAGTTAATAAAATCCACTCAGGCCCCCAGGGAATTAGGGGAATCCATTGTGCCCCCTCGAGACGTACAAACTGCCACTGCTCTGTTGCGGTAGCCGTCACACACTCAGGGCAGCTACGGCCGCGGCACACAAGGTTCCCGTGGCACACGTGGGAAGCTGCCGATCACCTTTCAGGTTTAAAAGATACTGCACATTACTGACACACTTGTACACACTGCACATTACAGAGCTTCCACAACAATAATACTCACATTAATGTGCGGTGTGCATGAGCATATCACAGAGCTCCGCAGCAATAAAACCCACATTAATGTGCTGTGTGTATGAGTGTATCAGAGCTACACAACAATAAAAAACACAGTAATGTGCGGTGTGTATGAGCGAATCACAGAGCTCCACATATAACTCACAGTAATATGCAGTGTGTATGAGCGTATCACAGAGCTCCGCAGCATTATAACTCACAGTAAACGCTGGTGTGTCTGAGCAGGCACAGAATCCACATCAATGCAACTCACAGTAAACGCTGGGGTGTATGAGCAGGCTCAGAATCCACAGCATTATCAACTGCCAATGTTTGTTTAGAATATTTCAAACCCTCCCATAATTGGTGGAATATAAAAAAATTTAAGAGTGAGACGCAATTGTTCTCAAACATTAGATTTTAATATTGAAAAAAGGAGATGAGAACAGCGCCTATACAATACCCCACATTCGTGGGAGGCTAATGGCACATCAAGGAAAGCACCCAATGAGATTGGTGGATGAAATGGACAATATAACTAGAACAGTTTACCCTATGTATTCTTTTATCCAATATGGACCCCTTATATTGTTGTTATTAGATTTTAATAGCCAGGTCGATATCTTGAAAGATCAATTCATTTATAAAGGTTACGATGCCTCTGGTATTGAACGAGATCATGTTAATGTTAGAATGCAAGCTAGAGATCAATTGCTTAAATATAAGAGTAAATCAAATATAGATATAAATAAACACGTACCCTTCATTACCAACTATTCCACCAATTATGGGAGGGTGAGAAATATTCTAAACAAACATTGGCATTTGATTAAACAAAATAAAGATAAAGAATTTTTTGGTGACAAGCCAAGAATAGTCTATAGAGGTGTTAGGAACTTCAAAACCCTACTCCCTAAAAGTTTTCTAGAAAAGGATAAAAAGGAGACTTTTTTGTCTCCATTTAAAAAGAATAAGAAGGGTTTCCATAGATGTGGCATGTGTAAATGTTGTAAATCAACGAAGGATGATAAATGTATACAACAGTTTGAATCTTATTCTAATCATACCAGTTTCCACGTAAATACATACAGTATTTCTTGTAACTCTTCCAATGTTATATATCGATTATGGTGCCCATGTGGCCTTCAGTATGTGAGGCGCACAACCAGGATGCTTCAAGTGAGAATTTCAGAACACATTTATAATATTAAAAGAAAATATGACTAACATAGTGTCCCGGTCCATTTTCAAAAATATCACAATAGTGATCCCAACTGCTTGTTTTATAGTGATCCCAGCCTATTGGGTTTTATGGGAATCCAACAAATTGAGAAACATTAGAGAGGAGGGAATCATCTCGATAATATCAATAGACTAGAAGCAAAATGGATTTTCGATATGGGCAGCTTGACCCCAGATGGTCTAAATATAGATATGGAGATTAATGGTTTATTGTGATCTTTTCATCTCTTTTTTATCTTCTTTTTCCCCTTTTATATGTTTTTTTATATGTTTAGTTATGATAGGGAAGATTTTTTTTTATTTCGTATTTTAAGAGTTTTATTAGTCATATGTATCAGGTTTTTGGTATGGTTTATATGTTTATACATGTTTTGGATGTATTCGCAATAGGAATATTGCTCTTCTACCTCCGTTTTCCCCATTCCAAGATGGCGCCTATGCCTTCACATGGGCAGATGACAACCTGGAACCGGCGGTGAGATTGCGCGCCCACCGGAAACAGGAAACACGTCATCTATATGCGCCGGAATCCGGAAGAAGACAGAATCGGCAGTTCCGGTAACGGTTTCATTTGGTGCCGTTTTTTGAAAAAACACTTCCGAACATTGGGAATATATTAATACGGTCTGTATGTATTCTAATTTACTATGCACTTTGAGAAAGACTTGTGTCGAAACGCGTCAGTGCGATTTTCTTTTTTTACTCACTAACCAATAAATATCCACTTGGCGGATTTTATGCAAGTTATTACTGCATATTGCTGTTTTGTTTATTCTATTCACCATCGGCTATACCTCGGATGTAAGACCAGGTGGAGATCATTCGATTGGCAGTGTGTCGTTACTGGTGAGGATATCATCCATTATCACCGTTATACCCTATACTAATAGGGCTCAGAGCTGGCTTTTATATGGCTCTGGAACAAGTGAGTTGGACAGACACCTTTCCCTACTTATTTCCTTCTTTTCAGACAAACTGCACAATGTATGTTCTGTTTTATGTATTATAGGAATCTAAAGGGGAATATCTAAACAAGAAGATCCACGGATTTGCCTTATATTGTACAATTGCGCGAGGACTCTACTTTATTTCACATTATAAATAGGGAAGCAGGTTGTTTACCACGACAGTAGAAGTGATACTGAAGATATGGATAAACAACGCGATTTAACAGCCTTCGAATGTTGGATGAATGTTGCCGCTCGGAGCCATGGAGAGAGTATCAGCAAAACAGCAGAATTTGTTAAATGTTCAAGAGCAGCTCGTGTTAAAGTGTTTAAAGACTGGACTGTCAGCCGAAAATCTGGGTGTGAACGTGCGAATTGTGGCCATCAGCGACTAGTCAATGTTAGGGCAGAACGGAGAGTGGCAAGACTGGTACAGTCAACAGAAGGGCAACAGTGCATCAGATTACTGCAGATCTTAATCAGGGATCCTCTTAAATGATCTCTGAACGCACGGTTCGCCGTACACTGCATCGTGTGGGATATGGAAGCCGAAGGCCTGTTCGAACACCTTTGCTGTTTGCAGTTAACGAGATAAAACGTCTCCAATTCATACAGGAACACAAGAATTGGACAGTCGAGCATTTGAAAAAAGTCATGTGGTCCGATGAATCATGTTTCCAGTTGAGTGAGAATTTGGCGGAAATAGCATGAAAGCATGCACCCCACATGCATGAGTACAACCCTTGAAGCTGGTGGGGGCAGTGTTATGGTTTGGGGCCCTTTAATTCATATGGAACAACATCTGAATAACACAAAATACCAAAGTATTGTTGCTGATAAAGTTCATCCGATCATGATATTATTATTATTCTTTATTTATAAAGCGCCAGCATATTCCGCAGCGCTGTACAATAGGCACAGTATAGACAGGTTACAATACATTGAACAACATTTGACAAACAGTACAGGAGGAGATGAGGCCCTATTCCCGTAGGAACTCACAATCTAGAGGGGTTGGGGTTGGAAACAGGAGGAGAGGACTGCAAGGTGAGAGTGATTGATGGTTGCGTCAGTGAGTTGGGTGGTAGGCTTCCCTAAATAGGAATGTTTTAAGGGAGCGTTTGAAGGAAGAGAAATTAGGGGAAAGTCTGACCGTACGAGGGATAGCGTTCCAGAGAATGGGGGCTGCGCGTGTGAAGTCCTGCAGTCTATCATGGGAAGAGGTGATGCGGGGAGAAGCTAGGCGCAGGTCGCTGTTTGACCTTAGGGAGCGGGCTGGGGTGTATTTGGTGATTAGTGAGGACAGGTAGTGGGGAGCTGAGTTAGTGAGGGTTTTGTAGGCAAGGATAAGGATTTTGAACTTAATTCTGCAGTGGATGGGGAGCCAGTGAAGGGACTCGCAGAGGGGAGTGGCAGAGACGGAGCAGCAGGTGAGGTGGATTAGCCTGGCAGAGGCGTTCAGGATTGATTGTAGGGGGAGGGGTGGGAGAGAGGGAGGCCATATCCCAATGGAGATGGCTTCTTTAAACAAGACAATGCGCTATGCCACGGTGCTCGTATTGTGCATGTCATGCCCTAGCCCTTGGAGCCTGCTTGGAGCCACTATGGATTACTTTTCACTCCCTGTCTGCATCCACCTCAAGGGTTAATTTCTGTGCTAGATCCTGTGTGTTTGCATAAAACCGGGTCACGCCCTCCTAACCTCACTCTCTCATTTTGTTTCCCATCCTGCTATGTGTGAGGTCCTGTGAGCTGCCTTCTCCCTTTGTATCGTGATTTTACTCTGGTTCAAGTGTTCCAGCTTGTATCTGCCTGGATTGCATATTGGTGCCTTTGCGAAGAGCTCCTGGTTCCAGCCCAGTGAATCCTTTCTGCAGTGGACACTGCATTGCCCACTATCCTGTGGGCATAAGAGACTACACCTGTGGCTACCTGTGTTCAAGCTTCATTCCACCTTTATGCGATTAAGGTACCTTTTCCAAGAGCTCCTGGTTCCAGCCCAGTAGATCCTGCCTGCAGTGGACACTACATAGCCTACAATCCCTGGTGCATAGAGATACTACCTGTATGCAGAATGACTTATTCTGTTGTTTCCAGTGCTCTGCTATTGTGTTTTAGACTTGTTGCTGTATGTTCTCAATATACATCTATTTACCAGCATAAGTTCCTGTGTCTGCTTCATCTGCTCTCACCCAGCGCTTGGAATATTATTATAAACTATAGGTCCTGCCATGGCTCCATCCTGGAGCGGGCCTGACAGTGCAGGAGTGGTTTCAAGAACATGAGGGAGAATTTACCCTGTTTAAGTTGCCCCCACAATCACCAGATCTCAATCCAATTGAGCATTTGTGGGACGAAGTTGAAAGAGCAGCTGGTTCCACAACCGTCAAATCTCACAGAACTGGACAGTGCTATTCATCAGGCATGGTGTCAGATTCCTCGCATCAC
The DNA here is from genome assembly GCA_009667805.1 of Leptobrachium leishanense. Lineage (NCBI taxonomy): Eukaryota > Metazoa > Chordata > Amphibia > Anura > Megophryidae > Leptobrachium > Leptobrachium leishanense. Next base: position 251,781,262 of record CM019065.1, read on the forward strand.
CTTTCAACATCTCGTGGAGTCAATGCCAAGCAGAATCGCCGCAGTATCGAAGGCAAAAGGTGGCCCAATGAAGTACTGATGGGGTGGTCATAATAATCTGGCCACTCAGTGTATAGGAGACAGGAAGCCAGTGTAGAGATTGACAAAGGGGGGAGGTGTGAGAGGTGTGTGAGGAGAGGTGGAGATGAGCCTGGCATAGGGATTCATAATAGACTGCAGAGAGATAATCTAGGATCTCTTAAGGCCAGAGAGAAGGAGGTTACAGTAGTCGAGGCAGGAGATAATAAGAGCTTGGATGAGCAATTTAGCAGAGTCCTGATTAAGACCGGGGCGGATGCGTGCAATGTTTTTTAGGTGGAAGTAGCAGGATTTGGTTAGGGACTGAATGTGAGGAGTAAAGGAGAGATCAGAATCTAGGAGGACACCGAGGCAACGAGCCTGAGAAGTAATAGTGGCACCAATGCAGGAATGTTAGTTTTAGAGAGAGGGAAGACAAGAAGTTCAGTTTTAGAGAGGTTAAGCTTTAGGAAACGGGAAGTCCTCCTACAAGGATACTGGCAGGGTACCGGAGAACAGTAAAACCACCTAATCATGCGGCTGTTAAGGATTGGCAAATCCACTTTTGCCATTATAGGGTGACTCCTGGGAATGACAGTGTCACACAAGTGGGTTGCAGGAGGGAGAGTCGGCATAGCTATGGCAGTGCCCAGAAACATTCCTTCTTGACCAGGTGATGCTAGGTTGTGCAACCTGGTTAAGAACACCAGGTCATCTCCATAGCTCTGAGTCTCACAGTTCATTTCAGGAGACACCTCCGTAGATAAGGACTCTTCTACCCAGTATTGAGGACTGGGGTTCACCACAACCTGGCTTGGACCTCCCGTAATTGTACCAACAGGGACGCGTGGTTACGCTTGAGGTCCTCCATTACTATGGCGAAGGTACTGACCTGGGCAGTAATGGTGGTGATGGCAGAGACCAACCCTGGAGTATCCATACATGGACTGGCAACAGCTACTTGTCACGGGAGTAACAGTGGTTCAGCGACAACCTCTGCTGGGCCTTGCTTGGCAGGATCCACTGCTGGGCCTTGCTTGGCAGGATCCACTGCTGGGCCTTGCCACGAACCACGCCGCTGGGCCTTGCTTGCCAGGGACCACTTCTGGGCCTTGCTTGCCAGAGACCCAGCTGGGCCTGGCTTGCCAGAGACCGCTGCTGGGCCTGGCTTGCCAGGGACCGCTGCTGGGCTTTGCTTGCCAGGGACCACTGCTGGGCCTTCCTTGCCACAGGGGGGTGTAAGTCCACAGGGGGGGGTGTAAGTCTCAGACGAATGTCATCGGGGTTCAGATCATGGAGAGGCATAAGCAGCCCCAGACACGCTCACTCGCCGAGCCCGGAGAGTGGAGAGCTCCGGAGAGCACGCCAAGGTGGATGGGGGTCAGCCGGCATCCAAAAATATGGAGAAGGGCAGAGTCATCCAAGCAGTCAATGTAATGCGTATCATAGCCAGCAGCAGGCTTTCAAAGCGAGGCACCCCGGTGGAAAAGAAGAGCCGTCCACAAAGCCGGCCAGCACACGAAGCCACAACGGCGGCAGAATGGCCATCACCATTCCCGAGGACCGGAGCCGATCCGAGAACAGACGGCCGCTCCGCAGAAGGACCAAGTGCAGTACGTCAGAAGATCCCAGTGTGTCAGGGCAGTCTCCGCGCCGGCTATCGACCTCCAGCTCAGGTAAGACAGATGCACAACAAAATGGATCCTCAGCGCGCCCGGCCCCAGGATGTGGCTGCTCTTATTGCTCCCCAGGATGTGCTGCTCTTATCGCTCCCCAGGATGTGGTTGCTCTTATCGCTCCCCAGGATGTGGCTGCTCTTATCGCTCCCCAGGATGTGGCTGCTCTTATTGCTCCCCAGGATGTGGCTGCTCTTATCGCTCCCCAGGATGTGGCTGCTCTTATCTCTCCCCAGGATGTGGCTGCTCTAATTGCTCCCCATGATGTGGCTGCTCTTATTGCTTCCCAGTATCTGGCTGCTTTTATTGCTTCCCATGATGTGGCTGCTCCTATTGCTTCCCAGTATCGGGCTGCTTTTATTGCTTCCCAGGATCTGACTGCTCTCTGTGCTCCCCAGGATCTGGCTGCTCTTTGTGCTCCCCAGGATCTGGCTGCTCTCTGTGCTCCCCAGAGGGCAGTCTATTTGTTATATAATGTGTTTTGCAGGATTGTTTTGAGAAATAAATTGCAATAAATTCAGGCATCCTCTTGTGCGTTGTTTTTTTTTATTTTTATTTATGGAATTCTTATTTTTCTGTCTACTTTGTAAATATTTCTTTGTACACCACTTTTTTTGTAAAGCATGTGTCACTGTGTGGTAATAAACAGCCTTGTTCTCGTCCATCTATGACTTTCACTTTAACATCAACAGAGCTTTTCATGCGAGAAAACGCAACATGGCTGAAGACGGGTTCAGGCAAATAGATTCAAACTCGATCAAAAGTTTGACCTTGTGATTTGTTAATCGTCGTCATAGCTAATGCCAATTTCACAGGAAATTGTCTCCTTCGTAATGTAAAAAGAAGTTCGGTGTTACTTAGGTTGTTTTTGAGCCAATAGTAGGTGTTCGTAAATTTGAAATTATTAAATTTTTTCGCATGGCTTTGACAATCAATCTCGTACCATTACACAGACCTCTCTTGGTATTAAAATTACGCAAAAGCAGAATGATACTGCCAATTTTGATGTTAAGTTTATGAACTGGCATCCCAGGAGCAGTCAGTTCATTTAAAAATTTGACTGGGTAATTATCTCGGTCTTCCCGAGATGGATCTTCAATGGTATCAGTACTCAAATAAGTGTAGGTGTCGCCTTCTAATAAAGCAAGTACTTCTTCATTAATTTTGTCCACATCAGTATTTTTTGGACATAAAATTTTCTTTTTTGCAAAGTTTGAGACATCAGAAGGTGTTAAATGATTTCCAAAAAGCCAAGAGCTGAGGTCTGGATCCACAGATCTTTCATTGTTTTCCAGCTTAAGAAGCTTAAATTTATCCCATAGTTGATTGAATTTAATGCTGGCTTCAACTATTGCTGATCTACTTGCATGTGGAACAACAGGTAGAGTTTGTCTGAAATCACCTCCAAGGAGAATTGTTTTTCCTTCATGAGCTCTTGAAGAAGTTTGTTGACACATCGGAGTGCGTGATTTGGAGACATGGTTGATTCATCCCAAATAATAATCTTTGACTTCTGAATGATATTTGCATCATTTGAGGTTTGCCTCATGGAAGAGGTTGAAGTATCCATCAAAGGAATTGGCAATTTAAACTGTGAATGGTATGTTTGGCCACATTCCATCAAATTTGCCGCAATGCCTATAGAAGCAACTAATGCAACGTCACTCTTTCCTCGAAATGTGCTCAACAAAGTCCTGTATAGATAGGTTTTTCCAGTACCTCCTGGTCCATCTAGGAAATAACACCTTTTTGGTAAGGTGTCGTTCTCAGAAGCAGCAATGATGTCTTCAAAATTGTGTCTTTGAAGCTCATTTAAAGTTGCCTTCATTTGGTGTTCTATTTCACTTTGTGAAGCTGCAGTATAAAGGTCTGTGGGATTTTGATATAAATTTTGAGCTGGTTTTTGTAATCCAAAATCCTGACAATTTTTCCCATGAACACTCAAAATGTCTTGAATATCTGTTAGTGCATAATTTAGACAGTTTTAGTCTGGATTGTGTTCAGGATGTCTTGAAAAGTCTTCAGTGAGTTGTTCTTTATACTTGTCAAAAAGCTCTTTTGCGTTAGGTGGAGACACTACAGCACAAATGTGAGCAAAAAGCTTGCTAAGCAGTGGAGGCCTCATCTTGCTTGCAGCTTCATGTAGAGTTAAGTCCCATAATTCATCATCTTCAAAAAAGCTGAGTTTTTGTGCAGCTTGTTTAAATGTGTAAAGTTGAACTCCATTAACGGTTTTGATCCTGTCAAAAGAAGTGGCTCCTTTAACATGGAGCAAAAGCAATCTCAAACAAAATCTTTCAACATCTGTAGTTATATTTACAGAGTACATGCGACCAATTGTGTTTTTTTCTCAATCTTGTACTCTGTGTTTGATAAAAAACAACCAAATGGAAACAAAAAGTGTGAAGGAATAGCAGTGTAGAGAAATTCATGAGCTGCCACATTTTCTTGGTTTAACTTAAACCAAGCAGTTAAAGTTGTGTCTTGCAATTGTGTTCTTTGTACAGCATTTTCGATGTTATCTTCAGTAAAGTATACTGACTGTTCCCCAGGAAGGTGAATTTGTAATCGCATGATGGTATGCATTTGATGGTGCATCTGAAAGCCAAAAAGACGCCATGCTGCCTCTGGCGCTGTGACTTATCGAGAATCCATAAAAGATGTTATTTCGTCATGAAGAGTGTATTGTTCTTTAATTGCTACATTAGCACAGTCATGGCCTTTATAGATATACTTGAATAAGTACTTGACACTTTTTATGGAAGCGCAGCTTTCGATGTTAATATGGCAGTTGTATTTTAAAGTCAAGTATGGATTGTATGATACAACCCATGAGTTATCAATTTTGTAACCATTCTTTTCAGTGAAAATAGCATTTTGTGGGCTCTTGTATTGTGGATAGCCGTCAAAGTTAATCAAAGTACTTTCCTGGAAAGGTTTAGGGTATTTTTTAGAGCATACACTATCGACCATACACGGTGAAGTGATATTATGATGCCCACAGGTCCCATGAATCATGTGTTTGCTTACAACTGCATGTAACCGGGGATGTTCTTGAATGTCAGGTATTTGTGCAGAAATAAAGCTATCAATTGTGGCAGCATCTTTAGGTTTATCTTCTGCAGATAAATTGAGTAAAATATGTGCATGAGGTAAGCCACGTTTTTGAAATTCAATAACAAGGACTTTGGCAACAGGTTTCCCCAATACATGTTTCTTTGTGAGGTCATCAAGTAGTTGTTTTAGTTTCAATGGTAAACTCTGGCTACTAAATCAGGTCTGTATTCAACAGCTTGACCTTCATAAAGATTACTGACAATTTCAGGCCATTTGGGGTTACATATTATGGTTATGAAGAAGTCAGGCTTTCCAAACTTTCTGACAATAGCCATGGCACATGGCATCCTGGTAGTTCTGTGCCATGTTCCTGGGACTACCTTGGAATGAAGATGGTAGTATGACTGGTTTCCCTGGGAGTAAGCCTTTTTCATTGGCAAAATTTTGTAAATGGTCCATGAGACCTGTGTAGTTTTCAACCCTCAATTTTGTCTGATTTTGTCTGACATTGTTCAGTCGATTAGCTTCAGTCTTAACGTATGCATCTACAAAGTACTGCTGTGTTAATTTCCCAGCACTCAGTAATGGGTTAAACTCATTTTGTATAGAAAGCATGTATTGATAGAATTGCATTTGCGAGATCCTTTGCCGTGGCTTGGTCAAGGATTGTCTGCATATGGTTTTTATAGCAGTAGGGTTGTAGTTTAGTTTAATCGTGGGTGACCAACTTTGGTCGCCAAAAGGTAACAAAAGTGGATACAGCATTCGTTCCAAATTGGGATCTAAGATGCTAATTCTTTCATGTTTTTTTTCGTTGTTAGAAGTTCGGCAATGAATGACAAGATCTCGCTCTTGGAGGCTCCCCATCAGCATTTGTAAAAATGATAGCTAACTCATTGCAGCGTGGTGCATTGTATCTCCGTTGATCATCTTTACGATCTTGCACTATAGCCAATGGTCACAGTTGCAGGTGCAATGCCATTCTGTAAAGCATCTTGTAAGCATTCCTGTTCTACTTCATACAACATCTTACATGCTTGGGCAAATGGATTGTTTTGAGCCATGAAAGAACTCAAGAGTGTCATTAGTTCTGTGTTGCACTTGGAATTTTCCTGACGCTGAAGGCGCTGTTGTCATCAGGATCTAGTATATACAGTGGCAAGAAAAAGTATGTGAACGCTTTGGGATTACGTGGAGTTTTGCATGAATTGGTCATAAAATGTGCTCTGATCTTCATCTAAGTCACAACAATTTGAAAAACACAGTCTGCTTAAAATAATACAACACAAACATTACATGTTTTCATGTGTTTATTGAACAGAACATGTAAACATTCACAGTGCAGGGTGGGAAAAGTATGTGAACCTAGCCTATTGACTCGCAGAAAAGAGCTCTCAGAAGACCTACGATCAAGAATTGTTGACTTGCATGAAGCTGGAAAGGGTTACAAAAGTATCTCCAAAAGCCTTGATGTTCATGTGTCCACGGTAAGAAAGACTGTCTACAAATGGAGAAAGTTCAGCAATGTTGCTACTCTCCCTAGGCGTGGTCGTCCTGTAAAGATGACTGCAAGAGCACAGTGCAGAATGCTTAATGAGGTAAAGAAGAATCCTATAGTGTCAGCTAAAGACTTACAGAAATCTCTGGCACATGCTAACATTTTTGTTGACACATCTACAATAAGGAAAACATTAACAAGAATGGAGTACATGGGAGGACACCACGGATGAAGCCATTGCTGTCCAAAAAGAATATTGCAGCACGTTTCAAGTTTGCAAAAGAGCACCTGGATGTTCCACAGTACTACTGGCAAAATATTCTGTGGACAGATGAAACCAAAATTGAGATGTTTGGAAAAACACACAACTCTGTGTGTGGAGAAAAAAAGGCACAGCACACCAACATCAAAACCTCATCCCCACTGTAAAACATGGCGGAGGGAGCATCATGGTTTGGGGCTGCTTTGCTGCCTCAGGGCCTGGACGGATTGTTGTCTTTGATGGAAAAATGAATTACAGAGTTTATCAAGACATTTTGCAGGAAAACATAAGACCATCTGTCCGCCAACTGAAGCTCCGCAGAGGATGGGTGATGCAACAGGACAATGACCCAAAGCATACAAGTAATTCAACAAAAGAATGGCTTCAACAAAACAAAATACGCCTTCTGGAGTGGCCCAGTCAGAGTCCTGACCTCAATCCGATTGAAATGCTGTGGCATGACCTTAAGAGAGCAATTCACACCAGACATCCCAAGAATATTGCTACACTGAAACAGTTTTGTGAAGAGGAGTGGTCCAAAATTACTCCAGATCGTTATACAGGTCTGATCTGCAACTACAGGAAACGTTTGGTTGAGGTTATTGCTGACAAAGGAGGGTCAACTAGTTATTAAGTCCAAAGGTTCACATACATTTTCCACCCTGCACTGTGAATGTTTACATGTTCTGTTCAATAAAAACATGAAAACATATAATGTTTGTGTTGTATTATTTTAAGCAGACTGTGTTTTTCAAATTGTTGTGACTTAGATGAAGATCAGAGCATATTTTATGACCAATTCATGCAAAACGCCACGTAATCCCAAAGCGTTCACATACTTTTTTTTGCCACTGTATAGTTGAGCAAATTGTCTTTTATCATCATTAGAAGGATGAAGTGATCCAGTTCTATGGTAAATTTGTCCATTAATTCTAAAGCAGTAAGGGCCAGAACCTGGAGTTGGAGAAATGTTGGCTCCCATTGAAGCAAACGCTAAAGAACTATTGATGGACCTAATGTTTTGTAAAAAGTTTTTTGAATGTTGATGAATTTCCGTCATTAGATTTTTGATGAACGGAGCAACTTTAATGGGCTCTATTTCGACTTTTCCTTTGCTGCAGCATTTCCCTTGAAGGTTTTGTAAGGTCTTTTCTTCTGGAAAATGTAGTGCATTGCAGTTGGTACATATAACATTTAGTTCTCCACAATGATGTTGATTTAAGGAATCATCATATAGTAGTATTGAAGCCATGTGTTTTTGTGTTGTAAATTTCTTTTGTGCATATACTTTTCTATGAGCAAGGGCATTTTTTTGTTTTTCTTGTGTAATCTGAATTGCGGTCATATTTGCACGCCCATGTCTTTTTTGAATTTTCTTATTTTCTCGAAATCGGGCCCTTTCCTCAGTCATATTTTCTTGTTTCTTGCAATCTTCCTCATTTCGTTTCCTTTTTGCGTCTTATGCATTTTCTAAATGTGACTTTCTTTTAAGGGGCATTTTGTCTAGTTCCTGTGTTTGGGTTTTTTCCACCTGCCACCGGGCTGTCACCTCAGTTTGAAGAGAGAGGCACTGACTGGTTAGTTTGCTCGTGTGTTTGCATTTTTGCCACTTGCCGCCGGGCATTCACCACAGTTAGTAGAGAGAGGCACTTGTTTTTTTGTGCTTGTGTTTGCTTTTTGCCACTTGCTTTCAGGCTGTAACCTCAGCCAGGTGGGATTGAGGAGCACTTTTTGTTTGCGTTGTGTTATGCGTTACGGTGACTTGGCTATGACCTAAGCCAGTTGCGAAAAGTAGAGAGCGGCACTTTTTTTTTTTTGGGTGGTGTTTGCGTTATTGCCACTTGGCTGTGAGCTGAGTGATTTGATAGTAGACTGATGGAGAGGTCCTTTTTTATTTTTTCTTGTGCTTGTGTTTGTGTTTTTGCCACTCGCCACGGGGCTGTCACCTCAGCGTGAAAAGAGAGGCACTTTTTTTTGCTCTTTGCGTTTTTGCCACCGGGCTGTCACCTGAGTCAGTGGGGACAGGGAGGAAGAGGGGTTTTTTTTGTGTGTTTTTGCCACTTGCCGCCATGCTATGACCCCAGCCACTTGGGAGATGGAGGGAGAGGCACTGGGTTTTTTGTTTGTTAGCGTTTTTGCCACCTGTTGGCGGGGCTGTGACCTCAACCACTTGGAGGAAGAAGTACTTGTTTTTTTTCGCTTGTGTTTTGCCACTTGCCGTTGGGCTGTAACCTCAGCTATCTTGGATTAAGGAGCACTATTTGTGTTTGCGTTATGGCGACTTGGCTGCGACCTCAGCCAGTTGCGAGAGGGCGGGAGAGGCACTGTTTTTTGTTGGCGTTGGGTTTGCGTTTGCGCCACTTGTCCCTGGGATGTCACCTCAGCCAGTGGGGAGAGATGGGGGTTTTTTTGCGTTGGTGTTTGAGTTTTTTGCCACTCGCCACAGGGCTGTCACCTCAGTTTAAAGAGAGAAGCACGTTTTTTTTTTCTCTTGTGTTTGCGTTGTTGCCACCGTGCTGTCACTTTTTTTTTTTAGTTTTTTCCACTTGCTGCCGGGCCGTCACCTCAGCCACTGGGGAGATGGATGGAGAGGCACTGTTGTGTTATCTTTCCTGCTAAAACACTTTATAAAGTATAAATAAATAAATTCAGGGCTGGTGTTTGGTGTCCTGCCACGTAATTTATGTGGCCCGCACTACAGGCTGCTGTTTGTGGGAGGGAGAGTTGCTTTCCACGCGTCTGTTGAGGCTATTATGGGGGGGGGGGTCTGTGTTTTTTTTTTAAATGGTATTTTTCTTTCAAATAGTGCCTCGCAAGCGCATTCCAGCAGGACCGTTTTTTTTTTTAAATCTGTGCCTCGCACAATTCATCCACGTTGCCCTGCGCTGGCAGTGTGCAGCTGGCTCTCGTGGATTGTGGGCTTTGCGCGCATCCAGCTCTTCTGAATGCTCGCGCAGCCGACCTAACGGGCTAGGAGGGCATCCGGCTGCCTTTGGATGCTCGCGCAGCCGACCTTAAGGGCTGCGTGCTCATCCGGCTCTCATGGATGCGTGCGCAGCCCTTTAGGTTGGCTGTGCACGCATCTGGCTCTTCTGGATGCACGCGCATCTTCCTCCGCAGCGATGGAGAAAACTGTTTTATAGGTTTAGATTGTTTCTGGTTTTTGTATGTATAAAAGCCTGAAAATAAAGATTGAAAAAAAATAAGATTCCAGATGGATTGTGGAGCGGACTGTAATGTCATACCAGAAAGATTGGAAGACAAATCTAAAATTCTACCATGTGATAAGAAGCTAAGGATGTACAATAAGAGCACACTGAAAGCAGTAGGGTTATGCAAGATTAACTCCTTAAGGACGGGAGTAATTTTACAACTTCGGCGCTGTTTCGGAAGTAGAAGTTTGCTGAGCTCATTTTGACCGTTTTTAAGTCACGTATTATTATACCACCCAGACAAATTATATATGGTTCTTTCCGACAGACTCGGCAGATTAATAATATATCATTATTATATGTATATGTCATGCCCTGCCAAAATGCTATAACAAAAAAATGTTAAAAAAAAAGTAAAAAAATTTGAATTTTCACTAAAAATTTCAATCTTCCACAGTGTGTAAAATGTTTTTTTTTTAAATTTTATTATCCGAGCCTTTGCGGTCATATGCTATGGGGTAGACTTGTTAAAAAAATTAGAACGGGGAACCCATTTTGTTTTTGGGGAGAAATTGCGTGATTTTAGCTAAACTCCCCCCCAAAAAATTATAATGTGAACAATGATGCTTCACTAATAATTGAAATGTTTACAATAGCGCTGCATAAAAAAAAAATGTTTTTATTATTTTTATTTTTTAATTTCTTACACTCTTTTACTCTTACCATGGTCATGGCCTTTCCAGCAATATCATACATGACCCCCTAGCTGCCACCGATCAGGAGATAAAGGGGACTTCCATAGGAAATCCCTTTGCAGCTAGGGGGTTCCCCGGTTAACTGACATCATCGCGCATGGCGCAATGAGTCAGTTGACGCGGGGGGACCCAGAGGTGGGGGCTGCCATCCAAGATGGTGGCCCACACCGGAAAAAGGCCACGGTCTTGCACCGATTGGTGCCAGGCCGCGACCTGGCAACTAAGGGGTTAACCTCCTACAACGCTGGAAAGGTCAGGCTGTGACCCTTCCAGCGATGCTGGCCACAGCGTCCTGGTCGCCGGCGATGGGGAGCTAGAGGGATCCAAAGGATCCCCCCCTCCCCTTCAGGCGCTTCCCCTGCACCGGCGGGGGTAGCCTGAAACTGACGTCATCGCGCCCCTGGCGCGATGACATCAGTGCGCCGGAGGAGCACGCCCTGCCGGTCTGACTCCGTGGGACTCAGATCAGCGAGGGAGCCGCCTGAGCAGGTGAGCATCTGCCGAGAGGGGGCTGCAAATGCTGCGGACGTACCATTACGTCCTGCGGCGTCAAAGCCCCCCTAATGCAGGACGTAATTGTATGTCCTGCGGTGTTAAGGGGTTAAAATACGAAACCCACACAATCAAAAGTAATATCAGGCTGAGTTTGTGGTCATTGACACAGAGGTGTGTCATCCTAAACTAGGAAGTAAAGCTATTCAAGCTATGGATCTGATCTCGATGCAGCACCAAAATATCCTAAATGTGGAACAAGACGGCGACAACCCATATGATGTGTGTGGTGCTGGTCAGCAATCAATAAAGAGTATGCAGATATTTTTCAAGGAATGGGCTGTCTAGAAGGAAAACTGAAATTGCAAGTGGATGCTCTTGTACAGCCTGTTAGACTTCCAAAAAGAAAGGTTCCTGTGTCCTTACTCAAGCCCCTTAAAAAATAATTTGCCAGTTTAGAACAACAGGGTATTATTACCCCTGTAGAGAGAAGCACAGACTGGATTAGTAGTGTGGTGGTAGTGAAAAAGCCATCAGGAAAGTTAAGAATTTTACATAGACCCTAAGCCTCTGAATAGGGCTTTGAAAAAGGAGCCATTATCCTTTGCCAACAATGGATGACATATTTCCAGATCTAGCAAGAACGAAGATTTTTTCGGTATGCGTTGTCAAGAGTGGATTTTGGCATATTGAATTAGAGGAAGAATCCAACTATTTGTCACACCTCAATGTGCGGGCTTGAGGTTGAGGCCAGTGTGTGGTTACATAAACGGAGAGAGGCAGGAAGGTGAGGTTAAATCAGAAATAATGATTTATTAAATAAACAGAAGTAAACCAAAAAGGGGACTCAGGATAAATAATAACAGGTATAGGAGCTGGCTGGGAGAGATAGTAAATACAGAGGACAGGGTACACTTAGCAGATGGGATAGGAAGGAGTGGGCAGGGCAGGACACTGAATAAACACGAAGGAGAACTGACAGGACAGGCACTGGACTGAGTACTGAACAAAGAATAACACAATGGGCCACATTACATTCTTGTTGCCAACGATAGCGCTCACTTGCGTGAGCACTAACGTTAGCTGCGGTATTTACCGCATATTACAAACCAAACGCAAACTGGTTAAGTAACCCGTTTGCGTTTGGTATCTTTCGATTTTCAGCGCGAGGTTACTGTACTTTGTGCTCCCTATACTTAACATGGAGAGCGCAAAGTGTTAATCAGCGTTAGTATTACAATCTACTAGCGCTAATTAACGTCTGGCTGTGGTTAGCAAAAAGTTAACCACAGCCTGGACTTGGTGTTAACAGATTCCGCTTCTGCAGGCTTCTGCACCAGCCTAAAAAAAAAACAGAATGCTATACTCACCTCCTGTCCCGCGGCGAGGACAACGGCTCCAACCGCCTCCTCCGTCCGGCGGGAGCAGAGAAAGACTGGAGGAAAAGTCTCCCAGTCTCTCCCTGCGTATCACTACACCGACCGGCCGGATCTTGCGAGGCGAGATCTGGCTGGTCATGTGACCGGCAGGGGGAAACTCAATGGAGTACTATAGATTCCATCGAGTGGATGCTCTCGGCTGCGCTCAGCGCTGCCGCGCGCATCCCAGGAGTTAACGCCCGCAAACAATGCAGGCAGCATTTTTTGCGCCCGCATTGTAATCCAGCGTTAAAACGCGGGGGCAAGGGGGAAAACTGCGGGCGCAGTTTTTCCTCCCTTCGCATAAGGTTTTAACGCTAGGATTGTAATGTGGCCTAATAACGGTTGACTGAACAGAAATGGAAACCGATAAACTAAGGAACACACTTACTGGATACACAGAGGGTGGAGGTCCAGGAGACACAGAGGGCAAAAGGAATAACAAGATCAGGCGTGGTATTAGAAGGGCTATCACAGGAGAATGGTCAAATCAAGCATAGGTCAGTGGCAGGCAGCTAGCAGAGGGATTGTCAAAGTCCAGATCTGAGGTCATAAACGTGAGGTCAATCAGTTCAGCAGGATACAGCGATGACGGGATCACAGCAGGATAATGTGCAGGTCTGGCACACAATGAGGCTTCCAAGGAGGAACGATGCAGAAGCCCTGAACTAAGGGTTGGATCTGGTTATATGGCAGTCCAGGCCCAGCCCACACCTGAGGCTGGAGAGGTGAGGTGGAAACCAGAAACGGATCCCTGAGTGCCTGGACACCAGTCCAGGCAGTGGTAAATTCAGGACCGGAACATGATTCTGTAGGGGGAACGGCACCTCATTTGCCCTTCCTCCGGTGCCTATGGCGCGTGCCGTGACACTATTTGACTGCTTTCTCTACTCCTTTTGGCCGATACCGCTGGGTTAGAAAGAAACCCCCCTGGACCTTTCAGGAAGGGGGGCATGACTGATGGCCGGGCCTGTCAGTTAAAGAAGGATCTGTAAAGTTATTGGTGGAGTGTTTGAAACAATGTTTCTTACCTGGGCTATATATGCTTGTGCTGGGGGGAGTGTTCTTCCTCTTGTTCCCTGACAGCATGTGAAGTGCTTCAAAGATTACCTGTGAGTGGAAGAGGAGTTTGGTGAATTGTGTTAAAAAATGGCTTCTACTTCGCTGGCTGGTTTGCTGGATCAGTTGAGGGAGCATGCTGCGGCTCGAGGTTCAACCATACAAGATTTGCTGGTGGAGGCCTTGGAACCGGTCCAGGACCAAGATTTGGAGGAGCCTGAGGAGCCCGCCAGTGGCAAAGCTTCGTGGAGCTCGGATGCGCGATGGAGCGGATGTGAGAGAAGCCGGTTCCCAGTCATCCGAAGGATCGATCGCTTCTGACACGCCGTCTAGGGAATGTCGTGCTGGTGTGCGGTGGAGGGGGAGCATGGTACGTGCCCCTGAAGAGCGGCAAGCGGATGGCGCTGGACGGGCTGATGAGGTTCGGCAAGATCCCCCCTGTACCTGTCAAGATGGCCGGCGGATGACGTGTCTGAGGAGCCCTCGTGGACAGCCTTCACTTCCGGCGGTCACCAGGCAAATGACACGAGCGGCAGCGACCGCTCCCAGGCCCCTCCTACTCGTCGCAGGCCTGCAGTGTCACGGGCTACGTGCCGGGCACACCCTCAAGATGGTGGCGCCCACGTTTCATTGGCGGATCGGAGAGGAATCGTTTCGGAATCTGGATCGGTGGCCGATTCGACGGCGGCGGATGGATCGGCGCCAGTGCCTGGGTCAGTGGATGGCAGCTCTCTGATTCAGGATGGCCGTTTTCGGCACTCTCAGTCGAGGAGTGGCTTTGTTTCTGGCTCCGGTGGTTTGCAAAGGGTGCCTATTGCCGGTGGAGGTGCGGTTTTTGGGCGACCATTACTGGAACCACTTTTGGTTGCTGTTTCGGTGGCTTCTGGAGGATCATCCCTGCTGGCTGCACGTGAGTCGGATTTGGGGGTTCCGTGGTTGGGGCGCTGGGTCTTTCTGGCGTTCATGCGTCTGATGGGGGTAGTGGAGTGACAACGGGGTTAATGGAGACCGTGGTTGAGGCTCTTAGGCACTGGCAGGAGGGTTCTGGAGTTGCGTCTAGGGCGTACGCTTCGCTGAGTTTACCTGGGCCTGAAGTTGCTGGAGGCGTCGTGCCTGTAGTCATTGCGCATAGCTCTGCGACTATGGGGGTCCCTGCGTCTACTCCGTCCTTTGGGGCTGTGCCGGTGCCCATTTTTGCGCAAGGGCTGGGGCAGCCGGGGATTTCAGAGGCTTCCAATGTACAGGTACCTAGTTCGGTTGGTGTTGCTGGGCCTGCGTTGGTGTTGCTCCTGTGGGGGTTACGGTTACGGCGGCGGGTGGGGTCTCCATGCCGGTCGGATTAGGGGGTTCTGGGCTGTATTACGGGTCCTGCGAACTGTCTCCCATGGGATTGCAGATCTCTGCTGAAATACGTGAGAAGATTTGGAAGGGTGAGTACGTGGACGTGCTTATGCTGGTTTCTCCGGATAGGGAGATGGTGGACTGTCCCAGACGGCCTGACCCGTTCATGGAAGAGAAGGAAAAGGAAAAGTTAAAGAAAACGATGCCTCCCACTTTTGGCAATTGGCTGCAGGGCTTTTTGGCGTATTGCGCAATTTTGTGCAAACGGTTCCCGGAGCGCAGAGTTTCATTGTTTGCTTATATCAATATAATTTGGGGGGCGTATAAGATTTATGGGGGACAGGTTCCGTTATGACCAGTAGTTCCGACAGAAGATGGCAGTGCACCCTGGGCTCAGGTTTGATGTTCAGGACACAAATTTATGGCTTCTGCTTAGGACACCTAGTCGACCTGCGGTGTCTCCCTTTCCAGGATCCGCTGCACCTAGGACCCCGTGAGTGCCGGCCGGGGGCTGGAAAGGGGTGGTGTTGGCTCTTTAATGAGTCCAACTGCCGCTGGTCCGCTAACTGCAAATTCCGACACGACTGTTCAATCTGTGGGGGCCCCCACCCGGCATTCCGGTGTTTTAAGAGGTTTTTAAGGTTCGGCTCTCAGACCTTCCAGGCGGGGACAGTTTGGTAGGAGGGATAACGCCGGTGACCGTGGGGGCTCTGCTTCCTTGGCTAGAACTGTACCCCAATAGGTGGAGTGCAAGGTTGTTGCTGGAAGGTTTTCGTGATGGTTTTCTTATACCACACGAGCATTCGGATTTTCCCCAATTTCCTCGCAATCTGGTTTCTGCCGGGCAACACTCGGACGTGGTGGCGGCCAAGCTGGAGTGCGAGGTGAGGCTAGGGCGGATGGTGGGCCCGTTTGCGGTGCTTCCTTTCCCTAACCTACGGATTTCTCCTTTGGGTGTCGTGCCTAGGGATGAGCCGAACACTCCCGTGTTCGGTTCGCATTCGAACCCGAACAATTTCAAAAGTTCAGGTTGGAACGCGAACACGATTCGAACTCAATGCAAGTCAATGGGACTCGAAGGTTCAATTTTTAGAGTGTCCTCCAAGAGGGCATATATGCAAGATATTTGCCATAAAAGGTGTATGGGGGTCCGGGTAGTGCCCTGGGGAAAGGAAACAAGGACAAAAAGTTTAAAAAAAAGGTTTTAAAGGAACAGTGAGTTTTCCATGAAATAAAGGTTAAAAATAAAAATGAAAAATTCCTTCAAATATCGTGCCTAGGAGGTACCCATAACCTGCCTGTGAAGTGGCGGATTTGTAGGATGTATAGAAACATTTAAAAACAAAAAAAATGACATTTCAAATGACGGTAAATGGTTTTCCTTTAATCTATTCATAAACAACTGCTTGGGGCGGCAGCCTGTATGAAAAGAGGAGACGTTTTAGGACACGCAGAACAAGTTTAGTGATTTTTTTGGGCTAAATTGTGGTGAAACTTATGCAGGCTTTGGATGAAAGTAACAATAGGTGCTTTAAAATTGGGCCTTTAGTGTTGGCAACAGTGCTGTCACACCGTAACCCCTCTGTGGTATTGTGGAAGAGTGCAGGGTTGGACCCTGCGGTCAAATATTAAAATGATATGAATCTGGTACAGGTGTCAGTGCACCCAAATATTGTGCCTTTAGTGGCAGCAAGTGCCTTCACACCGTAACCCCTCTGTGGTATTGTGGAAGAGTGCAGCGGTGGACCTTGCGGTCCAATATTAAAATGATAAGAATCTGGTATAGGGGTCAGTGGCAGTGCACCCAAATATTAGGCCTTTGGAGCCAGCTAGTGCCTTCACAACGTAACCCCTCTGAGGTATTGTGGAAGAGTGCAGGGGTGGAGGTTTTGGTAATGCAGAAGAGATCCCCGATCTATTCATTTACGTCAGCATCAGGGGATTGATAGTTGCTGATCCAGGACTGATTCATTTTTTATAAATGTCATCCGGTTTACAGAGTCGGTGGACAGACGCACTCTTTTGGCTGTGACAAAACCTCCAGCGGCACTGAACGTCCTTTCAGAAAGCACGCTGGATGAAGGGCAACCTAGTAACTGCATAGCATATTGGCTAAGTTCTGGCCAGTGATCCAATCTCAACACCCAGTAAGCCAGTGGATCATCTGCTGTAGAGGTATTCAGGTCTGCCCTTGCCCCTAGGTAGTCCTGCACCATATGGTGAAGACGCTGGCAATGGGTGCCTACATTTGACGTCCCTGGGCGTCGTGGACTATAAAAATTTAAAAAAGGCATCAGTCAAGCGGCCCCGGCCTTCACCGCTCTTCCTCTGATCATCCGCAGCCTCAGAAGCACCTGTGTCATCACTTGGTAATCTACCAGTGCCTGGAAAGGTGTTACACAAGTGTCGCTTTAGAGCGTACAAGTTGTTTCATCCTGTCCTCCCTCTGTGCGGGCAGGATGAGCTCTGCAACTTTACCCTTGTATCGTGGATCAAGAAGGCTTGCCAACCAGTAATGATCCCTCTCCTTCATAGCACAAATCCTGGGGTCCTTTAGCAGGCTTTGCAGGATAAGGGAGCCCATGCAGCGTAGGTTGGAGGTGGCATTAGCTTCGGAGTCTTCCTGGTCAATGAGGATGACCCCATCGTGCACTTCCTCCTCCCAGCCACGTACTAGTCCTTGGATTTCTGGGCACACAAAACCCTCCCTTGAGGAATCCCCACCTTCAATGCCCCCACTACTTAAATATTCCTCCTCCTCCTCCTGTCTGATCTGAGGACCCGCAGGAATGCTGTCTGCGTAAAGACTGGGGCCTTGAGACAGAGCTGTGTGAGTGCATTGGTATGAATCTTTTTGCCAAGTGCCGTTAATTATATATATCCACTGAGAACACTTTGTGTTGTCTGAGTGCATTGGTATATATTTATTTACCAATTGCTTCAAAGTGTATTTCCCATGATCTTGTTATTTTTTGAATGCAGAGTTTGTTGACATTTTACGTAAAACAGTGCTGCTACATCTCAATTGCATTTGTGTTTATTGTAAGAGACTCTGCTGATTTTTTTTTTTTTTTAAAAAAGGGAGGTTTTACAACTCCGAAACCCATACCCCTCCCTATGCTAGCTGTAACACTGATAGAGGAATAGGTGGGAGGGAAGAGCCAGGAGAGTCGAGGCTGGAGCTAGGAGAGACATTTGAGAGAGACAGCAGTTATGAGGAAAGACTAACAAGCTTAAACCTGTTTAGTTTAGAGAAAAGGCACCTTAGAGGGGATCTGATAACCTTATATAAATATATACGGGGCCATTATCAACCATTGTCTGATAACCTATTCATTAACAGGACTATACATAGGACAAGGGGTCATCCATTTAGACTGGAAGAAAGAAAATTTAGCTTAAAGCATAGGAAGGGTTATTTTACGGTGAGAACAATAAAGCTGTGGAATTCTCTGCCTGTTGAGGTGGTTGGGTCAGAGTCTGTACAGACTTTTAAAAAACGACTGGATGACTTCCTGCAGACACAGAATATTAAGGGTTATAATATTTAATATGTGGGTAAAAGCTTCTTGATCCAAGGAGAAATCTGACTGCCATTCTGGGGTCAAGAAGGAATTTTTTCCCAGTATGTTGCATATTGGCAAGCATTCAGACTGGGTTTTTTGCCTTCTTTTGGATCAACAGCAGTAGGTTATGTGGGAGAGGCTGAACCCGATGGACGCATGTCTTTTTTCAGCCTATATAACTATGTAACTATGTAACTATGTAACTATGTAACAGATAGAGAGGAAAAGACTGCAGGCCCCACCTGATGCTGAGCTATGAGGGTCGGGAGGAGCCTTTGCAGGAGAGTTGCTAAGATTTTGCCATATAGAAAAAAAATGTCGGCAGATAAGAACCTTTCGGCCCATCTAGTCTGCCCAATTACATGGATACTTTACCTGGATTTATCTTTTGTTTAGGATACGTTGTCTACGTTGAGGAGAGAAATGGGTCGTAGGTTTGGGCAGCGGGGGTATGGGCAAGGTTACAATGTGTGCTCTGGGCCAAATTATGATCCGAACGTTAAAATGCGGGCTCAAGGGAGGAAAAACTGCACCCGCAGTTTTCCCCCTTGCGCCCACGTTTTAACGCTGGATTACAATGCAGGTGCAAAAAAATTCTGCCTGCATTGTTATCGCCGTTAAAATCAGGGATGCTTGCGGCAGCGCTGAGCGCAGCCACGAGCATCCACTCGATGGAGTCCATAAGACTCCATTGAGTTTCCCCCTGCCGGTAACATGACCAGCCAGATCTCGCCACGCGAGATCCGGCTGGTCGGCATAGTGATACGCATGGAGAGACTGGGGGGAATTTTCCCCCCAGTCTTTCCCTGCTCCCGCCGGACAAAGGAGGTGGTTGGAGCCGCGGGACAGGAGGTGAGTATGGGATGCTTTTTTTTATTTTTTAGGCTGGTGTTAACACCAAGTCCTGGCTGTGGTTAACTTTTTGCTAACCACAGCCGGACGTTAATCAGCGTTAGTAGATTGTGCTCCCTATACTTAACATGGGGAGCGCAAAATGAACCCCCTATCTCCAGGGGATTCCGAGCAGCTAGGGGTTCTCCGGCTATCTGAAGTCATCACGCTATGCGTGAGAACGTCAGGCAGTGAGGGGGACCAGGGGGTGGAGCCGTCAACCAAGATGGCGGCCCCCACCGTAGCTAGGCCGCACTTCGGCGCCAAAGTGCGACCCAGTGCCTAAGGGGTTAAAGCCAGACACTGCTTAAAAGGGGGAGGCTCTCCTTTTAAGCGGTGCCTGGCTTTTTTTTGTGGGAGCTCCCGATTGGGAGGGAGAGGGATCCGAACGGATCCCCCCTCCCTTCCAGGCGATCTCCCGGCATTGCCGGGGGTCGCCTGGAAATGACATCATCGCGCATGGCACGATGACGTCATTTACGTCGGGAGGAGCTGGACATCAGCGTCTGAGGACGCTGAAGTCAGAACGCCGCGGGACCCCGGACAGAGAGGTGAGTATCTCCGCCGGGGGTCCCGCAAAGCTGACGACGTGTGGGACACGTCCTCCTCAGCATACAGCGGGAGTAACTGAGGACGTGTCCCACACGTCGTCAGCAGTGAAGGGGTTAAAAACGTATTTTTTTTTACTTTTTCTCCTTGTTTCCTGTCCCAGGGCACTACCCGGAGCCCCATACACCTTTTATGGCAAATATCTAGCATATATTCCCTCTTGGAGGGCACTCTTAAAGTTCGGGGGGGCTTTTGTTTGTTTTTTGGGGGTTTTTTGAGTCCCATTGACTTGTATTGAGTTCGAATTCGAACTTTTGAAAAGTTCGAGTTCGAATGCGAACCGAACTCGGGGGTGTTCGGCTCATCCCTAGTCATCACGCACCGTGATGACATCATCACGCACCGTGATGACATCATCACGCACCGTGATTACATCATCACACCTGCCGGGCCCCCTGAAAAGGCGGGGCAGACTTCCAACCTGCAAGTCCGCTGCGGGAGCCCAGTGAGAAAGGGGAGTATAGGAAGGGAGGGAGGTTAGGAGACCGTGAAATACTATGTACGTCCACGGGATCAGAAGATTCCAATATTGTTGAATGGATTAGACAGTGGCTGAGTGACAGGCAACAGAGGGTTGTGGTAAATGGAGTTTATTCGGCGCAAGGTCTTGTTACCAGTGGGGTACCTCAGGGGTCAGTACTTGGACCCATTCTATTTAATATTTTTATTAGTGATATTGCAGAAGGTATTAATGGAAAAGTATGTCTTTTTGCTGATGACACAAAGATTTGCAACAGGGTTGACGTTCCTGGAGGGATCAGCCAAATGACAAATGATTTAGGTAAACTAAAAAAATGGTCGGAGCTGTGGCAATTGAGTTTTAATGTGGAAAAGTGCAAGATAATGCACCTGGGACGTAAAAACCCAGGGCTGAATATAGAATATTTGATACAGTCCTAACCTCAACATCTGAGGAAAGGGATTTAGGGGTTATTATTTCAGAGGATCTAAGGGTAAGTAGTCAATGTAATAGAGCAGCAGGAAATGCTAGCAGAATGCTTGGTTGTGTAGGGAGAGGTATTAGCAGTAGGAAAAGGGAAGTGCTCATGCCACTGTACAGAGCACTGGTGAGACCTCACTTGGAGTACTGTGTGCAGTACTGGAGACCGTATCTCCAGAAGGATATAGACACCTTAGAGAGAGTTCAGAGAAGGGCTACTAAAATGGTGTACGGCTTGAAGGAGAAAAGTTACCAGGAAAGGCTTAATGATCTTAACATTAACAGCTTGGAAAAAAGACGAGACAGAGGAGATATGATAGAAACATTTAAATACGTAAAGGGAATCCACAAGGTAGAGGAAGGGAGTATATTTAAAAGGAAACAAAGTAGCAAAACAAGAGGACATAGTCTTAGATTAGATGGGCAAAGATTTAAAAGTAACATCAGAAAGCATTATTTTACTGAGAGGGTGGTGGATACATGGAACAGTCTTCCAGTTGAAGTGGTAGAGGCCAAAACAGTAATTGAATTTAAGCAAGCATGGGATAGGCATAAGGCTATCCTACACAAAAGATAAATCCAGGTAAAGTATCCATGTAATTGGGCAGACTAGATGGGCTGAAAGGTTCTTATCTGCCGACATTTTTCTATGTTTCTATGTTGTTAAGGGGACTTCCCAATCAGACCTACAATGTACGTCAGCGGTCGGGAAGGGGTTAATCAGGAATGTATATTTTTCACCTAAATCTCAGAAAGCTGATCAGTTCTATTTATAGCTGAATCAGCCCTCTGGGATGCAGATGGTTGGACACAGTCACAAGACTATTCAAATTACACCTAATGTTCCTTGTGTCTATAGTGTTCCTTTATGGTTAGGGTTGGGATTTGGGTAATTGGGCTCCAGGGCAGGTGTATTGCCTAAGCAATCAGCAACTAATTTATTATTTAATCAAGAGCACACGAGACTGATTGGTGAAACTAAAAGGGGAAAACTTTATTAAAAAGTGAACACTAGCCGGGAAAGACCCCTGATCAATGCTCACATTTTAGACGGATTTCACTCCAGAACTTAGACGTTAAATTATATAGTAAAATTTTGGCCAATAGATTTCAGAGGGTTCTACCCACCTTGGTGGGCCTGGATCAGTTGGGTTTTGTCTCCAAGCATCAGGGACCTGACAGCACTAAGAAATTGGTTAACCTGTTGGAGGTAGTGGGGCGGTCCGAGTCGCCGAGTGTGATCTTGTCGTTGGACGCTGAAAAGGCCTTCGACAGGGTCAGCTGGGTGTTTTTAGATCGAGTCCTAAATAAATTTTGATTTCCATCTTCATTTACAACCGCGATTCAGGCCTTGTATGATGCTCCTTCGGCTCGGGTGGTCATCTCGGGGTTTTTAAGCGGAGGAATTTGTGATTACTAAATGGGACTAGTCAAGGGTGCCCCCTCTCCCCTCTACTGTACGCACTCATACTAGAACCCTTGGCGCAAGCCATAAGACATAAGACAGAATGACTATATACGCGGTGTCGTGGTAGGCCCTACAATTTACAAATTAAACTTAGAGTCAATCCCCGCATTACAACAGGAATTAGATCTTTATAGTCAGGTCTCTTACCATAAGGTTAACCTTTCTAAGACGCAAGCGTTGCCTATTAATATCCCAGCCAAATCACTCTGACCTACGAACACGATACAACTTCGCCTGGAAGGCAGATTACATAATATATCTGGGACTGCATATCGCTCGAGACGCAGAAAAGTTGTTCAAATGTAATTACAACAGGTTATTGTCCGAAGTAAAATCATTGGTATTCCAATGGCGCAACCGAGAACTCTCTTGGCTGGGTAGGATGGCGGCGGTTAAAATGACGATCTTGCCAAAAATCTAATATGTATTCCGCTCTCTGCCACTAAACATTCCCAGGACATTACTAGATACATCTGGAGACGCAAACGACCTAGAGTCCCCAGAACCCTGCTTTACTACAGGAGCCGGGATGGAGGCCTGAATGTTCCCTGTCTTCGCAAATACTATTGGGCTTCGTGTTTAGCTTCCTTGGCTGAAATGGCAGATGCCCATCCTATGCCCCAGTGGTTAACTATTGAATCCGCATACACATCTGGCCACATGTTGGCGTATCTATTGTGGCTAAAAATGAAAGAGACCCCGCATATTATGCCCACTGCCCTCCACGTCTCTTCATTTGCGTATATGGGATCAATGTAAACCGTTTCTCACACACACCACTCCACAATACCAATGGCCCTGCCCCTCACCTCAAGATATCTTATGCCACATTTTAGGATACTCCCTTGGACCAGTAGAGGGGTTACTCATTTACATCAGCTGTTTGCGCCGGCTGCCATCCTGTCCTTTCAAGACCTGCAGGTCAAATATAAAATACTACCTTCTATGTTTTTGTCGTATATGCAATTGCATTAATTTCTTAAGTCGCGGGAGGTCATAGCGGGATTCAGACACTTTGCCACTTCTCTCAGAAGCTGAGGTCTTTTGGTTGGATCAGCACTCTACCTCAAAACCAATCTGGCTCTTTTACCATATTATTACCACCCCACAGAGGGCCACGAGATGGGCGTTTCAATCAGCCTGGGAACGAGACCTTGCCAAGGTCTTCACTCCTACACAATGGCACACACATTTGCGGACAGAGCTTCAAAATGCGCTACATTAATAGAGACTCAGAGAAAACTGATGTACCGATGGTACCTAACGCCCTACACAATGAGCAAGTTTGCCCCGAATACCTCAGCTCTTTGTTGGCGCTGCTCCTCAGCACAATGGGACACATTTGGTGGCACTGCCCTCTGGTTGCCCCGCTTTGGAAAAACATTTCTACATTGGCCTCAGAAGCGCTGGGCCATCCGGTTGCAAATTCACCAGAGATCTTACTACTGGGAATGATACACCTTCCACGCCAGCACTTGAAAATGCTTTTTATCATCGTTTCCACAACAATGCTACTTCTGGCCAGAAACTGGAGGACTACCACAGGTCCGACACAACGACAACTTCTTGTTCTATTGGACCAATATCGAACATTTGATACCAAGGCAACTGCAGACTGTGGCCAACGCCCTCCCAAAAAGGACCCCATGGCGATTTGGGACATCCACAAGTTGTATAAGGCATGCGGCCTATAATGGAAATCGTTGCAGGGAGAAAATGGGCCCTTCCCCACTTCAAACGATGCCTTTGAGACCCTCCTATTTTACATGCCTCATCCATCTGACATCAACAGGATGATTTTGCTCATCTGTAGAACTGCCCTTCCTTATCTCCCCCCTCCCTTTCCACCCCTTCCCATGTTTTTTTTTGGTCAGTAGCTTCTCTCTTATTTAATTTTTTTTGTTTTTCACTAACTGAAATTGAGAGATTCATTAATATGCCATAAGAAAACTGATTGTTACTGTTTAACCCTCTCAATAAAAATTATTGCTTCAAAAAAAATAAAGTGAACACTATACAGGTGAAACTCGAAAAATTTGAATATCGTGCAAAAGTTCATTTATTCAGTAATGCAACTTAAAGGGTTAAACTAATAGTTCAAGCTGTGATTTGTCATAATTGTGATGATTATGGCTTACAGCTCATGAAAACCCCAAATCCACAATCTCAGAAAATTAGAATATTACATGCAATCAATAAAACAAGGATTGTACATAGAACAATATCGGACCTCTGAAAAGTATAAGCATGCATATGTACTCAGTACTTGGTTCGGGCCCCTTTTGCAGCAATTACTGCCTCAATGCGGCGTGGTATAGAAGCTATCAGCCTGTGGCACTGCTGAGGTGTTATGGAAGACTTCAGGATGCTTCAATAGTGGCCTTCAGCTCTTCTGCATTGTTCAGTCTGTCGCTCATCTTTCTCTTGGCAATGCCCCATAGATTTTCTATGGGGTTCAGGTCAGGCAAGTTTGCTAGCCAATCAAGCACAGTAATCCCACGGTCATTGAACCAGGTTTTGGTGCTGTTGGCAGTGTGGGCAGGTGCCAAGTCCTGCTGGAAAATGAAGTCAGCATCCCCATAAAGCTAGTCTGCGGAAGGAAGCATGAAGTGCTCCAAAATCTGGTAGAAGGCTGCGGCGACCCTGGACTTAATGAAGCACAGTGGACCAACACCAGCAGATGACATGACTCCCCAAATCAACATAGATTGTGGAAACTGCACTGGACTTCAATCATCGCGCAGTGTGTGCCTCTCCATTCTTCCTCCATACTCTGGGTCCTTGGTTTCCAAACGAGATGCAAAAGTTGCGCTTATCAGAAAAGATGACTTTTGGACCACTAAGCAACAGACCAGGTCTGTTTTTCTTTAGCCCAGGTAAGACACGTCTGACGTTTATTGTTCAGGAGCGGATTGACAAGAGTAATACGACATTTGAAGCCCATGTCCAGGATCCGTCTGTGTGTGGTGGC
The DNA here is from genome assembly GCA_009667805.1 of Leptobrachium leishanense. Classification (NCBI taxonomy): domain Eukaryota; kingdom Metazoa; phylum Chordata; class Amphibia; order Anura; family Megophryidae; genus Leptobrachium; species Leptobrachium leishanense. The sequence continues at coordinate 251,806,474 of CM019065.1, forward strand.
TCTTGATGCACTGACTCCAGCCTCAGTCCACTCCTTGTGAAAGTCCAACACTTTTGAATGGCCTTTTCCGGACAATCCTCTCCAGGCTGCGGTCATCCCTGCTGCTTGTGCACCTTTTTCTTCCACACTTTTCCCTTCCACATAACTTTCTATTAATGTGCTTTGATACAGCACTTTGGGAACATCCAACTTCTTTTGCAATTACCTTTTGAGGCTTTCCCTCCTTATGGAGGGTGGTTTTCTGCACAATTGTCAGGTCAGCAATCTTTCCCATGATTGTGATTCCTACTGAACCAGACTGAGAGACCATTTAAAGGCCCAGGAACCCTTTGCAGGTGTTATGGCTTAATTAGCTGATTAGAGTGGGACACTTTGAGCCTAGAATATTGCACCTTTTCACAATATTCTAATTTTCTGAGATTTTGGATTTTCATGATCTGTAAGCCATAATCACAATTATGACAAATCACGGCTTGAACTATCTCATATTAGTCACCTTAAGTTGCATTACTGAAATAAATGAGTTTTGCACGATATTCAAATTTTTCGAGTATCACCTGATATATATATAATTACACACACTATTGCCAAAAGTATTCGCTCACCCATCCAAATAATCAGAATCCGGTGTTCCAATCACTTCCATGGTCACAGGTATATAAAATCAAGCACCTAGGCATGCAGACTGGGTCGCTCTCCGGAGCTCAGTGAATTCCAGCGCGGAACTGTGATAGGATGCCACCTGTGCAACAAATCCAGTCGTGAAATAGTAGTTGGGCAGAAGCTGCCGCCTTCTTTTTGTGTGCTGATCTGCTGCTGAAGATAGGGCAGTGGGAGGATCCAGGAAGGGGCATTTATTATAAAACATGTGTAGCACTCACTCCCGGAGGAGCCGCTGAAATTGAACCTCGGGTCAGTCTCCCCACACTAGGGAATAAATATACTCCAGCACCGTTGTGGATTTTATAAATTATATAGTTTACTAGAACAAATGGCATATAATGAATAACACGGTGTTTGTATATATATTTACAGTACTTCGTAATGTGGGAAACGCGCAGCGGAAAATAAATAATACAAGGCTTCGTAATTCGAGGAACGCGCAGCGGAAAAGAAATAATACAAGGCTTCGTAATTCGAGAAACGCGCAGCGGAAAAGAAAATATATCTTTAATCCCCTTTCTTGAGGATTGGGGAGTGAGTCCGGCACAGGTTATGTCCCAGAATGTACGTGTGTGTGTGTTATGGTACCCGGGTACAATATCCAACTGGCCAGTGAATTGCTTATGAGGTATCTTCGACTAGTCAAGTTGGGGCCCTGTGGGTTTTGGAAACAAACAGCAGCGTGCTTTCTTTTCACAATGGCCTGGAAGGCCTCTCACCCATCCGCCAGATACTTGATGCTCCGCTCGACCCAGGACGTCTCTCCGCTCGATGTTGACTGGGGTTCTCCTGGTTACTGGATCCACTGTCAGGCTTTCTGTAACTGCCGCAAGATATCCAGTTCACCGCCTGCTCTCCCTGTCCAATCGATCTGCGGTACTCCTAACTCGGGGTCCTCCGGCTTCCTCAATATCAGCGCGGGTAGTCCTGTGAATCTCTGGGTCTTCCTCTGGTAAGGCTGAATAACCCGGTCTTTAGCTCTGTCAGGCCCCAGCTGCGCTCCGGCCTAGTCGCTGTCTCGTTCTGCTGCTCTGCGTCTTGCTCCTCTCACTCCCTGGTGCGCTCTGCCAGCTCTCTCCACGAGGCTCAGGATGTCAGCGTCTGTGTCCCACCCACTTCCTGTGTCCGCCCGCAAAGCATGCCGGGAAATGTAGTCCCAATGTTCAGCGTCTCTCATCGAGCTTGTCTCCCTCCGGTGGCCAAGAATAGGTACTGCCACGACAGGGAATTAAACCCAGCGCTAAACATGATTTCCCTAGTAGAATCCCATAGTCATGTTTAAAGTTTAAGTGAACAATCGGAGTTTACAAGTTTTTATGGCCTTAGCTAAATGACAGCAGTTTTTCCAATGGTTTACAACTTCAGTCTTGAACTATTGACCCTCCATTCCCTTCACTTATACAAGTGTCTCTAGTCCTGCAAAAAATATATTTACTTAATCCCTTATCAGTGAGAGGCTAGGTTACCCATGGCGCTGCGTTCCCTGTAACAGCAGAACACAACACTATGGAAAGTATAAGTATTGCCGCTACTAATTGTGCGTTGCGTGCCATATAGTGAAGCACATGAAAAGCATGCTTCTTTACGGTCACTTAACGTGTTCGTTTTGCGGTTACGTGAGGCACTGCATGCATTGGTCTTTATTCTTACAGTAGAGAAGTCATTAATTATAAAACTTTGTGAATTGGGACATTTGAACTTGTTTTTTTTTTTTAATTCCAATCTAAATTTAGTCGGAGTCGGTGCATTGTTTGCTGACTCCGAGTACCCAAATTTTCTCCGACTCCGACGCACTGGTTTTAAGTCACGTTTTATTGTATGACCCAGACATTATATATCCTTTTTTTCAGCAGACTCAGCAGATTAATAATATATCATTATTATATGTATAGATTATGCCGCGTCAGAATTTTTATAAAACTTTTTTTCAATAAAATTTCAATCATCCAGTGTGTAAGTTTTTTTTCACATTTTATCATCTGAGCCTTTGCGGTTATTTACAGCGTTATTCAAAGAGAATCGATAAGTCACCGCACGTTTGGTGACTTTTCGTTCTCTTCAATTCGGCTTGATTTGGCGATCCCATTTTGGCGACCCTGCGGTGTATTCAGCAAGCACCACAGGGCCGTCGTGGTGCAGGGAAAAGCCGCCGAACACTCACTGCAAAACCCAGGCGAAAGCACACCAAAACCCACAAAACATCTGTATTAAACCCCGCCGAAGTCGCCAGAGAAACCCGAGCAGGAGCCCGATCAGAGTGCAGAGCAGCCGCTGGAAAAACCCGACACCGCAGACGAATGGAGTGAAAAAAAAAGGTACACTTGAAGGTTTAAAAAGTGAAACGCTGTTTGTAAACAAACTGAGCGAAAAGGTCTGAAATTTACATATGAGGTCCAAGTAATGATAATAAAAAGGGCTGTTGCAGAAAATAGAAAAAACAAATAAAAAAAAAGAAAAAATGTTTTTTGCAAAAAAATCTCGAAAAATGCTTAAAATATCTAAAAAATTATATATATATATAATATTCTGCAGTAAAGTCTCTATAAACAGTTTTAGATATTGGATTAAAACGGGAATATTTTTAACATTGAAGCATATGGGATTCGCCTGAATATTAACCTGTCAAATGAAACAACCGAATGGCAGGGCATTTCGGGAACTTTTCACTGCTAGCTTTTGTTCTCTGAATAGACGAAGCTATGGGGATTTCGCTGTCCTCGAATAGGCACCGTATGTGTAGGCAATTTGCCAACATTTGGCGAACTACCTGCTCTCTGAATAGCCGAATGGCCAGGAATTTGCGCCTCTTTGAAAAACCCTGTTCTATGGGGTAGGCTTGTTAAAAAAATTAGAACTGGGAAACCATTACTTTAATTTTGGAAGAAATTATGTGATTTTAAATAAACCCCCCCCCCCAAAAAAAATTAGTAAAGCATCATTGTTCACATTATAATTGAAATGTGAATAGTGCTGCATTAATATAAAAAAAAGTTTATTTTTATTTATTTTTTTATTAAAATTTCTCTTTTTAAAGTTTTAATTTTACTTGTAACATGCTCTGGCCTTCCAATGATCGCAGACATGACCCTCTAGCTGCCACTGATCAGGAGATAAGGTGGTTCAAAGAACCCCCTATCTCCTCTATAGGATTTCCTTAGGAAATCCCTTTGCAGCTAGGGGTTCCCTGGTTAACTGACGTTAACGACTGACTGTCGTCGTGCCATGCGCGATGAGTCAGTTGACCAGGTGGGCATCCAGAGGTGCTGCCATCCAAGATGGTGGCCCCACTGGAAATAGGCCGCGATCCGGCACGGATTTGTGCCGGATCATGGCCTGGCAACTTAGGGGTTAACCCTTTACATCCCTGGAAAGGTCAGGCTGTGACCTTTCCAGCGATGCCTGCCATACCCTACTACCCCCCCGGTGATGGGGAGATAGAGGGATCCAAAGAATCCCCCCCCCCTCCCCTTCAGGCACTTCCCCTGCTCCGGCGGGGCACCTGAAACTGACGTCATCGCATCCGGCACGATGACGTCAGTGCGCCGGGAGGGTATAAAAACGCATATCTGGCTTCATGGAAGCCAGATCGGCTTTGGAATCGCCGGGGGAGGTGATTAAAGATGGCGGCCTGGCATCGGACGTCCAGGACATTCCATGCCGTCCTGTCATGTTAAAGCCCGTTGAGCGCAGGACGGCATGGAATGTCCGGCGTCCTTAAGGGGTTAAACCATTAGGCTTCAAATGCAAATGCTGAGTCTGGCTGAGAGTAATGAGACACATGGATGACATGATAGATAAAAACACAAGTCACCAGTATTATTAGGATAAGCAATATACACTTGTAATAACACATTATGTATATTTTTATGCACTTTGATAAAGACCAATTAGGTCATAACGCGTTAGTGCTGCAATAAATTTTACTTTATTTTATCCTGCCGACTTTTCGTCTGTGACATATCCCGGGGATCCAATATTTCATCTATGGACCAGGTTATCACCACGGATGGTTGCTGGTAGGACGGGCTGGTGAGATCATATCCACAGATATATGCCTATATAGTCCAGAGCCGACTTTATGGGGCTCAGAAAAAAGGGAGTTGAATACTTTCTCTCTGGAAACCAGGTGTCATAAGAATGTACTGCGCAGTGTATGTCTCCTATTATGTTTTCTAGATTATCTTGAAGTATTACTCACTGGACACTTGGCGTAAGCGCGAGGACTCTACCCATTATTTTATCCATTGACTATTCGCACTTGGGAGTGTGCGTTTGTGCCCTTGCTGCTACCCAAGACCGACCATCTACACATTATCTGCGCCATTTTTTCCACCTTATTGTTTTTTCAATATACACTTGTAACTGATAGCAATTTAGTAAATTAATTATTAGTACTGGATAATATCAAAAACTAAATGGTTAGAAGTTAGAGAAAAGCTTCATCGTTCTGGATATAAGTCTGACTTGTATATAAAATGAGACCAATTTTTAAACATACATTAGACACTCATCGCCACAGCATGGGAAAACGTTGGCCAGGCGCTTCCCACCATGTGAAAATAAATTCTTTTGTATGCTTATTTTGTAATCAAATGTGACTGTCTTTAGATATATTACCAATTATTAGTACCATATGGTACCATATGGTCTTGCAATCAGACAACCCTCCGGTTTCCTTTTGCATTGTATCCTCCTATTGTTGGTAGATCCATAACATACTGGAATAACTTCCTTCTTCCCAGACACTATGCTAAACTATTTTAACCCTTAGATCATGAGAATCAACAGCCAGTAAAATCTGATTGATTGTTTCTATATATTGGGCTTATAAATTGTATTGTAACACAGCAGGGGGTTAAGATCAGGGCTTCTTTTTAGGGTGTACTCGCCGGTACTCAGTACCGCCACCTCATCACCACCAGCCCGAACTAACAGGAGAGAACATGATGTTCCACCCTCCTCCTGCAGTGGCAGGCAGAGAATCAGAAATGCTCGGCAGCTCCTATTGCTCCTGAATGCTTCAGATTGTCAGGAGTCTATGTAGGGACCGATAACCCCCTCTACTCCCAGTAAGTGACTAGGGAGCACTGGTTAAATAAAATCTCCCCTCTGTTTCTTCAGTGCCCCAGCTCTGGCAGATGTGTGTAAACATGCTGCACCCCCCTCTCTCTGCAGCTGCTGAAACTTTGAACAGCATGGGGAGGGGGGGTTCAGCATATTTACACACATCTGCCAGAGCTGCAGATTGTCAGGCAAGCGGTGTGATCAGAGGAGCTGGCACTGTAAGGCGGTACAGGTGGCCACCTAAGAGCGCAAGACCAGGAGGGGGTGCAAAAAAATATGAATCCCTGGTCAGTTGCCTTGACAGGGATCCAAATTTTTAAACTATCTACCTGGCGCTGTGTCCCTGCTGCTCCTCCAAGATGCAGCTGGTGCCCAGCTAGCTGCATTGTATCTGCAAGGTCAGAGAGCAGACTCCCCCTCGGTGCTGGATACAGAAGCCTGCCCTCTCCAGGTCCCTTCGTCCTCCTTGCTGGTGCCTGGCCCCCTCTGAAGATGTCGAGGGCATGCCAAAAGTCTACACTGCCGCCTTGCCTCCAGCCTCCCCAGCAGTTCCAGACAGTGTGTGGTGCACCCTGGAAGGTGGAAATTTAAGTCCTGGCTGCATTGCTCTGCAGGAACTCAGTGACAGGCAGGCCCCAGAACAAAGAAAAAAAAAAAAACTTGCTTCCAAATACAGCTCAAAACAGCATTTAAAAATATCAGCTCTGGCAACACAGGTATGTTCACCTGGTCCTGCTGTTACAACCATGTGGGGGTGTTCAAGGTCAAACACCCGCTCATTCGAGTCCCAATATTATTCAAACAGTACTTGGTGGATAGTGGAGTTTTATTGCTGTGGAGCGCATACACACTGCGCATTACTGTGAGTTTCATTGCTGTGGTGCTCACAAATGCTAGGGGATTATCCACTCAGTGCCAGCGTTGCAAAAAAAAAAAAAAAGCAGCTACCTGCACTGGAATACAGACTTTTCTTGCAACAGAGGCACTTAGTGGATAGCCCCCATAGGGTTACAATAGTTAATTTAAAGGAACACAGTATTAAAAAATATGGTTCCCTTTTATAGGGTCTTCCTTTAAGTGACCTACAAACTATTGTTTATTAGGAAATGAAAAGTCATAATCAGTTTTTTTCCCTGGATGTGAGAGTACCCCCACCTATTTTTCCAGAAAAAAAAAGCACTGGTTAGGATTAAGAGATTTACCTTATGTAGTACCCATAACACAGTATATACACACACAGCATCATCTCTGCTGATTCATTAGTATTTTTACCACTAGTACACTCTTACTCTCAGGAGACCAGACGGTCAAGCTCATGCCCACACCTGACCCCTGGCAACCCCTTCCTGCCCTGCACACACCTTGAGGACGAGGTAGATTACAATCTTTGAGCAAAAACGCTTGAGCAACGAGTGAATTTTGCGCCAAGCTTTTACGCGTGCAAATCACCGCTGGAATTACAATCTTTGCGCGTATTTTCATCTGGCGATCAATAACGCGCGAACAGGACACGCCTAACTGCTCACTCAGTACCGTCGCGCACAAATCAGAGTACGCAGTTTTTTTCACGCGTTTCAGCCAGACTTAACCACAGTTCTCTCATGTTAAGTTTTTGTGCCTGCCAAAGTCAATCTGCGCATATATGCTGCAGCATTAATACATGCACACACAACTTCTCCATTTTATTGGTTTGGTATGAGTAGAATGTGTAAATATACATTGCTGCATTTTTTTTATGGGCTGGTGTATTTGGGTTCGGCCAGGTTGTTCAGAGTTGCCATTAACACGAGCTTTTAGGAGTTGCTAAAATTATGCGCGCAAAGACTATGCGGTAATTACCGCAAATAGATTGTAATACCATCCGCATACCAGTCCAGCGCACATACGCATTTGCGCTCACAATGTTAAGTATAGGACGTGCGACGTACAGTAAGCTCACGCAGCGCTCACGCAGCGTTCGCGCAGGTTCACCCACGGTAGACGGCATTCGACGCAAATGGTTTTACCCCTCGCGTTAATGTTTTGGGCCGGCGCAAGCATTTGCACAAAGATTGTAATTTAGCCCCTTATGTTTATATTCAAGTTCCTGGAAGCCGCCTTTGGATGTCCTGCTCATGTAAAGGAGCCTCAGGTGTACTCCATACCTCCTAATGAGGCCTCCTCAAACGGAAGATATGCCCTCTCATCAGGGCTTCAACATTGAAGTCCTGACTGTGCAAGTAACCAGACTTACATCTGAAGCTCCCTGATCTCCAGCCTCCAAATACCTGATCTGGCAATCCCACTGAGAATCCTATCTGGACATCTACTGCTGGATTTCCTGTGTATCAGACCCCCTTGCTTTGAACTTTACTATTCTATTGCCTTCCGACCCTGCCTGAAACTCTGCCACGGATTAACCAGTTACTTTTTTTGGTCTGTTTTGTTCCTATGTCATCCCTTTTCATGTTCTGTCTGTTTTCACAGTTTATTACTTCTCTCGCCCCGCCTGTATAATTTGTTCTATGTTTAACTAGTATCCTTGTTTGCTCCTTGCTCCTCCCTGTCTATAGCTCCTATTAGTATTTAGTTCTCCCAAATCTCCACTCCCACTACTGTCAGCTCTCCTCATCTATTGCCTCAGCCCTTTTCCTGTATCTCCTCTTTCGGTTTACTGCTGTGTTGCCTTTAGCTTAATTCCTGTCCTGCCTAATCTCCTCAATATATACAGTATCTCACAGAAGTTGTACCCGTCACATTTTTGTAAATATTTTATTATATCTTTTCATGTGATAACACTGAAGAAATTACGCTTTACTACAATGTAAAGAAGGGAGTGTACAGCTTGTATAAATTTTCTGTCCCCTCAAAATAACTCAACACAGCCATTAAGGTCTAAACCGCTGGCAACAAAAGTGAGTACACCCAAGTGAAAATGGCCAAATTTTGCCCAGTTAGCCATTTTCCCACCCTGGTGTCATGTGTCTCATTAGTGTTACAAGGTCTCCGGTGTGAATGCGGAGCAGGTGTTATATTTGGCTCACACTCTAATATTGGTCACTGGAAGTTCAACATGGCACTTCATGGCAAAGAACTCTGAGGATCTGAAAAAAAGAATTGTTGCCCTACAAAAAGATGGCCTAAACTATAAGATTGCCAAGACCCTGAAACTGAGCTGCAGCACGGTGGCCAAGAACATAGAACAGGCCACGCCATGGTCGACCACAGAAGTTGAGTGCACATGCTCAGTGTCATATCCAGAGGTGGTCTTTGAGAAATAGACGTGTAGCGCTCACTCCTGGAGGAGCCGTTGAAATTGAACCTCGGGTCAGTCTCCCCGCACTAGGGAATAAATATACTCCAGCACCGTCGTGGATTTTATAAATTATATAGTTTACTAGAATAAATGGCATATGATGAATAACACGGTATACGTAGATATATTTACAGTACTTCGTAATGCGGGAAACGCGCAGCGGAAAAGAAAATACAAGGCTTCGTAATTTGAGAAACGCTCAGCGGAAAAGAAAATACAAGGCTTCGTAATTCGAGAAACGCGCAGCGGAAAAGAAAATACAAGGCTTCGTAATTCGAGAAACACGCAGCGGAAAAGAAGATACAAGGCTTCGTAATTCGAGAAACGCGCAGCGGAAAAGGAAAAATATATCTGTAACCCCCTTTGTGGTTGGGGAGTGAGTCCCGTACAGGTTATGTCCCAAGGATGTAGGTGTGTGTTGTCACGTTCACACGTTCCAAACCTGTCTTCCCGCCCTCTGTATTTGTATTTTGTGTTTTTTCCCTTGTGTTTCTGTTGCTGCCAATTCCTGGGTGGCCTCCCAGGGGTTAATTGGTGTTCTGTGTGCTGCTCACCTGTTGACCCTTGCCTTGATTTCCCCTGTCTATATTAGAGCAATGTACCTATAGGACATTGCTGGGTCATTTTTACTTTGCCTGGTCTCCTTGCGACTTGTGTCCTGAGAGCTCCTTGCTGTGTTCCTGTTAACCTCCGTTTGTTCATCCTTGTTTAGTTTTTGCCTCTGCTATTTCTGTTCCAGTTTATGTCAGTTCCTTTTGTGTATTTAGTTCTGTCTATTGCTGTATTTTGGTTTGCTGTTTATGTTCCATTCTGATTCCCCGGTTACCGATTTTGGCTTGGCTGACTTCCCTTCTGGTTCCTATTCCTATATCCTGTATGACGTACTCTCTCTGGTTATGACCTTTTGGCTTTCCTCTATATGACTACTCTATAGTATTTTCCTTGTCTGTACCGTTTCCAGGTAACCCTGTCATCTGTATACAACAAAAGACTCTGTACGGCTTCAAGGTAATACTTTCCTTTAGATTAGATCCGGCTATCCTAAAGACCGGTCTTTCAGTGCAGGGAATCTTTGGTATTGCCGTACAGAGGTCTTTTGTTAACCCTGTGTTGCTTTCATCTGTCCTTGCAGTTTACACTGCATCTCTGCATATAGGGGCTTCTCTCAGGAACCAGGGTCTCACCTTGCTGCGAGTTATATTCATAGGGATATATATACAGACCGACCACTTCCAAGGATCGGAGGGCAAGGATAGGGTGGTGCGTGCCTGGTGGTACTGCCACCGTGACATAATGACCCAGCCTTTACATAAGCCCGCAGAGATGTGTACCGTGTTGGAAACCTTATTGCACATGTTTGAGGAATTTGTGGTTCACCTCAAAGGGTTACTGAGCCTGTGTCTAGACTCTGGCAATCAGGTCTCATTTGAAAGCAGGGTTCGTGGTCCTCTTTCTCCTGATGAAAAGAACAGAAGACGTGAGTACAATCTCTGTTTCTATTGTGCCAACTCGTTGCACTTTTTGTCTGGCTGTCCCCTCAAGCCGGTGCGTCCTGGGGCTGGAGTGCCGGTGCGTCCTGGGGCTGGAGTGCCGGTGCACCTCAAGACTTGTGGTGGGTCTGTGCGCCCTGATACTGGCCGAGTGCCAACTGTGCCCATGTCCCACAGTAAGGCCGCTAAAGCCAGTCCACGCATGAGAGCCACTGGCGCCAGTTACAGCTGGGAATCAGAGGGTGCCAGACCACGTAGGGGATCTGATGGTACCAGACCCGGCGGGGAGTCAGATGGCACCAGACCCCACTTTGAGTTCAGACCTCCTGAGAAAACCAGGTCTGAGAAAGAGGCACTTGAGTCTATGAAGGATGAATCCTTTTTGGCCACAAGGTCAGAGGATGAAGTACCCATGGAGGTTATGTCGCTCATGGCATCCGATAATAAACCTCAGACTTATGTAGATACCTCTGATGGCAGTAGGGTTTTAAAGACACAACTGGCTGGTTCTGAGCAGCGACTGACAGCCAAAAGACAGTCCCTACGTATTGTTACTGGTTGTATTACATGTAGAGCCGCAACCCCAGTGCCAATTGGCAGTATGCCAGTCCTGTTTCCGTCTGGTAATGGGCAGCCAGTCCTGTCTCCGTCTGGCAATGGCCAGCCAGTCCTGTCTCCATCTGGCAATCGGCAGCCAGTCCTGTCTCCGTCTGGCAATGGGCAGCCAGTCCTGTCTCCGTCTGGCAATGGGCAGCCAGTCCTGTCTCCGTCTGGCAATGGGCAGCCAGTCCTGTCTCCATCTGGCAATGGGCAGCCAGTCCTGTCTCCATCTGGCAATGGGCAGCCAGTCCTGTCTCCGTCTGGCAATGGGCAGCCAGTCCTGTCTCCGTCTGGCAATGGGCAGCCAGTCCTGTCTCCGTCTGGCAATGCGCAGCCAATGTTGCCTGATCCTGGTACGATGCCAGTCAAATCCATGGCAAGCTGTGTGTCAGCGGTGCCAGAAACCCAGCCAAGCTGTGTGTCAGCGGTGCCAGTCCCAAGCTGTGTGTCAGCGGTGCCAGTCCCAAGCTGTGTGCCAGCCCCAAGCTATGTGCCAGTGGTGCCAGTCCCGAGCTGTGTGCCAGTCCCAAGCTGTGTGTCAGCGGTGCCAGAAACCCAGTCAAGCTGTGTGTCAGCGGTGCCAGTCCCAAGCTGTGTGCCAGCGGTGCCAGTCCCAAGCTGGGTGTCAGCGGTTCCAGAAACCCAGTCAAGCTGTGTGTCAGCAGTGCCAGAGCTACATTGCAACACCACTGTACCCATGCCCCACAGAGAGTCCGAGGTTTCCAAATCTCATGGTAAGGCACAGGTAGGCGAGCCTACTCCCACTGTTGCTGTGTCGGGTGGGGGGTCACCAGTTCTAGATCTCGTTCAAGGAGAAGACGGGAAAAGGTGTCTAACCCTAGTCCCACTGATTCTATGTCCAGTCTAATTGATGCCAAGATCCCCCTACCCCGTCATGTCCCTGAGGGCTATGTGCAGTAGCCCTTTGGACTGGTGTTCAGGAAGGACCACTGGGTTGCCATTCAAAGGAACCCTCATAGACGGGGGCGTCTTGTGGAGGAGGATGACGACTCTGAGTGGGACCTCAAAGGACTTTGGTGACTGGTGTTCGTGATCTGGTTTCCTGATTCTGTCTGTCGTGTTTGTTGTTTTAGGTGCCCTGAGGTCACCTTTTTTGGAGGGGGCTACTGTCACGTTCCCACGTTCCAAACCTGTCTTCCCGCCCTCTGTATTTGTATTTTGTGTTTTTTCCCTTGTGTTTCTGTTGCTGCCAATTCCTGAGTGGCCTCCCAGGGGTTAATTGGTGTTCTGTGTGCTGCTCACCTGTTGACCCTTGCCTTGATTTCCCCTGCCTATATTAGAGCAATGTACCTATAGGACATTGCTGGGTCATTTTTACTTTGCCTGGTCTCCTTGCGACTTGTGTCCTGAGAGCTCCTTGCTGTGTTCCTGTTATCCTCCGTTTGTTCATCCTTGTTTAGTTTTTGCCTCTGTTATTTCTGTTCCAGTTTATGTCGGTTCCTTTTGTGTATTTAGTTCTGTCTATTGCTGTATTTTGGTTTGCGGTTTATGTTCCATTCTGATTCCCCGGTTACCGATTTTGGCTTGGCTGACTTCCCTTCTGGTTCCTATTCCTATATCCTGTATGACGTACTCTCTCTGGTTATGACCTTTTGGCTTTCCTCTATATGACTACTCTATAGTATTTTCCTTGTCTGTACCGTTTCCAGGTAACCCTGTCATCTGTATACAACAAAAGACTCTGTACGGCTTCAAGGTAATACTTTCCTTTAGATTAGATCCGGCTATCCTAAAGACCGGCCTTTCAGTGCAGGGAATCTTTGGTATTGCCGTACAGAGGTCTTTTGTTAACCCTGTGTTGCTTTCATCTGTCCTTGCAGTTTACACTGCATCTCTGCATATAGGGGCTTCTCTCAGGAACCAGGGTCTCACCTTGCTGCGAGTTATATTCATAGGGATATATATACAGACCGACCACTTCCAAGGATCGGAGGGCAAGGATAGGGTGGTGCGTGCCTGGTGGTACTGCCACCGTGACATGTGTGTGATGGTACCCGGGTACAATATTCAACTGGCCAGTGAGTTATTTATGAGGTATCTTCGACTAGTCAAGTTGGGGCCCTGTGGGTTTTGAAACAAACAGCAGCGTGCTTTCTATTTTCACAATGACCTGGAAGGCCTCTCACCCATCCGCACAATACTTGGTGCTCTGCTCGACCCAGGACGTCTCTCCGCTCGATTTTGACTGGGATTTTATGGGTTACCGGATCCGCTGTCTTGCTTTTCTGTAGCTGCCGCAAGATGTCCAGCTCACCGCCTGCACTCCCTGTCCGATCGATCTGCGGTGCTCCTAACTCGGGGTCTTCCAGCTCACTCGATATCAGCGTGGGTATTCTGGTGAATCACTGGGTCTTCCTCTTGTAAGGCTGAATAACCCGGTCTTTATCTCTGTCAGGCCCCAGCTGCGCTCCGGCCTGGTCACTGTCACGTTCTGCAGCACTGTGTCTTGCTTCTCTCACTCCCTGGCGCGCTCTGCCAGCTCTCTCCACGAGGCTCAGGATGTCAGCGTCTGTGTCCCACCCACTTCCTGTGTCCGCTCCCAAAGCATGCCGGGAGATGTAGTCCCAATGTTCAGTGTCTCACATCGTGCTTGTCTCCCTCTTGTGGCCAAAAATAAGTACTACACGGCAGGGGATTTAAAACCAGCGCTACAGACGTATGAGTGCTGCCAGCATTGCTGCAGAGGTTGAAGGGGTGGGGGTCAGCCGGTCAGTGCTCAGGCTATACGCTGCACACTGCATCAAATTGGTCTGCATGGCTGTCATCCTAGAAGGAAGACTCTAAAGATGATGCACAAGAAAGCCTACAGTTTGCTGAAGACAAGCAGACCAAGGACATGGATTACTGGAACCATGTTCTGTGGTCTGATGAGACTAAGATAAACTATTTGGTTCAGATGGTGTCAAGCGTGTTTGGCGGTAACCAGGTGAGGAGCACAAAGACAAGTGTGTCTTGCCTACAGTCAAGCATGGTGGTGGGATTGTCATAGTCTGCATGAGTGCTGCCGGCACTGGGGAGCTACAGTTCATTGAGGGAACCATGAATGCTAACATGTACTGTGACATACTGAAGCAGAGCATGATCCCCTCTCTTCAGAGACTGGGCAGCAGAGCAGTATTCCAACATGATAATTGTAATGATGTGTATGCTTCATGTTATGTATTAAGTGTATTATAGTTATGCCTAGTTCATTCTGCATGTTAGGAAACAGTTAACAGTCATGTGATCAGGGGGTGGGGACCTGGGGAGTGGCAGTCATTGTAAGATGGATGCTGCTGAGTAAAGTCTGTTCTTGTCAAGCTCCTCGTTGTCTAATACTTCAGTGGATTCATCACATGGTACCAGAAGTGGGGTCAGAGAGACATGGCAGCAAACAGCAACACAAAGAACATTCCTTCCCTGGATTTGGAATCAGGGAACATATCAGAAAATTGGTCAAAATGGAGGGGGCTGATAGAACTTGTGTTTGCAGGCCCAGATGCAGACAAATGGGCTGATCAACAAAAAGCAGCTCATTTCCTGATATGTGTGGGACAAAAAGGACGTGATGTGTGCAAAGCGTGGCAAGCAAGTGGGGATATCACTGCAGAGGACAAGAGAAATACAGAGGTACTGTTTGCAAAGTTTGAAGCATATTGCAACCCCAGGAAAAACTCCACAGTGGAAAGGAAAGTGTTCTATGAGGGGAATCAGTGTACAGGTGAATCTGTGGATGAATGGGTGACACAGCTGCGTTTGCTCGCTAAAGACTGTGCTTTTCATGATGCTGGAGATATGATTAAAGACCGTATTGTGATGGGCAGTAAGTTTAAAGAAGTTCAGGAAAAGCTGCTGCAGGAAGAAGATTTAAATCTAGAGAAAGCCATAAGGATTGCTAGAGCATATGAAATGTCAAGAAAAGACATGCAGGTCCTGGGAGGAACACAGCACCAGATCAATGCTATAGAAAATCAAAGCAGCAGATACTGGCAAGAAAGACACAAAGGGATCAAAAGCAAGTACGTCACTGGGAAAAATAACACACCAGCAACCTGTGACTATTGTGGAAACATGCACAATAAAGAGGCTGTGTGTCCTGCAAGGTGGCAGACCTGCAATAAAAAGGAACATTTTGCCAGGGTATGTAATGGGTTTTCACACACGACGAAGACACAAATACGGGCTGTACATGCCATAGAGAATAATGACGACAATGCAGGGTCAGACTCAGATTGCACATCGATATACCTTGCAGCAGTACAGAAATCACATCAGTTTGCAGATGAAGCTAATGTAACCTTACAGCTAGGGGTTGACAAAACGCCAGTCAAATTTAAAATAGACACAGGAGCACAAGTGAATTGTGTGCCAAGCCACGTATACCTGGAATACCTCAGGAATGAATGCCCTCTGCAAACTCAGGACCTACCGAAACTGATGGCATATGGTAGCGAAAAGCTTAAAGTAATGGGTCGCTACAATGTCATATGTTCTCACAAGGGAGCTGAACAACTTTTACAACTATTTGTGATTGACACACAAGCCCCAGCAGTATTAGGTCTGAAAACAAGTAAAGAGATCGGTCTTGTACAGATTATAATGACTGGATGGTGGGCACAGCGGTTTGTCAAAGGATGACATTAAGCGTGAGTACTGCGATTTATTCCAGGGCCTAGGGTGCCTCCCGGGGATCAGCCGTATACGTATACAAAAGGGTGCACAGCCTGTCATTCACGCACCAAGGAAAATACCTCTAACTCGAGAATAAAGTGCGAGAAGAACTAACTAGGATGGAGAAGCTGGGAGTAGTAAAAAGGGTCACAGAACTGTCAGAATGGGTCAGTTCTATGGTCGTGGTGGAAAAGAAAAACACAGGTGCAATCCATATTTGCATTGACCCACGTGATTTGAACAAAGTAATAATGAGAGAACACTACAATCTCCCCACCATTGAAAACATAGCCCACAAGCTTGTAGGGGCAACAGTGTTTAGTGTACTGGATGCTCAGTCTGGTTACTGGCAATTGCGTCTTGATGAAGCCAGCAGTTATCTGACCACTTTCAACTCTCCTTTTGGGCGATGGCGATTCACAAGGGTACCTGTCAGCATAGCGTCTGCACAGGAGATATTTCAAAAGAAATCACATGAATTGATTGCTGGTCTACATGGCGTGGAAGTAATAATTGATGATTTGTTGGTCTATGGAAAGGATCGTATAGAACATTGTAAAAACCTCACTGCTTTACTCCAACGATGTCGTGAGAAAAATCTGAAACTCAATCCAAACAAAATGCAAATTGGAGTAGACGAAGTTACATATTTTGGACACATACTAACCAAAGAGGGTTTGAAACCTGATCCAAAGAAGACAACAGCAGTTATTAACATGAAGGCCCCAACTTCCAGGAAGGAACTTGAGATGTCTTTGGGCATTTTCAACTATCTATCCAAATTCTCCCAAGGTCTTGCTCAGCAGACAGCACCATTACGTGCTTTGCTACAGAAGGAAGCTATGTGGACTTGGGATGCAAACACAGAGAAGACTTGACAAAGTGAAAAAAGTGATCACTAAACATCCAGGGCCAATACTGAAATATTTTGACGTAAACTGACACTACGCTTCAGGTGGATGCATCTCAGTTTGGGTTAGGTGCTGTACTGATTCAACAAGGACATCCTGTGGCATATGCTTCACGTGCGCTGACTACAACACAAGCCAACTATGCTCAGATTGAGAAGGAGAGGTTGGCCATTGTGAATGGATGCGAGAAATTTCACCAGTACATATATGGGCGACCTGTGTTTGTGGAAACAGACCACAAGCCATTGGAATACATCTTGCAGAAGCCGCTCTTCTGTACCTCCATGCTTGCAGAGGATGGTTATGAAATTACAGCGATACGATCTCACAGTGAAATATAAGCCTGGAAAGGAAATTCCAATGGCTGACACATTGTCTAGGGTGTTTCCAGATGGTCATGAAGCCAGAGATGAACCTGACTTGGAAGAACAGGTACATACGGTACTAGTGAATATTCCAATATCTGATGTACGACTGGAGAGCAGACAAGATACCAAGCAGGATAAAGTACTAGAAAAACGTGTCATGTGCAATGGCTGGCCAGAAAAACAAGAGAAACTTTGTCCTGAGCTGCAGGGATTCTGGCCTGTGAGAAATGAACTATCCATTCATACTGATATATTCATGGGAGACCGTATGCTTATTCCTAAAGGCACAGCAGGCAGAAGTACTGGAACAAATTCACCAGGGACATTTGGGCATCACCCTGTGTAAGCGCAGAGCACGGGAGGGGATTTACTGGCCTAATTTGGACCTTGATATTGAGTCACGTGAAGAAATGTGAAACCTGCCAAACATTTCAAAAGAACAATGCAAAGGAACCTCTCACACCGTGGAATTCTCCATCAAGGGCATGGCAGAGACTGGCCACAGATATTTTCCATTTCGAGGACAATCACTAACTGATAGTAGATTACAGCAAATACTTTGAGCTGGTGCAGCTGAAAAATCTAACAGCATCAACAGTCATATGGGCTCTCAAATCAATACTTTCAAGACATGGAGTGTGCGAAGAACTTGTGTCCGATAATGGCCCACAATTTTCGTGTTCTGAATTCGTGTTTTTTGCGTGACTGGGGTGTCCGGCACATACCCACCAGTCCATATCACCCACAGGCCAATGGGTTAGCTGAGAAGTATGTTGGCATAGCCAAATCTATTATACAGAAAGATCAATCATCAGGTCAGGATGTGTACCTCGGCCTGTTAAACTATCGTGCAACACCCATGGATGGTTTATGTTCACCCGCACAGTTGCTAATGGGTAGAGCGCTGAGGACCACAGTACCTATTGCACCACATAAGTTGCAGCCTCACTCTATCCCACAGGAGCAGGTAGCAGGTCAGAGGAACATTAACGTGAAAAAACAAAAACTGTATTTTGACAAAAATATCAAGTCGCTTCATCCTCTCAGGGCTGGGCAGACTGAGGCAGAGTCACTGGAGATACATGGGAACCTGCTCGCATTGTCAGTGAAGCCGATTCTGAGATCGTATGTGATTGAAACTGTGTGGATCGCAACTCAGACGAAACAGGCGTCATCTTTGCCCAGACACTGCCTCAGATACTCCACTGGGGCAACCAAACGACAATGAAAATAAGGAGCAAAATGAAGACAGTACTGAATTCCTGGACACGGAAATAATGTCTACTGAGGACAGCGTAAGTGTATCATCCTGTGATAATTCTGGAGGTGACTCTCAATTGGACATCGATTCTACTGATAGTGAGCCAGCGGTTACTTTCTCCCGCTATGGTCGAGCTTTTAAACCAAAACTATGGAAAGACTTTGTAGCATATTAAGCGTTTATACTTGAAGGGGAAGATGTAATGATGTGTATGCTTCATGTGATGTATTAAGTGTATTATAGTTATGCCTAGTTCATTCTGCATGTTAGGAAACAGTTAACAGTCATGTGATCAGGGGGTGGGGACCTGGGGAGTGGCAGTCATTGTAAGATGGATGCTGCTGAGTAAAGTCTGTTCTTGTCAAGCTCCTCGTTGTCTGCCAATACTTCAGTGGATTCATCACAATAACAACCCAAAACACACCTCCAAGACAACCACTGCCTTGCTAAAGAAGCTGAGGGTAAAAATTGATGGACTGGCCAAGCAGGTCTCCAGACCTAAAACCCTATTGTGCATCTGTCAGGCATCCTCAAACTGAAGGTGGAGGAGCACAAGGTCTGTAACATCTACCAGCTCTGTGATGTTGTCATGGAGAAGTGGAAAAGGACTCCAGTGGCAACCCCTGAAGCTCTGGTGAACTCCATGCCCAAGAGGGTTAAGGCACTGCTGGAAAATAATGGTGGCTACACAAAATATTGACACTTTGGGCCCAATGTGGACATTTTCACTTTGGGGGTGTACTCACTTTTGTTGCAAGCGGTTTAGACATTAATTGCTGTGTGTAGAGTTATTTTGAGGGGACAGCAAATTTACCCTCTTATACAAGCTGTACACTCACTACTTTACATTGCAGCAAAGCGTAATTTTTTCAGTGATGGCACATGAAAAGATAAAATATTTACAAAAATGTGAGGGTTGTACTCACTTCTGTGAGATACTGTATATTCAGTTTATTCTATTTTTGCTTTACCCCTTTAAATAAACTCTGTTGTGCCCTGCAACCTGCCTGACTCCTATCAGCACTGCATCCTGGGCTCACACCATCACCCAATACATAAGCCGCATGACACTTACATTTTGGAGGTCATATTTAGTATTGTTCTTGAAAATTATACACTGTACACATAGTTACAGGGGTGTGGGAATTGTATCGCCCGACGCCTGGGACATGAAGATCCGGGTGCCGGGCAAGTTGTTTTTTTTTGAGATGCAGTCCGGCAGGCAAGAAGAAGATCACAAGAACGCGCCTGGGAGCTACCCATAGAGCGGCCGCTGGGAGACTGCAGGTGGCGCTCGTTGAAGGTAACTATGAACGCGGTCAGCTGCAGGGGCCTGTCCGAATGCCAATAGAGCATTCAGACAGTGCCCCATGTCTGGTCTGAGGTCTAAAACATGCCTGTGTGAATATATATATACACATATACATACATAACACACTGAGGGCTGAAATGTGCGTATATACACATTGCAGCCGTGTGTGTACATACAGTGGGGCAACAAAGTAGTCAGCCACCAATTGTGCAGGTTCTCCCACTTAAAAAGATGAGGCCTGTAATTGTCATGGGTACACTTCAACTATGAGAGACATGATGTGAAGAAAAAAAAAAAATCCAGAAAAATCACATTGTCTGATTTTTAAAGAATTTATTTGCAAATTATGGTGGAAAATAAGTATTTGGTCACCTACCGTACAGTACAAACAAGCAAGATTTCTGGCTCTCACAGACCTATAACGTCTTCTTTAAGAGGCTCCTCTGTCCTCCACTCGTTACCTGTATAAATGGCACCTGTTTCAACTTGTTACCAGTATAAAAGACACCTGTCCACAACCTCAAACAGACACACTCCAAACTCCACTATGGTCAAGACCAAAGAGCTGTTGAAGGACACCAGAAACAAAATTGTAGACCTGCACCAGGCTGGGAAGACTGAATCTGCAATAGGCAAGCAGCTCGGTGTGAAGAAATCAACTGTGGGAGCAATCATTAGAAAATGGAAGACATACAAGACCACTGATAATCTCCATTGATCTGGGGTCAAAATGATCACAAGAACTAGGGATGCACCGATACCACTTTTTTAAGACCGAGTACGAGTACCGATACTTTTCTTTAATGTCATGTGACGCTTTCCAATAAGAACAGACCATATAAAAATGCCCCCAGCTCACATGTATATATCCCCCAGCTCATGGATACTGCCCCCAGCTCACACATGGATACTGCCCCCAGCTCACACATGGATACTGCCCCCAGCTCACACATGGATTTGCCCCAGCTCACACATGGATATGCCCCAGCCCACACATGGATATGCCGCCCCCCCGCGACAATACTTACCTTCCTGGGCGCCGCCAGGAATGTCTCCGCGCGCGCTCGTTGGAAGGACCCCAGCCGCGACCACGTGGGACTATGTGATCATGGCTGGGGTCCTTCCAACGAGCGCGCGCAGGGAAACTTTCCCAGCGTCGCCCAGGAAGCTAAGTATCGTCACGGAGAGCAGCTGCAGGGCCTGTCCGAATGCTCTATCTGCATTTGGACAGGCCCTGCAGCTGCTCACTGTGTTCATACTTACCTTCCTGGGCGCCGCCGGGAAAGTTCCGCGCGCGCGCTCGTTGGAAGGACCCCAGCCGTGATCACATGGTCCCACGTAGTCGCGGCTGGGGTCCTTCCAACGAGCGCACGCGCGGAGACATTCTCAGCGGCGCCCAGGAAGGTAAGTATTGCGTGGGAGCATTCGGACAGCCGCCGCAGCCCCCTCGGATGCCGGCAAGCCGGCTCAATGCCGGCTTCTGGTATAGGTAAAAATATCAGGGGGTACTGCACGAGTACCAAGTACTCCTGCAGTACCCAGTATCAGCCCCGATACTAGTATTGGTATCGGTGCAACCCTAACAAGAACGGTGAGCAAAAATCCCAGAACCACACGGGGGCACCTAGTGAATGACCTCCAGAGAACTGGGACCAAAGTAACAAAGGCTACCATCAGTAACACTACGCCGCCAGGGACTCAAATCCTGCAGTGCCCGACGTGTCCCCCTGCTTAAGCCAGTACATGTCCAGGCCCGGCTGAAGTTTGCTAGAGAGCATTTGGATGACCCAGAAGGGGATTAGGAGAATGTCCTATGGTCAGATGAAACCAAAGTAGAACTTTTTGGTAAAAACTCAACTCGTCGTGTTTGGAGGAGAGAAAATGCTGAGTTGCATCCAAAGAACACCATACCTACTGTGAAGCATGGTGTTATGGAAAGTTTGGTGTTTGCACATAAAGTCCTGGTGCACTAAAAAGGTACACTTCAGTATTAAAGTGCGCCCAGTACAAACAAATCCGTCACTATAAAAATACACGCTATATCTAGCTCTTTCTGTATAAGAACGAAGTACTTCTCTATCCCAGATGTAATCAGACAAACACGCTGCTTCAAGCTGGAAAATCCTGTGGCCAAGTGAGCTGTGGCTCCTGGATTGTTTAATTTATTAGACAATCGCACACGCCCAGTAGCCCCTTGCTGTACAACAGAAAGCCAGGTTGCCCAGTAATTACATTTACATATCAAAAGGACAGGGGCGTGGACCAGAATGACCGACCGGCCTCCTGGAGATGACTCATCCCTGAACCATCTCCATGATCCCCGTCAGCCATGTTCGTCCCCATCCCCCGTCACTCGTCAATACGGACCCCATTCAGATACTGCTCAGAGTGATCAGTATCTGAGTGAAGATCAATCTACTTGTTCCTACGGGTTATTGACATATCTGCAGGGACAAATACAGTTATTATCTCAACACGGTACCAGTGTTGAGACAAGGCTTAAATGTCTTAAAACCAGGTATGTCTCTATACCCAAAAGAAGGTTTTCATACTGACGGTTTTGCCGCTGGTTTGGATTTAAAACCACATTCAAATCCAACACAGGGAGACACAGATGACAACTTATAAAACACGCACATCCTAGAATATAATGTCCACATAATAAAATTTCCACGACAGTCCCTCCTCTTTGTCATTTGCTCCCCAGTGTCCCTCGATGAATCTCGATCTTCCTTGGAAAGAAACAGTTCCTCTTGTAAAGTTCTGAATGTAAAAAAAACAAACAGATGATAGAAAACAACAGACAGTCCATCTTGA
Source organism: Leptobrachium leishanense (assembly GCA_009667805.1). Lineage (NCBI taxonomy): Eukaryota > Metazoa > Chordata > Amphibia > Anura > Megophryidae > Leptobrachium > Leptobrachium leishanense. The sequence continues at coordinate 251,828,926 of CM019065.1, forward strand.
CGCAAGTCTTAAAAACAAATCTTGACACGTGGATCATAAAGCAAGTCTAAAAACAAATCTTGACACGTGGAACTTGACACGCAGAATCTGCTTTAGGGGAGGTGACTCAGAGGGAGGACATGAGGTGGTGGGTTGCGTCGATTGTTGGTCGGTCTGAAATCCTCTGTGTCCGGTCCATGGGTTGGTCTTCAGGGCGTCTCATCTCGGCAACGAAAACGTAGCCATCTACTCTGGCTTTGGTAACTCGGTCGATTAGACAACAGGAACATTTCACTCCGGCATATAGAAGGAATAGAAAACAAAACACCATATATTATACTCCCATTTCCTTTAGCCAGGATCCAATGGAAAACAAGAAATCCCCGAAGCTTCCAAACCTTCAAAAGGATTCCAACCCTCACTGGCTATAGCTCTGGCTCTGCCTTGCAGGGCGCTAACCTTATCCATATGTGCTTTGATCATGTCATTGGTGTCCGTTATCCAGATGCAACAGTCCTCACCTATGAATTCACAGAAACCCCCTTGGACGCTAAAAGATAATCAAGAGCCATCTTTTCCTGCAATACCAGAGTCTTTATTTGTCGTTGTTCCTGGGTGATCTCTCCTGACAGCTTCTACGGTTTCATTGAACATCCCGTCTACAATAGAGGAGAAATTGTTCAATCGCTTCATAAGCTCTATTCCCCATCCAGTCCACGCCGGGAACCATGCCCAAGCCTGATCATGGCTAGAGAATAGTTCCCTACGAGCTCTCCCGGACATCTTGGCCTTCCTACGCACCATCAGATCCTCTCGATCGGCTGCGACGCCGGAACAAGCTTCACTAAAGCACATAAACCTCTTGTATTAGGGAGAATTACCTTATAAGCGGCAGAACCGCACAGGAAAGAATATGGGCCTGTCAGAACAGCACATGAGGAGTTTCTCTGCCGGTCTCGGGCACTCAGTAATAACTGAATAGACTGGGGGATCGCCCCCGCCGTCTGAACATCGCATCCTTCTTTCCAGCAGATATAATCTGGTCTATGGGTGTTACTAAAGATATCGGGGGTTTCATTAGTAAGGTTGACTGTTACACCTTTCTTACAACTGGAGGATCCCACAAATCTGTCACCGAAGCTGATGTTGAAGCATACCTGTGGGCCACCTAATTGCCCAGACACCCATACAGGATTGGCAAGCGAGGCGCAAGAGCCAGAGCTAATATTAAAACTATAACTGATGTTACCCTCTAGGAATGTATCGTTAAATTCTATCGACAAATGTCTCTAGGTGGTCTTGGCTAATTTCTCGTACTTCTTCATGCCAATGTGAACATTGTATATAGCATGAACGGCTGCCATTGCTGGAGTATAATGGCTAGGGGGGGTTTCAAGCACACCCAGCAATTGGTCCTGTTTGCTGCCTTAGCTAGCTGGAGGTGCATTTTAAATAAAAGATTGGGAGGTTTTTCATCGTTTCCCTCGCTAAAATAAATTAAGCTAAACAAGTAAACAAAAATGACACTTCTCATTCTTTGATGTAGTTGAGCAGCTTCTTTCAGTGACTGGCGTGGACCCAGTTGTCTCGTCCTTCGAGCTTCAGAGAGGTTGGCGTCGTCAGGTGCACCTGGAATGGACCAAGATATCTCGTCTCTGGTCCTGTCCTCGGATGTTTCTTTAGCACGACCCAATCACCTGGTTGAATAGAATGGACACTGGTTATTGGGTTTGGGTCCGGGAGAGACTCCTGGACCCGGTGGACTTTTTGGAGCTCATCAAGGAAAAGCAATCATGATGGTCCTCAAAGTGTTTCCCTACTAGGTTGGAAAATTGATTAGAAGTTGAGGTTAGAATGGTTAGTAAAAGTTGGAAAATTTTCGTTTTTTCACACCATTATCTCCCCCCTTCTCTTCCTCCTTCGTAATAGGAAGAAGAGACGCTGGGTTCAAAATGGTGCATCGTTTTTGGGTCAGTTTAGTGGGTGTTAGGAGAGCCACTTTGTACTTATCTGGTGCCCAAATTTTGGAATTTATCTCTGCCAGTACATCCAACTCCAGGAAACAGGTTGGTTGCATTAGATATGGTAATGCTACCATAGCACAGAATCGTTCTTCTGATAGTGCGCTACTTACCACAATGCCAGCTGGAGTGTACTCAATCGCCTGTATTTCTGATAAAATATCCGCTCCCAACAAATTAATGGGAACATTCATCCGATACCAGTACAGACCTGATGGCTTCCGTGTGCTGCCCTAGGTCTACAATGGAATGGTTTGGTGGTCTGTAGAGACACTGTCTGACCTGTGAAACCCACAGTGGGTATAGTCTCCCCAGAGAGGGGGACCTTGCCTCTGAGATCTCTGGATCTCAGAACAGTTCGGGCTGCACCGGTGTCAATGAGGCAAGGGAGGGGATATTTTAATTCCTCGATAAACAGGTTTATATGGCCTGACACCAGTTTGCCAATTTGCTATGAAGAATCAGTCGTTGGATCGTCTGGAATTAACTGCCACTTACCCTTGGGTCTGTTACGACAGTCACGCTTTAAATGTCCTTCCTTTTTGCAGATGTGACAAGTCCTGGTTTTCCAGGGTTGTGTCTTTTTCCCACGATCTTGGTACGTTTGTTCTGCATCGGGGGCTTGTGACACAAGGACTTTGGATGTTTTATCCTGTTTCTTCCTATCCACCTCTCTCTATAGCGGAGAGAGTGGACAGAATGGCAGGTATTGTCATTTCACTAAATTCGGGTCTGGCTAACAATAACCGGTCTCGAATTTTCGTATGGATGCCTTCTAAGAATTTGGCTCTTAGTAGGAGGTGAATAGCGGTTAACTTACCTCCGTCGGTTGGCACATCAGGACCAACTTCCATATCTGCATCTAATGCCGCTTGCTTCAGGCGACGCCAGAAACAAACGCATTCCTCCCCCGGATTTTGACAGAGTTTCATCACATCCGTGGTAGAGGAGGCACCATACATCTCTGGAAGTTTGGCTAGCAGGGCAACACAGAATTCCTTACCTCCGGAAGTGGCCTGTCCGTGAGTGACAATGTTGCAGTGGGAAATTATAACCCCTGCTGGTTCTTCTCCTACTTTTGCCCTCAGAACTTGGGCACAGTCCGTTCCGCTCATGCCGTAACTAAATTGATTTTGACAAAACATTCTCGCGAACCCTCATGGATTCGTTCTATAGTCAGGCAGTTCGGCTAGGATGGTTCTGATTTCCGAGGAAGCAAAAGGGACATGCCATACCACCCTCTCCCCTAACGTCCTTTCACCGTCGGCATTGGGAACACCCTCGTATTTTTGCACCTGGACTGGATAAGTACCAGGTTCAGAGACACAAGTGGGACCAGGTGTATACCTTGGAGGCTGTAGCTTCATTGGACTGCTGTGTCCTACCTTTCCCATGACCATCCCCGTCTGGAAGCCATCCAATGAAGGGTAGATGGTAGGCATGGCTGAATCAAAAGCTCTTAGCGCAGCTATGCAATCCCCACGGTTCTTTAGTCTGGTCCCAATTCCCTTAGACTCACATAGCATCTGCAGATCCCCAGTTGGAAATGATTCGTAATTAACTATAATTGGAGGAGGAAACGCCCCAGATGTGGCCGAGGGAGACGGATAGAGAGGGTTAGGTGGAGTTGTGGGAGCGAGAGGTATGGTAGCTGGAGAGAGCAGAGTAGAGGTTGTTACATTGGTGATGGCAGAAGCATCAGATGAAACTACAACAGATCCAGTGTTGGTGGATCCAGCCTGCCTTAACAGAGATAGCCCAGAAAGAGCCTCTTCCGCTTCCAGCATTGGATCACCAATCGCGGCTATCCCCTCTGGCCAGGTGTACATAATGCGGTTCTTCCAGACTGAAACCGCCTTCTGTATACCCTGCCGGTTTACCATAATAGACTTCTGAAGCCACAGCTGAGCTACATCTAAGGTCTTTGTCGTCCAGAGTCTGGGTTTAAACTCAGTTATGAATTTCTCCATCTCCAGGCGTCAAACGTCCCCTCCAGAGGGATATTCCAAGCGGTACCCTTGGACCATCTATGCCATTCTTTAAGGGTTTCATGGCCTTCGCCCCAAAACTAGATTTCATGTGCTGCGCAGCCGTCTGACTGTGGGAAGCCTCGCTTTTCCTTCCCTTGCATGACGGCACATTGCCCATGGCGATTCGAATCGGCTTATCGTCTTACCCCTGCGTCCAGGGAAACCCTTGCACCAATTTAGGAGAGCACCGCCTGATGTCCTCGTTTCACGGTGGATTGTCAGATTATAATCACTATAGTCCTCCAACTAGAGACCCTAACCGAGGCGACGTGTAACTCTATGGCTTGTTGTCCCAACATGTTGGGTACAGAACTATGCCCCAAACGATTAGTCAACAACCACATATTACCCCCCTTCCCGAATTATGTCTCTACCCCTCACAGTGTATGCCTACACAAGTGTATACGCTGTACGCCCGTACACTGCGTCGCCAGACTAAACCGCACAGCACAATGACTATCCTCTTTCTCTACAGAACAATGTGGCTTCTCTCAATACAGAAGTTAAATGGGGATAGCCTTCTTCTGTCTATTTGCTAGTTGTACGATGCCTCATTACAACTCCTGAATCACTGTCACCAAATGAAGCTAACAAACCGTCTGAAACTACTCGCTGCGCAAAGCAACTATGAACCCATAAAAGCGTGTTATTCTCGCTTGCACAATCTGCCTATGGAAGTAAATATAAAAAGAAAGTTTTTCCCTTTTTTTTTAAAAAAAACCCCCCAAATCTTTCTTTTCTACTGTAATACCAATAAAAAATAAAATCACCACTAAAGGTACAAAAACTCTTAGTTAAACTTGGTCTTACTACCTAACGAAGCTCAGTACAAAGTAAAGATTTCACTTAAACTCAAAATTTAGTATAAAAACCGCAACCGCTTTACTGAAATCTGCTTCCTGTATAAAAATACAAAAATAGTTAAACCTGTGAACAAACAAAAATTTAACTACAAACAAAATGGTGGGTTGAGCTCCAACAAGATGGTGGGTTGAGCTCCAACAAGATGGTGGGTTGAGCTCCAACAAGATGGTGGGTTGAGCTCCAACAAGATGGTGGGTTGAGCTTCAACAAGATGGTGGGTTGAGCTTCAACAAGATGGTGGGTTGAGCTTCAACAAGATGGTGGGTTGAGCGTCAACAAGATGGTGGGTTGAGCTCCAACAAGATGGTGGATTGAGCTTCAACAAGATGGTGGGTTGAGCTTCAACAAGATGGTGGGTTGAGCTCCAACAAGATGGTGGGTTGAGCTTCAACAAGATGGTGGGTGAGCTTCAACAAGATGGTGGGTTGAGCTTCAACAAGATGGTGGGTGAGCACATGGTGTCACACAAAGGATGACAAAATAGTGTCTCCAAAATCCAGCAATAAAAACCCAAATTAAACAAAACAGTTTCTTCCTATTCCCTGTGCCCTACTCCTGAAAATTGGAGCAAGCAGCATAAAAATCCTTCACTTGCGGTCTCTCCTGTGCAAATGCTAACGAAGGAAATGCTGCCTTTACAAACCAAAACCACCTCTTACAAACATAAAAGTTGTAACAAAAACGATACCCTGTAACGATCACCCCACACGTCACAATCAACTTCAGATCCACCACTAAGGCTAGGGTCAGACGAACGCATTTTTCACGTTGTCCGTGAAAAAGTGTGTTCGAACGAATGGACGTATTTTTTCACGGAATACGCGATAGCGGTCATACGATGCGCCTTTTCGTCCGTGATTTTGTACGGATCATCAATAAAACCTTTTTGCGTCTGGACGTTATGTTGGCCGGACGTGTGCAGCGTCTGACGTCTCCCAATCACGCAAACACGCCGCTATGCGGCCGCAGCGCACTCTGTACGTCAGTAGTAGCGGTTTGACGTTCTCGAAAAAATGCGTTCGTTTGCCACTTGCCTTGCACGGACGAACTTTCGTGCGGCCGTTCGTCGTATGTTCCCCGGCATTGGACGTCATTTGCTGCTAGCACGGCCGTGATTTCGTGCGGCTAAACGCACATGAAAAATGCGTTCGTCTGACCCTAGCCTAAAAGTTATTTCACACGGTGACCAGCACTATGAAAATAACCCAGTCACACTTTTAAAACATCCAGCAAACTCCATACATAAACCCCGTACAAAGACCCTCTTGGCTGTATTGACCAGGGATTTGCAAACTATAGACTCTGTCCCCAGCCAATACCCCTATCCCTCTATGTACAGATATTAATCCCCTGTCCTTATACACAAAGAGTGAAAAAGCAAAAAGAAAGATTCTTTTGCTGGGCGCGGATTACCGCAACAGCTTGCAGAGAGACCAGATGCTGGTTCTAGGACAACAGAAATTTCAAAAACTGAAAAGAAAGTCTTACCAACTTCGCCGGCTTTTTCTGGTTGTCCAAAACCAAGAATCCAATCTCCCTCCCTTGGCAAGCTGCTCTGGAATCCACGTCAGCTCCTAATACAAGGCTCGCCAATTGTTATGGAAAGTTTGATGTTTGCGCATAAAGTCCTGGTGCACTAAAAAGGTACACTTCAGTATTAAAGTGCGCCCAGTACAAACAAATCCGTCACTATAAAAATACACGCTATATCTAGCTCTTTCTGTATAAGAACGAAGTACTTCTCTATCCCAGATGTAATCAGACAAACACGCTGCTTCAAGCTGGAAAATCCTGTGGCCAAGTGAGCTGTTTATTAGACAATCGCACACGCCCAGTAGCCCCCTGGCTGTACAACAGAAAGCCAGGTTGCCCAGTAATTACATTTACATATCAAAAGGACAGGGGCGTGGACCAGAATGACCGACCGGCCTCCTGGAGATGACTCATCCCTGAGCCATCTCCATGATCCCCGTCAGCCATGTTCGTCCCCATTCAGATACTGCTCAGAGTGATCAGTATCTGAGTGAAGATCAATCTACTTGTTCCTACGGGTTATTGACATATCTGCGGGGACAAATACAGTTATTATCTCAACATGGTACCAGTGTTGAGACAAGGCTTAAATGTCTTAAAACCAGGTATGTCTCTATACCCAAAAGAAGGTTTTCATACTGACGGTTTTGCCACTGGTTTGGATTTAAAACCACATTCAAATCCAACACAGGGAGACAGATGACAACTTATAAAACACGCACATCCTAGAATATAATGTCCACATAAAATTTCCACAACAATGGTGGCGGAAACATTATGCTTTGGAGCTGTTTTTCTGCAAAGGGACCAGGACGACTGATCCGTGTAAAGGGAAGAATGAATGGGGCCATGTATCGTGAGATTTTGAGTGAAAACCTCCTTCCATCAGCAAGGGCATTGAAGATGAAACGTGGCTGGGTCTTTCAGCAGAAATCCCAAACACACCGCCCGGGCAACGAAGGAGTGGCTTCGTAAGAAGCATATCAAGGTCCTGGAGTGGCCTAGCCCAGGAGCCAGGTCGCAATTGCGACTAGAAATTGCTTCCTGGCTCCAGGGCTTTTGTCAATTCATTCATTGTAGGCATCAGGTGTGAAAAACTGTTGGAGCGGATTTAAAAGCTTGCTTTTTTTCCCCACACTGCAGCAGCTCCGTGTATTCTCTGCCCCCTAACTCCAGATCTGCTCTGAAGATTCTCCCACATGCCCCTTTCCTTCAGCAATAGCCAATCTGTGCCGAGGGGGCAGGGCCATGTCTTGTGCACTCAGTCTGTGCAGATATGAGCAGGATAGACTCAGACTGCTTCAAAGCCAGATCTGGCCCCTCCCAAGTGTCTGATCCTTTGATCAGATGCTCAGAGAGACGAGGCTGGAACTGTTTGTATGGGAAGCTGCTGGCAGTGAGTGAGGGGGGTGAGCTGTGAGTGAGGGGGGTGAGCTGTGAGTGAGGGGGGGTGAGCTGTGAGTGAGGGGGGGTGAGCTGTGAGTGGGGGGTGAGCTGTGAGTGGGGGGTGAGATGTGAGTGAGGGGGGGTGAGATTTGAGTGAGGGGGGGTGAGATTTGAGTGAGGGGGGTGAGCATGGGGCTGAGCTCTGAGTGGATTGGGAGGGCTGGCAGTGAGTGCATGGGGTCAGTATGCGTCTCAGTGCTGTGGTTTCTGTGATACAACTTCTACTGTGCTGTGTGAGTGTATTACTGTGGAGCTCTGAGATACAGTAATGAGGTTTGTATCGGCGTCATAGCTCTACAGCATTAAAACTCATGTTCATACACACCGTATTACTGTATGACACTGCTCCACAGCAATACAACTTATACTGCACATGCATGCACAGTAGAAGTTGTATTGCTGTGGAGCGATGTCATACAGTAATACTGTGTGTATGATCATAAAAAAAAACTGGCTAACTTTTTTAGCTAGCTCCTAGATTCAAAGCTAATTTGCCAAGCCCTGGCCTAGCCAGTCTCCAGATCTCAACCCCATAGAAAACCTTTGGAGGGAGTTGAAGGTCCGTGTTGCCCAGCGACAGCCCCAAAACATCACTGCTCTAGAGGAGATCTGCATGAAGGAATGGGCAAAAATACCAGCAACAGTGTGTGAAAACCTTGTGAAGATTTACAGAAAACGTTTGACCTCTGTCATTGCCAACAAAGGATATATAACAAAGTATTGAGATGGACTTTTGATATTGACCAAATACTTTTCCCAGCATAATTTGCAAATAAATTCTTTAAAAATCAGACAATGTGATTCTCTGGATTTTTTTTCACATTTTGGCTCTCATAGTTGAAGTGTACCCATGATGACAATTACAGGCCTCTCTCTTCTTTTTAAGTGGGAGAACTTGCACAATTGGCAGCTGACTAAATACATATAATGTACAGTGGGGCAAAAAAGTATGTATGTATGTATACACACAGGGCTGCAATGTGTATATATACATACTGAGTAGGGGGGGGTCGACCGATTATCGGTACTACTGATAATCGGGGCCGATATTCAGGTTTTTCCCTGTTATACCGATAACAGGGATTTTGAGTGGCAGCCCGGGGTCCTTGCGCTTGACTGGGGTTAGAGTGTGTATGTTAGGGGCGGGGCTCTGCGACACGTGCTGTGATGGAGGCGGGGGGCTCCTCCATATTGGACAGGGCCTGTTGGAGGACATGAGAGTGGCGGGAGCAGCACGGCGGAGGCATGAGGAGCCCCGTGTGTCTCGCTGAATGTCAGAGCCTGTCAGAGCCAGTGGAACGAGGCCCAGAGATCTCATTCCAGCCAGGGGCCGCAATTGTTTGAGTGGGAGAGCAGGTGAATTGCAGAGCAGGATATCGGGCAGGTGAGGGCAGGGACTCACATTGCGGGCAGTGCCTGACGAGGGCCCAGGAAAATCATAGCCTCACCCCTCCTACGCACCCATTACTACCAGCCCTGCATGGTGGCCTCATGCAGAGCCCACGGCCTCCCCACTTCTTCCTGTGTCAGGGGACTTTGGGAGCCATGCAACTCTGTATCCCTGACTCCATCCATACGTCACCCCATCACCCACCCCCTTGTGTTACCCCATCACCCAGAGCCCCGTGTCACCCCATCACCCACCCATTGCCCAGAGTCCCGTGTCACCCCATCACCCACCCCTTGCCCAGAGCCCCGTGTCACCCCATCACCCACAGTCCCGTGTCACCCCATCACCTACCCCTTGCCCAGAGCCCCGTGTCACCCCATCAACCACCCCTTGCCCAGAGCCCCGTGTCACCCCATCACCCACCCCGTGTCACCCCATCACCCACCCCTTGCCCAGAGCCCCGTGTCACCCCATCACCCACCCATTGCCCAGAGTCCTGTGTCACCCCATCACCCACCCCTTGCCCAGAGCCCCGTGTCACCCCATCACCCACAGCCACCGTGTCACCCAGAGTCCCGTGTCACCCCATCACCCACCCCTTGCCCAGAGCCCCGTGTCACCCCATCACCCACCCCTTGCCCAGAGCCCCGTGTCACCCCATCACCCACCCCGTGTCACCCCATCACCACCCCTTGCCCAGAGCCCCGTGTCACCCCATCACCCAGAGTCCCGTGTCACCCCATCACCCACCCCTTTCCCAGAGCCCCGTGTCACCCCATCACCCACCCCTTGCCCAGAGCCCCGTGTCACCCCATCCCTTGCCCAGAGCCCCGTGTCACCCCATCCATTGCCCAGAGCCCCGTGTCACCCCATCACCCACCCCTTGCCCAGAGACCCCTGTCACCCCATCACCCACCCCTTGCCCAGAGCCCTGTGTCACCCCATCACCCATCCCTTGCCCAGAGCCCTGTGTCACCCCATCACCCACCCCTTACCCAGAGACATTTTCAATGTACAGAATATCGGCACCCGATATCGGCCTGAACGGCTGCTGATAATTGGTACCGGAGCCTAAAAAGTGATATTGGTCTATGCCTAATTACTATACATGTAGTAGTGCTTTTTGCCAGCAGGGGTGCAGCCTTAAAATCAGCTTGTTCTACAATTTATTTATAAAGTATTTTACCAATAACTGAAATGTCCTTATTTTTGTTTAACCACTTCGCTGCGGAGTATTATTATTATTATTATTTTTTTATTTATAAAGCGCCAGCATATTCCGCAGAGCTGTACAATAGGCACAGTATAGACAGGGTTACAATACAATACATTGAACAACATTTGACAAACAGTACAGGAGGAGATGAGGGCCCTATTCCCGTGGGAACTCACAATCTAGGAGGGTTGGGGTTGGAAACAGGAGGAGAGGACTGCAAGGTGAGAGTGATTGATGGTTACATAGTTAGTTACATAGTTATATAGGCTGAAAAAAGAAATGCGTCCATCGGGTTCAGCCTCTCCCACATAACCTACTGCTGTTGATCCAAAAGAAGGCAAAAAACCCAGTCTGAAATATGCAACATACCGGGAAAAAATTCCTTCTTGACCCCAGAATGGCAGTCAGATTTCTCCTTGGATCAAGTTGGTTGCGTCAGTGAGTTGGGTGGTAGGCTTCCCTAAATAGAACGTTTTAAGGGAGCGTTTGAAGGAAGAGAAGTTAGGGGAAAGTCTGACAGTACGAGGGAGAGCGTTCCAGAGAGTGGGGGCTGGGCGTGAGAAATCCTGCAGTCTATCATGGGAAGAGGTGATGTGGGGAGAAGCTAGGCGCAGGTCGCGGTTTGACCTTAGGGAGCGGGCTGGGGTGTATTTGGTGATTAGTGAGGACAGGTAGTGGGGAGCTGAGTTAGTGAGGGTTTTGTAGGCAAGGATAAGGATTTTGAACTTAATTCTGCAGTGGATGGGGAGCCAGTGAAGGGACACAGAGGGGAGTGGCAGAAACAGAGCGGTGGGTGAGGTGGATTAGCCTGGCAGAGGCGTTCAGGATGGATTGTAGGGGGAAAGGCGGGACAGAGGGAGGCCAGATAAGAGATTATTGCAAGTCAAATTGGGAGATTACCAGGGCGTGTATGAGTTGTTTTGTGGTGACAGCGGTAAGAAATGGCCGAATTCTGGAAATATTACGCAGTTGGTATCGGCAGGAGGAGGAAAGATACTGGATGTGGGGGATGAAGGAAAGCGCAGAGTCAAGTGTAACTCCAAGACAGCGAACTTGGTTTGATGGGGAGATGGTGATACCCTCCACCGTGATAGAGAAGTCAGGAGGTGGGGAGGCATTGGAGGGAGGAATAAGTAGGAGCTCAGTCTTTGACATGTTGATCTTTAGGTGGTGGGAGGCCATCCAGGAGGAGATTCCAGATAAGCAGTCACTGACGGGAGGGAATCGGAGGACAGGAAGAGGGAGAGGCGGTTGAAGACTAGTTTTTCTAAGTATGCGCTCAGCGCGTCCTCCCGCAGGAAGCGCTGGCTGCGGAGGACGCGTGCTGAGCGTGTCCTCCCTTTGCAGCCAGCGATCGGCCGGATTCCGGCCGATTGCTGTGCCCCCCGGTGCTGGCTGACATCCTTGATGTCAGCCCGGCACTCCGGGACCATCGCGGCAGCGCAATGACATCTATTTCAGGCGCCCCTCCCGCGAGGAAGGTGCCTGAAAGGGAGGGGGAGAGGGGACCTCTCTCCCTCCCGATCGCCGGGGACAAGAGTTTAAAGTCAGGCACCGTTTGGAAGGGCTCGGCCCTTGGAGGCCGGAATCACGATTTGGCGCCGAAAAGCGATCCTCTCCCGGGGCTGGCCGACATCTGGGATGTCGGCCAAGCTTCCGGGAACTCCGACGACTGGCGTCATCGTGCATAGCGTGATTACGTCAGTCCTGGAGTTAAGCCCTTGCTGCCACCAATGGTGGAGATAGGGGTTACAATGAACCCCCTATCTTCTGATTCGTGGCAGCTAGGAGTTGATGTCTGATATCGTTGTATCGGCCAGAGCATGGCCTTTCCAACGATATCATACATGACCATGGTAAAAGTTGTAAAAAAATAAATTATAGGTTTTTTTTAAATTTGTTTTGTTAATGCAGCAATATTGTTACCATTTAATTTATAATGTGAACAACGATGCTGCACGGATTTTTGTATGGGGTGCGTTTGTTAAAAATCGCGTGATTTTCCCAAAAAAATTTAATGAGTCCCCATTTCTAATTTTTTTAACAAGTGCAACCCATAGAAAATAAACCGTAAACGATGGCATGTTAAAATGTGATAAAAAAACACTTTACACGTTGTAAATTGAAAATTAAAATATTATTGCATTTTTTGTTATAACATACAGACAGGACATGATGCATAGAAATGATATATTATGAATCTGCCGAAAAGAACGATATATAATATGTCTGGGTCATAATAAAATATGGCTTGAAAACACATTTAAACATGAACGAAACCGGTAAAAATGAGCTCAGCACACAGGCGTGAAATGCCTCAGCAGCGAAAGGGTTTATGCTATTTACAGGTATTTATAAAGCGCTTTCATGCGCTTTGTTTTTCTCATTCTTTTTAGCACTTGTTCCTCACGGTGTGGCAATGGCCATAGAATGGGCTCTATTTGCATCCAATACACACAATGAAATAAAATAGCATCACCATGAGGTACCACTGCGTGTGTGGTTACGAGTATCAGATTTCATTCAGCTGCCAGCTCTTCTCTCTGGTAGGCTAGACAACACATTACACCCTCTGCAGAAGTTTCTACACATTCCCTACTCCACCCATTACCTCTTCACTACTGTTTTATCCTATACCACAGCTGTAAAGAGGATGGTCATAAGATTTTGGCAAATGTTGCATCATGGGAAAACTCCAGTTCCCCCCCCCCTGTTGATGGCCTAAAAGTCCCAGAATTATGTGAATGCAATAGATGGCCAAAGAATCAGGGAAGTTGCAATTTAGAGACATGGAAGGGGGAGGGCGTAGATTTTGACAGTTCTTATCGAGATGCTCCCTAATTGCTAAACTGACTATTTATAAAGAATTTTACCAGGAAGGATACATTGAGATTTCTCTCATTTTCAAGTATGTCCTGGGTTCAAGAATCTGCCAATATTTTGGGCCGATTTTTTTTTTTTTTAACTTATCGGTATTATAGTCCCTGATAGTGCCGATTCGTACTGGCTGCTCCACAGTGCGTGTCAGTCACTGCGAAGCGCATGCGATGCTCTCGTTCCTTTGCAGGAGAAGCCGACCAATGAGGAGCTGCGCCGCCCACCACATGGTCCTCCTTGCGTCAGCACTCGGCATATCCGGAAACCCTGCATGCGGATCTCGGAGAGAGCAGGGTAAGATCCGGTCACCGCCCCCTGAAATGTGTTGTGCTGGCTGCCTGTTCCTGTTGAAATTACAGCCAGGGCAGAGGTGGATAAGCAGGCGGCTGCTGCTGGGGCAAAAGAATATCTATAATGAGCTGGGGCAAAAGAATATCCATAATGAGCTGGGGCAGAAGAATATCCATAATGAGCTGGGGCAAAAGAATATCCATAATGAGCTGGGGCAAAAGAATATCCATAATGAGCTGGGGCAAAAGAATATCCATGAGCTGGATTTCAAAAATTTAAGCGCACAGAATATCGGCCCCTGATATCGGTTATCGCCTGAGAGACGGACGATAATCGGTATCGGCCTGGAAAAAAACATATTGGTCTATCCCTAATACGGAGTTCTGAAAGGTGTGTAATATATATTTTACACACATTTCAAAACTCATCAGTATGTATACATACACACTACAGCCCTCAGTGTGTGTGTATATACATACATATACACACTGAGGGCTGCAATGTGTGTAAGTATGTATATACACACACACACATTGCAGCCCTCTGTGTGTGGGAATTATATATATATATATATATCAGTGGCAAGACAAAGTATGTGAACCCTTTGGGATTACGTGGAGTTTTGCATGAATTGGTCATAAAATGTGCTCTGATCTTCATCTAAGTCACGACAATTTGAAAAAACACAGTCTGCTTAAAATAATACAACACAAACATTATAGGTTTCAATGTGTTAATTGAACAGAACATGTAAACATTCACAGTGCAGGGTGGGAAAAGTATGTGAACCCCTAGCCTATTGACTTCTCCAAGAGCTAATTGGAGCCAGGAGTGAGCCAACCTTGAGTCCAATCAGTGTGATATTATTGGATGTGTTGCTGAAAGCTGTCCTGCCCTTTAAAAACATACACCAGTTTTGCGTTTACTGGTTTCAAGAAGCACTGCCTGATGTGAACCATGCCTCGCTTGTCTTGCATGAAGCTGGAAAGGGTTAAAGTATCTCCAAAAGCCTTGATGTTCATGTGTCCACGGTAAGACAGACGGTCTACAAATGGAGAAAGTTCAGCACTGTTGCTACTCTCCCTAGGCGTGGTCGTCCTGTAAAGATGACTGCAAGAGCATGGCGCAGAATGCTTAATGAGGTAAAGAAGAATCCTAGAGTGTAAGCTAAAGACTTACAGAAATCTCTGGCACATGCTAACATTAATGTTTTCCTTATTGTAGAGGTATCAACAAAAAACAAGAATGGAGTACATGGCAGGACACCATTGCTGTCGAAAAAGAATATTGCAGCACGTTTGAAGTTTGTAAAAGAGCACTTGGATGTTCCACAGCACTACTGGCAAGATATTCTGTGGACAGATGAAACCAAAACTATGTGTGGAGAAAAAAAAGGCACAGCACACCAACATCAAAACCTCATCCCCACTGTAAAACATGGCAGAGGGAGCATCATGGTTTGGGGCTGCTTTGCGGCCTCAGGGAGCCTGGACGGATTGTTGTCATTGATGGAAAAATGAATTCCAGAGTTTATCAAGACATTTTGCAGGAAAACGTAAGACCATCTGTCTGTCAACTGAAGCTCTGCAGAGGATGGGTGATGCAACAGGACAATGACCCAAAGCATACAAGTAATTCAACAAAAGAATGGCTTCAACAAAACAAAATACGCCTTCTGGAGTGGCCCAGTCAGAGTCCTGACCTCAATCCGATTGAAATGCTGTGGCATGACCTTAAGAGAGCGATTCACACCAGACCCCAAGAATATTGCTACACTGAAACAGTTTTGTGAAGAGGAGTGGTCCAAAATTACTCCAGATTGTTGTGCAGGTCTGATCTGCAACTACAGGAAACGTTTGGTTGAGGTTATTGCTGCCAAAGGAGGGTCAACCAGTTATTTAGTCCAAAAGGTTCACATACTTTTTCCACCCTGCACTGTAAATGTTTACATGTTCTGTTCAATAAAAACATTGAAACCTATAATGTTTGTATTGTATTATTTTAAGCAGACTGTGTTTTTCAAATTGTTGTGCCTTAGATGAAGATCAGAGCACATTTTATGACCAATTCATGCAAAACTCCATGTAATCCCAAAGGGTTCACATACTTTTTCTTGCCACTGTATATACATATACACACAAATAGTGTTTAATTAGAGGTCTTTATTCATAACAGCCTAGAGAGGCAGCATCACATGTATCTGATGCTGCCTCTCTAGGCTGTTATGAATAAAGACCTCTATTTAAACATTATTTTGTTGAAATTATTTTTCTTATCAGGACAAGTAGATCGTCCAGAGGGACAAGTAGATTGGACTACCACTTAGTCCGTTGTACAAGTCGATTTTTTTTTTTTTTTAAATTTCCACACCCCTGAGTTAGTAAAGTGGTGAATACATTACTTACATATAACATCTTTGTTGATTTCTTTAACGTGAACCATATTAACCATGTGACTAGGCTAGCTTGAATCATTGAACATTATAGGTACAGAAACACCTTCAGCTCTTAAGTATCAGCCCCAGTAGAAAATATACAAATATGATATCTATTTTATCTCCAGGTTATCAAAGCAATGCATTGTGCTGTGTCGTTCCACTGAGAGATTAAATATCTACCTGGTTTTACCAAACGATCAATTAGAGTGCCTTTGTGATATAATTTACTGTTTATTCAATTAAAACCACTTGCATTGAAAACAGCAGAAGGCTCGCTAATAAATTAAAATCTATTTTAGTAGAGAGATTCAATGCCTCGGGACAGGGCAAAAGGCCAAAGCGACTCATATGAACTTAAAATGTAAATTATCTCGAAATAATGAAGATGGACATTTGAAAAATAAAATATGTTACGTCTTTCAAATTCACAAAACCAAACTTATTTTATGGGAAGATTTTGAAGTAAAATAATTGAATACTCATTAATTTATCTGTGTTTGTATCCCCAAATGCAGCATGGAATTCTACACAAGACATGCAAATTAGGTGCACAACCTTCCACTTCTTTGCTGCTTAATGTGACACTACTCATGCCTGGGCAATGCCATACTAAGGGCTATATTACATTCTTCACGTAAAAAGCCTTGCGCAAAGCGAAAATCTTTGTGCCAAGCGTTAAACTTGTGCTCAAAATCACTGCTGGAATTACAATCCTCACGACTTTTTTCTTCCGTTGATTAATTGCACTCGCAAACAGGACGCGCACAAATGCAGTTTTTTGCACCCATTCAGCCAATCAAAATGAAGAAACACACTTAAACGCAATTGAATTGCGTGTGCCAGAGGCATCGGAGACGGGTTCTGCGTCTATGATGCAAAATGAGCACATATTGATTAATATATTAATAAAGGATTTTACCAGGAAGATAATTGAGATCTCTCGTTTTTAAGTATGCTACAGTAATAATACACACACACACCCGCCATCATCCATTATATTGTTGCTGCATTACTTTTTATGGGCTGTTTTTTTGGGGGTTAGCCAGGTTGTTCAGATACTGTTAGCACCAGCTTTTAGGAGTTGCTAAAATTATGCGCGCAAAGGCTATGCGGTAATTACCGCAAATAGATTGTAATACCATCCTCGTACCAGCGCACATTCGCATTTTGCGCTCACAATGTTAAGTATAGGACGCGTGCAGTACAGTAAGCTCGCACAGGTTCACCCGCAGTAGACGATTGCGCGCGGTTGTTGCGCTGACTATGTAATACGGAATTTGGCGCAAATGATTTTACCCCTCACGTTAATGTTTTTTTGCGCTGGCGCAAACGTTTGCGTGAAGATTGTAATTTAGCTCTAAAAGCTTTATGCATTTGATGGAGATATGCAACAGCACAATGCAGCAGATTCAGATTTGGTAGCTGTCTGAAATAGCATCACTGACAATCGCAATCCTAATTTTGTGTAACTATTTTTCACAATAAACTATAGTCTCCCTTATAGGGATTGCAAATAAAATAAATTTAGTTGTCCATCTCAAAACACAATATGACATTATAAATCCATCAGTTCCATTCACCCTACCACTGTGTTTAGGACAGAAAAGTATGGCTTGGTGGGTGTGTTCATTAATAACATGTCAATTAGTGATTAAACTTGCTGTACCACTTTCAAAACTCAATTCCACAGATTGAATTCTTCCTGGTTTTGGAAGAGAGCTCACACCTCCTGCAGCCAGCTAGTGGGATACAGCATTAACTCTAACTCTTCTAAATACATTTTCTTGCATTATCAAAAAAAATATAGCTTGGCAAATTAATTTGTTCTAGAAGTCAACCCTGTGCTTGGAGGTTAGTGGTTGTATCAATCTATCCATGTGCCTGTAACATGTAGTAAAGTTTTGTAGGGGCAGGATAGAACACATAATGCTACAGTGCAATAAATAGAAGATGAGGAGGGCATGCATGTAAATAATGCTTATAACTAAGAATCACAGACCTGTGTTCCAGGTGCAGTGGTTGTTCTGGAATCTCCTCCTTTTCTGATCTTTACTTTGTCAGCCTTCAAAGAGACGAGCATGAAGCTTACTTCATAAATATAAGGGAAAAAAATTACATGAAAACAACAGCCATCTGTTACCCATCCCCCTTCACCTTCGTCACTATATGTCTCCATCCCAACCAATCCACATGAACCAAGTGCCCACCCACAGGCCGGCCTTCAAATTGTACTTTAGCAAGTGCAAAGCAAATGTCAGTTACTAGCCCTGTCACCTTCTATACAGCAGTTTGTTGCTGTGACGGGACGGCCGCCACTACGCTGTAGCGCAGTACAACAGTTCAAGTGTTTATTTATTTGTGTGTTATTAAAAGTTCGTTAGCCCTTATTTTTATAAGTACCCAATGTGATTTTCCCCGTTTTTATATATATGCCAGTTAACTAAAGATTTCTGATGTCTGTGTGTTATTCCCTGTATAGTGTAGATCTCTGTATTAGTACCTGCTATTGTGTAAATTCTCTCAGTAAGAGATTCCTTTTGTTTACGTGCTTTCTCTTCCCCCATTCTCCATTGTTTGAAGGTCCTGGGTAGTTAATCTGATTTGTGCAGTTATCTGCTTGATTGTATGTAAATGAGGTTGGTGGTTGAGTGTATCTCTGTGTTGTGTAATAAACAGTCAGTTCTATTCTGACCAAGCTTGAAGTCACGACTCATGTTTTGGAGTACCAGGAATCTTCTGCCCGCTGTGCCAAGGAAAGGCTCCAGGTCTACAGCTTCGGCTTATTTCTGGGGGTGCTAGTCAGGCTCTCTATAGGCACGGGCCTTGAGCTGCGGCTAAGGTACAAGAGAAAGGTGTGAGAGTCACGAGGAGAAACTGGGTGTCCAGCGAGGAAGCAGCATTTGGCAAATGTGACCCTGTCCGAGTACAGAGATCTGTTACATTGGTGGCAGCGTGTGGGATGCTTCCTACAGTCTAAGGACATCCAAAGCATCACCAGGATTCGATATCCAGACGGTGCGGCAGAAGCGGAAGATGGCAGCAGTCACAGGAGCAGCGTACTGGGAGAGGTTGCAAGAGGTACAGGCAAACCATCGTGGACCTATAACAGAGGAGACTCAGCTGAACTGGGCTGATACAGCACGTTGGCTACTCTGGCACGAGGCGCTGGACAGAGAGCAGCGCTGCCAGAACAAGATCCTCCCCTCATCCCAAGCAAGGTACCTGAAGAGGATAGAATTGCGTGAGGCGTTGGTGGATAAACAACGCAACCAGAATTGGCCGACTGATCTGGCTTGTCTGGTTTATGAAGAGACACGGCTGGAGGACAGCTACGAAGCCCTGCGATGGTATGTAGTCCAGATGGGAACTGAGAGCATGGACAATAACAGACCGACAAAAGGCTTTGGCTACGGCGGCCCGGGACTGTTATTTGAGAGAATGTTCAGAGACCCAGATTTCGGAGATGACACGGAGTGGAGATGGGAAGCGATTGCAGAGTACAGAGAAAACCTGCTAAACCTGCTAAAACCTGCTAAACCACCTACGTGTGGTGGATACAAGACGATTTGGAGCCGTTAGCCAGCAAGGAGTGGAAGCTGGAGAATTTGTACAAGAGACTGCTAGACCTCGGTCAGCAGGTAAGCCAGACTCACCATGAGAAGCTCTGCACAGAGAAGCAGACAGAGGAGCTGACAATAGTACAGAATGCCTCCTCTCTTTGGGCAGCAGAGGATTTTTGCCCTACAGTGGTGGATGGGACTGCGGTCTCCACCGATGTGACCCAGAGGGACATTTGTGCAATGTCGAGGGAGGAATGCCTTGCGACAGTGGGCGAGACTAAAGACCCTACTAGCAGTTTACTGGGATGCATGGCAGATGGGCCCCAGTGTGCTCCCAGCCAAGGAGAGCTGGGGAAGCTTGAAGGCCTTGATGTGTCTGGGCCAGCTATAGACTCTGGAGTTGTCGAGGAGATTGGAATATTTCCCACAGTATTGTCAGGATGTGAGACAGTTGCCCCAGATCCCCAAGTTATGATGTCGCCAGAGCCGGTGAGCAGGGAGAACAGCTTGCTGGAGTTGGTGATTCATGAGGACAAAACGGTTCCCCCAGGTGTAGTGTGTCATGTCTCAGCCTTGCCCCCTGCTGGTGGTAGCAGGGATTCCTGTTTGTTTTTGTTTTCAGGCTGCAGGCCATCTGTTGGGCTTATTGGTCTGCGGTCACATGACCTGATCTGCACTATATGTAGGACCAGGATTCCCCTTGATCCTTTGGACCAGGATAGTCTTTCTTGCCTAGTCCCTGTGTGCTGGTTAACTTTGATATTCTGTGTATGACCTCTGGCTCATGTGTTTAGGATCTCTCTCTTGTCTGACCCCTCTAGTTATGATATTCTGTGTATGACCTTTGGCTCTTGTATTTGGATCTCTCTTCTGTCTGTCCCCTGTACCGTGCTTATTTATCCGTGTATACCTGCATTCATTGTATGTCTGGTTTATGTTTTATACACCTTGCAGACCTAGCTTAGTTACTATTTCGAGACCACCTTTCAAGGATCTCAGTCAGGGCTTAGGGATCTTTTTTGTTTCTGTTAATATCTTGGTTTGTTCCCTGGAATCTGTATACCTGCATTCATTGTATGTCTGGTTTATGTTTTATTCACCTTGCAGACCTAGCTTAGTTACTATTTCGAGACCACCTTTCAAGGATCTCAGGGCTTCGTGATCTTTCTAATTCCTGTAATATCCTGGTTTGTTCCCTGGAATCTGTATACCTGCCCTTAAGGCTTCAATCTCTGCAGATTGGGGGCTCCCGTTACATTATCCTGGTCCCATAATAGAAGCTGGCAGGTATGTCTCATATGTATGAAGCTGTATTGAACTTGGTGCTTGCTATGCTGAAAGAGCTGCAGAGGTTAATGGAGGCTCTGAGCCTATCACCTGCTGCAGCTAACGATGCAGCACCACCCTGCACTACTTGCAAACCCATGTCTGAGAAGGAAAGACGCAGGTTGTATGGTCTCTGTTTTTATTGTGCAGATCCAAATCACACTATTGAACATTGTGTATTAAAACCTGTTAAGCAATGGCAGGGGAACCATGTATCCAGGTATCGCTATGGAGGTACTGGTCAGTGGCGTCACTAGGGTCGGTGTCACCCGGTGCGGTAATTTATGGTGTCACCCCCCCCCCCCGAGTTTTTCAGATTTTTTTTTTTAACTACTCTTACTCCTAAATCAGTACTCCCATATAACACTGAATGCTCATACACACAGCGCACATTACTGTGAGGTTTATTGCTGTGGAGCTCTCTCATATGCTCACACAACTTTTTGCCAACTGCCAGCAAGTACGTTGCCTGTTCGAAGGCAGTGAAAGCACACATGGATATATATTGCCCCCAGCAGCTCTGGATATATATTGCCCCCAGCAGCTCACCCATGGATATATATTGCCCCAGCTCACATATGGATATATTGCGCCTCAGCTCACATATGGATATATTGCGCCTCAGCTCACACATGGATATATTGCCCCAGACCAGCTCACACATGGATATATTGCCCCAGACCAGCTCACACATGGATATTGCCCCAGCTCTCATGGATATTGCCCCCAGCACACATGGATATGCCCCAGCTCCTCTCATGGATATTGCCCCAGCTCCTCTCATGTATATACTGCCCCAGCTGCTCTCATTGATAATGCTCCAGCTGCTCTCATGGATTTTGCCCCAGCTCATGGATATACTGCCCCAGCAGCTCATGGATATACTGCCCCAGCAGCTCATGGATATGCCCCAGCAGCTCATGGATATGCCCCAGCAGCTCATGGATATGCCCCAGCTCATTGATATGCCCCCAGCTCCTCATGGATATGCCCCAGCACCTCATGGATATGCCCCAGCACCTCATGGATTTGCCCCAGCACCTCATGGATTTGCCCCAGCTCCTCATGGATATGCCCCAGGCCCCCATGGATTTGCCCCAGCTCCTCATGGATTTGCCCCAGCAGCTCATGGATTTGCCCCAGCTCCTCATGGATTTGCCCCAGCAGCTCATGGATTTGCCCCAGCTCCTCATGGATTTGCCCCAGCAGCTCATGGATTTGCCCCAGCTCCTCATGGATTTGCCCCAGCAGCTCATGGATTTGCCCCAGCTCCTCATGGATAATGCCCCAGCTCCTCATGGATATGCCCCAGCACCTCATGGATTTGCCCCAGCACCTCATGGATTTGCCCCAGCTCCTCATGGATATGCCCCAGGCCCCCATGGATTTGCCCCAGCTCCTCATGGATTTGCCCCAGCAGCTCATGGATTTGCCCCAGCTCCTCATGGATAATGCCCCAGCTCCTCATGGATAATGCCCCAGCTCCTCATGGATTTGCCCCAGCAGTTTATGGATTTGCCCCAGCTCCTCATGGATTTGCCCCAGCAGCTTATGGATTTGCCCCAGCTCCTCATGGATTTGCCCCAGCAGCTCATGGATTTGCCCCAGCTCCTCATGGATTTGCCCCAGCAGCTTATGGATTTGCCCCAGCTCCTCATGGATTTGCCCCAGCAGCTTATGGATTTGCCCCAGCTCCTCATGGATATGCCCCAGCAGCTTATGGATTTGCCCCAGCAGGTTATGGATTTGCCCCAGCACCTCATGGATACTGCCCCAGCTCCTCATGGATTTGCCCCAGCAGCTCATGGATTTGCCCCAGCTCCTCATGGATTTGCCCCAGCAGCTCATGGATTTGCCCCAGCTCCTCATGGATTTGCCCCAGCAGCTCATGGATTTGCCCCAGCTCCTCATGGATTTGCCCCAGCAGCTCATGGATTTGCCCCAGCTCCTCATGGATAATGCCCCAGCTCCTCATGGATATGCCCCAGCACCTCATGGATTTGCCCCAGCACCTCATGGATTTGCCCCAGCTCCTCATGGATATGCCCCAGGCCCCCATGGATTTGCCCCAGCTCCTCATGGATTTGCCCCAGCAGCTCATGGATTTGCCCCAGCTCCTCATGGATAATGCCCCAGCTCCTCATGGATAATGCCCCAGCTCCTCATGGATTTGCCCCAGCAGTTTATGGATTTGCCCCAGCTCCTCATGGATTTGCCCCAGCAGCTTATGGATTTGCCCCAGCTCCTCATGGATTTGCCCCAGCAGCTCATGGATTTGCCCCAGCTCCTCATGGATTTGCCCCAGCAGCTTATGGATTTGCCCCAGCTCCTCATGGATTTGCCCCAGCAGCTTATGGATTTGCCCCAGCTCCTCATGGATTTGCCCCAGCAGCTTATGGATTTGCCCCAGCAGCTTATGGATTTGCCCCAGCACCTCATGGATACTGCCCCAGCTCCTCATGGATTTGCCCCAGCAGCTCATGGATTTGCCCCAGCTCCTCATGGATATGCCCCAGCAGCTTATGGATTTGCCCCAGCAGGTTATGGATTTGCCCCAGCAGCTCATGGATTTGCCCCAGCTCACCTCCTGGTCCTGGTCCCAGCACATGGATAGCGGCCCAGGCAGCACCTCTCCGCCGTGTTTTTCGCTCCTTCTGAGCGTCCGGCGGCACGCAGCTTGGGCGCTCGTCTGGGGGAGCCACGTGACCAGCCGCGATTGGCTGGTGACGTATTTCCTCCAGGCGAGCGCCGAAGCTGCGTGCTTCGGACGCTCGCACGGAGCGAATACGCGGCGGTGGCGGGCGGTGGGTGAGACACCCGCCCTTAGGGTGACGGTGTCACCCTAAAGGCGGGTGTCACCTGGTGCGGGCCGCACCCACCGCCCCCACGTTACGACGCCACTGGTACTGGTGTGTCCTCCATAGGCATCCAGACTGGCAGAATAGCCACCTCAAATCTGTTGAATCATGGGATCACTATGCCCTCGTCTCACAGTGAGGTTGCAGTGTCTCCGGTTGGGAATGCTATGCCAGCCATGTCTGTATCCACTGGCACGCTGCCAGCCATGTCTGTATCCACTGGCACGCTGCCAGCCATGTCTGTATCCACTGGCACGCTGCCAGCCATGTCTGTATCCACTGGCACGCTGCCAGCCATGCCTGTTCTCACTGGTAATGAAAAGCCAGCCATGCCTGTTCCCACTGGCAATGAAATGCCAGCCATGTCTGTATCTACTGGCACGAAGCCAGCCATGTCTGCTTCCCCTGGCACGAAGCCAGCCATGTCTGTTCCCACTGGCAATGAAAAGCCAGCCATGTCTGTATCTACTGGCACGAAGCCAGCCATGTCTGTATCTACTGGCACGAAGCCAGCCATGTCTGTATCTACTGGCAATGAAAAGCCAGCCATGTCTGTTTCCCCTGGCACGAAGCCAGCCATGTCTGTTTCCCCTGGCACGAAGCCAGCCATGTCGGGTACTGACAATATGTCATTCGTGATGCCTGAGGCTGGCACCTTGCCAGTGGTGTCCGGGACAAGCTGTATGTCAGCAATGACAGCTGCGCCCATGTTAGGCGAGACAGCTGCACCCAGGTTAGACGAGACAGCTGTGACCACGTTTTGTTATGAGGCCGACGTGCCTGGATTGGCACATGAGACCACTGTGCCCTTGCCCCACAGTGAGTCCAGTGTTGTCCCCACCATTGTCAAGCCTTGTGAGGTGGTCACAAAGTCTACGTCTTGCTCAAAGAGAAGACAGGAAAAGGTGATCAACCCTAGCCAATCTGGTTCTGAAACTTCCACACTCTGTTCTGGTTCCAGTGATACTACACCCTCTAAGTCCGAGGTTGCCTTACTCCGCACAGTAATCAGGGAAATCCAGCAAGCTGGTGGTTTGAAGGGTACTATGATCCCCAAATCACATTGTGTTCCCAAGGGATATATACGGACGCCCTCTGGCTCTTTGATGCGTGAGACGCACTGGGTAGTGCTCCAGAGACACCCTGGCATTCTGCAAGGGCTGTTGGAAGAGTCTGATTCAGATGATCCACAATATACTCCTCCTGGGGAGAGGTGTAAGACTGTTGTGGCGCCAACTGTACCATGTCCTGGTGATGTCCCATATCCTGAGAGTTTACCAGTCATGCACACACCCTGTACTGTATCGGTCGGGGCCATGTCTAATGGCAAGGTCATTGTCTCTGGGGCAGACAGTAAGTCCACTGTGTCTAGTGGTTCCACTGTGAGATGTAATATACAATCTCAGGGCAAGACTACTGTCACTGGATCTGGCAGTACCTCTATTGCCTCTATGTTCTATGGTGTGGACAGAACACCTAGATCACTGCCCAGGAGACGCAAGAAGGTGACTAACCGTAACC
The DNA here is from genome assembly GCA_009667805.1 of Leptobrachium leishanense. NCBI lineage: Eukaryota > Metazoa > Chordata > Amphibia > Anura > Megophryidae > Leptobrachium > Leptobrachium leishanense. The sequence continues at coordinate 251,854,275 of CM019065.1, forward strand.
AACCTGGGACTGATGATTCACTCCGTTCAAGGTCCAAGGTACTCATGCCGTCGGACCCTCGGGTGCGAGACTCTAGCCTGGTTGCCGAGGGTTGTGTACGGGCCTCTAATGGTGCAGTGATCTGCAGAGAGGACCTGGAGGTTTATGAAAGAGCTTTGCTTGCTCAGGCACATACTGACTACTCTGAGTCTGAGTGGGATTCCAATGGGTACTGGTGACTGTTGGTCTTATCCGTTTTCATGCCGTCCATGTTTTCTTTCTTGGGTGCCCAGGAGGTCACCCGTAAGGGAGGGGGTTATGTCACGTCTCAGCCTTGCCCCATGCTGGTGGTAGCAGGGATTCCTGTTTGTTTTTGTTTTCAGGCTGCAGGCCATCTGTTGGGCTTATTGGTCTGCGGTCACATGACCTGATCTGCACTATATGTAGGACCAGGATTCCCCTTGATCCTTTGGACCAGGATAGTCTTTCTTGCCTAGTCCCTGTGTGCTGGTTAACTTTGATATTCTGTGTATGACCTCTGGCTCATGTGTTTAGGATCTCTCTCTTGTCTGACCCCTCTAGTTATGATATTCTGTGTATGACCTTTGGCTCTTGTATTTGGATTTCTCTTCTGTCTGTCCCCTGTACCGTACTTATTTATCCGTGTAATACCTGCATTCATTGTATGTCTGGTTTATGTTTTATACACCTTGCAGACCTAGCTTAGATACTATTTCGAGACCACCTTTCAAGGATCTCAGTCAGGGCTTAGGGATCTTTTTTGTTTCTGTTAATATCTTGGTTTGTTCCCTGGAATCTGTATACCTGCATTCATTGTATGTCTGGTTTATGTTTTATTCACCTTGCAGACCTAGCTTAGTTACTATTTCGAGACCACCTTTCAAGGATCTCAGGGCTTCGTGATCTTTCTAATTCCTGTAATATCCTGGTTTGTTCCCTGGAATCTGTATACCTGCCCTTAAGGCTTCAATCTCTGCAGATTGGGGGCTCCCCATCACCCTATAGGGGGCTCACCGTTACATAGTGCTGGCGTCAGAGCCTGGTGCAGCCAGGCCCTGCCTGCATTTGGATAGCCTGGATCTCTGGGAAGAAAACAGCCCCACACTGCCAGCATTGCTCTACACAGCCCCAGGTGAGGAGCCAGCAATGGAGTCGAGTGCCAGTGTTCTCTGGAATCAACCACAGGGGGCTGTGGTTTACTTTCATGTGCCCCCTGGATACTGGGCAGCCGGCTCAGATCCCCGACCCTTTTCTTCAGAGACATCAACTGCCCCCCATGCTTTCCAGCAGCTGACTGCAATACCCGGAGATGGGACAGCTGGCATTTCTCCCAAGTGGCGGGCACAATCTAAGGGAGCTGCTGGGGATGGCTCGGTGAGTAACTCTCTAGTATATGTGTGTGGCCCTGGCACTGGAGAGATGTCCTCAAGCAGTGCTGCAGGAATGTTGACTCCTGTATGGCCCCTGATGGAATATGGGGAGGGGATGAATGCATCCATGGTTGTGGACTGGACCGCATGGTCAATGAAAAGAAACAAACTTTTTGGGACTTGGGTTCAGACTAACACACTCACAGACGCGTTTGGGATCTGGTGCCTGGTTAGTCTCCTGCAAATGAGGGAGATATGTGATAGAACACAATGTCGTTGTGCTACTTGGAGGGGCTGTGTGCTAGCCTCCTGCCTACAGACTATGGCCTGTGAAAGAGACTATTGGGGGACTGGTGGACCTTTTAAAGATATTTGGTGGGGGCCATGGACATCCCCAAGCGGACCCGAAGAGGGTCTCACCGGGTCTGCCATCTGGTAACTTGGGGGAGATATGTGACGGGACGGCCGCCACTACACTGTAGCGCAGTACAACAGTTCAAGTGTTTATTTATTTGTGTGTTATTAAAAGTTCGTTAGCCCTTATTTTTTTTTTTTTTTTGTATTCAAAATTTTTATTTTGAAATATGTCATCATACAAATAAACGTAGAGTGAGGGCCTCGCAGGGCCGCTCATGGTCATCTGCAATAGCACAGCATAAAGAAAACAACGAAAAACAGTATCTTGAAGAGTCAGCAGTGAATCATAAAAGTAAACAATAAATGTTCTCGCAGGGTCAAACAGTAAACATCACTGAAGAGTAAGTTAGGGGGTGGGGAGGTGGACACACACACTAAGAAGTGCTCCAGGACCCAAAAAAAAAAAAAAAAAAAAAGGGGGGGGATGGAAAAGGTGGCAAAAGCCAAATGTGTGACTGTCCTGGCATGCTCCCGAAGTTCCGAGGTACCGTAGGAGGCCATGGACATGTGCAGGTCACAAAGGCCGGGGTACGTGAGGGCCAAATGCGGCAGACAGAGCCATGGTGGCCGTCACAGTGGCACGCCCCAAGTTGCCCCAATGCCAAAAAAGAAAAAAAGGGGGGGTGGAGGAAGAGGGTCTGTAGCACGAGGTGGTGTGGTGAAAAATATAATAAAAATGTAAAAAAAAAAAAACAACATGGGAAAGGGGTGAGAAAAGGGTGTGAAATGGGGACATAGAAGGGGGAACAGCTAGGGACCATCATAGTCCAAAGAAAGTCAGCAGAGGTACAGGAGTCCTCAATAAAACGGAACAGCCACGGGGGGGTGGACATCGGGAGGGGAGAAACAACAGCATCAAAGTCATCGAGCAAATTTAGGAAAAAAAGAAAGAAAAACTCAGCCGAAATATCCCCAGCCGAAAGAGTCCCATCAGCCCGTATCCCGGAAGGGGGGTGAACGCAAGGCAGGCAGGGCGCTGCAAGATGGGTCATAACATACAGCCCAAGCCGGTCCGACTGCAGGGAGCAAGGCTGGCGTCACCAGTAAGCCCCAGGCCTCCAAAACAGCCTCATTGCCGGTATCCTTCGCAGGTCTCCAGCGGATAGTCTTCGCGGTCTGACTTGCCAGAGCCACCATCTCCCGGAGCACGCAGGTTGCCATCTCACCTCCCGTGTTTGGGCGGACAGTCGTCCTCGTGGGCTGAGACTCCAAAGCTGGTGTCCTGGCCGGGACGCAGCTTACAACACAGCTCCGCTCGCAGCAGGCGAACAGGCCCCAGCGCAGCTTCTGGCTGTGGTATCCTCTACCACCTCCACCCGAGTGGTCCTCAACTCTCGGCAGTCCCGCAGCGCGGACATCATTCGGCACCAGACGCCTCTGGTAAGCGGGCCATCCGCATCCTCCCCCTCCAACAACCGCAAACAGGCATCTAGGCCTGAAAGAACAACATCCATACCTCCAGGGAGGGGGAGGGATCCACCCCGTAAATCATCAGTATATTCGCTTGTTGCCCCCGCCAGAGAGCCATCCAAGGCAGTGCGGAGGCGCGGGCCCTCCGTCCCCGCAGCCCTCAGAAGCTCACCCCGGGTACAGGCGGCAGAGTAGTCAGGTGGGGGTAACATAGGAGCCATGGGGAAGGCCGCAAGATGGCCGTCGGTGCCGCTGCTCTGCCACAGATTGTCGGCCGCTAGGCATGTCTCTGGTCCGGAGGGGGGACAAAGCGGACCCCGGACGGCACAGTTCCGGTGGCCAGCTACTTCAGCACCCCTTGTGAGAGAAATTGCCAAATTAAGAGTCATCTGGGGGTCCTTAAGAGCGGCAGACGTGTGGAGCTCCATTGAAACACGTCTGCTCCCGTCGGCAGCCGGCCACACCCCCGTTAGCCCTTATTTTTATAAGTACCCAATGGGATTTTCCCCGTTTTTATATATATGCCAGTTAACTAAAGATTTCTGATGTCTGTGTGTTATTCCCTGTATAGTGTAGATCTCTGTATTAGTACCTGCTATTGTGTAAATTCTCTCAGTAAGAGATTCCTTTTGTTTACGTGCTTTCTCTTCCCCCATTCTCCATTGTTTGAAGGTCCTGGGTAGTTAATCTGATTTGTGCAGTTATCTGCTTGATTGTATGTAAATGAGGTTGGTGGTTGAGTGTATCTCTGTGTTGTGTAATAAACAGTCAGTTCTATTCTGACCAAGCTTGAAGTCACGACTCATGTTTTGGAGTACCAGGAATCTTCTGCCCGCTGTGCCAAGGAAAGGCTCCAGGTCTACAGCTTCGGCTTATTTCTGGGGGTGCTAGTCAGGCTCTCTATAGGCACGGGCCTTGAGCTGCGGCTAAGGTACAAGAGAAAGGTGTGAGAGTCACGAGGAGAAACTGGGTGTCCAGCGAGGAAGCAGCATTTGGCAGATGTGACCCTGTCCGTGTACAGAGATCTGTTACAGTTGCCATACCGGTAGAAGATATGTTGTGGATTGCAATACTCATCACTACAAGGCAGAATTTCAGACGTACAGCATCTTGACTGCAGGTATCTGTAACACCAAAGGGGTTATTCACTAAGCCCCAAAGGGTACCGAAAGGTGAATTTCACCCTATGGTGCAGTTTGAGCAATTTGTCTATTCACAAAGCTGTATATTCTCCAAATATTGGGCATTTGACGGTGAAATAAGGTGCAGTGTGCAGCCGCTCAGCGATCGTCGCAGGTGTTCGGCAGCAGCGAAATTGTCCCATAGAGAAGTAATGGTCTGTCTATTCACAGAACGCAAACTGCACTGACATTTTCAATGCGACAGATTTAACCACTTGGCTGCTAAGGACGTGCTCAGCGCGTCCTGCCAAGTGTACCTCCTGTGGTACGGACGCGCTGAGCGCGTCCGTAGCACAGGAGGTGTCATGCCCCGCTCCGGACCACCATGCTGGGAGACATACTATACTCACCGAGGTCCATCGTGGCGCTGCTCCAAGTTCCTGGTCCGCAAGATGGAGAGAGAGACCCAAGAGGCGCCCCACGCTGCCGGCCAGATCCAAATGCTGAGAGTGGAAGCGCGCATGCGCGAGCACAAAACTCCCTAAGTAATGTAATGTCTGGTACTCTGGCACCCTCGGCAGGCTGATTAGGGGTACTGCTTGACATCTGTTCTGGAGATCCTCGTATTCCTCCCACTGACCTACCAAAAACTCAGGTACCTCAACTCCACCTACGATACCCAGGTGAAAGGTATTCCCATGATCCTTTGAACCCTATTTAAACCTGCCGCCCTTCTCAACACATTAACCAGGTTCTACTGTTGCCTTCCACTTCAGTTTTCCTAGTGCTCCTCGTATTCCTGACCACGTTGCCTTTATCTGATCATCGACCCGGATTTCCATATCGACCACGCCGCCTTCTTTTGCCCATCGACCCGGATTGCTGTATAGACCACGTTGCCCTCTTCTGCTAATCCCCCGGATTACCACAGCGACCACGCTACCACCTTCGTTACTATTTTGTTATTATTCTGGAACTTTTGTTACTTGATTTACATTCCTTTCCTATGCGCTAAGAATCCCTACTCCTCAAGAAGACCATCCCAGCTGTATCATTATAAACATAGGAACCTTACGGCCCATCTAGTCTGCCCAATTACATGGATACTTTACCTGGATTTATCTTTTGTTTAGGATAGCCTTATGCCTATCCCATGCCTGCTTAAATGCAATCACTGTTTTGGCCTCTACCACCTCTACTGGAAGGCTGTTCCATGTATCCACCACCCTCTCAGTAAAATAAAGCTTCCTGATGTTACTTTTAAACCTTTGCCCCATTGTTCTGGACTTAAGTTACTTTCCTTGTTTCACTAAAAAAAAAATATTTCTACATGGTCTGAATTCCTTACTCCTTCGGCTTGCCATTGGGTTCCATACTCATACTACACAGGGGTCTCAAACCCTGCATTACAGGAGGCAGCAATCAGCCGGGATTCTGGCAGATTGCTGGCCCCCCTGGTGTAGGCTGAGATCTAGCATGTCAGCCCGGCACTCCGGGGGGGAGAAGATAGATATCATCGCGCCGCCACAATGACATCTATTTCAGGTGCCCCCCCCCCCACGAGTGCGGAGGAGGTGCCTGAAAGGGACCTCCCTCCCGATGGCGGGGGACCAGAGGCTGAAGGCAGGCACCCTTCCAAACCATGCCTGCCTTTAATTCCTTGGGTGCCGGATCACGATTCGGCGCCGAAAAGCACCGAATTGTGATACTCTCCCGGAGCTGGCCGACATCTTGGATGTTGGCCAAGCTTCCGGGAATGCCCCCTGACGACTGGTGTCATCGTGCATAGCGCGATGACGCCAGTCCTGGAGTTAACCCCGAGCTGCCAGCAATGGTGGAGATAGCGGGTTCCAATGAACCCACTATCTCCCGATCCGTGGCAGCTAGGGGTTAAGGTTTGGTATTGCTGGATCGGCCAGAGCATGACAGGAAGTGGAGCCGCTCGCCTGGCTGTTTCATCGATCCCAGGTGAGCGACTGCACTTCCTGTCAGCGGCCGTTCTAACAGGAAGCACGCGGCCGCCGGGCGCAGAGAGGTGAGCTGGGGGCACTATCCATGAGACATGGAGGCATTAATCCATGAGACCTGGGGGCATTAATCCATGAGACCTGGGGGCAATTATATCCATGTGAACTGGGAAAATATATCCATATAACCAGTGCCGTGTATATTATTCTGGGGGTCCAGTGCTGTGTATATAATTCTGGGGGTCTGTGCCTGGATATATATAGATTATATATAAAATGCGTTAGTCCAGTTGCCAAAATCGCGAGTATATCTGTATGTAGTGATACCTTTCACTTATCAGTATAGTTTCCAGGTTACACTCTTGAAAGCTTGTCTTATAAATGTAAAGTTAACCCAATAAAAATGGTATCACCGGCTCGTCCGGCTATACTCGTGATATATATATATTTTCTTCAGGTAATAAAGGTTGTGAAATTCGTGGGTGAGTTCCCTCACTTTTTTTCCCAGGACTTGACCCCTGGATCAGTGTCATTATCGGTGTCATCAATGGATCTTTTGTGCCGGACGTCTTTGTGCATAAAATTGCATCTCTATGTGCTAAGAGTCCTGCGAGTTTCTTCTTTTTCTTGTTGATTAGCTTTTGTTGTTCCTTTTTGTAAAGGCATTCCATTTCAGTTTCCATATATTTGGCTCTTAATGGGATTTGTTGTAGGTTGAGAAACCAGCCTTAAACTAAATCTCAGGATGAACCAGCACAGACACTCCATCAGGAACCACCAGGAAAACACATATTGTACCCCAGTGGGACATCACTTCAATCTAGCAGGCCACTCCATCCAAAACCTCAGAATCAAAATCCTCAAAGGACATTTTAAAGATCACCGGGAACGCAAAACATATGAAAATGTTCACATATTTCAACAATATAAAACAAGGACTTAATATAGATTCGGGTTTTCTAACCCACTATAATAACGTCACGTAATATTCATAATTCCTATTTTTCTGTGTCTTCCCCATACTCACTGTGTTGTGTTTCTTTTTTCTTATTGCTTTCGTTCTGTCCTTTCACATTCCCTTTGAAGTGGACATGATTGCATCTTGCCTGAGACAATTAATGTTTCCTTTTTTTATTCCCCCTCTGACCATGTCATTTGGCGATGTACAACATCTAACACCCCCAACTGTGAGCCCTATGACTGTCCCAATGTTTAATTCTATTATTCTGATCAGTTAGCTTCTATACCTGACGAAGGGAGGAATCCTCTCGAAAGCTTGTACTTAAAATGTAACGTTAGTCCAATAAAAAAGGTATCACTACAGACTGCTATATATATATATACACACACACACACATTTACACACACATACATATACATATAATTTGTGGTGAAGGACTAAAAGTGAGATAAAAAGCCTCCACACTATAATAAGTGTGTTTAATATTGCAGAAGCCACCTGCACATCATAGCAATTCAAAGAATTGCATCCCAGAGCTCCTGTGCCACATTCCCCATATGCAGCAAGGAATTCTGGGTAGGATATGCAAATGACCTGTCTCACTTTTATGCATCCTGGATCTGTTATTACACAGAATATATATAATATATATATATATATTATTTTTTTCATAATTGAGAAAATATAAGTTTTTTTGTTTGATTTGTTAATGCAGCAATATTGTTCCCATTTCAATTATAATGTGAACAATGATGCTGCACTAACGATTTTTGTATGCAGTGTGTTAATAGCGACATTTTCCCCAAACAAAAATGTGACGAGTCCCCATTTCTAATTTTAAACAAGCGCACCCCATAGAAAATATAACCGCAAACGATCGCATGTTAAAAAGTGAAAAAAAAAAACACTTTACACATAATAAATTGTTGAAAATTCGAATTTTATTGCATATTTTGTTATAATATACAGACAGGACATAATGTATACATATAATAATGACATATTATGAATCTGCCAAGTCTGCCGGAAAGAACGATATATAATATGTCTGGGTCATATATCAAAATATGGCTTCAAAACACGGTTAAGCATGAGCGAAAGCGGTAAAAATGACCTCAGCACAGAGGTGTGAAATGCCTCAGCAGCGAAAGGGTTAAGTGAAATCACGGAAATTTCAATGAAATTTCAGTGCTTTGTGAATAACCCCTCAAGTCCCTACCACCACCACCACCTCCTTTGCCCCTTTACACTTGTGAATCCATTTAAAAAAAACGGAGAGCTCTATTAACTTCTTCGCGCAAACACACATTAACGCGAGGGGAAAAACACTTTGCGCAGAACGTCGTATTCCAATGTCCGCGCAAAAAATGCGCGTTAACGTCTACCACTGGTGAACCTGCGCAAACCCTTTTTCCGAGCGTAATGTAAGTTGCGCGTCCTATACTTAACATTGTCAGCGCACAAACGCATTTGCTTTGGTACAACATTCTATGCGCAAATTTTAACGGACGTTTGCGCGCATAATTTTAACATCTTAAAAGCTGGTGTTAATGGCAAATCTGAACGTCCTGGCCTAAACCAAATACTCCAGCCCGCAAAAAAAAATACAAAAAAAATACAGCAAAGTATAGTACACATTCTACGCATACCCAAACAATAAAATTGAGAGGTTGTGCGTGTTGTTATTATTATTGCAGCAGCATATATACTCACAGGGTAATTCAAAGAAATCCGAATGGCTGCCGAAAGGGAACCGAACTGAAAATCAGCATTTGTTACCTTTCTTGGCCATTCGGCTATCCAGAGAGCAGGCAATTCGCCAAATTCTGGCGAATTGCCTACACATACGGTGCCTGTTCGCGGGCAGTGAAATCCCCATAGAGAAGCAATGAGTCAGCTATTCAGAGAACAAAAAACAGCAGTGAAAGGTTCCCTAAATGCCCTGTCATTCGTTAGGTTTATTCAGGTGAATCCCATAGGCTTCAATGTTAAAAATATTCCCATTTTAATTCAATATCTAATAAACCTTTCATAATATTCTGCAGTAAAGAGTCTATTTATAGATTTAGGATAATTTTTCAGGGTTTTTTTTTTTTTTAAAAAATCCGATTTTTTTTAACTTTACTTATTTTTTCTGTAACAGCCCTTTTTATTATCATTCCCTGGACCTCATATGTAAATTTCAGACATTTTCGCTCAGTAGTTTCTTTTCAAACATTCAAGCAAACTGTTTTTCTAATTTATTCACTGCATTCTTCTGCGGTGTCGGCTTTTTCCAGCGGCTGCGCTGCGTGTGATCGGCTCTTGCTCAGGTTTTTCTGGCATTTTCAGCGTGTTAATCCAGATGTTTTTGCAGGTTTCGGCGTGCATCTGCCGGGTTTTTGCGGGGAGTTTGTCAGGTTTGTGACGGCTTTTACCTGCACATCAATGGGCCTGTGGTGCTTGCTGAATACGCCGCAGGGTCGCCGGAATGGGATTGCTGCCGAATCGAACGAAAAGTCACCGAACATGAAATCTTTTAAATCTGTCCGGCAGACAGTGTTTATTTTATACTATTGCAATAAAACAAAAGTAAGACAAAAATAAATCCTTGTCATTCAGGCTCTTATTAAACAGGTAGGTTCCTTCTCTGACAAGTGGTGAGCTTACCTCAGTCACCTCAAGCAAACAAAATTACTTTAAGAAACCTGTTATGAAACCTGATATCTCTCTCTCTCGGCCGCGAGTCCGAGTATAACCCAGCACGCTGCGTTACTTTGTTCAATTCTACAGGGCCCCAACGTGACACTAGTTTGAGATTTGCTTATTACATTCACTGGCCAGTTGAATACGGTACCCGGGTACACGAATCAATACACGTACACCTTTTTGAGACATTACACTCACGGGATTTACACTCCAGAACTGAGGGGTTTAATCCTTTTCCTTTTGCCGCGCGTGTTTTTCCCGCATTACGAAATCCTGTCGCTCATATACCGTATTTGCATTATATGTGTCACTTTATTGGGATCAGTAAAGTATATAATCTATAAAATCCACAACAGTGCTGGTGTATATTTATTCCCTAGTGCGGTGAGACTAACCCGAGGTTTATTCAGCGGCTCCTCCGGGAGTGAGTGCTACAATGGCTTACTTCAGAAGTCGGACTCGACTGACCCCCCTTTTATCTCTAGATGGGAGACGGATCTCGGCATCACAACCTCGGATGCGCAGTGGGATATGACCTATATTCTGATACATAAAGGGTTCTGCACCTCGAGCTCTCAAGAGACTTCTTATAAAATATTAACCTTTTGGTATAGGAATCCCCTGCTCTTACACCGCATATACCCAGACGCCTCTCCAACCTGTTGGCGTTGTGATACTGAAGTTGGGACGTACCTTCACATCTGGTGGTCCTGCCCCCATGTGCTCCACTTTTGGAAACAGATCCACTCTGCTATACACCAAGTGACTGATGTTGATCTCCCATTCACCCCGGAATGCTTCTTGCTTTTCCACATACCCTTCCCCATCAAAACGCTGAAACGTTCAGTGCTCTTTCTTATGCTGCTAGCGGCTAGAGCCCTGATTCCAGAACTGGCATTCGTCGACCGTGCCATCTCTCCGGTCGTGGATACACAGGGTCGAGTCTCTCCGTTCGGTGGACCTTCTGGAGGCCACGGCCCGAGATGGGAGTGCAGACATGGGGCAGAAATGGTTCCATTGGAACGAGTACGCGGCGACCACGCGGCGTACATTGGAGGTTACTTGAGGGGTTGCTGCTGGGGCGTGCCAACCTGGATGTGCATGGCTTACTTTCCACCCCCCTGTTTTTTTTTTGTTTTTGTTTTTTTTCTCTCTCTCTTCTTTTCTCCTCTCCTCCCCCCTCTCTCTCTATCTCTATCTCTCTCTCTCTTCTTCTTCCCACTGTCTTCGTCTCTTAGGTGTCCCCTTTCCCTCTCTATGTGCTGAGATGCTCTCTTCTTTGATTGCTCTTGGAGGCCGGATGTTTGACTCTGGGCCACCGTGGACGACAGACCTGTATGTGATCCCTGACATTTATAAAAAAAATAATAATTTAAAAAAAAAGGGGGGTTGAATACTTTTATCAGTATACCTATATTTCAACAACCAAAATTGGTACAGATGTGAAATTTGGTATTTACAATGTTCGTGCAAAAACGTTTAAACAGGATACCTTTCTCAACAACAGAAGATGTTACAGACGTGAAAATTGGTATTTAGATTCGCATTGTAAATTTGAAAAAACGTAGATGGTTGTAGGTGGATACCAGCGCTTGCGCTAACAGGCAGTTATTTCAATTCCACACAGAAAAATTCGATTGTAGGATAATTCTCCCAGATGGTTTCCTGGGGTATAAACAGGTATAAACAGGAAAATGCAATGTGCAGACTGAATGGAACATATGTATTGAGAAAGATAATGGAGAACTACTCAGATATTCCAGTGCCCTTTGAAAAGTGGCACCAAACATCAGGCAGCCGGTGAGTTAACAGGACACCGGTCACCCTCTTGTATATTCCTTGCCAGCAGTTCTCGAGAGCAATGGTTTCCTTCGATTGCACCAACAAAATAAAAGTCGTTGGGATTATAAACAACTCAGTTTATTGAGATAATAAAACAAACAAATGTAATAAAATACCGCAAACGCGTTTTGCTGAGTGCAGCTTCAACCATCCATTGTTCTTCTTTTGGTGAATTTGGGGATTTATCACTGTCGGTGGAGACGAGCAGCTGCACTGATAGATCCCATTTTCCTGAGTTTACATCTTCAGTCCTGAACTAGTTTACAGGACTCAGTTTACAGGCCGTTGTGCGTCCACAGTTCAGTGCGGACGTACTTTGTGTAACGGGCTCCGATGGGCTTTCTTTCATGCTATCATGGACGTACTTTTAGGCGCAATCACGGACGTGAACACTACGCTCGTCTGACCCCAGCCTTATTCAACTGTTTTATTGTTTTAGATCTATTATCACTGTTATTTATTTATTTATGAAGGATTTTACCAGGAAGGATACAATGAGATTTCTCTCGTTTTCAAGTATGTCCTGGGTTCAAGAACATGAGTGGTTACAGAAATACAAAATAGTAAAATGCAAGATATTAACACAAAACCAAATATACAGATTAACAGAAAAATAAATATGTAGGACATAAAGTCATTATGTTACATGTTTACAGGTGCATTCCGTATTGAGGTATGTTAATAGGGAACTCTTAAGGGACTTTAGACTGGGGGAAGATTTGATGGTGTCTGGGAGGTTAGTCCATATTTGCGGTGCTCTGTAGGAAAATGAGGATCGAGCCACTTTCTTTTTGTATTTCGGTATTGCAAGTAAGGTGCTGGTCTTGGATCTGAGGTTATAGGATGAGGGGACTGCTGGGGCAATCAGCCTATTCAGGTAGGGTGGTAGCTTCCCAGAAAAGCTCTTAAACACCAGGTTGGAAAGGTGAAGGGTGCGTCTAGATTCCAGCGATGGCCAGTTTAGTTCTTTTAACATGTCACAATGGTGGATCATGTAGTTACATTGTAGCACAAAGCGGCAGAATGAGTTATACAATGTAGTAAGTTTCTGGAGGTGTGTTTGAGGGGCAGCTGCATACACTACATCTCCGTATTCAATGGCTGGCATAAGCATTTGTTGTACAATCTGCTTTCTTACCGCGGGGCTCAGGCAGGATTTGTTTCTGTACAGGGCACCTAGTTTGGGGTAGAGTTTAGATGAGAGCTTTTCAATGTGGGGGCCATAAGATAGATTTGGGTCTAACCACATACCTAGATATTTGAGAGAAGCGACTGTAGTCAGCGTGTTATTTGATCTTGTCCCCACACATAGATGGGGTGTTTGCAATTTGTGTAGTTTAGGTGCGGTTCCAAAGAGCATTGTAACAGTTTTGTCAGCATTTAGAAAAAGTTTGTTATCTGCGATCCACTTTTCTACCCCTGTGAATTGTTCTTGCAGCATTGCCTCCAGCTGTGGGAGATTTGGTTGGCTGGTGTAGATTACAGTGTCGTCTGCGTACATGTGTACAATTGAGGCTTTGCAGACATTGGGCAGATCATTTATGAATATTGTGAATAGCAGGGGGCCGAGTATCGAGCCTTGGGGTACACCGCACGTGACTGGGAGGGGAAGGGAAGTGCTGTCAGAAATGGACACATATTGCGACCGATCAGAAACATATGATTGGAACCAGGTTAGCGTGCTATCACCAATACCGGAGTTTTTAAGTTTTTGTAATAGGATGCCATGGTCTACGGTGTCAAAGACCTTGGCAAAATCAAGGAAGATGGCGCCAGTTAGGTTTCCTTGTTCCATGCGCACTTGGATATCATTACAAACTTTTAAAAGGGCAGTTGTAGTTGAATGATTTGGACGAAAGCCTGATTGATCTGGGGTTAAATAGTTCCGATACTGATAATAATCACGTAATTGAGTATAGACACATTTTTCTTGAATTTTTGACATTACAGGGAGCAATGATATTGGGCGGTAGTTGGATATCAAAGTATTGTCTCCACTTTTATGGATAGGTACCACCCTTGCAGTCTTCCAGAGTTTGGGTATGCATCCAGTCGCCAGTGATTCGTTGATTAGGGTTGCGACAGGTTTTGCAATTGCTGGCGCACTGATTTTCAGCAGCATTGCTGGGATTTGATTAGGTCCAGACTGGTATTTCATTTTTTGGTTACAGAGAAGTTTAGTGATGACACTGACAGGCACTGGTCTAAAACTGAATTTCTCTGCGTTACAGGGTCTTTGCACAGTTGGTGGGGCCTGACCTGTGTGCGGCCTTTCTGATTGCGTGTCATTTCCTAGCTTAGCAATCAGGGTGGTGGCGCATCCAACAAAATAATTATTAAAAGCATTTGCTACATCTAGGGGGTGTTGTACAGTTTGGTTGTTTACTTTGACAGCAGCCGGTTGGGAGCAGACGGGAGGTTGTTACATTTTCCCTGGTTTTGGCTGCGCCCCCTAGTGGTGAAGGGCCTTCATGTCTGTTTTTCCCCTGTGGTGTGTCTGGCTGTGCTGTCTGGGGTCACATGGCCCAATTACACAGGCCCACTCCCTATTTATATCCCAGCAGCACAGAACCTCATTGATGGTTTGTGGAGTTTCATGGTGGTTCTGTCTGGTTTATGTTCCCTGTGTTGCTGTAAAGCATTCCTGTCCAAGTATTTTCTGGTTTTGACCTCGGCTGTGTTTATTGACTATCCCTTCTGCCCACTCCTGGTATGTATATACTGATCTGTTGCCAACCTCTGCCTGTATGACGATTCTTGTATGTTTCGTGTTTTATGTACCTTGTCTGTCTTAGTCTAGTATATATTCAGAGGCCGCTTATAAGGACCTCTTTAGTGTAGTCTGTCTGTTTTGTTGACTGCCCTGCAGCCTACTCAATTCACGGATTGTCAGGCATATCATTGTGTTTCTGTCTGTTTTGTTGACTGCCCTGCAGTCTGCTCTATTCATGCATTGTCAGGTTTATTATTGTGTTTCTCTGTTTTGTTGACTGCCCTGCGGCCAGTGGCGTAGCGTGGGTTGTCAGCGCCCGGGGCCAGCCAAGAATTGTGCGCCCCCCAACCTGTGGACACGCTATCGATATTGCCCCAGCTCTCACATGGATATTGCCCCAGCTCACACATGGATATTGCCCCAGCTCACACATGGATATTGCCCCAGCTCACACATGGATATTGCCCCAGCTCTCAAATGGATATTGCCCCAGCTCACACATGGATATTGCCCCAGCTCACACATGGATATTGCCCAGCTCACACATGGATATTGCCCCAGCTCTCACATGGATATTGCCCCAGCTCTCACATGGATATTGCCCCAGCTCACACATGGATATTGCCCCAGCTCACACATGGATATTGCCCCAGCTCTCACGTGGATCTTGCCCCAGCTCACACATGGATATTGCCCAGCTCACACATGGATATGCCCCAGCTCACACATGGATTTGCCCCAGCTCTCACATGGATATTGCCCCAGCTCACCCATGGATACTGCCCCAGCTCTCACATGGATATTGCCCCAGCTCACACATGGATATTGCCCAGCTCACACATGGATATTGCCCCAGCTCATGGGATTTGCCCCAGCTCTCACATGGATTTGCCCCAGCTCACACATGGATTTGCCCCAGCTCTCACATGGATTTGCCCCAGCTCTCCCATGGATTTGCCCCAGCTCTCTCATGGATTTGCCCCAGCTCTCTCATGGATTTGCCCCAGCTCTCCCATGGATTTGCCCCAGCTCTCTCATGGATTTGCCCCAGCTCATGGGATTTGCCCCAGCTCACACATGGATTTGCCCCAGCTCACACATGGATTTGCCCCAGCTCTCACATGGATTTGCCCCAGCTCATGGATTTGCCCCAGCTCATGGATTTGCCCCAGCTCACACATGGATTTGCCCCAGCTCACACATGGATTTGCCCCAGCTCTCACATGGATTTGCCCCAGCACATGGATTTGCCCCAGCTCATGGATTTGCCCCAAGCTCATGGATTTTCCCCAGCTCATGGATTTGCCCCCAGCTCATGGATTTGCCCCAGCTCTCACATGTATTTGCCCCCCAGCTCACACATGGATTTGCCCCCCAGCTCACACATGGATTTGCCCCAGCTCACACATGGATTTGCCCCAGCTCTCACATGGATTTGCCCCAGCTCTCTCATGGATTTGCCCCAGCTCATGGATTTGCCCCAGCTCATGGATTTTCCCCAGCTCATGGATTTTCCCCAGCTCATGGATTTGCCCCCAGCTCATGGATTTGCCCCAGCTCTCACATGTATTTGCCCCCCAGCTTACACATGTATTTGCCCCCCAGCTCACACATGAATTTGCCCCAGTTCTCACATGGATTTGCCCCCCAGTTTACACATGTATTTGCCCCAGCTCTCACCTGGATATTGCTCTGGCAGGGGTTGAGGGGACCCAGAAGATGCCGGGCAGCGGGAGTGCCTGCCCGCCGCCCGGTCCTGAAGAGTCTGTCCTGTTCTTGAAGGGGATGCGGATGCGTGCGGGCGTGCGCAGGTCACGCGGTCCGGCCAGTCAGGTGGTACAGAGACTCAGTACCACCTGATTAGCCGGACCACGTGACCGACTGCGCCTGCACGCAGCCGCATCCCCTTCAAGAACAGGACGGACTGTTCAGGACCGGGCGGCGGGCAGGCACTCCCGCTGCCCGGCATCTTCTGGGTCCCCTCAACCCGCGGGCCAGTTTTAGGGGCGCAAATGCGCCCCTAACAAAACTGCGCCTGGGGCCACGGCCCCCCCAGCCCCCCCCACGCTACGCCACTGCCTGTGGCCTGCTCAATTCACAGATTGTCAGGCGTGTCTTTGTGTTTCTGAGCGTGTCCTAAATTGTCTGTCGGTCTTGAAGCCTTCAGAGCTTAGTGGCAATTCAGCTCTGTCTTTTGATGCTCCTTTGGTTTTGGAGAAATCAGTCTGTCCTTGTGTCTAGTCAGTAACTCACCTGCCTTAAGGGCTTCATCCCATGTTCCAAGCCACCATTATGGCCCAAGCAGGGGCTAACCGTTACATTACAAACCGTCCATGCACGCCTGCAGGTGAGCTTACTGTGATACATTCTGTGCTTCAAATGGTTTTTGATTTACTTTTGGAACTGAAGAGGTTAGCATCTTCTCACTGTGTGCTTAATTATGCGGTTCCTCCCAGCAGAGTCTCTGGGACACCTCCCATGTCTGAAAAAGAGAAACGGAAGATTTTTAACCTGTGCTATTACTGCAGTTCCCCGATGCATAAAATCAATGCCTGCCCATTAAAGCCTGTGAGCCCTGAGACTGGCAAGATGCCAGTGCCTCCTGAGGCTGGCAAGGTGTCCATTGTGCCCACGTCTCACAGTCAGGCCACCAAAGCCAGACCTGGTATTGGGTCAGATGGTGCCAGGTCCCGTTCTGGGTCAGATGGCACCAGGCCCCGCCATGAATCCCATGTTATCAGACCCCCTGTACCGTCCAGGCCTAGGAGAACCCTTCCTAGGGTAACCAGGCCTGTGGAGGGGGCAACTGATGCTCAAGACCATGCTGAGATGTCTGGTTATGGGTCAGATGGTACCAGGCCCCGCCATGAATCCCATGTTATCAGACTCCCTGTACCGTCCAGGTCTAGGAGAACCCTTCCTAGGGTAACCAGGCCTGTTTCTGAGTGTGTCCTAAGTGGTCTGTCAGTCTTGAAGCCTTTGGAGCTTAGAGGCAATTCAGTTCTGTTTTTTGATGCTCCTTTTGTTTTGGAGAAATCAGTCTGTCCTTGTGTCTAGTCAGTAACTCACCTGCCTTAAGGGCTTCATCCCATTCCAAGCCACACGATGGCCCAAGCAGGGGCAAACTGTTACAGAGATGCTTATGGTTTTCCAAAAAATTCTAGGGTTTGATAGGTTATTGTTTAAATTTTCATTGAAGTATTGGGCTTTAGCCATTTTTGTTTGTTTTGTGCATGCATTCCGGCATTTTCGGTATTCACAGTGATCGTTCATGGATCTAGTACTCTTGAAATTTGACCACAGGGAGTCTCTAAACTGGTACATATGCGTGAGGTCAGCTGTAACCCAGGGGAGGTGGGCCCCTTTTAATCGCACTTTGCGCAGTGGGGTATGGGTGTTCCAGACTTTCAGGAGCTCGGATTGAAAGTATTCAATTGCACAGTCCAGGTCTGGGATTAGGTTTAGTCTGTACCATGGGAGCTGTTTGAGATCATTTAGGAAGGATTCAAGATTAAATTTCTTGAAAGACCTGGTGATTATTACCTTTGGTGGACATTTTGTAGCCCTTATTTTGCGCACACAGTACACTAGGCAGTGATCACCAAAACTGTTAGCGAGAACACCTGCCTCCTGTATTCGATCAGGACATGAGGAGAGAATCCAGTCCAGCAAGGTGTGGTTAGGGCTTTTCATATTAGTGTGAGTGGGGGAGGAGATTAATTGTGTTAGCTGCAAAGCCTTAAACAGTGAGCAGTGTTTATTGTTTATAGAATTCAGCCAATCAACATTAAAGTCGCCGAGGACCAGCAGTTCTCTTTTTGGTTTTGAGCTACTAATTTACTAAGGATTTGGGTTATGTCAGAAAGGGAGTGCACTGGGGAACTCGGTGGGCGGTAGAATCCAGCAACAATAATTGTTTTACTGAACGGGATCTCAATAGTACCAGAAAGGAAATCAAATGTGGCCGGGGGTCTAGGATTATGCAATGGGGTGAACTTTATGGAGTTGTCAACATAGATAACAATTCCCCCTCCTTTCTTATTGTAGCTCTGTCCTTTCTAGAGCATGAATACCCTTGTATTGCTAAGGCAGAGTCTGGCACTTTAGGGGTTAACCATGATTCTGTCAGCACAATGACTTTAGGTTTGTAATAGAAGCACCAAGCTTTAAGCTCATCCAGTTTAAGGAGTAAACTGTGAATGTTGCAATGCACAAAGGAGAGGCCTTTTTAGTGGGGAGATTAAATATGGTGTCAGCTATTGGACCAGGGTTGGATTCAACATCATTTGCCAGAGTAAGCAGCAGAATAAATAGGAATTTGGACATATTTTTCTTTTTGGAAAATAGTGATTGGAGATTTTTATAGCTCTGTTGTGTGGGGGTGGGAGGGTTGGATTTTAACACTCTCCAGCAGCTCTCAGCTGATAAATTAAAAGAGCTGAGCAAGCTATGGTGTATTTGGGTTTCTGTTCCACTAGCTACATCATAATACCAATAGACCATTAGGCGCCTTAAGTACACATTTCCCACACGTTTAAAAAGCACGTATTTTACAGTTTTTCAAAAATCCAGTGAGGGGAGGCAAAAAGGGGGGTTGAATACTTTTATCAGTAAACCTATATTTCAAAAACCAATGATGTTACAGGTGTGAAATTTGTTATTTACAATCTACGTGAAAAATAAACAAACATGTGTTCTACCATTTTTGCAAAGATCCAAATGGGGCGTGAATCGGGAGTGAATACTTTTAAACAGTATACTTATAGCTCAAAAACTGAAGGTGTTACAGACGTGAAAATTGGTATTTTGATTCATCATGAAAAATAAAAAAAAACACGTATTTTACCATTTTCCAAAAATCCAGTGGGGGAGTGAAAAAGGGGAATGAATACTTTTATCAGTATACCTATATTTCAAAAACAAAAGAAGCTAGGAGGTATAAAATTGGTATTTACAATCTTTTTGAAACATAAAAAAAGCATGTTTTACCATTTTCCAAAAATTAAAGTAGGGGGGAGAAAAAAGGGGTGAATATTTTAACCAGGTCACTGCGGCGGACACGATGAGCGCGTCCTCCCATTGCAGAAAGCGAATGGCCAGGATTCCAGCCGATCACTGCGCCCCCCCCTCGGAGCAGGCTGACATCTTGGTATGTCATGAATAGAGTCATCACGCTGGGTGTGATGTATGTCTATTCCAGGCACCCCCCTGCCAATGCAGGGAAAGTGCCTGAAGGGGAAGTGTGAGGTCCTTTGGACCTCTCTCCCTCCCCATCAGTAAGGGTCAGCAAAAAAAGGCAGGCACCGCTTTGAAGGGCACAGTGCACAGTGCGGTGGCTGCCTTTAACCCCTGAGGTGCCGGTACGCGATCCGGAGCCAGTAGCGCCAGATTGTGGCCTAGGATGGCAGCTCTACCTCCATGACCATATTATATGTAACTAAATTTAAATAAAAATAATAATAAAAACTTTTTTTGTTTTATTAATGCAGCAATATTGTTCACATTTCAATTATAATGTTAACAATGATACTGCACTAACAATTTTTTTCTATGGGGGGGAGTTTGCTAAAAAAAACACGTAATTTCCCCCAAAAAAAATGTACGAGTCCCCATTTCTAATATTTTTAACAAGCGTTCGGATGATAAAATGTGAAAAAACCAAAAACATTACACGCTGTAAATGATTGAAAATTCTAATTTTATTGCATTTTTTGTTATAATATCTGGGCAGGATATGACGTATACATATAATAATGATATATTATGAATCTGCCGAGCATGCCTGGAAAGAACGATATATAATATGTCTGGGTCGTATAATAAAATGTGACTTCAAAATTGCGTTTAAACATGATGAGCGAAACCGGTAAAAAAGAGCTCCGCATACAGGGGTGAAATGGCTCAGCAGCGATACAAGATATCTATATCTCAAAAAAAGAAGATGTTATGGACGTGAAAATTGGTATTTAGAATCTTCTTGGAAAATAAAAAAAACACGTATTTTGCCTTTTTCCGAAAATCCAGTTAATACACTGGATGAGCAGATCAGAGGGATGCTGTTACTACACACAGAATAGAGTCTCTATGCAGCTCCTCTCACAGCCAGGCCTCACACACACCCTCATTGCTCCAACATGTCTGCTTCCCTTTCACAGACAGGGCTTGCACACTCCCTCACTGCTCCAGCATGTCTGCTTCCTTTTCACAGCCAGGTCTAACACACACCCTCAATGCTGCAGCGTGGGAGAACCTGTGATATTATTGCAGAACCTCAACCCACCTAAGCTCTGTAATCGCACCAGATTGCAAGTAAAAGCACTCCAGAGAAATGTGATCGAGGCTATGGTGCTAACCGGTTCTGGTCAGGGGAGTTGTTGTTCATACAACGAATACCTCTTATACCTTGAAAATATCTGTTTCAAATCATAAGGCTTCAGTTCACCCTAAAGGTTTATTTTGCGATGACCATCAACAAGTCTCTGTGGCAGACTTTGAAGGTAGTGGGGATTGACCTAAGAGACGTCTGCTTCTCATATGGGCACTTTTACAATGCCTGTTCCAGAGTAAGATCACCTAACTTTCCGGTGATCGGAGCACCTGAAAGAAGAACCACTAATGTAATGTATAAAGAAGTACTCAAATAGTTTTATTTTCTATGTTCCAGATGCCAAAAAACAAAATTAATTACATTTTTTTTGTGTCTGTCTCATTGTCGGTTTGTATTTACAACACAAAAAAATTCATGGACGCCTATGTATAAAACAGCTTTGTTTTGTGTCCAATATGCCCTGACTAACGTCTGCAATAAACATGACTTGTTTCTTTAAGACCTCAACCTGTAAATTATATGTTGTACAGTTTGAACAAAAAAATCATGTTTCTTTTAAAAACAATTTTAACAAATTCCAAAATCCACACAAGCGAAGCCGAGGGCAAAAGCTAGTAGGCATATATATCAGAGCTGCCAAACTGATATTTAAAGCAACGGTCTACACTTCTAGGCTCAAAAAGTAGCCGAAGGACCAAATACACAAAAATTACCTAACTGCAAGAAGCACCATGTGACAAAGTGATAAATAAATAAATAGAAGCAGCTAAATCATAGCTTGGGTCATCACCTGTCATCGGTCTACACACGCACAGCCAACTCTCGCCTCCAAGACTTCTCAAGGGCAGCACCAGTCCTGTGGAATGACTTGCCTCGCCCTATCAAACTCTCCCCTGACCTGGCCTTCAAGAAATCCCTCAAAACCCATCTCTTCAGATTAGCATACCACATAATCGATGCAACTAATCCCCCTGCTCACCTACTCACACTTGATTGAAGCCGCTTCTATGGCCTCACAGTTCCCAAACCACTGGCCCTAATGATCCTGCTATCGAGTAAAATTCCTCTTGTCTTCCTCAACCTCAATCCCTCTAGACTGTAAGCTCCTGTGAGCAGGGCCCTCTACACCTCTTGTTTCCTTCTTATGTCCATTTATTTGTATTTCGTTCCCTTTGCTTATTGTAAAGCACTGCGGAAACTGTTGGCACTATACCTATATAAATGATGACAATAATAATAATAATAATCACAAACCAACTCCCAGGCGCAGAGACAAGGTTCCCAACGTTTCAGCGAGAGTTCGCCTTTGTCAAGGGATATCAATACAGTGTGCAGGATACTTCATTTTCTTGGAAATCGATATCAACAATACGTAGCAGATAAATGATATGTAAAGCCCGTAAAACATTCATTCATATTACATAGATATAAAACATGACGGGCCAAATTACAATCTTCGTGCAAACGTTTGCGCTGGAGAAAAAAAACATTAACACGAGGGGTAAAACCCTTTGCGCTGAACGTCGTATTACATTGTCACCGCAACAAGCGCACGTAATCGTCTAGCGCGGGTGAACCTGCGCGAACCCTGCGCGAGCATACTGTACTGCGCGCGTCCTATACTTAACATTGTGAGCGCAAACGCGAATGAAAGCTGGTACGCGGTTGGTATTACAATCTATGTGCAGGATTTAATGCATAGCCTTTGCGCGCATAATTTTAGCAACTCCTAAAAGCTGGTGTTAATGGCAAATCTGAATGACCTGGCCGAACCCAAATACACCAGCCCAAAAAAATAAAATGCAGCAAAGTATACAGTGGCAAGAAAAAGTATGTGAACCCTTTGGGATTACGTGGAGTTTTGCATGAATTGGTCATAAAATGTGCTCTGATCTTCATCTAAATCACAACAATTTGAAAAACACAGTCTGCTTAAAATAATACAACACAAACATTATATGTTTTCATGTGTTTATTGAACATAACATGTAAACATTCACAGTGCAGGGTGGAAAAAGTATGTGAACCTTTGGACTTAATAACTGGTTGACCCTCCTTTGGCAGCAATAACCTCAACCAAACGTTTCCTGTAGTTGCAGATCAGACCTGCACAACGATCTGGAGTAATTTTGGACCACTCCTCTTCACAAAACTGTTTCAGTGTAGCAATATTCTTGGGATGTCTGATGTGAATCGCTCTCTTAAGGTCATGCCACAGCATTTCAATCGGGTTGAGGTCAGGACTCTGACTGGGCCACTCCAGAAGGCGTATTTTGTTTTGTTGAAGCCATTCTTTTGTTGAATTACTTGTATGCTTTGGGTCATTGTCCTGTTGCATCACCCATCCTCTACGGAGCTTCAGTTGGCGGACTTACGTTTTCCTGCAAAATGTCTTGATAAACTCTGGAATTCATTTTTCCATTAATGACAACAATTTGTCCAGGCCCTGATGCCATGTTTTACAGTGGGGATGAGGTTTTGATGTTGGTGTGCTATGCCTTTTTTTCTCCACACATAGTGTTGTGTGTTTTTTCCAAACAACTCAATTTTGGTTTCATCTGTCCACAGAATATTTTGCCAGTAGTGCTGTGGAACATCCAGGTGCTCTTTTGCAAACTTGAAACGTGCTGCAATATTCTTTTTGGACAGCAATGGCTTCCTCCGTGGTGTCCTCCCATGTACTCCATTCTTGTTAATGTTTTCCTTATTGTAGATGTGTCAACAAAAATGTTACCATGTGCCAGAGATTTCTGTAAGTCTTTAGCTGACACTCTAGGATTCTTCTTTACCTCATTAAGCATTCTGCGCTGTGCTCTTGCAGTCATCTTTACAGGACGACCACGCCTAGGGAGAGTAGCAACAGTGCTGAACTTTCTCCATTTGTAGACAGTCTGTCTTACTGTGGACACATGAACATCAAGGCTTTTGGAGATACTTTTGTAACCCTTTCCAGCTTCATGCAAGTCAACAATTCTTGATCGTAGGTCTTCTGAGAGCTCTTTTCTGCGAGGCATGGTTCACATCAGGCAGTGCTTCTTGAAACCAGTAAACCTAAAACTGGTGTGTGTTTATAAAGGGCAGGACAGCTTTCATCAACACATCCAATACTATCCCACTGATTGGACTCAAGGTTGGCTCACTCCTGGCTCCAATTAGCTCTTGGAGAAGTCAATAGGCTAGGGGTTCACATACTTTTTCCACCCTGCACTGCGAATGTTTACATGTTATGTTCAATAAACACATGAAAAAATATGTTTGTGTTGTATTATTTTAAGTGGACTGTGTTTTTCAAATTGTTGTGACATAGATGAAGATCAGAGCACATTTTATGACCAATTCATGCAAAACTCCACGTAATCCCAAAGGGTTCACATACTTTTTCTTGCCACTGTAGTTACATATTCTACTCATACCAAACCAATAAAATGGAAAAGTTGTGTGTGCATTTATTATTGCTGCAGCATATATGCTGTAGGGGATCAGTCTCAATACAGAGGAAAACTCACAGTCGCTTCAGAAATTGCCAGCTTTAATTTCAGACAGCAATCCAGTCACAAAAATAGAAACAAAAATGTTACAGGCATCCAGCCAAAATCAGTTCATAGAAACAAATAAAAGTCCGCACCACTGAGCCTTACTTGGGTATTTAGAGACAGTCCTCCAAGCTGAGTTGGTTTCCTCCAAGGAAACAGTGAAAGTTCATCCATGGAATCCTGTCCCACTGACAGGCTTTTCACCCAACACAGGAGTTGCTGCATTCAACACACCGTCTCTCCATGCACTGAGACACACACACACACTGCTAGGTGCAGCTGCACATTAAATTAATCCCTGTTCCACAATGGCATATTTACGCTCCGCTAGGGTCAACTTTCTGCTTAAGAAAGCAACAGGGTGTTCTTCCCCGTTAACCTCTTGGGACCACACTGCACCTAAGCCCAACTCCGATGCATCCGTCTGAACCACAAATTCCTTCGTAAAGTCAGGAGTAATCAAAACCGAACTTTTGCACAGTGCTGTCTGGAGGTCCTGGAAAGCGTTCTCCGCTTCCGGGGTCCAAGTCATAGCCGAAGACTTTCCTCCCTTTGTTAGATCTGTGAGAGGAGCTGCCCTAGTGGAGAAATTAGGGACAAATTTTCTGTAATAGCCTATCAACCCTAAAAAGGCTCTCTCCTCTTTTTTATTTAGGGGTCTTGGCCAATTCTCGATAGGTCGGATTTTGGTGACTTGGGGCTTCACTACTCCCCTTCCAATAATGTATCCCAAATAGCAGGCCTCCTCCAAACCCACTGCACACTTCTTGGGATTAGCTGTCAGTCCAGCATCGCGGAGGCATTAATGACAGCCTGTACTTTGAGCAAGTGGCTCTCCCACTCTGCACTAAAGATCACTACGTCATCCAAATATGCAGATGCATAGGTTTTGTGTAGTTTAAGGACACGGTCCATCATCAGCTGAAAAGTGGCAGGAGCCCCATGTAGGCCAAACGGCATCCTTTTATACTGCCAATGACCTTCTGAAGTAGAAAATGCTGTTTTCGCTGTAGCCAGATCAGTTAGGGGTATTTGCCAGTACCCTTTCGTAATGTCAAGGGTGGTGATATACCGAGCAGGGCCTAAACGCTCGTCTACCCTAGGCATAGGATAAGCATCAAATTTTGAGACCTCATTTAGCTGCCGGAAGTCGTTACAAAATTGGATGCTACCATCAGGTTTGGGAATAAGGACAATGGGACTACACCATTCACTATGCGATTCTTCAATAATCTTAAAATCCAACATCCTCTTGATGTCATCTGAGACTACTTGGCGTCGAGATTCCGGGATGAGATAGGGTTTTAAGTTTACTTTTACCCCCGGTTCATTCACAATATCATACTTTAGCATGGTGGTTAAGCCTGGTAAATCAGAAAAGAATTCTCTTAGTAGAAATTCTTTGGCCTCTTGCTTTTGACTCACCGACAGGGCCTCAGTGATCTCTATCTCAGGCACCATAGTAGACAGTGTGCGAGTCATAGCTAAGGGGTTTTGGGCCATCAGGGACGCTCGATCTTTCCAGGGCTTTAATAGGTTTACATGATAAATTTGGTAGGGTTTCCATTTACCAGGTTGGTGTACCCTATAATTCACCTCCCCAACCTGCTCTTCAACTTCATACGGCCCTTGCCATTTTGCCAGGAACTTACTCTCGACTGTAGGTACCAGTACAAGTACTCTGTCCCCAGGGTTAAAGGTTCTGACCTTGGCTGAATGGTTATATACTCTAGCCTGAGCGTGTTGGGCCGGTTGTAAGTGTAACTATGGGCATCACTTTCTCGATTCGGTCCTGCATTTGTGCAATATGCTCCACTACACTTTTGAGAGGGGTTGCCTCTTGTTCCCGGGTCTCCTTTGCTATATCTAAGAGGCCTCTTGGATGTCGGCCGTACAGCAACTCAAAGGAAGAGAAGCCCGTGGAAGCTTGGCATACTTCCTGTATAGCAAACATGAGGTAGGGCAAGAGGCAATCCCAGTCCTTTCCATCAGCAGCTACCACCCTCTTTAACATTCCTTTCAGGGTTTTGTTGAACCTCTCCACCAAACCATCGGTTTGGGAGGGGTACACAGAAGTGAGTAAATGGTAAATTTTAAACAGTTTACACAATTCCTTTGTTACCTTAGACATGAAGGGCGTGCCTTGGTCAGTTAACAGTTCACGAGGAATACCCACCCGTGTAAACATAAGAGACAGCTCTTTGCGGAGGTATTCCTTTAAGGGATTGCTTCTGGGTAACGGGTGGCATAGTCTAAGACTACCAGGATATACTGATGTCCCCTAGCGGACTTAACCAAGGGACCCACAATATCCATTGCAATCCTATCAAAGGGTACCTCAATGATAGGCAACGGTACCAATGAACTCCTTAACCGAGAGACAGGAGCAGTGATCTGGCAAACTGGACACGACTCACAGTACAATTTTACATCATTATGTAGACCTGGCCAATTAAAGCATTGTAACACCCGCTCTTTAGTTTTATCTAAACTTAGATGTCCCCCAAGTACATGAGAATGTGCCAAGTCTAATACCATACGTCTATGGGTTTGTGGTACTGCTGAGCCTCAGCAGCACTTAAATCAAAGTAGGCCCTCTGTGGATCTTGGGTCAAAAAAGGGGCAAGGACCTCAGCCCACTGGTCCTTGGGCAGACCCTCACGCTCCGCCAGCCTTTCAAAACCCTTGAGGAAGGCCTCCACATCATCCTCAGCGGTCATTTTTTGTAGTGCGACTTGCACCAGCTTGCGTACTGCTGCAACATTTTCCACAGATGGAGTCCTTTCAGCCAGAGACTGTATCTGACTGTGGATATGTAAACTAAACTCTTTTTGCACGGTTATAGCTGCCTGGGTAGCCACTGCCAGCAGACGATTTGTTTCCTGTTGATCTGTATGCACAGCCTGAAGGAGGGCATTTGACTGCACTAGCTGTTTGATTAGGGTTTGTGCAGCCTTAACCCACGACATAAGTCAAACATACTGTCCCTTTAAGACTGCTTTTGCATGAGGTTAAGTCTCTGGTACTTTGCCCGCATCCGAACACCAATTGTAGGGGATCAGTCTCAATAGAGGAAAACTCGCAGTCGCTTCAGAAATTGCCAGCTTTCATTTCAGACAGCAATCCAGTCACAAAAATATAAAAAACAAAAAGGTTGCACGCATCCAGCCAAAATCAGTTCATAGAAACAAATAAAAGTCCGCTCCACTGAGCCTTACTTGGGTATTTAGAGACAGTCCTCCAAGCTGAGTTGGTTTCCTCCAAGGAAACAGTGAAAGTTCATCCATGGAATCCTGTCCCACTGACAGGCTTTTCTCCCAACACAGGAGTTGCTGCATTCAACACACCGTCTCTCCATGCACTGAGACACACACACTGCTAGGTGCAGCTGCACAATAAATGAATCCCTGTCCCACCCATAGCAAATTAAACTCCTGGTAACACCAGCTCCAGAATCTGTTTTACCCTTACAAGTTAAAGAGCTAATGGTCTTTATACTAGCAGTACCTTAGATGATGAATCTAAGCATTCGTGGAGGAATGTATCTGCCATCTATCACTTTTCCTGCCACCCTGGCAGGTTCTACTGGCACTTTGTTACAATGCTCAGATTGACTTTGACAGGCGCAAAAACGTAACAAGAAATAATTGTGGTCCTTAACTCTGATTGGCTGATTCGCGTAAAAAAAACAATCCGCACACTGATTTCCTTTTTTTTTTACATTTTTTTATTCAAAGCAACAAGACAGAGTTACACAGAAGCAAAATCAATACAATATCCAATAACAGGCTGAGACTTGAGTTTCAATATCAATTCAAAACCGCAAATATTAGCGTACATTATAGCCCAACACCTCTTCACCTCCCGATGTGAGGACTAAAACTGTCAATATTCAGATCAAGCTGTCAAGGTCGGGAGCAGAAAGGTTGAGAGGGCGAATGGGAGGTGCAAAAATAAGGAAAAGGGGGAGGGATGGAGTAAAGATGGGATCAAAGAAATGTAAAGAGGGGAGATATAAAGAGGGAAAAGGAGTAAACAAACGGAAACTAAGGGCAATCACAGGAAAAGAGGTTAGTGGAGAACGCTAAGCAGCCTGGGTATCAAGTGGGCCCTCACCACTTATATCAGGAAGATGAGAGGGGTGAGGTGGAGGAGAAGGAACTCGAGCGTATCACCCTTTATCTTGGGATCCATAAAGGATGGGGGCGGCAGTCATGGTAACTGTAGAGGGCAAGGGCCATATAACCACAAAGAAATGGGGGCCTGAAACACCGGATGGGGTGAAATGTGTGGAGGTCATCGAGAGGAGAAAGAGACACCTTGTGAGAGGAATATCTAAAACAGGGGATGGGGAGGTAAGACAGATGAGGAGGGGTATGACAGTAGCAGGGAATAAGAGAGAGAATAAGAGAAAGAAGCAAAGAAAAAAAGAGAAAAGAAAGGGGGTTGTGGGGGGTTGGTAGTGAGGGGAGGGGGGGCTGAGGAGAGAATACCAGGTTACACAGGGCCACGCATGCTGTACCACTAGCAGTGCGAGGACAGATCAGCAGAGGGGCGGCGACCCTGGTAAGTGCGGATCATCTTAGAAGGTAGAAAAGTGGGAGGTCGATACTAGGGATGGGTCGGCGGTTCGATTCGAACATGAGTTCGATTCGAACATTGGCCGTTTGGCCGTTAGTCGAACATCGAACATTTCCGCTTGTTCGCCGCGTGTGTTACGGTGGCAGTACCACCAGGCACGCACCACCCTATCCTTGCCCTCTGATCCTTGGAAGTGGTCGGTCTGTATATATATCCCTAAGAATATAACTCGCAGCAAGGTGAGGTCAAGGTTCCTGAGAGAAGCCCCTATGGGCAGAGATGCACTGTAAACTGCAAGGACAGATGAAAGCAACACAGGGTTAACAAAAGACCTCTGTACGGCAATACCAAAGATTCCCTGCACTGAAAGGCCGGTCTTTAGGATAGCCGGATCTAATCTAAAGGAAAGTATTAGCTTGAAGCTGTACAGAGTCTTTTGTTGTATACAGATGACAGGGTTTCCTGGAAATGGTACAGACAAGGAATGTACTATAGAGTAGTCATATAGAGGAAAGCCAAAGGTCATAACCAGAGAGAGTACGTCATACAGGATATAGGAATAGGAACCAGAAGGGTAGTCAGCCAAGCCAAAAATCGGTAACCGGAGAATCAGAATGGAACATAAACAGCAAACCAAAAATACAGCAATAGACAGAACTAAATACACAGAAGGAACTGACATAAACTGGAACAGAAATAACAGAGGCAAAAACTAAACAAGGATATACAAACGAAGGAGAACAGGAACACAGCAAGGAGCTCTCGGGACACAAGTCGCAAGGAGACCTGGCAAAGTAAAATGACCCAGCAATGTGCTATAGGTACATTGCTCTAATATAGGCAGGGGAATCAAGGCAAGGGTCAACAGGTGAGCAGCACACAGGACACCAATTAACCCCTGGGAGGCCACCCAGGAATTGGCAGCAACAGAAACACAAGGGAAAAAACACAATATACAAATACAGAGGGCAGGAAGACAGGTTTGCCAGCATGGAACGTGACAGCGTGTTCACCCACAATGCACCACAATGGACCACAATGCACTTTTCCACTGGCCTGAAGCTTGTAAGCAGGTCAGGTGCAAGACAGGTGCAAGGCTATGCCAATCACGGCTCAGAGTCCTGATTGGACAAATTTTGCCCAATCATGAGCTCACAGAGCTAAGTCCCGCAGCACACCATATAAGGCTTCCCCGCAGCCCCAGCGTGTGTTTGTTGCCAGAGTGAATCAGAGAGGAGAGGAGATTGTTTGTTGCATATCAGGCTGTATCACTGACTTATATCTGATTTCTGGAAATTGGAATCGGTGTGTTGGCACTTTTAGCTATCAGGGACAGGCTGTATCACTGAGTTATATCTGATTTCTGGAAATTGGAATCTGTGTGTTGGCACTTTTAGCTATCAGGGACAGGCTGTATCACAGATTTATATCTGATTTCTGGAAATTGGAATCTGTGTGTTGGCACTTTTAGCTATCAGGGACAGGCTGTATCACTGAGTTATATCTGATTTCTGGAAATTGGAATCTGTGTGTTGGCACTTTTAGCTATCAGGGACAGGCTGTATCACTGAGTTATATCTGATTTCTGGAAACTGGAATCTGTGTAATGGCACTGTTACGTTCCCCCAGCCAGGCCCCCTGGTGCTGAGAGCTTTTTTTCAATCTTCCTGGTTTACAGGGTTAAACTGTTCTTGCTCTCCGCCTCTGGAGTCTCAGTGCCTAATTAGACCTGTGGTCACATGATCTGTACTGCCCTATTTATATGCCCTTTAGTGCTACAGTTCCCTGATCCAGTGTAAGGTTCCTGATTTATGTATGTTATATTTGAATATTCTGGTTCTAGACTTCTGGCTCTGTGTTTTGACGATTCTTCTGATCAACCCTTCGTACCGTGTATTTTGATATCCTGGTTTTTGACTTCTGGCATAGTACTCTGACTAATCTCTCGCTTAATCCTTTTTGTGTTTTTTGTGTGTTTTTATGGATTTTTGATTTACTTTTGTACCACACTTAAGTATCTGTTGTTTGTTTACTTATTCGGTGTTAGACCTAATCACTAGGCATCCAGTGGTTTGTGCTGGTTGCAGCATAATCTGTTTCAAATTAAGTCCTCCCCTGCAGGTTGCAGAATATATTGTTTACTATTGTGTTCTTGTTTTCTCTGTGGTTATCCAGTGCAGCAACTTATTGTTTTTAGAGACCACCTCAAGGATCTCTTTCTGGTACTATTGTTGCTATATCCTTCCTGTCTAGTCTGGTTTAACCCTGTCCTCGTGTATGTTTCCCACCCTGTACTCTGTGTAGATTAGAAGGCCATTCAAGGAGCTTATGCCAGAGTCAAGTGAGGAGGAGGAGGCGCAACAAAAACGAGGCACAACGTCCTCTATGTCCAACCATAGCCAGTCCAAGGCATCAGAAGTCAGAGCTGCTCAAGTGCAGAGCGCTGTTGTCTTAAAGCACACGTGCAGGAACTCTGCTGTCTGGGAGTTCTTTACAAAATGTGCAGCAGACTGCAGCGCTGCTATTTGTAAGCTATGTCTGAAGAGGATCAAGCGTAGGAAAAACATCACACACTTGGGTACCACGTGCTTGATAAGACAAATGACCACCTGCCACGCATCCCGTTGGCACAACACTTTGCATAGGTCCTCCTCCTCCTCTTCCTCATCTGTCTCTACTCCCACTATATGTCCTGCCATGTTATTGCCTAAAACCTCCACTGACAGGGATGATGCTACAGTAATGGGTGTACCAGGTCCTTCCTCAGAATGTGACAGCATCCCATTAGCTGCAGATTTACGCAGTTAGATTTCATTGCCCGAGCTGCTGCAGCATAAGAAAAATATAGTCCCAACCATCCCCTTGCACAGCGTCTAAATGCCAGCTTGGATTAATTACTCGCATTACAGCTGGTGCCTTTCCAGCTGGTGGACTCTGCCTCCTTCTGTGAAATTGCCGAATGTGCTGTACCATAGTGGCAGGTTCCAAAACGCCAGTTCTTTTCACGGAAGGCCATTCCAGCACGTGGAAGACAATGTTATGGAGTCATCCTCCTGAAGCAGGTGTGAAGCCTGATAATAGAGGCGGAAATCATGGACCGCCAATCCTCCCTCTCTTTTGGGTCTCGTCATTGTGCGGTAGCCGATCCGAGGGCGCTAGTTATTCCACACAAACCTAGTACAGTCAGTTTGGATCATGGACAAGCGTCTGCACAAGCAGCAGAGGGCCAACAATGAGTACCTGTGTGAGTATGGCACAAGGACAGGTTCAGGTCAACTTGGATTCCCCCCCCCCGCAGTGGCTGATGATCAAGGATGCATTTGAGGAGGCAACGAGGATGGTGAGCAGGGACAGTGCATGCATCAGTGACACAATTCCTTTAGTGTTCCTGCTGATAGGAACCTCAGCTGCCAAAACATCTAATTGAGCCTCCATGTCCACAACTACTCCTGCCATAGGCACTCTGCGGGGAATTATAGATGTGGCACTAGAGGCAGAGCAGCGGGAGGAAGAGGAGGCCTTCCCTAGCTCTCAAGGCCCCAGTCTTTACGCAGACAGCATTCCTGCGGGTCCTCAGATCAGACAGGAAGAGGATGAGGAGGAGGAGGAATATTTAAGTAGTGGGGCATTGAAGGTGGGGATTTCTCAAGGGAGGGTTTTGTGTGCCCAGAAACCCAAAGACTAGTACATCGCTGGGAGGAGGAAGTGCACAATGGGGTCATCCTCACTGACCAGGAAGACTCAGAAGCTAATGCCACCTCCAACCTACGCTGCATGGGATCCCATATCCTGCAAAGACTGCTAAAGGACCCCAGGATTCGTGCTATCAAGGAGAGGGACCATTACTGGTTGGCAAGCCTTCTTGATCCACGATACAAGGGTAAAGTTGCAGAGCTCATCCTGCCCGCACAGAGGGAGCAGAGGATGAAACAACTTGAGGACACTCTAAAGCGACACTTGTGTAACACCTTTCCAGGCACTGGTAGGTTACCAAGTGATGACACAGGTGCTTCTGAGGCTGCGGATGATCAGAGGAAGAGCGGTGAAGGCCGGGCCGCTTGACTGATGCCTTTTTAAAAAATTTTAGTCCACGACGCCCAGGGACATCAAATGTAGGCACCCATTGCCAGGACTACCTAGGGGCAAGGGCAGACCTGGATACCTTCACAGCAGATGATCCACTGGCTTACTATGCTATGCTATATATGCTATGCAGCTACTAGGTTGCCCTTCATCCAGCGTGCTTTCTGAACGGACGTTCAGTGCCGCTGGAGGTTTTGTCCCAGACAAAAGAGTGCGTCTGTCCACCGACTCTGTAGACCGGCTGACATTTATAAAAATGAATCGGTCCTGGATCAGCAGCTATCAATCCCCTGATGCTGACGTTACTGAATAGATCGGGGGTCTCTTCTGCATTCCCAAAACCTCCACCACTGCACTCCACCACAATACCACAAAGGGGTTACGGTGTGCAGGCACTTGCTGCAACCACAGGTTAAATATTTGGGTGCACTGCCACTGACGCCTATACCAGATTCATATAATTTTAATATTGGACCGCAGGGTCCACCACTGCACTCTTCCACAATAGTGATGAGCCGAACACCCCCGTGTTCGGTTCGCATTCAAACTCAATTTCAAAAGTTCGAGTTCGAACAGGAACCAAACTCGATGCAAGTCAATGGGACTCGAAAGTTCGATTTTTAGAGTGCCATGCAAGAGGGCATATATGCAAGATATTTGCCATAAAAGATGTATGGGGGTCCGGGTAGTGCCCTGGGGGACAGGAAACAAGGACAAAAAGTTTTTTAAAAAAACGTTGTGCTGTGAAAAGCCTCAGCAGCGAAAGGGTTAAAGGAACAGTGAGTTTTCCATGAAATAAGGGTTAAAAATAAAAATGACAAATTCCTTCAAATATTGTGCCTAGGAGGTCCCCATAACCTGCCCTTGAAGTGGCGGATTTGTAGGATGTATAAAAACATTAAAAAACAAAAAAAATGACGTTTCAAATGACGGTAAATGGTTTTCCTTTTGATCTATTCATAAACAACTGCTTGGGGCAGCAGTCTGTATTAAAAGAGGAGACTTTTTAGGACACGCAGAACAAGTTTAGTGATTTTTTTGGCTAAATTATGGTGAATCTTATGCAGGCTTTGGATGAAAGTAACAATAGGTGCTTTAAAATTGGGCCTTTAGTGTCGGCAAGAGTGTAGGGTTGGACCATGCGGTCCTATATTAAAAAGATATGAATCTGGTAAAGGCGTCAGTGCACCCAAATATTGTGCCTTTGGTGGCAGCAAGTGCCTTCACACCGTAACCCTTTGTGGTATTGTGGAAGAGTGCAGTGGTGGAGGTTTTGGGAATGCAAGATTGCCAAAATGGCAATGAAGGGGGAAGTTATTATCATGGGGGACTTTAATCTTCCTGATGTGAACTGGAAAACCAAAACAGCTGGGTGCACCAGGAGTACAAATATTCTAAACTCCTTACTGGGATTATCTCTAACACAAGTAGTTGAGGAGCCGACCCGTAAAGAGGCCATATTGGATTTAATACTCACAAATGGAGGTTTGGTATCGGACGTTGTTGTAGGTGAAAATTTGGGATCTAGTGATCACCAGTCAGTATGGTTTAATATAAGAACAGGGATGGAGCCGCACCACACAAAAACAAAAGTTTTAGACTTTAAAAAAACAGATTTTTCTAAAATGAGATTTTGTGTGAAGGAGTCATTATCAGACTGGAGGAATTTAAAGGGAGTCCAAGAGAAATGGGATTATTTAAAGGAAGCATTATTGAAGGCCACAGGAAATTGCATTCGGCTTGTTAGCAAAAACAAAAAAGGGAAGAAACCACTGTGGTACTCTGCAGAAGTGGCCAAAATAGTGAAGAACAAGAAGATAGCATTCAATAATTATAAAAAAACTCAGCGTGAAGAAGATAGGCAAACCTATAAGATTAGGCAGAAAGAAGCAAAGCAATTTATAAGAGCTTCCAAAGCACACGCAGAAGAGAAAATAGCTCAGTCAGTAAAAAAGGGGGACAAAACATTTTTTAGATACATAAACGAGAAAAGAAAAGTAAAACAAGGATTAGTTAGATTAAAAACAAAGGAAGGAAGGTATGTAGAAGAGGATAAAAGTCTCGCTGACTGCCTCAATAAATATTTTTGTTCAGTCTTTGCAGAAGAAAAGGAAGGAAAGGGACCTCAGTTAGGAGAGAACACTAAAGAGACATTTACATATGAGTTTACAGAGGAGGAGGTTCTAAAGCAGCTGTCTAAAGTAAAGACAAATAAGTCAATGGGGCCTGATGGGATCCACCCTAAATTATTAAAAGAGCTCAGTGATGTAATAGCAAAACCGTTAACAGATTTATTTAACCAATCCTTGTTAACAGGAGTCGTCCCAGAAGACTGGAAATTAGCAAATGTTGTGCCTATTTACAAGAAGGGTAGTAGGGAGGAATCGGGGAACTATAGGCCAGTTAGTCTTACGTCAGTAGTAGGGAAATTAATGGAAACCATGTTAAAGGAAAGGATTGTTGAACATCTAAAAACACATAGATTACAGGATCAGAAACAACATGGGTTTACCTCAGGGAGATCATGCCAAACTAATCTTATTGATTTTTTTGATTGGGTAACAAAAATAATAGACACAGGTGGTGCAGTAGACATTGCTTATTTAGATTTCAGTAAGGCTTTTGATACTGTTCCGCATAGAAGGCTTATCAATAAATTGCAATCTTTGAGCTTGGATTCCAATATTGTTGAATGGATTAGGCAGTGGCTGAGTGACAGACAACAGAGGGTTGTGGTAAATGGAGTTTATTCGGCGCAAGGTCTTGTTACCAGTGGGGTACCTCAGGGGTCAGTACTTGGACCCATTCTCTTTAATATTTTTATTAGTGATATTGCAGAAGGTATTAATGGAAAAGTATGTCTTTTTGCTGATGACACAAAGATTTGCAACAGGGTTGACGTTCCTGGAGGGATCAGCCAAATGACAAATGATTTAGGTAAGCTAAAAAAATGGTCGGAGTTGTGGCAATTGAGTTTTAATGTGGATAAGTGCAAGATAATGCACCTGGGACGTAAAAACCCAAGGGCTGAATATAGAATATTTGATACAGTCCTAACCTCAACATCTGAGGAAAGGGATTTAGGGGTTATTATTTCAGAGGATCTAAGGGTAAGTAGTCAATGTAATAGAGCAGCAGGAAATGCTAGCAGAATGCTTGGTTGTGTAGGGAGAGGTATTAGCAGTAGGAAAAGGGAAGTGCTCATGCCACTGTACAGAGCACTGCGGAGACCTCACTTGGAGTACTGTGTGCAGTACTGGAGACCGTATCTCCAGAAGGATATAGACATCTTGGAGAGAGTTCAGAGAAGGGCTACTAAAATGGTGTACGGCTTGAAGGAGAAAAGTTACCAAGAAAGGCTTAATGATCTTAACATGTACAGCTTGGAAAAAAGACGAGACAGAGGAGATATGATAGAAACATTTAAATACGTAAAGGGAATCCACAAGGTAGAGGAAGGGAGTATATTTAAAAGGAAACAAAATAGCAAAACAAGAGGACATAGTCTTAGATTAGAGGGGCAAAGGTTTAAAAGTAACATCAGGAAGCATTATTTTACTGAGCGGGTGGTGGATACATGGAACAGTCTTCCAGTAGAAGTGGTAGAGGCCAAAACAGTAATTGAATTTAAGCAAGCATGGGATAGGCATAAGGCTATCCTAAACAAAAGATAAATCCAGGTAAAGTATCCATGTAATTGGGCAGACTAGATGGGCCGAAAGGTTCTTATCTGCTGACATTTTTTCTATGTTTCTATGTTTCTATTCCGTTCGTCAGCATCAGGGGATTGATAGCTGCTGATCCAGGACTAATTCATTTTTAGAAATGTCAGCTGGTCTACAGAGTCGGTGGACAGACGCACTCTTTTGTCTGTGACAACCTCCAACGGCACTGAACGTCCTTTCAGAAAGCACGCTGGATGAAGGGTGACCTAGTAGCTGCATAGCATATTGGCTAAGTTCTGGCCAGTAATCCAATCTCAACACACAGTAAGCCAGTGGATCACCTGCTGGAAAGGTATCCAGGTCTGCCCTTACCCCTAGGTAGTCCTGCACCATAAGGTGAAGACGCTGGCAATGGGTGCCTACATTTGACGTCCCTGGGCGTCGTGGACTAAAAAAATTTAAAAAGGCATAAGTCAAACGGCCCCGGCCTTCACTGCTCTTCGTCTGATCATTCGCAGCCTCAGAAGCACCTGTGTCATCACTTGGTAACCTACCAGGGCCTGGAAAGGTGTTACACAAGTGTCGCTTTAGAGCGTCCTCAAGTTTTTTCATTCTGTGCTGCCTCTGTGCGGGCAGGATGAGCTCTTCAACTTTACCCTTGTATTGCGGATCAAGAAGGCTTGCCAACCAGTAATGATCCCTCTCCTTGATAGCACGAATCCTGGGGTCCTTTACCAGGCTTTGCAGGATAAGGGAGCCCATGCAGCATAGGTTGGAGGTGGCATTAGCTTCCGAGTGTTCCTGGTCGCTGAGGATGACCGTATCGTGCACTACCTCCTCACAGCCACGTACTAGTCCTTGGTTTTCTAGGCACACAAAACCCTCCCTTGAGGAATCCCCACCTTCAATGCCCCCACAACTTAAATATTCCTCCTCCTCCTCATCCTCCTCCTGTCTGATCTGAGGACCCGCAGGAATGCTGTCTATGTAAAGACTGGGGGCTTGAGAGCTACGGAAGGCCTCCTCTTCCTCCCGCTGCTCTGCCTCTAGTGCCACATCTATAATTTCCCGCAGAGTGCGCTCCAGCAGGAACACTAAAGGAATTGTGTCACTGATGCATGCACTGTCCCTGCTCACCATCCTCGTTGCCTCCTCAAATGGTGACAGTACAGTGCATGCATCCTTGATCATCAGCCACTGCGGGGGGGGGACCAAGTTGACCTGAATCTGTCCTTATGCCATACTCCCACAGGTACTCATTGATGGCCCTCTGCTGCTTGTGCAGACGCTGCAGTATTGATAATGTCGAGGTCCACCTGGTGGGCATGTCACAGATCAGACGGTTTGTGGGAAGGTGGAATTCTCTTTGAATTTCTGCCAGGCGAACACTTGCTGGGAATGACCGTCTGAAATGGCTGCAGACTTTTCTGGCCTGGCTGAGAAGCTCTGCCAGCCCTGGGTACCTGGTTAGGAAATGCTGTATCACCAGATTTAGGACGTGTGCTAGGCATGGTACATGCGTCAACTTACCCAGGCGTAGGACGGAGAGAAGGTTGCTGCCATTATCACAGATGACCATTCCCAGCTCAAGCTGGCATGGTGTTAACCATCTCTGCACCTGCCCCTGCAGAGCTGACAGAATTTCTAGCCCAGTGTGGCTCCTGTCCCCAGGCAGCAGCTGTAATGTGAGTAATTTTGCTAAGCTGGCATTTAGACGCTG
The DNA here is from genome assembly GCA_009667805.1 of Leptobrachium leishanense. NCBI lineage: Eukaryota > Metazoa > Chordata > Amphibia > Anura > Megophryidae > Leptobrachium > Leptobrachium leishanense. The sequence continues at coordinate 251,892,674 of CM019065.1, forward strand.
TGCTTGGGAATGGTTAGGACTATATTTTTTCTTACGCTGCAGCAGCTGGGGCAACATAATCTGACTGCTTAAATCTTCAGCTGATGGGATGCTGTCACATTGTGAGGAAGGACCTGGTACATCCATTACTGTAGCATCATCCCTGTCAGTGGAGGTTGGAGTCAATGACATGGCAGGACATATAGTGGGGGTAGAGACAGGTGAGGAGGACCTATGGAAAGTTTTGCGCCAATGGGATGCGTGGCAGGTGGTCATATGTCACCTCAAGCACGTGGTACCCAAGCGTCTGGTGTCTTTCCCACGCTTGAGCCTCATCTGACATAGATTACAAATAGCAACAGTGCGGTCTGCTGCACATTTCTTAAAGAACTCCCAGACAGCAGAGTTCCTGGATGTGTGCTTTGAGACAACAGCGTTCAGCACTAGAGCAGCTCTGACATCTGATGCCTTGGATTGGCTAGTGCTACGGTTGGTCATATAGGACGTTGTGCCTCGTGTTTGTTGTGCCTCCTCCTCCTCCTCCTCACTTGACTCCTCTGTTCGATCAGGCACCCAGGTGGAGTCAGTGACCTCATCATCATTGTCATCACCCCCTATCTCCTCGTCACTGGAGCCAACTTGGCAGTATGCTGCAGCTACTGGGGCAACATGAGTGCCAGTTCTTTGTGTCATCACTGGCACCCCTTTCCTCTAGGTTGATTATATTCCCTTCCTCAACCTCAGAGATTGAATCAGAGCACTGTAGTTGCTGCGCATCGTCAAGCAGCATGTCACTGTCATTGTAGTCAAACAATTCAGCTGACTCCTCCGTGTGTGATAGTGAGGCTACGGCAGGAGTAGCTGTGGACATGGAGGCTGCACAGGGCCGTCTTTAATATTGACTGGGCCTGTGGGCAAACATTTTCTAGGGCCCCTCCATGCAATTTTGCTCTTCACCACAACATCCTAAAAAATAAATAAATAAAAGCCGCACTGAGGCTTTTCTCAAAAAAACTAAATCAATTTATTTTTTTTATTTTTTTTACAATTACACTTCATATACACATACACATCATATACACGTACTGTAAAAAAATATACAACACACTATATCTCTGTGCACACACATGCTATATAGCATATTCGGCTCATCACTATTGTGGAAGAGTGCAGTGGTGGACCCTGCGGTCCAATATTAAAATTATATGAATCTGGTATAGGCGTCAGTGGCAGTGCACCCAAATATTTAACCTTTGGTTGCAGCAAGTGCCTGCACACCGTAACCCCTTTGTGGTATTGTGGAAGAGTGCAGTGGTGGAGGTTTTGGGAATGCAGAAGAGACCCCCGATCTATTCAGTTACGTCAGCATCAGGGGATTGATAGCTGCTGATCCAGGACCGATTCATTTTTATAAATGTCAGCCGGTCTACAGAGTCGGTGGACAGACGCACTCTTTTGTCTGGGACAAAACCTCCAGCGGCACTGAACGTCCGTTCAGAAAGCACGCTGGATGAAGGGCAACCTAGTAGCTGCATAGCATATATAGCATAGCATAGTAAGCCAGTGGATCATCTGCTGTGAAGGTATCCAGGTCTGCCCTTGCCCCTAGGTAGTCCTGGCAATGGGTGCCTACATTTGACGTCCCTGGGCGTCGTGGACTAAAATTTTTTAAAAAGGCATCAGTCAAGCGGCCCGGCCTTCACCGCTCTTCCTCTGATCATCCGCAGCCTCAGAAGCACCTGTGTCATCACTTGGTAACCTACCAGGGCCTGGAAAGGTGTTACACAAGTGTCGCTTTAGAGTGTCCTCAAGTTGTTTCATCCTGTGCTCCCTCTGTGCGGGCAGGATGAGCTCTGCAACTTTACCCTTGTATCGTGGATCAAGAAGGCTTGCCAACCAGTAATGGTCCCTCTCCTTGATAGCACGAATCCTGGGGTCCTTTAGCAGTCTTTGCAGGATATGGGATCCCATGCAGCGTAGGTTGGAGGTGGCATTAGCTTCCGAGTGTTCCTGGTCGCTGAGGATGACCGTATCGTGCACTACCTCCTCACAGCCACGTACTAGTCCTTGGTTTTCTAGGCACACAAAACCCTCCCTTGAGGAATCCCCACCTTCAATGCCCCCACAACTTAAATATTCCTCCTCCTCCTCATCCTCCTCCTGTCTGATCTGAGGACCCGCAGGAATGCTGTCTATGTAAAGACTGGGGGCTTGAGAGCTACGGAAGGCCTCCTCTTCCTCCCGCTGCTCTGCCTCTAGTGCCACATCTATAATTTCCCGCAGAGTGCGCTCCAGCAGGAACACTAAAGGAATTGTGTCACTGATGCATGCACTGTCCCTGCTCACCATCCTCGTTGCCTCCTCAAATGGTGACAGTACAGTGCATGCATCCTTGATCATCAGCCACTGCGGGGGGGGATCAAGTTGACCTGAATCTGTCCTTATGCCATACTCCCACAGGTACTCATTGATGGCCCTCTGCTGCTTGTGCAGACGCTGCAGTATTGATAATGTCGAGGTCCACCTGGTGGGCATGTCACAGATCAGACGGTTTGTGGGAAGGTGGAATTCTCTTTGAATTTCTGCCAGGCGAACACTTGCTGGGAATGACCGTCTGAAATGGCTGCAGACTTTTCTGGCCTGGCTGAGAAGCTCTGCCAGCCCTGGGTACCTGGTTAGGAAACGCTGTATCACCAGATTTAGGACGTGTGCTAGGCATGGTACATGCGTCAACTTACCCAGGCGTAGGACGGAGAGAAGGTTGCTGCCATTATCACAGATGACCATTCCCAGCTCAAGCTGGCATGGTGTTAACCATCTCTGCACCTGCCCCTGCAGAGCTGACAGAATTTCTAGCCCAGTGTGGCTCCTGTCCCCAGGCAGCAGCTGTAATGTGAGTAATTTTGCTAAGCTGGCATTTAGACGCTGTGCTTGGGAATGGTTAGGACTATATTTTTTCTTACGCTGCAGCAGCTGGGGCAACGTAATCTGACTGCTTAAATCTTCAGCTGATGGGATGCTGTCACATTGTGAGGAAGGACCTGGTACATCCATTACTGTAGCATCATCCCTGTCAGTGGAGGTTGGAGTCAATGACATGGCAGGACATATAGTGGGGGTAGAGACAGGTGAGGAGGACCTATGGAAAGTTTTGCGCCAATGGGATGCGTGGCAGGTGGTCATATGTCACCTCAAGCACGTGGTACCCAAGCGTCTGGTGTCTTTCCCACGCTTGAGCCTCATCTGACATAGATTACAAATAGCAACAGTGCGGTCTGCTGCACATTTCTTAAAGAACTCCCAGACAGCAGAGTTCCTGGATGTGTGCTTTGAGACAACAGCGTTCAGCACTAGAGCAGCTCTGACATCTGATGCCTTGGATTGGCTAGTGCTACGGTTGGTCATATAGGACGTTGTGCCTCGTGTTTGTTGTGCCTCCTCCTCCTCCTCCTCACTTGACTCCTCTGTTCGATCAGGCACCCAGGTGGAGTCAGTGACCTCATCATCATTGTCATCACCCCCTATCTCCTCGTCACTGGAGCCAACTTGGCAGTATGCTGCAGCTACTGGGGCAACATGAGTGCCAGTTCTTTGTGTCATCACTGGCACCCCTTTCCTCTAGGTTGATTATATTCCCTTCCTCAACCTCAGAGATTGAATCAGAGCACTGTAGTTGCTGCGCATCGTCAAGCAGCATGTCACTGTCATTGTAGTCAAACAATTCAGCTGACTCCTCCGTGTGTGATAGTGAGGCTACGGCAGGAGTAGCTGTGGACATGGAGGCTGCACAGGGCCATCTTTAATATTGACTGGGCCTGTGGGCAAACATTTTCTAGGGCCCCTCCATGCAATTTTGCTCGTCACCACAACATCCTAAAACATAAATAAATAAAAGCCGCACTGAGGCTTTTCTCAAAAAAACTAAATCAATTTATTTTTTTTATTTTTTTTACAATTACACTTCATATACACATACACATCATATACACGTACTGTAAAAAAAATATACAACACACTATATCTCTGTGCACACACATGCTATATACACGTACCATTGTAGGCACAACCTGTATACACATACATATCTTATATACATCATATACAGGCACGATATTATTATTATTATCATCATTTATGTAGCGCCAACAGTTTCCCCAGCGCTTTACTATATATATATATACACCTCATTAACCGTTCCACATCATATACATATATACATACACACACACACACATTTCCACATTTGAATTTATATACACACACCACATTTATATACACACACACACACATTTCCACATACAGTTGTGTTCAAAATTATTCAACCCCCAATGCTGTAAAGGGTTTTAGGGAATTTAGTGTACATTTGTAATTGTATTCAGAATGAAATCCTACAAGGACTTTTTAAAGAACCATATGCAACTAAAATGACATCAATTGGTTTTGTAATACAGTAGTAAATGTTTCTTTTGTGAATTCTTCCTTGACACAATTATTCAACCCCTTAAAGACTACCACTCTGAAGAACAGAGGTTCATTCAAGTGTTTTCAATCAGGTATTGAAAACACCTGTGGATATCACGGAGCAGCAATAAAGCATAATAAGCACCAATTAGGCAGCTTTAAAATGACTGTGATACTCAGGTCCTTCTAGACATTTACTGGTGTGGTTACAAACATGGTGAAGTCAAGAGAATGGTCCAGGAAGACAAGAGAAGAGGTGATTACTCTTCACAGGAAGGGCAATGGCTATAAGAAGATTGCAAAGATGTTAAACATACCAAGAGAGACCATAGGAAGCATCATTCGCAAATTCAAGGCAAAGGGCACTGTTGAAACGCTACCTGGTCGTGGCAGAAAGAAGATGCTGACTTCGACTGCTGTGCGCTACCTGAAGCGTAGAGTGGAGAATAGTCCCCGTGTGACTGCAGAGGAACTGAGAAAAGATTTGTCAGATGTGGGTACTGAAGTTTCAGCTCAGACAATACGGCGCACACTGCGTAATGAAGGCCTCCATGCCAGAACTCCCAGGTGCACCCCCTTGCTGTCTCCAAAGAATAAGAAGAGTCGACTGCAGTATGCCAAAAGTCATGTGGACAAACCACAGAAGTTTTGGGATAGTGTTCTGTGGACTGATGAAACAAAATTAGAACTGTTTGGGCCCATGGATCAACGCTATGTTTGGAGGAGGAAGAACAAGGCCTATGAAGAAAAGAACACCTTGCCTACTGTGAAGCATGGCGGGGGGTCAATCATGCTTTGGGGCTGGTTTGCTTCTGCAGGTACAGGGAAGCTTCAGCGTGTGCAAGGTACCATGAATTCTCTTCAGTACCAGGAGATATTGGATGACAATGTGATGCAGTCCGTCACAAACCTGAGGCTTGGGAGACGTTGGACCTTTCAACAGGACAATGATCCCAAGCATACCTCCAAGTCCACTAGAGCATGGTTGCAGATTAAAGGCTGGAACATTTTGGAGTGGCCATCGCAGTCACCTGACTTAAATCCGATTGAGAACCTCTGGTGGGACTTTAAGAAAGCAGTTGCAGTGCGCAAGCCTAAGAATGTGACTGAACTGGAGGCTTTTGCCCATGACGAATGGGCGAAGATACCCGTAGATCGCTGCAAGACACTTGTGTCAAGCTATGCTTCATGTTTAAAAGCTGTTATAACTGTAAAAGGATGTTGTACTAATGTAAGGTCCTGGAGGCCCTCACCCCCTGGCGCCCCTTTTTGTGCCTTTTACTACATGTCCCCTGCAGATTCCAAAACCCTTGTATAAACAATTCACCTTCCTGATTCTACCGTTCTGGCCCTGGATCCACACCTGCCCTTCATCCTCCCTGATTAGCCCTGCATATAAGGGAGTCCCACCCTCAACCCTGGACTTCCACATTGAAGTTACTGACTGCGTTACCTGTTTACTAAAGCACCCTGAAACCGCCTGACCATCTCCTGAACTCTCTGCTAAGACCCCAAGGACCTTCTGCTATTTATCTGGACTCTCATTGCTTCACTCACCGGTAACCCTCCCATCCTGCTCCCCCTCTGCCCCCATCTAAGCCTTGCCGTGTACCGAACCCCTGCTGTACCACCGACTATTCTCTGCCAGCCTTGCCGTGTACCGAACCCCTGCTGTACCACCGACTATTCTCTGCCAGCCTTGCCGTGTACCGAACCCCCTTGCTGAACCCTGACGACGCCATTGCCTGTACCCTGTCTGATTTCATGCCACTGTGTTTACCTGCAATAAACACTCATTGCTATTCTGAATCTGCCTTCATCACTGCATCCTGGGCTCACAACCCCAACCTGCTACACCCACCGCAGTCAAACCCTTACAGAATGTGGAAGTCAAAACCCTGTGAGCCCGCGGTGATTTTAGCCTATGTAAAAGGACTGAAAGAGGCTAACCAAAATCTCCAACAGCATCTTAATTCACTGTTGGAATATCTGCAGCAGACCTTAAATGACGCATCGACTAAGGAGTGCGTTCCAGTTCCAAAAGGTGCTCGCGGACCCCTGACCAAAGAAGAAAAAGTAAGAAGAAGAGCGCTAGACTTGTGTTTTTATTGTGGAGATCGCTTGCATAAAATATCTGCCTGCCCTCTGCGCCCACTAAAGCCAGAGACAAAAGATTGTGCCACGCCTGTTTGTGTCAAGCCTGTTTCTACGAGGCCTTCACCGACCAAGCCTGCACCTATGAAGACCACAAAGTTCTTGGGGAAACCCATACCAACCCAACAAAAATCGATGGTGCCTGCTCTGCAGAAACTAGCTTCATCGAAGGTCAGGAATAAAAACCCAGTATCCAAACCTGCTCCCCGGAGAATTCCGTTGATCAAGACACCTCAGCAAAAAAGTGTTCCTACTCCCAGGACATCAGTGCCCAAAAAACCCGATAGAAAGGTATCGCTGGAGCCCACCTCTGAGGAAGAGTCAGAGACCTCTGTGGAGTACACCGAGCCTGAAGTGCCTATGGAGCAAGGATACATGGAACAAGACCCAGCTGTGCCAATGGAGACAGAAGAAGTCATGCGTTCCTGTGGGAGACCTATCACTCCCATCCAGCAGATTACTACTAGTGTTTGTAACGATCTTGAAACCAGTTCTCTGCCTCCAAGTTGTGTATATGCCTCCAATGGGACAATCGTTCGCAGAGAGGATCTGGAGACATTTGAAACAGCCCTGAAAATTCGAGAAGCTGCACATCACCCCAGAGAATCAGTGTTGGCACTGGCTACTACCTTCTACCAACACCCTCTGCCACGCTCACCGCGCCTGGTTGTTGCTGTGGAGACCGCCATCCCCACTACCCATTGTTGGCGGTTTTCCGATACAGCCGCACCGGGGAGGGTTTGGGGGTCTACCAAAGTGGACTCTCCCATTCCTCACAGCCGCAAGTTTGGGCTGGTTTCTGGACGGCCATGCCAGGGAACTGCACATGTTGGCACCGCTGTCTCTACCCCAAAAGGCACCATCATATGCACTTCACCCTCAGTTCACGGTCAACCTAAGCCTTGCCGGTTCCCCATGGTCAAATTCCGCCAGACCTCAGTGTCCAAGGTCGCTGCCCTGCAGCTCGAGCAATCCTCCAGGCTAGCTGCCCTACAGCTCGAGCAACCCTCCGGGCCAGCTGCCCTGCAGCTCGAACAACCTTCCGAGCTCGCTGCCCTGCAACCTGCAGGATCCCAAGAATCTCCTTCCCTGCAACCTGCAGAATCCCAAGAATCTCCTTCCCTGCAACCTGCAGGATCCCAAGAAACTCCTTCCCTGCAGGATCCCAAGAATCTGCTTCCCTGCAACCTGCAGGATCCCAAGAATCTGCTTCCCTGCAACCTGCAGGATCCCAAGAATCTGCTTCCCTACAACCTGCAGGATCTCAAGAGGTCGCTCTCCTGCAACCTGCAGAATCTCAAGAGGTCGCTGCCCTGCAACCTGAGGGATCTCAAGAGGTCGCTGCCCTGCAACCTGAGGGATCTCAAGAGGTCGCTGCCCTGCAACCTGCGGGATCTCAAGAGGTCGCTGCCCTGCAACCTGCAGACTCTCCTGAGCTGTCATCGCCACGGGGCCGTCGACGTCGCCGTAAGGCCAAGTCGCTCATTGCCCAGCAAGAGTCATGCAGTGCCAAGGAGGTCGCCGCCGCAGAGCAGTGCAGTGCCAAGGAGGTCGCCGCCGCAGAACCGTGCCTCACCATGGGCGCTGCCCCACCGGTCCTTTCCATGGGCGCTGCCCCACCGGTCCTTTCCATGGGCGCTGCCCCACCGGTCCTTTCCATGGGCACTGCCCCACCGGTCCTTTCCACGGGCGCTGCCCCACCGGTCCTTTCCACGGGCGCTGCCCCACCGGTCCTTTCCATGGGCGCTGCCCCACCGGTCCTTTCCACGGGCGCTGCCCCACCGGTTCTCACCAAGGGCGCTGCCCCACCGGTTCTCACCAAGGGCGCTGCCCCACCGGTTCTCACCAAGGGCGCTGCCCCACCGGTTCTCACCAAGGGCGCTGCCCCACCGGTTCTCTCAGAGGTCACCTCCAAGTCCTGCCAGTCTGATATTGCTTGGATGATGGGTACACTGGCAGGCTTCGTTGGCCAGATTGCCACCCTGTCCCAACATGTGCAGGACGTCCAGGAGAACCAGCTGATACTACAGGCCCTGGTTTTTGACGCCCGTGTGCCATCAGTATACAGGCAGCCGGGTGATCCACTTATGCCAAGCTCGTTGACTGCCGTCAGTGCTGACCCTGACCTCGCCCTGGGCCGTTCGGAGTCCGGCCCTTTAGAGGGGGGCTCTGTAAGGTCCTGGAGGCCCTCACCCCCTGGCGCCCCTTTTTGTGCCTTTTACTACATGTCCCCTGCAGATTCCAAAACCCTTGTATAAACAATTCACCTTCCTGATTCTACCGTTCTGGCCCTGGATCCACACCTGCCCTTCATCCTCCCTGATTAGCCCTGCATATAAGGGAGTCCCACCCTCAACCCTGGACTTCCACATTGAAGTTACTGACTGCGTTACCTGTTTACTAAAGCGCCCTGAAACCGCCTGACCATCTCCTGAACTCTCTGCTAAGACCCCAAGGACCTTCTGCTATTTATCTGGACTCTCATTGCTTCACTCACCGGTAACCCTCCCATCCTGCTCCCCCTCTGCCCCCATCTAAGCCTTGCCGTGTACCGAACCCCTGCTGTACCACCGACTATTCTCTGCCAGCCTTGCTGTGTACCGAACCCCCTTGCTGAACCCTGACGACGCCATTGCCTGTACCCTGTCTGATTTCATGCCACTGTGTTTACCTGCAATAAACACTCATTGCTATTCTGAATCTGCCTTCATCACTGCATCCTGGGCTCACAACCCCAACCTGCTACACCCACCGCAGTCAAACCCTTACAACTAAGTACTAAGATTGAATGTCACTTGGGGGTTGAATAAAACTGATAATGATGTGAGCACAGAAAAGACATTTGTGGTTATTTCATTATAAATGTTGTGTTATATTTGTCTGACCTACACGTGCCTCTTTGATTTAATTGTAAGCAAGATGACGACCATGGCCAAAACACTCATTTCAGTGGGGGTTGAATAATTTTGAACACAACTGTATATATATTACACACACCCCACATTGTGTGTGTATATATACACACCACATTTCCAGTATGTATGTATGTATGTATACACTCACACACCACATTTCCACATTAAGTGTATATATATATATATATATACACACACACCATATTTCCACATTGAGTGTGAATATATATATACATACACACTTCCACATTATACACATTTCCACATCATATATTTAAACATCATATATATATACACACACATTTCCAAAATATATATACACACACATACATTTCCACATCATATATGCACATTTAGGCAGCATATACACATTAAACATTCATCATATGCACATTTCTACATCATATATACACTTAACAAATAAAATTGTGACAAAATTAAGTGTTAGATGGAGGGAGGGGGTGGGGAGCTGGGGTGGGTCCTATAAACAGTGACTTGTTTAGGGCCGTGCTTCTTACCTGCATAATGCTGTATTTTTCAGACAGGCAGGCAGTCAAAGCATTCTCTTCTCCTTGCTGGGTGGACACGCATGGTGAGGAGGGGAGGAGCCAATCACATCTCCCATGGGGCCTCAAGGAGAGCTCCAGACCAGTGGCAGCGTGCTGCTGGTACAGCTGCAGCTCCATGTCCCACATTGGGATGATGTAACTTCCTCTCTGTGATCACCTGTCACCACGGAGAGGAGGCAGCCTGCGAGCTCATGGTTTCTGCGGGCTCAATGGAGTGGGACTGCTGAGCTTCCAAATTGGGCCCCTCAACAATGGCTGTGCGTGGGGCAGCTGCCCCTTTTGCCCCTCTTTAAAGACTGCCCTGGGCTGCATTAGATGCTTTGGCAGCTGAGGTGGACTGTAAAGCACTACAAACCTGGCTGGCAGAAGACTCGGAGGATGAGAATGGCCTGGTTAGCCAATCCACCAAATCCTCTGTATGTTGCAGCTGCTTAAGACGGCCAGCACCAGTTAGAAAGGACAAGCGTGCCCCTGCAGAGGATGCACCACGTCCATCACGACCAGAGGCACAGCCTCCCGACACAGAGGCTGCTTGCCCTCTTATCTGTGTCTGGGAGCGTCTGCCTGTCCTTTTTGGTCTTTCTGACATGGTGAGTGTTATATAGATTAAAGATATACAGAACTCTGATTCAACTCTGTTATAAAAATTGGAGATATGCTGCAGAACGCTGATTCAACTCTGGTATAAAGATAAAAGATTTCCAGAACTCTGTATAACTCAGTGAGACACCCTGATAGCTGGCAACAGCGACAAGACACAGATTACAATTCCCAGAAACCTCCTATAAATCAGTGAGACCCCTTGATGGGTGGCAGTGAGAACACACAGATTAGAACAATTCCCAGATATTTTGTAGAAATGAAACTCCCAAAATTGCTGGTGGCAGTGAGAACACAAAGATTACAACAATTCCCAGATATTTTGTATAAATGACTGACCCCCAAAATAGTTGCTGGCAGTGAGAACACAAAGATTAGAACAATTCCCAGATATTTTGTATAAATGAGACCCCCCACAATAGTTGCTGGCAGTGAGAACACAAAAATTACAACAATTCCCAGATATTTTGTAGAAATGAGACCCCCACAATTGCTGGTGGCAGTGAGAACACAAAGATTAGAACAATTCCCAGATATTTTGTATAAATGAGACCTCCACAATATTTGCTGGCAGTGAGAACACAAAGATTACAACAATTCCCAGATATTTTGTAGAAATGTGACCTCCCCCCCCAATAGCTGCTGGCAGACTGGCAGTGAGAACACACACTAACACAACAATTTCCTCTCAAAAAACACGTGCTGAAGGCTGTGTGAATCCTTATATAGTGTGCTGCGGGACTTAGCTCTGTGAGCCCATGATTGGGCAAAATTTGCCCAATCAGGACTCTGAGCCGTGATTGGCATAGTCTTGCACCTAAACTGTGGTCAGGCGCAGGCTGTAGCCAATTACAAACTTCAGGCCAGTGGAAAAGTGCATTGTGGTCCATTGTGGTGCATTGTGGGCGAATATACGGCGAACACGCAGAAATGTTCGTAGTTCGCGAACATGCAAACAGGCGATGTTTGAATCGAACTCCGAACCGAAGAGCTCATCCCTATTCCACAATACCACAGAGGGGTTATTGGCCCCTGGTGCCACCCCGGTACCATCCCTAACCGTGACATCTGCTGTCTGGGAGTTCTTTAAGAAATGTGCAGCAGACCGCACCGTTTCGATTTGTAATCTATGTCAGATGAGGCTCAAGCGTGGGAAAGACACCGGACGCTTGGGTACCACGTGCTTGAGGCGATATATGACCACCTGCCACGCATCCCGTTGGCGCAAAACTTTCCGTAGGTCCTCCTCACCTGTCTCTACCCCCACTATATGTCCTGCCATGTCATTGACTCCAACCTCCACTGACAGGGATGATGCTACAGTAATTGATGTACCAGGTCCTTCCTCACAATGTGACAGCATCCCATCAGCTGAAGATTTATGCAGTCAGATTACGTTGCCCCAGCTGCTGCAGCATAAGAAAAAATATAGTCCCAACCATCCCCAAACACAGCGTCTAAATTCCAGCTTAGCAAAATTACTCACATTACAGCTGCTGCCTTTCCAGCTGGTGGACTATGCTTCCTTCTGTGAATTTGCTGAATGTGCTGTACCACAGTGGCAGGTTCCAAAACACCATTACTTTTCACGGAAGGCCATTCCGGCACTATACCAGCACGTGGAAGACAATGTTATCGAGTCATTGGGAAAGGCAGTCAGCAGCAAGGTGCATCTGACTTTAGACACGTGGTCCAGCAAGCATGGACCGGGCCGTTACATTTCCTTCACGGCACACTGGGTAACTCTGAGTGCAGCTGGGAGGGATCCAAGACGGGGCTCTGTGCTGGAGCTTGTTCATCCACCATGCCTCCAGAAAGCTGCTTATATGAGGTCTGTCTGCTCCACCACCACCACCTCTCCCTCTTGCTCCTCTTCTGTCTCTGGCAAAGTGGCAGTTAAACCAATGCGTGACAGGGGCTACGCAATGGCTCAAGCAAAAAGATGCCATACTGTGCTTGAGCTGGTTTGTTTAGGGGACAGGAGCCACACCGGGCCAGAAATTCTGTCAGCTCTGCAGGGGCAGGTGCAGAGATGGTTAACACCATGCCAGCCAGCTTGAGCTGGGAATGGTCGTCTGTGATAATGGCAGCAACCTTCTCTCCGCCCTACGCCTGGGTAAGTTGACGCATGTACCATGCCTAGCACACGTCCTAAATCTGGTGGTACAGCGTTTCCTAACCAGGTACCCAGGGCTGGCAGAGCTTCTCAGCCAGGCCAGAAAAGTCTGCAGCCACTTCAGACGGTCATTCCCAGCAAGTGTTCGCCTGGCAGAAATTCAAAGAGAATTCCACCTTCCCACAAACCGTCTGATCTGTGACATGTCCACCAGGTGGAACTCGACATTTGCAATGCTGCAGGGTCTGCACAAGCAGCAGAGGGCCATCAACGAGTACCTGTGCGAGTATGGCACAAGGACAGGTTCAGGTCAACTTGGTCTTTTTTCCCCCCCGCAGTGGCTGATGATCAAGGATGCATGCACTGTACTGTCACCATTTGAGGAGGCAACGAGGATGGTGAGCAGGGACAGTGCATGCATCAGTGACACAATTCCTTTAGTGTTCCTGCTGGAGCGCACTCTGCGGGAAATTATAGATGTGGCACTAGAGGCAGAGCAGCGGGAGGAAGAGGAGGCCTTCCGTAGCTCTCAAGGCCCCAGTCGTTCCACAGACAGCATTCCAGCGGGTCCTCCTCAGATCAGACAGGAGGAGGATGAGGAGGAGGACGAATATTTAAGTAGTGGGGGCATTGAAGGTGGGGATTCTTCAAGGGAGGGTTTTGTGTGCCCAGAAACACAAGGACTAGTACGTGGCTGGGAGGAGGTAGTGCACAATATGGTCATCCTCAGAGACCAGGAACACACTGAAGCTAATGCCACCTCCAACCTACCCTGAATGGGCTCCCTTATCCTGCAAAGCCTGCTAAAGGACCCCAGGATTCGTGCTATCAAGGAGAGGGATCATTACTGGTTGGCAAGCCTTCTTGATCCATGATACAAGGGTAAAGTTGCAGAGCTCATCCTGCCCGCACAGAGGGAGCACAGGATGAAAAAACTTGAGGACGCTCTAAAGCAACACTTGTGTAACACCTTTCCAGGCACTGGTAGGTTACCAAGTGATGACACAGGTGCTTCTGAGGCTGCGGATGATCATAGGAATAGTGGTGAAGGCTGGGGCCGCTTGACTGATGCCTTTTTAATTTTTTTAGTCCACGACGCCCAGGGACGTCAAATGTAGGCACCCATTGCCAGCGTCTTCACCATATGGTGCAGGACTACCTAGGGGCAAGGGCAGACCTGGATACCTTTACAGCAGATGATCCACTGGCTTACTGGGTGTTGAGATTGGATCACTGGCCAGAACTTAGCCAATATGCTATGCAGCTACTAGGTTGCCCTTCATCCAGCATGCTTTCTGAAAGGACGTTCAGTGCCGCTGGAGGTTTTGTCCCAGACAAAAGAGTGCGTCTGTCCACCGACTTTGTAGACCGGCTGACATTTATAAAAATGAGTCAGTCCTGGATCAACAGCTATCAATCCCCTGATGCTGACGTAACGGAATAGATGGGGGATGTTTTCTGCATTCACAAAACCTCCACCACTGAACTCTTCCACAATACCACAAAGGGGTTACGGTGTGAAGGCACTTGCTGCCACCAAAGGCACAATATTTGGCTGCACTGACACTGACGCCTATATTACCAGATTTATATCATTTTAAATTTTTTGGACCGCAGGGTCCAACCCTGCACTCTTCCACAATACCACAAAAGGGTTACGGTGTGAAGGCACTTGCTGCCATCAAAGGCACAATATTTGGGTGCACTGACGCCTGTACCAGAGTTATATCATTTTAATCTTTTGGAACGCAGGGTCCAACCCTGCACTCTTCCACAATACCACAAAAGGGTTATGGTGTGAAGGCACTTGCTGCCACCAAAGGCACAATATTTGGCCGCACTAACGCCTGTACCAGATTTATATCATTTTAATCTTTTGGAACGCAGGGTCCAACCCTGCACTCTTCCACAATACTACAGAAGGGTTACGGTGTGACGGCACTGTTGCCGACACTAAAGGCCCAATTTTAAAGCACCTATTGTTACTTTCTTTCAAAGCCTGCATAAGTCTCACCATAATCTAGCCAAAAAATCACTGCATGGCCTAAAAGGTCTCCTCTTTTAATACAGACTGCCGCCCCAAGCAGTTGTTTATGAAAAGATTAAAGGAAAACCGTTTACCGTCATTTGAAATGTAATTTTTTTTGTTTTTAAATGTTTCTATACATCCTACAAATCCGCCACTTCACGGGCAGGTTATGGGGACCTCCTAGGCACGATATTTGAAGGAATTTTTCATTTTTATTTTTAACCTTTATTTCATGGAAAACCCCACTGCCCCTTTAAAAACGTTTTTTAAACTTTTTGTCCTTATTTCCTGTCCCCCAGGGCACTACCCGGACCCCCATACACCTTTTATGGCAAATATCTTGCATATATGCCCTCTTGCAGGGCACTCTAAAAAACAAACTTTTGAGTCCCATTGACTTGCATTGAGTTCAGTTCATGTTCGAGTTCGAACTTGAACTTTTGAAATTGTTCAAGTTCGAATGCGAACCGAACACGGGGGTTGTTGACTAATCCCTAGTCATCGGTTGGTAACCTACCAGTGCCTGGAAAAGTGTTACACAAGTGTCGCTTTAGAGCGTCCTCAAGTTGTTTCATCCTTTGCTCCCTCTGTGAGGGCAGGATGAGCTCTGCAACCTTACCCTTGTATGTGGATCAAGAAGGATTGCCAACCAGTAATGATCCCTCTCCTTGATAGCACGAATCCTGGGGTCCTTTAGCAGGCTTTGCAGGATAAGGGAGCCCATTCAGCGTAGGTTGGAGGTGGCATTAGCTTCAGTGTGTTCCTGGTCACTGAGGATGACCATATCGTGCACTACCTCCTCCCAGCCACGTACTAGTCCTTGGGTTTCTGGGGACACAAAACCCTCCCTTGAGGAATCCCCACCTTCAATGCCCCCAAAACCTAAATATTCCTCCTCCTCCTCATCCTCCTCCTGTCTGATCTGAGGACCCGCAGGAATGCTGTCGGCGTAAAGACTGGGGCCTTGAGAGCTAGGGAAGTCCTCCTCTTCCTCCCGCTTCTCTGCCTCTAGTGCCACATCTATAATTCCCCACAGAGTGCGCTTCAGCAGGAAAACTAAAGGAATTGTGTCACTGATGCGTGCACTGTCCCTGCTCACCATCCTCGTTGTCTCCTCAAATGGTGACAGTACAGTGCATGCCTCCTTGATCATCAGCCACTGCGGGGGGAAACCAAGTTGACCTAAACCTGTCCTTGTGCCATACTCACACAGGTACTCATTGATTGCCCTCTGCTGCTTGTGCAGATGCTGCAACATTGCCAATGTCGAGTTCCACCTGGTGGGCATGTCACAGATCAGACGGTTTGTGGGAAGGGAGGAATTCTCTTAGGAAAAAAAGGAAAAGAAAGGAAAAGGAAAAAAAAGGAAAAGGAAAAAAAAGGAGAGGTGGAGCTCCAGCACAGAGCCCCGTCCTGAATCCCTCCCAGCTGCAAGCAGAGTTACCCAGTGTGCTGTGAAGGAAATGTAACGGCCCTGTCCATGCTTGCTGGACCACGTGTCTAAAGTAATGTGCACCTTGCTGCTGACTGCCTTTCCCAATGACTCCATAACATTGTCTTCCACATGCTGATATAGTGCTGGAATGGCCTTCCGTGAAAAGAAATGGCATTTTCGAACCTGCCACTGTGGTACAGCACATTCGGCAAATTCACGGAAGGAAGCAGAGTCCACCAGCTGGAAAGGCAGCAGCTGTAATGAGAGTAATTTTGCCAAGCTGGCATTTAGACGTTGTGCATGTGGATGGTTGGGACAATATTTTTTCTTCCGCTGCGGCAGCTGGGGCAACGAAATCTGACTGCATAAATCTGCAGCTGATGGGATGCTGGCAGATTCAGAGGAAGGACGTGGTACACCTATTACTGTAGTATCATCCCTGTCAGTGGAGGTTGTAGGCAATGACATGGCAGGACATATAGTGGGGTAGAGACAGATGAGGAGGACCTATGCAAAGTGTTGTGCCAACAGGATGCGTGGCAGGTGGTCATATGTTGCCTCATGCACGTGGTACCCAAGTGCCTGTTGAAAAACCAAGCAGGAGTCGATCACACGCAGCGCAGCTACCGGAAAAAGCCGACACCGCAGACGAATGCAGTGAATAAATTAAAAAGACAGTTTGCTTGAATGTTTGAAAAGTGAAACGCTGTTTGCAAAGAAACTACTGAGTGAAAATGTCTGAAATTTACATATGAGGTCCAATGAATGATAATATAAAGGGCTGTTACAGAAAAAAATAAGTTAAAAAAGAAAAACCAAAAAAAGATAATCGGATTTAAAAAAATAAAAAAATGCTTAAAAGATCCTAAAAAAATCTATAAATAAAGAGACTCTTTACTGCAGAATATTATATTCAACGGTTTATTAGATATTGAAATAAAAAACGGGAATATTTTTAACATGGGATTCGCCTGAATACTGTAAATCTGTCGAATAAGGCTAGGGTCAGACGAGCTAATTTTGTACAGACTGTGCGTCCGTGCATAACGTACGTACTTTCTGACTGAAGACAAGGAAGTGGCCACACAGTCCGTTTTTGTGACTGATGTTTTTTTTGACTGATGTAGAAGGGAAAATAAATTAATATGAAAACATTTTGTCCGTCAAAATGCTGGACATATAAATGCAGTCCGTCTGACTAAGTTCCATCACTCACACACAAATCTATGCGGACGTTGCGGACGCAGCGCACTCTGTGTGTCCGTTCTAGCGGATTTACGTTCTTGCCTTACCTGCGTCTGTTTGCCGCGTCCGATATGCGTCTGCAGTTCCGTGCGGACGTACTTTGTGTGTGGGGCTCCATTGGTCATAATTATATGCTATAACGGACGTACAAATGTGCGGCAACACGGACGTGATCAGTGCGCTCGTCTGACCCGAGCCTAAAACCACCGAACAGCAGGGCATTTCGGGAACCTGTCACTGCTGGTTTTTGTTCTCTGAATAGACGATGCATTGCTTCTCTATGGGGATTCACTGCTCTCGAACAGGCACCGTATGCGCAGACAATTCGCCAGGATTTGGCGAATTGCCTGCTCTCTGGATAGCCGAATGGCCAAGAAAGGTAACTTTCCTTTCGGGAGCCATTCGGATCTCTTTGAATAATCCTGTTAGTATTATTATTTTTGTCATCATTTAAATAGCTCCAACATTTTCTGCAGTGCTTTACAATAACCAAAGGGAATGAGATAAGGCTGTTTTTTTCATGCAATAGAGTCCTTTTGATTTCTCTTATTAATAAAAAAAACAAAGATTTTTTTTACTTCCAGCTGCCACAAATCGGGAGATAGGAGGATCCAAAGAATCCTCCTATCTCCACCATAGGGTTTCCATAGGGAAACCCTTTGGCAGCTAGGGGTTAATTCTAACACTGACATCATCGCACCATGCGCCATGGGCGGAGAGAGGCCCAGGAGGCTTGGCTGACATCCAAGATGTCAGCCTCCTCCGGGAGAAGTGCGCGATCTGGCGTCGAATTGTGGACCAGCACCAGGGGTTAAACACAGGTATCGCTTGAAAGGGCAGACTCTGCCCTTTCCAGCTATGCCTGTCTTTGAGTTTAACCTCCCCCTCCTTTCAGGCACTCTTCCGGCATTGCCATGGGGCCACCAGAAAATGACGTCATCACATCTGACACAATGACGTCATCGTGCCGGGAGGGGGTTTAAAAGCAGTGTCTGACTTCTATGAATTCAGATCGCCGCAGGACCCCGGAGGAGAGAGGTCGCTTAGCTCAAGACGTGTGGAGAACATCCTCCGCATATAGCGGGAGACTCCCATGACAGTCCACACACATCTTCCGCAGTGAAGGGGATAATTAATTGGTTTGGAAAGGCTTTGAATAGCGTCATGCCATATTTGATCTTCCTTTATTTTGTGTTGGTTTACTTATTTATAGATTTCTAAAACAAAAACAGTTCTTCCAAACTGGTCCTCAGGAACCCACTACCAGCTCAGGTTTAAAAGATTCCCTTGGGGAAATGCAGACTGAATCCGGCAGTCACTGAGCTGAAAATTATTTCCCCTGTGCCTTGCTTCAGATATCCAGCAAACCTGGCCTCTTGGTGGTTCCTGTTGACCGGTACAGGAACCCTGTTTTAAAATTTGTACTGGGATCTAAAATTTGTTGCTTAGAAATATCCTACAAATATATTTTAAAAGAATTGTGCTAAAGATTAATATTCCCATCCATCCAAATCTACTGAAGTTTTTTCCTGTAATCTTTATCTCCGTGACTAAGGGAGGTGTAGTATGCCACAGGGCCGGATTTATAACTAGGCATGTGGGCATGTGCCTAAAAGCGTCAGCCACACCTTGCGCCTTGCTCTGTGTAATTTTTATTTTTTTTAAACACAACCATTTAAACCAGGGTTTCTCGACTCCAGTCCTCAGGACCCACTACAGGCCAGATTTTGCAGATCACCTTGGGGAAATGCAGACTGAATACTGCAATCACTGTGCAGCTAATTATATCACCTGTGCTGTGCTTCGGATATCCCACAAACCAGGCCTGTTAGTGGGTCCTGAGGATACGAGTTGAGAAACACTGATTTAAACCACTGTATCTATGGAGCCCTAAGGGTTAGAGGGACATATAAGGCTAGATTCTGGCCTTTCCAGTGATACCAAATATAATCAGGTTAGATTTATGTAAAAATAAGATAAATAAAACAATATTTCTCTTTTTTTTCCTAACGCTGCACTATTATTCAGTATACAATTATAAAGTGAACAATGATGCTGTGCTAGCTCACCTTCTCATTTCCCACATTGCCAGCAAATGGCTGATGATGCAATGTATTGTTTCTTCGACAACCTCCTAGACTGTGGCACTGCAGTGAGGAGAGACCCCCTGTCTTAGGACACCTGACTTAGGAACCTGCATCTCTGAAATGTACAGTGAGGTGTTGTTGGAAAGGGCAGAGTCTGGTCTTTACAACGATACCAATTATGACCATATAATGTTTAAAAATATAAGAATTGAAGGGGCGGAGCTAGACTCTAACGAGGTCGGCCGCGTTTTGGAGGAGCTCCGGCATCGAGACCATAATTCTGTGAGATATCCTCACTTTTACTCGGAGATCTCATGTTGGCTAACCCTGGGAAGGATAACTGATCCGAGGGGTGCACTGGGGAGTCCTGTTCCGCACTCAGAGGTGACCCGCTGCACACAGGAGACCCCAGTGTTGACTCTGCAGCCTAGCACGAGAGGCCATTTTGAGGGCCTGTAGTGGAGTGAGAGCTTTCCTGCGCCCTCGGATTCAACGCACGGACCGCGTGTCTCCCCCATCAGATGGGTAAGAAGACGGCGAGGGGAGTCCGTGAATCGTTGTGCGGGGGGAGGTCGAGTTCCACAGGCCTCTCATCCACCGTTTTGCCTCCGGGATATGGCTCTTCTGACGAGGACGGATTCACTTGGTCGAGGGGGAGTGGAGAGGATGCGGACCAGCTATCTTCTGAACCGCCGCCGCAGGATCAAAAATCCAGAAAGAACGCTGCGAAACGGGCGGCTAAGGTGGCTCGTCGACGGGCTGCTTTATCAGCGTCCCCTGATGCCGCAGCCATCCAGTCTGCCTCTTCTGCGTTCCTGGCTGCTGCCCCGGGAGAAGACGTACAACTCGCCACTAAAGGTGATATTAAACGAATGATGAATGAGATGCGGGCAATGTGGTGTGCTGATGTGGCGGGGGTTAAAGCGGAGGTGGCCCTGGTGCACGAGAATTTGGCGACCATTACCGACCGTACGAAGACCGTCGAAGATGCACATACTCACCTCTCTCATAAGGTAGACTCTCTCCAACTACAAGTCGAGACTCTGTCACGGCCGGTAGAGGTGATAGATGCCAGACACTGCCGGCGCAACGTTCGTATGAGAGGGGTCCCGGAGTCAGTACACCCTGGGGAGGTTCTGGCGTATGCTAACCGCCTGGCGACACATCTGCTGAAACTCCCCCCTGGGGCACCAGAGACTTTCGGTCTGGCTGTAAGGGTTCGGAAGTCGGCGACGGCTCCTGAGTCAGCGCCGAGAGACATTATTGCAATGTCTCGGGACATTGCCACGAAGCAACGATTGATGTCATTGCCCACGGCTCGGGGCACCTTTCCTTTTGAAGCGTCAGAGATATCCCTCTACAACGACCTGCCGTTTTTGACATTGGCGGCCCGCCGGAGATTTCGAGAGGTAGTGGCCTGCCTTCGGGTTAAAGATATCCGCTACAGATGGGGGGCAGGAGGCACACTTACCATTGTTTTGGATAACGTATCGTATGTTTTCGGAGATCCCGGAGAAGCGTGGCCTGTCTTTTACTCTCTGGGGATTGGCAGGGGATCGATTCCCGCCACAGATGGCACCTTGAATTTACCCTCTTCGGACCCGGGTTGACTGGACACGGTTCCACCGATTTCGTCTCTGAGCCCTTGATGGGGTTTGACACCCACCCCCTTCCTATGTTTCTCCCTTTCTTTCTTTATTTTTGTTCACTAGAGTCTTACAGACATGCTTGAGAATCCACAGAGATACTTTGGACACTATTTTGCTCTCTTTTTCTTGCTGTCTTTCCCGCCCAGGGCTAAATCTGAAGCTTTTAGGTTTTATTTTCTCTTTTAAAAGTACTTTTTGATGACTTATTGATATGATCCCCCTCCCATTCCCGATTTTCGATGGTTGCCGACATTTCATGTGGCTTCTCCCCCCCACCCCACCCCCTTTTATATCTTTTTTGTGTTTTCCCCTGAGAATGTTTATATCCGGCCCTGCGAGGCTATGGCTATAACTGAGACAGTTTTCTGAGGACTTCTTGTGGGGTTTTTTTGGGGGTTTTTTTGTCCCCCCCCCCATTTTCTTGTTGTGGTGATTCTTATTGATTTAATAGAGGTCTACTTTGCAATTCTGCGGATTTTTTTCGCTGATGGTCTCCGACCAACTGCTTAAATCTAGCTGTCTTTTTTTTTGTTACTAGATGACTGTGTTTTTTCCTCTGAGTTGTGCTATTATAGATGTCTATATATTGTTCTTCTTTCTTTTCTTTATGCTGAGTTCTAGCTGACGACTACGTGCGGCCCTGCGAGGCCCTCACTCTACGTTTACGTTTATTTGTATGATGACATCTTTCACAATAAAAAATTTTGAATAACAAAAAAAAAAAAAAAAAAGAGTGATGCCCGTACTATAGCCCTTAAACAACGAACGTGGCAAGCTCTGGCATATGAATACAATTCCCAACCTAGTGTATCACTCAGAGATTTTAAACAACTGAAGAAGTGCTGGGAAAACATCAAAGCAAGGACGAAAAAGATCATGGCGCATGAAATGAGAGAGAAAGTGAAACTCTGTGGACCAGCATCTATTAGTCACCAGGCCTTGAAAGACAAGGTGGCAAGCATGATTCCAGAGCAGCTCTATTTTGTACCCAATCCACAGGATGATGAAACTGGGTACAACAATGGTAATGAAACCTATACCTGCGTCGATCCACACAGAGTAAGGGAAAGTATCAGATTTGCTATTTGTATTTATGGAGATGGGGAGAGAGAAGGAAAAATGGTGATTCAAAGTTATGACCTCAAAAAAAAAAAAAAAATATAAGAATTGAAAAAAGTAAATGCTAAATTAATTTTTTTCTCTGGTCTGAGGCAGAGATATGCTTTTACATATAAAACAAACAATGCCACTGCACTAACTCAACAGATTCTGTCCCTTCTTTGAAATTGAGCGCAGAGGTACTGTTTTTCAGTTCCTAAATTATTATTTTTTTAGTTTTCCCCAAAATGAAAATTTAAAAAGTTTTTACAGCGATACAGAACTTGTAGGAGCTTTAGAAATACTTGTAACTGTAACTGTAATTTTGGCATGTTTCTTTTTTGTGTGTGCATGGGTGGGGGACTCCACGTTTCTGTGCCTACAGGCTCCTGAGATGAAAATCCTGCCCTGTCCACAGGAACATTATCAAACTGGAAACGGCCAGCAATATAGCCATGGTCAAAGGTTTTGAGAATGACACAAATTTTAATTTTCACAAAGTATGCCCATTCAGTGTTTTGAGATCTTTTTGTCAGATGTTACTATGGTATACTGAAGTAAAAAATACAAGCATTTCATAAGTGTCAAAGGCTTTTATTGACAATTGCATTAAGTTTATGCAGAGTTGATATTTGCAGTGTTGACCCTTCCTTTTCAAGACCTCTGGAATTCGTCCTGACATGCTATCAATCAACTTCTGGGCCATATCTTGACTGATGGCAGCCCATAAACAATGCTTGGAGTTTGTCAAAATATGTGGGTTTTTGTTTGTCCACCCGCCTCTTGAGGATTTACCACAAGTTCTCAATGGCATTAAGGTCTGGTGAGGCTTCTGGCCATGGACCCAAATTATTATTTTTTTCCGTTCCCCAAGCCACTTAGTTATCACTTTTGCCATATGGCAGGGTGCTCCATCATGTTTGTCACCAAAATGTTCTTAGATGGTTTGGAGAAGTTACTCTCGGAGGATGTTTTTGTACCATTCTTTGTTCAAGGCTGTGTTCTTAGGCAAAATCATGATTGTGTGTGTATATAAATATATATACTAGCTTTTGCCTGCGGCTTCGCTCGCATGGATTTTGAGATTTGTTAAAATTGTTTTTAACCCCTTAAGGACGGGAGTAATTTTACAACTTCGGCGCTGTTTCGGAAGTAGAAGTTTGCTGAGCTCATTTTGACCATTTTTAAGTCACGTATTCTTATACCACCCAGACAAATTATATATCGTTCTTTCCGTCAGACTCGGAAGATTAATAATATATCATTATTATATGTATATGTCATGCCCTGCCAAAATGCTATAACAAAAAATGTAAAAAAATTTGAATTTTCAATAAAATTTCAATCTTCCACAGTGTGTAAAGTGTTGTTTTTTTTTAATTTTATTATCCGAGGCTCTGCGGTCATATTCTATTGGGTAGATTTGTTAAAAAAATTAGAACGGTGAACCCATTTTTTTTTTGGGGAGAAATTGCGTGATTTTAGCTAAACCCCCCAAAAAAAAAAATCATTAGTGAAGCATCATTGTTCACATTATAATTGAAATGTGAACAATAGTGCTGCATTAAAAAAAACAAATTTTTTTTATTATTATATTTATTATTTTTTTATTATTTAATTTATTATTTTTTTATTATTTTTATTTTTACTTTTTTTACACTTTTATTTCACTTTTACCATGGTCATGTTTGATATCATTGGAAAGGCCATGCTCTGGCCTTTCCAGCAATATCAGCCATGACCCCCTAGCTGCCACCGATCAGGAGATAAAGGGGTTCAAATAACCCCCCTATCTCCTGCAAGGGATTTCCATGGGAAATCCCTTTGCAGCTAGGGGGTTCCCGGTTAACTGACATCATCGCGCATGGCGCGATGAGTCAGTTGACCGGGGGGTGACCCAGAGGTGGGGGCTGCCATCCAAGATGGCGGCCCCCACCGGAAATAGGCCGCGATCGGGCACAAATTAGTGCCCGGTTGCGACCTGGTAACTAAGGGGTTAACCCCCCATACATCGCTGGAAAGGTCAGGCTGTGACCCTTCCAGCGATGCTGGCCACAGCCGCCGGAGACCAGGCGATCGGGAGATAGAGGGATCCGAAGGATCCCTCCCCTCCCCTCCAGGCGCTTCCCCTGCTCCGGCGGGGGGGGGACGCCTGAAACTGACGTCATCGCGCCACCGGCGCGATGACGTCACAACGCCGGAGGAGGGATCACACTGATCTGACTCCGGGGGAGTCAGAACAGCGTGGGAGCGACCGGAGAAGGTGAGTATCTCCCGGGGGGGGCTCTAAACGCCGAGGACGTACATTTACGTCCTGCGGCGGCAAAGCCCGCCTAATGCAGGACGTAAATGTACGTCCTGCGGCGTTAAGGGGTTAAAAGAAACATGAGTTTTTTCCCCAACCTGTACGTAATATAATTTACAGGTTGATGTCTTAAAGTAATAAGTAATGTTTATTGCAGACGTTAGTCAGGGCGTATTTGCGACAAAACAAAGTTGTTTAATTCAAATGTGTCCATTAATTTTTTTGTGTTGTAAATACAAACCGACAAGGAGTCAGACAAAAAAAAATGTAATTTATTTTGTTCTTTGGCACCTGGAACACACAGGGTTATTCAGAGAGAATCAAAAAGTCACCGCACGTTCGGTGACCTTTCATTCCCCGCACTTCGGGCGATTTGGCGATTCTTGTTCGCCGACCCTGCAGTGTATTCAGCAAGCACCGCAGGGTCCCCTGTAGTGCAGGGAAAACTCACCACAAACCTGCAGAACACTCGCCAAACACTTACCGAACACTCACTGAAAACCGCTGCAGAAACTGCCGCAAAAACCCCGCCGAACATGCCGGAAAAACCCGACTAGATCACAGTGCAGAGCAGCCGCCGGAAAAACCCGACCAGCAGACGAACGTGGTGAAAAAAAAACTACACAACGAAAATGTCTGGAATTTTCATATAAGATTCTATGAATGATAAGGAAAGTTGAAAAAACTATTTAATAAAAAAAATTGCCGAATAAATCCCGAAAATGGCTGAAAGATACTAAAAAAATCAAGAAATAAAGAGACTCTTTACAGCAGAATAAAATAATAAATGGTTTATTAGATATTGTATTAAAACGGGAATATTTTTTAACATTGAAGCCTATGGGCCATTGAAACCACCGAACAGGAGGGCATTTCGGCAACTTTTCCCTGCTGTTTTGTGTCTCTCAATAGACGAACCATTGCTTCTCTATGGGGGATTTCACTGCCCTCAAACAGGCAACGTACATGCAGGCAATTCGCCAGAATTTGGCGAACTGCCTGCTCTATGAATAGACCCTGAAATTCAGTGTCTGGTTACATTTCGGATCTCTCTGAATAACCCCCATAGTTTTATTTTCTATTTTTGTACTTCTTTATAAACTACATTAGTGGTTCTTCTTTCAGGTGCTCGGATCAGCAGAGAGTTAGGTGCGCTCCGTCTGGAACAGGCAACGGAAAACTGTCCATGTGAGAAGCAGACATATCTTAGCTCAATCCCCTTTACCTTCAAAGTCTGCCACAGATAATTGTTGATAGTCATCGCAAAACAAACCTTTAGGGTATACGCCTTTTGAATTGAAACAGATATTCTGAAGGTATTTGTTTTATGAACACCAACTCCCCCGACCAGAACCGGTTAGCACTTAGCACCATAGCCTCAATCACATTTCTCTGGAGCGCTTTTACTTGCAATCTGGTGCCATTACAGAGCTTAGGTGGTTTGAGGTTCTGCAATAATATCACAGGCTCTCCCTCGCTGCACCATTGAGGGTGTGTGTGTTAAGACTGGCTGTGAAAAGGAAGCAGACATGCTGGAGCAGTGAGGGAGTGTGTGGCCTGGCTGTGAGAGGTAAGCAGACATATTGGAGCAGTGAGGGAGTGTGCGAGCTCTGTCTGAGAGAGGGAAGCAGACATGCTGGAGCAGTGTGGGTGTGTGTGAGGCCTGACTGTGAGAGGAGCTACATAGAGACTCCATTCTGTGTGAAGTTCTTGAACCCAGTACATACTTGAAAACGAGAGAAATCTCAATGTATCCTGATTAGACTGACCTCCAGGAAGCACTGAGAACAGCCAGATCCTGGAGCAGGCTTTTGTTGTAGAGGATCTGGTTGCCCAGTGCTCCCAATGATGTGGCTGTTTGACGCACGCAGGATCTGGCTGCTCAGGTGCTCCCTCAGTGCAATAATCCTCCACACAGTATACTCCCCATACAGTGTAATAATCCTCCACAGTATACTCCCCATACAGTGCAATACTCCACACAATATACTCCCACAACTGTGTAATACTCCTCTACACAATATACTCCCAATACCGTGTAATACTCCTCCACACAGTATACTCCCCATACAGTGTAATAATCCTCCACACAATAAACTCCCCATAGTGTGATAATCCTCCACAGTATACTCCCCATACAGTGCAATACTCCTCCACACAATATACTCAATACCGTGTAATACTCCTCCACACAGTATACTCCCCAGAAAATGCAATACTCCTCCACACAGTATACTCCACAGTGTAATACTCCTCCACACAGCATACTCCCCATACAGTGCAATACTCCTCCACACAGTATACTCCCCAGTGTAATACTCCTCCACACAGTATACTCCCCATACAGTGCAATACTCATCCACACAGTATACTCCCCATACAGTGCAATACTCCTCCACACAGTATACTCCCCATACAGTGTAATACTCCTCCACACAGTATACTCCCCATACAGTGTAATACTCCACGCAGTATACTCCCCAGTGTAATACTCCTCCACAGTATACTCGCCATACAGTGTAATACTCCTCCACGCAGCATTCTCTCCATACAGTGTAATACTCCTCCACGCAGCATTCTCCCTATACAGTGCAATACTCCTCCACACAGTATACTCCCCAGTGTAATACTCCTCCACACAGTATACTACGCCTCCACAGTATACTCCCCATACAGTGTAATACTCCTCCACACAGTATACTCCCCATACAGTGTAATACTCCTCCACACAGTATACTCCCCATACAGTGTAATACTCCCCATACAGTGTAATACTCCTCCACACAGTATAATACTCCTCCACACAGTATACTCCCCATACAGTGTAATACTCCTCCACACAGTATACTCCCCAGTGTAATACTCCTCCACACAGTATACTCCCCATACAGTGTAATACTCCCCAGTGTAATACTCCTCCACACAGTATAATACTCCTCCACACAGTATAATACTCCTCCACACAGTATACTCCCCATACAGTGTAATACTTCTCCACACAGTATACTCCCCATACAGTGTAATACTCCTCCACGCAGTATACTCCCCATACAGTGTAATACTCCTCCACGCAGCATTCTCCCTATACAGTGCAATACTCCTCCACGCAGTATACTCCCCATAGAGTGTAATACTCCTCCACATAGTATACTCCCCAGTGTAATACTCCTCCACAGTATACTCCCCATACAGTGTAATACTCCTCCACGCAGCATTCCCTCCATACAGTGTAATACTCCTCCACACAGCATACTCCCCATACAGTGCAATACTCCTCCACACAGTATACCCCATACAGTGTAATACTCCTCCACACAGTATACTCCCCATACAGTGCAATACTCCTCCACACAGTATACTCCCCATACAGTGTAATACTCCTCCACGCAGCATTCTCCCTATACAGTGCAATACTCCTCCACGCAGTATACTCCCCATAGAGTGTAATACTCCTCCACATAGTATACTCCCCAGTGTAATACTCCTCCACACAGTATACTCCCCAGTGTAATACTCCTCCACAGTATACTCCCCATACAGTGTAATACTCCTCCACGCAGCATTCCCTCCATACAGTGTAATACTCCTCCACACAGCATACTCCCCATACAGTGCAATACTCCTCCACACAGTATACTCCCCAGTGTAATACTCCTCCACACAGTATACTCCCCATACAGTGCAATACTCCTCCACACAGTATACTCCCCATACAGTGTAATACTCCTCCACGCAGCATTCTCTCCATACAGTGTAATACTCCTCCACGCAGCATTCTCCCTATACAGTGCAATACTCCTCCACACAGTATACTCCCCAGTGTAATACTCCTCCACACAGTATACTACTCCACAGTATACTTCCCATACAGTGTAATACTCCTCCACACAGTATACTCCCCATACAGTGTAATACTCCTCCACGCAGTATACTTCCCAGTGTAATACTCCTCCACAGTATACTCCCCATACAGTGCAATACTCCTCCACGCAGCATTCTCTCCATACAGTGTAATACTCCTCCACGCAGCATTCTCCCTATACAGTGCAATACTCCTCCACACAGTATACTCCCCATAGAGTGTAATACTCCTCCACACAGTATACTACTCCTCCACAGTATACTTCCCATACAGTGCAATACTCCACACAGTATACTCCCCATACAGTATAATAATTTGCCCACGCAGTATAAAACCCACTCACACACACACAGTGTAATAACCCCCCCCCCCATACAGTGTAATAACACTATGTAGTGTGTTAGGGCCCCCTTCGCACAGTGCAATGTGTTGTTAGGGTCCGTGTGTTGTTATGATCCTCTGTGCAATCAGACAGGTTGTGCTTATTATGCCGGGTGTTACAGGAATTCCCTCTGAGTGACACTTGGAGAGTTGTGGCGGCAGCAAGTGGGTGTCACTTGCCGGGTCTGATCCCTGACTCAGCATCTGGGGGGAGGGGGTGCGTGCAGCTCTCCTGCCTGCATCCCTCCTCGCTTAGCGGTTAGGGAGGGGGAGAGGAGCTGGGCCAAAGCTGGATGCTTGTCTCCCTTTCTGCCTGTGAGCTCAGCTCACACGAGCAGAGATCGGGAGAATGTGGGACGGGCCGTCAGAAGCACAGACCTACCAATGATCAGTGAGTCCTCCAGCTGAGTCTCCCCTCCGCAGGTGGGTGTTCCGTAGTTTGCGGTGACCCATCCAATGAGGGTGCGCTTTGCGGTTGAGCCCCTCTAACGTCAGCAGCTGTGTGTTGGATGCGTGCACAGCTGACAGGAAGGGCTGCGCGTGCATCTGGTTCTGGTGGACGGCGACGGACGCAAACAATTACTTACATACATACATACATATGTAACAGCATCCCTCTGATCTGCTCATCCAGTGTATCAAATGGATTTTCGGAAAATGGCAAAATACGTTTTTTTTATTTCTCAAGAAGATTCTAAATAACAAAACCTTCTGTTTTTGAGATATACAGTTGTGTTCAAAATTATTCAACCCCCACTGAAATTGAGTGTTTTGGCCAGTTTGACATTGATTTTGATCATTCAGTCATCTTGCTTACAATTAAATCAAAGAGGCACGTGTAGGTCAGACAAATATAACATAACATTTATAATGAAATAACCACAAATGTCTTTTCTGTGCTCACATCATTATCAGTTTTATTCAACCCCCAAGTGACATTCAATCTTAGTACTTAGCTTTTAAACGTGAAGCATAGCTTGACACAAGTGTCTTGCAGCGATCTACGGGTATCTTCGCCCATTCATCATGGGTAAAAGCCTCCAGTTCAGTCACATTCTTAGGCTTGCGCACTGCAACTGCTTTCTTTAAGTCCCACCAGAGGTTCTCAATCGGATTTAAGTCAGGTGACTGCGATGGCCACTCCAAAATGTTCCAGTCTTTAATCTGCAACCATGCTCTAGTGGACTTGGAGGTATGCTTGGGATCATTGTCCTGTTGAAAGGTCCAACGTCTCCCAAGCCTCAGGTTTGTGACGGACTGCATCACATTGTCATCCAATATCTCCTGGTACTGAAGAGAATTCATGGTACCTTGCACACGCTGAAGCTTCCCTGTACCTGCAGAAGCAAAACAGCCCCAAAGCATGATTGACCCCCGCCATGCTTCACAGTAGGCAAGGTGTTCTTTTCTTCATAGGCCTTGTTCTTCCTCCTCCAAACATAGCGTTGATCCATGGGCCCAAACAGTTCTAATTTTGTTTCATCAGTCCACAGAACACTATCCCAAAACTTCTGTGGTTTGTCCACATGACTTTTGGCATACTGCAGTCGACTCTTCTTATTCTTTGGAGACAGCAAGGGGGTGCGCCTGGGAGTTCTGGCATGGAGGCCTTCATTACGCAGTGTGCGCCGTATTGTCTGAGCTGAAACTTCAGTACCCACATCTGACAAATCTTTTCTCAGTTCCTCAGCAGTCACACGGGGACTATTCTCCACTCTACGCTTCAGGTAGCGCACAGCAGTCGAAGTCAGCATCTTCTTTCTGCCACGACCAGGTAGCGTTTCAACAGTGCCCTTTGCCTTGAATTTGCGAATGATACTTCCTATGGTCTCTCTTGGTATGTTTAACATCTTTGCAATCTTCTTATAGCCATTGCCCTTCCTGTGAAGAGTAATCACCTCTTCTCTTGTCTTCCTGGACCATTCTCTTGACTTCACCATGTTTGTAACCACACCAGTAAATGTCTAGAAGGAGCTGAGTATCACAGTCATTTTAAAGCTGCCTAATTGGTGCTTATTATGCTTTATTGCTGCTCCGTGACATCCACAGGTGTTTTCAATACCTGATTGAAAACACTTGAATGAACCTCTGTTCTTCAGAGTGGTAGTCTTTAAGGGGTTGAATAATTTTGTCAATGAAGAATTCACAAAAGAAACATTTACTACTGTATTACAAAACCAATTGATGTCATTTTAGTTGCATATGGTTCTTTAAAAAGTCCTTGTAGGATTTCATTCTGAATACAATTACAAATGTACACTAAATTCCCTAAAGCCATTTACAGCATTGGGGGTTGAATCATTTTGAACACAACTGTAAGTATCCTGTTTAAAAGGATTCACCCCCCTTTTTCACGCCTTACTGGGTCTTTGGAAAATGGTAGAACACGTGTTTGTTTATCTTTCAAGAAGATTGTAAATCACAATTTTCACGCCTGTAACAGCTTTGTTTTTTGAAATATAGGTATACTGATAAAAGTATTCACACCTCTTTTTCTCCCTCACCCCTTAACTGAATTTTTTTGAAAATGGTAAAACACGTTTGTTTTTTTTCCCGAAAGGATGTAAATATCAAATTTCACACCTGTAACATCTTTGAAATATAGGTATACTGATAAAAGTATTCAACCTCCTTTTTGCCCCCTCCCACTGGATTCTTGGAAAATGGTAAAATATATATTTTTTTTTAATTATCAAGACAAATCTAAATACCAATTTTCACGTCTGTAACATCTTCTGTTTGAGATATAGGTATCCTGTTTAAAAGTATTCACCCCTATAACTGGATTTTCTGAAAATGGTAAAACACTTTTTTTAATTTAAAGTTTTTTATTTTGGAAAGAAGTCATCTTACAAACAGAGCGTAAGGGCCGCGCAGGGCCACATGTTATGCCATCAACAAAAGCACTTCATAAGGAAACAACATAAGAGGGGTTGGGGGGTCATATGAAAAATCAGAATTTCAAAAAGTGGGGGGGGGGAGGTTATAGCAAAAGTCTTCCAAAAAAAAACCACAACAGATATTGAGCATAAAAATAATAATAAAAAAGACTTCTAGATGTAATCAGTCGGCTGGGGACCATCAACAGAAAAATCAGCATTGCAAAATACACAGCTAGTGATCACCCAGGAGACAGAAAGTCCTCAGGAAGTGTCAGCAGAATAAAAGGTGTATAAACAAAAAAGAAAAACAAAGTCTCAGCTTGAATAAAGACATGTCAAAAACTCAACGGAAGAAGCTCAACGAGAGAGAAAAGAAAAAGTCATCCAGTGTCCAACAAAGGAGGCCGCGGTGTCGCAGGCAGGACCATGCGGTCTCCATGCCCTCCTCTGTCAGATGCTCGGGGTATAGCCTCATGTGTCTTCAGTAAATACCTCGGCGCCATCTGAACGGCCATCGGCAGAGGATCAGTCTCCGCAGGCTTATGGCAGGGGTTCGGCATCACCGGGCTCATCGAAACCAGTTCCACTCAGGCGTCGCAAGGCACCAGCTCGCCTCCTCCAGACATCACCAGGGTCAGTGCCCCAGTCAGGTCGCCGGTCCCGACGTGCCTCTCCATAGTAGCAGCCTCTGTCAGACAGGGTTCAGCAGGGCATGAGGGCAGAGCTTCCCCGCGGACATCCACCTCCTGGTACTCTGTCTCCCGGCAGCCACGTAGAGCAGCCATCATCTGGCGCCAGACACCGTGGGTGAGGGGACCGTCAGCATCCCCCTCCGACAGTATCTTCAGGCAGGCCTCGAGGCCCAACACGAAACCTCCCTTTCCTCCAGCAGAGGAGGTCCTCCCCGCTGTCCACTAGGGATGTGCGTTTCGGGTTTCGGAATTTTCACGAAATTTCCCGATTCGTGCATTCGGATTCAGCCGATTTTACGAAGATTTTCAGATCCGAATTTTCCGAAAACGAAAACTAAACGAAACGAAAATCTGTTTGGAATTTTCGAATGGACTAGAAATGTGTAAAATCGAAAATCATTTTTGTTCCATTCGTAATTTCGGCTCCATTCCTGATTTCGGTTCCATTTCAGTAATTTCGGACAACATATTTTTTGGTTATATTGCTGATTCTGTAATTTTGTATTATTCCCATCTCAATGTATCCTTCTTGTAAAACATGAGAAATCTCAATGGCAGAATTATCGTATCGACAGAATTATCGTAGCGACAGAAATATCGGACCCGAAAAACCATTAGTTTACGTCAAAACGAATAGACACTTTGAAACGAGGAGAACAGACGTTCCGAAAAACACGAAAATTTCCGAAATTACAAAAACAAAGTCGATACGAAAAAGAAACGAACCGAAAAACGGAAATCGGCCGAAACAAAAATTTACAAAATACGAACGAACCGAACAAACAAAAAAAAATAAAAAATTGCACAAGTCTACTGTCCACCCGCAGGTCCAACCACCTCGACCGCATAAATGTCATCTAAAGTGGCTGGGGGACGTGGGCCCACCATCCCCACAGCCGGCAGTGCAGATTCCAGAACGAAGCAGTCAGTCCAGCAAGTCTATGAGGCGTGCTGAGCCAGACATTAGGCCTCAAAATGGCCTCCAGCACAGAGTCCGGGCCACATACCAACAGCCACCGGGATAGTCTCTGATCCGGAGGGGGGGCCGAGCGGCTCCGGACAGCACAAGACCGGCAGCCGACAACGCAGGTACCCCAGGGTAAAAAAAAAAACTAAATAAAGTCATCTAGAAGGCCCATAGGGGAGAGTACATGTGGAGCTCCACCGTTACATATCCGTCTCCAAGAGCGGCCGGCCACGCCCCCCACATGGTATTTACAATCCTTGTGCAAAAAAACAAACAAGTTTAACACCTGTCACATCTTTGGTTTTTGAAATATGGGTACACTGATAAAAGTATTCAACCTTTTTGCCCCCTCCTACTGGATTTTTGGAAAATGGTAAGATACATGTTTTTTTTATTTCTCAAGTCGAATCCAAATAGCAATTTTCCCGTCTTTAACATCTTCTGTTTTTGAGATATAGGTATCCTGTTTAAAACTATTCACCCCCCCACTTTGGATTTTTGGAAAATGGTAAAACACGTTTTTTTATTTTTTAGGAAGATTGTAAATACCAAATTTCACACCTGTAACATCTTTGTTTTTTGAAATATAGGTATACTGATAAAAGTATTCACACCCCTTTCCCCTGACCCCCCCCCTTTAATTGGATTTTTGGAAAAATGGTAAAACACGTTTTTATATTTTTCACAAAGAATGTAAATATCAAATTTCACACCTGTAACATCTTCGGTTTTTGAACTATAGGTATACTGATAAAAGTATTCAACCCCCCCTTTTTGCGCCCCCCCAACTGGATTTTTTGAAAATGGTAAATTACTTGTTTTTTTATTTTTCAAGACGAATCTAAATACCAATTTTCAGGCCTGTAACATCTGTTTCTGAGCTATAGGTATCCTGTTTAAAATATTCGACCCCCTTTTTTCGCCCCACTTGGATTTTTGAAAAGCAGCAAAATGTGTTTTTTTATTTTTCAAGACGAATCTAAATACCAATTAAACCTGTCCTGTTTATGTTAATATTGAAATGAATGGCCAGACTCCTCATATATCCACCACACAGGCCTGCACCACACTACCACACACAGACACCAGACCTCAGATATATATGTATACTCACACCAGACCTCAGATTCATGTATACCCACAGACCTTGGATATATATGTAAACCCACAGACCTCAGATATATATGTATACCACAGACATATGTATACCCACAAACCTCAGATATACAGTTGTGCTCATACATTTACACACTGTCAGGCTGGTTCAGGATTTCTCCTAGGTATGTTACGGGTTAACCATAGACACAATACTACCAGGTAATACTTTACCCAGGGTCTGTACCAGTCCTTGACAGCAATAAGGAAGGGAAACACCAGTCATTGTATGGCTGGCAGTCTGCAACAGAGGAGGCACGGAAAAGGGGAACACAGAACCAGGCAAATCCTGGAAGGCAGAGATCCTTCAAAAAAGTATATATATATATATATATATAATCTCCCAATAAAAAATGTGGACTAGATTCCAATGCACTCACAGGTAGAATATTTATGTTGTCACATCAAGGTATCTTTATAGGCTGGATCCAAATATCCTTTAGAACTAGACTTGTGCACCGTTTGGATTTTTAAAATTTTCGTCTCAGCTCGTTTCGGTTCGATTCGGTGTGTTTTTTGTATCGACTTTTTTTCGGAATATTGGTCATTCGAGATTTTGGGTCTGCTCGTTTTTTGTATGGACTTTTTGTTCGTGATTTTGGAAATTTTTGTGTTTTTCGGAACGTCTGTTCTCCTCGTTTCATCACAGTGTCTATTCGTTTTCGTTTTGACGTAAACTAAAAGTATTATTAAATTGTTTGTAAACTAATATAAAATATAAAGATAATGGTACGTATCTGGTGGCGCGAAAACAATCGCCAATTGGTAGCTGATGGTTCCCTTAGTTCATTACATCCATGTGGAGTATATGGAAGAAAATAAACAATATATAGTGCAGATGGTTTTAACACATAAAACAAGTAGTTATATACTGTTCCACTCACAAATTGTAGAGCCCAAGCACTGGCTCTAAGTGGATCAAAGCTCTTGGGTACTTGACTTCTCCTCTTCTAAAAGGTGACCCACACCTTATAGAAATTTCATGGGATATGAAAAAGAAAAACCAGACAACCTCCTTGTGCAGATCTTCCACAGATGAAATACCATAAATTAAACAATGTCAGTCAACTCACATTTGTTGGAGCTATGGACCAAGCTCTAGGTATGTGTGCCTCAGGACTTATTTCTAGGTAAACCCCAAACACCTTCTTTTAGAAATCCAGAACAGCGGGGAAAGTTACAAAATTTAAATATTTATTTAAAACATAAAATTACTGACTCAGCCAGGAGACCAGGACGCGTTTTGCCAGACGTGCTGGCTTCATCAGCTGGTTTACAGACTGGTTTGTGATCTCTCTCTTATATAGTTAGCCATTTAACAATTAAAATCCCCACATGTTCCAAATTACTCCATCAACGTGCATTAATTGTCCCAAAACCGCATCTCCGGCGGTGGTACCGAAGCCGCCATCTTGCGCGTGCGCTCTAATGTCATATGCGTTCCATCTTGCGTGTCACGCCGGATTCCGGAAGTTACTTGCGTTCCACCTCATATGTCGCTTTAAATCTTCGTGCGGATGTCGGTACTATGGTTTTCCCTTTGAATTGATGTGCAAAAACTCTCAGAGATAAATCAAAAAGCAAATTAGGATACAGGTTTTCAAACCCATTAGATCTTCCAACTCTATCTCATGGAGGAATATTAAAGATGTCACTATGGACCAAGACCGATGTATATTCTCCCATATAAATAATTGCCTATAGCAAAATGTACTAGTGTAAAATACACCTATTTAGTGAACCATAACATTGAATCCTATTAATAAAATTTCTATTCCTTCTAAAAATATGTCACCAATTATCTTTAATTAAAGTGCTAATTTCAAGTGTTTGTGCAAATTTAAACAGTCTTTTTAGAGTATCCTGCATATATATAGCTAACAAAAATATCTAAAATTATTGTAAATAGGATCAGATTTTTAAAGTGCTGTATTTAAAGTGCTAATATTAACTCTTTCAGACAATGACGTATACTTATCACACCTCTCCTTTAATTATAACATGGACCAAAACATTTATATAGTGCAATTATATTGATAAAGTGCTATTTATATATATATATAAATTCTGCTGGTTCCAAAAAACCGACAGTATCTCCATTCTATTTAAAATAATGATTATCAAAGTGCCGCATTTAGTGTACTATTATTTATTGAAACAATACTTATCAAATACATCCTATGTACATAACTAACCTTTTAATGTATATTAATATGATAAAGTGCTAATTAATATTGCTATATCAATGTGTATAGATAAGACCAATAAAGGTCTAATAAATAATTGTGATAAAACAATATGCCTCCTATATACATTTTAATATAATACCAATTTAATATTGCCATTACCAATGTACATAAAAGACCAATTAAGATCTAATTGGGATAAAACATAAATAAATTTTAAGTGCCTCATTTAAAGTGCTATTATCAGACCATATCGCAACATATGTTACCTGTGTCTATAATTACCTACTTGACCAAAGCCTATTACATATATATTAATATAGTTGCTAGAGTGCTAATTAGATAAAATATCGTGCATACCTATTTATACAGATTGATCACAAATCAAATTCATCACTGTGGTGCATACTACTTGACCAATAACAATAACCAAAACATTATGTAAATGTTGACCATAATAATAGATAAAGGGTATCTCGCCTACATGGATAACCTCGATAGAGAATAAAGTGGAGGAAGAGGTTTACAGAAAATGTACAATCTCAAAATCATCGCTCAGGCCACCCGGGGTCAATGTGCCGTTTTCAAAGATCGATCTCATCTCCTCTCTTCCCAATTTTTTAATAATATCCTCTTCAATCTCTACCTTTTTAACCTGTTTAATTATCCAAAATTTTAAACCCACGGGAGAACTGCTATGATACGTCTTAAAATGTAGAGAAACAGAATGTTTCTCAAATTCGTTTCTAATGTTTCTAGCATGTTCATTTATTCTAACATTCAAGGCCCGTTTTGTTCGACCTATGTATCTCAGGCCACAGGGGCATTCCAGCATATAAATTACATTTTTAGAGCAGCAATTTAATACACCCCTTATTTCCACTATTCTATTCTGTTTTTGGTTACAATAGGAGCCCATATATTGCTTCCTATTGCCCGTAGATCTACAGGCTAGGCATAGTCCACATTGATAAAAACCTTCCTTCAATCCAAAGAAATTTTTTGGGACATCCTTCTTTTTAGTTTTGCTATGCAGTAGACTGGACTTAACATTCTTGGTTCCTCTAAAAATTATTTTCGGTGTCGCTCCTATGTATTGCCTAAGATCACCATCATTCAACAAAACATGCCAGTGTTTGTTAAATATTTTTTTGATATTGTTAGCCTTATCATTAAAATCAGATAAAATCGAACTTCTCCCTCTTCCTTTTGGATTCTAGGTTTATACCTTAATAGATCATTACGCTCTTTCAACATGATATCGGAGATAGTGTTGTCCAAGTCTATCTCTTCATACCCCTTTTCCACAAAATCTTTTTTCATATTTTCCGCCTGTTCTTTGAAAACTCTTGTTTCAGTACAATTACGCCTCAAGCGGATAAATTGTCCCTTAGGGACACCCCTAAGCCATGTGGAATGGTGGCAGCTGGTGTAATCAATGTAGGTGTTCGTGTCTACATCTTTGAAGAATGTCTTGGATTTAATACAATCTTTTTCTATATAGATTTCTAAATCAAGGAAATTTATCTTATGTGTACTCCAGTTCTCTAACTTTATGCCCCACTCCACATTATTGAGGCTATCCAAGAATATTGATAAATCTTCTTCCTTCCCTCTCCAAATAAAGAAAATATCATCAATGAACCTTTTATAGGCCTGGATGGTTCCTTGCGCCCAGCTACGCGAACCATAGACAAACAGGGTTTCCCATGCTGCCATATATAGGTTGGTGTGTGTTTATGTGTTAAAACCATCTGCACTATATATTGTTTATTTTCTTCCATATACTCCACATGGATGTAATGAACTAAGGGAACCATCAGCTACCAATTGGCGATTGTTTTCGCGCCAGATACATACCATTATCTTTCTCATTTTCACTGGTTTGGGGGAAACCCACTAAAATTTCTGATTTGGCATTGGTTGGTTGGTGGTGGTACGGATTCGGGCGCCTGTTCATTCTTTCTGT
The DNA here is from genome assembly GCA_009667805.1 of Leptobrachium leishanense. NCBI lineage: Eukaryota > Metazoa > Chordata > Amphibia > Anura > Megophryidae > Leptobrachium > Leptobrachium leishanense. Next base: position 251,931,410 of record CM019065.1, read on the forward strand.
ATATAATATAAACTATAAAATAATAATATTAAATTATGATAATAAAAATAAAATAGTACTTTACATTAATTAAATTATATAATATTAATTATTTGTTGGTTTGTTTTTTGGATCTGATATTTCTATCGATAAGATAATTCTGTCGATACGATAATTCTGTTGATTGATTCTATCTTTTTTTTTATTACAGATCCTTTTTTTCTTATGAATAATTTGAATATGCATTTCACAAATTTATTAAATCATATTAAATAAAATGGTATGAATGGAACATAAAAAAAATGAACAAAACGATTCAAAAAACGCAAAACTGACCCAACCCAAATGGTCAGACTTTAAAAATAAAAACCAGAACAAAAGGTTTTAAAAGGTAGGTAAAAATAGTTGATCAAAATTATCTGAAACAAAAAAATAAATAAAAATGATTTAAAACAGACAAAAAAAATTAACCCTGTCGCTGCTGATGCATTTCAAGGCTTCACGGTTCACGCCTTGTGTGCTGTGTGTGCTGAGCTAATTTTAACGGTTTCGCTCATCATGTTTAAACGCGTTTTGAAGCCTTATTTTATTATATGACCCAGACATGTTATACAGTGTCAAGAAAAAGTATGTGAACCCTTTGGGATTACGTGGAGTTTTGCATGAATTGGTCATAAAATGTGCTCTGATCTTCATCTAAGTCACAACAATTTGAAAAACACAGTCTGCTTAAAATAATACAACACAAACATTATATGTTTTCATGTGTTTATTGAACAGAACATGTAAACATTCACAGTGCAGGGTGGAAAAAGTATGTGAACCCCCTAGCCTAATGACTTCTCCAAGAGCAAATTGGAGCCAGGAGTGAGCCAACCTTGAGTCCAATCAGTGTGATATTATTGGATGTGTTGCTGAAAGCTGTCCTGCCCTTTAAAAACACACACCAGTTTTGGGTTTACTGGTTTCAAGAAGCACTGCCTGATGTGAACCATGCCTCGCAGAAAAGAGCACTCAGAAGACCTACGATCAAGAATTGTTGACTTGCATGAAGCTGGAAAGGGTTACAAAAGTATCTCCAAAAGCCTTGATGTTCATGTGTCCACGGTATGACAGACTGTTTACAAATTGAGAAAGTTCAGCACTGTTGCTACTCTCCCTAGGCGTGGTCGTCCTGTAAAGATGACTGCAAGAGCACAGCGCAGAATGCTTAATGAGGTAAAGAAGAATCCTAGAGTGCCAGCTAAAGACTTACAGAAATCTCTGGCACTTGCTAACATTTTTGTTGACACATCTACAATAAGGAAAACATTAAACAAGAATGGAGTACATGGGAGGACACCACGGAGGAAGCCATTGCTGTCCAAAAAGAATATTGCAGCACGTTTGAAGATTGCAAAAGAGCACCTGGATGTTCCACAGCACTACTGGCAAAATATTCTGTGGACAGATGAAACCAAAATTGAGTTGTTTGGAAAAAACACACAACACTATGTGTGCAGAAAAAAAGGCACAGCACACCAACATCAAAACCTCATCCCCCATTGTAAAACATGGTGGAGGGAGCATCATGGTTTGGGGCTGTTTTGCTTTCTCAGGGCCTGGACGGATTTTTGTCATTGATGGAAAAATGAATTCCAGAGTTTATCAAGTCATTTTGCAGGAAAACGTAAGACCATCTGTCCGCCAACTGAAGCTCCGCAGAGGATGGGTGATGCAACAGGACAATGACCCAAAGCATACAAGTAATTCAACAAAAGAATGGCTTCAACAAAACAAAATATGCCTTCTGGAGTGGCCCAGTCAGAGTCCTGACCTCAACCCGATTGAAATGCTGTGGCATGACCTTAAGAGAGCGATTCACAGACATCCCAAGAATATTGCTACACTGAAACAGTTTTGTTAAGAGGAGTGGGCCAAAATTACTCCAGATCGTTGTGCAGGTCTGATCTGCAACTACAGGAAACGTTTGGTTGAGGTTATTGCTGCCAAAGGAGGGTCAACCAGTTATTAACTCCAAAGGTTCACATACTTTTTCCACCCTGCACTGTGAATGTTTACATGTTCTGTTCAATAAAAACATGAAAACATATGTTTGTGTTGTATTATTTTAAGCAGACTGTGTTTTTCAAATTGTTGTGACTTAGATGAAGATCAGAGCACATTTTATGACCAATTCATGCAAAACTCCACGTAATCCCAAAGGGTTCACATACTTTTTCTTGCCACTGTATATCGTTCTTTCCGGCTGACTCGGCAGATTCATAATATATCATTATTATATGAATATATGTATGTATGCGTCATGTCCTGTCTATATATTATTAAAAAAATTCAAAAAAAAATGCAATAAAATTAGAATTTTCAATGCTTTACAAGGTGTAAATAAAGTGCTTTTTTTCACATTTAACATGCGAGCGTTTGCGGTTTATAGGAGTTGCGCTTGTTAACCCCTTAGTGACCGGGCGGTTTTACACAAATCCGTCCTTTAGTGACCGCTGCTGTTTTTACGTTTCTGCGCTGCTCGTGTTTAGATCAAATTTTCCTCTTACTCGTTTATTCAACCCACACATATTATACACCCTTTTTCCCGCCATTAAATGGACTTTCTAGAAATACCATTATTTCCATCATATCCAATAATTTAATATAAAAAAATATGAAATATGATGAAAAAAATGGTAAAAACACACTTTTTCGTAATTTAATCCCCTAAAGCTATAACCACCAATAAAGACCCCGGCTAAATAGTTTCCAAATTTTATCCCGAGAATAGAAATACCCAATTTTTACATGTTTTTACCTTTTAACCCTTTCACTGCTGAGCCAGTTCACCTATGTGCGCTGCGCTCATTCTGACCATTTTGTGCTAATTATTTTTAGATGACAGCCTAGGTCCTATTTAATTAAACTCCCCCCAGACAAAAAAAACTTTAAAAAAAAAACATTTTTTTATTTTATTTAATTTTTTTATTATTTAATTTTTCTTTTACATTTTTTTTTAAAACCAAACCTGGTCATGTTTGGTATCATTTGAAAGGCCATAATCAGGCCTTTCAAATGATTGCAAATATGACCATCTAGCTGCCATGGATCGGGAGATAAAGGGATCCTTAGGATCCCCTTATCTCTACATGGCAGCTAGAGGGTTAACTGGCCCACTGACATCCTCACACATATGGTGAGGTTGTCAGTGGGTGGGGGGGGACCTGGAGGCTAGGCTGACATCCAAGATGTCAGCCCCCCTCCAGGTTTGAATCACGTTTTGGCGCCAATTGGCGCCGCAACGTGATCCGGCTGCGAAATGGTTAATACGGTCCATACACCGCTGGAAAGGGGAGGCTCTCCCCTCTCCAGCGGTGCAAACGGCATCTCCCTAGCTTCAATGGTTGGGGAGATAGAGGGCTCCGAAGGAGCCCCCCCCTCCCCTCCATTGAAACACATGGGGGCACCTTCTGATGACGTCACCACGCAGCGTGGCGACGTCATCAGCCTCGCCTGCCCATGTAAATCACATGGGCAGGCTTCCTCTCTGTCAGATCGCCGTGGGATCCGACGAGGGAGGTGAGTATCGGGCGGGAGGGGGATTTGGCGCCGCTGACGTACCCTGTACGTCATCGGGTCTAAGGGAGACCCGAACACAGGACGTACAGGGTACGTCAGCGGTCGGGAAGGGGTTAAAAAAATTGAAATGGAGACTAGTTAAATTTTTTTTGGTGAACATTACACTATTTTTAACAAACGCACCCCATACAAAAATCCTTAGTGCAGCATCATTGTTCACATTATAATTGAAATGGCAACAATATTGCTGCATTAACAAAACAAAAAAAACTGTTTATTTTTTTAAAATATTTTTATTTTTTATAAAACTTAACATTGTCATGTTTGGTATCGTTGGAAAGGCCATGCTCTGGTCAATCCAACGATACCAAACATTAACCGATAGCTGCCGCGGATCGGGAGATAGGGGGTTCATTGGAACCCGCCATCTCCACCATTGGTTGCAGTTAGGGGTTAACTCCAGAACTGACATCATTGCGCTATGCACGATGACGCCAGTCGTCAGGGGGAGATCCCGGAAGCTTGGCCGACATCCAAGATGTCAGCCAGCTCTGGGAGAGGATCGTGACCTGACGCCTTTCTGTGCCGAATCAGGATCCGGCCCCCACCTGGGGGCGCAGCAATCGGCTGGAATCCCGGCTGATTGCTGCCTGCCTCCTGTGCTAGGGACGCACTCAGCGCATCCATAGCACAGGAGGAGCACTTGGCAAGTTGGCATGCAGGAGGCGCTGAGCGTGTCCTTAGTAGTCAAGTGGTTAATGCAGCATATGAACCCGCACACTGCGGAGAAGTGCCTCTCTGCAGTATAATTAATGCAGCATATGAATCCTCCACTCACTGCGGGGAAGCGCAGTATAATAAATGCAGTATAATAAATGCAGCATAAGAATAGAATCCACACACTGGCAGGCAGCACCTGTAGTCTACAGTATATTAATGCAGCATATGAATCCGCAGTTCTGCAGTAAAGAGTCTCTTTATTTTTTATTTTTTTTTGGATCTTTTAAGCATTTGTTAATTTTTTTCTGAGCAACAAAGTGTGGGAAATGTTTCGCCCTATAGTCTTCAATGTTAATAATATTTCTGTTTAATTCAATATCTAATAAACCGTTACTTTATTATTATATTCTGCAGTAAAAAAAGAGTCTCTTTATTTTTTGATTTTTTTTAGGATTTTTTAATCATTATTTGAATTTTTGTTTTTGAGCCACAAGGACAAGGAGTGGACTGGGAAAGGTATGCCCCATAGGCTTCAAGCAACTGTTTTGGTTGTGTTTTTTGTGACTCTATGCTCTAGAATCATCTTTGGGGGTTGGATTACTGCGTGCATAGTCCAATCAGCTGCTTCTTTTTCTGGAATTTCCACTGAAGGCTGGCACAGACACACACTGTCACTTCCTGTTGACTGCAGGGTATACACTTCCATTCCTCTTGGGTGTGCCATATTGCTTTTGTTCTGACTGAATGAGAAGACAGCACTGAAGGAGTTTGGAGTGCACTCTGGAGACAGTGGAGACTAGAGAGAAACAACGTTTTGCTTTGCATTTGCAGTGAGTGACTGGAGTGGAATGCAGAGACTCTTATTGGACTGACTGCGAGAGTGTAAGTAAAGTACTTGTAATAATATCTCTTAATTTATCCTGGCAACATTTGTTTGCAAATATATTTCATACTTGTGTATTTTTTATTCATGATTTTTCATTTAGCTTTGCCTTGATTTTGAGTGCTGGTGCTGGTGGCACTGAAGACTAGAGACTGATATCTTTATTATGCCTGTCGGTGCTCACTGCTCTGTGTGTCCAGCGTCTCATTTTTTTTATCTCCCATGCAGACCCAGGGGCGGACAACTAATGGGGCCCCCGGGCAAAAGGAGGGCATGGGGCCCCCCTTGTTTGCACCCACAGGGGGCCACACCCATAAAAAAAACACTCCCTACAATGCAGCACCCACGTGTACATTATTGTGCTAAAGAATTTAATTCTGAACTCCTAAAAATAACCTTTTCGAAAATCCACTTGGACCCTGCAGTGAATTGGGGGATCCATTGTGCCCCCTCCATACTTACAGATGGCCACCGCACTGTGGCCCATTAGTGGTTGTTTTTGCCTTTGGACCTATATATTATATATAAAAATTCAGTTACAAAATATTTTATTTATGGTTTATTTGTTTAGAGAACATAACATCATGGACGCGACAAGCAGTGGCACTGGTGACACACCAAGCACCATCATTCAAAGGACGGCCCCATCTACTAGTACTCGCAGGACTGTTTCAAAGGGCAGTAAAAAAAATAAACAGCTTGGAAGTCGTCCTGCTGTCACTGTTTCTCAAGATCTGCCAATTATTAAAACCCGAGGGAAAATGACCAGAACAGAGTCAGACAGTTGTAGTAGTAGTAGTAGTAGTACTAGTCAGAGAAAGAGAAACCCAGTCCCAGACCAGCAAACAAATAAAGACATCATCATCATCATCCTTTACTGGCAAGGCGGCTGAGTTTAAGAGTAAGACGTATTTATCTGAGTCAAGAACTAAGTCTAGTTCCTCCAAAAACAACATGCACAACAAGTACCCTGACTGGAGCAGCTAGTGCTACTTCTACTGCGACAAAAAATGTGCGAGTACCAGAGATGTTTTATTCTAGTAGAGGCACGAAGGTATGTGGGAAGGTTTTTGAAAGTCATCATTCATTTAAGCAGCCCAAGACTGAGCTTCTGCAGTATCAGGAGGGAATTGCTTTAGCTCAATCACAAAGTGCCACCACCACCACCACCACCGCCGCTGAACTTGATAGAACCCAAGAGAGAGATACTGGTGGTGTTCTATCCCATTCCCTATATCCTAGTAGCCTTCAGGGAGAAGGAATCCAGCAGCAGGACTCAACATCTCCCACTGGTGATGATGAATTTTTATATTCACACAAAGACTATAATAGAAAATCTCATTTAAATTTGGATCTACAAGAGCAAAAAGATTTACAGCCTTATACTCCTTTTCAAGGTTCCCTATCCCCTTACCATAGCACACATGATCGTTCCCCAATTTTGTTTTCCTGTGAAAACTCGTCGGCATCACCAGTGTCACCTGTCTCTGTCCCAAGTAGAAATTATTAGTACCAATATCAAAATTTGTGCTCCCGTCACCAGTGCCACTAGTACCACCACACCAGTAGTAGGAGCCCCTCACCCCACTATCCCAAAAATGTTTAAAAACAATAAACATGGGTTACAACAACAAGGAGAAACTGAAAGTAATAAACAAGAACCTTCACCAGCAACAAGTGGCCGCCGGTCGAAAGCGTGGCAGTATTTTACTGAAAGTGCGGATAAATGTACAGCCAAATGTCATTTGTGTGGAACATGGGTCAGCTGTGGTCAACAGACAAACAAACTCACTACCACTGGCATGAACTCACACATGAAAACCCACCACAAGGCAGTGCTGCTAGGTTTCGAAAAAGGTTCTCCTCTACCGGCACTGCCACCTAGCAGTGCTAGCACTACTAGGGAATCTACTTCTACTCCCACCACCAGTGCCACACACACCTCCACTTCTGCAGCAGCTGGTAAAAGTCTGAGCAAACAGCCATCCTCCACACAGCCCACTATGGAGCAATTTGGTGGGCTTCAGCCCAGGGGAATATCGAAGCAGCAGACCCGAAAAATCACCAGAGTTAATAACTGTTGGGGGTGCTTCTTTTAATTTGATAGGCGGTGATTCTTTCAAGCGCCTCATGCAGGCTCTCTCCCAATATAAAGTGCCTTCACGCACTACATTTAGTCGATCTGTAGTGCCCGCTATGTACCGGTCCTGCATTGGAGTTTTGATGGAGGAGCTGGGAAAGGCTGCTGGATGATCAGTGCACTTCACCACAGATCTATGGACTGCTCCAAAAAGCCAGCATGCCTTTCTGTCCTTGTCTGGACATTGGTGACAGTTGCAGCCCAATGTGCCTGAGCAAAAGCAGCCAGCAGCAGCAAGTTCAGGGGCAAAAAAAAGTGCTGGGCCTTGTGACGATGATACAGGAAAGAATTACATTCCTTCCTCCTCCACGCGGAGGTGATGGATCCTCAGCACTCCGCAGAGAACATCTTACATGCACTGAAGAACATGATGGCACAGCGGCTAGGGGAGCAGTCTGGTACACAAGCTCAAATGGGTTTTGTAGTAACCGATGGTGGAACCAAGATAAGGGCTCTCCGGGATGGAAGATTTGTGGGTGTGCGGTGCGCAGCTCACATCCTGCATCTAGTGGTGACAAAGGCACTCGATGCGAGTATTAGTGGAGGAAGGTTGGGGGCACTTGTTGAATCGTGCAGAAAAATTGCTGGTCATTTCCACCACAGCGCAAGAGCTAGCCAGCTCCTTAGGCAGGAGCAGAAAAGGGCAGGACTCCCAGAACACCGGTTAAAACAAGATGTGGCAACAAGGTGGAACTCCACATTAGACATGCTGGCAAGGATTCTCGAACAGCAAAAAGCAATCCACGCAATGGCGTACAAACATTCCATTGGCATTAGCAGCCCACTAGGCAGGGATGACTGGGCCGTGATGGATCAGGCAGTGGAAGTCCTGAAGTCTTTCCGATTAGCTACAGAACACTTGAGCAGAGCGAGTGCTAGCTTGTCTGAAATCATACCCGTATTCTACCAACTCCGTGACTCTATAGATGACTTTCTGTCCAACAGAGAAGAGTTGCCTGACGGTAAACCTCCACATGCTGATGTCACTGTCCTTCTGACCAGACTCTATGAACAGCTGGAGTACCAAATAAGAAAGCACATTGCCACAATTTGCAACCCTACTTATAAAGGAAAGTCTGCACTCCGTGACGATTCCCTTTCATTTTGGCAGCAAACACTCATAGATAAGATACGGGACAGGGAGCGTAAAAACCGTGCACAGTTCCAGAGGGAAGAGGAGGAGACGTTGGAGGAGACGTTGGAGGAGTCTATCGTTGAGGATGATGACAGTGACACACCCAGATGTGAGAGGACCAGTGCTGCAGCTCAGAGCAGCGTTCCCAGACCTGTATTTTTTACAAAAATGTACACGAGTTATGGGTCAGGATACGGAGTCGGACCTAACAAAAACCCGCCAATTGAAAATGCTAAGACATTTGTTACGGCATACCTTGCCGAGTCTCCTCAGTTTTGGGAGAACAAGAGAGGTGTGTGGCCTACGTTTGCAGATGTAGCCATGGAGCTCCTTTCTTGTCCACCAACCACTGTACAAAGTGAGCGGATTTTCTCCATTACGGGGAATATTCTGTGCCCTCAGAGCAAATGACATTTCTGAAGGTGAACTTGCCGAAGCTGGGATACCCGGCCCTAGATTTTGATTGAATCTAGAAATGCAAGCACACAAGTTTAGTTAGTAGAAGTTCATAAATCCCTGTTGGTTTTTTTATTTTTATTTTTTAAAGATAGATTAAGATTTTTAAAAGTTTGTATTGATGAAGAGTAGGCCCACACCAGAAACACCACTCAGTCAGTTATGATGAAACCTTCACCCTTAGGCACCCAGGTGAGTGGCTCAATATATTTATTATTTACCTTATGCCGAAACCAGCATTCAAAATAATCATTTCTGCTTATTAATCTGGAAATACCTCTTCTTTTCACAGTTTTTAAAAAATAGTTACCTTGAAATGGGTGAAGAAGATGGAAGATACTATAGTTATGAGCTTTGCAGACAAACTGCATATGGTAAGAAATTTTAGCTGAATTAAACTTACAATAAATAGACAATATATTTACAATCAATAATTTAATTTGGATTATATATTTACAATAAATAGACAATAATATATTATATTTACAATATATAAATAATTTAATCAGAATGAATTTATTGAATATATTTTAAAAAAATATATATTTTTTGTATTTTACCATACATGTATTTTTACATTAGTTTTTTTCTTGTTTTCAAGTATGTCCTGGGACTTTTACAAATATATATAATTGAACCTAAATAATTAAAATATAAACAGTGCACTAATACAAGGTATTTCTGGACGCAGATGCCAGCCGGTTCACAGCCTGGGTCTGCTTCCTGATCTCCTGCCCAAGCCGTTGTGTCTGAAAAACCAGCCTCTCCAAGGTATCCTGATGGATTGGACATGGCTGTTCAACTGTAATCGGAGCCAAGAAACAAGCAAAGTTTATAATTCTGTACATCTGTGCGATTGATTTAGGATTGTGTTCTTCCTGCAGTGTGACTGTGTGGCGCGCATACTTGCGTGCACTCGTGCAGGACAGAGTGACAGCGGGTGATGGTACTTTTCCCACAGGATGCATCATGCCACGTTACGGACTACTGTTGTTAAAGACAAAAGTACAATACTTACTTAGCAGATGGATAAAGGTTCGTTCTCTCCCCCTCTCCCTCTACCCCTTCTCCCTCATTCTTTATCCCTTGTGTGTTTGTTTTGTAGGTACTCACTGGAAAGGGCCCCAGACGTGCTGCCTTGGAGCTGATCCCTCTGGTGATGCATCCGTAAAATAGGGATGTGAAGCAAAAGGTAAGTCTCAAGGTGTTGTGAAAAAGACCAATTTTTTTTTACATACATTATGGGTTATTCAGAGTCAAACTGACCCTGAAATTACATGCAGATCAGTTAATTTTGCTATACGGTGCAATTGTGGCCTGGCCAATCAGTGGGATTTCTGTACTCTTTGAATTGACCAACAGTGATTGCAATTTATGTAACGATCTATTTCTTTTCATTTAACTCACCAGCTCTCTGCTGTCTGCTGTGCTCAGAGTCCATACGTATCCTGATTCCTGACCCGGCGTGACATCCAAGAGGTGATCCACCAGACGCCTCTCCCACCGGCTCAGTTCCCCATGGCGCATCTTCTCCAACTTGCACTGTACAGTCGCCTTGCGTTTGCAGTCATAATAGCTAAAGAACAAAACAATTATTAGTTAAAAAATTATTTTCTAAAAAATTGCATTTATTCATTGTCGGGTCAGTGAACAATGTTCGGTCCTATACTGTGTTTGTTTAGTCAGGTGTGCTACCTATTCATGATTAGGGATGGGCTGCCGGTTTAAATCAGTTCGAACAGTTGATTTGAACATCGGCAGTTGGAAAGTTCAAACTGCAAACTTTTTGGGCCATTCGAAAAAAGTTCAACCAGAAATTAAAAAAAAAAAAAAAAAAAAGTACAAGTAAAAAAATAAATAAAGACCTGCAGAATATTATAAGCAAAGGTTTGGTAGATATTGCATTAAAACGTGAATATTTTTAACAATGAACCCTATGGGGCTAAAACATTCCACACCTTGTTGCTAAAACCTTTCCCACACCTTTTAACATTTCAAATGAACTATCAAATGGATATCCATTTGATAGTTCATTTCAAATTCGGTAGTTAGTCATTATACAAATAGGTGCACATTTTTTTAAAAATCTTTTTGTTTGTTTCCTGTTCCCCAGGGCAGTAGCCACCGTAGCTGGACCCCCATACACCTTATTTTTTATAGCCAATATCCAGAGCCAATAGCCCTCTCGAAGGGAACTTTAATTTTCAAACTTTGAGAACCATAGACTTGCATTGTGTTCTAATCATGTTCAAATTCTAAAGTTCGAATGCGAGGCAAACACGGGGGTGTTCGGTCCATTACTATTCATGATGTATAAAAAATTTGGAATTTACTTAACCGGTGACGAATGCATTCAATGGTTCGATGGGTTTGCTGGACCGTGTAAAAAACTGTAAACAGCATCCCTCACCCGTCCCCATGCAGCCCTCTTCATGGCCTTGTTACTCTTAGATGAGAAGTTTTTTCTTTTCGGACACTTAGACACTTAGAGAGAGTTCAGAGAAGGGCTACTAAAATGGTGTACGGCTTGAAGGAGAAAAGTTACCAGGAAAGGCTTAATGATCTTAACATGTACAGCTTGGAAAAAAGACGAGACAGAGGAGATATGATAGAAACATTTAAATATGTAAAGGGAATCCACAAGTTAGAGGAAGGGAGTATATTTAAAAGGAAACAAAATAGCAAAACAAGAGGACATAGTCTTAGATTAGAGGGGCAAAGGTTTAAAAGTAACATCAGGAAGCATTATTTTACTGAGAGGGTGGTGGATACATGGAACAGTCTTCCAGTAGAAGTGGTAGAGGCCAAAACAGTAATTGAATTTAAGCAAGCATGGGATAGGCATAAGGCTATCCTAAACAAAAGATAAATCCAGGTTAAGTATCCATGTAATTGGGCAGACTAGATGGGCCGAAAGGTTCTTATCTGCCGACATTTTTTCTATGTTTCTATGTTTCTATGTTTCTATGACACCACCGCCGCCACCAGAGCATTGTTCTCATCGTTGGTAAACCTTGGCCCCCTTTTCTGCACAGGCTGGAGTACATGTAAGGACAGGGTGGAGGAGGAACTTCCCTCCCTTATCCTCCCACCCCTCTCCCTCACATCACCCACATCACACCAACTCTCACTTCCCGCCTCCCTCTTCCCCCCCCCTCACACCACTCACACGCCCAAAATCCCTCACCCCTCACACCCCCCTCACCACTCACACGCCCCAAACCCCTCAATCACACACCCCTCACACACGATGAGGTCTTGGGACTGTCGGCAGCTGCCGTTCCCCCACGCTGTTGTCTTCCTGCAAAGACGTGACCATGTTGGCGGGCATCGTCTTAGCGGGCAGCGGTGGGAGAGAGAGAGCTCATAGTTGGGAGGAGGTGTTGCGTGAAGCCGCGAACAGGGGCAAATAAACTAGACCTGAGCCGCACTGAGAATCTTTGGGTTGTGTCGGAGAAGACTTCACGCAGTGCTGCCATCAATATTTGATTGATTCATTGTATAATGAAGAATTTGACTAAAATCCATGTTGTGACATCGCCTAAGCTTACCAAAACCATGCCACGGTAATTAAATCTCAAGGCAGTACAACAAGGTTTTGTTAAAGTGTGACATTTTTTGGCCAAGCAGTGTAGAATGTTCAGTGAAGTCACATTCATGGCCACACAAATATGTTGACATATTTATGACAAAGTCCATAGAAATGTCAATAAATGTATGTACATATAATGTTAACAGTGAGGAAACCAAGCAATACATAAGGAAAAGCATTGCACACAAACAGGAAAATAGTTGAAAATATATAAAATTTATTAACAAATAAATGATTGCCAAATGGCAAACTGCCCGATTGGGAAGGATAAATAAAGTATAGTTTAACTATACTAAACAAAACAAGTAAACATAAACATGAGTAGGACTGAGGAGGTGGCTTCTGGTGGCCTAGCAGAGGTGTTGAAGGACGTCAACAGCTTCGTTGATATCTGTTGCCAAGTTATTCAGGTTCCTGGCAACCTGGCGCAGCTTTGCAATGCTGCCGGAACGGTCCTCTGGCTCCTGTCTGGCTTCTTCTCTTGCTAGTATATATCCAATAAATGAAAGAAGGAAAATACAGTAAGTAAAACAGGTTTCTATTTTTGACTGAAAGTCATTAAAAAAATATAACAGTATATACCCGAGCTGGCGGGCTCCTGAGGCTCCTCCTCCGACTCCCCTACAACCACCGTCAGCACCTCTTCCGGTCCTATATCTAAGAAGAAATTAAAGAAATAAAAAAATACAGTAAACAACAAAACTGGTTTGTTTTTGACCAAAAGTCGTTGCAAAATAAAACAGTATATACCAGAGCTGGTGGTCGCCCGTGGCTCCGTGGTGCTGCTTTGTGCCGCCGCCGCCTGCGCCGTGGCATGAGATGCTTTTCTGTTTGTGTTTTCTGCCAAATCCAAAAAATATTATAACACATAAATAATGTAGACTGGAAAAAAATGGTATATCTATACACTATATTGCCGAACGTATTGCGACACCCCTCCTCCACCAGGCACTACCCCACTACCAGCTTGACCCACCACTACTACTCCCATCTCATAGTTCTAAAGTCAGCGAGGTCACAAAATATTTATTTATTATTTACCCCTGCACATATTATAGACATATATTACGGTTCAATTATAAAAAAAAAATCAGAAGTAAACATTACGTTTATTCAATAAAAACTATTATTTGTGTTGTGTGCATACAAAACAAAATTGTGTTGACTGCTTTTAGTTATTTCAAAGATGGCCTCAGTCTTCGTTTCTTTCTGGCTGCTAATAAAACTGTGGATATAGCAGAAACAATAATCAGTCATTTTTTTTTAAAATTCGCATCCAAAGCGTTCAATGACACTGCTGCAGCAAACTGAATTGCTGTGCAGCACAGTGACGTGCGGTGAGGTCAGTGGCTGGTGAGGCACTGGTTAGTATCAGAGCCAGATATACAAATGCAAAATAGCCAAAAAACATTCTAGCTCCCAAAGAGGAGGCTTCAGGCATTTAGTACATCAGAAGGACAGACACTGAGTGTAAGGACTGACTGGAAGCCGATTCTGTTCCCACAGACCTTTTATACAGAACAATTATCTTACAATATGCCTTCTAAATTGCATTGGTAAAGACTTCTTAAATGAAGAATCTACAGTCCTGGGTCCTTGTACCTGGACTTGTTTTCATACAGGGTCAGAGAGAGGTGAAAAGCAGGAGAATGACTGGAAAATTCTAGGTCAAAATAGCCAAACCAGAATTTTTTTTCCCTTTCATGATCTGCTATTTTGACCTAGAATTTTCCATTCTCCAGTCATTCGCCTGCTTTTCACCACTCTGAATAACCCTGATACAGGGCTATTCAGAAAAGGTGAAAACCTTGAGAATGACTGGAGAAGTGAACATTCTAGGTCAAAATAGTCAAACCAGAAAAATTCTCCCATTTATCTCACTTTCCAAATTGGCTGTTCATTTTCCTGCCAATTCTCAAGGTTTTCACCTCTCTGAATATCCCTTATAGTGTAGCCAGCACAATGATTAAGGGATATTCAGAGAGAGGTGAAAACCTTGAGAATTGGCAGGAAAATGAACAGCCAATTTGGAAAGTGAGATAAATGGGAGAATTTTTCTGGTTTGACTATTTTGACCTAGAAGTTTAACTTCTCCAATCATTCTCAAGGTTTTCACCTCATTCTGAATAGCCCTGATACAGGGTCATTCTTCTGCTTTTCACCGCTCTTTGAATAACCCTGATACAGGGCTATTCAGAAAGAGGTGAAAACCTTGAGAATGACAGAAGTTAAAATTCTAGGTCAAAATAGTCAAACCGGAAAAATTCTCATTTATCTCACTTTCCAAATTGGCTATTTGGTCTAGATTTTTCAATGGGCTATTTGGTCTAGAATCTATTTCTCAACTTGTTCATTCTCTGGCCAATTCAAGGTTTTCACCTCTCTGAATAACCGATAGTGTAGCCAGCACAATGATTCAATATCGGGGATATTCAGAGAGAGGTGAAAACCTTGAGAATTGGCAGGAGAATGAACAATCTAGACCAGGGTTTCTCAACTCCAGTCCTCAGGACCCACTACAGGCTAGATTTTTCAGATCACCTTGGGAAAATGCAGACTGAATACTGCAAACACTGAGCAGCAAATCATTTCACCTGTGCTTCACATATCTGGCAAACTAGGCCGAGGAAACGAGTTGAGAAACACTGATTCTAGACCAAATAGCCAATTTGGAAAGTGAGATAAATGGGAGAATTTTTCTGGTTTGACCATTTTGACCTAGAATTTTAACGTCTGTCATTCAAGGTTTTCACCTCTTTTTGAATAGCCCTGTATCAGAGTTATTCAGAGAGCGGTGAAAAGAAGAATGACCCTGTAGCAGGGCTATGCAAAGAGGTGAAAACCTTGGAGAATGACTGGAGAAGTTGAAACAGAAATTTCTCCCATTTATTTCACTTTCCAAATTGGCTGTTCATTTTCCTGCCAATTCAAGGTTTTCACCTCTGAATAACCCTGATTTTTTTTTTTTGGAGCCTAAAATGTTAAAAAAACAAAACACACGAGAAAGAAAGGGTGTGTAAAGAGACTGTCACTGTAAGAACACACACAGCTCTATATGCTGCCCCTATAACAAAAGTATTAAGAGGAGCCTGGCCACATCCATTAGGTTTCCTTAAAGCACCTATACATTTTTGCGTCATTCATATTATACTGAAGGGAAAGCAAGCCACTGACCCAACCTGACTTCTGCACACTGCAGGGCAGCACTTTCAGGCACTGACAGGGAGCAAAATGGAGATCTGACACCCCAGCCCAAAGCCAGTGACCCATGAAGCACACGCTGTGATCTGACAGCCCTGGTAGAAGAGGAGTTGAGAGTCTTGCTGGCAACTTTGCATCTGCTGAGTCCCCCACCTGTCCTGTCCCTCCCCAGGCAGCCTGGCTAGAGGTACAATACATTAGACATGTGCATTCGTTTTAGTACTAAAACGATTTAGTCCGAATTTTGGGATAATTTAGTTTTCGTATGACTCAAGAGATACGAAACTGCTCAGTACAAAAAATGAAAGAAACTAAAATAAAATGCACTACATTTTAGTTTCAGTCCTTTTTGTGATATTACATTGATGAGTGAAGGAGACCAGCAATAAAGAGCGCAACATCCGAAGTTCTGCACCCTCCACATGCCAATGCAGTAGGATGTTCTATACAGAGAGGGGCATCAATTAATGCAGGAGGATGTTCTATACATCAGTGGTCCCCAACCCTGGTCCTCAGGGCCCACTAACAGGCCAGATTTTGCAGATCACCATGGGGAAAAGCAGACTGAATCCTGCAATCACTGAGCAGCAAATCATAACACCTGTGCTGTGCTTCAGATATCTGGCAAACCTGGCCTGTTAGTGGGCCCTGAGGACCAGGGTTGGGGACCACTGCTATACATTATACAGAGAGGGGTATTAATGCAGGAGGATGTTATATACATTATACAGAGAGGGGTATTAATGCAGGAGGATGTTATATACATTATACAGAGAAAGGTATAAATTGAGGAGGATGTTCTATACAGAGAGGGACATTAATTAATTCAGGAGGATGTTCTATTAATTATACAGAGAGGGGTATTAATTAATGCAGGAGGATGTTCTAAACATTATACAGAGAGGAGCCTTTTTTTTAGCCCTTTAAATCCAGTGGCAGTGAGCGCTGAGATCGGCTGCTTGTTATATTATCTCTCAGTACAATGTATCAGTCTCAGCTGTTAGAGTAACTGACTGCTGCTCATCACAGTGCTCAGAGTTTCAGTAAAACAAGGAAATATTGTTCTAACCTCTTATAAAAATATTATTTACTAGTTTTACTGAAACTCTGAGCGCTGTGATGAGCAGCAGTCAGTTAATGTAACAGCTTTGCCTGACACGGGGCAGTATTACAATGTTGGTGCTAACTTAACCAGAGCTGTTGTAAACTTAAAACCTCCATAGGCTATAATGGCTATGGGAAGTTTACAACAGCTCTGGTTAAGGCTAGGGTCAGACGAACGCATTTTTATGTTGTCTGTGAAAAAGTGCGTTCGAACGAATGGACGCATTTTTTCACAGAATACGTGATAGCGGTCATACGATGCGCATTTTCGTCCGTGATTTTGTACGGATCATCAATAAAACTCTTTTTGTGTCTGGACGTTATGTTGGCCGGACATTAGCAGCGTCTGACCTCTCCTAATCACACACACACGCCGCTAGCAGACACAGCGCACTCTGTACGTCAGTACCTGCGGTTTCACGTTCTCGAAAAAATGCGTTCATTTTCCACTTGCGTTGCGCAGCCGGACTTTTGTGCGACCGTACTTCGTATATTGGCTGTCATTGCCCGGCATCTGCTGCTAGTGCGGCCGTGATTAAGTGCGGCTGCACGCGCGTTCGCACTGCCTCAGTCTGACCCTAGCCTAAGTTAGCACCAACTATGTAATATGGCCCACATTGTGCTGAGAGTGAGTGATACTGTAACAAGCAGCGATCTCAGCCCTCTGAGGAGCCACTACAATAGTAATTGTATCCGCTGGTTTTCGGATGAATGAAATTAGTTTTCATACTAAAGAACTGAAAACAAATTTCTTTAGCAACTAAATAAATTGCATTTTAGGACTAATCCATTAGTTCAAAACGAAATTTTGTGCTGTGCACATGTCTACAATACATCATACAGATTGGCAGCTAAGCACTATCTGAACATCAGCACAGAGGAAAGCCATGGCCTCTCCCCCCCCCCCCGTGAGGTCACTTACCTTGCAGCTGGGCAAAGAGGGCTTCCTGCTGCTGCACCCACTCAGATCCCTCCTGGGGGGCAGATGTGTTGTGCATTCTTCCAGCCCCAGTTAGCAGACAATAACCAGCCTGGGGTATAACTGGGCATCCCCAGCTGTGCCAGGCTCCTGGACTGCAGCTCCCCATCAGTGGCGTAGCGAGGGTTGTCAGCGCCCGGGGCCAGCCAAGAATTGTGCGCCCCCCCCAACCTGTGGACACGTTATCGATATTGCCCCAGCTCACACATGGATATTGCCCCAGCTCACACATGGATATGCCCCAGCTCACTCATGGATATTGCCCCAGCTCTCACATGGATATTGCCCCAGCTCACTCATGGATATTGCCCCAGCTCACACATGGATATTGCCGCAGCTCATGGGATTTGCCCCAGCTCATGGGATTTGCCCCAGCTCACACATGGATATTGCCCCAGCTCACACATGGATATTGCCCCAGCTCACACATGGATTTGCCCCAGCTCACACATGGATTTGCCCCAGCTCTCATATGGATTTGCCCCCAGCTCATGGATTTACCCCAGCTCACACATGGATTTGCCCCAGCTCTCACATGGATTTGCCCCCAGCTCATGGATTTGCCCCCAACTCATGGATTTGCCCCCAGCTCATGGATTTGCCCCCAGCTCATGGATTTGCCCCAACTCATGGATTTGCCCTCAGCTCATGGATTTGCCCCCAGCTCATGGATTTGTCCCCAGCTCATGGATATGCCCCCAGCTCATGGATTTGCCCCAGCTCTCACATGGATTTGCCCCCAGCTCATGGATTTACCCCAGCTCACACATGGATTTGCCCCAGCTCTCACATGGATTTGCCCCCAGCTCATGGATTTGCCCCCAGCTCATGGATTTGCCCCAGCTCATGGATATGCCCCCAGCTCATGGATTTGCCCCAGCTCTCACATGGATTTGCCCCCAGCTCATGGATTTGCCCCAGCTCTCACATGGATTTGCCCCCAGCTCATGGATTTGCCCCCAACTCATGGATTTGCCCCAGCTCGTGGATTTGCCCCCAACTCATGGATTTGCCCCCAACTCATGGATTTGCCCCCAGCTCATGGATTTGCCCCCAGCTCATGGATTTGCCCCAGCTCATGGATATGCCCCCAGCTCATGGATTTGCCCCAGCTCATGGATATGCCCCCAGCTCATGGATTTGCCCCAGCTCTCACATGGATTTGCCCAGGCCCCAGCACATGGATTTGCCCAGGCCCCAGCACATGGATTTGCCAAGGCCCCAGCACATGGATTTGCCCAGGCCCCAGCACATGGATTTGCCCAGGCCCCAGCACATGGATTTGCCACAGCTCTCACCTGGACATTCGGGCCAGCTCCGGCAGGGATTGAGGGGATCCAGATGCCGGGCAGCGCGAGAGTGCCTGCCCGGTGCTAAACAGTCCGTCCGGTTAAAGGGGATGCGGCTGCTTGCAGGCGCAGCCGGTCACGTGGTCCGGCTAATCAGGTGGTACTGAGTCTCTGTACCACCTGACTGGCCGGACCACGTGACCTGCGCACGCACGCAGCCGCATCACCTTTAACCGGACGGACTGTTTAGCACCGGGCAGGCACTCTCGCGCTGCCCGGCATCTGGATCCCCTCAATCCCCGGGCCAGTTTTAGGGGCGCAAATGCGCCCCTAACAAAACTGCGCCCGGGGCCACGGCCCCCCCAGCCCCCCCCCCACGCTACGCCACTGCTCCCCATGCAGCCAGTCAGGAGTTGTCCATCATGCAATCTTCTCACAGCCTGTATTGGAGGGCTGCCTTGCCTATCATTGCCAGGAAGGGGCATGTCTAACTGCTAAACTTCCTGTCAATCAGAGGCAGTCCTCTAATGTAGGGGTTTTCTGGGAATGGCTTAACCAATGGTGCTTTCCCATTGGTCCAAGCTTTCCCATGCTCTATCAGTGCCTGTCAGTCTGTGCGGCACTAATGAGCAGTGATCTCTGACATGTGCTGCACACATCTTGAGCAGTTTACTCAATTAGTGCAGCGGGGAAACGTCCTGCTATGCAAATTGCGTAGGCTGGGAAAACTAATGCCTGCAGAGGCAAAGGACGGAGCTGACAGCGGGGGAGCAGGTGAGTTTGTTTTTAGTTTATTAATTTATCAATTAATGTCAGGTGAGGCTATGCCTCACTTGCCTGCACTGACTGCACGTCCCTGGTGCAGCATCAATTCAGCAGCTGCTGAGGTATTAATTGAACGCTGCTCTGTTTGGATGCACTTTCAAAAGAACTACTTGTCCCATCCTACCACTTACTTAGCAGAGGCTCAGAGATTTTTTTTGATGCGCAGGTGGGAGCCAATATTGGGCAAGCTGCGGGTCATCTCGTATGCATCACTCAATCACAACAACCCCCCCCAACACACTACAGTACTTACCACTGGTGGAACTACCGTCATAGCGACCCACGCGGGCCCTATGAGGCCCGCAGCCGAGTGGGGCCCAGTGAGGATAAGTGACAACAACCAGGGGGCAGCCAGTGCCTTTGGGATAAATTGATATGGGTGGATGAATTGATATTGAGGGCATAAATTGATTTGATATTGGGGATGGGGGTATTAATTGATATTGGCGAGAAATAAATTGATATTTCTCTGTTTTCCCAGGAAGGATACATTGAGATTTCTCTGGTTTTCATTTCAAAGAAGGATAGTGTCATGGAACTGACGTAGCGCTCCACGCTTCAAGCTTTAGTTTTAAATATATATACGTTACGTTATTTCTTTTAGGTAAAATGTGATTTTTTTTTAAAGATACAAGCAACCTGGCTGCCTGTGAGTGTGGCTATTGTCAAATGCTTTGTTTTGTATAGGATGATAAATAGGTTTGACAGTTGAGACGAGTAATTTGTGTATTATGCTAAAGAAATTTTTATTATTTTCTTTGTCTATCTCTGTTATCTCGATAAAGTTGAACTTGTGAGTCACCCATTGTCTACTAGTCTCTCAGCCACACACTATCTGATTCCCTTCAATAGATTAAGTAAATGATGTTTGAGCTGAAGGGCCGGCCAAAGGATGTGTTTATTGTGAATATGTGACATAATCATGCAATAGTACTAGTAGGAGCCAGGTACATGACATGTTCACCATTTGCTGCTATGCAATTTCTGTTGGACCTGTCACCTCTGCATAGTGGCGTTTGAGATTTCACATGTTTTACACGAAGGATACATTGAGATTTCGCATGTTTAACATGAAGGATACATTGCGATTTCTCATGTTTTACACGAAGGATACATTGCGATTTCTCATGTTTTACACGAAGGATACATTGAGATTTTGCATGTTTAACACGAAGGATACATTGAGATTTCGCATGTTAAACACGAAGGATACATTGCGATTTCTCATGTTAAACACGAAGGATACATTGCGATTTCTCATGTTTTACACGAAGGATACATTGAGATTTTGCATGTTTAACACGAAGGATACATTGAGATTTCGCATGTTAAACACGAAGGATACATTGCGATTTCTCATGTTAAACACGAAGGATACATTGCGATTTCGCATGTTAAACACGAAGGATACATTGCGATTTCTCATGTTAAACACGAAGGATACATTGCGATTTCTCATGTTAAACACGAAGGATACATTGCGATTTCTCATGTTTTACACGAAGGATACATTGAGATTTCGCATGTTTTACATGAAGGATACATTGAGATTTCGCATGTTTTACACGAAGGATACATTGAGATTTCTCATGTTTTACACGAAGGATACATAACATTGAGATGTCTCTGGTTTTCTGTATGTCCTCCTGGGTGGCGAGTAATGTACCGTTAGGTGTCTTGCCCAAGGACAGGACATTTACTGGAGACGGAGAGGTGCTCTTGCCGGGATCAAACCCATGTCTCCAGTCCCACTCCTCCAGGCTCTCTCTCCACGCTAAGCAGGGATGTTACCTCTACTCCACCCAGCCAGTACTTAATTAATTGGTATGCTCATGCTGGGGGACAAATTAATTATTATAAGCTGTTGCCTGGGTACTACTGTGCCACATGCGTGAGTGTAGTGGTCGTGTGTTCATTTTTTTTGGGGGGGTATACTATGCGAGTGTTAGGTTGCAGGCGGGGGAGGGGAGCCCATACAACATTTTGAAATGGGGCCCTGTGATTTCTAGTCACTCCCCTGGTACACACAGTGCCAAAAACACAAATCCAGCATTGTAATTTCATATCATACATCAAATATCAGAATTTTCACAAATACGTAATCACAAAAAAGAAGAGCTTTGGCAAAATGCATGTATGAGTCCTGAAAAAGCAAATCAATCAACGTATTTCTGGGCACATTAGCACATGCAAGCACATTATTATTATTATATACAGGATTTATATAGCGCCAACAGTTTGCGCAGCGCTTTACAATATAACATAACACTTACGTTTGGCTATGACGCGCCAGATTTCCCTCAATTGCTCCTCCTCCCGCGTCTTCAGGTCAGACCAGCGCTTCCTTAGCTGGTCATTACTTCGGTCGGTTTAGAACAGTTCAAGGAGGGTGCGGCGTACCTTTGCAAGGATACGGTACTTCCTTATATTATTCTTGCTGCCGTAAGGGCCCTTACGGCAGTTGTAGTCATATTTTTTGAAGATGCGCACCAGCTCGACCATCTCCAAAAAATACATATTGCTGGCACGTTTCTTCCTTCTGGACCCTGGGGTCTCTGCAGCGTCTGGGTTCAGTGGGTTGGGGGAGCATGATTCCCTTCCTTCAGCCATGATGGGATGGGAACTTTGGCCTGTGCTACAATCCGAAAATATCAGCAAAGATCCATAAATTTTACAACAGGCCGTAATGACGGACATCAACGCGCATGCGTAACCCGTGGACTAATGATACGAACGAACCGGTCCAAAACGAAATTTTACTTTTAAATGCGTTTTGAAGCCTTATTTTATTATATGACCCAGACATGTTATATATCGTTCTTTCCAGCAGACTCGGCAGATTCATAATATATCATTATTATATGTATACGTCATGTCCTGTCTGTATATTATAACAAAAAATGCAATAAAATTCGAATTTTCAATAATTTACAAGGTGTAAAGTGTTTTTTTTCACATTTTAACATGCGAGCGTTTGCGGTTATATTTTATATGAGTTGCGCTTGTTAAAAAAATTAACACATTCATCTACATACATCAAATATCACAATCTTCACGAATACGTAATATCACAAAAAAGGAAGAGCTATGGCAAAAATGCATGTATGAGTCCTGAAAACGCAAAGCTATACACATTGCATGAAAAAAGGACTAGATCAATCAACGTATTTCTGTGCACATTAGCACATGCAAGCACATTATTATTATTATACAGGATTTATATAGCGCCAACAGTTTGCGCAACGCTTTACAATATAACATAACACTTACGTTTGGCTATGACACGCCGGATGTGCCTCAATTGCTCCTCCTCGCGCGTCTTCAGGTCAGACCAGCGCTTCCGCAGCTGGTCGTTACTACTTCGGTGCTTATCAAACATTTCCAGGAGGGTGGTGCAAGGATACGGTCCACCATGCGGACATTGTTCTTCCTGCCATAAGAGCCCTTACGACAGTCATAGTCACGCTTCTCGAAGATGCGAACCAGCTCCACCATCCTCTCAAATGCCATGTTGCTGGCCCGCTTCTTCCTGGGTGTCTCTGGGGTGGAAGGGGGGTGACGTGTCCGAATAGGACTCTCTTTGAGTTTGAGCCATGATGGGATGGGTTTTTTTGGTCTTTCCAAAAAAGTCTCAAACTCTACAATGGCTCCGTAAAGTTTACGACAGGCCGCAATGGAGACGGTCGGACATACGCGCGTATCCCATCATGGACATATCCCATCATGCGCCAACCGCGAACGTAAATGATCCGACTACGACAGAATTATCGTATCGACAGAAATATCGGCTCAATGGAAATAACATATAGGCACTGGCAGTCAGATTTTCTAACGGTCAGGAACTCAGGATCAGGACGCTGGACAGCAACAGTGCCATATCCAGTGTGCTGATGATTAGAAAATTGTAATGTACAGTATATACGTTTAACGGCCGCACGGACTTACTCTATCCAAACAAAGTTCAGATGTGAAACATCGGGACTTTGGATAGATTTCGACTATCCGAAAGTTAAAAAAATAAAAATGGTTGAAATCTATCCAAAGGTCCAATGTTTCACATCAGGATGTCGGATAGAGTAAATTCTGGAGTTAACCCCCTAGGTTGCCAGCCACCAATGGTGGAGATAGGGGGTTCCAATGAACCCACTATCTCCCGATCCGTGGCACCTACCTAGGGGTTAATGTTTGGTATTGGTGGGATCGGCCAGAGCATAGCCTTTCCAACCATACCAAAACATGACCATTGACCATGTTAACCCTTTCGCTGCTGAGGCTTTTCCCGCCCCTGTGCTGAGGTCATTTTTACCGGTTTTGCTCATCATGTTTAAACGCGTTTTGAAGGCTTATTTTAGTATATGACCCAGACATATTATATATTGTTCTTTCCGTCAGACTCGGCAGATTCATAATATATCATTATTATATGTATACGTCATGACCTGTCTGTATATTATAACAAAAAATGCAATAAAATATGATTTTTCAATAATTTACAATGTGTAAAGTGTTTTTTTTTCACATTTTAAGATGCGAGCAATTGCGGTTATATTTTGTATGGGGTGCGCTTGTTAAAAAAATTAGAGATGGGGTCTCGTTACATTTTTTTTGGGGAAAATTACACGATTTTTAACAAACGCACCGCATACAAAAATCGTTAGTGCAGCATCATTGTTCACATTATAATTGAAATGGGAACAATATTGATGCATTAACAAACCAAAAAAAAGAAAAAAAAAATTGTTTATTTTTTTTAAAATATTTTTTTATTTTTATTTTTAATTTTTTTTTTACTAACTTTTTCACATTCGAGTTTGGTATCGTTGGAACGGCCATGCTCTGGCCGATCCAACAATACCAAACTTTAACCCCTAGCTGCCACGGATCGGGAGATAGAGGGTTCCCCTATAGTTGGAACCCCCTATCTCCACCATTGGTGGCAGTTAGGGGTTAACTCCAGGACTGGCGTCATCGTGCTATGCACGATGACGCCAGTCCTCAGGGGGAGTTCCCGGAGGCTTGGCCGACATCCAAGATGTCGGCCAGCTCCGGGAAAGGATCACGAACCGGCGCTTTTCAGCGCCGATTCGTGATCCGGCTCCCCAGGGGTTAATGCCAGGTACCATTTGGAAGGGCAGGCTGTGCCCTTCCAAATGGTGCCTGGGTTAACCCCCGCAACGCCGCCGATCGGGAGGGAGAGAGGTCCGAAGGACCTCCCCCCCTCCCTTTCAGGCGCCTCCTCCGCACATGCGGGGGGGGGGGCGGCTGAATTAGGTGTCATCGCGCCGCCGCGATGACACCTAATTAGCCCGGCGGCGGTTCCGGATGCTGGGCTGACATCGAGGATGTCAGCCCGCACCGGGGGGGCCAGCGATCGGCCGGAACCCGGCCGAACGCTGACCCCAAAGGCTGGACGCGCTCAGCGCGTCCTCCGCACGCAACGTGACATGCGGTTGGACGCGCTCAGCGCGTCCACCGCAGCAAAAGGGTTAAAATTTAATTTAACATTTTAAAAATAAAAAATTAAACAAAACAATATTAAAAAATAAATAAATTTAAAAAAAAATAATAGTTTTTGTTTTGCTAATTCAGCAATATTGTTCCCATTTCAATTATGTGAACAATGATGCTGCACTAATGATTTTTGTATGGGCTGCGTTTGTTAAAAATTGTGCAGTTTTCACCCAAAAAAAATGTATGTAACAAAACAAGTCCCCATCTCTAATTATTTTAACAAGCGCAACTCATAGAAAATATATTTATAATCGTAAACGCCCGCATGTTAAAATTTGAAAAAAAAACACTTTTTTTTACAAACACCTTTATTTTATTGAAAATTCAAATTTTATTGCATTTTAAGTTATAATATACCAATAGGATACATATACATATAACACAGACGTATACATATAAATTATACCGCAGAGAGGTGCTTCCCCGCAGTGTGTGGATTCATATGCTGCATTAATTATACCGCGCAGAGAGGCGCTTGTTCCCCGCAGTGTGCGTATTCATATGCTGCATTCTGCATTCTTTTTATTTATTTTTTTCGTTTTAAATCATTTTATTTTTCGTTTTTGGATAATTTTGTAACTTTGTTCAGCTTTTTTTCCATTTTAAAACCTTTTATTCTGTTTTTTTTACTTTTAAAGTCAGACCATTTGGGTCAGTTTTGCATTTTTTTAAATAGTTTTGTTCATTTTTGTCCCTTTCATACCGATTTTAATATGATTAAATAAAGTTGTGCAATGCATATATCAGAAAAAAAAGGATCTTTATTCAATAAACAAAAACCGATAGAATGGGCAGAATTACCGTATCGACAGAATTATCGGATCGTATCGACAGAATTATCGGATCATTGGAAATGGTCAAGTCAAGTCATGGAATTGGAATGAAATGATAGGATACAAAATAGAATCCGATATAACCGATAAAATAATACGATGTCCAAAATTAGATTACCGAAATGGAAACGAAATCCCGAATGGAACCAAAATCACGAATAGAGCGAAAATAAATTTCGATTTGACACATTTCAAGTCCTTTCGAAAATTCCGAAAATTTTCGTTTTGGCTCGGAAAACTTTTCAGATCTGATGTTTTTCGGATCCGAAACGATTCGGAAATTCGGCCGAATCCGAAGACACGAATCAGGACATTTCGTGAAAAATCCGAAAATCCGAAACGCACATCCCTATTTAGAACCCAGGTTTAGGCAATCTTCAAATTCCCAATTCTAGCTGCAATAAACCTCAGGGAAAAGGATACAAATTATAGTGCAGACAGCCAGTAGATAAATCTCAAATACAATTTATTGCGCTTACATAAAATGTGAAGCAATGGAGCAAATCACAAGGTACACCCGAATCCCACTCTGACCCTGAATTACATACGCCCGATATGGAAGGGTCCTCTATGAAGTTCTCCACGGTTCGACTCTATTTCGATTTATTACAAAGGCAACCTTGGTTCGGTCTGAAGGGTAAGCCCATAGAGTTAATTCACAGTGGATCGAGATTTGATTGAGGAATCCCCTGCAGGCAATAGGGTCACCCCCATAGCGCACAGGCAGTAACAGATTAGGACACGTAGCGGTGGCGGTGAGAAGCTTGGTGGGAAGGGAATTGCTAGGAGGGGGATTCTCAGGTTGTAACGGAGCCGTGCGGCTTAACAAAGTTTTGAGAGCCTGGGCAAACTTATCAAGGCGATGATCTTGATCCTCCAAGCGGCTCTCCAGGCTAGACAATTGCTGGGTCAACCCTTCTAGGTCCGTGGCCCTCTCGTGATGCGAGACTGGTTCAGGATTTCTCCTAGGTATGCTACGGGTTAACCCTAGACACAATACCAGGTAACCCTTTACCCAGATTCTGTACCAGTTCTTGAGGTGGCTGGGCTTAGCAATGATAAAAGTGAATTTATAAAGGCAGGGACAGCAATAAGGAAGGGAAACACCAGTCCTTGTATGGCTGGCAGTCTGCGACAAGAGAGGCACGGAAAAGGGGAGCACAGAACCAGGCAAAGCCTGGAAGGCAGAGATCCTGCAAAGCAGGTAGAATACTTAAAAAGGTAAATCCGAGTCAGGGGTTAGAGAGGTACACAAGTCAATAGCCAATACGGGTCAAACACAGAAAATCAGCAATATGATTATCAGAGCGATAAACGACCAACAGGCACTTAAGGGGGTTAGAATAAACTGAAACCACGAAAAGGCAAGGTGAAAGGGGCAAAGCAAGATTAAATAGGGCGCCCTGCACAACCATTGGTGGGACAGGTCACATTACTTTAGGGGAGCCAGTGCAAGCATGGTGACGTCATTCATGCGCTGTGCCGCCAGTGGCTTAAAGCCGCTGAAGCCAGCGACACATGCACATAGGAAGGCAGCGTGCCAGAAAAGGAGGGAGCACCGAGGGACGCAGGACGGACCGGGGGCCAGCGCGTAGTTAGGCCTGGGTCTGCCCACACGTGCCCGAAGTCTGACACATACCCTGGCAGAATTTATGATTTCTTGGCCATTATTCAGAGTGTCATGTCCCATCTCCGCACCATCCCCTGACGTTCCTGGCAGCATGTTTTGTTCCAACTCTGAACCTGTATTTAGTAATAACAACCAGCAGTAAAACAGTTAAAACACCAAACACATGATATGCAGAAGAGCTCCGCCCCAAACTGACCATTGCTGGTTCATTACAGCTCATGTGTTTACAGAGAAAATTGCTGTAAAAGTGTATACTTGCTGCTCTACAATCCAAATTGTTCCTTTCTATTTTGCTTTCTGACTCCTGCAACCATAATCACGATTCCTACCATCCTTCTGAATATTACCTGGTCAGTTTCTTTATACATTTATCCTCCTCTACCCATACCCACCTGTTTATCCGTGCAGACCACTGCAAATTGGGTTAATATCCACCTCAATCCGGTGCCACCACATGACAGAATGATAACACAAAAACTTTTCTATCACTCATGGTTAGTGTTTGGCTGAAGCCATTTATTATCAATCTAGTGTGTTTACACTTTTAAAATCATAATGACAACAGGAACTACTGTGATAAAGGCACTGGATGCAAGGTTCGATTGTCCCACTTTTATTCAACTCATAAAAGCAGCAGGGTACAGCAGCTCATCAAAATAAACAAAATATTTAAATAAATACCTCCTCTGTCTATGGAGCCTAACTAAACATAGGATTTCTATCTGACAAATACTGGCCAGCTAAGCTGGTTGCCAGTCAAATAAACAGCGTACCTTTTTAGCACATAAAGTTCAGGAGTTCCTCTACTCACTTCAGCCAGCACACAGACTGTCCATACAACATACTCGCCTCCCAGGACATACTTGAAAACGAGAGAAATCTCAATGTATCCTTCCTGGTAAAATCATTTCTCAAAAAAACCAAAAAACAGCTCTCTCTGTCTGTCGGTCTGTGTCTCTCCTGGAACCACACGCATAGCTATATGGGCAGGGCAGTCTTAATTAGGCCTTGGTTCAGAATTAACCCTTTTGTGGAAAAATAGCATTCTCCAGACGCCTAATGCACGTGTGGTCTACAACCCTGCCCCTCACCCTGTCACACTACCCTGATCAAAAGTTTACATACCTTAGTTCGAATGAGAAACTAATTAGGAACGAAGGAGGTTTAAGAATTATCACCGTATATTACACATGAGGAAAGGGGGAGTGAGTT
This sequence comes from Leptobrachium leishanense, assembly GCA_009667805.1. Classification (NCBI taxonomy): domain Eukaryota; kingdom Metazoa; phylum Chordata; class Amphibia; order Anura; family Megophryidae; genus Leptobrachium; species Leptobrachium leishanense. Next base: position 251,960,463 of record CM019065.1, read on the forward strand.
CCTTTGTTCTATGGTATCAGGCGGGGGTGTCCTTGTTTTTATGGGCGGAAACATGGCTCTTTGTGATTGGGTACAATGGGGAGATAAACAATGGAAAGGAGGGGGAAGGGAGTTTATAAAAGGCTGTGCGTGAGACAAGTTGGTATTGCAACTAATTTTCTTTTACTAAGAACTTCAGAGACAGGGCGGCGGCGAGCTCCATTTTGCATCACCATCATCATATGAAAACCAATGACTGGATAAGTATTACTTGCTGTATCAATCTGTTATGCATACTCTATTATCATAAGTCTGCTATATAGATATATATATATTCCTAGTTCCATTATTTATTGTAAGGATAGGTGTGGGTTTCCCATTGTATGGATTTGTAGTTTTATTTAGTGGATGCTTATTTATATTTGTTTCAATTTGCAATACTGTATTCCTTGTTCATTTGGTGTCCAGCTGAGTGATAGTAATTTCTAATGCGTTACTGATCTGCGATAACTCTGCCAGAATTCCTGTGATTTGTTTTGTTTGATGTTATTAGGGGCATTAGGATTTCCAGTAATTTTCCTTTGGCTGTTTGTGGACTGCTGTGCCTTATTAGTTTATGTGCTCAGTATAGCGCATGACTGACTGTCCAATTTTAGTATCTTTAAAATCATCCATGTATGCAGGAACAATCATAATAAGCACCCATATAGACACCGTAAACAAAGCACAGGGCATCACTAGACACGCATGTGCCACTCAACATGCACACAGTAGGAACTTATTATAGATAGTGAAATGACACGTAGGACCTCGGTATAACACACAAAGTCACGCTAATGGTGTAGCTATCATACACCCTGAAATCACGAAATTCCTCTCTATAACACACTGAAATCACTAATGTAGTATAACACTAAGGAAAATGAAATTTAAAAAAAAAAAAAAAAATGTAAAAAAAAAAAATTATAATAATGTGTGTGGGTGTGTATATGGGTGTGTATGTGTATATATATATATATATATATGTGTACGCATCTGTATGTGTATATAATAAACATAAAAGTAAAATAAATACTTGCTATAACACGCCGTAATCACATAATGAAACACACTGAAACCTAGCCATGGCACACGGAGACAACACAAAGGGAATGTAATCACACATCGGAATTTGATATAACAGACTGAATCACTGGACATTAGTCACTATAACTCTATAGTTGTATTCTCAAGCAGCTTCACCTGCTGGCCTTTTATGTGGGTTATGATTTACAGGGTTATTCAAAGAGCTGTGTGTTTTAAATAATGTTGGAGTAACCCCAAGGGCAAAGTTGATGAACAAATTAATTTGTATACTGTATTTAAGTTCACTATTCTAATTGTTACAATTTTAAAGTGACACAGCAGCAATGTACAATCTTTTGTTTTGAGCACTTGCTCCAGTTGAGTAAATAATTATTTAGAACAGTAACTTTGTCTTTATTGTGGGAGAGGAGAGACTTATTTCAGGAATAGAGGAAACATGAGCAGTAACTCACTCATATTTCACACTTGTACCATCATCATAATAAAGCCTGCGAGTGGATAAGTATTAAGTGTATTTATTCGGGGAATTTGAAGCTATGTTGATAATATACTATATGCGTGTGTGTGTGTAATCTATTGGGTTAAATACGCACTAGTTTATCCGTTCTAGTGATTTGCATTGTTAGCTAGAATATGCTCGTTGATATTTGCTTCACTTTGTAATACTTGATCAAACCTTATTAGTTGTATAATCTGTATGATCTTATAAACATAGGTAGTCAGTGACCGCATGGCTGGCAGCCATCTTAAACCTCAAAAAGTCACATGTGCTTCTACCAATGAGGAAGTGCTGCAGCAGTAACTGTACAATCTGTTTGAGCTTACATTTGCGCAACTAAATTAATCCAGATTGTTTCTGCAAGATTTATGAATATATAACAATTAATAACCAAATACACATCTAAATGTGTCTGTTATAATTTCTGAAGAGGCTTATCAACTAAACAGTGATTCTGTATGTTAGCAAATGCTGTGTCATTAGGTTAGTTCGGTTGGTTTAACTTCGGGTCTATAGATTAATATACTAAGCAAGAATCAGTTTCATTGTGGATGGAGGTAAAAGACTTTCACATGTGCAGATTGGTTCTATTGATAAGGAATTCCAGCCAGCCCTGAGGATTCATAAAATGGAGGACAATGCAGCCACTATGTACAGAACATCTATGCTCTATTTACATTTCGCAAGGGGAAAGAACAATGGCTCAGATAACAGTGAGCTGGTGATCTTAGTTGCTGGGGGGAGGGAAGGGGCTGATGAAAGCATGTGAAAACAAAAGGAATTCATTACTTACAGGGGGGTGTACACTATACAAAGACTGGATCGTAATATAGAGGTTACGCTATACAGAGGGAATACAATACTCTACATGATACACAGAGCAAGGGAATGTAAGGAAAATACATACAAATAAACATTGGGGCGGCCGTTTCTTTGCAGAGGCAATAAGTAAGGAAGATGTTTCTGTTAGCTACCATTCATTCAATCAGGTGGTGATTTTGGTAAGGGTAGCTGGCGAGGGGACAGAGTTACCTATGCTTGATCTAGATGCAGCCTTCAGGCCGTACCGCTGTGTCCAGGGGGTTTTCTTTTAATGGGGTGTAAATTCGATGGGTAATTTTACATCGATATCTGTTTACCCATTGGGGTGGGCAATATCCCGTGCCCCCCTTTTTAAAGGCTTCCTACTTTTTTGCAGTGCTTAGTGGAGAAGAGAGCGGGGAGGAGACGTATAGTACATTACTTGGACGATTTCCTGGTAACGGGTTCCAAAGGGACTGGAGAATGAGGTAGGATCGGGGGGGGGTAACAAATAAGTTTAGTTGATCGGGGAGAATTGTAGGTGGTTTGGGGGGAATGGCCAGACATTAAGATCAAATGGTCTAGTGTAATTTCAAATGGTGAACAGGCAAATGGCCCAGGAGTGGATTCAATGGATGGGTGCAAAGCTTGGCGTTTCTGGAATTTTTTATTTTCCAATCGTCGGGGCAATACCACTGTGGGGGATAGAATTAAAAAATAAATAAATAAATAAATAAAAAATAAATATATATAAAAAAAAAAAATCCCTCCCCCCCTTTTTTAATTTTGCGTCTGATATTCAAGGTGTGGTGCAAGTGCTGAATAACATGTCTGCATCACCACCGTAGGTTGTAGCCTATGTCAGGTATTTGGTGTTGATATGTTGTCTGCATCATCACCGCAGGTGGTAGCATATGTCAGGTATTTGGTGTTGATATGTTTGAAAAGCAATATTAATTTCACGGCAAATCACATAACGGGGGGAAGGAAGGTGGTGGTGGATACATTGTCCAGTTACAGGTGGGATGTGTCCCGACATTTGGCACCGGGAGGAGGAAAGAATAATAAAAAATAAAAAAATAAATAAAAAAATAAAATAAATTATTAATAATAAATAAATAAATAAATAAATACATAAGAAAAAAAAAAAAATGGGTGAAGACTGCCCTCCATTTCTTTGCCAGATGGGGAGCAGTTAGAGGGCATCAATGATTAGGAGAGGAGATTGTTGTTGCAGAAGACATGGGCACCATAGAGCAAGCAGTGAAAGGGTTGGATCGAGTTTTAAAGGGACAGAGGAGGTAGGGCAGAATGTTGTGTTCAAATAGCTACTGAAGTTCGGCGGTAAGTCAATAAAGGACGGCTTGGAACTATTTAGTGGTATTTCATACTTTGCTCGGTTAAAGGAAGAGGAGGACTGGGCTAAACAATTCGTGGTGAGGAAGATCTTGGCAGCAGAGTACAAGTAGGAGATAAGATGGAGCGGATAACAATCTTTGTAGGGCAGCATTTGTTTGAGTTTTACAGCTGCCCTAAGGATTGAGAAAACAATTGCTCTAGGTGCCCATGGTGGGGAAGTATGCCCAGTGGTATGTATGAGGGCATACTTGGAGGCGACTCCTTCAAACGGTCGCATGTTCTGGGGGCACAAGGGTGGTACTAACTTGTCCGGGTATCAATTAAAAATGGTTCCGCAGCAGGCCACGGAGGGGCTTGGTGGAAAGAGGAGTTATGTTTGCCCCCATTCTTTCAGGATAGGAGCTGCTGGTACTGAGGCAGAATTGGGTTATCCAAAGGATCGAAGTAAAAAGATGGGGAGATGGAAATGGGAAGCGTATAGGAGATATGTGAGGTCATTAAAGAAATGAAGGGAAAACTTATGGGGAACAATTGTTTTGTTTTAATAATAATAATTTGTTTCCTTGTTTCTTTTGGTTTCTTTTCAGTTCGGGTACACTGTGTGTGTGTGTGCATTACCGTTAATAGTTTACATTTTGGTTATTTGCAGGACACGCAATGAGAGTGCGGATCCTGGGACACTCCTATGTGCACTGGATGGAGAGTCGTGCTGCTGGCACCAAGAGAGGAGCGACCCCGGGGTGCAGCGTAATTGAAGTAGGGATTAGATGGATAGGGAAGCAAGGTAGGGGGTGGGGCAGTTATTGGGAATAGTAAAGACATCCAGGATAAAGTGGGGTAAGCCAGATATTATGGTACTACATTTAGGGGACAGCTAGAGAAGAGATAGGTATTGTGAGTGGTGAAATAGCGGCCTGGCACGTGGGGATGCAATGGTAGGGGGAGGGTCTGCAGGGTACGGGGTGAGTGTGGTTTCGTACGGCCAAGCTCAGGTGCCTTCCTGGTTTGCAGATCCTCTCGGCCCGCTATTTGCGATATAAAGAGAACCCTGAGCAGATGTGTGGTCATCCTGCTTAGCCACGTGGGGCCGCTATTTCTGGGCAATATGTGTGGTGCATTGCATTTGCTGATGTTATCTGGCAATGGTTTTGGAGCACCCCGAAATAGGAGCAAGAAGTGAGGAGTTCATTGAAAGGAGTGATAAGGCTGGGAACACACTCTTCATTGAAGGCGCGATAAGGAGCCTTTTGTGGGGTAAGGAAAGGTCACGGGTTTTTTATTTGGTGGCAGTAAAATGAGGGTCCTCGTTTTTGGTGGCGGCGAAATAGGCGGCCTGGCACGTGGAGGGCGATAGTGGGGGGATGGTCTGCAGGGTACGGGGTGAGTGTGGTTCATACGGCCAAGCTCAAGTGCCTTTCTGGTTTGCAGATCCTCTCGGCCTGCTATCTGCCATAAAATAAACTGAGCAGATGTGTGGTCAGCCTGCTTAGCCACGTGGGGCGCTATTTCTGGGCAATGCTTGTGGTGCATTGCAGTTGCCAGTGTTATCTGGCTGCCAGTGTTATCTGGTGTAGCGAATTTGGCATACGAGGATCGATAATAATAATTCTGCCTTAGAGGCAAAGAATTTGGCCTTAAGTAATAAAAGACCTTTTCTAAATGCACACTTTGTTGTGTTTATATTTACGGGAAGGGGGGGAGGCGGGGTGGGAGGGCCTTGGGGGGTTTTGTAGGTTTAAGAAGGTAACTTACATGGGAGAAGATGTAAGAAGAGAATAGGGGTATCATTCTTAGTGATTTTGGCCTCATAACATGCACACAAGTTGACACAAACAGGATTGAATGGCTATTAAAGATAACCATCCTCATCTGTGATCTGTTTGCTTGTAATTAGTGTGTTTGTATAAGGCTGGCCGTCCACTGGATCCGTTTTCGTGCGATGGCGCGATCATCCGATATCGCGTTTTTTCGTCTGACCAATCCGATTACACGCATGCAGTTCATCCATCACACATTGCGTCCGACTTCCGATTTCCGGCGGCGCGATGCGACGCTATCAGACACGCGGCACTTCAAGTCAGATGGGGAATTTATCGCGTCAACTAGGCACAACTATCCGACAGGAGATGGATGCTGAGAAATTGATCAGGTAAGTAAATGCATGTTATAATAAAAAGTCCAAGTTTTGTGTAAGGGAGTAGGAGGGACTAGTCCTGTTTAGGTAGGGGATGATTTCTGATGACAGTATGACAGGTCAATCATTTTTTTATAAAAAAATGTAACCGTTTATTCATTTAATTAGCGGTAAAAATTATTTTAATTTATTTTTCTGAACATCTTTTTTTTTATTTTGAAGAAAATTTAGATTACCAAGGGCCCTATTACATTCTTTGCGTTAAAACGCTTGCGCAGCATGTGAATTTTTGCACCCTACGTTCAACATTAACATGCGTATAAAATCAACACAGGTATTACAATCCTCACACATTTTTTCATCTGTCGAGAAATTGCGCGTTTACGGACGAGCACAAACGCGCGCGCAGCAACGAAATTAGTGTGCGGACTGTTTTTCACGCGATTCAGCCAATCAGAATTAAGAACCACAATTATCTCACGTTAAGTTTTTGCGCCTGTCAAATCTGAGTATATATGCTGCAGCAATAAAAAGTGCACACACACAACTTCTCAATTTTATTGGTTTGGTATGAGTATTAATGTGTAACTATACTTTGCTGCATTTTTTTTTGTGCTGGTGTATTTGGGTTCGGCCAGGACGGTTAGATTTGCCATTAACACCAGCTTTTAGGAGTTGCTAAAATTATGCACGCAAAGACTATGCGCTACAAACTGCGCATAGATTGTAATACCATCCACGTACCAGCGCACAAACGCATTTGCGCTCACAATGTTAAGTATAGGACGTATTGTTGCGCTGACTTTGTAATACGACATTCAGTGCAAAAGCTTTTGCCCCTCGCGTTAATGCGTTTTTGCGCCGGCGCTAAATTGTGCGCGAAGATTGTAATGGGCCCCAAATGTTAGATAATTTCTGTTTTCCTTTGCCATTTCTTACAGTACAAATTTTAATGTATAACAATATTGTGCGTGAGCTACACCCTTTGTGGGACATGCGCAATAAAAAATACCATGCCCGTGATGTCCAGAGGAAGCTGTGGCAGCAGGTTGCAGATGAGATGGGTGACAAAGGTAATTATAATAAAATAATTCATACATACATACATTTGAAAGCTCAGAAATCAAAAAGTTATTAACATAGGCAACACACACACTATACACAACAATCTATCTCAAAACCAGTAAATAAATATATCTATATCTCTATCTCTTGGTCCCAGCAACTACCTTTCTTGTCTCCAAAAGGGAACAAATTAAGAGCCGCACACGTGAAGTTAAAAATTATATATATATAACTCACACACATCAGAAAACAACAACTTCCCCCAAAAAAAGGGGTAAATAAGCAAAATGTTCAGAGGTTCACTTCGGTTGCAAAATAGGTTTTAAATTTGTCATGGGTGATAATTGCTGTGGTAACAGCTCTATTTTCACCGATAGATGTAAATCTCCTTCCTCTGAAAATTTTGGGTGTTGGCAAATTTGTCACTTGCTGCTCCCCCTCTTTTTCAATTATAATATTGTGCAACAAGCAAATGGTTTTTACAATTTTGTCCACAAATGGTGGTTTTACTTCCATCGCCTTGTGCAAAATACGCCATTTGCTCGTCATAATCCCAAAGGCACACTCCACCACTTGCCTTGCTCTGGATAGGCGCTCATTAAAGTTGGTCTTAGAGGGGCCAAGTCTGATTGCTGGGTACGGCCTCATAAGATATTTTTTAAGTGGGTAAGCCTCGTCACCCAAAAGCACATGTGGGGCTAGAATGTCGGTTCCAGGTAGGGTGGTGTGTGTTTGCACGCCCAATGCTCCTTGCTCCAGCTTCTTGGACAAGTTGGAATTGCTGAATATTCCTCCATCACTTTCCTTCCCATATGCACCGACATCGATGGCAATAAACCGGTAATCTGGGCCAGCAACTGCTTGGAGTGCTATTGAAAAAAATTGTTTGTAGTTCTGATACATACTGCCTGAATGTTTTGGATTTACGATGCGTATATGTTTACCATCGTTGCATCCCACACAGTTTGGAAAGTGCAACTTTTGCCAAAAGCCCTCAACAATGGGCCCCATCTCTTCACTCTTTGGGAAGGACATGTGAAGCATATGAAGCTTGTCCCAGATAACTTGGCATGTCTCCTGGACGATTCGTCCCACCGTCACATCCGCTATTCTAAAAGAATAGCCAAATGTTTTGAATGACGATCCTGTTGCCAAGTATCTGAAATAAAATACATAACATTAGTAAATATACATAATAAATCCACAAAATATGGTAATTTACTTTCTCAATCAATCAAACATTCTTTTTATTACAGTGGAAGAGGTGAAGAAGAGGTGGAGGAACCTCCGTGACGTTTTCCGGAGGGAGTAAAAAAAAAATCTATCCAGCAAGTTGGCAGATGGAGCAAATCCAGACGCCTCTACCAGTTGGGCATTTTACGAACAAATGCTCTTTATTGTTGATACAGTGGAGCCGTGACAACTAGAGGGAAACATATCACTAGGGATGAGCTGTTCGGTTCGATGAGTTCAGAGTTCGATTTGAACATTGCCCATTCGGCGAACATCGAACATTTCGGCGTGTTCGCCCACAATGCACCACAATGCACTTTTCCACTGGCCTGAAGCTTGTAATTGGCTACAGCATTGCACTGACCACAGGTCAAGACTATGCCAATCAGGGCTCAGAGTCCTGATTGGGCAAATTTTGCCCAATTATGGACTCACAGAGCTAAGTCCCGCAGCACACTATATAAGGCTTCCCCGCAGCCCCAGCACGTGTTTTTTTTGCATGAGTGAGAGAAGATTGTTCTTTAATGTGTGTCTCACAGACGTCTAGCAGATTTCTGTGAATTGTAATCTGTGTCTTCTCACTGCCAGCTATTGGGGTCTCACTTTCTTCTAGCAGATATCTGGGAATTGTAATCTGTGTCTTCTCACTGCCAGCTATCAGGGGGTCCCACATACTTCTAGCAGATATCTGGGAATTGTAATCTGTGTCTTCTCACTGCCAGCTATCAGGGGGTCCCACATACCTCTAGCAGATATCTGGGAATTGTAATCTGTGTCTTCTCACTGCCAGCTATCAGGGGGTCCCGCATACTTCTAGCAAATATCTGGGAATTGTAATCTGTGTCTTCTCACTGCCAGCTATTGGGGTCTCACAGACTTCTAGCAGATATCTGGGAATTGAAATCCGTGTCTTCTCACTGCCAGCTATTGGGGTCTCACTTTCTTCTAGAAGATATCTGGGAATTGTAATCTGTGTCTTCTCACTGCCAGCTATCAGGGGGTCCCACATACTTGTAGCAGATATCTGGAATTGTAGTTTGTGTCTTCTCACTGCCAGCTATTGGGGTCTCACTGACTTCTAGCAGATATCTGGGAATTGTAATCTGTGTCTTCTCACTGCCAGCTGCTGCCAGGCTATCAGGCTGTATCACTGACCTATTACCAGAGTTGTGTGAATTTGAATCTGTGTGTTGCCACTGCAAAGGCTATCAGGCTGTATCACTGACTTATACCAGAGTTGTTTGAATTTGAATCTGTGTGTTGCCACTGCAAAGGCTATCAGGGTGTATCACTGACTTATAGCATTGTTCTGGAAAATCTGTACATGTATATTATAGATGTGGCACTAGAGGCAGAGCAGCGGGAGGAAGAGGAGGACTTCCCTAGCTCTCAAGGCCCCAGTCCACAGCATTCCTGCGGGTCCTCAGATCAGACAGGAGGATGAGGAATATTTAAGTAGTGGGGGCATTGAAGGTGGGGATTCCTCAAGGGAGGGTTTTGTGTGCCCAGAAACCCAAGGACTAGTACGTGGCTGGGAGGAGGAAGTGCACGATGGGGTCATCCTCATTGACCAGGAAGACTCGGAAGCTAATGCCACCTCCAACCTACGCTGCATGTCATGGTTCACGCCATTGCCGCCGTGGCAAGAAGGCCAAAGGTGGTACTGCACCCTCCTGACTGGACCTATACAGCATCTTTCTGGCTACGCCACCTTGCACTTTCCCTCAGGCTATGTGAACGTCAGGTGCTACCACTAATAGGCCTGTCATTCCCTTTATAAGGGTGGAGCACCCATGATCCAGTGCTGCATTGTCTCGCTTACTCCCTGGTAGCCTTTCTCCTAGACCTGTTCCCATCCTCTGCTATTATTGATTCCCCGTGTACCGACTTCTTGCTTTGGACATTGACTACGTTTGCCAGCCGCCTGCCACGACCTATATGACCACGTATACTGCCTGCTGCTACCAAGCTTCCAGTGCCCGCTGCTGCCAAGCATCCAGTGCCCGCTGCTGCCAAGCATACTGTGTCCTCTACTTCCAAACCTCCAGTGTCATCTGTTTCCTGTCTCGTGTTGTATGTAAGTCTCCTGCTGTGTTTTCCCTCAGTGTCTCCCTGTATCTGGTTCCTCCCTGCATTGCCTCCCCAGACATCTCCATTCCTGCACTATCCATATTGTTGTATATTTACAATAAACCCCCTTTTTACTTCATCTACGTGGCTCAGCTTGTTTATCACAGCACATCGCATACCCTATTCCCCTCTGCCAGGACCGAGACACTGCATGGGCTCCCTTATCCTGCAAAGCCTGCTAAAGAACCCCAGGATTCGTGCTATCAAGGAGAGGGATCATTACTAGTTGGCAAGCCTTCTTGATCCACGATACAAGGGTAAAGTTGCAGAGCTCATCCTGCCCGCACAGAGGGAGGACAGGATGAAACAACTTGAGGACGCTCTAAAGCGACACTTGTGTAACACCTTTCCAGGCACTGGTAGGTTACCAAGTGATGACACAGGTGCTTCTGAGGCTGCGGATGATCAGAGGAAGAGCGGTGAAGACCGGGGCCGCTTGACTGAAGCCTTTTTAAATTTTTTTAGTCCACAACACCCAGGGATGTCAAATGTAGGCACCCATTGCCAGCATCTTCACCATATGGTGCAGGACTACCTAGGGGCAAGGGCAGACCTGGATACCTTTACAGCAGATGATCCACTGGCTTACTGGGTGTTGAGATTGGATCACTGGCCAGAATTTAGCCAATATGCTATGCAGCTACTAGGTTGCCCTTCATCCAGCGTGCTTTCTGAAAGGACGTTCAATGCCGCTGGAGGTTTTGTTACAGAAAAAAGAGTGCATCTGTCCACCGACTCTGGAGACCGGCTGACATTTATAAAAATGAATCAGTCCTGGATCAGCAGCTATCACTCCCCTGATGCTGATGTAACTGAAAAGATCGAGGATCTCTTCTGCATTCCCAAAACCTCCACCACTGCACTCTTCCACAATACCTCAGAGGGGTTACGGTGTGAAGGTACATGCTGCCACCAAAGGCAAAATATTTGGGTGCACTGACGCGTGTATGAGATTCCAATTATTTTAATATTTGAATGCATGCAGAGTCCACCCCTGCACTCTTCCACAATACCTCAGAGGGGTTACGGTGTGAAGGCACTAGCTGGCACCAAAGGCCCAATATTTGGGTGCACTGACGTGTGTACCAGATTCCAATCATTTTAATATTTGAATGCCAGATCCACCCCTGCACTCTTCCACAATACCTCAGAGGGGTTATGGTGTGAAGGCACTTGCTGCCACCAAAGGCACAATATTTGGGTGCACTGCCACTGACGCCTATACCAGATTCATATCATTTTAATATTGGACCGCAGGGTCCACCACTGCACTCTTCCACAATACCACAGAGGGGTTACGGTGTGAAGGCACTTGCTGCCACCAAAGGCAAAATATTTGGGTGCACTGACGCGTGTACCAGATTCCAATCATTTTAATATTTGAATGCAGAGTCCACCCATGCACTCTTCCACAATAACTCAGAGGGGTTACGGTGTGAAGGCACTTGCTGCCACCAAAGGCACAATATTTGGGTGCACTGCCACTGACGCCTATACCAGATTCATATCATTTTAATATTGGACCGCAGGGTCCAACCCTGCACTCTTCCACAATACCACACAGGGGTTACGGTGTGACGGCACTGTTGCCGATACTAAAGGCCCAATTTTAAAGCACCTATTGTTACTTTCACAAAGTTTGCAGAGAAGCAGGAGTAAGGGTGTCCGTTAACACCCTCTAGAGTATAAAATAATTGTGCAGCTGCAGCTGAGTATTGACTCCCTCTCACAGCATCAAGGATGAGACGGTAAATAATTCACAGGAAGACAAAGTAATACAATACCAGCGCTGCTTGAATAGGGTCCACTCGTGACACCCAGTTTATTTCCAGTGAGGACAGGAAAATACACAACACAGACGTTTCGGGGTCGCAGCCCCTTCCTCAGTGCGTAGTGCCCTAACCCTTAACAGACAAAACCCATATATATATACAAACACATAACAGGTAGGACAGCCAGACCTCCCCTCAGCAGGTGAAAAAAATCTCCACAGATAATTAGGACAAAATGGTTTCACAATACTCTTACCGATTTTCCATGTGTGTATGTATTGAAAACGGCGATAGCGGGCGCCATTGCGCATGCGCAAAACAGCCAGATTAGCCCGCAGGACCGGAAGAGCCTGCGGTGAACTGGCAGGAAGTAACCAGGATCAGGAGAAAGAAATGGCCACACGGCGGCCATATTTGTAGTTTTTTCTATTAATGATGATCACAGGGCGGAATACACTCCAACTATCCATCCTGGTCACACTGATAACGCTGACAGGGTTAGAAAGGCTAAAAATAGCCAGGTCTGAAAAATACAAAAATAAGCCACACAAATATACAACAACCTAAACCAATGTGAAAAAGTAACATGTAAATATGTATACAAAATGTATAAAAATATGTAAAAATAAAACACTGGGGAATAAATATAGAAAAAAGACTGGCTCAACATTTAACGTTCATTATTAGATCTAAAGTCATAAAAAATGACACCTTCCAAGTATTCATTAAACTGTATATATTGGCAAACGTATAACCATCTATACAAATAAGGAGAAGAATTCATTTAATTATTTTGCACCAAAAACAATATAGCTCACCCTTTATCATCAGATGCCTCGGGATGAAAATCAGAGAAACCAGTGCCACTCAAGCTTCTCATTAAGACCATGAGGGGCCACTGTGTCTAACCGATACATCCATCGCACTTCTTTTTGAAGCAATATTCGATCTCTATCACCACCCCTCATTAGTGGAAAAACTTTTTCCAATATTTGATAGCGTAACTGGGAGACATTATGTCTCTTTTCCCTGAAGTGTCTTGCAACAGGGGACAGAGATTCGGAATTCCGGATAAATGTTTTGTGTTCAGATATCCTATCTTTAAAGGGTCTAATGGTTTTACCCACATAGCCCAATCCACAGGGGCATTTTAATAGATAAACAACAAAATCGGACTGGCATGTAAAAAATCCTTTCAATTTAATGCTCTCTCCTGTACGTGGGTGCGTGCGTTGGGAAGGAGCTACAGGATGTGAAGAAAGAAATAACTGAGACTAAAGCACAACTTGTGAGCACCATCTCTGCCGATAAACTTACCCAATTAGAACAAGAAGTAAAAATTAAATCAGAGAAACTTGGTAAGGAAATACAAACGGTGAAGATTCGGAAATTCAGGAGGGATACATTGGACTATCAATACAATCGTGTATATTCATGGAGAACTACCATCAAACAACAAAGGAGATCGAGGCATGCACAGGATTATCCTGCAAGAACATCGGCTGGTGGTACTACCTCAGCCACATCAGGAAGTGACAGCTCTGTATCTACTTCTGGACATCAGGTTCCTTTTTTAGGAGCAGGAAGAGAGGAGGGAGGGGATCCGGGACCCTCCAACAAACAACCAGCGACCCGGAGCAAAGTCAAAGTCAAGGACACGAAAGAGAAGGAAAAGAGACCAGAGAAGGGGTATTAAATTTGTCCAAAACCAACCTTACGCCCATACAAATCAAGGCACTCAGTAAAGGCTTGAACTTTTCTGTTTCAGGGAAAACTGATAAATTTTCTACACAAGTTGATTTGCAAAAATTTTTTAGACGTATTAACCTGAAAAAATTTTTTTCAGACCCTCAACACCAGCGACAAATACCATTACAAGAAACAGGCGATGATCCCAGTTCAGATGCCTCGGGACCAGAAACAGATAGTTTTTCCCTTGAGGTGTGTAGACCTAAAAGTCATTTTTTTCCAATGGTTTTAAATTCATCTTCTACTACATTTATGAATGTTGTTAAACAGGGAATTGAGGGATTATCCTGGAACAAATTACCTTCTAAAAATAACTTGACCAGAAGTGAAAGACAGGCTCTTACAGAGATCAGCAAAAATACCTTGCTCACAGTCAAGCCTGCCGATAAGGGTGGCTTGATAGTGGTGCAGGATACCAGTGACTATCATGCGGAGGTGATGAGGCAGCTAATGGATAGGAGTAACTATAAGGTTATGAAAACTAATCCCATTCAACAGATTTCTAGGATTATTGATAACGTTGTTACATTGGCACTTGAGGAAAGAATAATTTCTGCCAAAATTGGCAAATTTTTGCGTATTAAATTTCCGATGATACCAGTCTTCTATATACTGCCAAAAATCCATAAAGGGATATTTCCGCCACCAGGGCGTCCTATTGTCGCCGGTACTAATTCTGTTTTTCAACCTTTGGCTATCTTTATTGACCAATTCTTACAGCCCCTTGTACCTAAGGCTTTATCTTATGTACGTGATACTAAAGATTTCTTGCTCAAATTGAGTAATGTTGTATTACCTGCTGAATCCATTCTAGTTACCCTTGACATTGGTAGCCTCTACACCTCCATTCCTCACAATGAGGGTCTCCGCTCTATTCGACAACATCTTCTGTGCTCGACCATCTCGAGGAATTTGATTGATTTTTTGATGGCTCTACTGGAGATAGTCCTTAAGAAAAATTATTTTCGATATCAATCTATTTTTTATGAACAGGTTAAAGGGACTACCATGGGTGCGAATATGGCACCCTCTTATGCTAATCTGTATATGACTACATTCGAAGAATCTTATATTTGGCAGAATAATCCCTTCAGTGACAAGATCTCCAAGTGGTTTCGTTACATCGACGATTGTTTTTTGATTTGGATGGGTTCTCTGTGTGAGTTGAATGAATTTACACAGTATCTCAATACTAGGAATCCCAATATCATTTTTTCTATGGAGTTTGATACACAGTCTGTACATTTTTTGGATGTGCAAGTCTACAGGGTAGGCGACCATATCGCCACTGATCTTTATATTAAGCCTACTGACACCAACAGCTTATTGAATTTCTCTAGTTATCACCCCCGCGGGCAGAAAGTTTCTATTCCGTTTAGCCAGATGCTGAGGGTGAAACGTATAGTGAGCGATGAAACTAAATTGGATTCTAGACTACAAGGACTCAGAACCAAATTTCGAGAGAAGGGTTACAGTAGACGGGTACTCAATCAAGCCCAGCTTAAAATCTCTAATGTCGATAGGGATGACTTATTACAGGATAGACCTAAAAGGAAACTTGAGAGGGTTCATTTTGTAAGTACATTTTCACCATTATCTCGGGATATTAAAAGGATCATTTTATCTAACTGGCATATTTTGCAGAGTGACAGTGACATTGGGCATTTATTTCCCAATGCCCCTGTCTTTGCTATGCGAAGGAATAAAAACATACGAGATCTTGTCGTTAGAGCGGACACTCAATCGAGAGTGAGACAGACTTTTTTGTCCACCCCTACATACGGTACATATCCAAGTCTACAGTGTAACCACTGTAATGGGATCCTGAAAGGGAATGTTTGCACGCACCCACGTACAGGAGAGAGCATTAATTGAAAGGATTTTTTACATGCCAGTCCGATTTTGTTGTTTATCTATTAAAATGCCCCTGTGGATTGGGCTATGTGGGTAAAACCATTAGACCCTTTAAAGATAGGATATCTGAACACAAAACATCTATCCGGAATTCCGAATCTCTGTCCCCTGTTGCAAGACACTTCAGGAAAAGAGACATAATGTCTCCCAGTTACGCTATCAAATATTGGAAAAAGTTTTTCCACTAATGAGGGGTGGTGATAGAGATCGAATATTGCTTCAAAAAGAAGTGCGATGGATGTATCGGTTAGACACAGTGGCCCCTCATGGTCTTAATGAGAAGCTTGAGTGGCACTGGTTTCTCTGATTTTCATCCCGAGGCATCTGATGATAAAGGGTGAGCTATATTGTTTTTGGTGCAAAATAATTAAATGAATTCTTCTCCTTATTTGTATAGATGGTTATACGTTTGCCAATATATACAGTTTAATGAATACTTGGAAGGTGTCATTTTTTATGACTTTAGATCTAATAATGAACGTTAAATGTTGAGCCAGTCTTTTTTTTTTTTTTGTATTTAAAGTTTTTTTATTTTGAAACAGGCATCAAAACAATCATAAAGAAAATGGCCTCGCAGGACCAGAGCTAGTCATCTGTAAATAGAATGGCCGCACAGGGCCATACTTAGTCAATTTGGAATAGTATATAGAGACTTGAAAGTTAGGAATAGAGAAAATAAGAGAAATATCACAGAGATCATCTTAAGACTGCTTGAAAATGGAATAAAAGGATAAACAGCGATTACTCCGCAATAGTTAGAAATGGAAAATCAGCAAAATGTCAAAAAACGGGAGAGGGGTATAACAAAAAGACATCAAAAATACTTCAGATAATAAAAGCAGAAAGTCTCATATATGTCCCTGCCGGGGGAATGTCATCGGGAAAAAAGAAATACAATAAAGTCTGAAGCGTCTCTGAATTAAGTGGGGGGAGGGGGAGAACAACAGTGAGAGAACATCAATTTGGCATCAAATAATTAAATGGGGAAAAAATACGGCCCTGCTGTCAGCCAGTGTCTCGAAACTGCCCGGGCAGTGGGGTAGACAGGGTAACATCTCAATCATATGTAGGACATAAAACAGGTATAAGAAACACATATGGGGTGGGGGGGGTCTTCGCAGAAAAGAAAGAGAAAAAAGAAAAAAAAAAAAAAAAAAGGTGTCAAGCGATCAAAAATAAAATGAGGGGGTAGCAATAATAAAGAGAAAATTACTCAAAGTAAAAGGAGAATAAAGACTCTGCTAGGATGTCCCCAGCCGGGACATACATATCACAAAAAGGGCCCAAAAAAAAAAAAATAAATAATAAGGTGAAAAGTCCTCACAAAAGATATGCTTAAAGGAAAAAATAACATCAAAAAGGGTGAAACTGCTTCTGGGGTAATATTTTCATCCATTGTCTCTGAATGGTCTTCGCTGTAACACAGGTAAGGTCACAGCATAAAGGCCAGGTTGGTCAGCATAGGTGCACCCGGATATGGAGAACGAAATCCGCGCTGCATACAAGCCCACGTGGCAGACAAGAAGGGCAACCAGTCCCTGGGCCTTCCCGGCGGCCGCACTGCCAGACCTTGGCCAACGCTGCCTCTCACCAGCACCAGGCCCAACAGTCTCTGCCGGCGCCCTCAGCACGGCTTCTGGGGAAGGCTCCCCCGCAGACATCACCTCCTCTGTCAGGGTAGCTCCGTCGTCACGCGCCAGACTGTCGACCACGCTTCCCATCAAACACGGAGAAGACAGGCGCAGCCCACAATCCATGCCTCCTGGTCCAGCACTCCGTCTGTCAGTACCGTTCACCAGATGACCGCTAGGTTGAGTGTCCCCCGGTACCTCATCTGTTGGGCTCTCAGTCACCCGACCGACTCCCAGCATCACCATCAGTCGCCGCCATGAATCAGGAACGAGCGGATGCTCCCCTCCACCCGGCGACCGTTCAAGACATGCCTCGAGGGCCGAAAACAGAGCTTCCATGCCACTGGTGGGTGCGTGGGGCCCACATTGTGCGCCTCTGATGGCAGGGGGACACCGCAACAAGTCATCAAGGGATCTGGAGGTCCCAGGAGGGACGAGGAGCGAGGCTGCCAGGCTTCAAAAGGTAGGCCTCAAAATGGCCGACGGCCGTTCGATGCTGAAGGGTCTCCACAAAATGAAAAGTCAGCTGTGCCTCGGCGAGGGGGGCTAAAACGGGCCCCAAAGCAATCCCCGCAATGGCCAGCCGCACAGGGTCTTCAATGTTGGGCAGATCCGCAGAAAAAGACACCATAAAAACCTCACCATAGGATAATCCCAGAGAGCTCCACAGAGACACGTCTGCTCCCATGCAGAGCTGGCCACGCCCCCTCGAGCCAGTCTTTTTTCTATATTTATTCCCCAGTGTTTTATTTTTACATATTTTTATACATTTTGTATACATATTTACATGTTACTTTTTCACATTGGTTTAGGTTGTTGTATATTTGTGTGGCTTATTTTTGTATTTTTCAGACCTGGCTATTTTTAGCCTTTCTAACCCTGTCAGCGTTATCAGTGTGACCAGGATGGATAGTTGGAGTGTATTCCGCCCTGTGATCATCATTAATAGAAAAAACTACAAATATGGCCGCCGTGTGGCCATTTCTTTCTCCTGATCCTGGTTACTTCCTGCCAGTTCACCGCAGGCTCTTCCGGTCCTGCGGGCTAATCTGGCTGTTTTGCGCATGCGCAATGGCGCCCGCTATCGCCGTTTTCAATACATACACACATGGAAAATCGGTAAGAGTATTGTGAAACCATTTTGTCCTAATTATCTGTGGAGATTTTTTTCACCTGCTGAGGGGAGGTCTGGCTGTCCTACCTGTTATGTGTTTGTATATATATATGGGTTTTGTCTGTTAAGGGTTAGGGCACTACGCACTGAGGAAGGGGCTGCGACCCCGAAACGTCTGTGTTGTGTATTTTCCTGTCCTCACTGGAAATAAACTGGGTGTCACGAGTGGACCCTATTCAAGCAGCGCTGGTATTGTATTACTTTGTCTTCCTATTGTTACTTTCATCCAAAGCCTGCATAAGTTTCACCATAATTTAGCCAAAAAAATCACTAAACTTTTTCTGCGTGTCCTAAAACGTCTCCTCTTTTTATACAGCTGCTGCCCCAAGCAGTTTTCTATGAATAGATTAAAGGAAAACCGTTTGCCGTCATTTGAAACGTCATTGTTTTGTTTTTAAATGTTGCTATACATCCTACAAATCCGCCACTTCACAGGCAGGTTATGGGGACCTGTTAGGCACAATATTTGAAGGAATTTTTCATTTTTATTCTTAACCTTTATTTCATGGAAAACTCACTGTTCCTTTAAAAAAGTTTTTTTTACTTGTTGTCCTTGTTTCCTGTCCCCCGGGGGCACTACTCGGACCCCGATACATCTTTTATGGAAAATATCTAGCATATATGCCCTCTTGGAGGGCACTCTAAAAATCGAACGTTCGAGTCCCATTGACTTGCATTGAGTTCGGATCCGGTTCGCGTCCGAACTCGAACTTTTGAAATTGTTCGAGTTCGAATGCGATCCGAACACAGGGGCATTCGGCTCATCCCTACGTATCACCAGTGCACAGTGTCACACCAAATGTGGAGGAGGAAAATTGCAGTGAGACTCAGGAAGAATTTCAAACTGAGGTTTCGCTCTCTTCTCTACCACATACCCCAAACACCCAAGATTTGAGCGAACCCGAAACCAGTAGCCAGCAGCCACGACGCACGCGTCTATTGAAGAGATTTAGGATTGAGAAAGCTAATCTGGTGCTGATAGAAAAGGAGAAAATGAAAATCCTGTCGGAAAGTGTGCAGATGAGGGGGAACAGCAATTTCCACTTTCTTGTCAGCGTGGTTCCGCTCCTCGATAGGATTCCAATGGAACGTCAAAATTCGGTTCGCAGGAAATTATTTCAAATCGTAAGCGATGTGGAAGATGATTCACACCGTCCCAAGTCAACCCAAGCAACCCAGACCAGGGCTGACACTAGCGTAAGGCAGCACAGGCGGCCGCCTTACTGAGCTGCCCTGGTGCCAAACTTGGGGGCACCACAATCCAGTTCCCCGGTCACTGCTGGCCGGGGATCTCATTGTAGTGCCGCCCATTATTTAAATTATCCTCCCGCTTGTGGTTGGAGCAGCTCCTTCACTTCCAGCTGGTGAGGGGGAGGGCGCTTCAGAAGATGCAGGAGAGCTGTGGGCCAAGTGCTGCCTCGTGCTGCTCATCTTCCAGCAGAGAAAGTGAGGAGGTTTGACCAGTCCTGCTCGGCAGCAGAGGAGCCAGAGATCCCACCGGGGGAGGACGTGAGTGATCCCACTTCCTGCCCTCCTCTGCCCCGAGATTTTGACCCCCCTCCCCGAGATTTTGACACCCCACCGGAGATTTTGACACCCCCCCCTCCTCTGTACACACACAAATACAGATCTCTCCAGCTGTGAAAGAGAAGTTTGTGTGTTTAACCCCTGCTGGACCAGGTATCTGAGCACCAAACTAGAATATGTGCTTCAGCTGTGCTTTTTAATGTGTTCAGATACCTGGTCCAGCAGGAGTTAAAACACAAGCTTCTCCTTCACAGCAGGAGAGATCTCTTACTCATATAGCACTGTTACAAGGAATATCCTCCCAGTGGAGGCAGTATCTACTACCCTTTCTAGATCACTGTTACTGCCCCCACTGGGAGGCTATTCCATGTATCTACTACCCTTTCTATATCACTGTTACTGCTCCCACTAGGAGGCTATTCCATGTATCTACTACACTTTCTATATCACTGTTACTGCCCCCACTGGGAGGCTATTCCATGTATCACCTACCCTTTCTATATCACTGTTACTGCCCCCACTGGGAGGCTATTCCATGTAAATAAAACCCACCATATCTTTGCCTCTCCTTGGCTGAAAAGCAGCAGGAGGGGCTTGGAGCTGCTCAGTAGAGCGGCCTTTTGGTACATGTTAGGTACTCACTCTGTAAAGAGGTGCCGTGAAGTGGCGAGTGAGCTTACGTTGCAATGGCCATTGAAACAAACAAAAACCTCAGTTTTGTTGTACATGGAACACATAGAAACGAGCGCAGATGACACCTTTTTTCCTTGTTATGTCCTGTGCCACAGTGCCAATCAGTGACTCAGACTGTGACGGAACCGTTCTCTTCTGCCTGTCCTGACTCTCCAGATACCCCCTTGCCAAGATCAGCCCGGCCTCTGAGTTGCTTGGAGCTCAGTGCCTCGAGCAGTCTGATCTGCAGCTCCAGATCTGCTTGATCTGAACCTCTGCCTTGGAGCCTCTTTGCATTTCCAGAAGGCCACTCTGTGCTTTCTGAGGTTGAGTGTAGTGTAGCGAGTTGAAGGAGACACCAGGCGAGCTGTATGTTCCAACAGGATTCTCTCTTTATGGAAGATTTCACCTGATAGTTATACAAAATACAGCAATGCGCATTCAAACTTCCCGCCCAGCCCAACAGTTCTGATTGGTTGGTTCCAAGACCACTGCAGGTTTCCTTCAGGTCCTCTTCAGTTATAATTTGCATACCAAATGGTGAACATGTACCGAACGTCTCTAATTACATTATGTCAGTTAGATATTTACAATAAACATTCTTTAGCCTTTGGCTCACACAACATTTACATAATCTATTGTTCTAACACATCAGATTAAAGACAAACACTATCCCAGACTTCTTGAATCAAACATGCAGCCAAAGGGGCGTGTCCAGACGTAGCGGCGCGCAGTCGCATGGCTGAGTAGCTCCCGCGGCCGACGCTGAATTTTACAATCCAACGGCTTCTAAGGGGCAACCCGAGGCATCCCTTCGACATTACCCGGTGGGGGAACTTACCCTGCACCCCTGATGGCAACTCCTAAGGCCCAACGAGCGCTGGAACCACCGAAATCCGCCCAGAAAGATCGCGGTAAGGAGGCCCAAGATGGCAGATCCCCGCAGCGTGACCCAGATGCAGCACCCTCAGCCTCACTCGACCTATCTGACTCCTTGCCTCCTTCAGAGAGCAGGTTACATGCCATGCTGCAGGATCTGCGAACGACCATACAGGCAGATATTAAAGGGGAGAAGCTAGAAAGTGGAAAGATTTTTCAAAAAGGGGGTAACCCTAGTAATTCAAAGTGTTATCAACAACAAATAGATTTTATTCAAAATTAAACACAAAATAGACAAAAAGTTACCGTTTAAAACCAATAAAGAGTGAAAAAAAAAATATCAAAATTTCTGGCAACAAATGAAAGTCTTAAGTCGTTTAGGACAGAGACTCTTTTGTTAAGTTTCTTTAGGGTCCACATTTGAGACTCAGTACATCATTGCCTCAATAATTCAACAGTGCCCATTTCTAAATTTAGTATATATATAGATTGAAAGGGCACCATATAGAAGCACACGATTTTAGACAAGTTTCGCCCCTTCTTTTTTTATCCCAAATTCTTCTATGACACAGCAACAGCAGTAATTTAGTCACAGGATATTAGTGCAACAGCGTTTTAGACTCAGGCGCATCAATTTGATCATTAGGATGTTATTAGAAAGAATTCAGGAAGGAGTCATAGTCACATTCGGGACTCAGCACGTCATAGCCTCAATGGGTTCAACAGTACCCGTTTCAGAATATAAACAACTTAGATTAACGCCATACAAGGGCACAAAGGGTTATTGAATTGGACAAGTTTGACCCTTCTTTTCCCAAATTGTTCTATGAAGCAGCAAAAACAGTGATTAACAATAGTAGTCACAAGGTATTGGTGCAGAAGCTTTTTAAATTTAAGCAAGCAAAATCAATCATTAAGTAGTTATTGGAAAATTTAAAGAAGAGTCATAGGGCACCAAAGTAGCCCATCAAGCCAGAGTCAATTCAAGATGAATAGTCAAAAATAGACCCATTATTTAGGTACCAGAATCCAGGACATATGGACAAAAACAGTTAAAAGATAGAACACCCAACGCGTTTCGTCGTTACTCAGAACGACTTCATCAGGAGTGATCCTACTATGTGTGTGGTCCCCGTTTAAATAGTAACCCCAGAGAGGAGGACACAGATGCGTTCAATTGACGCATGAATTGCCGGATTTCCGGCGTGACGTTAGAGCCGTCATTTCCGGTTCTGTCGTTACTTCCGGTCAATCAAGGGGATAGTTCCGAATGTCGAGAAAGACAAAACATTCACGGATCGGGCCCCAAATATATGTTATTCCTTCCTCACATTCAAGGAACATAGAGTTTTCCCATTTTTGTGAATCAGTTCGTACTGGTGCCCATTTATATAGAGTATCTAAAGAAACAGAAACCGGATGTTTTTATTATTCGACTTCCGGCATAATAGGCGGCATCATTTCCGGTCGCTGGAGTTTCCGGTTTATACTTGGATGATCACAGGAGTAAATAGGAAAAAAGAGGTGTATAGCGCTCTAAAAAACCTTTAAGTTGGAGAACAAAATTCAAATGGGGCGAAGCCCCAATCCAGACATTCAGAAATCCTAATTAGAAATCAGGCAAACAGCCTTGTTGTAGGCTATAACCTTAATTATTTCAAAGGAGCATAATCCATCACTTAAATGTGTATTAGAGAAGGAGTATAGAAGATTATTTCTCTCCTCTCCTGTGAAAACCATAGAATCCCTATAAATAGACATAGCAAATAGAGATCTCATTAAGAAACTCAATTTATTAAGGAATTATGAAAGCCTAAAAAAAGTCACTATAGGGCCTCTATGATAAAGTAATTTAAAACAATGCCCAAATTACTAGGGGATAGACTGTTCTTTAAAGGGGACTCAGAGGGGGACCAACACATCTTTGGAAAACAAAATAAATTATAATAAATGTGTATTAAGAAAGATTAGACATAAAGTACAGCTAAATCATATAAAGGGGGAGAAAGTGAAGCCCTCATTCAGGCCTCCCGGGTATCTCGTTCCCAATTGGTATATCCAATAGGCCTCTCTTTGACGCAATTTTTTATCCAAATCGCCTCCACGTTGTCCCATATGAACATGCTCAATTACCATAAATCTTATATTTTCAGCATTGTTGTGATGTAAGTGGCGAAGATGTCTAGTGATCGGGGTATCTCGTGGGTACCTAACGGAACGTACATGTTCCAAGATTCTCACCTTTAGGGGGCGTATTGTCTTGCCTATGTACTTGCTTCCGCAACCGCATACAAGCATATAGACCACTCCTGTTGTATTACAGTTAGCAAATTCTTTTACTGTGTAGGTTACAGTGTTAGCTACATTTGAGAATTCTTTCGATTCTTTAAGTATATATTTACAGCCCTTACATTTGCCACATTTGTAGGTGCCAAAAACAGGTTTAGGTAACCAGTTAGAATTTGAAGATTTTAAGGTAGAAAAATGGCTATGCATAACATGGTCACCGATGTTAGGGCAACGTCGTGTGGTTATGGAGGCATGTTTGGGCAACACTTTACAAAGGTGAGGATCCTGAGTAAGTAATGGCCAAAAACGTTCACAAATCTGATGGATCTCTTGCCATCCAGTGTCAAAATTGCCAATCATTCTAATGCATTTTTCATCATTAGTCTTTTTGTCTTGAAGTGCAAGGTGCCGATCAATCATCAGTGCATTTTGATATGCTTTTTTCAGACAACGGTTGGGGTAGCCTTTTTGTTTAAACATTTCTCTCAGATCAATGGCTTTTAATTTAAACTCATCAAGGGAAGAGTCTCAAATGTGGACCCTAAAGAAAATTAACAAAAGAGTCTCTGTCCTAAACGACTTAAGACTTTCATTTGTTGCCAGAAATTTTGATTATTTTTTTTTCACTCTTTATTGGTTTTAAACGGTAACTTTTTGTCTATTTTGTGTTTAATTTTGAATAAAATCTATTTGTTGTTGATAACACTTTAGATATTAAAGGGGCGCTGCAGAAGCTGAGCCGGGACATCCAGGATTTGGGTGAGCATACAGACGCACTGGAAACCAAGGCGGATGACTTATGTTTAGCCCATAATGATCTGGTGGACAGGCATCAGGCCTTACAAGCGGCCCATGAATCTTTAGCACTTAAAATGGCTGACATTGAAGATCGCTCGCGGCGCAATAATATTAGAATCAGGGATATCGCAGAAGTGGTCACTCTAGCGGACTTACATCCATACCTTCTGGAGTTGTTTCAAACTTTGCTGCCCGAGGCTACGCCACAAGACCTACTGCTGGATCGAGCGCATCGAGCGCATCGTGTGGCTGGGAAAGTATTCGAGGGGTACTAAGGGATAATATTCAGGAATTTATTGGGAGGTATAATGTTATTGGCAAAAATCAGCATGGTTTCATGAAACACGATCATGTCAGACTAACCTAATTACGTTCTATGAGGAAGTAAGTAGAAGTATAGATCAGGGGGTCGCAGTGGATGTGATTTACTTAGATTTTGCCAAAGCTTTCGACACAGTTCCACACAAAAGGTTACTATTTAAATTAAGAAAAATTGGTCTAGATGAAAATACTTGTTCTTGGATAGAAAACTGGCTAAAAGATAGGGTACAGAGAGTGGTCATAAATGGTACATTTTCAAGATGGACACCAGTGGTAAGCGGTGTCCCTCAGGGGTCTGTTATAGGACCAATACTATTCAATTTATTTATAAATGACCTTGAGATAGGCATTGAAAGTCATGTATCAGTGTTTGCAGATGACACAAAACTAGGAAAAGTAATACATTGTGAGCAGGATGTTACTTCGCTACAGAGGGATTTAGATAGATTGGGGGACTGGGCACTTAAATGGCAGATGAAATTTAATGTAGATAAATGCAAAGTTATGCACTTTGGAGTGAAGAACACACAAGTAATTTATACCCTAAATGGTACGGAGTTAGGGAAATCCAAGCAGGAGAAGGATTTGGGAATAATCATAGACTTCAAACTAAGTAACAATGTGCAATGTCAAACAGCAGCCGCCAAGGCAAGCAAAGTATTGGCATGCATTAAAAGAGGAGTTCACTCACGGGATGAAAACATATTTTTGCCTCTGTATAAATCAATGGTCAGGCCGCACCTTGAATATGCCGTGCAATTTTGGGCACTGGTCTTAAAAAAAGATATTATAGCGTTAGAAAAAGTGCAGAGACGGGCAACTAAATTAATAAGGGAAATGGAAGGGTTAAGTTATGAGGCAAGATTAACAAGCTTAAACCTGTTTAGTTTAGAGAAACGGCGCCTTAGAGGGGATCTGATAACCTTATATAAATATATACGGGGCCATTATCAACCATTGTCTGATAACCTATTCATTAACAGGACTATACATAGGACAAGGGGTCATCCATTTAGACTGGAAGAAAGAAAATTTAGCTTAAAGCATAGGAAGGGTTATTTTACGGTGAGAACAATAAAGCTGTGGAATTCTCTGCCTGTTGAGGTGGTTGGGTCAGAGTCTGTACAGACTTTTAAAAAACGACTAGATGACTTCCTGCAGACACAGAATATTAAGGGTTATAATATTTAATATGTGGGTAAAAGTTTCTTGATCCAAGGAGAAATCTGACTGCCATTCTGGGGTCAAGAAGGAATTTTTTCCCAGTATGTTGCATATTGGCAAACATTTCAGACTGGGTTTTTTGCCTTCTTTTGGATCAACAGCAGTAGGTTATGTGGGAGAGGCTGAACCCGATGGACGCATGTCTTTTTTCAGCCTATATAACTATGTAACTATGTCTCCCACGAGCGAAAAACCTGCCTTCCTCGGTGGCCCGGGATGTCATTATACTGGTGCACTTTTTTCACATCAAAGAGGCTTTAATGTCTGCGTCACGGAAATCTATGCCTTTATCTGCCCCATATGCTGATATCTCCTTCTTTGCTGACTTGTCGGCATCGACCATGTCCAAACGCCGTGAATTCTCCTCTCTTACCAAGCTTCTTCGTAATCACAAGCTGGCGTACAGATGGGGGTTCCCTACGAAGCTCTTGATATGGAAAGATGGAATCCTGCACGTTGTTCCTGATGTTACCACTGGATTACAATTTCTGATAGATTGGAATATTCTGTCTGATTTCTCACCTCCACGCGAGCCTTCTTCATCACCGATCAAAGTCTCCCCAGAATGGCACAGAGTCCGGCCTAAATGATGGGTGTCTCCTTCCCTGTGCTGCTTCTAAATCTGTCCGGCCTTACTGGACAGTTATCCCCATGGGGTGAATGGTTCCTCTACATGATCGCCTCGGGACCCTCTGCTTGTTGATGCAGCGCTTGGTATTTGCGCTGAGCTCTCAGTAGCGAGCGTCCCCTCGCCACCCGTTTGAGTCTCCCTAGACGTTTATATCTTGCAATTTTTTTTTCTTTGCTACCTGGAATGACTCCCTTTTGCTTTATTTTTGTGATACAGCGCTGTTTGTTTTGTGTTTTTTTCTTTTTTAGTCTTTTTATCATTTTTTTTAGTTTGTCTGTTGCTATGCTCTCCCGGTCCCGGGCCTTCATACTTCCCATGCCTTCTCTCTGTTATTTCTAATCCTACCATGCATATAACATCGTTGTGGTTACTTCCTTATGAGTAAGCCTCAGTTCCGAATTTTTTCAATGAATGTTAGGGAGCTGAATGTTCCATTTAAACGTCATGCTCTGTTTCGTGATTTACATAAAAATAAGACGGTGTTAGTTTGCCTGCAGGAGATGCATTTTAGTGCTTTACGCACCCTGCATTTAAAATCTGCGATGTACCCTGTCTCTTATCACTCTCTTATCAAGTCCAAAGGCGTCTCAATCCTTTTTCATAGGGACTGGGTCTTTAAGTGCTTGACCCAATACGCAGACCCGATGGGTCGCCTTTTGATTTTGGTGGACACCTTGAATGAACTGCCAATAACTGTTGCTAATCTGTATTTGCCCAATGTTAATCCGGTATGTTTTCTCAAAAAGATTTATAGTAAAATTAAGAATATGATGGAGGGAACCCTTTCCTTATGTGGAGATTTTAACTTTGTGCCTGACTCAGTTGTGGACACACGGCCGGGCCGGACCCGCACACTGTCTCGTAAACAGCCCCCCTCCAGCCGCCAGCTACACGACTTTTTGCTCTCCTCTGACCTATATGATGCTTGGAGAATTATCAACCCCTCGACCAGGGACTATACTTTTTTCTCCCCGGTTCACTTGTCTTACAGCCGCATCAACCTATGTCTGATACATGGTTCCACTGTCCCTCACCTCCTGGCCGCCCATATCGGCTCTATAACATGGTCTGACCATGCCCCTCTAACGATCGATTTTGAAGCTGACTACCCTGCTAGGGGAATGGGGACTTGGCGACTGAATGACTCCCTTATTGTAAGTGACACTGACCACTGGCGTCACTAGGGTTGGTGTCACCCGGTGCGGTAACTTATGGTGTCACCCCCCCCCCCCCGAGTTTTACGGATTTTTTTTAACTACTCTTACTCCTAAATCAGTACTCCCATATAACACTGAATGCTCATGCACAGCGCACATTACTGTGAGGTTTATTGCTGTGGAGCTCTCATATGCTCACACAACTTTTTGCCAACTGCCAGCAAGTACGGTGCCTGTTCGAAGGCAGTGAAAGCACACATGGATATATATTGCCCCCAGCAGCTCTGGATATATTGCCCCCAGCAGCTCACCCATGGATATATATTGCCCCCAGCTCACATATGGATATATTGCCCCAGGTCACAGTTATATATTGCATTGCCCCAGCAGCTCACCCATGGATATATATTGCCCCAGCTCACATATGGATATATTGCGCCTCAGCTCACATATGGATATATTGCGCCTCAGCTCACACATGGATATATTGCGCCTCAGCTCACACATGGATATATTGCCCCAGACCAGCTCACACATGGATATATTGCCCCAGACCAGCTCACACATGGATATTGCCCCAGCTCTCATGGATACTGCCCCAGCACACATGGATATGCCCCAACTCTCATGGATATTGCCCCAGCTCCTCTCATGGATATTGCCCCAGCTCCTCTCATGGATATTGCCCCAGCTCCTCTCATGGATATACTGCCCCAGCTCCTCTCATGGATATACTGCCCCAGCTCCTCTCATGGATTTACTGCCCCAGCTCATGGATACTGCCCCCAGCTCAAGGATATGCCCCAGCTCATGGATATGCCCCAGCTCATGGAGAATGCCCCAGCTCATGGATATGCCCTAGTTCATGGATACTGCCCCAGCTCATGGATATGCCCCAGCTCATGGATATGCCCCCCAGCTCATGGATATGCTCCAGCTCATGGATATGCTCCAGCTCATGGATATGCCCCAGCTCATGGATATGCCCCAGCAGATGGATATGCCCCAGCTCATTGATATTGGCCCAGCTCATGGATATGCCCCAGCAGATGGATATGCCCCAGCAGCTCATGGATATGCCCCAGCTCACCTCCGCCGCGTGTTCGCTCCCTCTGAGCGTCCAGCGGCGTGCAGCTTGGGCGCTCGCCTGGGGGAGCCACGTGACCAGCCGCGATTGGATGGTGACGTGTTTCCCCCAGGCGAGCGCCGAAGCTGCACAGCTTCGGACGCTCGCAGGAAGCGAACACGCAGCGGAGGGTGAGACACCCGCCCTTAGGGTGACGGTGTCACCCTAAAGGCGGGTGTCACCTGGTGCGGGCCGCACCCCCCGCCCCCACGTAGCAATGCCCCTGACACTGACGTCTCTGATACTTCGGCGGTGTTGCAGGAATATTTTGCACTAAATGAGACGGGAGAGGTGGCCATTTCTTCAGCTTGGTTGGCACATAAAGCCGTGGTGAGCAGGGCCGGATTAACATAGGGGCAGATGGAGCAGCAGCTCCAGGCCCATGCCCCAGAATAGGCCCAGAGAAAAAATAACAATGTCTGCATTTATGAACATGTGGACCCCATTATCTCCAACACAGTAGCAGCTACAGGGTCATATGAGGTATCACTGGAAAGGCCAGAGTATGCCCTTTTCAATGATACCAAACATGAACAGGTTTTATGTAACAATAAAAATAAAATAATAAATATTACTTTATTTTTTTCTTTCTAACACAGCAATACTTTCCACTTTTCAATTATAAAGTGAACAATGATGCTGCACTAACTCACCATCTCAAGTGTGGAGGTAATGGCACGATCCGTTATTACGTATTGTTGCACCAAAAACCTAAACCACTGCACTGCAGCAAAGTGCACTGGGGGGGTGACTTTGGAACGCTGCGTTACTAATCTTTACACCTCACAAGGTCAAGGGA
Organism: Leptobrachium leishanense; assembly: GCA_009667805.1. Lineage (NCBI taxonomy): Eukaryota > Metazoa > Chordata > Amphibia > Anura > Megophryidae > Leptobrachium > Leptobrachium leishanense. Next base: position 251,990,412 of record CM019065.1, read on the forward strand.
GGTGTCATTGGACAGGTCAGCGTTTGGCCTTGTGCATTAATACCAAACATGACCATGTAAAATCTAAAAGGAAACCCAAAAACTTTTATCTTTATATTTTTTAGTTCCAATGCAATGACGTTGTCCATTTGTCACTTATTAAATGAGCAATACCACTGCCATTACTCACCTTTCATTTCCACGCTAGGAGCAAGACCAGTGTTTATACATAGTCATATTATTCAAAAAACACAGGGAAATTTATTCATTTTTTTGGTTAAAATTTTATATTTTCTCAGAAAAATGCAGTAACTGGATCCCATTTAAAAAAAATTAACAAGAATTCCCTATAGAATATATAACCACAAGGGTTTGGATGATAAAATATGAAAAAATTATTTTACATGCTTTAAAGGATTTAAATCTGAATGTAAATTTACTCACACAGTATCTGCCTGGTTAGATATATCCGTATCTGCACTATAACCTAAAATATGCTTTCATTTCACTAAATTCCAAAAAAAAGACACCAAAATCTTCAACTCCAGGCCCATAGAGATCTTAATCCGGCCCTGGTGGTGAGGGGCCATTTAATTCAGAGAGGGGCTAAATGGAAAAAGGCACTAGGTGCACAGACGATCTCGATACAGCAGCGAATCTCTGAATTGGAATCCCAACATAAAACAAACCCTACACCTGACCTCTTGTCTCGCTTAACGACCCTCCGACGGGATTTAACCCACTTGACTTTACAATCCTCTGAACGGGCCATACGACGCTTAAATTACTCCCATTATACTCAGGGCAATAAGGCCGGCCGCTTGTTAGCATCTAAATTAAAATCTAAGAGACTCCAAACCAAGATATCTCACCTATTAGATAAAGGGGGGGGGGCAGGATTTACAACCCGCTAAAAATCACGGAAGAATTTGCTGACTACTACGCATCTTTATATAATTTAGGGTCAGACCCTATGACCCACGACCCGAACCCAGATGAGATAACTCGGTTCCTCCAGAGTGCAGATCTCCCCTCATTATCCCGCTCGCAAGCGGCAGATTTACTAGTTCCATTTACGGAGGAGGGGGTGCGCAAAGCCGTTAAAGCTCTTCCAAAGAATAAGGCCCCTGTGCCAGATGGCTTCTCTAATTTATATTATCAGACTTTCGCAGATATCCTAATACCGACCCTTACGAGATTTTTCAATCATATCAAAACCACAGGTGTAATGCCCCCAGAAATGCTTCAAGCTACTATTGTAACGCTACCTAAACCTGGCAAACCCCCGACGAGCTGTGCTAATTTCCGACCTATCTCCTTATTAAATGTAGATGCTAAACTGTATGCCAAGTTATTGGCGTCTAGAATAGCACCTCTGCTTCCCCTTCTGATCTCAGCAGAACAGACTGTTTATACCCGGTAGAGACAAACATGTGACATCACCGGTACGCCGGTAGTACAAACATGTGACAATACCCGACGCTTTTATAATATAATTGACATTGCCTATAGAACCAATACGCCTGGACTCCTCGTGGCACTGGATGCCGAGAAGGCATTCGATAGCCTGCATTGGGGCTATATGCGTAAGGCATTGGAGTCCTTTGGCTTCCCTGCTCTATTTATTAATAGTATCATGAGTCTCTATTCCTCCCCGACGGCAGAAGTCCTGGCATCTGGGTTTCTCTCCTCATTCTCCATTACTAACGGTACCAGACAGGGATGCCCCCTCTCCCCACTAATCTTTGTTCTGGCCCTGGAGCCTTTGGCCTCACGTATTAGGCGAGATCCTTCTATCTCTGGCATCTCTACTCCAGATGGAGTCCATAAATTAGCTATGTTTGCTGATGATATTTTGGTTTTTCTTACCTCCCCCGAAACGTCTTTGCCATCCCTAATTCACCAGCTTACCTCCTATGGCCTGGTCTCTTATTATAAAAACAATGTGAGCAAGACACAAGCACTACCCTTGCATGTTGATAATTCCTCGCTTTCCACCTTACGTGCCTCGTACCCCTTTGACTGGAGGACGACCTCTTTAAAATACTTAGGTATCTCTCTCACCAAATCCAGGGGCTCTATCCTTAAACTCAATTATAACCCCTAATGACCTCTATCTTTTCCCAACTGGCCTCCTGGCTTGGCCTGGAGGTCTCTTGGATGGGACGCATGTCGGCTCTAAAAATGTGTATTTTACCCCAGATTCTCTATTTTTTCAGGAATATTCCGGTTTTAATCCCAGCCCATATGTTGCTTCGCATGCAAAAAATGCTTCAAGCACACATCTGGAAGGGGAAGCCTACGTGCATTTCAGCTTCCACACTCACCGCAACTAGGCGCAGGGGGGGCTTAGGCTTTATAAATATTACTGCGTATTATAAGGCGGCTTTACTGGCTCAGCTTCTGTCCTCTATGTCCCAGCGAGAAACTCCTCTATGGCTACGGATGGAGAATGCTTATATTGCCCCTTTTCGTGTCCATGACCTGCTGTGGTTTGTGACGCTTCCACTCCGTAAATTAGAAGGTATTCTACCTTCAACTTCCCTTTCCCTTATGTCATGGCGCCAATGGGGTAGACCACTTTTACGACCCTTCCCGTTGCTAAGCATGGCCCCATTGCGCTTCCTTTGCCACACTGTCCAAGACCTGAATCTTGACCAATGCTTCCAGTTAGGTCTTACTCATATTAATCAGCTCTTCACGGCCTCCTCAATGAAAACCTTTCAGGACCACGAGAGTTTGCCCTTCATGCTAGCGACTGTTTCACTTACCTTAGAGTAAAACATGCACTGACTCAACGAAGTCTCTCCTCCTTTGCATCTATGGACATTACGGCCTTTCATAGATTGTGCTTAAGTAAAAAAGTAACGAAAAAACCTTGGTCTTTGTGTTATGACAGTCTGTTAAATGTGAACCCTAATAGGAAACTGCCTTATATGACCAGATGGGACAAAGATCTGTCACTTAATTCTTCCAAGGATGACTGGTTCTATGCCACCGAAACTGTATATAAATACACTAGGAGCACTAACTTACGGGAATCACACCTTAAACTTTTATATAGATGGTATCTGACCCTGAATCGTTTGGCTCACATCCCCCGGATACTCTGGTATGTGTTGGCGCTGTGGTATATCAGTGTCGGATCTATCCTTCATATCTTTTGGCAATGTCCGCTCCTTGCTACCCTTTGGGATAAAATTTGTGGATTGATCTCTCACTGTACCGGCCTGTCTATGCCCAATCAATACCTATTGCATATGCTTCCTATTACTATACAACTACGACATAGAGGTATAATCTCGATTATACATAACGTAGCTAAATCTACACTAGCCCGCCACTGGCTCTCCAAAGTCAGTCCCTCTATGAGAGAAGTCATGTTATCGCTGGAAAATGTTTACCATTATGAGAAAATGTATCACAGGGCCGCTAACTCTCTATTCTTGTTTCAAGGTGTATGGGAGGTTTGGAAGATTTTTGTTTCCTCTGGGGAATTGATATAATTGATGGTGATAGAATTGTTGTTGATATTGGACCTAATTGAGCATACCTTTTCTTTCTTTTTCAATTTTTGATTTTTTTTTAAATTTATTTTTATATTTTTTGTGTGCTCCTTTGTTATGCTTTATAATTTCAGTGTACTTTAGTTTAGAATGAAAATGTTTGGTTCAACCGATTTGTTAGAAGCATTCTTTATGTTGATGCTAGACATGTTTAATATGTAGGATCCTGCGTGATCCTTTCTTCTCTCAATATTCGTGTTTTATTTCTGGCATTTGTTTTTTACATGTGAACCTCAATAAAAACTTTTATATGGGGAAAAAAAACATGCAGCCAGATAAGGGGAAAACTCCTTTTGCATAAATTACACAGTAGTAAAGCTTGTTTACTGGCTACACAAAAACACCTTTACCTACAGAAATATAAGTATATTTAAAACTAAAGCTATGCAATTTACACTAAACTAATTTAAACTAAAACCAAACAATGTAAAATATATTTAAAATCACACAATATAATTGAACATAAAGTCTCTTGGAGTTTGAAGCATGGACCGCTACATCAGTTCCATGACATATGTCCCCCCTTCCAGAACGGCAGGGCAAGCTTAGATCCCAAACGGATCACTTGCCACTGACGAGACCTCTCACTGTGTCCTTTTTCTGCGCCATCTTCAAAGTTCCAGGGTGCGGGCACATAAGCAAAGTCAGCGGGGTCTGACGGTCACCACAGGGTATGCCTGGGTGTGGGTCCATAGTCCCGGGGTAAGAGGCAAGCCAACCCTCTTGTCCACTGCTCCAAAGGACTCACCGCAGTAGTGTCTGCCAGGCAACAGGCCACCACAGTCCACAGACACAAAACGTTTTGTAGCGGGCACACTGGAATTTCCCCCCCACATCTTTCTGTCTCCAGGGCCCCTCTGCGGACCCAGGACCAGAACACAGTCAGCAATCCAAGTCCCCAGTCTCTCCATCTGCCCCCTCCTGAACATTTAAAAAGGGCCCAGCCCACGGCAATCCCCACAATCCCATAAGGGCGCAATTCTTCCTGACACCAGGAACTTGATTGCCTCTCAGGGTAGTCACTCACCGATTCTGCTGGTCTTCTGGGCAGGTAAGAAGAGGTTCCCGCTCTGGTAGCACCTTGGGTCATAGGGGTGGAGTGCTGGGGGGTCTCCAACTTCATTGGGGACAAGGCACACTCTGATGCCAGCACAGTGTCCAGCCTTAGGATTTCTCTCAAATCCATTGTGAACGCGACAGGGTTCTCGTTGAACAAAATTAAGTCCACAGGCTCCATAATCGCTGTCCCCTCAAGCTGGGGATCCGGTCCACCTGTACTGCGTCTCCCTTGTGCAGTGGGAAGGAGCGCAGCCTCTTCCCTGACAGCCTGCTGCTGTTTAATCCTGCCGTTCAGCTGTACTTCTAGCTGTAAAGTCTTTGCTTTCAGTTCAGCAACTGAAGCTTGCAGCTCGGCCTGTACCTGATGGTGCAGCTCTGTCTGGAGCCTCTCATTTTCCAGCTGTTGTTGTGCCGTGTACAGCCTGCTTTCAGAGTGTCGCAACTGCTCACCTATACTATGGCGTTGCTTGGTCTCTGTATCAAGCTGCTCCTGAAGCGCTTGACATTTTCCTTCCCAGGCAGTGATAGAAGCCTGGAGTCCAGCCTTTAGTTCTTGGCATTGACCCTCCAGCTGTTGATGTGCCTTCTCGAGTAGCTGGACCTTGCTTCACTCTGCCTCTCCGTCTGCTCTCAGTTGCTCATTTAGCAGTCTGGCCTTTTTGAGATTCTCACCTACTTGCTCAGCGTTACTTTGCTCATCTTTCAGCTTCTCTGTCAGCTCCATAATCTGGGATTCCAGGAGACACTTTTCCCCCATGGTTGCCTGGACTTTTAAAACTCCAATGGCCATGGCCTCCTCTAGCTCTCGAGCAGCGTTATCCTTTGCTCGCTCCGCAGCTGTAAGTAAATCCCATAAGCCAGTCATCTCCATCTCCAGGCGCTGTACATTCACCTCCGCGGCATCTCTGGAGAGTCTCACCTCGTCCAGCTCTCTCTGGCCATCTTGCAGCTGATCCTGTAGCCGGTGCAATTGCAGGCCAGTCTCTTTCTCGCTCTGGGTGGCAGCTTCTAGTTGCCCTTCCAATGTCTCTACCTCCCTTCGAACGGGTCACAAAATTTGCATTCTGGATCCAACACCTCCTCCATTTCTTTCACCCGTCCACTTCTTTTTAGCCTTATTTGAGGGTGGGTTGACGGTCACAGTTGGTGCGGAGGCATATTTTGTTTGGGTCTTGACGTTGGCAGAAGCCGATGCTTCCAAAATCCCTGGTCTCTGCCAATCCAAGTCTGTAGGCACCCTCTGAGTGTGTGGTGTAATTGCCAGCCAGTTCTCCTCCTGGCTACGAATGTCCCCTGGCTCAATCCAGCCTGGGACCTTGTATTGTATTACATGCAGAGGGTTAAATCTTCCTGGTCCCGCATAGCTTCCCCTTTCTGCAATAAACAGACCTCATTCCAAACGCTCTGGAACAGGTCCATGCTAGGGTTTGGACCATATTGCTTGAGGCGTCTTTTTACCCTCCTTGGCTCCTGGTTGCGCCACACTTGTGCCTTTGACCCTTACTTTAGTATCCGTTCCATCCACGGCTCTCCAGCAGGTCCCTCAGGGTGTCTCGCTTGCAGGCTGTATAGTTGGCCAACTCGGGGTGTATTGGTGTTGGAGAGCCTCTATCCACACCGCTGCCAGCCAATGTGACGGAACCATACTCTTCCGCCTGTCCTGACTCTCCAGATACCTCCTTGCCAAGATCTGCCCGGCCTCTGAGTTGCTTGGAGCTCAGTGCCTCGAGCAGCCTGATCTGCAGCTCCAGATCTGCTTGATCTGAACCTCTGCCTTGGAGCCTCTTTGCATTTCCAGAAGGCCGCTCTGTGCCTTCTGAGGTTGAGTGTAGTGTAGCGTAGTTGAAGGAGACACCAGGCGAACTGTATGTTCCAACAGGATTCTCTCTTTATGGAAGATTTCACTGGATATTTATACAAAATACAGCAATGCACATTCAAACTTCCCACCCAACCCAACCGTTCTGATTGGTTGGTTCCAAGACCACTGCAGGTTTCCTTCAGGTCCTCTTCAGTTATAATTTGCATACCAAATGGTGAACATGTACCTAAAGTCTCTAATTACATTATGTCAGTTAGATATTTACAATAAACATTCTTTAGCCTTTAGCTCACACAACATTTACATAATCTATTGTTCTAACACATCAGATTAAAGACAAACACTATCCCAGATTTCTTGAATCAAACATGCAGCCAGATAAGGGGAAAATCCCTTTTGCACAAATTACACAGTAGTAAAGCTTGTTTACTGGCTACACAAAAACACCTTTACCTACAGAAATATTTGTATATTTAAAACTAAAGCTACGCAATTTACACTAAACTAATTTAAACTAAAACCAAACAATGGGGGGCGTGGCTTCGCTGCAGACCGCGATGGCCGCATAGACCGAGTGCTCCGCGCCGACCAGCACCATCCAGCCTCAAAAAGGCACCGCAAAGGCTCCGATGGGGAAGCAGAACAAGACCCCCGCAACTAAGAAGGCCCAGGAGGGTCCCCGGTGCCCCGAGTCTGCGCGCCTTCCTCCCCCCCTCGGAGGTTCTTCCGGAGGCCGCAAATAAGCCGGGGACTGGAGTAACTCCAATGGACTCGCCCGCAATTACACCACCAATACCGCTCTCAGGCCCACCGAACCTCGCGGTACCGATGTGCGCCATATCGCCGCCGAGAACCCCGACCAGGGAACTGGCGGAGGACACAGCCACGTGGGGTACCCTGCTGAGAGCTCTCCCCACACGAGCGGACATAAATACGCTCCAAACCTCCATCATGACGGAACTTCATCTCCTTCGGACGGATGTCCAGGGCCTGCATGACAGGGTGACTTCAGTGGAAGCGGTCTGCGATAAGAACAGGCAAGCCCAGATCATCAATACTGATACACTGGATTTACTCTCGGCCCAGATGAGAAGCATGGCGCAACACCTCATGGATTTGGATAACAGAGCACGCCGGAAAAATCTTCGGATCAGGGGCATGCCGGAATCAGAGGAATCCCCGACAGAACTCAGGTCGGCCTTAACTACGATTTTTAACTCACTCCTGGTACGTCCAGCAGACACACTAATTGAATATGTGCGGGCCCACAGAGCTCTGCGACCGAAAGGCCCCGCAGGAGGCCCACCCCGGGACATTATCTGTTGTCTTGCAGACTTTGGCTTGAAGGAGGACATCTTACGCCATTCACGGAACTCTACCCAGATTTCTTACGAAGGGACCCCTTTACAGCTATTTCCTGACCTGCCCCCGGCAACTCTAGCCTAACGACGAGCCTTAAAACCCCTCACCAGTCAACTGATGATCCATAAGATTCATTATAGATGGAATATACATATCGGTTTGGTTGTGACAACTCCTACGGGACAGTACTTGTTGGCCACGGAGGTAGACATTCCCCCGCTCCTAGAACAACTGCAACTCCCACCCATACAATTGCAATGGCCGGATCCGCTAGCCCTGTACTCCACACCCCGTGGACGCCCACCCTTCACTGGTCTCCCCAGGAGGCCCCCGAGGGCTGAAGCTCAGGCCCGGAGAAGGTCCGGAGTCGTTGGGTGATGTGGACAACGGTTCCTCGACCTGTTGCTAGTGAGTCCGAAGTTCTTTTTGCAGGCTTCCCCTAGAAAAGATATGCTCCCACCGCCCGTGTCACCATGACTTACAACCTCCCAAGGGCTAATATGTCCTAGTCGTGCTGTGGTCCACTTTTTTTTTTTTTTTTTGGACTTCGCTGGATGGGAAGAAAGGTTCCACACTACCTGGCCGCTCATCACCATGCTATCTTGAGAGACGAAGGTGTGACAGTTATCTCAGCTGTAATACGAACGGACTCCCTACCTACCGCGGAGGTGCTAGACCACTTGTCATCTTCATGACCAGACACGTGGCGGTGGTAATGTTAATGCCTGATTTGATCGCGGTGTCTTTTGCTGTTTTATTCAAGTTAGTTTAATGCTGGTAATAATCGTAAATGTTTTGTTTAAACCACATAGGTCGGTGCACAGTCCTACGTTTAGAGCCGCTGAAACATATTTCCTGACCGGTTTGTCTACCTGTCGCTCGGACTTGTTGCTAGGTCACGACCCCCACTTTTTCCCGAGGTTGAGTGTTCTCCTGTTCCCCCCCACCCCCCTCGGGTGAGCACTGCCTTCGGCTGAGGCGGAAGCCCCGGCGAGTGGATAGTAGCTCCCCTACACTGGTACCTCTTGCTTGTAAATAGTTATTGTTGATTCCCCCTCTTGTGCAGTCACGCACCCCGACCGACCCCACCGAACTCTTTAGTTTTACCTTTTGATCCCCACCCCCTCTGAGACCCCACACATGGCGTTCAAACAGGCTTCTCTGGTGTTATTTTCTATTAATGCGAAGGGGCTAAATATTCCGGAAAAAATTCTTTCATAAATCTGTCCCCTATCAAGAGAAAGCCACGCTGACGGACGAGAATGGGAGATATGTATTCACGAAGGGACAGATTGCTGGTCAATTGTTCACCTTCGCCAATGTTTATGTTCCCAATAAAGCGCAACACCGGTTTCTGGCCAAAACGCTAAGGACACTGCACACCTTCTCGGAAGGCACGCTGATACTGGGGGGCGACTTTAACGTACCCCTTCACCCATCCGTGGACACGTCGACGGGACGCTCCTCTATGCCATCTCACGTTCTCCGTTCTATCTCACACACATTACACTCCTCCCGATTGGTAGACTGCTGGAGGGCGCTCCACCCCACTGACAGAGATTTCTTCTTCTACGCACACACTACTGCCTCTTACTCTCGCATTGACTATATCTTCCTTCTCTTCTATCACCTTCATCTCCTCCTTTCCGCGACTATTGGAAATATCACCTGGTCTGACCACGCCCCAGTTATTGCCACTTTCCTGTCCCCTACTTCCGACCGACTGCTCCTAATTGGCATTTGAATGATGCTCATCTAGCGGACCCCGCGCTGTCGGCAGACAGCAGGTTGGTTCTGGAACGTTATTTTGAGGAAAATGTGGACCCAGAGATCCCCCCGGCCACGGTGTGGGAGGCTCACAAATGCGTCATGAGGGGGCATTTTGTCAGTGTGGGCTCGGCAATTAAAAAGCGCAGGGAGGCTGAAATTCAGGACCTGCTCAGTAAAATTGACACGACGGAGCTCCAACACAAACGCACAGGAGAGGCAGCTCTTCTTTCCTCACTGACGGAACTGCGACGTTCCCTAGCTGACATAATGAATACTAAGCATCATAGGGACCTGCGAAGATCCCAAGCGTACTTCCATGTAAATGGCAACAAATGCGGACGCCTCCTGGCTCGACAACTGGCTAAGAGGCGAACTGCTACCTATATCCCCAGTATTAGAAACAAGAAGGGAGATCTGCAACACTTAGCCCAACACATCCTGCAGTCCATTACGGACTATTATAAGTCCCTATATGCCGTCCCTGGCTCCCCATCGGAAGCGGCCCGCTCACAGCTCCGATTAGACATTGACAGGTATCTCAACCGCTTCCTTACACGGAAGGTCACACCGTCTGCTGCGGAACTTTTGGACGAGCCCCTCACCGACGAGGAATTACGCCTCGCCATCAAATCGACGCAATCGGGTAAATGCCCGGGTCCCGACGGATTCCGACTCACTATTACAAACACTTTGCTGACATCCTATCCCCTCATTTTCTCCGTGCATTTAATTCGCTCTCGGATACGAGGCTACTGCCTCCACAATCTCTGATGGCTAACATAGTCCTGATACCTAAAGAGGGGAAAGACAAAGAACATTGCGCGAGTTATAGACCTATATCCCTCTTAAACTGTGACGTAAAATTATTTGCAAAAATTCTAGCGACCCGCCTAAATGCCCATATCCCATCATTGATACACTTGGATCAGGTGGGATTTGTACCGCACAGAGAGGCGAGAGATAATACGATCCGCGCCCTACATCTTATACACGCTGCACCTAGAGTCCCGGGTGGTCTGTTGCTCCTGTCGACGGACGCGGAAAAAGCGTTCGACAGGGTGGGGTGGGATTTTCTTTTTGCTACGCTCCGTCACCTCGGGTTGGGACCTTCCCTATGTTCCTGGATACAAGCGCTGTATACGAGCCCCTCGGCTAGGGTAGGTGTTAACGGCATTTTTACAGACAGTTTTCCCATTTGTAACGGTACGCGACAGGGCTGTCCCCTATCGCCCTTGCTCTTTGTATTATCCCTGGAACTGTTTCTGGAAGCAGTCCGCCAGCACCCGGACATTTCCAGTGTATCACTGGGACGTGACCCTCACAAGGTCGCCGCGTATGCAGACGACCTCCTCTTTTTCATCTCAAACCCTCTAATATCACTGCCTAACATCCTAACGGCATTTGAGGAATACTATACACTAGCTAACCTTAAAATAAACTTTACGAAGTCTTCCATACTAAATATCTCGGTCCCCTCCCACCGGGTGATCGCTATGCGCCCCACCCTCCCCTTCCTATGGGCGGGTTCCCGACTGAAATACTTGGGGGTTTGGCTGACTGCGGACAGCACCCATTTATATGACCTTAATCTGTCACCACTGCTGTCGGCTGTCCGCCGAGACCTCAAGGCGTGGGATCTTTCACACATTTCCTGGTTGGGGAGGGTTTCCGTTATTAAAATGAATATCCTGCCCCGATTTTTATACCTGTTCCAAACACTCCCCATTGCTATCCCCCGCTCTTTCTTTGCTTCTCTCCGTTCTCTCCTGTCCTCTTACATCTGGAGACGAGCACGTCCGCGCATTAGATTTGACATACTGACACGGGCCAGGAATCAGGGTGGACTGGGTGTCCCAGACTTTTTTCGTTACTATGTCTCATGTCACCTACTGCGGGCCGCCGAGTGGACGAAGGATGGGGTGCGGAGGAGGTGGAAGTCGGTGGAGCAGGCTTTGCTGGAGGCTCCGCTGGCGATTTTGCCGTGGGTATCCAGATCGGTGGGCCTCCGCTTGACCCAGTCCTCTCTGTATACGCGAACTACTTTGCAATGTTGGCACTGAGCGACAACTCAGTCTAACCTTACGACCCACCCCTCCCCAATGACGCCAGTCACATACGGAGAAGGGTTTTTGTCTCACATGGGCCCGAGGGCGTTAACATCACTCATCTCTGTTCCTGTCCCTAGGGTACACCACTTTCTGACCAGTACGGGTCTGCTACCCTTGAACGCCCTATTAGGAGACAATCTGCCGACGTTCTTGCACCATTTTAAATACCGCCAGGTCACTGAATGCCTTCGAATCGCCCCGCGACGGCACATGCTTCGACGCCCCTTCACTCACCTAGAAAGCAGATGCGCATCACCCACCCATTTAGCTAACGGTGTGTCCTTCATGTACTCCCTGCTTAGAGAGGCGGCCGCTACAGTCCCACCCCCATTTATGGGTAAATGGGAAACGATGCTGGACTGTACCTTTATGTGAATTGACCCACCGATGTTCTATAGCCAGCAGAGCCCAAGAAACCGCATATAAATTGCTTTCACTATGGTATTACACTCCTCTCAGACTACATGCTATCTCCCCTGCAGCCTCTCCCGACTGCTGGAGATGCTTTAACGCCTTGGGCTCTGTTCTGCATTTATGGTGGGAATGTCCCCTGATTCGCCCGTACTGGTCGAGCCTTCACTCCATTGCGAGGGTCCTCCTTGGTTACCCCCCGCCATTCACGCCAGCATCTATGTTGCTACACCATACATCAATGTCAGTGGCGGCGTACAGGAACTCTCTATTGCCCCGCATCTTGAATGTCGCTAAGAGCCTGATTCCCCTATACTGGAAACGGAATACCCCAACCCCTATCCAAACGTGGTTTAAAAAAATGGAAGAGTTGAGAGTTGTGGAACGTCTCTACTTATCTACCGCTGACCAGCTACCCTGCTACTCGCAGATATGGTCCCAATGGGACACAATCACGACTACCACTGCCTTTCTCAACCGTCTCAGCCCTACCCTTCCTCAGTTGGAACCCTCCATCACCCCTCCCTGAAATTGACCCCCCCTTTTTTTTTTATTTTTTTATTATTTACTGTCTTTCAGATTGGTCAGGGTTATGTGTGAATTGAACTTGTTTACTCTGAGTCAGTTTTTCTTGATAAATTACCTGTTCAATCATTATGAGCACATTTACTTTGTTGAAGTATGATTATCATTATATGGCCCTGCGTGGCCGAATGACTTATTTCTGTGTAATACAAACTCAATAAAATATTATTTACAAAAAAAACCAAAAAACAATGTAAAATATATTTAAAATCACACGATATAATCGAACATAAAAGTCTCTTGGAGTTTGAAGCATGGAGCATTACGTCAGTTCCATGACACAGACCTCCACTAAAGGTTGTCCTTGCAAGTGCAACATTCAGCGTCCTTTACTTTCGGTGAAAACACAAATACTCCCGATAGGAGGGGGGGCACCAAAATGCACTTTCGCCTGAGTAGACAAAAATGCTTGCACCGGCCCTGACCCAGACTTTCTCTACCCTGGAACCAATCCACCATCCACCAAGTGCTGTTGCTCCACTTCAACCCACACCACCGGTATCAGAACCATTCTTTAACCCTGGCTTGAGGGAGTTCTACCGCTCTTCTGATTCAGCACCTGATGACACAAACATGCCATAAAAAAAATTTGAAAATAGCGTTTACAATTCTTTATATGTTAACCAAATGTTTTATATTTTATCCAAAAAAGTTATCTAAATTAAAAAAAAATAAAAAGGTTACAGTTTGGTGCCCCGAATAAATAATGTTTATATTACACTACTGTGGTGAGTGTCATTTTATCTTTCTGATATGTCTCATATTCGCAAGTCATATATGCACACATACACGGATCATTGTAGGCAATGGAGTTCAGTGTGTGTGTGTGTGTGTGTTTAATATATATCACACACACACACCTCCATTACCTACATGATGTGTGTGTGCGTATATATATATATATATACACACAGATCATGTAGGCAAAATGGAGTTCAGTACATATATATATATATTATATAAAAAATGTTATAAAGTCACTTACCGAAGAGTGATGGTTAGTCGTTCCGCGGGGGATATTGTCTCTCTTAAATTAGAAGACTTCTCTATAGATGGACCAACCGTTTCTAAAATGTAGTTGAAGGTCTCCGGAACCATCCGATAGTAATCGAAGAACTTTGCAGCATCTTTATGGAGTTCTTCATGCAGATGGTGGAACTCCCCTATTCAGGTTCTTTTCTGCAATATTGGGTTCACCCAACACCGACGTTTCCGCTTCAGCCTGCGTTGTATCAGGTATGGATTTTCTACCAAGAAGAACAGCTCCGCCGCCTCGAGATAATCCATAGTGGGTCAGACACACAAAGTGTACGCAGCAGTATGTCCGTCACACACACGAAGTGAGCAGTGTTGAAGAGCAGAACACTATATTGTCTCTGCAAAACCAGAATGAACTGGTTTTTATTTACTCCACCTCATCTGGATGGTCCCTTAATATATACAGTGGCAAGAAAAAGTATGTGAACCCTTTGGGATTACGTGGAGTTTTGCATGAATTGGTCATAAAATGTGCTCTGATCTTCATCTAAGTCACAACAATTTGAAAAACACAGTCTGCTTAACCCCTTAGAGACCGCGGACGTACCATGTACGTCACGGCCGCGGGTCTCTTTTAGACCCGCTGACGTACATGGTACGTCCTGCGGTCTTTTGAGCGCTGGAAGCGATCGGATCGCTTCCAGCAGCTCAAACGCCATTGCAGGCTGCCTGGGAGTCCAGGCATCCATGCAATGGCGGTTAGAAGTGCCGGGGCACCTTGTGATCGCTCCCCGGGAGCGATCAACATCCGGTTTGACCAGAAAGGTGCCCCGCACTTCTAGAGAGCGCTGGAAGCGATCGGATCGCATCCAGCAGCTCCAGGGCCATTGCACGGTGCCTGGGAGTCCAGGCATCCGTGCAATGGCTGTTAGAAGTGCCGGGGCCCCTTGTGATCGCTCCCCGGGAGCGATCAACATCCGGTTTGACCGGAAAGGTGCCCCGCACTTCTACAGAGCGCTGGAAGCGATCGGTATCGCTTCCAGCTGCTCGGAGTATATTGCAGGGATGCCTCGACATCGAGGCATCCTTGCAATATGGTTACCTGCCGCCGGTCCGTCTGTGATCGCTCCCCCCGAGCGATCACTTCCGGTAGCGGCAGGAAGTACTGAGTGCCACGAGGTATCGTGGCACTCAGTACAAAAAAGATCACATCAGTGATCAGGTGCTCTGCTGGGTGCCTCGAGGGGTCAAGGCACCCAGCAGACTAAAAAAAAGTGTAAAAAAAGTAAAATAAATAAATAAAAAGGTATAAAATAAAAGAAAACTGACAGCCAAGATGGCGCTGCCCTTCTAAGGGCAGGGTCATCTTGGGGCTGTGTGGGATGTTCCTAGCCTGCCTCATCAGAGAGGCAGGCTAGCAACATCTAATCAGAAGTTATAAAAAATCTAAATAAAATTTCTAATTTGTCAGGTCAGGTCAATATTTTGTAAATATTGGCCGTGACCTCTGTGATTCTCCCTCCCTCTCCTCACTTGTGTTTTGGTGAGCGAGAGAGAGAGATCAGATTTGACAGGTTAGAGATTTTAGGTAGATCATCAGGGTTATCCAAAGAGATCCGAATTGCTTGAGAAAGGTAACCGAACGCTGAAAATCAGTGTTCGGTTACCTTTCCAGACCATTCGGCTATCCAGAGAGCAGGCAATTCGCCAAATCCTGGCGAATTGCCTGAACATACGGTGCCTGTTCGGTCCCTGTTCGAGGGCAGTGAAATCCCCATGAAAAAGCATTGCTTCGGCTATTCAGAGAACACAAACCAGCAGTGAAAGGTTCCCCTAATGCCCTGCCATTCGGTGGTTTAATTCGGCAAGTTAATTCAGGAGAATCCCATAGACTTCAATGTTAAAAATATTCCCGTTTTAATTCAATATCTAATAAACCGTTCATTATAAAATTCTGCAGCAAAAAGTCTCTTTATTTATAGATTTTTTAGGATATTTTAAGCATTTTTCTGTTTTTTTTTTTTTTTTAAAAGTCCGATTTTTTTAAAAAAAAAAATTTCAGTTTACTTATTTTTTTTGTAACAGCCCTCTTTATTATCATTCCCTGGACCTCCTGTGAAAATTTCAGACATTTTCGCTCAGTAGTTTCTTTGCAAACAGCGTTTCTTTTTCCCAGATTCATACAAATGGTTTTGCTAATTTATTCACTGCCTCCTCCACGTCACAGCTGCTTCGGCTCTGTGTGATTCGGCTCCTGTTCGGCTCCTGTTCGGCTTCTTCGAAGGTTAATCCAGATGTTTTTGCTTGTTTTCAGCGTGCATTCGGTTAGTTTTCGTCAGAGTTTCGGCAACTTTTCCCTGCAATTCGGGGACCCTGTGGTGCTTGCTGAATACACCGCAGGGTCACCGAAATGCAATCGGCAAAAGGAACCGAATTGAAGAGAACGAAAAGTCACCGAACGTGCGGTGACTTTTCGAATCTCTTTGGATAACCCTGCATGTGAGATTAGAAAAATTGAGGCAGATTTAGAGAGATTTTAGGGAGATTTAGAAGAATTGAGGCAGGTTTAGAGGGATTTAGAGAGATTTAGGTGTTTATTTGTATTTTCTTGTGAAACCCAACGGTTCTTCTAAGAACCAATAATATCGCTTATATATATAATAATTATAAAATTTTATAATCTATTATATATAATGTCTGAGAGGGTGTACAGCGCCGAGGAGGCATATGCCATCCTGGCGTCAGAATCTGAGGCATCTGCGTCGGACTCAGACCCAGATTTTGACCCCGCTAACTGCTCAGAGACCTCACTAGATACATCATCTACGCTGGCTGATGTATCTCCTAGTGATGTTTCTGATGCAGATCCTGGGCCACCACCTGCCAGCAGGAGACGCACAGCTCCAGCTGAGGAGTGGGTAGTGCCTCATCACCAGAGGCCAGATATCCCTCCTTTCACGGCAAATCCTGGCATCAATATTGATGTTGCAGGATTTACCGCCACACAGTTTTTGCAGGTGTTTATGGGGGATGATTTGTTGGGCCACATCGTGGCCCAATCAAATCTGTATGCCCATCAGCATTGTGCTGCGAAGCCAGACTCCTACTTGGCAAGCCAGCAATGGACCCCGCTAGATGTGCCAGAATTTCTGAAATTCTGGGCACTTACTATGCTGATGGGCATCATAAAGAAGCCCTCAATTCGCTCCTACTGGAGCAGTAGCCCCATCTGCTCTACCCCCATTTACCCCCAATCAATGTCACGTAGAAGGTATGAAAACATTTTGCGTTTCATGCACTTCAGTGACAACAGCCTGTGCCCTCCTAGAGAGCATCCCCAGTTTGACAGGCTGTATAAAATCCGCCCCCTGATTACCCACTTCGCCGCCAGGTTTGCAGAGGCTTATACACCTGGAAGGAATATCTGCGTGGATGAATCCCTAATGAAATACAAGGGAAGGCTGGGATTCAAGCAGTATATTCCTTCCAAACGCTCCAGGTATGGAGTGAAGGTATATAAGCTCTGTGACAGCGAGAGTGGGTATACTCAGGCCTTCCGGGTGTACGAGGGAAAGGATAGTAGCCTTGACCCTCCAGGTTGCCCAGAACACATGGGAACCAGTGGCAAGATTGTGTGGGACCTACTTTTTCCCCTGCTGAACAAAGGGTACCACTTGTATGTTGATAATTTTTATACGAGTGTCCCTTTGTTCAAGCTGCTGTATTGTTTTGATACAGCAGCATGCGGTACTGTTCGCAAGAACCGCGTAGGTTTCCGAGCACAGCTTGTCCGCACCCGGTTAAAAAGGGGGGAGACCTCAGCTCTGCGCCAAGAGGACCTGTTGGCGGTCAAGTACAGAGACAAGAAGGATGTATACCTTCTATCCACCATCCACACTGAGAGGTCTGTGGAGGACTCTGTACGTGGCAGAGCTGAGAGCATCAGGAAGCCAGTGTGCATCAAAGCCTATAACTGGCATATGGGTGGGGTTGATCTGGCAGATCAGCTGCTCCAGCCCTATCAGATTATGCGGAAGTCAAGGGCCTGGTACAAAAAGGTTGCAATTTACCTGATGCAAATTGCAACCCACAATGCCTTTTTGCTCTGCAAAAAGGCAAACCCCGGAGTGACGCTGTCCTTTTTACAGTTTCAGCTCCAGGTCATTTCGGGGTTTTTGTACCAGGATGCACCTGCTCCCCGGGCGGTGATGGGGGACAGAGTTGGGGCTACACATTTTATTTATAAAATCCCCCCTACTGAGGGCAAACAGAAACCCCAAAAAAGATGCAGGGTGTGTTTCAAGAGGGGGCAGAGGAGAGACACAATCTTTTACTGCCCAGAATGCCCTGGACAACCCGGTCTGTGTCTTGGGGACTGTTTCAAGATATATCACACTGTGCGTGATCTGTGATTTTGTTTTCCTTTCTATTTTTTCTTACACTCTAGTTAGTTAGTTCAGTTTAGTTTTTTTTTTTCTTTTACTGCACCAGACTTTTACATTTTATTCCTACATTTTTATGTTCTACAATTGGTGCTGTGTTTTGCCAAAATCTTTGCACACCTATGCATGGGGGGCATGGGTGTACTCAGGAGACCTTGCAGAAAACAACCTGGAGAGTTTTCATGCAGTAACAAACAACAGTGTCTCCTAAATCACAGTCCAAATCTAATGTGGGCGTAAAAATATGAAAATTGAAAAATTACCGCCACACACCTTCTCAAATGTTTTGGGCTAAAACCGTTGCATCCATGGCATCAAAGCACTCCATATACAATACCTTGGGGTGTCAACATAACAAATATAAACAATTTTCTGGCAATAATTCAAACTGGGGTATGCGGTAGACCCAAAACCAAAGATAGGCCTAGCTGAAGAAATAATCTCAATTTCAACTCCAATGACAAAGTCATAAAAATTGTATTTGAACCTTCCCAAAATCCTGGCAAACCTATGCATGGGGGGCATGAGTGTACTCAGGAGACCTTGCAGAAAACAACCTGGAGAGTTTTCATGCAGTAACAAACAACAGTGTCTCCTAAATCACAGTCCAAAACTGATGTGGGTGTGAAAATGAAAAATGACCACCAAACAGTATCCAATTTGTTTGGAGCAAACGGTTGCATCCATGGCATAAAAACACTCCATTTACTGAAAAATTCTATTATTCATTATAATTACCATAAACCTTTTCCAAGTTTCTTCTTATATATCAAAACCAAAGTAAGAGCTGCGCTACGCCATGGCGGAGACCCCCAAAAAGAATCAATCACAAAACTGTATTGGTCTTTCTCAGAAGTCTGGCTTTCCTCGTTAAGCCAGATCTATTTATTAAAATACACAGAATTTATAGCCAATCAGTGTACAGATACATTACAACATCAAAGTTTAGCCCCTCAGTTAAAGTACTACCATATATGGTTCACGAGACCCTTTTCCCATCTTCCCGCTTCTGCGCACATTTTCCTGCACTGAACATAACAGGAAATCGGCCACAGCTCATATCCTATAGAAGGAAGAACGATCTATTCAGTATTGACACTAACAAAAATGGAGGGGGGGAATTTCACAGCCCATTTATAAGAACCGGCTTTTTAAGACTAAATATTTATTATATTTACAGGAAATTAAAATCTAACAATTCTTTCCTTTGATCACATATCACCTGTGATCATCTAAAAGATAAACCAAACTTAGACAATTAAACCTGGGCTACAGTGTCCTTGCCTAAGACCTTTAGATCATTCTAGATGCTCAGATGGGAAGAAAAAAATTCTGGTATTTACTCCTAAAATACCTCAATACCTTTTATAATGTACAAAAGGGATTCCCCAAGGAGGCCCTTTATGAGCATAAAATACACTTATCTATCTAGATTCACTCTTCCAGCGAACCACTTGGAGCGTAGGCAAAAATACCTAATCTAGACCTTAAATAACTATTTATTCCCATTTCCCAAAATATAATTCACCGAACAAGAAAAGTATAATAACTTGAAAGTAAAAGTTCATTTATCTAATAAATCAACATGAGTCAGATCTATATCTGTGTGTTTTCCTATGTTCAGCTTCACTCCACAAAACGCATATACACCTGCATTCATACACACATTCAAGAAATACATTCTCATTTTCACAAATTAAATCCTTTCTCACACTTATCTAGGGGATTAAATAAAAAAAAAATATTCCATAATCTAATACCATAGTCCACAGTGCGAGATCAGGGTGTGGTCTTTTTTTTTTAACATCCCAGCTTGAGACGCATAATCATTGAATGTCATCAGAGCTCCCACCATAGGGACTCCTGAACAAGCTGTCTCTTTGCGCTGGTTGCTTATTACCTGTGACCTTTGACCTTGACACAAAATGTCCATGATTCGTTCCATATGCAGTCATTGTGACTGTCAGGTTTCTTGATGATGTGATATGGTTTTAGCAACAATAAAGAAAATAAAAAAGAAAAGAAAATATGTATACCCCGCTAATCATATACATCCATTCATTCATTGTCACTCTCAAATGCATGAAAACAATAAAAATGTTAATTTACACAAGAAGAGACACAGATAATAAATTTCAAAATGTCCCCGCGAAGCCTGTCGGCCTCACGCAATAAAAAAATTATACTACTTCTGACTCATTGTTAGAGAAAAATATATATACGCAACTTTGGCTCAAAAGGGAAATAGCCGAAGTGCATATTCCACCCTTTTATTAAATATATATATATTTTTTATTTATTTTTAATCACTATCCTATTCAGTCTTGTTCGGTGTTGTGAAACAAACCTGGCGTTTATAAAACACACCAATCCTCAAATGAAATAAAAAAAATAAAAACAGCATTAATTTTATCGAATTAAAACTTTCCATTTACCACTATATATGTCATGAAACGTATTTATGCAAATGCATTAAATTATATGTTCCTAAATACATTAATGAACTCTAATTTTAATTGGATGTGATCTTCAATAATCCTAAATGTGTCAGGGAATTTTGAACAATATTGATTGTAACTAAACAAAAAAAATAACAAAATATAAAATAATAAAAGACACAAAATAATTATTACTTAGACAACATCAGAATATAAAAATACATTATCTTCTTTCTTTTTCTGTCTTATTGGTTGAAAAATAACAGTTTTGTAAAACTGACATGTCTTAAGTTGTATTTCCAAATCAATGATCTTCTACAAATAGATTATTTTATTGCCTGGTGTCTGATAATTCCTTATTATCCGGTTGATGTAACATTGCAATGTGAAATGATAATGTGTTTGGGTAAATTTCCTTCAATTCCAACATCTTTATCAATATTGGTATCGCATAATCTTCCATCTAGCTTGAGCAAAGTTGGCATGCATGGGTAATTTTCACCTAAAGTAAAAACTTGAGAACAAAATGTATTATTAACCTGTCAAAAACTTTAAAATGGAGAAAAAAATGCAACACATTTTTGGACACAAAGAAAAGGAGTGGTCATGAGTGAGACAACACGGAGGAGAGGAGGGGTCATGAGTGAGACAACACGGAGGAGAGGAGGGGTCATGAGTGAGACAACACGGAGGAGAGGAGGGGTCATGAGTGAGACAACACGGAGAGAGGAGGGGTCATGAGTGAGACAACACGGAGGAGAGGAGGGGTCATGAGTGAGACAACACGGAGGAGAGGAGGGGTCATGAGTGAGACAAAATGGAGGAGACTAGGAAAAGAATGTGAACTTCAATTCAAATAAAAAAAACACAACAAAAATATCATGAACTGGGAAAGAAAGTATAGAAGGGCATGTTTAAAACTTGACGCGTTAATTAGCACAAAGTTCTCAGAGGAAACTCAGAGAAAAAGATTCTTAATAAACATCAATAATCTTTATTAAGGATATTGGTTAAAAACAAACATTCAAACGTGAGGTGTTTGTGCAGCTATTTTACAACCTGTTTTATTCCCTCCAAGAATATTCAATGGAGGCAAAGTTATACGCTATTGCACTTCACACCCAAAAGACAAAAACATCAGACAGCAAAAAAATACTAGACATCTGGCTACCACTGCAGAAAAAGAAAACAAATCAAACAATACTCAGATACCAAACTACAACCTTCCATCTCCCTTAGTCAACTAAAATAAAACCAAAAAAAACACCTTCTTTTATTTGAAATCTGCCTAAATTCCTTTGTACAGCGCTACTAAACCTGTAGGCGCTTTCCTTTAAACTTTCACTCAAATCCTTCAGCTTTATATCACTTCATCCTCTTAGATTCCAAACAACTAAACATGAACCTACATATATATTCCATTATACAAGTTACAAAACTGTAAATGATCGCAGTCAGCCATTTTGGCAAAACCTATAACCTATATTAATGTCACGGCCCTGGCAGAGGGGAATAGGGTATGAGCCCGGTGTGCGGTGATAAAGTCACGTAGATAAAGTAAAAAGGGGGTTTATTGTCAATATACAACAATATGGGCAATGCAGGAATGGAGATGTCTGGGGAGGCAATGCAGGGAGGAACCAGATACAGGGAGACACTGAGGGAAAACACAGCAGGAGACTTACATACAACACGAGACAGGAAACAGAGGGCTCTGGAGGTTTGGAAGCAGAGGGCACAGGATGCTTGGTAGCAGTGGGCACTGGATGCTTGGTAGCAGTGGGCACTGGATGCTTGGTAGCAGTGGGCACTGGATGCTTGGTAGCAGTGGGCACTGGATGCTTGTCAGCGGGGCACTGGATGCTCGTAGCAGCGGGCACTGGATGCTCGGTAGCAGTGGGCACTGGAGCTCAGTAGCAGTGGGCACTGGATGCTCAGTAGCAGTGGGCACTGGATGCTCAGTAGCAGCGGGCACTGGATACTCGGTAGCAGCGGGCACTTGATGCTTGGCAGCAGCGGGCACTTGATGCTTGGCAGCAGCGGGCACTTGATGCTTGGCAGCAGCGGGCACTTGATGCTTGGCAGCAGCGGGCACTTGATGCTTGGCAGCAGCGGGCACTTGATGCTTGGCAGCAGCGGGCACTTGATGCTTGGCAGCAGCGGGCACTTGATGCTTGGCAGCAGCGGGCACTTGATGCTTGGCAGCAGCGGGCACTGGATGTTCGGTAGCAGTAGGCAGTATACGTGGGTCATATAGTCCATGCAATAGGTCGAGGCAGGCGGCTGGCAAACGTGGTCAATATTCAAGGCAAGAAGTCGGTACACGGGTAGTCAATAATATCAGAGGATGGGAACAGGTCTAGAAGGAAGGCTACCAGGGAATAAGTGAGACAATGCAGCCCTGGATCATGGGTGCTCCACCCTTATAAAGGGAATGACAGGTCTATTAGTGGTAGCACCTGAAGTTCACACAGCCTGAGGGAAAGTGCAAGGTGGCGTAGCCAGAAAGATGTTGTATTGATCCATTCAGGAGGGTGCAGTACCACCTTTGGCCTTCTTGCCACGGCGGCGACGGCGTGAACCGTGACAGATGCCCCTCTCCAAGGACGCACTCCGTGCGGACAGAGCCTGTTCAAAGGTCTGCAGGTCCTCCTGGCGTACAACAGTTCCATTGGACGCAGGCACACAGTTCGTCGGCAAGGGGTCAGCATCTGTGATAATCGTGCCAGCAAATAAAGTTCGTTGTCCAGGCAGTTCTGGACCTTTTTGGCTCGTCGTTCTACAACAAGTGTCAGGGCAACTATAAGCCATGCAGGCCTCATCATCGGTCTCATCAGGTAAAAAGCAACTGCGAGAAAAAATAAAGTCCACATCAGCCGCACTAGAACTCTTGGGAGTAACAGTGTCACTTAGGGAAGCGGCTGGATTAATGCATGGCACAGCACTGGTTGTGCCAAGGTAAGCCCTTCCTGGGCCAGGCGGTCCTTGGCTGCGCCGTGCTGTTTGTAGGGAGGGTTCATCATCTGAGTCGGTGACCCATTCAGCTTCTGTGGGTGTCTCAGATATAAGGGACACCTCCGGGGATAGAGGACGGGGGTTTCTGGAGGTAGTAGTTGGCTCTGGTGTTGGCATATAAACGGAGACCAGAGTGTCCTGTAGTCGTGATCGCAGGGATGCATTATCGCGTTGCAGGTCCTGTACATTTTGGAGGAGGGTACCGACCTGGGTAGCGAGGGCAGTAACGGTGGCAATATTCACTGGGTCTTTCAAAGTCAGGGCAGCAGTATCAGAGGCTGGCACTGTGGAGGTAGAACTAGGTAAAAGGGGAGAGGTCTCAGCAGCATTCTTCACAGACAATACTTCAGTAGCAACAGTCCTGGCTTGTGGCACCTCCGCAGATGGCATCTCCATGGGGAACGAAGTCTCAGCAGCGGGTGTTTCAGGAAGTTCAGGTTCAACCACCTGGTTATCCTCAACGCCAGCAGGACCGGGATCAGCTTCCAGAGATCTGGGTTCAGATGCCACAGCACACATACAGACTGGAGACAAAGGGGAGACAGATGCTTTAGATTGCTGCCTGAGAGTTGTGGGAGTGGTAGTCTTCTTACTTGCTGCCTGGATTGACATGATATCCATGGGTTCAGCATAATCAGACTCCAACTCCATGGGCACGGTATGGTCATACTCCTCGGGCAGGGTTGGTTCAGTCTCAATGGGCACAATAGGAATATTGTTCACTTCAGAACCACCCTTAGGAGTCTCCTGCATGATTTCTTCAAGCAAAGTTTTTTCATGATCCAGGGATAAGGATCTCCTGGATTTAGCAGGGACAGCAGCTTTAGGCTTGGCAGAGGTCTTAGGCCTGGTAGAGGCCTTAGTCTTGGAGGGTGTACCAGCCTTGGGAGGTGAGGAGTTCTTGGGGGTGGATTTCTTGGGAGCAGACTTTGACATAGGGGTAGATTCAGGGAAGGAAGCCAGCTTTGGCATAGGAGCTGGTTGGGGCATGGAAACAAGGCTTTTGGGTGGTCGCAGTGGGCATTGTGATATCCAATGCCGGCTATCCCCACAGTACAGGCACAAGTTGGCAGCACGTCTTCTGGCTTGTTCATCAGCAGACAATGGGTCTCTGTGCCTAGATTGGGGTGTTTGCATACACACATTAGGTGAGGGATTCGAAACTTCTGCAACAGCTCGTTAAACAGGTCCACCAGGTGTCTACACAGTTCATGGAAGGCTTTGTGGATTAACCCTGTAAGGACCTGTATCACCGCGGGCTCAATTTGTAATGGCTGCATTGTTCTGTCACGGCCCTGGCAGAGGGGAATAGGGTATGAGCCCGGTGTGCGGTGATAAACAAGCTGAGTCACGTAGATAAAGTAAAAAGGGGGTTTATTGTCAATATACAACAATATGGGCAATGCAGGAATGGAGATGTCTGGGGAGGCAATGCAGGGAGGAACCAGATACAGGGAGACACTGAGGGAAAACACAGCAGGAGACTTACATACAACACGAGACAGGAAACAGAGGGCTCTGGAGGTTTGGAAGCAGAGGGCACAGGATGCTTGGTAGCAGTGGGCACTGGATGCTTGGTAGCAGTGGGCACTGGATGCTTGGTAGCAGTGGGCACTGGATGCTTGTAGCAGTGGCACTGGATGCTTGTCAGCAGGCACTGGATGCTCGTAGCAGCGGGCACTGGATGCTCGGTAGCAGTGGGCACTGGATGCTCGGTAGCAGTGGGCACTGGATGCTCAGTAGCAGTGGGCACTGGATGCTCAGTAGCAGTGGGCAGGATGCTCAGTAGCAGTGGGCACTGGATGCTCAGTAGCAGTGGGCACTGGATGCTCAGTAGCAGCAGGCACTGGATACTCGGTAGCAGCGGGCACTGGATGCTTGGCAGCAGCGGGCACTTGATGCTTGGCAGCAGCGGGCACTTGATGCTTGGCAGCAGCGGGCACTTGATGCTTGGCAGCAGCGGGCACTGGATGTTCGGTAGCAGTAGGCAGTATACGTGGGTCATATAGTCCATGCAATAGGTCGAGGCAGGCGGCTGGCAAACGTGGTCAATATTCAAGGCAAGAAGTCGGTACACGGGTAGTCAATAATATCAGAGGATGGGAACAGGTCTAGAAGGAAGGCTACCAGGGAATAAGTGAGACAATGCAGCCCTGGATCATGGGTGCTCCACCCTTATAAAGGGAATGACAGGTCTATTAGTGGTAGCACCTGAAGTTCACACAGCCTGAGGGAAAGTGCAAGGTGGCGTAGCCAGAAAGATGTTGTATTGATCCATTCAGGAGGGTGCAGTACCACCTTTGGCCTTCTTGCCACGGCGGCGACGGCGTGAACCGTGACAATTAAGGTGCGGTCAATCCCTTAGTGCTGGACTCAAACAAAGACCAGAGGAAAATAACCGACCACGCCTCTCTTGGGAAAATGTACAACTTTGAGCCCATCACCTTGATACACTAATTTTTTATATATATATCATACATCAATTTATAATCCATTTACAGTAAATAAAGCTCCCATAATTACTTTCTTCTGTTCCACTACTGTACGCACGCCGAAGCACTCAAACCGCGCCCAATTCCACAACAGTTACAGTTTTATAAAGCACTAAAAGCTCCAGAATTCAACTGCTACTACAGTCTTTCAAGGCATTAGACACATGTCATTTGTATATACTGTTCAATTATCCCAAATAGATACTCACAGAACAACAAAAATAACTACATATTCCATTATCCAACTTGCACTGCTAAAAGACTACTAGCATTCAAAGAAAAAAATCCTTATACAAACACATAATAACATTATACATTACAAATAAAGAGTTTTTTTAAATTAAATAAAAAAAGAACAAAGAGAGAAAAAAATGAATGTATGAGAAAGAGAAAAAAAGTTAGCAGGCGCTTTTGAAAGTCACTGTCTCCATTTCCTGTGCCTTTTTTTTTTTTTTTTTTTTTACACGAGGCAAGGCAGTAAAGACACAGAAACAAAGAAACCTGGTTTACGAAAAGCAGTCCCTATACATAAATTACATATAAAAAACATAATATCAAAACTACGAAATAGAAAACATCAAAGATAAACACATACATTAATAGTTAGTAAAGACAAACATTTAAATAAACAGACGCAATCAATGGCCAGAAACAAAATATAAAATAAAACAAAAACAAACACGCAATCTGAAAGAAAAAACAGTTAGCAAATCCTTTAGAATCAGCGCGCAAACACATGCAGCAAAAAAAATAAAGAAAAAAAAATGGCAGCAGCGCGCAAGAAAATAAAAATAAAAAATTAAGAGGAAAAAAAACCTGTCTCTCAATGGGAGATTAAATCAGTTGATATACAAGAAGAAAATCTAATCATTTAAAATAAAATTCTCACAATTACAAGATATGGATGACCCAGAAACACCAGAATTGAACTACAAGATAGACACAGAACGGAGACAAAACAACTAGAAACATCTCGTTTCTTTTTTATGAGTTCAATTTCCAGCAAATACAAATACTCAACACACCGGGCGAGTTCAAACACACGTGAGGTCCTCAAACGATTTTCCTTTACTACAATACATAAAATGACAAAAACAAATCAAGAGTCCAACCTTGCACCAAAAAAAAAAAAAAAAATTTAAAAAAAAATCAACAAGCTCTGAACCATAGCTTTAACTTCAAGGAAACCAAGCCTGGAGGCAAGTTCGTAAAATCTGAACAAGCAAATGTAAGAATACATTCAAATGTAAAGATACACTTAACCCCTTAGTGACCGGGCGGTTTTACACGAATCCGTCCGTTCGTGACCGCTGCTGTTTTTACGTTTCTGCGCTCTTAGTGTTTACGTCAAATTTTCCTCTTACTCGTTTATGTAACCCACACATATTTTACACTGTTTTTCTCGTCACTAAATGGACTTTATAAAGATACCATTTTTTTCATCATTTCATATAATTTACTGTAAAAAATATTGTGAAATATGACACAAAAATTGAAAAAACACCACTTTTTCGAACTTTGACCCCCAAAATTTCTTATGTATCAACAACCGTCAAAATTTTTTTATTCTTTAGTAGTTTCTAAATTTAGTTCTGAGTTTAGCAATACCCAATGTTTACATATTCCTCGCTTTTTTCCTTATTTTATGCAACAATAAGTGCAAGTAGCACTTTGCCATTTCCAAAGAGTTTATTTTCAAAACTAGTGATAGTGACATTGTAACACTGATATCTGTCACTAATTCCTGAATAACCCTCCACATATACATATTTTTTTAAAGTACACAAATCAAGGTATTAAACTTGGGGTATTTTGACTCTTTCCATGCAAACCATTTTACCACAAATCTATGCCAAAGTTTGAGAAAAAAAAAAAATTTGGTGATTTTTTTTTTTTGAACGCAATTTAAGAATACATGTACTGTGAACTTTAAGGTTTACTGCCAAAAAGCACCCCAAAATATGTTCAGCAACATCTTCTGAGTAAATTGATACCACCCAAGTATAGGTATGTCGGGTCATTTGGGCTAAAAGGCCTTATTTGGGGGGTGCGCATTTCAGTTTTCCAACTTGGAATTTTCACATTTCGTCATCATGCACCCATGTCCTATTTGGGACATTTTTGAAGCCGGCCAAAGTAATTTACCCCCATCAAACCATATATTTTTAGAAAGGGCACACTCTAGGGTGCTTCAAAGAGTTCTATTTTAACACTTTCCATGCACTAGCTCTATGTCAAACTTTCAGGTAGTCACTTTTTGTGTTATTTTTTTACACACATTGTACTTTAGGCATGAATTGTCAAATCCAGTTATGGGTTACTGCCAAAAAACACCCCAAAATATGTACAGCAACATCTTCTGAGTAAATTGATACCACCCATGTATAGGTATGTCGGGTCATTTGGGGGCTAATAGGCCTTATTTGGGGGGTGCGCATTTCAGTTTTCCAACTTGGAATTTTCACATTTCGTCATCATGCACCCATGTCCTATTTGGGACATTTTTGAAGCCGGCCAAAGTAATTTACCCCCATCAAACCATATATTTTTAGAAAGGGCACACCCTAGGGTGCTTCAAAGAGTTGTATTTTAACACTTTCCATGCACTAGCTCTATGTCAAACTTTCAGGTAGTCACTTTTTGTGTTATTTTTTCACACACATTGTACTTTAGGCATGAATTGTCAAATCCAGTTATGGGTTACTGCCAAAAAACACCCCAAAATATGTTCAGCAACATCTTCTGAGTAAATTGATACCACCCATGTATAGGTATGTCGGGTCATTTGGGGGCTAATAGGCCTTATTTGGGGGGTGCGCATTTCAGTTTTCCAACTTGGAATTTTCACATTTCGTCATCATGCACCCATGTCCTATTTGGGACATTTTTGAAGCCGGCCAAAGTAATTTACCCCCATCAAACCACATATATTTTTAGAAAGGGCACACCCTAGGGTGCTTCAAAGAGTTGTATTTTAACTCTTTCCATGCACTAGCTCTATGTCAAACTTTCAGGTAGTCACTTTTTGTGTTATTTTTTTAACACACATTGTACTTTAGGCATGAATTGTCAAATCCAGTTATGGGTTACTGCCAAAAAACACCCCAAAATATGTTCAGCAACATCTTCTGAGTAAATTGATACCACCCATGTATAGGTATGTCGGGTCATTTGGGGGCTAATAGGCCTTATTTGGGGGGTGCGCATTTCAGTTTTCCAACTTGGAATTTTCACATTTCGTCATCATGCACCCATGTCCTATTTGGGACATTTTTGAAGCCGGCCAAAGTAATTTACCCCCATCAAACCATATATTTTTAGAAGGGCACACCCTAGGGTGCTTCAAAGAGTTGTATTTTAACACTTTCCATGCACTAGCTCTATGTCAAACTTTCAGGTAGTCACTTTTTGTGTTATTTTTTCACACACATTGTACTTTAGGCATGAATTGTCAAATCCAGTTATGGGTTACTGCCAAAAAACACCCCAAAATATGTTCAGCAACATCTTCTGAGTAAATTGATACCACCCATGTATAGGTATGTCGGGTCATTTGGGGGCTAATAGGCCTTATTTGGGGGGTGCGCATTTCAGTTTTCCAACTTGGAATTTTCACATTTCGTCATCATGCACCCATGTCCTATTTGGGACATTTTTGAAGCCGGCCAAAGTAATTTACCCCCATCAAACCATATATTTTTAGAAAGGGCACACCCTAGGGTGCTTCAAAGAGTTGTATTTTAACACTTTCCATGCACTAGCTCTATGTCAAACTTTCAGGTAGTCACTTTTTGTGTTATTTTTTCACACACATTGTACTTTAGGCATGAATTGTCAAATCCAGTTATGGGTTACTGCCAAAAAACACCCCAAAATATGTTCAGCAACATCTTCTGAGTAAATTGATACCACCCATATATAGATTTGTTCTGTTGTTTTTGGGGTGCTACGCCAATCTTTGACATGTGCTTGTCAATTTTCTAATTTGACATACAGTATCTTCTTTGCTTATCTTCTTTTTAGGGGCCTTTTCATACCCCAGTTTTATGAACGTGCATATATTTGGTAAGCTAACACCCCAAAGTATTGTAAATGGAGTGTTTTTATGCTATGGATGCATCCGTTTGCTCCAAACAAATTGGATACAGTTTGGTGGTCATTTTTCATTTTCACACCCACATCAGTTTTGGACTGTGATTTAGGAGACACTGTTGTTTGTTACTGCATGAAAACTCTCCAGGTTGTTTTCTGCAAGGTCTCCTGAGTACACCCATGCCCCCCATGCATAGGTTTGCCAGGATTTTGGGAAGGTTCAAATACAATTTTTATGACTTTGTCATTGGAGTTGAAATTGAGATTATTTCTTCAGCTAGGCCTATCTTTGGTTTTGGGTCTACCGCATACCCCAGTTTGAATTATTGCCAGAAAATTGTTTATATTTGTAATGTTGACACCCCAAGGTATTGCATATGGAGTGCTTTGATGCCATGGATGCAACGGTTTTAGCCCAAAACATTTGAGAAGGTGTGTGGTGTAATTTTTCAATTTTCAGATTTTTACGCCCACAGTAGTTTTGGACTGTGATTTAGGAGACACTGTTGTTTGTTACTGCATGAAAACTCTCCAGGTTGTTTTCTGCAAGATCTCCTGAGTACACCCATGCCCCCCATGCATAGGTTTGCCAGGATTTTGGAAGGTTCAAATACAATTTTTATGACTTTGTCATTGGAGTTGAAATTGAGATTATTTCTTCAGCTAGGCCTATCTTTGGTTTTGGGTCTACCGCATACCCCAGTTTGAATTATTGCCAGAAAATTGTTTATATTTGTTATGTTGACACCCCAAGGTATTGCATATGGAGTGCTTTGATGCCATGGATGCAACGGTTTTAGCCCAAAACATTTGAGAAGGTGTGTGGTGTAATTTTTCAATTTTCAGATTTTTACGCCCACAGTAGTTTTGGACTGTGATTTAGGAGACACTGTTGTTTGTTACTGCATGAAAACTCTCCAGGTTGTTTTCTGCAAGATCTCCTGAGTACACCCATGCCCCCCATGCATAGGTTTGCCAGGATTTTGGGAAGGTTCAAATACAATTTTTATGACTTTGTCATTGGAGTTGAAATTGAGATTATTTCTTCAGCTAGGCCTATCTTTGGTTTTGGTCTACCGCATACCCCAGTTTGAATTATTGCCAGAAAATTGTTTATATTTGTTATGTTGGCACCCCAAGGTATTGCATATGGAGTGCTTTGATGCCATGGATGCAACGGTTTTAGCCCAAAACATTTGAGAAGGTGTGTGGTGTAATTTTTCAATTTTCAGATTTTTACGCCCACAGTAGTTTTGGACTGTGATTTAGGAGACACTGTTGTTTGTTACTGCATGAAAACTCTCCAGGTTGTTTTCTGCAAGATCTCCTGAGTACACCCATGCCCCCCATGCATAGGTTTGCCAGGATTTTGGGAAGGTTCAAATACAATTTTTATGACTTTGTCATTGGAGTTGAAATTGAGATTATTTCTTCAGCTAGGCCTATCTTTGGTTTTGGGTCTACCGCATACCCCAGTTTGAATTATTGCCAGAAAATTGTTTATATTTGTTATGTTGACACCCCAAGGTATTGCATATGGAGTGCTTTGATGCCATGGATGCAACGGTTTTAGCCCAAAACATTTGAGAAGGTGTGTGGTGTAATTTTTCAATTTTCAGATTTTTACGCCCACAGTAGTTTTGGACTGTGATTTAGGAGACACTGTTGTTTGTTACTGCATGAAAACTCTCCAGGTTGTTTTCTGCAAGATCTCCTGAGTACACCCATGCCCCCCATGCATAGGTTTGCCAGGATTTTGGGAAGGTTCAAATACAATTTTTATGACTTTGTCATTGGAGTTGAAATTGAGATTATTTCTTCAGCTAGGCCTATCTTTGGTTTTGGGTCTACCGCATACCCCAGTTTGAATTATTGCCAGAAAATTGTTTATATTTGTTATGTTGACACCCCAAGGTATTGCATATGGAGTGCTTTGATGCCATGGATGCAACGGTTTTAGCCCAAAACATTTGAGAAGGTGTGTGGTGTAATTTTTCAATTTTCAGATTTTTACGCCCACAGTAGTTTTGGACTGTGATTTAGGAGACACTGTTGTTTGTTACTGCATGAAAACTCTCCAGGTTGTTTTCTGCAAGATCTCCTGAGTACACCCATGCCCCCCATGCATAGGTGTGCAAAGATTTTGGCAAAATACAGCACCAATTGTAGAACATAAAAATGTACGAATAAAATGTAAAAGTCTGGTGCCTGTCAAACTGGGGATGCTCTCTAGGGGGGCACAGGCTGTTGTCACTGAAGTGCATGAAACGCAAAATGTTTTCATACCTTCTACGTGACATTGATTGGGGGTAAATGGGGGTAGAGCAGATGGGGCTACTGCTCCAGTAGGAGCGAATTGAGGGCTTCTTTATGATGCCCTCAGCATAGTAAGTGCCCAGAATTTCAGAAATTCTGGCACATCTAGCGGGGTCCATTGCTGCCTTGCCAAGTAGGAGTCTGGCTTCGCAGCACAATGCTGATGGGCATACAGATTTGATTGGGCCACGATGTGGCCCAACAAATCATCCCCCATAAACACCTGCAAAAACTGTGTGGCGGTAAATCCTGCAACATCAATATTGATGCCAGGATTTGCCGTGAAAGGAGGGATATCTGGCCTCTGGCGATGAGGCACTACCCACTCCTCAGCTGGAGCTGTGCGTCTCCTGCTGGCAGGTGGTGACCCAGGATCTGCATCAGAAACATCACTAGATACATCAGCCAGCGTAGATAATGTATCTAGCGACGTCTCTGAGCAGTTAGCGGGGTCGAAATGAGGGTCTGAGTCTGACGCAGATGCCTCAGATTCTGACGCCAGGATGGCATATGCCTCCTCGGCGCTGTACACCCTCTCAGACATTATATATAATAGATTATAAAATTTTATAATTATTATATATATATAAGCGGATTGTTGGTTCTTAGAAGAACCGTTGGGTTTCACAAGAAAATACAAATAAACACCTAAATCTCTCTAAATCCCTCTAAACCTGCCTCAATTCTTCTAAATCTCCCTAAAATCTCTCTAAATCTGCCTCAATTTTTCTAATCTCACTAAGTCTCACTAAAATCTCTAACCTGTCAAATCTGATCTCTCTCTCTCGCTCACCAAAACACAAGTGAGGAGAGGGAGGGAGAATCACAGAGGTCAGAGCCAATATTTACAAAATATTGACCTGACCTGACAAATTAGAAATTTTATTTTGATTTTTTCTAACTTCTGATTGGATGTTGCTAGCCTGCCTCTCTGAGGCAGGCTAGGAACATCCCACTCAGCCCCAAGATGACCCTGCCCTTAGAACCCTAACCCTAGCCCTAACCCTAACCCTAACCCTAACCCTACCCCTAACCCTAACCCTACCCCTACCCCTAACCCTACCCCTAACCCTAACCCTAACCCTACCCCTAACCCTAACCCTAACCCTAACCCTACCCCTAACCCTACCCCTAACCCTAACCCTAACCCTACCCCTAACCCTACCCCTAACCCTAACCCTACCCCTAACCCTAACCCTAACCCTACCCCTAACCCTAACCCTAACCCTAACCGTCAGTTTATTTTATTTATTTTTATTTTACTTTTTATTTTACTTTTTTTTTCACTTTTTTTTACACTTTTTTTTACTCTGCTGGGTGCCTTGATCCCTCGAGGCACCCAGCAGAGCACCTGATCACTGATGTGATCGTTTTTGTACTGAGTGCCACGATACCTCGTGGCACTCAGTACTTCCTGCCGCTACCGGAAGTGATCGCTCGGGGGGAGCGATCACGGACGGACCGGCGGCAGGTAAGCATATTGCAAGGATGCCTCGATGTTGAGGCATCCTTGTAATATACTCAGAGCAGCTGGAAGCGATCTGATCGCTTCCAGCGCTCTCTAGAAGTGCCGGGCACCTCTCCGGTGAAACCGGATGTTGATCGCTCCCGGGGAGCGATCACATGGTGCCCCGGCACTTCTAAACGCCATTGCACGGCTGCCTGGACTCCCAGGCAGCCTGCAATGGCGTTTGAGCTGCTGGAAGCGATCCGATCGCTTCCAGCGCTCAAAAAACGGCAGGACGTACCATGTACGTCAGCGGGTCTAAGAGAGACCCGCTGCAATGACGTACATGGTACGTCCTCGGTCCTTAAGGGGTTAAATATAAAAATACATCTGAATGGCAAATCCCACTTCAGACAACAACTGAAAAATTCTATTATTCATTATAATTACCATAAACCTTTTCCAAGTTTCTTCTTATATATCAAAACCAAAGTAAGAGCTGCGCTACGCCATGGCGGAGACCCCCAAAAAGAATCAATCACAAAACTGTATTGGTCTTTCTCAGAAGTCTGGCTTTCCTCGTTAAGCCAGATCTATTTATTAAAATACACAGAATTTATAGCCAATCAGTGTACAGATACATTACAACATCAAAGTTTAGCCCCTCAGTTAAAGTACTACCATAAATGGTTCACGAGACCCTTTTCCCATCTTCCCGCTTCTGCGCACATTTTCCTGCACTGAACATAACAGGAAATCGGCCACAGCTCATATCCTATAGAAGGAAGAACGATCTATTCAGTATTGACACTAACAAAAATGGAGGGGGGGAATTTCACAGCCCATTTATAAGAACCGGCTTTTTAAGACTAAATATTTATTATATTTACAGGAAATTAAAATCTAACATTTACAATACTTTGGGGTGTTAGCTTACCAAATATATGCACGTTCATAAAATTGGGGTATGTAAAAAGGCCCCTAAAAAGAAGATAAGCAAAGAAGATACTGTATGTCAAATTAGAAAATTGACAAGCACATGTCAAAAGATTGGCGTAGCACCCCAAAAACAACAGAACAAATCTATAAATGGGTGGTATCACTTTACTCAGAAGATGTTGCTGAACATATTTTGGGGTGTTTTTTGGCAGTAACCCATAACTGGATTTGACAATTCATGCCTAAAGTACAATGTGTGTGAAAAAATAACACAAAAAGTGACTACCTGAAAGTTTGACATAGAGCTAGTGCATGGAAAGTGTTAAAATACAACTCTTTGAAGTACCCTAGGGTGTGCCCTTTCTAAAAATATATGGTTTGATGGGGGTAAATTACTTTGGCCGGCTTCAAAAATGTCCCAAATAGGACATGGGTGCATGATGACGAAATGTGAAAATTCCAAGTTGGAAAACTGAAATGCGCACCCCCCAAATAAGGCCTATTAGTATTTAAGACCGAGTACGAGTACCGATACTTTTTAAAAGTACTCACCGATACCGAGTACCGATACTTTTATTTAATGTCATGTGACGCTTTCCAATAGGAACAGACCTCATATAAAAATTTATATGAGATTGACCGCAGCTCACATGGATTTGCCCCAGGTCTCATGGATTTGCCCCCAGGTCTCATGGATTTGCCCCCAGGTCTCATGGATTTGCCCCCAGCTCACATGGATTTGCCCCCAGCTCTGATGGATATGCCCCAGCTCTGATGGATATGTCCCCCGGGTCTCATGGATTTGCCCCCAGGTCTCATGGATTTACCCCCAGGTCTCATGGATTGGCCCCCAGGTCTCATGGATTTACCCCCAGGTCTCATGGATTTGCCCCCAGGTCTCATGGATTTGCCCCCAGGTCTCATGGATTTGCCCGCAGCTCTCATGGATTTGCCCGCAGCTCTCATCGATTTGCCCCCAGGTCTCATGGATTTGCCCCCAGCTCACATGGATTTGCCCCCAGCTCTGATGGATATGCCCCAGCTCTGATGGATATGTCCCCCGGGTCTCATGGATTTGCCCCCAGGTCTCATGGATTTACCCCCAGGTCTCATGGATTGGCCCCCAGGTCTCATGGATTTACCCCCAGGTCTCATGGATTTGCCCCCAGGTCTCATGGATTTACCCCCAGGTCTCATGGATTTGCCCCCAGGTCTCATGGATTTGCCCCCAGGTCTCATGGATTTGCCCGCAGCTCTCATGGATTTGCCCGCAGCTCTCATCGATTTGCCCCCAGGTCTCATGGATTTGCCCCCAGCTCGAACGCTGGGGAAGCTGGCCGTGTGCATGTAAAGCCCGCGGCCAGCGTTCCCCTCCGGTGCGCCGCGATACTCACGCATCCTGAAGGTCCGGTCGCTGGGCAGTGATGCGATCACGTGGCCGCCGGGCGCATCTGTGACGCGGCCTCCAGCCGAGAGGCCGCGTCACAGGAGCGCCCAGTGGCCGCGGGAACGCATCACTGCCCAGCAACCGGACCTTCAGGATGGGTGAGTATCGCGGCGCGCCGGAGGGGAACGCTGGCCACGTGCTTTTCATGCACGTGGCCAGCTTCCCCAGCCCCGCGGATACCGGCAAGCCGGCCCAGCGCCGGCTTCCGGTATTGGCGGGATGTATCGGGCCGTTTGCACGAGTAACAAGTACTCGTGCAAACGGCAATATCGGCCCCGATACCGATACTAGTATCGGTATCGGTGCATCCCTACCTATTAGCCCCCAAATGACCCGACATACCTATACATGGGTGATATCAATTTACTCAGAAGATGTTGCTGAACATATTTTGGGGTGTTTTTTGGCAGTAACCCATAACTGGATTTGACAATTCATGCCTAAAGTACAATGCGTGTGAAAAAATAACACAAAAAGTGACTACCTGAAAGTTTGACATAGAGCTAGTGCATGGAAAGTGTTAAAATACAACTCTTTGAAGTACCCTAGGGTGTGCCCTTTCTAAAAATATATGGTTTGATGGGGGTAAATTACTATGGCCGGCTTCAAAAATGTCCCAAATAGGACATGGGTGCATGATGACGAAATGTGAAAATTCCAAGTTGGAAAACTGAAATGCGCACCCCCCAAATAAGGCCTATTAGCCCCCAAATCACCCGACATACCTATACATGGGTGGTATCAATTTACTCAGAAGATGTTGCTGAACATATTTTGGGGTGCTTTTTGGCAGTAAACCTTAAAGTTCACAGTACATGTATTCTTAAATTGCGGTCAAAAAAAATAAATCACCAAAACTTTTTTTTTTCTCAAACTTTGGCATAGATTTGTGGTAAAATGGTTTGCATGGAAAGAGTCAAAATACCCCAAGTTTAATACCTTGATTTGTGTACTTTAAAAAAATATGTATATGTGGAGGGTTATTCAGGAATTAGTGACAGATATCAGTGTTACAATGTCACTATCACTAGTTTTGAAAATAAACTCTTTGGAAATGGCAAAGTGCTACTTGCACTTATTGTTGCATAAAATAAGGAAAAAAGCGAGGAATATGTAAACATTGGGTATTGCTAAACTCAGAACTAAATTTAGAAACTACTAAGGAATTAAATTTTTTTGACGGTTGTTGATACATAAGAAATTTTGGGGGTCAAAGTTCGAAAAAGGTGGTGTTTTTTCAATTTTTTTGCCATATTTCACAATGTTTTTTATAGTAAATTTTATGAAATGATGAAAAAAATTGTATTTTTATAAAGTCCATTTAATGACGAGAAAAACAGTGTAAAATATGTGTGGGTTGGATAAACAAGTAAGAGGAAAATTTGTCCTAAACACTAACAGCGCAGAAACGTAAAAACAGCAGCGGTTACTAAAGGACCGATTTGTGTAAAACCGCCCGGTCACTAAGGGGTTAAAATAATCCAACACAAACATTATATGTTTTCATGTTTTTATTGAACAGAACATGTAAACATTCACAGTGCAGGGTGGAAAAAGTAAGTGAACCTTTGGACTTAATAACTGGTTGACCCTCCTTTGGCAGCAATAACCTCAACCAAACGTTTCCTATAGTTGCAGATCAGACCTGCACAACGATCTGGAGTAATTTTGGAACACTCCTCTTCACAAAACTGTTTCAGTGTAGCAATATTCTTGGGATGTCTGGTGTGAATCGCTCTCTTAAGGTCATGCCACAGCATTTCAATTGGGTTGAGGTCATGACTCTGACTGGGCCACTCCAGAAGGCGTATTTTGTTTTGTTGAAGCCATTCTTTTGTTGAATTACTTGTATGCTTTGGGTCATTGTCCTGTTGCATCACCCATCCTCTGCGGCGCTCCACTTGGCGGATAGATGGTCTTACGTTTTCCTGCAAAATGTCTTGATAAACTTTGGAATTCATTTTTCCATCAAAGACAACAATCCGTCCAGGCCCTGAGGCAGCAAAGCAGCCCCAAACCATGATGCTTCCTCCGCCATGTTTTACAGTGGGGATGAGGTTTTGATGTTGGTGTGCTGTGCCTTTTTTTCTCCACACAGTGTTGTGTGTTTTTCCAAACAACTCAATTTTGGTTTCATCTGTCCACAGAATATTTTGCCAGTAGTGCTGTGGAACATCCAGGTGCTCTTTTGCAAACTTCAAACGTGCTGCAATATTCTTTTTGGACAGCAATGGCTTTGTCCGTGGTGTCCTCCCATGTACTCCATTCTTGTTTAATGTTTTCCTTATTGTAGATGTGTCAACAAAAATGTTAGCATGTGCCAGAGATTTCTGTAAGTCTTTAGCTGACACTCTAGGATTCTTCTTTACCTCATTAAGAATTATGCGCTGTGCTCTTGCAGTCATCTTTATAGGACGACCATGCCTAGGGAGAGTAGCAACAGTGCTGAACTTTCTCCATTTGTAGACAGTCTGTCTTACCGTGGACACATGAACATCAAAAATTTTGGAGATATTTTTGTAACCCTTTCCAGCTTCATGCAAGTCAACAATTCTTGATCGTAGGTGTTCTGAGAACTCTTTTCTGCGAGGCATGGTTCACATCAGGCAGTGCTTCTTGAAACCAGTAAACGCAAAACTGGTGTGTGTTTTTAAAGGGCAGGACAGCTTTCAGCAACACATCCAATAATATCACACTGATTGGACTCAAGGTTGGCTCACTCCTGGCTCCAATTAGCTCTTGGAGAAGTCATTAGGCTAGGGGTTCACATATTTTTTCCACCCTGCACTGTGAATGTTTACATGTTATGCTCAATAAACACATGAAAACATATAATGTTTGTGTTGTATTATTTTAAGCAGATTGTGTTTTTCAAATTGTTGTCACTTAGATGAAGATCAGAGCACATTTTATGACCAATTCATGCAAAACTCCACGTAATCCCAAAGGCATCACATACCTTTTCTTGCCACTGTACGCTCCCACTATACCGGACAGTGGGTTTTGGGAGAGTTTTCAAAGAGCAATCGATAGTAGCACAAGCGGCAAAATTCTTCTCTGCGGGGATTTAAACGCTGTCCCTTGCCCAGCGGTAGATAAAAGAAAACTCAAAATAAAGAAGAGGGTAAAGCGCCCACCGGAAACGAATGTCGAAACCACTCGCTGGATGTTGTATATGGAGGTTTCTCTATGTACCTGAACAACAATCTGGAAAAATTTAAACAACACAGCGCTTATGGGACCTAGGTCCGTAAGAAAGTGGAGTAGACACACTATACGTCCATAAACACAATTGTCCTTTTCTTCAAGCAATATGCTTCTTTGAAATATGAGTAGTGGGATATGTGCTGCAGGAGAAAACACAGGAAAAGACTAAAAATTGCGCAGTACATCAATACTGAATGAAGATAAACTTGGTTGATATCCAACTCACATTTTTGGAGAGCCTATACCCGGCTCTTAGGAAAATGGCAAGTAGGGACTTGTATAAGGTGCCCAGATACCCTTCGGTCCACTCCTCCGGTGTCGCCAAAAAATGGTGCTGCAACATAGATTGACAAGACCAGAGAAGAGTACCTCTTGGTGCGGTTAATCACAAAAAAACTTGGCAAGTGAAATAAGGCAAAATTCAAACTCACAGACAATGAGCCTCTATTGGCTCCGTCACAATTTGCGCAGGGAATATACAGGAGTTCCCCAAACCTTCTTTTCTCAGGATCAAAAAAAGGCAAGCAGCAATCAAGTTAAAAACATTTATTCGTTTACAACAGATAATATATCTACCAGGACGCGTTTCACTCCTATATTACCTAGTCTTATCCATACAGATCAGGTGGGGTTTGTGAAAAGTAGACAGGCTTTTGATAATACCCAAAGAGCAGCCGATGCCCTGTGGCAGGGCCGGCTCGACATTGGTGCAGAGTGGAGCAGCGGCGCCAGGGGGCAGAAATTCGGGGGCGGCAAATTTCAGCCCCTGGCACCGCTACTGTGCTCTGCACTATTTTCTTTTTGCGGCGGCGGCAGATCGTGCGGCCACCGCTTTCGTTCCTTCAACGAGCGGCAGCCGCATGAGTATCTGCCGTTCGCCTGAGATCCATCCGCCAGCCTGCCGCGATCGAGATCACGTGATCTCGCGAGATCGCGGCAGGCTGGAAGGTGGATCCCAGGCGAGCGGCAGATACTCACGAGGCTGCCGCTCGTTGAAGGAAGGAATGCGGCGGCCGCAGGATCTGCCCGTCGGAGGGGCCTGGGCCGGCAGAGGTGAGCCTGGGGGAAATCCATCCATGATGAGGGCAAATATATCAATGTGTGAGCCTGGGGGCAAATATATCAATGTGTGAGCCTGGGGCAAATATATCAATGTGTGAGCCTGGGGGCAAATATATCCATGAGTGAGCCTGGGGGCAAATATATCCATGTGTGAGCCTGGGGGCAAATATATCCATGACTGAGCCGGGGGGCAAATATATCCATGACTGAGCCTGGGGGCAAATATATCCATGTGTGAGTCTGGGGGCAAATATATCCATGTGTGAGCCTGGGGGCAAATATATCCATGTGTGAGCCTGGGGGCAAATATATCCATGTGTGAGCCTGGGGGCAAATATATCCATGAGTGAGCCTGGGGGCAAATATATCCATGAGTGAGCCTGGGGGCAAATATATCCATGTGTGAGCCTAGGGGCAAATATATCCATGTGTGAGCTTGGGGGCAAATATATCCATGACTGAGCCTGGGGGCAAATATATCCATGCGTGAGTCTGGGAGCGAATCTATCCATGTGTGAGTCTGGGGGCAAATATATCCATGTGTGAGCCTGGGGGGCAAATATATCCATGAGTGAGCCTGGGGGCAAATATATCCATGAGTGAGCCTGGGGAAAATATATCCATGTATGAGCCTGGGGGCAAATATATCCATGTGTGAGCCTGGGGGCAAATATATCCATGAGTGAGCCTGGAGCAAATATATACATGTGTGAGCCTGGCGGCAAATATATCCATGAGTGAGCCTGGGGCAAATATATACATGTGTGAGCCTGGGGGCAAATATATCCAGTAGTGAGCCTGGGGGCAAATATTTCCATGTGTGAGTCTGGGGCAAATATAT
Organism: Leptobrachium leishanense; assembly: GCA_009667805.1. NCBI lineage: Eukaryota > Metazoa > Chordata > Amphibia > Anura > Megophryidae > Leptobrachium > Leptobrachium leishanense. Next base: position 252,031,790 of record CM019065.1, read on the forward strand.
CCATGTGTGAGCCTGGGGGGCAAATATTTCCATGTGTGAGCCTGGGGGCAAATCTATCCATGTGTGAGCTGGGGCAATATACCCATGTGTGGGCACTGCTGGTTATGTGATGCTGGGCACTGCTGGGTATGTAATGCTGGGCACTGCTGGGTATGTGAAGCTGGGCACTGCTGGGTATGTGACACTGGGCACTGCTGGGTATGTGACGCTTGGCACTGCTGGGTATGTGATGCTGGGCACTGCTGGGTATGTGACGATGGGCTCTGCTGGGTATGTAATGCTGGGCACTGCTGGGTATGTGAAGCTGGGCACTGGTGGGTATGTGACACTGGGCACTGCTGGGTATGTGACGCTTGGCACTGCTGGGTATGTGATGCTGGGCACTGCTGGGTATGTTACGCTTGGCACTGCTGGGTATGTGATGCTGGGCACTGCTGGGTATGTTACGCCAGGCTCTGCTGGGCATGTGAAGCTGGGCACTGCTGGGTATGTGACGCTGGGCACTGCTGGGTATGTGACGCTGGGCTCAGTTATATACACCTCACATTACTCTATCACAGAGTTCCACAGCAAGAAATTTCGAATGTACGGTGTGTATGAGTGTTTGAATTTTATTGCTGTGGCGCACTGTGATATGCTCATACACGCTGCGTATTTTTTTTTGGGGGGGGCAGAATTTCATCCTTTGCTCCAGGCAGCACAATGTCTTGGGCCGGCCCTGCCCTGTGGTATATGGAGAACTCAGGAATACCTTCCGTGATCCTTTCATTAGACGCCGAGAAGTCTTTTGATAGCATTGAGTGGCCTTTTTTGTTTTCTATGCTGTCAGCTCAGGGATTTCTGCCGTTATTCCGTGCAGCTGTGGGGGCTTTGTATCACTGCCCACGAGCTGACATGTTTGTCCCAGGAACTCGGCCTTCAACCTTTCCTATAAATAATGGTACCCGCCAAGGATGTCCCCTATCTCCGCTTTTATTTGTTTTAACCCTGGAACCTTTTTTACGTTATCTAAGAAGTTCGCCTGTAGTGACCGGTATTTCCCTAAGGGAAGACTCCTATATTGTCTCTGCATATGCAGATGACCTCCTCCTGACCTTGACTTCCCCAGAAACATCCTTGATGGGGTGAGCTGATTATTAGGATATGCTAAAGTCTCTGGATTTCAGGTGAATATGGATAAGTCTATGATGCTATTATTTCATATGACAGAGGCGGAGACTCGACTCCTTACTGAGCAGTATGGTTTTAAATCTGTCCGTTCATCTATGCCCTATTTGGGTATTCAGATACCCCTCTCTTATGCAAAAATGCAAAACGTTAATTATGGGAAATTATTTGCACAACTCCAACAGGACTGTGTATCTCATGGTTGGGGCGTGTTCATAGCATCAAAATGAATTTATTACCAAGGCTTTTATATTTGTTTCAAGCACTTTCAATTCCTATCGATCAGAGAGATCTAGGTTTTCTACAATCTAAGATAGATGCTATTGTATGGCACAATGGGAGGGTGGCCAGAACAATATTATATTGGTCAAGATGCTCTGGAGGGTTGGGTCTCCCTAATTTAACAATGTATTATCAAGCGGCACAACTGGCACATGTGGTTGTGCTGCACGCCCCTTCAGGTAGGCATCGATGGGTAGATTTTGAGTCGGCCTTGGTTTGGCCCGAGACACCTAAGTACTGTCTGTGGCTCCCAAAGATCTATCGCCCCCCTTTGCTAGTCCAATGTCCATCAATGATTAACAGGCACCCACATTGTAACGTTACCTTGGTCTTTTTCTGTTTTTTTATTTATTTTTGTTTTTCTCCACCATTTGCTTTGCTAATTAGCATGTGAATCTCCTGCCCTATTGACACAGCCCAACCAGCTTCAGGTGTTTACCTTCTAACTGCCTGAATGCAATCAGTCTGCCCTATATAACAGCTAAGAGTGGCTCTAGTGAGCCTTGGCTCTTGTGACATCCCCAAGTGGCATCCTAAGTGGACGTTCAGAGTTGATTCCTGGAGTTAAGTGGCATCCTAAGTGGACATTCAGAGTTGATTCCTGGAGTTAAGTGGCATCCTAAGTGGACGTTCAGAGTTGATTCCTGGAGTTAAGTGGCATCCTAAGTGGACGTTCAGAGTTGATTCCTGGAGTTGCGGGACTGGAGGAAGGAACTGCAAGGCCCACTTTTTACTCCGGGTAAACACACGTCTATATTATGCTTTCTCTCACGCTTCTACTCTTTACTTCTACCTTTCTCCTTAAATGGAACTCCTGCCCCTCTACCACCGACCCCTACACTATCTGCATCTCTCCCTCCCTCCTCTCGTCCCACATGATGGCCTCGCATGAGCTCCTTTGTTTCCTCAGAACATGGTCTCCCTCTAACTCTCGTGCTGCCAATCACTCCCACTCCCACAAATCCCATTCCCACATTCTCTTTCTCACCCTCCTGCTGTTACTCTATTCAGGTGACATATCCCCTAACCCTGGCCCCACAACACATCCAATACTTCCCTCTCATCCTATCTCCATCGCACATAAATCACCTCCCTGCAAGCCCAGCAACCTCATTCCCATAATCCCTCAGCGCCTGTCCTCTTTCTCCTGCGCCCTCTGGAACGCTCGCTCTGTGTGCAACAAACTCACAGCAATCCATGACCTCTTCCTTTCAAACTCCTTCAACCTCCTAGCTTTAACTGAAACCTGGCTAACTCCCTCTGACACGGCCTCCGTTGCTGCTCTCTCACATGGCGGTCTACACGTGAGCCATACCCCCAGACCGGGTGAGAGAAATGGTGGCGGGGTCGGACTCCTGCTCTCTCCCACCTGTACCTACCAGCATCTCCCTTCACCCCCATCCCTCTCCTTCTCCTCCTTCGAGACACACTGCATCCGCCTGTTCTCTCCTCTGGCTCTCAGGGTGGCAGTCATCTACCGCCCACCGGGACCAACCTCCCAGTTCTTTGACCACTTTGCTACCTGGCTTTCTCACTTCCTGTCTTCTAATCTTCCATGCCTAATTCTCGGGGACTTCAACATTCCCATTGACGATCCTTCCGCCCCTGCTGCCTCCAAACTTCTTTCACTCACGTCCTCCCTTGGAGTCACACAATCCTCCCGCCTCCCTACCCACCGCGATGGTCACGCTATTGACCTTGTCTTTTCCAACCTCTGCTCCATTTCTGAGTTCAAATGTCACCCTTTCCCCATCTCTGACCACCACCTTCTCTCTTTCAACCTATCTGGACTTCCTAAACACCCTGCTCCCCCACCCCGCACACACACTTGCAGAAATCTACATGCTGTGGACCCCCATCAATTCTCCAACCTACTTCACCACCTCCCTCATACCTCATCCTTCACCTGCCCTGATGCTGCCACTAATCCCTACAACACTACGCTTATCTCTGCTCTAGACACTCTTGCTCCTCTTCGACTCTGTAAGGCCCCACGCCGCCAGCTTCAGCCCTGGCACACCCTCCAGACTCGCTACCTGCAAAGATGCTCCCGCACCGCAGAGCGTGCCTGGAGGAAATCCCGCTCTGAAGCTGATTTTGTTCACTTCAAGTTTATTCTCCGGTCATACACCTCTGCCCTCCACTTGTCCAAACAATCCTTCTTCTCATCTCTTATATCTACGCTGTCCTCCAACCCTAAACGGCTCTGTTCCACCTTCAACACCCTCCTCTACCCACCTGCACCTCCCCCCTCAGCTGCCTTCAGCGCTCAAGACCTGGCAGATTACTTCCTCAGTAAAACTTTAACTATCAGAAGCATCATCCCAACACAAGATAGTTATCTGCCACCTCCACTCCCACAGGTCCCCTCTGCCACTCTCTGCCACTTCCTCCCAGCCACTGAGGAGGAAGTCAATTCCTTATTGTCCTCCTCACATCTCACCACGTGCCCGCTCGACCCCATTCCCTCACATCTAATTCCTCCCCTCTCCTCCTCCCTCACCCCTGCTCTCACACACATCTTCAACCTATCTCTCTCCACTGGCTCCTTTCCATCCGCCTTCAAACACGCGCTAGTTACCCCTTTACTAAAGAAACCATCCCTAGATCCCAACTCTCCATCCAACTACCGCCCTGTATCCCTGCTTCCCTTCACATCAAAGCTCTTAGAAAAACTAGTCTTCAACCGCCTCTCCCTCTTCCTGTCCTCCAATTCCCTACTTGACCCCCTGCAATCTGGCTTCCGTCCCCTACACTCAACTGAAACTGCCCTCGCCAAAGTCACCAACGACCTCCTAACTCCTAAAAAACACGGCCACTATTCTATTCTCATCCTGCTTGACCTCTCGGCTGCTTTTGACACTGTTGACCACCCCCTCCTTCTACAGACCCTCAACTCTCTGGGTCTCGGTGACACTGCACTTGCTTGGGTTGACTCCTATTTATCCAACAGGTCCTTCTGTGTGTCCTTTGCTGGTAACTCCTCCTCCTCATTGCCTCTATCTGTTGGTGTACCTCAAGGCTCTGTCCTTGGTCCTCTGCTCTTTTCCATCTACACCTCCTCCCTGGGCAAAATCATCAACAGCTTTGGCTTTAATTACCACCTCTACGCTGATGACACTCAGATCTACCTCTCTACCCCTGATCTCTCTCCCCCTGTCCTCTCAAAAGTCAGTGACTGTTTATCTGGCATCTCCTCCTGGATGGCCTCCCACCACCTAAAGATCAACATGTCAAAGACTGAACTCCTACTTATTCCTCCCTCCAATGCCTCCCCACCTCCTGACGTCTCTATCACGGTGGAGGGTATCACCATCTCCCCATCAAACCAAGTTCGCTGTCTTGGAGTTACACTTGACTCTGCTCTTTCCTTCATCCCCCACATCAAGTCTCTTTCCTCCTCCTGCCGATACCAACTGCGTAATATTTCCAGAATTCGGCCATTTCTTACCGCTGTCACCACAAAACAACTCATACACGCCCTGGTAATCTCCCGACTCGACTATTACAATAATCTCTTATCCGGCCTCCCTCTGTCCCGCCTCTCCCCCCTACAATCCATCCTGAACGCCTCCGCCAGGCTAATTCACCTCACCCGCCGCTCTGTCTCTGCCCCTCCCCTCTGCGAGTCCCTTCACTGGCTCCCCATCCACTGCAGAATTAAGTTCAAAATCCTTATCCTTACCTACAAAACCCTCACTAACTCAGCTCCCCACTACCTGTCCTCACTAATCACCAAATACAACCCAGCCCGCTCCCTAAGGTCAAACAGTGACCTGCGCCTAGCTTCTCCCCGCATCACCTCTTCCCATGATAGACTGCAGGATTTCTCACGCGCAGCCCCCACTCTCTGGAACGCTCTCCCTCGTACTGTCAGACTTTCCCCTAACTTCTCTTCCTTCAAACGCTCCCTGAAAACATTCCTATTTAGGGAAGCCTACCACCCAACTCACTGACGCAACCATCACTCTCACCTTACAGTCCTCTCCTCCTGTTTCCAACCCCAACCCTCCCAGATTGTGAGTTCCTACGGGAATAGGGCCCTCATCTCCTCCTGTACTGTTTGTCAAATGTTGTTCAATGTATTGTACTGTCTATACTGTGCTTATTGTACAGCGCTGCGAAATATGCTGGCGCTTTATAAATAAAGAATAATAATAATAATAATAATAATAATAATAATAACAGTGTTTTGCTATGGAATAAGCTATCGCTTAACCACTTGAATGCTAAGGACGCGCTCAGCGCGTCCTCAGCATTCCCCCTGGTATGCGGAGGACGCGCTGAGCGCGTCCTCGCATTGGGGTCAGCGTTCGGCCGGGTACCGGCCGATCGCTGGCCCCTCCGGTGCGGGCTGACATCCTGGATGTCAGCCCGGCATCCGGAGCAGTGGCCGCCATTATTATGTGTCATCGCGCCCCCGCGATGACACATAATTCAGGCGCCCCCCCCGCATGTGCGGAGGAGGCGCCTGAAAGGGAGGGGGGGGAGGTCCTTCGGACCTCTCTCCCTCCCGATCGGCGGCTCACAGGGCTTAACCCAGGCATCATTTGGAAGGGCACAGCCTGCCCTTCCAAATGATGCCTGGCATTAACCCCTGGGGAGCTGGATCGCAAATCGGCGCTGAAAAGCGCCGATTTGCGATCCTTCCCGGGAGCTGGCCGACATCTTGGATGTCGGCCAAGCTTCCGGGAACTCCCCCAGAGGACTGGCGTCATCGTGCGCAGCACGATGACGCCAGTCCTAGCATTAACCCCTAACTGCCACGAAGTGTGGAGATAGGGAGTTCCAATGAACTCCCTATCTCCCGATCCGTGGCAGTTAGGGGTTAAATTTTGATATCGTTGGATCGGCCAGAGCATGGCCGTTCCAACGATACCAAACATGAAAGTAAAAAAAATTGTAAAAAAAAAAAAAAAAGAAAAATAAAAATAAAAAAAATTAAAAAAAAAAATAATAAAAAAAAATAAACACTTTTTTTTTTTTTTTTTGTTTTGTTAATGCAGCAATATTGTTCCCATTTCAATTATAATGTGAACAATGATGCTGCATTAACGATTTTTGTATGCGGTGCGTTTGTTAAAAATGGTGTCATTTTCCCCAAAAAAAAATGTAACGAGACCCCATCTCTAATTTTTTTAACAAGCGCACCCCATACAAAATATATCCGCAATTGCTCGCATGTTAAAATGTGGAAAAAAACACTTTACACGCTGTAAATTATTGAAAATACATATTTTATTGCATTTTTTGTTATAATATACAAACATGACATAACGTATACATATAATAATGACATATTATGAATCTACCGAGTCTGACGGAAAGAACGATATATAATATGTCGATGTCATATACTAAAATAAGCCTTCAAAACACGTTTAAACATGATGCGCAAAACAGGTAAAAAATGACCTCAGCACAGGGGCGGGAAAAGCCTCAGCAGCGAAAGGGTTAAGAGGGGTTTAGAGTATTATCACCTCTCTTACCATTATGGAGGAATAGGCAGTTTCCACCAGGCATGACCTGCCAACATTTTATAAATCTTGCAAATTGCGGGGTGTGTAGAAATAAAGATATGTACAGGGGACAGACTATTCTAAACTTTGATAATTTACGTGAGAAGGGTGATCTTAGACCACATGATTTTTTCCGGTTTCTCCAACTCCGGCACTATGTGATGTTACCAGAGATTAGAGAGGCTGCAACTGCTAGTTTAACCTTCTTGGAATCAATGTGTTTTAGGGGTTTTATCCCAAAGGGTTGATTTCAACTATATATACTCATTTATTAGCCAGGTCCTCTTCGTCAGTTTTAGGGTATGTGGCAGCATGGGAAAGGGAACTGGGTGTTTCATTAGATAATGAAGACTGGTTGGAAATCTGGGAGGCTCAACGCTTGGTATCTATTTGCACCACATTACAAGAGCAACCAATTAAGACACTTATGAGGTGGTATATCACTCCAGTATCTCTCCATAAGATGCATCCTTCAACTCTGGATATCTGTTGGAGGAACTGTGGGCAAAAAGGCTCCCAGTCCTATATGTGGTGGCTTTGCTCACTGGTTAAAGTATACTGGGACTCAGTGCAAATATTAGTGGAAGGTATTTTTGGGGCAGTTGTCCCACGAGATCCGTGGACATATCTATTTTCAAAACCGGTCCCCGAATTGACCCATTTCCAAAACCGTTTGCTGGCAAAGATATGTTTAGCTGCACAGAAAGCAATTGCAGAAAAATGGAGATCCCCTCACTTACCTTCATTGAGTCGCCTGTATAGAATAATGGATTATATCCAATTAATGGATCAACTATCAGCTAAAGTTCATCATACTATGCATATATTTGATAAAATATGGGACGGTTGGGTCCCTCAGGCCAGGGCCGCCATCAGGGCATTACGCCCAATACTGCCGTAAGGGGCCCGGGCCCGGTGGGGGCCCGGGCCGCCGGGTCCCGGGGGGAGGATCCCGGGCCCCCGACGGCAGCGGCGTCGCCCTTTAACAGCTCCGGTATCGGACTCGATGAGTCCGAATCCGGAGCTGTGTCGCTGCTGCTGCTGCAGGAGCCGGAGGAGACTGAGACACTGTGTCTCCTCCGGCTCCTGGCAGCTTCACTTCCTGGCTGGGCGGGGCCAAGCAGCGTGTGAGGGGCCTCCCAAGCACGTTGCTTTGGCTCCGCCCCTCCACTCAGTGAAGCTGCGCGCCGGAGCTGGAGGGACCAGGAAGAAGACAGAAGAAAAGAAGAGAAGAAGATTGAAGAAAAGGTGAAGAAAAGAAGAGCAGAAGAAAAGAAGATAGAAGACAGCGAGTGGTGAGCCAGGGCCCAGACCCCAAGGCCCAGGACCCAGACCCCAAGGCCCAGACCCCTAGGCCCAGACCTCTAGGCCCAGACCCCTAGGCCCAGACCTCTAGGCTCAGACCCAGGGCCCAGACCCCTGGGCCCAGACCCAGGACCCAGACCCCTAGGCCCAGACCCCTAGGCCCAGACCCAGACCTCTAGGCCCAGGGCCCAGACCCCAAGGCCCAGACCCAGGCCCAGACCCCAAGGCCCAGGACCCAGACCCCTAGGCCCAGGGCCCAGACCCCTAGGCCCAGGGCCCAGACCCCAAACCCAGGGCCCAGACCCCTAGGCCCAAACCCATGGCCCAGACCCTAGGGCCCAGGGCCCAGACCCCTAGGCCCAGACCCCTAGGCCCAGACCCCAAGGCCCAGACCCCAAGGCCCAGACCCTAGGGCCCAGGGTCCAGACCCCTAGGCCCAGGGCCCAGACCCCAAGACCCAAACCCAGGGCCCAGACCCTATGGCCCAGACCCCAAGGCCCAGACCCCAGGGACCAGACCCTAGGGCCCAGGGTCCAGACCCCTAGGCCCAGACCCAAGGCCCAGACCCAGGGCCCAGACCCTAGGGCCCAGGGTCCAGGCCCAGGGCCAAGGCCCAGACCCAGGGCAAATGCCCAGGGCCCAGACCCCAAGACAGAAACCCAGGGCCCAGACCCTATGGCCCAAACCCATGGCCCAGACCCCAAGGCCCAGACCCCTAGGCCCAGACCCCCTAGGCCCAGACCCCAAGGCCCAGACCCTAGGGCCCAGGGTCCAGACCCCTAGGCCCAGACCCAAGGCCCAGACCCAGGGCCCAGACCCTAGGGCCCAGGGTCCAGACCGCTAGGCCCAGGGCCAAGGCCCAGACCCAGGGCAAATGCCCAGGGCCCAGACCCCAAGACCCAAACCCAGGGCCCAGACCCTATGGCCCAAACCCATGGCCCAGACCCCAAGGCCCAGACCCCAAGGCCCAGACCCCTAGGCCCAGACCCCTAGGCCCAGACCCCAAGGCCCAGACCCAGACCCTAGGGCCCAGGGTCCAGACCCCTAGGCCCAGACCCAAGGCCCAGACCCAGGGCCCAGACCCTAGGGCCCAGGGTCCAGACCGCTAGGCCCAGGGCCAAGGCCCAGACCCAGGGCAAATGCCCAGGGCCCAGACCCCAAGACCCAAACCCAGGGCCCAGACCCCTAGGCCCAAACCCAGGACCCAAGGCCCAGACCCCTAGGCCCAAACCCAGGGCCCAGACCCCAAAGCCCAAATACAGACCCAGGGCCCAGACCCTAGGGTCCAGACCCCAAACCCAGGGCCCAGACCCCAAATACAGACCCAGGGCCCAGACCCTAGGGTCCAGACCCCATACCCAGGGCCCAGACCCCAAGGCCCAGACCCAGGGCCCAGACCCCAGACCCTAGGGCCCAGACCCTAGGACCAGACCCCAGAGACCAGGGCCCAGGCTAGACCCCAGGGACCAGACCTCAGGGACCAGACCCAGGGCCCAGACCCAAGGCCCAGACCCCAAGGCCCAGACCCCAAGGCCCAGACCCTAGGACCCAGACCCCAAGGCCCAGGGACCAGACCCAGAGACCAGGGCCCAGGTTAGACCCAGGGACCAGACCCCAAGGCCCAGTCCCAGGGACCAGACCCAGGGCCCAGGCCCAGACCCAGACCCAAAGGCCATCATACACAGCCCATTTCTGTGAGATTTATTGCTGTGGATTCTGTGATATGTTCAGACACACCGCTCATTACTGTGAGTTTTATTGCTGTGGATACTGTGATAAGCTAATACACACTGCACATTACTGGGAGTTTTATTGCTGTGGTGCTATGTTATGTCTTTTTTTTTTTTTTTGAAGGGGGAGAAAAGCTCTTAGAGGTTGAGGGGGGGCCCTGGGGGGCCCCATCGTGAGGTTTAGTAAGGGGCCCCATCATTTCTGATGGCTGCCCTGCCTCAGGCCATTGATAGTAGGGGGCTCATCTGATTGGAAATGGGTCTAATCCTCAAATGTCTTCAGCGGTTTGGTTTACCGGGTTTTGGCGGATTGAGAGGAGCTTATACATACATACATACATATAAAAGCGCAAATAGGTAAGGAGCTGTGGCTTTAATCAGGAGTTTATGGTTTTGTACATCCATTATTTTTTTGTGTATTTTTTTTGTTTCGGTCTTTAGATCGTTTTTAACGTGTGTTGAAATAATAAAACAAATGTTTTGAATATGTATCTGTAAAAAGATTGTATAAGTGTACAAATGATATGATGATGGAAAATAAAGTATATATATAAGAAAAAAAATACTGTAGGACAATTTGCATTGATCAGTCTGGAAGCTGTGCATGGGATGTACTTGGACATCTCATTCCAACATGACAATGATCCAAAACACAAGGCCGAGTCGACCTCTCATTGGCTACAGCAGCATAAAGTGAAGGTTCTGGAGTGGCCATCTCTGTCTCCTGATCTCAATATCATTGAGTTACTCTGGGGAGATCTCAAACATGCGGGACATGCAAGACAGTCCAAGAATTTACAGGAACTGGAGGCTTTTTGCCAAAACGAATCGGCAGCTTTACCATCTGAGAAGATAAAGAGCCTCATCCACAAATACCACAAAAGACTTTGAGCTGACATTGATGTTAAAGGGGGAAATACACGGTATTAAGAACTGGGGTATGTAAACTTTTGATCAGGGTCATTTGGGTAGTTTCTGTTGTCATTATGATTTAGAAAGAGTAAACACACTTGATTGATAATAAATGGCTTCAGCCAATGAACCCAGGACATACTTGAAAACGAGAGAAATCTCAATGAATCCTTCCTGGTAAAATACATTGCAAACAAACAAACACTAACCATGAGTGGAAGAAACGTTTTGGTGTTTTCATTCATATTCTCCGAATAATGGCCAAGAAATCATAACTTCTGCCAGGGTATGTAAACTTATGAGCACAACTGTATATGTATACCCACAAACCTCAGATAAATGTATATCCACACCAGACCTTCTCTATGCTTATATTTTTGAAGCCGCCAGTGAGTGCAGAGCAGCGCTAGGTGGAAGGCACCTGAAGCACACAGCGCATGTGCAGGGGAGAAGCAGGGTCCTGCCTCAGGGATTGCGCATGCACCTTGTGCTGCAGATTACGCTCACCTAGTGTTGCGCCGCTCCGTCTCGGCCAAAAGTTTACATTTTCCATCTCCTCCCGCTCAGCGATGCAACGTAACGCTGTTTGAACAAGGGAGATGGAAAATGGTGGATACATCGAGCACACACGGCTGTGCAGCGCCACCACCAAGTGCTGTGCACCTCCGGCTTTATGCTCACGTTTTCCATTAGCATCTGCCATTTACTGGCAACCTCAGTAAAAGGCCCTGTGTGTGTGTTAGAAAATTTTCCAGCAAACTTTTTCTATCCCCATCTCTCCCAGGATTTTTTACTTTTTTTGCTTCCGCACCCATGAGACTAGATTTTACAGAATCTTTTTAGTCAAGCAGCAGCCCCCCCTCAAAGTGGTATTTATGAGAGTGAATGAAAAAGACCCCCTCGGAAGTGGTGTTGGTGCAGCAGAGTCCTTCAAGAGTGAGTGAGGTTTATGTGAGTGAGTGAGGTTTATGTGAGTGCGGCAGACTCAGGCGCTTTGCGCTTGAGGCAGTGACCCTCTCAGGGGTGAGGTTTATTTGAGTGAGTTCAGTAGAGCCACTCAAGAGAGGTGTTTATGTGAGTGAAACGGGTGCGTGGCCGCTCAGGGCGTGTCATTCGGTGTGAGTGAGCGCTGCCGTCAGGTCCCTACAGGGGGTATGGCGCCATGCGAATGTAAGTGAATGAAGCAGCAGGATCCCCTCAGGGAATGTAGTTTTAATGTGAGTCCCTCCCTATTCTCCCCTCCCCTACAGCTCCCTCCCCCTCTCCATCTGCTCCCTCCCCGGCCGGTGCTCACATTGTACGCGGAGCGGGCTCGGGGTGCTGCCCTCGGGATGCCCCCGGACAGTGCCCTGAAGGAGCTCCGCTCCTGTTGGCAGGTGCCCGCTATCGCCCATTTCTGCTCGCTTTTCCGCACCGCCTTCCAGCTGCCTGACTTCGAGATAGAGGTGAGGGGGTAACACGGGGGCCATGTGTCCGCACGCGGCGGGGGGAATGTAGGGCAAGCGGGCTTATTATAATCTAAAAGTGCCCAGGGCAGTTACTGGGCGGTGTGGTACCCCTTCCTCGGGGCGGCTTGATGATTGCCCTGGTAGTGGTAAACTGGCATTTAAAAGTGGCAAATAAACATGGGTGTTTTTCCAGGCTTAAATGATGTGCAGGCGTTAGTCTCCCTCCACCTGGCAAAGTTTGGGTGCCTCCTCCATTGGGGTCCCAGATGTCACGTGTCCGCAGTCGGGTGGCTTGTAAAGGACCTGGCGGTTTGCCTCAAAAACCCAATTCGTGGTCAGCGCAGCGGGGGATGTGTTGCTGGAGACTGCCAGTCCTATGACGCTCTAACGCATGATAGGACTTGTAGTCCTTAACAACCGTGTGATTTTACTCCCTCCCCCTGTCCTGTTCCGAGTGTTTTGAGACCCCGGATTACAAATAAAGGTGAAAATGGGGCATGACTTTCAAGACTATTTAACTCTTTGCTTATGTGGACATGGCATTAAGTATAGTATGTGCAAGCCTCCTCAGCACCTCACTGCTGCCATGTGTGTTTCATGCTCCTTTTCCCTCCTGCTAGGGTTGAAAGACCCTCCATGTTTTCCTGGACACACAATGTATTCATGGTGATTTGCCATGGAACCATGCTGCATTTAGAATTAATGTGCTGCAAGCAAGCTAACGGATCTCCACATAACCTGCCTTCATTAATGACCCCCCCCCCCATGCGAATTTAACTTGATGCAGGGCAGCACTTTCCCTGTGCTCACAGTCTGCATGAACTAGTATGTGTCCAGGAAAACATGGCCGATCTGGCAACTCTACCCCCTGGGCATCTGAGGTCACCATGAGGTGGACATGTGGAATCCATTTCAAGTCTTCACCAGTTTATTTCTCTCACAAAAGTGCAGCAAAATCTAAAACAAACCCAGCTGATCTGCACAATTCATTTAGATTTTGCCAACAATGCACTTGGCTGCCAATGTAGGTTTTGCTGGTGATTATGGGGTTTGCTATGTGTACCCAAACCAAAAACTGGGATTGATGTGTGAGCTAACAAGTAACAGCCCTGTGTGTTTTACACATTCTTCAGATCCTGTAATCAAGATTTCCCTTGGATTGTCTAGGTATGTTTTTTTTTTCTGTTGGTATCAGGCCTGAAACCTGTGGCCAGACATGAGGTGTGTTTACATTGTGATTACCCTAAAACATGGTGGTCAGGACGCCTGCTTAACTCCAGAGCACCTGAGTTTTGTGTCCAGGACATTTTTTGGAATCAACAAAGTCTAAACTCAAGAATCAGACATGACCACAAACTAGTAATACTTCATTATGTATGTTTGCAAAAAAAGGGCTGAATGTAATTCCTGTTCTTTTTATCAGCCCCACATCCTTGAAAAGCTACATCCACCACACTCCCAAGCACCCCAGGCAGATAAAAGATGGTTTATTGTGAGGTTATGACTGGGTGATGTCACTTATTGCTTGGGTTTTCTGCTCTGCTTTGTTGTGGTCCTGTTTCCAAGGGGTGGCACAGATGGGTAGCTGGCAGCTGTGCAAACTTATAAATATGGTAGAGGGGAAAATATTTAAAATCTAACCTCAAGAAGTATGTGTTTGGTTTGTGTCACACACTGTTGACCCCCATTTCCCGGGAAACATTAAGGCTAGGGTCAGATGAACGCATTTTTCGCGTCGACCGTCAAAAAGTGCATCCGAACAAATGGACGTATTTTTTCACAGAATACGCGATAACGGTCATATGATGCGCATTTTCGTGCGTGATTTGTTAGATAGACAATAAAACCCTTTTTGCGTCTGGACGTTATGTTGGCCGGACATTAGCAGCGTCTGACGTCTCCTAATCACGCACAGCACGTTAAAAAGGTGTTAGTCTGACCCCAGCCTTACCCCTAGGAAACTGGTCCAAGTAATTAGAAAAAATTAAAACATTAATTTATTTCTAGATGCCATGTTTTTCTGGAGTTCTGGTCTGTTAGAAAGTTGGCACATCCTATGCTAGATGTGTTGAAAGAGAGGGGTTAATGTAAGCCCCCTGTGGCACTCTATTGGGATGCAATCTGGTGGATGTAATAGAAAGTGTTTTGTTGTAGGCCTGCAGTTAGATTGTGGAGGGGGAGGGGTGGGGTGCTGGGGGGGGGGAAACCCCTGTGTTTGTTTTGTTCTGGTGACTTTGTGTCTTCCTGAGGCTGCATGTGTCTAGAAGGGGGAGTGTGACTTTAGTGGGTCTATGCTAGAGGCAGGTCTGGATTAACACTTTCTAAACTGTGCAGTATGGGTTAAAGTGAGTACTCTTTGTTGTTGCATTGCTCTGAGTGCCATGTGCCTGATGGCTGGCTGCTGCTTCTGGTATAATGTAATTATTCTGGAAATACCGTTTAAAACTGTATTCTGTCTATGTGATGGTTTAGGACAGGCTATTACCCCCATGATCTATTGTATGGGTGGTGGACTGGCATTTTATGTGCTTCTTTTTGTTTGCAAAGGCTTTATCCTCTAGTTTCACTTAACCGGTATTCCTAGGTATGTACTAATGAGTTATACCGCTTTTTTCTTTCTATATGCCTGATATAACCTCAGCCCCTTAATCCGCGCAAGTGCCCCATGAGTTACATTTATGATTACTTAAGATTAAATACAGCTAGGTTAAAGTGAATGGCCTATTTTCTAATAAATCCAATGTCTTTTATAAGGTGAATCAGGCTAGATCAAGTTTTTATTTTTGGAGAGGTTTAGGCTGGGGTCAGACCAGCGCACTTTTAACGTGCGTTCTGGCGCACTTAATTACAGCCGCAGTAGCAGCAAATGACAGGCAATGACGGCCAATATACGAAGTACGGCCGCACAAAAGTCCGGCTGTGCAACGCAAGTGGAATTTGAACGCATTATTTCGGGAACGCAGAACCGCTAGTACTGACGTACAGAGTGCGCTGTGTCCGCTAGCGGCGTGTGTGTGTGTGTGTGTGTGTGTGTGATTTAGGAGACGTCAGACGCTGCTCATGGCCGGCCAACATAACGTCCAGACACCCAGAGTTTCCTGACTTGGGTCTGTACAAAATCACGCACAAAAATTGCGTATCGTATGACTGTTTTCACGCATTCCGTGAAAAAATACGTCAATGCATTCGGACACACTTTTTGACGTTCACGTGTAAAAATGCTTTCGTTTGACCCTAGCCTTATGGAGGCAGTGTGAAGGTCTTCTTTCTGGTTCATTTGTTTATTTTTGTAAGCAAATGGAATAAAGATCTAGGCAGGATGTGCATTGTCCTGGCTGGTACCAGAAGGTGTGAATAGAACAGCTTGTCACTTTGCTGGACAATGTATCATTCTGTAGTGTTAATGCAGTTCTGAAGTCAGATAATGTACAAAGGGAGATCCCTGCATGGCATGGTGTAGTATTAAGAGTTTTCCCCTCCAGTGACTTGGAAATACTGCTGTACATCTTTACAACTAAGGTTTCGCCATGGTTTAATCTAGGCTCTAGATGATACCATGGTAAAACCTTAGTTGGAAAGAGGTACAGCAGTGTTTCACATGTCCCTGGAGGGGAAATATGGTAATACTAAAGTACACCATGCCTTGCATGGATCTACCCTAGATTCTAGGGTAGTGTCTCCCAGTGTAAGATTCCATCATGCCTATCTAGACCATTTCCAGCAGGTATTTTCTGCTGTTGTGCAGATCAGGGACACCTTTTAGGCTCGGGTCAGACAAGCGCAGTGTTGCCGCACATTTTAACGTCCGTGGTAGCATCCAATTTATGATCAATAGAGACCCACACACAAAGTGCGGACAAACAACGGATGCGGCAAACGGACGCAAGTTAGGCAAGAACGTAAAACCGCTAGAACGGATGTGCGGAGTGCACAACGTCCGCATAGTTTTGTGTGTGAGTGGAACGTAGTCAGACGGACTGCATTTTTGACGTCCAGCATTTTTGACAGACAAAATGGTTTTTATATTTTATTTCCCATCTACATCAGTCAAAAAAAACATCAGTCACAAAAACTGACCGTGTGGCCACTACCTTGTCGTCAGTCAGAAAGTACGTCCGTTGTGCATGGACGCACAGAATGCGCTTGTCTGACCCTAGCTTTAAACCCACTTGACACAAAGACCCTAGATGGAGATGTGCTCCCTACAGGTATTTATTAGGGATTTTACAATAATACACTGAAGGGGTTATTATCTAAGGGAGGCACACACGAGCATACTGTACTGCGTCCATTACGGATGCACTTTTTCACAGGAGATATTGTGAGTACTGCATAAAGTGCGTCCGTAATGTCTGACATCTCCACACCCTAGGAAAATACATGGTGGCGTTGTTTCTGCGTCCGTTTAGCTTTCTCACGTCGATGTTGTTTTTGCGTCCGTAGCTATATGCGTTGCCCGTCCGTGAAAAAGTGCACAGGTGCTTCGTGTGGTGTGTTTAATTGACTCATTTTTATAAAGCTATGACGGACATCAAACAGTACGGTCAAACGGACGCAAAATGTTTGCTAGTGTGCAGCCAGCCTAAGGCTCGGGTCAGACGAGCGCAGTGTTCACGTCTGTGTTGCCGCACATTTTAACGTCTGTGGTAGCATACAATTATGATCAATAGAGACCACACACGAAGTACGTCCACACAGAAGTGCGGACGCACAACGGACGCGGCAAATGGACGCAAGTTAGGCAAGAACGTAAAACTGCTAGAACGGACGTGCGGAGTGCGCAACGTCCGCATAGCTTTGTGTGTGAGTGATGGAACGTAGTCAGACAGACTGCATTTTTGATGGACAAAATGGTTTTTCATATTTTATTTCCCATCTACAGTCAAAAAAAACATCAGTCACAAAAAACGGACCGTGTGGCCACTACCTTGTCAGTCAGAAAGTATGTCCGTTGTGCACGGACGGACAGTCCGCACAGAATGCGTTCGTCTGATCCTAGCCTAAAATGCCAGTATTGCAGTGCCAACAAACGCTGACCTTTTGTCAAAGTTAAAATCCAGACCGCAACAGGGGAAGCTTCACACTATGGTTCTTTTAACATTACTTTTGAGAAATGCCGGTGCTGCAATAATGGCAATTGCTTGCAGTTGCATCAAGCCTGTACCTACTGTAAAAAAAATCAATGTTTTTGAGCCCAGGACATACTTGAAAACGGGAGAAATATCAATGTATCCTTCCTGGTAAAATACTTTATAAATAAATAGGCATTTAGTGAATATGCCTCTTTTAAAAATAGTAAATGCGAGGAATGTTTCTTTCACTGGGACAGTGAAATGTCGATGGCCCTCTGTAAACAAATTAGAAAATCTATAGAACTAGTACAAGAAAAGCAATGTAAACTCTTATCTGTAGAATTATTGGGGCAGTTTCCAAACCTGGTGTAAACTGAGCCAGATCTCTGGTTACATAGGCTGAAAAAAGAATGCGTCCATCGGGTTCAGCCTCTCCCACATCACCTACTGCTGTTAATCCAAAAGAAGGCAAAAAAAACCAGTCTGCCAATATGCAACATACTGGGGAGAAATTCCTTCTTGACCCCAGAATGGCAGTCATATTTCTCCTTGGATCAAGAAGCTTACCCACATATTAAATATTATAACCCTTAATATTCTGTGTCTGCAGGAAGTCATCCAGTCCCTTTTTAAAAGTCTGTACAGTCTCTGACCCAACCACCTCAACAGGCAGAGAATTCCACAGCTTTATTGTTCTCACCGTAAAATAACCCTTCCTATGCTTTAGGCTGAATTTTCTTTCTTCCAGTCTAAGGCTGGGGTCAGACGAGCATAGTGTTCACGTCCGTGATGGCGCCTAAAAGTACGTCCGTGATAGCATGAAAGAAAGCCCATCGGAGCCCGACACACGAAGTACGTCCGCACTGAACTGCGGACGCACAGCGGCCCACGGACGCAAGGCAGGCAAGAACGTACAACCCCTAGAACGGCTGCACAAAGTGCGCTGCGTCCGCAACGTCTGCATAGCTGTGAGTGATGGAACGTGGTCAGACGGACTGCATTTATACGTCAAGCATTTTTCACGGACAAAATGGTTTTGTTTTCAATTTATTTTCCCTGCTACATCCGTCAAAATATACTTCAGTGAAAAAAACCGGACTGTGTGGCCACTGCTGCATCTTCCGTACTAACGTCGTCCGTACTGCACGGACGTACAGTCCGTAGAAATCACGTTTGTCTGACCCTAGCCTAAATGGATGACCCCGTGTCCTGTGTATAGTCCTGTTAATAGGTTATCAGACAACTCTGTAGACTCTTATGGCTCTGGTTAAGTTTACATTATCAATTGTGGTTTCATTAAACTTGTTTTCCTTCTTTTTTTTTTTTTTTATTCTAAATGTAATACCAAATTAATATAATTGACTTTCGATATCTCGTGTAGCCTTCATCCATACTTTGTTTATTGTTTTGGATTCTTTAGTGCAGACTGTTGCTCACTCCTTTCGCTGAAAAGTTTAAGTGCAATTATTATTCAGCCTATCGCCCAAACGGTTAATATAAATGGTCTATTGTATAGGATTTAAGCTCTTGGGTCTGAGCAGGCTTCCTGCTTGTAAAGTAGATGTGATTACAAGCACGTGGCATTGTGTTATGATGAGATGGGATTTTATTTTTCCTCTCCATTGGTTCTACTCCTCTGGTTTGTAGTTAAACCACCTCCCCGTCCCCACCCCTGGCTGACGTAGGAAGGGGGCTTCGCAATACTGAAGATGCTCATGTTAGAAATAGACTGCTCCAGTACTGCGCCTGATGCTTTCTGCAGTTTCACAGGACATTGTTACTTTTGGGTCGTGTTTGAAAAATGAAGGATGTTATAAATTTTTGAGGCAATAATAGGTTTACAGTTTACCTTGGAGGGTTTAACACCACTGGTTCCTTTTTTTTCATATATCTCTCTATCTCTCTATCTCTCTATCTCTCTATCTCTCTATCTCTCTATCTCTCTATCTCTCTATCTCTCTATCTCTCTATCTCTCTATCTCTCTATCTCTCTATCTCTCTATCTCTCTATCTCTCGTAATTTATGATCACAGATGTCTGGTCATTACACATTTAACTACCAAATGTGAGAAAACGTGGATTGATGTTTTGGGATCTACATTGTAAACTTTTATGAGAAAGCGAGTTCTTCGAGATCTTGGACATCATAAGGATCTAAGCTCACATGAGCAAGGTCCTCTTTTCCTAATCTGTATTCATTGCATGTTTTGTCCTACTCCTTGTACTGCACTGTGGAAAATGCTCTTTGTAAATAACTGAAATTACATCTACAGTTGCAGAACGTTTGTTGTAGTCGTTCCTTGGGACTGGTGCCAGTCACATTGCCAGGATGATTTACCCTATATTGTGTCTACTCCATTCTTAAAGAATATATTTAGTGCAGGGCTTGACAAACCTTCTATCAAACGTAAGAGCCAGTATGGAATCTTTGGTGCCAACTATAAATTTGTTGTAGCCAGACAAAGCGTTTTATGAGGATACGAGTAGATTAATTCAGAAATGTACGATCCTGTGGCTCCCCAGCTCATTGGTTTGTCCAGTACTGATGTAGTGTCTTTCTATGTAGAACCTTGAACTGTGCGGATTGAAAGTAATTTTGTTACTTTGTGAATATAAAGTGCAGTGTCCAAAACTAAGGATTATTCATGAAAGTAATGAAATTTCTAGTGTAAAACGTTTAAAATGTTACAAAATGAAGCTACAATGTCCAGATGTGTTCAGAAGACAACTATAAAGAGATTTTATTTGGGGGGGGTGTTAAGTGATTTTGCGAAGTAATACCAGAGGAAATGGACTGAATACTGCAATCGCTGAGCAGCAAAGTAGATCACCCGTGCTGTACGTCAGATATCTTGCAAAACTGGTCAATATCTAATTAATTAGTGCTTTACTTACAGTTGTGTGGACCTAGTAACTTTAGGTAACAGTGCTTACTGTTCTTCACCCCCCCCCCGTGCAGTGTGTTTTTGTTTTCTCTTTTCTACTCCTTCTTCCTTAAAGTATTTTAAGCTCCCTGTCTTCTCATTCAGCTACCGTTTCTTGTCTCAGGTAGCAGAGCCAGCCTTCCCTCCACCACCGCATTTACTGTTAAATACTGTAAAAGAGGAACCTCAGCACTAAAGTGAAACTATTGCACATATTTCGGTAAATGTTTCCTCATGGGAAAAATCCAGAAAATGGAAACTGGAGATAAATTTTTATTTTTACCTGAAATCACTTCAAAGTAAAATTAAAAACAGTAGCAGTTTTTTTTTTTTGTTTTTTTTTTAGAAGGTGATTTGGTTTGTAATTCAAAAGTAATCTAGTGACTGCTTAGGCTGGCCGTCTACAGGGTCCGTATTTATGTGACTAATCCCTCAACACAGAGTAGATTCAACCCGCTTTCACTGCCTCAGACTTCCATCTTACGACTTCATGCAACTATAACAGACTAGCAATCATTCCCATTTGAATTGGATTTGTCTAAGTCAAACAACCTGGTACAGAAAACATGAAGAAAAAAAATGGATAGAAAAAAGATTGAGATGGTAAGTAAAATTTAACTTTTATTGGAAACTAAAAAACAGAACAACATAATGACAAACCAAGGAAGGGATAAAAAGTCTGTGGTTCCAGTCAGCGTAATAAATGCCACATAGGGTACTAGGTGCACCTAGAGAAGTCTCTCATGGGATACAAACGACCTAAATTCTGTCAATTCCTATCAAAGTGAAGAAACTGACCTTTATGGGTCCGCATATTAGGACCGAGAGAAGCCTGCTACAGAGAGTAGGGCTGAAACAAACGATTATTTTCATAATCGATTTAGTTGGCCGATTAGTCGATTATTTTTTTGATTAAATCGGATAAAAAAAAACCAACAAACTCAGTACCATTTTTTTCGTTTATTTAAAATAATTTAGTGAAAAGTAAACAAACTTTAAAATAAACACACTTTACATTAACACTACAAAACTGTACAATGTTAAAGCAGCAGAACAAAAACCAAACATTCTGAAAACGAGGTAAACTATCACAGTTCCAGAAAGTTAGCATAGGGATGTACCGATACTAGTATCGTTATCTGTGCCGATGCCGAGTATTTGGGTGAGTACTTGTACTCGCCCAAATGCTTCGATGCCTAGCCCGAGTACATTTGCCGCATGAAACCACCGGGGAAGGACCGGCCGTCCATGGAGCGCCGAGTTCTGAGAAAGGCACAGCCGTCAGCGCCTGATGACCTAATCAGAGGGAGCTGGCGGTTGGCCCCTGCTGATTGGGTCACAGGGCGCGCCGCGTGACATCTGCCGCCCTATGTTCTGGCACCAGAGGACACGTGGCCACGCTCTGACAAGGCGGCCGGCTCTGACAAGGCACCCTGATACTGCACAGTGGTCGAACCCCTGCCATCCCTGGAAGCGGCTGCGGCCTGAGCGCAGTCATGTTCCGGAGGATCCTGCAGGAAGTGGACCCCGCGGGCAGCACGTGAAAACCGCTTCCTAGTCCGGGGTGTGTTAGTGGATGGCTCCCGGAATGTGTCACAGTGAGCTGTGGCCGCCGCCTGGGCCCTGTGTGTGAAACCTGGTGCCTCCCTGCCTGCCGGACCAGCCCTGCATACGGTATGCTTACCAACCTGCACAGTAAGTGTATGTCCTTATTGCCAATGTTGGAGGTCTAGTGTCCTAAACCTGTTGCAATTCCTTACAGAGTGCAGGGAGATAACCAGGGAAGGAGCAGATTACATTGGGATTTTAGCCTCAATTTAGGCATCATTAAAGAAATATTTTTATAATTACAAAATGTTTCCGATATCTCCTGAGGCTCCTACAGGTTGGATAATGGGGCTATGGAGGTTAAATATGATGTAACAGGGGTATGGAGGTGTTTATGAGGGTGTCACAGAGCTCCACAGTAAATGAGTTTTATTGTTGTGCAGCTCTTCCAGAGCGGGAGATCTGCATTTTACACTGCTGTAATTTTATTTATTCATGCTGTATTCACAGCATGGTCAAAGATGAATGGATATTAATTTGATATAATCAGTGAATACAGCATGAATAAATAAAATGATTTTTTTTCCTTTGCTGAATAGCGAATAGAATAGTGACTAATTATTATTAATCACTATTCAGCAATGGAAAAAAAGTCATTTTGTTTTTGCTTTAGAAAAAACGTGTCCTGTCCCTTTTTTTAATAAAAAGTATCGGTAATTGGTATTGGTGAGTACTTGAACAAAAGTATCGGTACTCGTACTCGGTCTTAAAAAAGTGTTATCGGTGCATCCCTAGTAAAAATGTTAGCATATCCACATGCTCAGGGCTGAGGCTGGCTCTCTTTTTGCTAGCAATGTTGCCTGCAGCGGAGAAATGAGGCGTTCTGATATCGTTGAGGTGCCTGGGATACAGTAGATACAAGTAGCATTTCGCTAGTTTTGCCAAGGTTGGTTTTCTTGGTTACCCTTCCACCAGTTCAAAGGGTTTTCCTCCTTAGCAAGGGGCCTCTCCACGAAATAATCTTGCACTTCTTCTTCATCTTCTCCTTCTCCTTTTTTTTCTTTTTTTTTCTTTTTTTTCTTTTCACAAGTGCTTCTGTCTGCACTCTTGCCTGCACATTTATAATTTGTTCTGGTGTTAAAAATGTAAGTCTTCTAAATCTTGGGTCCAGAGCAGAAGAAAGAATTACAGTATTTGGGACCTGTTCAAAAAGGATTCTCTTCCATCTGCTCTGAAGCTGCTCTGTTGCTATGGATTGGAAATTCTTCACTGGAGAGGGCTCAAAGGAAGCACTCTCATTAGAACGCAACAGTCCCTTCACAAGTGCAGGCACTGAAGATATAGTAATATAGTTTTGTCAACTCATAAATACAGTAGCGCATTCAAAGGGTTTAAGAGCAGTGGAAATTTCCTCAAGAATACTCCACTGGTCTGGTTTTAGATCCAGATAATGTTTGCCCCTTTGTGTGATTGATGGATCAGAAAGAGTCGCAGTTACTGGCCACCTTTGTTCAAGGAGTCTGCTAACCATGTAGTAAGTGCTATTCCACCTGGTGCTCACATCCTGAAGAAGCTTATGCTCAGGTGTACCCATCTGCCTCTGCTTCTCCTTCAACTTGCTGCTGGCTAGCTCACTTTTTTTAAAATTCTCAACAAGTCCTCTTCCAGCACCAACAGCTCTCTCAATCCCTGAATTCCTCAATGCAGCACCGATCACCAGCTGCAAGGTGTGGCCAGTGCAGCAGATACTTGTCCACCCATGCTTGTCCTCCAGGATTTTTGAAGCAGCCACAATATTTGCACCGTTATCATGCACAATGGCAATTATTTTTTGAGCTGGAACTTCAAACTTTGCAACAACTTCCTCCAGCCATTCTGCAATGTCTGCTGCTGTATGCCGGTCTTCCAGAGGCATGGTAGTGAGGCAAACCGACTTCATCATCCAATCATCACCTATGTAATGCCAAGATAAGCCTCAATTGCTATACTTGTCCAAATGTCTGCAGTAAACGCAATTCTGCTTTAACGTTTCTCATCGATTTAGTTGGCACCGATTAATCGATAATGGAAATAGTTGACAACTATTTTAATCATTGATTAGTTGGCGATTAATCAAATTTTTATTTATTTTTTTTTTTTTTTTTTTTTTTAGTTGTTTCAGCCCTAATAGAGAGTTCTCAATAGGATGAGTGGCAATTGAAATCGCAATAGATAAAGGAAAGGTTGAGGCCCTAAATTAATGCTGGGAGCGCTACTAGCTTAGAGCCAACCCACCCCAAGATTAGCACCAAGCTACAGAGACTAAAAAAAATATTAAAATCAAAAACACAATCTGCATGGGAGTAAGCACTCATCACTCGACCCGTTTCGCCATAAGCACTTGCATCCTTGGGAGCATGCAGGAAGAAATGGTCAGTCTGGCAGCATAACAATAAGCAGAAGAGATCCTGGTGGAGCAGGCTCTTTTATATACTGAAGTAATGAAATCAATTACCTTGAGGCAGGTGTAGGACAGGGTGGTCCCATGTCAGGGGTGTGGAAATTTTAAAAAAATCTACTTGTCCAACGGACTAAGTAGTAGTCCAATCTACTTGTCCCTCGGGACGATCTACTTGTCCTGATAATTTCAACAAGTGTTTAAATAAAGATCTTTATTCATAACAGCCTAGCGAGGCAGCGTCAGAAACATGTGATGAATAAAGACCTTTATTTAAACACTATTTTGTTGTGTACATATATATATATTATACATACACACATTACAGCCCTGTGTGTGTACCGTGTGTGTATACATACACATTGTATGTATGTAATGTATACACACACATGGCTGCAATGTGTATGTATGTAAATACTAGGGATGCACCGATACCACTTTTTTAAGACCGAATAAGAGTACCGATACTTTTGTTCAAGTACTCACCGATACCAAGTACCGATACTTTTATTTTATGTCATGTGACCACTTTCCAATAAGAACAGACCTCATATAAAGCCCCCAGGTCTCATAGATATGCCCCCCCCCCACAAGCTCATGGATATGCCGCCCCCAAGCTCATGGATATGCCGCCCCCAAGCTCATGGATATGCCGCCCCCAAGCTCATGGATACTGCCCGCCCCCCAGCTCGTGGATACTGCCCGCCCCCCAGCTCGTGGATACTGCCCGCCCCCCAGCTCGTGGATACTGCCCGCCCCCCAGCTCGTGGATACTGCCCGCCCCCCAGCTCGTGGATACTGCCCGCCCCCCAGCTCGTGGATACTGCCCGCCCCCCAGCTCGTGGATACTGCCCGCCCCCCAGCTCGTGGATACTGCCCGCCCCCCAGCTCGTGGATACTGCCCGCCCCCCAGCTCGTGGATACTGCCCGCCCCCCAGCTCGTGGATACTGCCCCCCCCAGCTCGTGGATACTGCCCGCCCCCCAGCTCGTGGATACTGCCCGCCCCCCAGCTCGTGGATACTGCCCGCCCCCCAGCTCGTGGATACTGCCCACCCCCCCAGCTCGTGGATACTGCCCGCCCCCCAGCTCGTGGATACTGCCCGCCCCCCAGCTCGTGGATACTGCCCGCCCCCCAGCTCGTGGATACTGCCCCCCCCAGCTCGTGGATACTGCCCGCCCCCCAGCTCGTGGATACTGCCCGCCCCCCAGCTCGTGGATACTGCCCCCCCCAGCTCGTGGATACTGCCCGCCCCCCAGCTCGTGGATACTGCCCGCCCCCCAGCTCGTGGATACTGCCCGCCCCCCAGCTCGTGGATACTGCCCGCCCCCCAGCTCGTGGATACTGCCCACCCCCCCAGCTCGTGGATACTGCCCACCCCCCCAGCTCGTGGATACTGCCCGCCCCCCAGCTCGTGGATACTGCCCGCCCCCCAGCTCGTGGATACTGCCCGCCCCCCAGCTCGTGGATACTGCCCGCCCCCCAGCTCACCTGGCACTCTCCGCTCGGTTACCTTCCTGAGCGACGGCGGGTAAGTCTTTGTGCGCGCGCACGCGCGTGCTCTCTCCTTGGAAGGTTCCCAGCCGCGATCACGTGGGACCATGTGATCGCGGCTGGGGGCCTTCCAGTGAGCGCACGCGCGGAAACTTTCCTGGCATCGCTCAGGAAGGTAAGTTTGAGCGGAGAGTGCCAGGTGCCCGTCCAAATGCTCTATCGGCATTCATACAGGCCCTGCAGCTGCTCTCCTCATTGTTTCATACTTGCCTTCCTGGGCGACGCCGGGTAAGTTTCTGCTGCTAGTGCGCTCGTTGGAAGGCCCCCAGCCGCGATCACATGGTCCCACGTGGTTGCGGCTGGGGGCCTTCCAACGAGAGCGCACGCGCGCGAAGACTTTCCCAGCGTCGCTAAAGGAAGGGAAGTATAAACACATTGAGGAGAGCAGCTGCAGGGCCTGTCTGAATGCCGATAGAGCATTCGGACAGCCGCCCCAGCCCCTCGGATGCCGGCTCAATGCCGGCTTCCGGTAACGGAAAAAAATAACGGGTACTGCACGAGTACAAAGTACTCCTGCAGTACCCGGTATCGGCACCGATACTAGTGTTTTTATACACGCCGGGCGCGATGACTTCAGTTTCAGGTGCCCCTGCCCACCGAAGCACCTGAACGGGGGGTGGGGTAAAGGACACAGCCCGACCTTTCCATGGATGTATGGGGTTAACCCCTTAGTCGCCAGGCCGTGATCCGGCACGAATTTCCGGTGTGGCCCCCATCTTGGATGGCAGCCCCACCTCCGGGTCCCCCCCCTCGTCAACTGACTCATCGCGCATGGTGCGATGACGTCATTTAACCCGGGAATCCCTAGCTGCAAAGGGATTTTTTTTTTTTTTTTTTTGGACCCCCGTATCTCCTGTTCGGTGGCAGCGATGTGGGTGATGTCTGAATGGCCTTTCCAATGATACCAAACATGACCAGGTTACAAGTAAAAATAAAATTTTAAATAAAATGTATTTTAAAAAAAATCGTGCTTTTTAATTTTTTATTAATACTTTTTTTTATTAATATTGTTCACATTTCAATTATAACGTGAACAATGATGCTTCACTTTTTTTGGGGGGGAGGGGCTTCGTTAAAATCGCGTAATTTCTCCCAAAAATGCAGTAATGGGTTCCCAGTTGTATATTTTTTTTTAACAAGCCTACCCCATAGAATATATAACCGCAGAGGCTCAGATGGTAAAATGTGAAAAAAAATAAAAATACTTTACACACTGTGGATGATCGAAATTTTTATTAAATGCACCTTTTTTGTTATAGCATTCTGGCACAGCATGACGTATACCTATAATAATGATATATTCTTAATCTGCCAAAAAAAAGGCTATATAATTTGTCTGGGTGGTATAATAATACATGACTTAAAAGTGTGTGTGTGTCTCTCAGTGGCTGACTGGCAACTTTTGGCCCAGGGGCCAAGTATAACCCAGATGCCCATAGTGCAGCAACTCAGGCCCTTGTGTATGAGCGTTATCACAGAGCTCCGCAGCAATATAACTTACTCTCATACACAGCACACATTACAGTGAGTTTTAATGCTGTAGAGCTCTGCGATACGCTCATACACACCATACATTACTGTGCGTTGTATTCCTGTGGAGCTCTGTTACAATAATGTGCAGTGTGTTTGAGCGTATCAGAGCTCTACAGCAATAAAACTCACTCCTACACACCGCACATGGGTATATTGGCCCCAGCTCACACGGATATACCCCAGCTCACATGGATATTGTCAGGATCGGGCAACCCCGCTTGCAGACAACAAGTCAACACACTCTCACCACCCGGTCCTTACTTACAGCCGTGATATGGTCAGTAATAATATTTGAGTACACAGGTAATGGGTGGAGTGCCACAGTCACTCAACCCGCTGGGTATGGTAGCACAATAAACTCTGACTAACCGGTCCTTCATAACGGCCGGGATATGCAGAGTAAATAGAACAATAATCCGCAAGTGTGAGTGGGAATGAGCGGTCCGGAATAACAATGCCAAAAGTCGGGGGGGCCAGAAGACGGGATAAACGAGACAAGCCAGGATCGAATAACCAGGAAGACAATAGATAGTACTTAGAATTTCGCAACAAGGCACTAGGCGTAAATAGAACCAGGCTAGGGCAATGACAGGAAGGAAGCACTTTAAATGGAGCCACAGGACTTCCTATTGGATCGCCGGTCAAGCATTGTGATTGGGTACCCCTCCTGTCCTGTACATCCGATTCGCGGCCAGACTCGACTTCCGGTAGTGGTTGGTGGATGTTGTGACCTAACGGTTGGCAAGCGCCGCCATCCTCAAACTCTGTCCGGCAGTAAAGATCACCCTGTAATAAGGCGTTCAGGTTATTGGCTGCCGTGATGACCGCAACCGCGGACGAAGGGGCGGCGCAACCCTGGACATGGGCCACCGTGACAGATCTATATTACCCAGCGGCTCACACAGGGCTATATATTGCCCCCAGCGGCTCACACAGGGCTATATATTGCCCCCAGCGGCTCACACAGGGCTATATATTGCCCCCAGCGGCTCACACAGGGCTATATATTGCCCCCAGCGGCTCACACAGGGCTATATATTGCCCCCAGCGGCTCACACAGGGCTATATATTGCCCCCAGCGGCTCACACAGGGCTATATATTGCCCCCAGCGGCTCACACAGGGCTATATATTGCCCCCAGCGGCTCACACAGGGCTATATATTGCCCCCAGCGGCTCACACAGGGCTATATATTGCCCCCAGCGGCTCACACAGGGCTATATATTGCCCCCAGCGGCTCACACAGGGCTATATATTGCCCCCAGCGGCTCACACAGGGCTATATATTGCCCCCAGCGGCTCACACAGGGCTATATATTGCCCCCAGCGGCTCACACAGGGCTATATATTGCCCCCAGCGGCTCACACAGGGCTATATATCCTAGACCCAGATAATGACGACGTGGACAACAATCCCTGCTCGCTCGTTTACCTATCCGTCCTCGCACACTTTCTCTCGCAACAGGTACGTAGAGCGCGATAAAATGGTCCCAGGATTGCAACGCAGTACCAGTCTTGAATCGGGTAGTGATGACGTTTCCCACAAACCCTGGGCCCACTTTCTTATTCTATTAGTTACGCTGCCACCAGTTCCCCTGAACACTAGGCGGGTTGCGGCGAAGGACGCAGGGCTAAGCAACCCACTATCTGTCTATCCTAGACCCCAATAATGACTACGCAGACAACAATCCGCCGCTCGCTTGCCCAACTGTCCCCAGCGACCGCAACTCACAATTTCGTAGCTACTCGAGCTTAAAACAAGCAATACTCCAGTCTCTTCAGTTAGTGTGAATCGACTCCGTCAGAAACAGAACTTAATAAATGGATATTTATTTATGATATTGAAAAAAGCTATATATATCACCGTGCATTTGTTACAAAAATTATAGATAGAATAAATCACTAGTTACACAGCGAATAAAAGAAAGGGATTAAAACACAAAGCCGTACTTACAATAAGCTAATCAGTAAGCTAGCATCGGTGACTCCTGGGGGGGCTGGAGATACAGCATGGACAGATCCTGATGTAAAATGAACTCCCTGTGATCAGCAAGAGCCACATGGCGTGCTCCCGAATATATAGGTTTGTCTTGTCCCTCCCAGGTCAGCCTCCTATCTGGAAGAGCCTGGCACTACATTTCCCAGACTCCATTTCCTGGGCATGCTCGGTGCGCTTTGTCATTAACTTGATTCCTAAAGTTTGTCTCTAGTGATCAAAGGAGCTGATTGCTTCTTTGAAATGCATGACCAAGTATACCTTGGTGCCGCTAGGTCTGGACTGAGCCTGTTCCCCTTGCCTAAGGTGTGAAATGCTTGCATCAGACCGAGGGAAATTCCATTGGACCAACTGGGGTAATTTCCCCTCCTTATCATGCAGATCAAAGAAGACTCATTCTCCTGGCATTCGGCAACCCCTGGAATATCCCTTCACCTGGAGTTCAGTGCTAAACATCTTAGTAAATGCTTGAGTTTCCAAGAAATTATCAGCTGTGCAAAATGGACACTTCGGCTATATAGATAGCCATAGAGGGGTGTGTGTGTGTGTGTGTGTGTGTGTGTGTATATATATTTAAAACAAAAAGGTTTTGCACTCACGGTTCACCCAAATTTCTCTCCAGTACCCGGTGCTCAGCGATGGCCTTCAGTAAACATCCACAGCAAAAATGCCGGCACTCCAGGGATTTCCAAAACGATTCCTCAATTTATTAGTTCATAAAAGTCAACGTTTCGGCTCCTAACACGGAGCCTTCATCAGGACAGACATGTACAAACACCCTATAAATAGGCATAACCCTTACAGTAATAATGATTCCAATTGATCTCCACCCGGTGTGTAGTGATCCCGGCGTGTTCACTTGGCCAATACTCGGCGCCGACCAGTGACCTCACATTCGTTGCTGTAGCAACCACAGTGTTTGCCATGGACGCAATACACGGACCTATCTGAAACCCATGGTCCTACCTAGCCTGGGGGTGATAATTGGAAAAGACTATGCAAACACATACTATCACATCTGTTGTTAAAAGGAATTGGTCAGTATTGGAGAGGGATCACGCTTTACCGGGGAGATTTAGGCAAAAACCAATGTTCTGTTACAAAAAGAATCGCAATTTAAAGGACCTATTGGTCCGGACAGATCCTGTTCAGAGCTATGAGCAGAAGTCAGAACGATTTCAGAACTGGGGCTGCAAGAGATGCTTAGGTTGCGTCACTTGCAGCCATATGATCCCCTCCAAGGAATTCCGTCATCCCCATACGGGAAAACGATTCTTTATTAAACATTCAATTTCATGCAGAACGGAGTATGTGATTCATGAAATCCTATGCCCATGCGGGCTTGCGTATATAGGTAAGACCGTCACCCAACTCTGAGAATTTGAAATCACAGGTCTAATATAAGAACGGCGTATAGGGATGGGAAATCGGATAAACCAGTAGCGAGGCACTTTCTTGAGTTAGGTCACCCGTTGTCCTCTTTAAAGTTTTTGGCAATAGACCATATTCCACCATTAAAACGAGGGGGAGACAGAGCGTTGATACAAAGAGAAGCACAATGGATACATAGGACACGGTATATCCACAGGGCATTAACGAAAGAAATATGTACTCAGCATTCATTTAATCAAGTGGGGTCCCGGATGGGTATAATTGGATAACATATCAAAAATATGTATGTGACTACCCAGGCTACTGGATAAAAAGTTATTAATATTTAGATTTGGGCGCACAGTGACTGTTGCAAATTGTTTTTAAACTTCTGATTAATGTTGTAAGGTGGTAGTATGTGTTTGCATAGTCTTTTCCAATCACCCCCGTGCTAGGTAGGACCATGGGTTTCAGATAGGTCAGTGTATTGCGTCCATGGCAAACACTGTGGTTGCTACAGCAACGAATGTGAGGTCACTGGTCGGCGCCGAGTATTGGTGCTTGCGCATTGGCCAGGTGAACACGCCGGGATCACTGCACACCGGGTGGAGATCAATTGGAATCATTATTACTGTTGGTAAGTGTTATGCCTATTTATAGGGTGTTTGTACATGTCTGTCCTGATGAAGGCTCCATGTTAGGAGCCGAAACGTTGACTTTTATGAACTAATAAATTGAGGAATCGTTTTGGAAATCCCTGGAGTGCGTGTGCGTGTGCGTGCGTGTGTGTGTGTGTGTGTGTCAGTGTCCTACTTCTATACCTAGCACGATTGCAATACAGATCTAATCTGCTACATTCTGTGTGTGTATATATCTATCTCGGGGGGGGGATATATATATATACATGTGAGCTGGGGGCATTTTTATATGAGGTCTGTTCTTATTGGAAAGCGGTCACATGACAAAATAAAAGTATCGGTCCTCGGTCTTAAAGTGGTATCGGTGCGTCCCTAGATTTTAGGGTTCTGTGTAATAACAGATCCAGGATGCATAAAAGTGAGACAGAGGTCCTTTGCATATCCTACCCAGAGTTCCTTGCTGCATATGGGGAATGTAGCACAGGAACTCTGGGATGCAATTCTTTGAGTTGCTATGATGTGCAGGTGGCTTCTGCAATAATAAACACGCTTATATTAAAAATATTAGCTGGATGTTTTCCCTCTGTTAAATGCATATTTATAAGCCTTGTTCTCGCTGAACCATTTTATTGTATGAAAAGGCAAAAATGCCAAAAGTCTTGCCTGGTATGACTCCATGTAAAACCTATTCAGGCCTTGTGTGGTATTGCGTGTTGTAGCACCGATTAGTATTGCACACCAGATGTAGTGTCCGTAGAACATGTTTAAATGTCCTCTGTTTAGTCTCAACATTTTTATGGCTGGGACTTGAGGCTTAGTCAACTGGAGGGGAGGTGATGTTGATAAAGCTCTCTCTTGAGCAGAAACAAAATTGATTTTTTTACTTGAAGACATTGAAGCCTCCTGGCCTGATTGTCGATATGGATCCTCATTCTTTTTTTATAATAACCTTTTTGTAGCTCTTATGTAGCTTTATTTTCTCCTTCAAAATTCCCTGTTTTTGCCCTTTTTTGTAAGTCATTGGTAGATACCCTTATATTGGGAACATCGGGTGTTTCTCCATATTCAAATTTTTGCCTGTGTTGTTCTTTGGTATTCTTTATTTCTTCATAGGTAATTTTACCTGCTGTTATCACTGATTTATGGACTTTTATATATGGGCACTATTGTGTGGACATTATTTAGATTGCTTTGTTCTTATTGTTTATGTTTTTGATCGTCCTTTTGTGTTTTTTATATTGATCGGAGGTTTGCCCACACCTTTCATCTTTCCCCTCAAGTGATATGGATAATGCTGGGTCGCGACTAGGGCTGCAACTAACGATTATTCTCATCTATTAGTTGGCTGATTATTATATCGATTAATCGATTCATTGGATAAAAAAAATAGAAAAAAATAGTTTTACTTAAAAAGGAATTTGATGTAAAAAAAATAACCACAACCCCTCCCCCTTTTTCCATAAGCAAATTGCGTATCTTGCGTACTTTTCACACAAGATATGTGAGTGCTAGGTCAGAGGGATGGGTTGATGCCGCATGCGCAGCTTAAGCCCATGTTTGCTTTCTCAAATGAATGCGGCTACGAGCACTTGGTCATAGATGACAGTATGAAATCGGGGTTAATAAGCTAAATTGGTCAGAGTGCGTCGAGTGTTCCTTTTTAAATAAGTTTGAGCAAACTGAGTGGGAGGTGGGACTGGAGGTGGCAGAAAGTGAGAGGGAGTGGGTATGGACAAAAGACCGGATCTGAGTGTGCGAGTGAGTTTGGGGAAAGGGACCAGACCAAAGGGAGGGAATCGCAGTTCCTGACCAAAGAGGGTGGGGTGGTGGCACAGGACTCCAGCTTCAAGTAAGGTTAAAACACCGGCATACAGCTCCTTCACACAGTGGTAGAATCCTGTTGTTTGTGTTATAGTTCTGCTGTTGTTGTAAATGGAATAAAAACAAACTGGATGTGTCTGACATAACCCTAGAACTAAATCATACCTAGTAAAGCAGCGGCACATCTTCTCCAAAGCTGAGGTTATTTACGTTTAACTCAGTCTGACGCTAAACAGTGTGTGCTGTACACCGGACGATTAATCGACACGATTAAGCGATAATGGAAATAGTTGACAACTAATCGATTAGTTGTTTCAGCCCTAGTCGCGACATCACTTCCGGTGCGCTCGATAGAGGCTACCGTTAGTGATTAGTCGCTTCCGTAGCGACAGAGTTGAATCTGGTGTAACCGGTTGTTTTCTAATGGGCATAAGGGGCTTTTAAACGAGGGTGAGGAGTCGTCGTAGTCAGCTCTTGAAGTCACATGATGAAACGCATCGAGCTGATTGGCTTGAAGACTGGCTGACCCGGTTTGCTACATCCACTGATCCCGCTGGAGGTGCTGCCTTGGGTCCGATCAGAGTATCGGATAACCTCTGCTCCCTTACAGCTATGGAGGTTTATCTCGGATGGATACCGGCTGCATGGTCCTGTTATGCGGGTACTATTGGATGTATATCTTTATGCTTGTTTGCACACAGATTTTATATTGTGTGCCACTACACTTGTGAGTGGTTTCATTTTTTTAACTTGTTTGTATTAAAACATTAAATTTTTACACTAGGATGCGTCTGTATGCTCTATAATTGTAGCCCACACCAGGAGGTACCAGTACTAGCACAAGGTTTATGTGAGTGCTTCAATTTTTTTTCTTTCCCTGCATGCTCCATCGTTTGGTTTTTTTTATGTGTGGGGAAGTGCTGTGAGCTGTTGTGATTAGTGTTTTCAAATTCACCCACTACACCTACATTTTTCTCCGTAGAACATGTTTAACCCTTATGTTCTGCCGATCCAGGCAGCCTTTCCTGTTTCTGAGATTGACAGTATGAATACTACGGAGTTGTGTTCAAGAAATGCTTAACCCTTTGGCATAGCATGCCTCGCTGGCATCTAAGGGCCGCAACAGGCCAGCCCACTAGGTGGAGCGCTGCTTGCATCAGTTGCTGCCGCTGGACATCCTGAACTTGGGCCAACCCCTACAGATGGCGGCCAACAAGAAGGGCCCACTGTAATAGCTGGCAAGTGGGGCATACAACCTGTCTGGCGGTAAAGGGTCAAAGGGGTTTTTCATCTTTTTTTTTTCTTTTGGGGGGCGGGGGTCTTTGAAGTAATTTCATGTAAAATGCAAGTATGTATGTGTGTATATATGCATATGTGTATATATACAGTTGTGTTCAAAATTATTCAACCCCCACTGAAATTAAGTGTTTTGGCCAGTTTGACATTGATTTTGATCATTCAGTCATCTTGCTTACAATTAAATCAAAGAGGCACGTGTAGGTCAGACAAATATAACATAACATTTATAATGAAATAACCACAAATGTCTTTTCTGTGCTCACATCATTATCAGTTTTATTCAATCTTAGTACTTAGTACAACATCCTTTTACAGTTATAACAGCTTTTAAACGTGAAGCATAGCTTGACACAAGTGTCTTGCAGCGATCTACGGGTATCTTCGCCCATTCGTCATGGGCAAAAGCCTCCAGTTCAGTCACATTCTTAGGCTTGCGCACTGCAACTGCTTTCTTTAAGTCCCACCAGAGGTTCTCAATCGGATTTAAGTCAGGTGACTGCGATGGCCACTCCAAAATGTTCCAGCCTTTAATCTGCAACCATGCTCTAGTGGACTTGGAGGTATGCTTGGGATCATTGTCCTGTTGAAAGGTCCAACGTCTCCCAAGCCTCAGGTTTGTGACGGACTGCATCACATTGTCATCAATATCTACTGGTACTGAAGAGAATTCATGGTACCTTGCACACGCTGAAGCTTCCCTGTACCTGCAGAAGCAAAACAGCCCCAAAGCATGATTGACCCCCCGCCATGCTTCACAGTAGGCAAGGTGTTCTTTTCTTCATAGGCATTGTTCTTCCTCCTCCATACATAGCGTTGATCCATGGGCCCAAACAGTTCTAATTTTGTTTCATCAGTCCACAGTACACTATCCCAAAACGTCTGTGGTTTGTCCACATGACTTTTGGCATACTGCAGTCGACTCTTCTTATTCTTTGGAGACAGCAAGGGTGTGCGCCTGGGAGTTCTGGCATGGAGGCCTTCATTACACAGTGTGCGCCGTATTGTCTGAGCTGAAACTTCAGTACCCACATCTGACAAATCTTTTCTCAGTTCCTCAGCAGTCACACGGGGACTTTTCTCCACTCTACGCTTCAGGTAGCGCACAGCAGTCGAAGTCAGCATCTTCTTTCTGCCACGACCAGGTAGCGTTTCAACAGTGCCCTTTGCCTTGAATTTGCGAATGATGCTTCCTATGGTCTCTCTTGGTATGTTTAACATCTTTGCAATCTTCTTATAGCCATTGCCCTTCCTGTGAAGAGTAATCACCTCTTCTCTTGTCTTCCTGGACCATTCTCTTGACTTCACCATGTTTGTAACCACACCAGTAAATGTCTAGAAGGAGCTGAGTATCAGTCATTTTAAAGCTGCCTAATTGGTGCTTATTATGCTTTATTGCTGCTCCGTGACATCCACAGGTGTTTTCAATACCTGATTGAAAACACTTGAATGAACCTCTGTTCTTCAGAGTGGTAGTCTTTAAGGGGTTGAATAATTGTGTCAATGAAGAATTCACAAAAGAAGCATTTACTACTGTATTACAAAACCAATTGATGTCATTTTAGTTGCATATGGTTCTTTAAAAAGTCCTTGTAGGATTTCATTCTGAATACAATTACAAATGTACACTAAATTCCCTAAAACCCTTTACAGCAGTGGGGGTTGAATAATTTTGAACACAACTGTATGCATATGCAATATTAAACACACTTATTATAGTGTAGCGCTGTGGTAAAATCTTGCTGTGGCAGTACCTATTTTTGGCCACAAGATGGAGACTATCGCGATCAGAGATACTGGATATTGGGACTACAATGCCCGGCATGCTTTGCAAGAAGACAGGAAGTGGGTGGGGACTGGAGACTTACATCCTCTGCCTCGTGGAGAAAGTTCCAGAGCGCGGAAGGGAAGAGAGCAGACGCATCGAAGAGATCACGAGAGGGCCTAGGCCAGAGACCAAGAGAGACGACCAAGAGAGACGACCAAGAGAGACGACCGACGACCAAGAGAGACGACCAAGAGAGACGACCAAGAGAGACGACCAAGAGAGACGACCAAGAGAGACGCAAGAGAGACGACCAAGAGAGACGACCAAGAGAGACGACCAAGAGAGACGACCAAGAGAGACGACCAAGAGAGACGACCAAGAGAGACGACCAAGAGAGACGACCAAGAGAGACGACCAAGAGAGACGACCAAGAGAGACGACCAAGAGAGACGACCAAGAGAGACGACCAAGAGAGACGACCAAGAGAGACGACCAAGAGAGACGACAAGAGAGACGACCAAGAGAGACGACCAGAGAGACGACCAGAGAAGACGACCAAGAGAGACGACCAAGAGAGACGACCAGAGAGACGACAAGAGAGACGACCAAGAGAGACCTGTTAGTCCAGAGAGGATCACCCAAGCTGAGAAGACCCGCCGGGATCCAGGCATTGCTGCAGACCGGAGGAATCGAACGGAGAGCAGGCGGTGAGCTGGAAAAGCTGTGTGGAGTCAGACAACGGATCGGGCCGCTAGTATCCCCAGTCAAAATCGGGTGGAGACTTACATCCTCTGCCTCGTGGAGAAAGTTCCAGAGCGCGGAAGGGAAGAGAGCAGACGCATCGAAGAGATCACGAGAGGGCCTAGGCCAGAGACCAAGAGAGACGACCAAGAGAGACGACCAAGAGAGACGACCAAGAGAGACGACCAAGAGAGACGACCAAGAGAGACGACCAAGAGAGACGACCAAGAGAGACGACCAAGAGAGACGACCAAGAGAGACGACCAAGAGAGACGACCAAGAGAGACGACAAGAGAGACGAACAAGAGAGACCTGTTAGTCAGAGAGGATCACCCAAGCTGAGAAGACCGCCGGGATCCAGGCATTGCTGCAGACCGGAGGAATCGAACGGAGAGCAGGCGGTGAGCTGGAAAAGCTGTGTGGAGTCAGACAACGGATCGGGCCGCTAGTATCCCCAGTCAAAATCGGGTGGAGACTTACATCCTCTGCCTCGTGGAGAAAGTTCCAGAGCGCGGAAGGGAGAGAGCAGACGCATCGAAGAGATCACGAGAGGGCCTAGGCAGAGAAGAGAGACGACCAAGAGAGACGACCACAGAGAGACGACCAAGAGAGACGACAAGAGAGACGACCAAGAGAGACGACCAAGAGAGACGACCAAGAGAGACGACAGAGAGACGCAAGAGAGACGACCAAGAGAGACGACCAAGAGAGACGACCAAGAGACGACCAAGAGAGACGACCAGAGACGACCAAGAGAGACGACCAAGAGAGACGACCAAGAGAGACGACCAAGAGAGACGACCAAGAGAGACGACCAAGAGAGACGACCAAGAGAGACGACCAAGAGAGACGACCAAGAGAGACGACCAAGAGAGACGACCAAGAGAGACGACCAAGAGAGACGACCAAGAGAGACCTGTTAGTCCAGAGAGGATCACCCAAGCTGAGAAGACCCGCCGGGATCCAGGCATTGCTGCAGACCGGAGGAATCGAACGGAGAGCAGGCGGTGAGCTGGAAAAGCTGTGTGGAGTCAGACAACGGATCGGGCCGCTAGTATCCCCAGTCAAAATCGGGTGGAGAGACGTCACGGGTCAGCGGAGCCTAAAGAAATCGTCGGATGGGTGAGAGGCCTCCAAGGCTGTTTTTGATTAAAGGACGCTCTGCTGTTTTTCTCTTTAAAGTCCACAGGCCCCAACTGACTAGTCGAAGACCTTCCTTTAATAAACTCACTGGCCAGTTGAACAGTACCCGGGTACCACACACACACAGATACACTTTTCACATTCTGGGACTTAACCTGTGCAGGACTCATTTCCTTTTGCGAATCGGAACGTGGGTTAAAGACAAAGATACGTTCCGAATACATTTTTCTCTTTTTCCGCTGCGCGTTTGCCGTAATACGAAGGGATTGTATGTTTGGGGTTTTGCTACGTGTCCCTTTTTCTGAACTATCGGGAAATTGCATTGCTTTTATGTTCGGTTGCGAATATTTTATTTTCCGAAATACGAAGCCTCGTGT
Source organism: Leptobrachium leishanense (assembly GCA_009667805.1). NCBI lineage: Eukaryota > Metazoa > Chordata > Amphibia > Anura > Megophryidae > Leptobrachium > Leptobrachium leishanense. The sequence continues at coordinate 252,070,371 of CM019065.1, forward strand.
TTCGTTTCTTTTCCGCTACGCGTTTTACCGGGATACGAAAATACTGTAATAATACTTGTGAATACCGTGTCTCAACATCTGCTCAAATATTTTAGTAAACTATATAAATATAAAATCTCACAACTGTGTTGGAGTATATTTATTCCCTAGTGCGGGGAGACTGACCCGTGGTTCATTTTCAGCGGCTCCTCCGGGAGTGAGCGCTACAATAGTGTGGAGGCTTTTTATCTCACTTTTAGTCCTTCACCACAACCCTTATAGATACTTACTTACCTATGGTCCAAGCATCCACTGCAACTGGTCATGCCTGTCTCCTAGCTGATGAAGGTTCAACAAACCTGAAACAGCGCTGTCCTAGGAGTGGCTTTGACCAGTTGCATAACCTTATCTTTGCTACAAAGCCACAGTGTGGCATAGCATGGATTTTAGGGTTCTGTGTAATAACAGATCCAGGATGCATAAAAGTGAGACAGAGGTCGTTTGCATATCCTACCCAGAATTCCTTGCTGCATATGGGGAATGTGGCACAGGAGCTCTGGGATGCAATTCTTTGAATTGCTATGATGTGTAGGTGGCTTCTGCAATATTAAACACACTTATTATAGTGTGGAGGCTTTTTATCTCACTTTTAGTCCTTCACCACAACCCTTTATAGATCTAAATATTTTTATAACTTTTTTTTTTTGACTAGGCATATTACAGAAATACTTTCGAATTTGTCAGTCAAGCGGAAGCAGGTGTATACAATATAAACAAGACGGCCCAAATAAGGAAATAATACAATCCTGATCTAATCTGTGGCCACATAGGTTGTCAACTCCCCTTTTTCTATCTGTCCAAGGCCCGACAGAGAGTGAAAACAATAGATTAGCTCAACATTTTATGAACAGTAGCTGGAATAAGCAAAAATTTTTTTTATTTATTATCCGGATAGTGGATTTTACTATGATGCAACATTTACCAAAATATGCACAAAACCTTTACTGCTGTTTGTTTAATATACAGTTATTGAGGTGAAGGAGGGAATGTTTAGTTAAGGCGGCATGAGGCCATTGTTCTCCAGGCTGAGATGAGAGATCAGTGATCGACCGATTTACACCAATCTACGGCCATTGATACACAGTGAGGAGCAAGTGATGTAAAGAAATGGGGAGGGACAGTTTACAACACAAAGGATCACACAATGGATGCACACAGTGACGCAGAGTAAAATATTAACTAAACAAACACGGGAAAAACAAAGCACACAAGATCAGCAACATAAAACTAAAAAACATTTAATTTTTTTGGTGGTAGTGGGCCTTTCACGATAAAGAAACCTAAATGCATCTTATATATTTAAAATGTAAGCCTTTTATTGTATTATGTCTATCCAAAATGGCAGTTGCCACTAATGTTTTCTACAAACAATTAGATTTTCATATGGAGTATTAATTTGAAATTAGGCTGATAACCCTTCTGCTTTTATTGCTCTCCTCCTTGCAACAAGGAGTTAATGTTGCTACACTGACATTGTTGGAAGAGGTAACAGTTGTTTTAGTTATCCGTTTGCTTAGCTCCTCCAGGGCCAATGTGACAAGACTGCTGATGAGCGGATTTGCAGGGTCTATGGTTGCTTTAGAAGTCCCTTCTCGCCCCTATAATCAGCTCTCCAGCTGCCGTGCTGCGGTGTGCATACAGCATCTTGCACCTGGGTACCTCCCAGTTGGCCCCATGTAACAAACAGAGCGTGCAAAACAGGCTGGGATTTTGGCTTGGGAAGAACAATTGCTCACCACAACAGACTACGATTGGCACCTGGCCTCAACCACAACTGCTTGATGCTTGTATGGTTTAATATAAAGCTCTAACAATGAAAGGGTTAACCTGTACGTTCTGGAAATGGTCCTCATGGGGCAGTCTTGTTTGCATCCACACATCTCCCATCTTTTGCCACATGGCTGTAACCATTTGTTATGCATGTTGATCATCTTTGCCCTGCAATCAATGCCACACATACTGATGCTAAACATCTTGCCATTTATGCTGTAAGAAGAGTTGTAAACCAAATTTACATCATTGGACATAACCCACAGAATACATTTCTTTTTTTGGGGCAGTGGGCGCTCCCCACCAACTAGGCAGTTTTATTTCCAAATTTTTAGTACTCGTTCAAGTAAAAAGAAGGAAATCTTGACGGTCTAGTTCAATTGCTGTTAATAAAGATCTGGAATTTTGACAATGAAAAGGACATTTTTTTTTAAATTCTTTTATTGGCGTTCTTTATATAGCACCAACAATTTCTGCAGCATTTTACAGTAAAGCATTAAAATTGCAGAAAAGAACCAGAGACAGAAGTAGAGGCCCTTGCTTAGATGAGTTTGCAATCTAGAGATCTTAAAAGTACTCAATGACTCTACTTTCAAATATACGTTGGAGAAATACATCTCAGATCTAAATCTAGGCCTGTGCCCCAAGTGGTAACTTATTACAGAAAACGCTTATGCAATGCAGGTAAGCAAGGGCAGCAGTGTTTCGTAATACTGTCTTCTTTCACCCAAGACTATTTACACCTGAACATCTTTCACAATGTGTTTAAAAGTTAGATTCCCAGCTGGCCTGGAGCTACAAACCTCATGACACTTTGTCATAAAGCTAGTAAAGCATTGCGGAAGAGAAGATTTCAATAACCAGAGATCTACCTATTTTGATCAGCCATAAGTTGAAAAGACACTCTAGGCATTGTAGCCGCACAGTGTAAATGGAGAGGTCAGTGTCTGGGTAGGATGGTCTTACACAGATGATTCAGCCTTGCGAGTGGGGAGAGTGGTTAACCTCCCTGGCGGTCTAATTTTTTCTAAATTTTGTGTCTAAAAGCGTCTCAATTTTTTTTTTTTAAAGGAAACGTGTTTTTGTACATAGTTAGCCTGTAATAATTAGGAATCACGCACTGAAATCCGTGAAATCAAGAGTCCTTACTGGTAAAATCCTTTATAAATTTAATAAATTAATTTTAAAAAAAATAGTAAATACACGAGTCCGATAAAGTTTGAAACACGAAATAATAATTTATTATCCCAAAAATAATTATCCAAAATAATGCAAATAAATGATATTCAATAAAATACAACAAAAAGCACTGAAATCTGTCTGCAAGCAAGGGTGAAACGATGTATGGTCTATTTCTTATCCTGTACTGCCACCTAGTGGCCGTTCATAAACTTTTCCATTTGTATTCAGTGAATTTTATGAATGAAGTTTGCTGTGTCCAGCCCCTCTGCATCATGTGACTCGCAGGGAGCCATCCAGGAAGCCGCTCGCTGCGATCACACTGCGGGGGACAGCGAGGGAGCCAGGAGGAGGTGAGTAAACATCCAGCCGGAGTGTGGCTCGGGGTTACCGTTCGTGGTAGCAAAATTTAACCCCGAGTCACACTCGGGAATACCGCCAGGGAAGTTAAGCTCCACTCAGAAGCTCAGATCAGAAAGTACTGATCTATGCTTCCTGTTGCCTTCCCAGAAGATTGGTCTGTGCTCCAGCCAATGTGTCTACTTGTAGTTGCACCAGATTGTTTGGATGCGCACTTGAGTGATCAGATTCCCACTGTCATGTGACTACTGCGGCTTACAAGAAGAAAGTAGCACATCATGGCCAGAGATGTGCCGAAGGTGCCCAGTGTTGGAAAGCAGGAGTTTACTAAAGGGATAAAATTTTAAGGGGTGGGGTACAGAGGTCAGGATTAGTTAATATTTAACCTCTGTTTCTCCCCCTCCCGTTTTTAATTCTAGAGTATCTCTGTAAGTTCCCTTCAATTAAGGTCCAGTATTTACCTGGACGCAGCTTCTCATATAAAATCAATGATTTTCACAAATGCAACAATAAATTACATTTCTGAAGCATGCATTCTGCCCTCTTGTCCAAGAATAGGCAGTAGCTCAATGATTGTAATTCTACCATCTACCAATTCTACCACCAGTTCTAATAGGCTCTGAGAGATGTTGAATTGCTGTAACACTGGGGGCACTTTTACAAAGTTGGTGCTAACTTAACCAGAGCTGTTGTAAATTCCATAGACTATAATGGCTGGTAAGTTAAGTTTACAACAGCTCTGGTTAAATTGGCACCAACTTTGTAATATAGCCCACGATGTTCACAGAGCTGCACGCCCTCTGTTAACTGCTGTTGACTTTGGCGTAAGTCCTGCTAAAACAACTAATTGATGAATAGTTGTCAACTATTTTCATTATCAATTGGTGCGTTTTTTGCCGCTATATCGCTCTATGTAGCTTCTCCAATGCATTTCAATGGAGCTGTTCACATATTGTCACTCAATGTAGCCTGTAGCTCGTCGCTGTAGCTTGTCACTGGTACAGGACCCTCTTTTTGCGATTTGCATTGGCGGGGTTGTGCAATATCACGCATAACCGTGATATCGCGAGATATTGTCGCGAAACATGAAAATCGCGTGGAAAATCGTGCTTTTTTTTTCTTCTTCAATGTCGATCAGTGTGAATGTGGCCTTAAGGTCCACTGGCACCATAGTCGGGCAACTGACTTGGCATTACCCGTAGTTGGGTGACCATCGGCCGATCAGGGTCATCCACTGGAAGCATCTGTGGACGACCCAGATCGGCCGATGGACAGGCCGGCCAATGAAAAATCCCACTGCGGGGAGAAAAAAACAGGCGAAACATTTTCTAAATATCAGAAACTGTAAGGTGTGGGTCTGGTGAGCGCTGGTGAAATGGATAAGAACCCAGTTGCGGTAATGAAACCTTCCGTGTCTTGTGTATTCAAGTGAATTTGTAAATATATTATAGAACTGGAAACACAGGAGGTAGTCTATGAATAAACAATAATCCATCTTTGGATAAATAGGGGTTATGGGATATGTAGTCAGGAACTGTGGGAGAACAAAAGGTGTCTTGCACAATAAACTGGAAGGGTTAACCTGGATATATAGTGGAGTCTTTGGTTACTTGTGAGATGCTGGTAAAGATGAGGGTATAAATCCAGGAGAGTGTGCAGAAGTGGGGTCCGTGGAGCAAGGAGGAACTGTAAATCCGTGGAAACCGTAGGTGAGTGTTTTGGTAAGTATGGAGGAGTAGGTAGAAGAATCTGAGGCAGGTAATCAAGTCACAAAGTCTGGCGGCGATCTGGTGAAGTCAGGAGAAGGCAAGAAGGTCAGAGGCTGGCAGCGTTCTTGGCAAAGTCGGGTATACAAGCAATGGTTGGTACATGGGTAGACAAAGTAGGTTTAGCCAGGCTGGTCACAGGTCTCTGGAGTGGGTACAGGTATGTCCCCACTCTGTAAGGCCTATCGGTTCAATGACAGAGCACTGGCTGGATGTGGGAGTGTTCCTTTTATGAAGAGCAGCCAGTGCTAATTAATTACATGCTGCAGGAGGCCTGAAAGGTGAACAGCAAGGCAGCATATAATATGAAAAGTGCTGACTATACTTTGGATTAGGGCTGTGCATCTTCAGTGGTCTCACGATTCGATTACGATTATCTTGCCCACTATTCGATTCGATTACACGATGCATCACGATTAATGCCCATTGCCAAATTTATTGTATCTGCATGTAGCAACGTCTGAACACAGCAGACAACACTGTTTATTTAAAACCGTATAATATATGGCTTCAGTGTACATCTTCATAAAAGAAAATATTCAAATGTAAACATTAACATAAATGTCCAAACAACATTAAAGGGATACTCTAGGCAACATGACCACCTGAGTATGCCCTTGTCTGCCCCCCTCCCTCCGCTCGGCTGAAAAACAGCAAAACAGCTGAAAGACGCGGAGGACTTTACTCCGCCCTCCCAGCTGTCAGTCAGCAGAGCGGGATTCATATTTCCCGCTTCTGCCTACTATTGCCGAGTAGGAGACGTCATCGCGCTTTCAGCGCGATGAGGTCTCCAACTGGCCACAGTAGCTGGCGGGAGCGAGCCACCAGCATAGTCTGCGGCTGGGATTAGTGTTGCGCGCATCCTCTTGCGCGTAACACTAATCCAAGAAGAAGAGGAAGCCTGCTGATTGGCTGGCTTACGTGAGAGGCGCGCATGCGCACTTCTCACGTAAACCATTAGCCAAGTGAAAGGGTTAGAAGGACGGGAGCAAAAGAGGAGGGAGGGGAGTATATAAAAAAAAAAGACTCCGTTGGAAACAAGTGGATTTTAGGGTAAGTATTACAGTAAAAAAAAAAACCCCTAGTTATTGAGGGAATAGATATATTTAAATGTAAAAAAAGGGGGGGGGGGGATTTTTGCTTAGAGTGTTCCTTTTTAAGTTAAAACAAAAATAATTAACCAGAGGCCAAGAGGTGTGACAATGGTAATCCTCACAAAACAAAATCACCTCCTGATTGCAGGACTGGGAACAGTAGGTCAGGCAGATGTCCGTCGCCTAATGTGCGAGAAGCACATCTGTCCAGACAGGCAGAGACACTCTGCAAAATAGAGCACTTCCTGACTGACAGTGACTGACTACTAGCAAACATCACAATCTGGAACCCCGTCAGTCAGTAGATCGACATTACAAGTAGTGTTGACCTAGCTTATGATTATCAAGTTTAACTAGTACTGCAGTTAAATATTACTTGTAATGTCTGTGTGTGCTAAGTGCTTGTGCTGTGCTCCAGATTCACGGTGACGTTTGCCAGTCTGGAAGTGCTTTGCTTTGAATTTGTACATGTTTAGTTTACATACAGGATACTACAGCATGAGCACACCTGTAACGAAGTGTTAACCTTTTGTTATTATAAATATAATATGAATGAACAAGTAAACAGAAATTTACCATTACATTAATTGTAAACAGAAATAAAAATACTAGTAGTTTTTTAGGCCTAGCCCAGGGGTCAGCAACCTTGGCTCCCTGATGTTATGGGAACTACATTTCCCATGTGGCTCAGTCAGCCTAATGGGTGACTAAGTATCATGGGAGATGTAGTTCTAAAACATCTAGAGCCAAGGTTGCTGACGCTTGGGCTAGTCTGTTATGAAGAACTGAATAAAAAATACTTGGGCTAGGGTCAGACACGCGCGTTTTCTACAGACTGTGCGCCCGTGCAGTACAGACACACTTTTTGACGGAAGACGCAGTAGTGGCCACACAGTCTGTTTTTGTGACTGACGTTATTTTTGACAGATGTAGGAGGGAAAATAAATTTAAATGAAAAAATATTTTGTCCGTCAAAAATGCTGGACGTATAAATGCAGTCCGTCTGGCCACGTTCAATCACTCTCACACAAAGCTATGCGGACGTGGTGCACTCCGCGCGTCTGTTCTAGCAGTATTACGTTCTTGCCTAACCTGCGTCATCCGTCATGCGTCTGCATTTCTGTGCGGACGTACATCGTGTGTGGGGCTCCATTTAACACAATTGTATGCGATCACGGACGTACTAATGTGCGGCAACACGGACGTGAACGCTACGCGCACGTCTGACATGAGCCTTAGGGGGAAAAAAAAAAGCTGAGGGGAGCATTGCAGCGGTATGCCCTGCCCGAATCGATTAACTGGCGTAAATTAATCGATGCAGCATTGCGGACGGCAGCATCGCGATGCATCGTGTCGCCGATTTATTTTTGGCAGCCCTACTTTGTATGCAACAATATATTTGGCTGCCTTGTGGCAGCGCCGCTGTGGATGCTTACAGAAAACAAATTACACAAGGATTTCTATTTATTAAAAGTATCCCAGGGCAGCAAAATGACATTGTGACATTCAGGGTCCCAGGGGGCTCACAGGGGGACCCTGGACACATGCTTTCAACGGCTGGCCGAGTGCCAGGAACTCCGGCGGCACCCGGCGTGGAGATGGCCGATCAGGGGGCAGGGCGCAGCGTGATGACGTGGCGCCGTCGGTCTTTAAATCCGGAGCGCGCGCATTGAGCCCTTGCCTTGCTGTGGCGTTTCATTCCCGCATCGCTGCATTATTTTTTTTTTTTTTTGGAGAAAGGTTTACCAGGAAGGATACATTGAGATTTCTCTCGTTTTTCAAGTATGTCCTGGGTGGCGAATGTACCGTTGGGTGTCTTGCCGAAGGACACTTATTGGAGAGGAGCTCTTGTTGGGATTGAACCCATGTCTCCACAGGCTCTCTCCACGCAGACTGAAACACTGTGTATACTCGTTACTGACCCTGCTTGTTCTGAGGACCCGATCTGTTGCTGACTTTGCTTGCCATTACGCCCATTCTCTCTCTCTGTGCCCCTGGCTGGTGTATCTGCTGCTGGTGTGTGCTACAGATCCTGCCACATGTAGTAGCGCAGTACAAGTGTTTAAACGTTGCTGACCCAGTTTGTTATTGCAACCATTCTTTCTCTGTACCCCTGTCTGTTGTGAATGCCATCTGGTGTTATTCTGGTACACTTCCATTCTGCCATATTCTGTAGTGCAGTACAAACTTATAGAGATCTTGGTCTGTGGTGTGTATTGCTGGTGCTGTCTCCCTGGCCTGTGTGGCTGCTAGAGGTTAGGGTTAGTGGTTCGGACCATCCTAAGGATCGGAGGTTTAGAGGTCTGTTACCAGGGATCCTACCAGGTCTGTCCTGGGGAACGTTAGACATATTGTAGTATTAAATATTCCTATAAATCAGGGGTCAGCAACCCTGGCCCTCCAAGTGTTTTGGAACTATATTTCCCCATGAGGCTCTGCAAACCTAATGAGCAACCGAGCATCACGGGAAATGTAGTTTCAAAACATCTGGAGGGCCATAGTTCCCACACCTGCCCTAGAGTGATGAGACAAAGATAAATGTTTTTGGATCTGATGGGTTCAAAACTGTATGGCGTTGCAAAGGTGAGGAGTAAAAAGAAATGCATGGTGCCTACAGTGAAACGTGGTGGCAGTGTCCTGACTGCCTAAACGCCTGCCATAACAAACCATAACATAACTCCATTTTAACTGCCAAGCCCCCCCCACACCATATCCCCAGAAAATACGACATGACACTCTATAATGTGGAAAAGGCTTGGCCACAGCTTTATTGAAAAAGGAACAACATTTTAAATCACACCTAACCACCTGACCAGGGTTCAGCATTTTTTATTAGATCATAAATACCGGCTGCATGGGACCAATCCCAGCAGGCAGTTAAAGTCCCAGAGTTCGGCTCCTGCAAAGATATTCTGAGCAGAAACCCCCTCTCCAAAGCTCCCTTCACGGAGTTCCACCATCCTTCCTCGCTGGCCAGGGGCTTCCAAACCGCCACCGCAGCCTGAAGCTTTAGTTAGCATCGAGGCTGCGACCCCCCCCCCGCAGACAGCGCTTCCTCCACCGCGGACTGCAGGCCTACATTAAATATATCAAGTCCCACCTTGTTGAGGTGAACCCCATCATTCCTCATGAGAACCCTATTGTCCCCTTCCAACTCACGATGACGGACAACTACCCCACCCAAGCGCCGAACATAGCGTGAAATGGTGTGATTCACACACTGACGAATCCTTTCCAAAGCCCCACCATTCCCACCCAAACGCCAAACAGGGCGTGGGATAATCTCATCCCAGATCAACATGATGTCTACGAACAGTGAAAGACAGCGCGCAAGATACAGCCTGATCCTGGAAATAAGGTCAATCGTGCGCACCACACCGATGTCGTTCCCACCCGCGTGGAGAACCAGCACAATCGGACCAGTGACCATCCGGCGCAGAGCTGTACACTCTGAATAAAGATGAACCCAGCGAAGCCCGCGGACGCCGCGCCACCCTAACCTTGCCTGATCATAAGGAAAACTCAAATTCCGACCGTAGGTCCTGGCTTCAGCCCTCCTGCACGCCCAGTAAATGAAGGAATGACCAAGCAGCCACACCAAGCGCTGAGGAGAACCTGAAAAAACAATCAATAGGGATGAGAAAATTCACAACATATGAGGACGAACATATAAACGAAATCGTGAGGAGTCCCATCAACCCACTCGCCGCAACTTCTCATCATCCAGACCCAACCCATGAGCGACAATAGCAGCGCCAATTCTAAAAGAGTGAGCTGAAAAACAGGCAGCAGGCAAACCTAACCGCTCCAAACAAGTCCTAAAGACCTGGGAAAACTGAATTCTAGTTACGGGCACGCCATCAGCATGCACTAAAAAGGAACCCGAACTCAAAGGGTGAACACTCAAATATGCAATGGCATGCGCAACTTGACAATGCAGTCCCGCAATCCGCTTCAACACAATCTCTTTACCCCTACCCATGGTGTCCGTCTTCGATTTTCGGACCCAGATCCGCAACAACTCTGGAGTAACACTAACATCAGCGCACAATAGAGAAGCCGAAACCTTGGCGCTAGCAGCCACCAACTCCCCAACCCGAAAGGCCCCATAAAAGGCAAAAAGAAAGGCAACCCGAAATAACAGACATTCAAAATCCGAGTAACACACTGCCTGCAAAACGTCCACAAAGTCCTGAAGTAGGGACACAGAGGCCGGTCGTGTATCGGGAAGCGTATGCTTTTTCCAGCCCCTAACTATCCTGCGCACTAAAAATTCCTTACCTACATCTTCCCAACCGAAACAACGAAACAGAAAAGACAGGGCCGCCAAATTCCGCTCGACAGTAGATCCCAAAACTCCTGCTGAATGCAGGTGATCCAAGTAAGCAAGAGAAGTGCGCAACCGACCCTCTGGTGAATGATAACCATACTCACGGCACGCTGTTTCTAACCAAACTCACCAAACCTGTGTGTATGCCTTCCACGTAGCCGCCGCTACAGAATCTTTAACTAGAGTCAAGAGGTGTCTGAAACGAGGCTCCACAAGAACGCTGGACATGATTCCCCCATACTCCTTCGCATGTGGCGCTAGGCGCCGAAAGCGGTCCAGGTGTTGACGAGACAAGGCATCGGCAATGTCATTAACTGCACCGGGAATATGCACGGCTGAAAACAAAATATTAGATTCCAAACAGCGAAGCACGAGATGCCTCAGTAAAGGCAAAACCTGAACGGAACTAGAGGACTGGCGAGTAACCGCATGTACAACGCTCATGTTATCCGTATGAAAAACAACCCGTCTGTGCGCCAAAGCAGGCCCCCACAACTCCCCAGCCACAATGATTGGAAAAAGCTCCAACAAACAAAGATTGCGAGTAAAACCCAAGTCACACCAGTGTGAAGGCCATGTTCCAGCACACCAATTCCCTTGGAAAAAGGCACCAAATCCTATAGATCCGGAGGCATCAGTATACAAATCTAAATCCGAGTTGGAAGATTCCGCAGCCTGCCAACATGAAACACCATTATAGGAGTCCAAAAAGGACAACCACACCCGCAAGCCAGCCTTCAATTGTTTTGTGATTCGAATATAATGTGTGGGAGCCCGTACACCACGGGTAGACAAGGAAAGACGCCGACAAAATGCACGACCTATTGGCATGACTCTACACGCAAAATTAAGATGACCCAATAAAGACTGCATAACCTTCAATTGCACCTTAGCAGCACACAACAACCTCTGCAGGAGAAAATGCAAACGAAAGAGCATATTATCTGCGTCTATCTCAATACCCAAAAAGAGCACCGATGTAGGGCCCTCCGTCTTGTCATCTACCACAGGAACCCCAAATTCCAGCATCACCGCCTGAAAAGTACGCAAAACATCCGCACAAACTTGAGAATCAGCCGGACAAACAAACAAGAAATCATCTAAATAATGAAGCAGTGACAACGAGCCAGACTGCGAAGAAACCCATTCCAAGAACGAGGCAAACTGCTCAAAAAACTTACATGAGATGGCACATCCCATGGGCAAACATTGGTCGTAAAAGAACCCCCCCCCGCAAGGAACATCCTAACAAATGAAAACAGTCAGGATGGATCGGCAATAAGCGAAAAGATGCTTCAATGTCAGATTTTGCCATCAAAGCCCAACGCCTTGTCAAATGAAGTGTACTACACCCTACAATCCGCATCAGGGATCCAATCATTCACCGACGTACCCTGAGGGTACGACAAGTGATGAATAAGCCGAAAAGCACCATCCACCTTTTTGGGCACCAACCCTAAAGGCGAAACCCTCAAATTTGGAAAAGGCGGTTCAACAAACGGCCCAGCCATACGCCCGGTTTCAACTTCCTTCAACAGTTTATCCCAAACAAGCTGTTCCCTAGAAACAACAGACCTCAGATTATCAGCAAAACAAGGGGACGAGGAAGGAATAAACGGGATCTTCAAACCAACAGTGAAACCATCCCACAAAAACTCAGCGTCTTGCAGCTTCGGATACCGAATGAGCCACTCCAGCATCCTTGCCGCCCTCACCGGAGTCCGACCAGCACCTGGCTGAAATCTTAGTGAAGCAAATCCTTGCTTACGAAAACAGCGCGGCGCTGGATGTGCCCCGCCACAATGCGAACATTCATGACGGAAACGGCACGCTGCAGCCCAGCGACAATGGCCTTCTTTAAAAAGCCAACAAACCCCCTTTTTAGCAGATGCTGAAACAGGACCTGCAAACTGGGACTCCTTAGCCGGGACAGCAGGCCGACTCGGTGTCATAAGCAACAACCATAAGCTACCATCTTGCACGTCAAAACGTAAATCAGCACAGGAAGCCATCTTTTGCCTGAAACGCTGATCATAATTGAACCAGCACTGGCCACCGAATAACTTGTAAGCCCCCCAAATTAAATCCAAATAGGCAAATATCTGAGTGGCATATTCAGGGTGCCGCTCACATAGCACACTGACATAAACCAGAAAACCCTGCAACCAATTACCATAAGTGCGCGGCAACTGCTTCTTCTCAAGTTTATCCACCGAGTCTCTATCAGGCGACACCAGGGTTAACACCTCAATATATTCCCTCTTCCAAATACGCTCCTTAATCTCAGCCGCAACGGTGCAGGAAAGGGGCGACAACTCGCAGAGCAGGATTAAATGCAAGCGGCTGCGCGACAGATACCGGGGCAACGGCTACTGGAGCAGAAATCTGCACTTGTGGGGGAACCATAGATTGCAGCGGCAACGGTAAAGACACAGAAGCTGGAGCAACCAAAGGTGCAGACGGGCAGAATAAGTGGACAGCAAAGGAAGAGATTGAACCACAGATGTGTGAGCCAGCAAAGGAGCTGATAGAGGAACATACAAAGGCGTAGAAGTGACCGGTGGAACAGGGTGCACGCCCTGTACCGCCTAAACCGCATGGGAGCCAGAAGAGAGAAGCTGTGACACCGGAGCAGACAGCACAGAACCAGTACCGACAGGAGCAGAATGGTAAGAGAGCAGCGGAGAGGCAGACACAGCGGAGGAAACAGACCGTGGTAAAGGTAACAGACACAGGCAGCAGGGAAGCCACAGGAGCGACAGAAGAAGGCACAGAAAGCGGGACAGAATCTGCTGGTACAACACCAGCCCCTCTGGAAGACCAAGAGTTAACCAGTGCCCTGGGAAAAGCATCCACATTCCCCTCAATAGAAGAGGCAGTGCCCTGCAGGCTCCCAATCCCAGCCACATTCAGCCCAGCACCAGACATACTAGACCAGCCCTCGAAATTTCCACTCGCCTGCTCGCATTTGGCGAGTGGAAATTCAATGCGTGCGAGTAAGGAGGACTGACCTGGCAGGTGACACAGGCTTTTTTATTTTCTTAACCACCGGAGCAGTCATATCGGCAGTGCGGCAGCGTTAGGCTCCGCCCCCTCCCGCGTGACTTGCTATAGCCACGTGTGGCAGGTCACCTGACCCACCACGTGATGCGTCACAGGGCAGCATTCTCCACGCGTTCTCCACGCAGAAGAGGTGGTGGGAGGCAGAGGACTCATCCAAAACCAAGGTAGAGCAGCGGAAGCCCGATCTGCCGCCTGGGAGTTACACTGGTAAGTGCCAAACTTAGGGGACCTGAGCCCAGGCCCGGACGGATCCCGGTAGGCTACTTAATCTTTGGGCTGCTTTTTGAATTAAAATTGAGAGCCCGCGGGTTGCTGGGGCCGGCGCGGGTACACACTCTGTGACTGGCCGCCGCTGGTTTCTTCCTTGTCAGCCCCTGCAGCGTGTCTCCCAGGGCCAGAACACAAGGCTGGGGCTGCCCCTTCACACACCATGTGATGCGCGTGTGGGACACAAAAGAGAAGGCCAGCCACCGCCTGTTGCAGGCACCTGGTGCTCTGCGTCCCTGGTAAACTCTAATTCCATTCCGGGCAGCGGCTGTCAAATCTGAGCAGGACATGCAGGACGACAGAGCAGCAGGGTTTCTTCACAGAAGGGTTTTTTTTTTCCCTCAAACGGGCGCCCCTTCCCATCAGCTCCTGCGCTGCTGTCAGAGGTAGTGTGCGTTCCGGGTCAGTGATCAGACATTCCCGTGTCTTGGCTGCAAGAAATCCACCAGGACAGGGGAAATAAATGTCTGTATTGTATTACTGCCTGCATACTGTATGTCTGCTAATGCCTGCCTGTGTATCTAAAGTCTGCTGGGCTCTAATTAATAACCATCTATAATAAATGTCTGCAAAACCTCTACAAATATATATATTGCCCTTCCTGTGAAGAGTAATCACCTCTTCTCTTGTCTTCCTGGACCATTCTCTTGACTTCACCATGTTTGTAACCACACCAGTAAATGTCTAGAAGGAGCTGAGTATCACAGTCATTTTAAAGCTGCCTAATTGGTGCTTATTATGCTTTATTGCTGCTCCGTGACATCCACAGGTGTTTTCAATACCTGATTGAAAACACTTGAATGAAACTCTGTTCTTCAGAGTGGTAGTCTTTAAGGGGTTGAATAATTGTGTCAATGAAGAATTCACAAAAGAAACATTTACTACTGTATTATAAAACCAATTGATGTCATTTTAGTTGCATATGGTTCTTTAAAAAGTCCTTGTAGGATTTCATTCTGAATACAATTACAAATGTACACTAAATTCCCTAAAACCCTTTACAGCATTGGGGGTTGAATAATTTTGAACACAACTGTATATATATATCTATCCCCCCCATTTTGGCCCCCCATGGAATTTTCAGAAAATGGTAAAATACATGTTTTTTTAATTTTTAAAGACTAATCTACATACCGATTTTCACGTCTGTAACATCTTCTGTTTTTAACCCCTTAGTGACCCTTTCCCCCGCCATTAAATGGACTTTCTAGAAATACCATTATTTCCATCATATCGAATAATTTACTCTAAAAAAAAAAATGAAAGATGATGAAAAATTGTAAAAACACACGTTCGTAATTTAATCTACAACCACCAAAAAAGACCCCGGCTAAATAGGTTCAAAATTTTGTCCCGAGACTAGAAATACCCAATTTTTACATGTTTTTGCTTTTTAACCCCTTCACTGCTGTGCCAGTTCACCTATGTGCGCTGCGCTCATTCTGACCATTTTGTGCTAATTCTTTTGAGATGACAACCTAGGTCCTATTTAATTAAACCCCCCCCCAGACAAAAAACTTTAAAAAAAAAAAATTTTTTTTATTAATTTATTTTTTATTTATCAGGCCTTTCAAATGATGTCAAATATGACCATCTAGCTGCCATGGATCGGGAGATAGGGGGATCCTTAGGATCCCCTTATCTCTACATGGCAGCTAGATGGTTAACTGGCCCACTGACATCCTCACACACATGGTGAGGTTGTCAGTGGGTGGGGGGTGACCTGGAGGCTTGGCTGACATCCATGATGTCAGCCCCCCTCCAGGTTCGAATCGCGTTTTGGCGCCAATTAGTGCTGAAACGCGATGCCGTGGCAAAATCGTTAATGCTATACACCACTGAAAAGGGGAGACTCTCCCCTTTCCAGCGGTGCAAAAAGCATCTCCCTAACATCAATGGTTGGGGAGATAGAAGGCACCGAAGGAGCCCCCCCTCCCCTCCATTGATTTGCATGGGGACGCCTGCTGATGACGTCACCACGCAGCGTGGCGACGTCATTAACCTCACCTGCCCATGTAAATCACATGGGCAGGCTTCCTCCCTGCCGGATCCAGCGAGGGAGGTAAGTATCGGGCGGGAGGGGGGTTAGGCGCCGCTGACGTACCCTGTACGTCCGCGGGTCTAAGGGAGACCCGTGGACAGGACGTACAGGGTACGTCAGCGGTCCTTAAGGGGTTAAGATATAGGTATCCGGTTTAAAATATTTAAAATATTCAACCCCATTTTTTTACCCACAGTTGAATTTTTGAAAAACGGTAAAATACGTGTTTTTTTATTTTTCAAGAATCTAAACACCGATTTTTCACATCTGTAACATCTTCTGGTTTTGAGCTTTAGGTATCCTATTTAAAATCTTCAACCCCTTTTTCACCCCCTTAGGGGCGTAGTTTCCAAAAATCCTTCCTTAGTTGGTGCCTACATCATAAAAACAGTGCACCTTCAAAATGTCACGTTCCTAGGTTAAACGGTTTCACCTGCGCATTGATGAGTCAGTCAGGACGTGTGTATATATATATATATATATATATCTCCTGACACACAAACACGCACCCCGACACATTTCTGTATTGTCCTCAATCTCTTTCAACCCAGGAATGTGGATTTTTTTTTTTTTAAATATCTAGTTGTCCATCAGACTATAGTAGTAGTGTTTTTATATACAGTGTAAAAACTGCGCCTGGATCAGGGCTTGTGTGTTTTATACTGTGCTTACATTAACACAGTATGCTAATATAACACAGTCCCTGATCTGGCCATTATATACCGTGTATAACACACAGTGTATGTTATACAGTGTACATACAGCTGGGTAAGCCATGTGCATTGTGCCCTCCCCTGTATTCTCCCTCTAAGGCTGGGGTCAGACCAGTGCACTTTTAACGTGCGTTCTGGCGCACATAATCACGGCCGCACTAGCAGCAGATGACGGGCAATGACGGCCAATATACGATGTAGGGCCGCACAAAAGTCCGGCCGTGCAACGCAAGTGGAATTTGAACGCATTTTTCTGAGAACGCTGAACCGCTAGTACTGACGTACTGAGTGCGCAGCTGCGGCGTGTTTGCGTGATTAGGAGATGTCAGACACTGCTAATGTCCAGCCTACATAACGTCCAGACACAAAAAGAGTTTTATTGACGATCCGTACAAAATCACGCCCGAAAATGCACGTCGTCTGACCGTTTTTGCGCATTCCGTGAAAAAATACGTCAATGCGTTCAGATGCACTTTTTCGCTTTCGTCTGACCCTAGCCTTATCTGGGGACAACTTTTAAATGACTTTTATTTTAATAAAAATAAAAAAAAATTAGCTGGCCGGTGTTGTGTGGGATCTGGTTCCTCGTCGAGAGCTGTTCCAAGCAGCCAATTCTCACCCATTTGACACACAGTTTTTGAGGTTTGTATTTCTTGCAGAGATGTTTTGTATGAATTTTTATTTTACACTGAGAAACGGTTAATGTAAAATATATTTAATTATTTGGTTTATTATTTAGGTATAATGACCTTCTCTTTATGTGTGTGGGCATATATTGTGAGTTATAAGGTGTTAACTGCTACATACTTGGATTTATTTATATTTTGCAGTATTTGTTTGTTTTGTTCTAGCTAAATGATTAGTAAATGTGTTGATGCTCCTCAGTTCCTCTAGAAAAACCTCACTTGAGGGAGAGGACAAAATTGTTGCTTTGTATTGACATGGATACCATTGCTGGACTTTCAGATTAAAAAGACCTACTCTTCAGGTATATCTACCGGTGAATTCACTTGTTCAGTGCACAGTTTACATAGAAACATAAAAAAATGTCGGCAGATAAGAACCGTTCGGCCCATCTAGTCTGCCCAATTACATGGATACTCTACCTGGATTTATCTTCTGTCTAGGATAGCCTTATGCCTATCCCATGCCTGCTTAAATTCAATTACTGTTTTGGCCTCTACCACTTCTACTGGAAGACTGTTCCATGTATCCACCACCCTCTCAGTAAAATAATGCTTCCTGATGTTACTTTTAAACCTTTGCCCCTCTAATCGATGTCCTCTTGTTTTGCTACTTTGTTTCCGTTTAAATATACTCCCTTCCTCTTCCTTGTGGATTCCCTTTACGTATTTAAATGTTTCTATCATATTTCCTCTCTCGTCTTTTTTCCAAGCTGTACATGTTAAGATCATTAAGCCTTTCCTGGTAACTTTTCTCCTTACAAATCTGGATCTACCTCAGACATGTTTCTTCAGTATTTATCCTTTAGATTACATTGTGTCCGGATCATTTCAAATGAACTCTTAATTTTGTTGAGCCAAATTGTTGTTTTGACAAATTTATGAGGAAAGTGAATATATATATATATATATATATATATATATATATATATATATATAATATATATATATATATATTATATATATACTCCATATTATTTTCAAATTGAATTATAATACACCACATTTCCTTGAATCCTGACAAATACGAAAAAGTTTAAGAAGACTTCTAGTGAGTAATTGTAAGTTTTCTTGGAGCAAAATAATATACTAATACAGTAAAACCTTGGATTGAGTGTAACTTGTTTTGAGCGTGTTTTGCAAGAAGAGTAACATTTTTTTTTATAAATTTTAACATGATAAACGAGCGAGGTCTTGTAATATGAGCAGAATGAACGCTTTCTCTGCCGAGCGTCATGTCACAACGGAGTCCGCTGTCACACGAGTAGGGATGCACCGATACCGATACCAGTATCGGTGCCGATACTACCGTTTTGACGAGTACTCGTACTCGTCAAAAATCGCCCGATACTTTTACCGATACTTCCGCTCCAGCGGGACTTCAATCGCGGCCTCCGGCACTTCAATCGCGGCGTCCGGGCTTGAAACTGCTTGAATCGCGGCATCCGTGGCTTCAAACTCGGCCTCCGGCGCTCGCTCTGTGCGTGTTCATCGCACGAGTCAGCACATCACCGCAGCGAGAGACTGACAGATCACGTGGGACTGGCTGCTAGTCATAAAAGGAGTGGCACGTCTCACTAGAAGCAGGTGCGTATGTTCTGGCTGTCTCTCCCCCCCCCCCAAACAAAAAAAATATTTATTTTGCCCAGTAACTTGTTTTTGTTAGTTTGCAGGGGGAAGGGACAGACATACTATAAACTTTGAAGGCCTGATGCAGCGGATCGGACTCAGAGGCCTGTCCCGACACTCCGATAATTTATTTTGCCCAGCAACTTATTTATCGGAGTGTCGGGACAGGCCTCCGAACCGCTGCATCAAGCCTCCAAAGTTTATAGTATGTCCCTTCCCTCACGAAGGGAAATAAATTGATAGGGGGGAAAACAGAGTGCTGGGACAGCAGGACTCTGAAGTTTTATATTCAGTCTGTCTGTCCCCTCTCTCCCCCCACCCCTAAACAAAAGAAACTAAATTGATAGGGGGAAAAACGGAGTGCTAGGGCAGTTATTATAAACAGTGATTATAGCAAATTAATATTTATTCATCTTTGACCATGCTGTGAATACAGAATGAATAAACAAAATTTTTTCCCCTTTGCTGAATAGTGAATAGAATAGTGATTAATTCTTATTAATCACTATTCAGCAATGGAAAAATAATTCATTCTTTCGTATTGCTTTAGAAAAAAATGTGTCCTGTCCCTTTAAGAAAAAGTATCGGTAATTGGTATCGGTGAGTACTTGAACAAAAGTATCGGTACTCGTACACGGTCTTAAAAAAGTGGTATCGGTGCATCCCTACACATGAGCACACGGCGTGCGTCCGTCACAGCATTCTGACAGCTTGACTGGGAGGGCCACGTGGTGTAACGTGCGCACACATTACACTGGACGTGCGAAAACCCTCCCAACAGATGGCAGTGATCTCATTAGTGATAAACGTCCTGCACAATACCCTTCTTTCTTCCTTCTTCCCTTTTTTTCTTTTCTAGTGAGGCATACTTGGGTCTAGACATTAATTTGTTGATCAATTTAATCTTACTGCAAACTTTGCATTTGTAACATGTGCCTGTGCTCCAGAGTTGACTATAAGGCAGATCCTCCTCTATGGTAGAACTATAACATAATGCTTTGCGAAGTCGTGTTTGTATACCATTTTAGGCTAATGTCAGATGGACGCAGTCTGAGCGCACTCTGCGTGCACAACAGACGTACTGACGGAAGATACTGTAGACACCACACAATCCGTTTTTCTTGACTGACGTAGGAAAAAAAGGGAACTATGGGAAATAAAAATTTGAAAAAGGATATGAAAAACCATTGTGTGCGTCAAGGTGCTGGACGTCGCAAATGTGCTGCGTCTGACATCTCCCCATCGCTTACACAGAACGCTACGAGGACGTGGCGCACTCTGCATAGTATTAGTCTATGAATTTACATCTAACATGCAATGTCTTTTAACATTTTGTTTGTGTTTTCTACCATTTGTATCTCAACGCATTCCCTCCTTGCTGTGCTGACAGCAGCAGCTCCTCACATAGCTGCTGACTAGTTGGTATTCCTGATTGTGTCAGGACTGTGTTTTGTACAGAGATCATTAGATTACCACTGTTACTCATACATCCGAGGCCCTGACTTTGATGTTTTTTTTTTTCTTTCTTTTGTGTGAAAACAAAGGATGTTTGTTGTTCGGCAGAGGAGGTAATTACTTGGAGACAAAAAGGACTGAATGCAAATAGACACACCTCTTTGTTGGTCTATGCTAAGTGGATTTCATAAGGCCCCTAATAAACAGTAATGCTAGCTGTGCCTTTAACAATAGGGATTTGCAGGAAAATGCATAATGGATCGGAGCTTTGTCAGTGACCTCAGATGCAGCCATACAGAACTTGACATAATACAGCAATAACCTTGGAAGTGCTGGTGAAGGCTATCATTTGGCTCTAGAGCCGTGGTTCCCAATCGCGGTCCTCAAGTACCCCTAACAGGCCAGGTTTTGAGGATTGCCTTGGGGAAATGCAGACGGAATCCTGCAATCACTGAGCAGCAAATCATATCCCCTGTGCTGTGCTTCAGATATCTGGAAAACCTGACCTGTTGGTGGTACTTGAGGACCAGTGGGGAACCACTGCTCTAGAGAACAGCCACCATCATCTTACTATTTTGAGCAGGACTACCCGTGTTGGAATCGCAGTTCTGTGATACATTGGTAGAATAAATATCCTTTATCCAAAATTCTACATTTTGTATTGTTCTTAAACTGTTTGAATGAGAACACCCTACAAGATGAAAATGTCACAACTGACGTTATGTGCCGTGGACAAGATGATAAAAAAATTGTATAATTTATTATTTCTATATATTATAATGTGTATGTATATATATATATATATATATATATATTTACTTTACTTTACTTACTTGTTGGCACCCCAGACATTTTTCCAGAAAATCAAGTAGCACATGTTTTGCTATACACAGTTTATTCCCTTTGTGTGTATTGGAACAAAACTCCAAAAATGAAACCATAAACGGTCCTAGTGGCGCAGTGGTAATTCTATAAATCACATAAACCCTGGCCTAAAAAGGCCCTTCAGCTGCTCGTATGGGAGGCTAGGATCTATGTGTCGCCAAGAACCATCAGGTCCCGAGAGACGTGTAAATTCACAATACGTAGTCCAGTTAATAGTAACAAAACCTAAAAACATGAAAAAATTGTGTATAATAATAAAGTGCTAATAGTTCTCTAGTGGGTTGAGAAGTCCTAGACCACAAACTTTGGAGGCTTGATGCAGCGGTTCGGAGGCCTGTCCCGACACTCCGATAAATAAGTTGCTGGGCAAAATAAATTATCGGAGTGTCGGGACAGGCCTCTGAGTCCGATCCGCTGCATCAGGCCTTCAAAGTTTATAGTATGTCTGTCCCATACGCCACCCTATATCTGGTGTGAGGTGCTTCAACCCAGAGCCAGGGACACACTAGGCTCTGTAATCTGAGTGAGATTCTTGCTTTATTCGCACCAGAAATATACGAAACAGTCTGCACCATTATTGTTTCTTCCTTCTTTCTCCCCTTTTTTAAACCACCCACTGAGGAGAGGAGCTGTGACAGTGTACCATTCATCTCTGCAACATGGCTCATATGCTGTGCAACTGCTAGCGGCCACAGAGTTCCAGTTTTTCTTACATTTTGCACGTGCACTTTACTGTGGTCTAGGACTTGTCGACTTTTCAACCCACTAGAGCACTATTAGCACTTTGCGCTCCAGCGCACAATCTGTGTATGCACTTTACTGAGAAGTGGTTTTTATAAGCACATGCACTTTATTATTATACACAATTTTTGCATGTTTTTAGGTTTTGTTACTATTAACTGGACTACGTACTGTGAATTTACACATTGATTGCCATTTGCACTTCTACCGCCAATTGTACGTCTCTCGGGACCTGATGGTTCTTGGCGACACATATAGATCCTAGGCTCCCATACGAGCACCTGAACGGCCCTTTTAGGCCAGGGTTCATGTGATTTATAGAATTACCACTGCGCCACTAGGTCCGTTTATTGTTTCCTTTATCGTATTTGCACATTTTGTTGAGATTATATGCAACACCTTGTAGGCTGCAACCCCAAATCCTATACATATAAATTAGCGCCTCCACAGACCCCCCCCCCCTCCTTTTCTAAAACTCCAAAAATGGGCTGGACAAAATTCTTGGCACCCTTTCAAAATTGTGGATAAATAAGATTGTTTCAAGCATGTGATGCTCCTGTAAACTCACCTGGGGCAAGTAACAGGTGTGGGCAATCTAAAAATCATACCTGAAAGCCGATAAAAAGGAGAGAAGTTCACTTAGTCTTTGCATTGTGTGTCTGTGTGTGCCACACTAAGCATGGACAACAGAAAGCGGAGAAGAGAACTGTCTGACTTGAGAACCAAAATTGTGGAAAAATATCAACAATCTCAAGGTTACAAGTCCATCTCCAGAGATCTAGATTTGCCTTTGTCCACAGTGCGCAACATTATCAAGAAGTTTGCAACCCATGGCACTGTAGCTAATCTCTCTGGGCGTGGCTGGAAGAGAAAAATTTATGAAAGGTTGCAATGCAGGATAGTCCTGATGGTGGATAAGCTGCCCCAAACCAGTTCCAAAGAAATTCAAGCTGTCCTGCAGGCTCAGGAAGCATCAGTGTCAGCGCAAACTATCCGTCAACATTTAAATTAAATTAAACGCTATGGCAGGAGACCCAGCAGGACCCCACTGCTGACACAGAGACATAAAAAAGCAAGACTACAGTTTGCCAAAATGTATTTGAGTAAGCCAAAATCCTTCTGGGAAAACGTCTTGTGGACAGATGAGACCAAGATAGAGCTTTTTGGTAAAGCACATCATTCTATGGTTTACCGAAAACGGAATGAGGCCTACAAAGAAAAGAACACCGTACCTACAGTGAAATATGGTGGAGGTTCAATGATGTTTTGGGGTTGTTTTGCTGCCTCTGGCACTGGGTGCCTTGAATGTGTGCAAGGCATCATGAATCTGAGGATTACCAAAGGATTTTGGGTCGCACTGTAGAGCCCAGTGTCAGAAAGCTGGGTTTGCGTCTGAGATCTTGGGTCTTCCAGCAGGACAATGACCCCAAACATACGTCAAAAAGTACCCAGAAATGGATGGCAACAAAGCGCTGCAGAGTTCTGAAGTGGCCAGCAATGAGTCCAGATCTAAATCCCATTGAACACCTGTGGAGAGATCTTAAAATTGCTGTTTGGAAAAGGCACCCTTCCAATAAGAGAGACCTGGAGCAGTTTGCAAAGGAAGAGTGGTCCAAAATTCCAGGTGAGAGGTGTAAGAAGCTTTGATGGTTATAGGAAGCAACGGATTTCA
Organism: Leptobrachium leishanense; assembly: GCA_009667805.1. Lineage (NCBI taxonomy): Eukaryota > Metazoa > Chordata > Amphibia > Anura > Megophryidae > Leptobrachium > Leptobrachium leishanense. The sequence goes on from CM019065.1 coordinate 252,094,058, forward strand.
GTTATTTTTTCCAAAGGGTGTGCAACCATATATTAAGTTAAGGGTGCCAAGAATTTTGTCCAGCCCATTTTTGGAGTTTTGTGTGACGTTCTGTCCAATTTGCTTTTTTTCCCTCCCTTTTTTTTGTTTTGTTCCTATACACACAAAGGGAATAACGTGTATCGCAAAACATGTGTTACTGCAATACTTTTCTGCGAGTGTCTGGGGTGCCAACAATTTCAGCCATGACTGTAATATATATGTGTGTATAAGGTTTATATGAAACATAAATGATTATTTTGTTTGTACTTGGGTTCCTTCCCAAGATACAGCATTATTCTATTATTCATCTAATCCAAAATTCAGAAATATCTGAAACGCTATTGGTCCCAACCAAATTGTATAAGGGACACTCAACCTGTACCAAGAGTATCTCCCCCCCCCCTCCATGTTTATTTATTTTGAAAGCTGTTTGTTCTATACAGAAGAGCCCTGGGGCCATGTAAGGCTTTTGATACTGTTCCGCATAGAAGGCTTATCAATAAATTGCAATCTTTGAGCTTGGATTCCAATATTGTTGAATGGATTAGGCAGTGGCTGAGTGACAGGCAACAGAGGGTTGTGGTAAATGGAGTTTATTCGACGCAAGGTCTTGCTGCCAGTGGGGTACCTCAGGGGTCAGTACTTGGACCCATTCTCTTTAATATTTTTATTTGTGAGATTGCAGAAGGTATTAATGGAAAAGTATGTCTTTTTGCTGATGACACAAAGATTTGCAACAGGGTTGACGTTCCTGGAGGGATCAGCCAAATGATTTATGTAAACTAAAAAAATGGTCGGAGCTGTGGCAATTGAGTTTTAATGTGGATAAGTGCAAGATAATGCACCTGGGACGTAAAAACCCAAGGGCTGAATATAGAATATTTGATAGTCCTAACTAGGGTTGCACCGATACCGATACTAGTATCGATATCGGTGCCGATACCGGGTACTGCAGGATTACTTGGTACTCGTGCAGTACCCCGATATTTTTTCCCGATACCGGAAGCCGGCATTGAGCCGGCTTGCCGGCATCCTAGGGGCTGGGGCGGCTGTCCGAATGCTCTATCGGCATTCTGACAGGCCCTGCAGCTGCTCACCCCACTTTGTTTATACTTACCTTCCTTTAGCGACGCCGGGAAAGTCTTCGCGCGTGCTCCTTGGAAGGTCCCCAGCCGCGACCACGTGGGACCATGTGATCGCGGCTGGGGTCCTTCCAACGAGCGCACGCGCGGGAACTTTCCCGGCATCGCTAAAGGAAGGCAAGTATAAACAAAGTGGGGTGAGCAGCTGCAGGGCCTGTCAGAATGCCGATAGAACATTCGGACAGGCCATGCAGCTGCTCTCCGCTCATACTTGCCTTCCTTTAGCGACGCCGGGAAAGTTTCCCCGCGTGCGCTCGTTGGAAGGACCCCAGCCGCGATCACATGGTCCCACGTGGTCGCGGCTGGGGACCTTCCAAGGAGCGCGCGCGCGCGAAGACTTTCCCGGCATCGCCCAGGAAGGTAAGTATGAGCGGAGAGTGAGCTGGGGGGGGCATTATCCACGAGCCGGGGCAGTATCCATGAGCTGGGGGGCAGTATCCATGAGGTCTGTTCTTATTGGAAAGCGGTCACATGACATAAGATAAAAGTATCGGTACTCGTACTCGGTCTTAAAGTGGTATCGGTGCATCCCTAGTCCTAACCTCAACATCTGAGGAAAGGGATTTAGGGGTGGTTTTTGCAATGTAATAGAGCAGCAGGAAATGCTAGCAGAATGCTTGGTTGTGTAGGGAGAGGTATTAGCAGTAGGAAAAGGGAAGCGCTTATGCCACTGTACAGAGCACTGGTGAGACTTCACTTCGAGTACTGTGTGCAGTACTGGAGACCGTATCTCCAGAAGGATATAGACATCTTAGAGTTCAGAGAAGGGCTACTAAAATGGTGTACGGCTTGAAGGAGAAAAGTTACCAGGAAAGAAAGCCTTAATGATCTTAACATGTATAGCTTGGAAAAAAGACGAGACAGAGGAGATATGATAGAAACATTTAAATACATAAAGGGAATCCACAAGGTAGATGAAGGGAGTATATTTAAAAGGAAACAAAGTAGCAAAACAAGAGGACATAGTCTTAGATTAGAGGGGCAAAGGTTTAAAAGTAACATCAGGAAGCATTATTTTACTGAGAGGGCGGTGGATACATGGAACAGCCTTCCAGTAGAGGTGGTAGAGGCCAAAACAGTGATTGAATTGAAGCAGCCATGGGATAGGCATAAGGCTATCCTAAACGAAAGATAAATCCAGGTGAAGTATCCATGTAATTGGGCAGACTAGATGGGTTCTTATCTGCCAACATTTTCTAGGTTTCTAAATATTCTACCGTTTGGCTTTTCACAATTACAAAAGTGAAATTCAAAATCTGTGGCTGTTGCAACTGAGCACACTCTGGCACCTCCTGAGTAACACTGACTTTTTATTACTTTCAACTCCGTTATATATCCACAAACAGAAATATTTTGGGAAATGGAAAAATAAATAAAGGCCTGTCCTTACTGAATAAATTTATCATGCTGCATGCGTCTGCATTCCCATTCGCCCTCATGTAATTTCCACTCGCCAAATGCGTGCAGGCGAGAGGAAATTTTGAGGCCTGCCTCATACAGTTGTGTTCAAAATTATTCAACCCCCACTGAAATTGAGTGTTTTGGCCAGTTTGACATTGATTTTGATCATTCAGTCATCTTGCTTACAATTAAATCAAAGAGGCACGTGTAGGTCAGACAAATATAACATAACATTTATAATGAACTAACCACAAATGTCTTTTCTGTGCTCACATCATTATCAGTTTTATTCAACCCCCAAGTGACATTCAATCTTAGTACTTAGTACAACATCCTTTTACAGTTATAACAGCTTTTAAACGTGAAGCATAGCTTGACACAAGTGTCTTGCAGCGATCTACGGGTATCTTCGCCCATTCGTCATGGGCAAAAGCCTCCAGTTCAGTCACATTCTTAGGCTCGCGCACTGCAACTGCTTTAAGTCCCACCAGAGGTTCTCAATCGGATTTAAGTCAGGTGACTGCGATGGCCACTCCAAAATGTTCCAGCCTTTAATCTGCAACCATGCTCTAGTGGACTTGGAGGTATGCTTGGGATCATTGTCCTGTTGAAAGGTCCAACGTCTCCCAAGCCTCAGGTTTGTGACGGACTGCATCACATTGTCATCCAATATCTCCTGGTACTGAAGAGAATTCATGGTACCTTGCACACGCTGAAGCTTCCCTGTACCTGCAGAAGCAAAACAGCCCCAAAGCATGATTGACCCCCCGCCATGCTTCACAGTAGGCACGGTGTTCTTTTCTTCATAGGCCTTGTTCTTCCTCCTCCAAACATAGCGTTGATCCATGGGCCCAAACAGTTCTAATTTTGTTTCATCAGTCCACAGAACACTATCCCAAAACTTCTGTGGTTTTGTCCACATGACTTTTGGCATACTGCAGTCGACTCTTCTTATTCTTTGGAGACAGCAAGGGGGTGCGCCTGGGAGTTCTGGCATGGAGGCCTTCATTACGCAGTGTGCGCCGTATTGTCTGAGCTGAAACTAAAGTACCCAGATCTGAAAAATCTTTTCTCAGTTCCTCAGCAGTCACACGGGGACTTTTCTCCACTCTACGCTTCAGGTAGGGCACAGCAGTCGAAGTCGGCATCTTCTTTCTGCCACGACCAGGTAGCGTTTCAACAGTGCCCTTTGCCTTGAATTTGCGAATGATGCTTCCTATGGGGTCTCTTGGTATGTTTAACATCTTTGCAATCTTCTTATAGCCATTGCCCTTCCTGTGAAGAGTAATCACCTCTTCTCTTGTCTTCCTGGACCATTCTCTTGACTTCACCATGTTTGTAACCACACCAGTAAATGTCTAGAAGGAGCTGAGTATCACAGTCATTTTAAAGCTGCCTAATTGGTGCTTATTATGCTTTATTGCTGCTCCGTGACATCCACAGGTGTTTTCAATACCTGATTGAAAACACTTGAATGAATCTCTGTTCTTCAGAGTGGTAGTCTTTAAGGGGTTGAATAATTGTGTCAATGAAGAATTCACAAAAGAAACATTTACTATTGTATTACATAACCAATTGATGTAATTTTAGTTGCATATGGTTCTTTAAAAAGTCCTTGTAGGATTTCATTCTGAATACAATTACAAATGTACACTAAATTCCCTAAAACCCTTTACAGCATTGGGGGTTGAATAATTTTGAACACAACTGTATATATATATCTATCCCCCCCATTTTGGCCCCCCATGGAATTTTCAGAAAATGGTAAAATACATGTTTTTTTTAATTTTTCAAGACTGACCCGCGCAGACTGACGCGCACCCGCGCAGACTGACGCGCACCCGCGCAGACTGACGCGCACCCGCGCAGACTGACGCGCACCCGCGCAGACTGACGCGCACCCGCGCAGACTGACGCGCACCGCGCAGACTGACGCGCACCCGCGCAGACTGACGCGCACCCGCGCAGACTGACGCGCACCCGCGCGCAGACTGACGCGCACCCGCGCAGACTGACGCGCACCCGCGCAGACTGACGCGCACCCGCGCAGACTGACGCGCACCCGCGCAGACTGACGCGCACCCGCGCAGACTGACGCGCACCCGCGCAGACTGACGCGCACCCGCGCAGACTGACGCGCAGACTGACGCGCACCCGCGCAGACTGACGCGCAGACTGACGCGCAGACTGTGACGCGCACACTGTGACTCGCACACTGTGACTCGCACACTGTGACTCGCACACTGTGACTCGCACACTGTGACTCGCACACTGTGACTCGCACACTGTGACTCGCACACTGTGACTCGCACACTGTGACTCGCACACTGTGACTCGCACACTGTGACTCGCACACTGTGACTCGCACACTGTGACTCGCACACAGTGACTCGCACGCACACTGACCCTCGCTCACACACTGACCCTCGCTCACACACTGACCCTCGCTCACACACTGACCCTCGCTCACACACTGACCCTCGCACTCACTTTGAGTCGCGCCCGCTCTGACCCTCACGCACTCTGACTCTCTCACAGACGCACACTGACCCTCGCACACACACTGCCGCACACTGGATGGCGTCCACGCACACACAACTATATGTTGAATGATTCTTTTAGAGAGTGAAAATTGACTTTCTTTACACGAATAACAATTAACAAGGAAAAAATGTTGTACTAAAAAGTGTACATTTGGGATTGATTATGGAGGCACACCCATTAGGATGGGCTTCACAAACAAGTGCTGTAGGTGTATGTCAAATTGGATGCCTTCCTGCTTTCTTAAACTCAATCTTGCTAAAACTGAAATTTTCATTCTTCCTCCCTCCAAGAAAACCCCAATGCCAGCTATCTCTGTAGAAATAAATGGAACGCTCATAAGCCCGACTCCTTAAGCTCGCTGCCTTAATGTCACTTTTGATTCTGACCTAACATTCACTTCCCTCGTCCAGACAATGACAAAATCTTTGTACTATCAACTCAAGAACATTGCCAGTGTCGTCCCTTTTTTGACAAGAGATACTGCAAAGGTGCTGGTTCTGCATTTGTCATTTTGCGCTTGATTACTGCAACTCGTTCCTTTATTGGCCTCCTTAACGCCCTTATTGCCCCTTTGCAATTTGTAATGTATGCAGGCGTCAGGGTTATTTTTCTCACCAGGCACACCTCGCGAACCTCCGCCCATCCTCCAATTGGCTTCCTGTACGTTTCAGGATACAGTTTAATACACTGACGCTCATGTTCAAATCGCTAAATAACTCGAACCCCCCCCTCCTTACATGTCTTTGTTGCTCCACAAGCACGTCCTGTCTAGACCACTCCAGTTGGTGGGTGATGTCCGCCTGTACTGTCTACATCCGCGCATCAAACTCTCACCTCAAAGACTTCTCAAGGGCAGCCCCAGTCCTGTGGAATGACTTGCCTCGTCCTATCAAACTCTACCCTAATCTCCAGGCCTTCAAGGCCCGTCTCTTCAGATTAGCATACCACATCACTGATGCAACTCCTCTCCCTGCTCACCTACCCACGCCCCACCATTCCCTGACCACTGGCACTAATGATCCCGACATACAGTAAAACTCCCCTTGTCTTCCTTCATGCCAATCCCACTAGACTGTAAGCTCCTATGAACAGGGCCCTCTACATCTAGTTCCATCCTATGTATCTAAAATGTTGGCGCTATATAGATGATGATACGTGAGCACTTTTGTTGCCCAGCAGCTTGCATAAGTTACTGAATCCCAGAAAACTGGCAATACTATCATCATGTCTGACTTTCATGGGTGCTTCTGTAGAAGCAAAAGAATTTAATCTAGTGTAATGGTGTAATCTGAAATATCAATAATAAACCAGAAAGGTCCTTTAGCTTGGCTTTCTCTAAATACATTTTGCAGTTTGTTAAATTGAGACATCTCACCATTACTTAGGTATACTCAAGGCGCTTTTTCAGGGGGTACTCGCCGGTACTCAGTACCGGCACCTCCCCACCAGCCCGCACTAACAGCATGATGCTCCTCCTGCAGTGGCAGGCAGAGAATCGGAAGCGCTCGGCAGCTCATATTGCTACTGAACACTTCTGATTGTCAGGAGTGTATGTAGGGACCAATAACCCCCCTCTTCTCCCAGTAAGTGACTGCTGGTTAAATAAAATCTCCCCTCTGTTTCTTCAGTGTCCCAGCTCTGGTAGATGTGTGTAAACATGCTGCACCCCTTCTCTCTACAGCCGCTGAAACTTTGAACAGCATGGGGAGGGGGGTGCAGCATATTTACACACATCTGCCAGAGCTGCGGATTGTCAGGCAAGTGGTGTGATCAGAGGAGCTGGCACTGTAAGGCGGTACAGGTGGCCGCCTAAGAGCGCAAGACCAGGAGGGGGTGAATTTTTTTTTTTTTTTTTAATCCCTGGTCACTTGCCTTGCAGGGCTCCAAATTTTTAAACAATCTGCCTGGCGCTGTGTCCCGGCTGTTCCTCCTCGAAGATGCAGCAGGTGCCCAGCGAGCTGCATTGTATCTGCCAGGTCAGAGAGCAGACTCACCCGCGGTGCTGGATACTAAAGCCTGCGCTCTCTCATCCTGGTCCCTTCCTCCTTTCTGGTGCCTGGCCCCCTCTGATAATGTCAAGAGGAGGGCATGCCTGAAGAAGTCTACACTTGCCGCCTTACCCCCAGCAGTTCCAGACAGTGTGTGGTGCACCCTGGAAGGTGGAAATTTAAGTCCTGGCTGCATTGCACTGCAGGGACTTAGTGACAGGCAGGCCTCAGAACAAAGAAGAAAACTGCTGCTTCCAAATACACTTCAAAACAGCATTTAAAAATATCAACTCTGGCAACACAGGTATGTTCACCTGGTGTTCTCATGTGGGGGGTGTTCTCAAGGTCAAACACCCTCTCATTGGACTCCCCCAATATTATTCAAACAGTACTTGGTGGATAGTGGAGTTTTATTGCTGTGGAGCTCATACACACTGCGCATTACTGTGAGTTTCATTGCTGTGGAGCTCATACATATTCAGCAAAACCTGTGAGTTTCATTGCTGTGGTGCTCACGAATGCTAGGGGATTATCCACTCAGTGCCAGCGTTGCAAAACCCCCCTCAAAACCCCCCCCAGCTAACTGCACTGCAATACAGACTTTTCTTGTAACAGAGGCACTTAGTGGATAACCCCCATAGGGTGCAACAATAGTTGCAGTTCATTTAAAGGAGCACAGTATTAAAAAAAATATGGTTCCCTTTTACAGTGTCTTCCTTTAAGTGAACTACAACTATTGTTTATTAGGACATGAAAATAGTCATAATAATCAGTTTTCCCCAGATGTGAGTACCCCCACCTATTTTTCCAGAAAAAAAGCACTGGGTATACTGTTTTAAAATGGGAGCGGAAGCTTCTCCGGCTATAAAAGCGTAACCTGCTATTCCTGTTTCGTGGCAGTGTTGAGGCACCCTGCAGCCACAAGACATGCTCCAGGTTCCAGGAAGCTTGCAGCATGTTGCATAGGGAGACCAGCAATGCACTCAGTACAAGGAGAGTTTAAAAAGAATATTAATTGTTGAAAGAGGGGCTCAGTAGAGCTGATGTTGCAACCATAATATACTTTGAAGCTGCACCTGCTGTAGTTAGAATATTTTTCTAAAATGTGATGTCAATGAAGCCACTATTTGGCTTTCCCTTTTGGGAAACCCTGAGGTTAGTAGTGGTTGCAAGAATGACACACACTGGTACTTCCTTAGTCGTCCCCCCTAGTAATAACATGTAATCTAAATGAGTGAATCATCCTGCTGTTCTGTGTCCAGGCTTACATAGTTTTGAAAAAAGCCCAAGGATGCCTTCAATTAGTCATTATTCTACTTAACTAGAACCCAGAGTTTCCAGAACCATGCATTTTCATTACCATCTTGAGTGTGTATAACACCTTAGAGTACACAATTTGCCTATTTGGAGATATGTCACCAAATGTACTTTTCATTAAATTTTCGCGCTGACTTTGGCTTCCAGATGAACTCTACAGGAACTCTGGATTTGCTGCTTTGTTTCATCAGAATGCCACTGCTATCTTCTTCATTATGAGTGCTTAAAACCGTTATTTAGCTTTAAGGCCCCGTTCACACTGTGCGATTTGAAAATCTCACGACATGGTGCGATAATGTCGTGCGACGTCACGGTTTTGTGCGATTTTTGCAAAGCACCTCCAATACAAATCGCAAAATCGCAGATATAAAAATCGCAAAAAAGGGTCATGTACCCGCGACCTGCTTCTGCGACGCGCGACCTGCGGCAAGATGTGAACAGCTCCCTTGAAATGCATTGGAGAAGCTACACAGCGCGATGTCGCGGCAAAATCTGCGCGATAAATCGCAGTGTGAACAGGGCTTTACATGTGATCCACTTCTTAGACATCTTTGTGACTCCTGCCTCAATTTTACAGTTACAAGTATTTATAAAGCGCAAACCAGCTCCATGGCGCTGAGACGGTGGTAATGGTTTATGCTGTAGTTCTACAATAACTATAGTCAAGTCAACAAATAGTGATATAAGAAGACACTTATGATTGTCCCCTCCCCCCCCTTCATTTTCCTAATCTAGGAGAGATTTTAAAAATGTTATTACCCTTGTCTTTATGAATTCAATTACATCCAAAAATTCATAGTTTTGGTGTACTTACAAGCCGCTACAAATATCCTAATGGCTCATTGAACTTCCAGGGTTTTTGCTCATCCATTTATAGCATCTGACTCTTGCTAAATCGGCCCATGAGGTTGAGAACTTCTATTTCTCATAGGTTAAGCATGAAAGGGGAGGAGGAGGAGACCTGTTGCTTGTCTTTTCTCTTTGTCTCCCTCTCCCCAGGACTGTTTGAGGCGTCTCCAGCACTCCACAGGGCCCAGGACTGGTGTTAAAAGGCGCTCTTTTATCAGCCTTTCTTGCATGTTTGTTTAAATCTGCTGTGTGAGGGGCTTCTAGAGTCCAAAGAAGGCTACATGTGTATGCATAATGGATGAGGGGTGCTCACACAGCTTCCCCCCCCCTCTCCTGCTGCCACCCTGTCTGTCCAAAGGCACAGTAGAAGTAAAACTCTGAATAGCTGCAATGACAGCTGGGATATTTAACACTTTTGTTGCCAGAAGAGGTAGTAATCCCATATATACTGAACAAACACTCGAGTCCTAGACCAAATGGTTTATTATCTTGTATTTGCTATCTAATGCTACTTATAACGCTCAACAACTAGCTATCTAGGACCAGGTTCCCACTTCAGCACTTAACATTTATGAGTGAGACATTAAGTATAATGCCCCACATGGAAAAGCACTGGAGCATTACATTTACAAGTCGAGAAGCAACTCCTCAATCTCTGCCTAAGTAGGGGTCCTTTTTTTTAAAATGTCTTTTTATTTTATGAAGATGTGGTACAGATGGAGTGGGTTGAGTAAAATGTGACCGTTATTACTGTAATATTAAAATAAGTCAGGAAATAAACTGAAAAAAGGACAGCAAAATATGCACTGTATTTTAACTAGGGATAGACCGATATCATTTTTTCAGGGCCGATACCGATACAGATTATCGGCAGGTTTTCTGGCCGATAGTCGATATTTGGTGCCGATATTCTGTAAATTTAAAGTTCTGAAAAAAACCAGAACAAATCTGACTATGCCATGAACTCAATGGCCTAAACAACAATCTTCGTGCAAACGTTTCCACCGGTGCAAAAAAACATTTAACGCGAGGGGCAAACCCTTTACGCCGAATGCCATATTACATAGTCAGTGCAACAAACGCACGTAATCGTCTACCGCGGGTGAACCTGCGAACCCTGCGTGAGCTTACTGTACGTCGCGCGATCTATACTTAACATTGTGCGCACAAACGCATTTGCGCGCTGGTACGCGGATGGTATTACAATCTATGCGCAGTTTGTAACGCACAGCGTTTGCGCGTATAATTTTAGCAACTCCTAAAAGCTGGTGGTAACGGCAAATCTGAACGTCCTGACCGAAACCAAATACACCCGCCCAAAAAAAAAAAAAATGCAGCAAAGTATAGTTACACAGTCTACACATACCCAAACCAATAAAATAGAGAAGTTGTGCGTGCATGTATTATTGCTGCAGCATATATGCTCAGATTGACTTGTGGTTCTTAATTCTGATTGGCTGAATTGCGTGAAAAAAAATGACAGTAAGCACACTGATTTCTGCGCGCAACGGTACTGCGCGAGCATTTGGGCGCATCCGGTTTACGCGGGTTATTGATCGGGTCAAAAACGCGTGAGGATTGTAATTCCAGCGGTGATTTGCGCACGCAAATGTTTAACACTTGGCGCAAAACTTCACGCTTTGCGCAAGTGTTTTGCGCAAAGATTGTAATATAGCCCAATGTGTTTAACATGTAAACATTGCACCACGTCCACTTCATTTATTCAATTTAATAAGAATTTTTATTTTATTTAATCTTTTATTTTTTACAAACAATCAGACCGTGTCTTTGGCTTTCTTAAAGATCCCTCATATGATCCTGTATGTAAGGGGTTCAGCAACCTTGGCCCTCCAAGGGTTATATTACAAAGTTATATTACAGCTCTGGTTAAGCAGTCACTTGTAATATTGCCCCACGTTTTGGAATTACATCTGCTATGATGCTCATCTTCTCATTAGGTTCTTGGAGCCTCATGGGAAATCCAGTTCCAAAACATCTGGAGGTCCTAGGTTACTGGACCCTGCTGTAGGAAATAGACCCTGCATCTCCTGTATAGGGAATTCCCTGCCAGATGGGATGGAAGCCCCATTTCTGTTGCCATCACGCTCATGCACAATACGGTCAGTGAGCAGGGGTCATTCTGCAGGGAGGGCTTACAACCTGATGTGGGAGAAGCCCCAGATTCGTACAGTTCTGTGGGATCTTGCGTGTTGCAGCTGCAGTGAGCAAACTTGTCCAAATATCGGCAATATCGGCAAATAAAATGCCGATACCGATATCAGTAATTTTCTGAATATCGGCACCGATAATCGGCTAAACCGATATATCGGTCTATCCCTAATTTTAACTGTTCAAAAGTAAGGTGGGGAACTCTCATGTTCCATATACATAGTTACATAGACTGAAAGAAAGAGATGCATCCATCATGTTCAGCCTTGCACACATCACCTACTACTGTTGATCCAAAAGAAAGCAAAAACCCCAGTCTGAAGCGCTCGCCAATATGCAACATACTGGGGAAAAATCCCTTCTTGACCCAGAATGGCAGTCAGATTTCTCCCTGGATCAAGAAGCGTTTAACCACATATTAAATATTATAACACTTAATATTATGTTTTTGCAGGAAGTCATCCAGTCGTTGTTTAAAAATCTGGACAGGCTCTAACCCAACCACCTCAACAAGCAGAGAATTCCACAGCTTTATTATCTCACTGGAAAATAACACTTCTTAGGCCCCCGGCACACGAGCGTATTTACGGCTCATGTGCGTCCGCAGTTCCCTGCGTCCGTGCGTTTTTGACAGGGAAAGCCATCCACCGGACGTGAAAAAGCCCTTCCCGTCAAAAAGCTAAACGGACGCTGACAGGATACAAAGCGCGATTCTCCATAGGAGGATCGCGCTTTGTACGCTGAGCGCAGAGAGTGGAAGGAACGCCCACTTTCACGGACGTTCCTTCCTCTCTCTGTTAACGCTCGTGTGCCGCCGGCCTTATACTGTAGGCTGAATTTCGTTTCATCCAGTTTAAATGGGTGACCTCGTGTCCTGTGTGTAGTCCTATTAATGAATAGGTTTCGAGACCATGTTTTTTTAATGGCCCCGTACTTATTTAATCACTTGAACGCGAAGGACGTACAGGGAACGTTCTCTCGTTTCACTGTTTGCAAAGGACGTTCCCCGCATGTCTTCACGTTGAAGCCCCCTGCCGCTAGATTCATCTCCGTTCGGGGTCCCACACAGGTCTGACATTGTCACTTGACCTGTGGATTTTTACCCCTCTCAGGAGCGCAATGATTTCAGTTTCAGGCACCCCCCTGCCAGAGCACGTTCGCAGGGGAATAGAAAGTCAAGAGGGGGGAGAACTTGGCCGGCTGGGAGCGGGAGCGGATGTGTCCTGGTGGAGCTACGCCCGTCTTTCCCACTTAGGGACCCACAGCTGACTTTCCCTGCACCGTTTTAAGATTTAGGGATCCCTGTGTGGCTGGCCACCGGTACGAGTATTACGGAGTCCGTTTAGCCTCCCCTCCGGAACAGAGACTCCGCTGATGGCTGCTGCCTTGGCCTGGAACATGACGCTTGCTGGTCTGATTGCCTCGTCCCGGAACTGAACCTATGCTGAGGGCTGGGTGGATGGTGGGCCCACATCCCCCGGTTGACTGTTTCCCAGGAACGGCGGATGGACCTGGAGGGTGGAGGGAGGATGGATCCCCCCCCCTTATTGGAGGCGAGTGAGTTGTGGTTTTCAGCCTGGAGGCCAGCCTGCTGATATTATCGGGGTAGGACGAGAGACTAGAGGATAGCCCACTCACTAAAGGTGTGTGGCGCCAGATGAGAGTGGGGTTGAGGAGCTGCCAGGGGGCGGACAGCCCCAGGGACGGATGCGAAGTCAGATCCTCTGTTACTAGATGGGACTGCCACCAGATGACCGTTGGGCCAAGCCTGTCCATCGTTTGCGACCTACTTCCCCGAGTGACGCCTGCCCAGGTTGGAGCATCCTCTGCTGCTGCGACCCGGTGCCCTGTGATGGCTGTGAAAGCCCCTGCGACGACCACGTCATCGAGGCCGCTTGGGTGCCACTGGTTTTCTCCAGGTGGGTCACTGCGTACTTACCGGGCCACTGCGGGAGCGGTCTGCGACCCCCCCCCCTAATAGGACTGCCTTGTGCCCTATGACGCGAGAAACCAGTGTGGTGGTGCGGGCTTACGCGACCTGCCAGTTTTATTTTTTGCTGGCTGGCCTTTCCTGCTCTGCCCCACCCTGCCTGCCCCACAAATGCTACCATTCCGGTACAATGGCTGAGAGCTGCTCTTTATTGTTCATGTGCTACCTTCCTGACGATGACCCGTTATTGTTTTTTTTTCTGTTACCTATCAGCTGAATCTTCCAGAAAAAGCAGACTCTTTTGTTGATGATCCCTGACTGGGGATGCCTTTTCGTATATAAAAAAGAGACAATTTTTGCTGTCCTTTTTTAACTTGATGTGTTCTCGCTGTTGTGCTTTATGGCCGAGGACATTTTATGCAATTTAATTTTTGTGATGGTTTCCCCTCCCAACCCACATGCTTTTTTAAAAAAAAAATTGAGACCCCTCATTCGGGCATGTCTCTCTCTCCCCCCCCCCCCCTGTTTTGTTCTGTACGGAAAGACCTTTGTTTTAACTTTTTGTTCGCTGTCTTCATGCTGACGTGTTTGGCCCTGCGCGGCCATTTTGTTTACGGCTTGTCTCATTTAGCAACTGCATAATTAAAATTTTTTTTAAAAAATAAAGTCGAGGCATCGCTGGAAAGGTCAAAGTCTGACCTTTACAGCGATGCCTCTCTTTAACCTCTAAGGTGCCAGGCCGTGATCTCATACCAATCGGTGTCGTATCGTGGCCCATTTCCGGTGGGGGCTGATATCTTAGATGTCAGCCCCGCCTCTGGGTCTCCCACCAGGTGGTCCACTGCTTATGTCTCATTATCACCATAAGGAATGGCAGGCCTCGCCTAACTGGGTTGGCTTAACGTCGGCAAGGCGTACAAGTACGCAATGCTGAGAGGTGCCATTGCGAGCCTCAGATGCAGCCTGCCTGAACTCGGGCTTTCCCCCTGCAGCCAATGACGTGCGCAGGCTGTGGGGAGGGGCCTAGGCGGCCACATTGAAGACAGTGGGGTGTACTTGTACGCTCTGCGTCTTCAAAACCCTCCCGCTGTCAGGATGGCATGGCACGTCCTGGGGCGACAAGGGGTTAAGGTTTTAGCTTGATGTTGCCATTACAGAAAAAGCTATACTGTAAGCCAGTGTTTCCCAAATCTGTCCTCAGGACCCGCTGACACATCAGGTTTGCAAGATATCTGAAGCACAGCACAGGTGATATAATTTTCTGCTCAGTTATTCAGGCTGCAATTTCTCCCAGGCGATCTGCAAAATTTGGCCTCTTAGTGGTCTGATTTGCATACAGAAGTATTTCCCAAACATGTCCTCAGGACCGAAAAGAGAAACGGTGAAGCGCCTCCAGAAAAAGTGACTAAATGTCCACGCTACACATTGAATGTGGGGGTTCTCCTAAAAAACCGAAATCATGTATTGCAGAAGGTCAACGGAGCGCCAGCAAACTGGATGTACAATTAGTCACCATACATGTCCAATAGACTGTCTTCTAGATCGTCCCAAATGAACCACTCTTCCAATAAAATTTCTGCAGAAGAGAAAGGATATACTAGTGCAATATGTCGTTCCACCATAAGAGGGAGGTTAATCAGTCGTGGTCCTACTCACATGATGTTGAGCCTGACCTCGGCTCTAGGGTGGATAGTAATTTCGGGTCTTCAAGAGATTTTATTGGAAGAGTGGTTCATTTGGGACGATCTAGAAGACAGTCTATTGGACATGTATGGTGACTAATTGTACATCCAGTTTGCTGGCGCTCCGTTGACCTTCTGCAATACATGTCCTCAGGACCCTCTATCACCCATAAAGGTTTTTACTCAATTCAGACTTGACTTTTAAACACTTGGCTGCGGAGGACGCACTGTGCTCCTCCTGTGCTATGGACGTGCTATGCAAGTGCTCCTCCTGGTCTATGGACGTGTGCAGCGTCTGACATCTCCTAATCACGCACACAGGCCACTATGCGGATTCTGTGCATCAGTACTAGCAGTTCGACGTTCTTGCTAACCTGCTGCCATTTGCCGCTTGCGTTGTGCGACCGTACTTTAGTGTGTGTTCCTTCATTGGACGTTATCTGCTACTACGGACGTACTAAAGTGCGGCTTCACGGACGTTAAAACTCCGTTCGTCTGACCCCAGCCTTAAACGTAGCTTTTATTTTGGCGGATTAAAAACTTACGCGTTATTCAGAAAGCACTGAAATTCTGGTGCACTCCGGCGATTTGAATTTCACTATTCACTAATCAAATTCACTATTCGCCACAGGGTCGCCGAACTGACTGCTGAAGACTGCCAAACTGCATAAGAAAAAAAAAACCTCTGCTATTCTAATAGGTGTTTAAAGCAATAAAAATGCATTAAAATGATCAGAGATCTCTGATCGGCACAGCTCATGCTACTTGCCCACCGGGCTGACTGCTCACTGGTTGCCCGGCTTAGAAATCTAGGCGTCTAGGGCGTTGGGCTATGCAAATTGCGCATCCCTGCATGTACGTCACGGCTACGGGTCTCCCTTTGACCCGCGGACGTACAAGGGTACATCTGGGTCTCCTCCCTCCCGATACTCCCCTCCCTCGCTGGGCTCCCTCAGCGTTCTGGCAGGGCTGGAGTCTGCTCCGCCTTTTTGAGGGGGCCCAGCAGTCACGGTGATGTCCTCACGTTGCATGATGTCATCGCCAAGTGCCCTCGGTCCCAGCACTGAAAAAGGTGGAAGGGGGGCTCTTTGGACCCCTCTGTCCCCAACCATTCCACCTAGAAACACATGGTACCACTGGAAAGGGGAGAGTCTCCATGCATGTTTAACCCTTTCGCTGCCGGATTGTGATTTCAAACCTGGAGGTGGCTGAAATCTTGGATGGTCAGCCAAGCCTCCAGGTCACCCACCGACATCCTCACCATATGTGTGAGGATGTCAGTGGGCCAGTTAACCCCCTAGCTGCCAAGTGGAGATAGGGGGATCCTTTGTATTCCCATATTGCCCGTTCCATGGCAGGCTCATGTTTTATATCATTGGAGAGGCCTGATCATGGCCTTTCCAATGATGCCAAACATGACAAGGTTTGTTGTAAAAATAAATTAATAAAATAATAGTCAAATTTTTTGTTTTTGCCTGGGGGGGGGGGGTTTACTAAAATAAGACCTAGGCTGGCATGTAAAAATGATGAGCATAAAATGGTCAAAATGAGCTCAGTGCACAGATGTGCACTGGCTCAGCAGTGAAGGGGTTAAAAAGCAAAAATCATGTAAAAATTGGGTATTTCATCGGGACAAAATTTGGAAACTATTTAGCCGGGGTCTTTTTTGGCGGTTGTAGATTTTGGGGATTAACTTTCAAAAAGTACTTTTTGTACATACATACATATAATATATGATGAATGTATATTAGTAAATTATACACTATAATGGAAATAATGGTATCTTTTAGAAAGTCCATTTAATGGCAGGAAAAATGTTATACACTGCTCAAAAAGGTAAAGGGAACACAAACCGAAGACCTCCTATATCTGAATGAATGAAATATTCTTATTAAATACTGTGGTCATTATAGTTGAATGTGCTGACAACAAAATCACACAAACCTTATCAATGGAAATCAAATTGAGCAACCAGTGGAGGTCTGGATTTGGAGTTACGCTCAAAATTAAAGTGGAAAACCCTACAGGCTGATCCAACTTTGATGTAATGTCCTTCAAACAAGTCAAAATGAGGCTCAGTAGTGTGTGTGGCCTCCACCTGCCTGTATGACCTCCCTACAATGCCTGGGCATGCTCCTGATGAGATGTTGGATTGGCTCCTGAGGGATCTCCTCCCACACCTGGACTAAAGCATCCCCCAACTCCTGGACAGTCTGTGGTGCAACGTGGCGTTGGTGGATGGAGCGAGACATGATGTGCTCAATTGGATTTAGGTTTGGGGAATGGGCGGGCCAGTCCATAACATCAATGCCTTCGTCTTGCAGGAACTGCTGACACACTCCAGCCCACATGAGGTCTAGCATTGTCTTGCATTAGGAGGAACCCAGGGCCAACCCCACCAGCATATGGTCTCACAAGGGGTCTGAGGATCTTATCTTGGTACTTAATGGCAGTCAGGCTACCTCTGGCGAGCACATGGAGGGCTGTGCAGCCCCCCTAAAGCAATGCCACCCCACACCATTACTGACCCACTGCCAAACCAGTCATGCTGGAGGATGTTGCAGGCAGCAGAACGTTCTCCACGGCTTCTCCAGACCCTGTCAAGTCTGTCACATGTGCTCAGTGTGAACCTGCTTTCATCTGTGAAGAGCACAGGGCGCCAGTGGCGAAGCTGCCAACTTGGTGTTCCCTGTCAAATGCCAAACATCCTGCACGGTGTTGGGCTGTAAGCACGACCCCACCTGTGGACTTCGGGCCCTCATACCACCCCCATGGAGTCTGTTTCTGACCGTTTGAACAGCTATACGCACATTTGTGGCCCGCTGGAGGTCATTTTATAGGGCTCTGGCTAGAGATGTAAAACTTCTGGAAATTTTGAAGCTGTGGAAAAAAGTTTTTTCCCCCTGTTTTTTTCCAGATTTTTTTTCCGAAAAATTGAAAATTTGCACCATTAGAATAGGTTTACAAATTACAATTAATTTTGTTTCACATAAAAGTACAGTTTATTTAGCTATTTAGCTTGCATTTGCTTTTTAGAATTTTATTTTTTGTTTCAACTGGAATAACAAGCAAGGACTGTATATGCTAGTATGAGAACAAGTAACCACCCCTCCGTTTACTGAAGTGCAACAATAAAAGCAAGAAACCAGCAACATAAAAACAATATCAGGGTTATTCAGAGAGGGGTGAAAACCAGGAGACGAGAACAATCTAGACCAAATATAAAGCCGATTTAGAAAGCGAGATAAATGGGAGAATTTTTCTGCTTTGGCTATTTTGACCTAGAATTTTCACTTCTTCAGTCATTCTGAGCTTCGCCTTTCTTTCAGGGTTATTCAAAGAGAGGTGAAAAGCAGGAGAATGACACGAATGGAAAATTCTAGGTCAAAATAGCCAATTTGGAAAGCGAGATGAAAGGGAGAATTTTTCTGGTTTATATTATGACCTAGAATTTTCCATTCTCCAGTCATTCTCCTGCTTTTCACCTCTCTTTGAATAACCCTGTCTGAATAGACCTGTGTATATATCAAATTTGCCCCTTAGCACCAATATCAAAATGAAAAAAAGGCAGTAACTGATTGCATTATTTGTGCCTGTAGGATATGGATACATCAATATTTAAGCTCCATGTTAAGGTTTATCTTTCGAGTGGTGCTTTAAAACAATAGAGAAAAGACACAACATATACAATACATGCAATTTAATCTCATTTTCTGTTTCTTCTTACACTCCATATTTCTCATTTTTCTCAGATTTCTAAAAAGTTTAGTTTCTAGATTTGGTTTGAATATTAGTAAACATAGAGCAGATTCTTTCGCAGCAGCAGAAGAAGCAGAATCTGCAGGAAGCGAGATGCAAGAGGTGTCAGAGGTCGTGTTGTGCAGAGACGATGTCACCATGTTGCATGAGGGATATGTTTTGCAGAATGCCAGACTGTACTCTGGGACATTAATAGGGACAAATTTAACCTCTTACCTGTCAATTAAGCCCTGATAAGACAGAAACTGTATTCCAACAACCACTGTAGGCTGTACAAGATGAAGCTCACAATCATGTTAAACTGAAGCCTTTTCCCTGCAGCGGCCCCTAGAGGCTGAAATGCATATTTTTGTTGAGTATTGCATTTAGACGTGTTACTTGAATTGTATTCCAGGATTTGCTCGTCTTCAGCCAAGCAATGTCTTAATGATTAATGATTTAAGACTTTAAATAAAGTCTCAGTCTTTCATTAAGGTCTTAATGTTATATAGATTTAATACCATATCATTGGACAATCATATCAATATATCATTGAAAAAGAACACATTACACCCTTTTTTTTTTAAAAAAAAATTCCGTAAAAAAACAAAAAATGGCTTTGGGGATTTTTTTCCCCCAATTTTTCCATTTTTTTTTTTTTTTTTTTTTTTTGTCCAGGCCTTCCCATCTCTAGCTCTGGCAGTGTTCCTCCTGTCACTCCTTGCACAAAGGCGGAGGTAGCGGTCCTGCTGCTGGGTTGTTGCTCTCCTACGGCCTCCTCCACGTCTCCTGATGTACTGGCCTGTCTCCTTGTAGCGCCTCCATGCTCTGGACACTACGCTGACAGACCCAGCAAACCTTCTTGCCACAGCTCGTATTGATGTGCCATCCTGGATGAACTGCACTACCTGAGCCACTTGTGTGGGTTGTAGACTCCGTCTCATGCTTCCACTAGAAAGACAGCACCGCTAGCATTCAAAAGTGACCAAACCATCAGCCAGAAAGCATAGGAACTGAGAAGTGGTCACCACCTGCAGAACCACTCCTTTATTGGGGATGCCTATGCTTCCCACCTGTTGTCTATTCCATTTGCACAACAGCATGTGGACTTGATTGTCAATCAGTGTTGCTACCTAAGTGGACAGTTTGATTTCACAGATGTGTGATTGACTTGGAGTTACATTGTATTGTTTAAGTGTTCCCTTTATATTTTTGAGCAGTGTATAATGTGTGGGTTGCATAAATAAGAGGAAAATTTGACCAAAACACAAACGGCATGGAGACGTAAAAACAGCAGCGGGCAATATCGGATGGATTTTCGTAAAATCGCCCGGTCACTAAGGGGTTAAACCTGTTTAGTTTAGAGAAACGGCGCCTTAGAGGGGATTTGAAAACTTAATATAAATATATATACGTGGTCATTATATACCATTGTCTGGAAACTAGGGATGCACCGATACCACTTTAAGACCGAGTACGAGTACCGATACGTTTTAAAAGTACTCACCGATACGAGTACCGATACTTTTCTTTAATGTCATGTGACGCTTTCCAAGAAGAACAGACCATATAAAAATGCCCCCAGCTCATGGATATGCCCCCAGCTCACACATGGATATGCCCCCAGCTCACACATGGATATGCCCCCAGCTCACACATGGATATGCCCCCAGCTCACACATGGATATGCCCCCGCTCACACATGGATATGCCCCAGCTCACACATGGATATGCCCCCCAGCTCACACATGGATATGCCCCCCCAGCTCACTCATGGATATGCCCCCCAGCTCACACGTGGATTTGCCCCAGCTCACACGTTGAATTGCCCCAGCTCACACGTTGATTTGCCCCAGCTCACACGTGGATTTGCCCCCCAGCTCACACGTGGATTTGCCCCCCAGCTCACACGTGGATTTGCCCCCCAGCTCACACGTGGATTTGCCCCCCAGCTCACACGTGGATTTGCCCCCCAGCTCACACGTGGATTTGCCCCCCAGCTCACACGTGGATTTGCCCCCCCAGCTTATGGATATGCCCCCACAGCTCACACATGGATATTGCCCCCCAGCTCATGGATCCCCCCCCCGCGACGATACTTAACTTCCTGGGTGCCGAATGTCTCCGCGCGTGCGCTCGTTGGAAGGACCCCAGCCACAACCACGGCTGGGGTCCTTCGAACGAGCGCGCGCGGGGAAACTTTCCCAGCGTCGCCCAGGAAGGTAAGTATCGTCGCGGAGAGCAGCTGCAGGGCCTGTCCGACTGCTCTATCGGCATTCGGACAGGCCCTGCAGCTGCTCACTGTGTTCATACTTACCTTCCTGGGCGACGCTGGGAAAGTTTCCGCGGGCGCGCGCTCGTTGGAAGGACCCCAGCCGTGATCACATGGTCCTACGTGGTCGCGGCTGGGGTCCTTCCAACGAGCGCACGCGCGGAGACATTCTCGGCAGCGCCCAGAAAGGTAAGTATTGTGTGAGCAGCTCCAGGGGCGGCTGTCCGAATGCCGATAGAGCATTCGGACAGCCGCCGCAGCCCCTCGGATGCCGGCAAGCCGGCTCAATGCCGGCTTCCGGTATCGGTAAAAATATCGGGGGGTACTGCAGGAGTACCAAGTACTCCTGCAGTACCCAGTATCGGTACCGATACTGGTATCGGTGCAACCCTACTGGAAACCTATTCATATATAGGACTATACATAGGACACAAGGTCATCCATTTAGACTGGATGAAAGGAAGGTTGGGTCAGAGTTTGTACAGACTTTTTTTTTTTTATTGTAATAAAGTTTTAAGTTTTTTGAAACATACATTACATGACACGAAGTGCATTGCCACATATTCAAACAGTCGCGAGTTATTTGGGACGTAGGTATCAGATAATAAAGTGCGTATTTTCGATACGGCGTCTCATTGAACATCATACATGAACACATATATAATACAAATTTAGTAAAAAAGGTAGGGATATAACCTGTGACAAGGGAATAAAAGAAAAAGGTGGGGGCTAGGGGGTTGGCCAGTCATTTGTTATTCAATTGCGGTCAAGGGAGATCTACTGAGTTGCGAGGTGGGGAGCAGGTTGGTGTAGACCAATAAAACCAACGCCGCAGGTGTTTGGCGGAGGTGCCGAAGGATTGGTGCCGGAGGATTGGTGCAACAGATCCTCTGTCCCTGATACGTTGGACTTCATCTAGCCATTCTCGAAAAGTGGGGGCTATCGGGGATTTCCAGTGCCTGGATACCACCGCTTTGGTGCCGTTCAGTAGACGAATATCAAGAGTTTCTGTAGGTGTCCACAGGTAGCGGTGTGTGTGGTGGAGCAGCATGGCCGCTGGTGTATAGGAAGGTGGAGTGTCAGAGATTTTGCTAATGGCATCGTGAACCAGTGTCCAGAAGGGTTGCAGCACTGGGCAGGACCACCATACATGCAAGAGGTCAGCGCGCTGTGATCCGCACCTCCAGCAGGAGGCATCTGCCGTGACCGAATATGTAGCAATAGTGGTGGGCGCCCTATACCATCGCAACAGCAGCTTGTAAGCCGTTTCTTGTGTACGAGTAGCAATGGAACACCGGGTATTGAGCGCAAACATTTGACTCCACTCTTCCTCTGTGAATGTTTGGTGGAGTTCCGTCTCCCATTTCGCCACATGGGGGTGTGGAGGGGGAGAGGTTTTGCAGGACACCGTACAGAGTCAATATGCCATGTTGGGGAAGAGTCTTACGGGTGATCACTTGTTCAAATGCGGTCAGTGGGCGAGTGTATTTTTCTAATGGAGCCAGGGAGCGGAAATAGGTTATGAGGCAGTGCATATGGAATGTCGTAAGAAAGGAGTCGGGGTGAGCCAACGGTACGTCCTTTGGGGCTTTAGGTCGGTCACCATCTATGTAAAGGCCAGGTAGGGGGTTTCGTGGCAGAGCCGCGTCAGTGAGGGGTAGCAGTCGTGGCGAGAAGGCCGGTAAGTGACTGAGGGAGCAGCGGAGAGGGCCAGGGGGCTAGCTGCGTGGACCTCTGTAGCCGACGCCAGATGGCCAGTGTGACCGAAACTGTCGGGTGTGCGGGGAGGTCAGTAAGTGCAGTGGTGCCTAAAAGCCCAGGGAGGGAGGTTAGCGAGCGGCCTGCCAGTTCATGCTCCAACGCCACCCATTGTTTACCAGAGGTACCCAAGCTCCACTCCACCAATCGCAGAAGATGAACAGCCTGGTAATAGCGCTGCAGATGTGGCAGAGCTAGACCTCCACGAGAGCGAGGGGCTGTCAGCAATGTCACGCTCAGTCTCGGTTTACTCCCGGCCCAGACATATCTAATGAAAAGCGATTGCAAGGAGCGGAAGAAGGCAGATGGGACATGTATCGGCAGGGTTTGCAATAAATAAAGGACTCTTGGAAGAACATTCATTTTAACGACATTTTATGCGTCCAAACCACGTGATGTGCGGGATGGCCCATCGAGCAAGGTCTTTTTCCAGGACCCGAAGCAGGGGGACAAAATTTGTGGCATAAAGATTTGATACCGCTGGGGTGAGGTGGACTCAAAGATATTTAAGAGAGGAAGTACACCATCGAAAGGGGAATGTGGATTGAATGTGTGTGCTAAGGGGAGCAGGTATTGAAATATTCAGGATTTCCGATTTTGACATATTAATTTTGTAATTACTGAGCGAGCCATATTCGCGTAGTAGTTCAATGAGTGAAGGTAGGGAAATCTGGGGCTGCTGTACAAAAAATAGCAGATCTGCATACGCTGCCACCTTATGTGTGTGGCGTCCAACACAGACACCATGGATAGAGGGGTTGGCCCTGACAGCTTGAAGGAGGGGTTCCAGAGATAATGCAAATAAAAGAGGGGAGAGCGGGCAACCCTGTCGAGTGCCGTTTTTAATGATGAAGGGGGAGGACAAGGTGCCATTTAGATTAATGCGAGCGGTAGGTGAGTCATATAAGGCGGTTATCCAGCGCAGGGCATTGGGGCCGAATCCCATATGATGTAGAGTCTGGAATAAAAAAGGCCAGTGTACCCTATCAAACGCCTTCTCAGCGTCGGTGGAGAGGAGCAGGGTCGGACCGGTGCCAGGTCTCTGGACAGCATGAATCAAGTTAATGGCCTGCGTAGTATTATCTCGTCCCTCCCTCCCTGGGATAAATCCCGTCTGGTCAGGGTGGATCAGGTGTCTCATATGGTTTGCGATGCGCAGAGCAAGTACCTTAGCAAAAAGTTTTACGTCTTGATTCAGGAGGGAAATTGGTCTATAATTAGCACACAGGGCATGATCTTTATCAGGTTTAGGGATTAATGTGATGGTGGCAGAGAGTTTGTGGGGCAATTTGGGATGCAGGTTCAGTCAGTCCGTTAAAAGCAGCCAGCCAGGCGCGCGAGAGGAGCTTTTCGCACGTTTTATAGTATTTAAGGGTAAAACCATCAGGCCCCGGGGTCTTACCCACTGGCGTTCGCTTGATCGCTTCATGCAGTTCCTCCGCACTGATTGGACCTTCAATAGAGGACCTCATGTGTGGCGTCAGTTTTGAGCGTGAGTGCGAAGGAAGCGCTGGGTGGTGTCAGGGGCCGTTTGGTTGGGAGCCGGGGTGAGGCCATATAGCTTAGTAAAATAATCACGAAAGAGGCCGAGCATATCTTTCGGGAGGGTAACGGTGGTTCCCTGGGGGGTGCGAAGATGGGTGACATTTAGTGCCTGTCGGTGGGTTCGGAGGGCATTAGCTAGGAGTCTGCCGCATTTATTTCCGTGTTCATGGAAGGTTTTACGTACCGTCAGGAAGGCCTTCTGAGCCCTGTTATTAAAAAGTGAGCGGAGCTGTGACCTAAGGTCCAGCAATTCAGCATAGGTGTCGTCGTCAGAGTGCAGTTTATGGGATCGTTCCAGGGCCGCTATGCGCTGCAATAGGGATTCCTGCTGCTCTGTGCGTTCTCTTACGCCGCGCGCCCTGTTGTATAAGGTATCCCCTGATGACAGCCTTATGTGTTTCCCAAATAATCTGCGGGGAACAGTCGGGTGTGTCATTCTCCGTAAAATAATTGTGTAGTGCGTTGTGGAGGCCTTCTTTAATCTGGGGGTCGGTGAGAAGGGATTCATTGAGGCGCCAGAGTTTCTCCCTAGGGAGGGCGAGGGGGGAGGAGAGTGTGATCAGGACCGGGCAATGATCCGACCAGGTCATGGGGCCAATGGTGGCAGATTCCAGGAGGTGCATACTACCGAAAGGGAGAAAGATGTAGTCGAGGTGTGTGTAGAGCTGATGCGGAGCGCTATAATATGTGTAATCTCGTGTGGAGGGGAAGAGCGAGCGCCAGCAGTCCATCAATCTCAGGGATTGTAGCGCAAGTCGAGTACGGCGGAGGACTGTGTGTGGGGTGCTAGTGACACCTCTAGAGGTATCCAGGCGAGCGTCAAGCGGTAGGTTGAGGTCCCCCCCCCCACCACTAAGATACCCTCCTGGAAGTCCTGCAGTCGACGAAGTATAGAACGAATGGCGGAGTGTTGCTGTCGATTTCGGGAGGTATATGGAGACGAAAGTGTACCACTGCGCACCAATTTGGCCCTTCACAAACGTGTAACGACCAGCGGGATCTAACAAGGAGGTCGAGTTGCTAAACGGGGTGGAGCGAGAAAACAACACCGCTGTTCCGCAAACTTTACCAGCAGTAGCATTACTGAAATAACCAGTAGAATATTTGTGGTTTTTGAAGGCGGGAGGCCGGGCATGTGGAAAATGGGTTTCCTGCACTAATACTACATCCGCGTGAAGTGATGTAAATTCCCTGAGGGCCGCATGGCGCTTTTCGGGTATGTTCAGGCCTTTCGCGTTAATGGAGAGAACTTTAAGAGAGCGGGGGACGGTGGCCATGGTATAATCGTGAGAGCGATAACAATATGAAAGGACTGAGAAGGGGATATGGGGGAGCGCCCAGTAGGGCAAACCAGGTACAGGGGAACAAAGACAGATAACCAATTACAATGGTACAAATATATACACAAGGAGCACGTGCCTAAAGAGACAGTTTACCACGTCACCGAGTGGGCGCGGGGGAGTCCCAGGTCACAGAGGGGGGTGCGTACACCACCAACACACTGTGTAGGCACTGACTCGTGGGGGGTACCCGGCACGGGACGGTCAACAGTGAAAATCAAGTAGTAGAACAATAAATTCAGAGTGCAATTTAGCAACAGATATTAAGAAAGCAGCGGAATAAAATAAGTAAAAAGTTCAAAAAGAAAAATCAAAAAGCACACAGGAGGCGCTGAACGCGCAGCCCCCAGATCGGATAAGTACACGGGTGTACTCAGGAAAAAGAAGAAAAAAGAAAGTAACGGTTCGCACAGGCCGCCCCTGAGGCGCATGGAGTCTTGCAGTGTTTTAGGCCGTAAACGGTATGGGTGGAGGTTCAAGGGTGAGTAGGAACCTTGCCTCCAGCCGTATTACACAAGTCAGCCGGGGAAGAGGCTTAGGCGACCAAGCGCACCTCAGGCTTGATAACACATAAAAAGGGGGCCTCTCAGGCCAAGGAGCATATAAAAAGGACACTGACGTTGTCAAGGTCTTCAAATCGGTTAGGCGCCGGTGTCAGCTAAGAGCGGCTTCCGCAACATAGGGAGAGGTCCCAGGACAACGTAGACGGAGCCGATGGAGGCCAGTTCAATTCACCGGTGCCTGCGAGGAGGAGGAACGGCGTCTGCGGCGGGATCTTCGTGGGCGTGTTGGAGCCTGTTCTGGCGGCATGTATAGCAGTGCCAGGTCTGGCCAAGCCGGGAGTGTGTCCGGTGGAAGAGAGAGTTCCTCCAGAAACAGCAGGAGATCCAGCTCGCTGCAAAGGCTGAGAGGTCCCGATGGCGTGCGGACTTGGAGGCCAAATGGAAATAGCCACTTATATTGAAGTTTCATGTCCTGCAAGGCAGCCGTGAGCGGACGTAGCATTCGTCTGGACTGCAAGGTAGCGGGTGAGAGATCCTGAAATAGCGAGATCTTAGCCCCCGCAAAATCAATGGTGCGAGAACCTCAGGTCGCTGCCAGTATGGAGTCTTTCAGCGGGTAGCGTAAAAGGCAGCAAATCAGATCACGTGGGGGAGCGTCAGGTGGGCCCTTCGGTCTCAGTGCTCTGTGGTAGCGTTCCATTTCGATAACCGTGGCAGGGTCCCTTTCCAAAACTTCGTTAAATAAAGCGATGAGGGTGCATTTTAATTCCTCCTGTGTGTTTTCTATCTCCGGGAGGCCTCGAACCCTGATGTTATTCCGGCGATTTCTGTTCTCTACATCTTCCAAATGGCGAGCCATCATTTGTAGGGCCGAGCGCTGCGTGGTTATTGCAGCGGAGTGGGCCACTATCGTGGCAGACTGTTGTTCCTGCGTTACCTCCACGTGCTGCAGCCTGGCTTGAATACCGCCAAGATCTGTGCGCAGCGCGCGGATTTCTGAGAGGAGGGAAGCTCCCAGTTCAGTGGTGGCAATGGCTAAGTCCTCTTTACTGGGGAGATATTGTAAGAGCTGGCGGAGGTCATTTGGGGGGTCCCAAACACTCACCGAGTGCGTTGGAGAGCTGGAGGCCGAGGAGCATGCGGCGGCCATCTTGGAATCCGGGTCAGCGTTTTCAGCGGTCGAAAGAGGGGCCAAAAACGGCCTGATGGACCCTGTCTGCTGATTCCCAGCAAGCTCTGGGGGGCCAGGAGTGTGTGGGGGCTTCCTGGCTTTACCCATGGGTGCGGATGTGCAGCGGAAAAGGGGTAGAAACAGTGCGCTCAGCGGAGCTCACCGATCAAGCGGCCATCTTCCTGGACGTCCCGGCCACGCCCCTGTACACACTTTTAGGCCCCCGGCACACGAGCGTTTTTTGCCTCATGTGCGCCCGCACTTCCCTGCGTCCGTGGGTTTTTGACGGGGAAAGCCCTCCACCGGACGTGAAAAAGGCCTCCCCGTCAAAAAGCTAAACGGACGCTGAAAGTATACAAAGCGCGATTCTCCATAGGAGGATCGTGCTTTGTACACTGAGCGCAGAGAATGGAAGGAACGCCCACTTTCACGGACGTTCCTTCCATTCTCTCAAAACGCTCGTGTGCCGGGGGCCTTAAACGGCTGGATGACTTCCTGCGTAAACAGAATATTAAGGGTTATAATGTTTAAATTGTGGGTAAAAGCTGTTTGATCCAAGGAGAAATTTGACTGCCATTCTGGGGTCAAGAAGGAATTTTGTCCCAGTGTGTTGCCTATTCAGCGAGCGCTTCAGACTGTGTTTTTTACCTATTGCTGTTGATCCCAAAGAAGGCAATATGTGAAAGGCTGGACACACGTCTTTTTTCAGCCTATGTAAGTATATACTGGTAATAAAAAAAAAAAAAATCCACATACTGTCATGACCTGATGTCAACCTGATTTTTATCCACTTTTTTTCAGCTCTTCTTGCCCTCTCTAACATTGAATATAAACCTAAAACAGGGATGGACAAATAAATTTTAAATAACTTGACTACACATTTAGGAGCCCGGTAAAGGTTTTTTTATATTCATAGGTTTGTGCAGAATAACAGATATTTGGCACCGGTGGGTCAAGAAACACGTGGTTACTACTTAAAGTATAGAACTGTCTCTTACTTTGCATTAAATCTGTGTTAGTCTAACAGGTGTTAGTCTGCAGGATTTCTCACGCGCAGCCCCCACTCTCTGGAACGCTCTCCCTCGTACTGTCAGACTTTCCCCTAACTTCTCTTCCTTCAAACGCTCCCTTAAAACATTCCTATTTGGGGAAGCCTACCACCCAACTCACTGACACAACCATCAATCACTCTCACCTTACAGTCCTCTCCCCAACCCCAACCCTCCTAGATTGTGAGTTCCTACGGGAATAGGGCCCTCATCTCCTCCTGTACTGTTTGTCAAATGTTGTTCAATGTATTGTAACCCTGTCTATACTGTGTTTATTGTACAGCGCTGCGGAATATGCTGGCGCTTTATAAATAAAGAATAATAATAATAACAGGTATATTCAAAGAAAGGTGGTACTAGGTAGAATTAAACATAGAAACATAGGTTCTTATCTGCCGACATTTTCTTTCGGCCCATCTAGTCTGCCCAATTACATGGATATTTTACCTGGATTTATCTTTTATTTAGGATAGCCTTATGCCTATCCCATGCCTGCTTCAATTCAATCACTGTTTTGGCCTCTACCACTTCTACTGGAAGGCTGTTCCATGTATCCACCACCCTCTCAGTAAAATAATGCTTCCTGATGTTACTTTTAAACCTTTGCCCCTCTAATCTAAGACTATGTCCTCTTGTTTTGCTACTTTGTTTCCTTTTAAATATACTCCCTTCCTCTACCTTGTGGATTCCCTTTACATATTTAAATGTTTCTATCATATCTCCTCTCTCGTCTTTTTTCCAAGCTATACATGTTAAGATCATTAAGGCTTTCCTGGTAACTTTTCTCCTTCAAGCCGTACACCATTTTAGTAGCCCTTCTCTGAACTCTCTCTAAGGTGTCTATATATCCTTCTGGAGATACGGTCTCCAGTACTGCACACAGTACTCCAAGTGAGGTCTCACCAGTGCTCTGTACAGTGGCATGAGCACTTCCCTTTTCCTACTGCTAATACCTCTCCCTACACAACCAAGCATTCTGCTAGCATTTCCTGCTGCTCTATTACATTGACTACTTACCTTTAGATCCTCTGAAATAATAACCCCTAAATCCCTTTCCTCAGATGTTGAGGTTAGGACTGTATCAAATATTCTATATTCAGCCCTTGGGTTTTTACGTCCCAGGTGCATTATCTTGCACTTATCCACATTAAAACTCAATTGCCACAGCTCCGACCATTTTTTTAGTTTACCTAAATCATTTGTCATTTGGCTGATCCCTCCAGGAACGTCAACCCTGTTGCAAATCTTTGTGTGATCAGCAAAAAGACATACTTTTCCATTAATACCTTCTGCAATATCACTAATAAAAATATTAAAGAGAGTGGGTCCAAGTACTGACCCCTGAGGTACCCCACTGGTAACAAGACCTTGCGCCGAATAAACTCCATTTACCACAACCCTCTGTTGCCTGTCACTCAACCACTGCCTAATCCATTCAACAATATTGGAATCCAAGCTCAAAGATTGCAATTTATTGATAAGCCTTTTATGCGGAACAGTATCAAAAGCCTTACTGAAATCTAAATAAGCAATGTCTACTGCACCACCTGTGTCTATTATTTTTGTTGGCAGGAGAAAGCAATCTAGACCAAATTGTCAATTTGGAAAGCGAGATAAATAAATTTTTCTGGTTTGGCTATTTTGAACTAGAATTTTTTACTTAAGGTGAAACTCGGGAGAATGACTGAGGTAAAAAATTCTAGTTCAAAGTAGCCAAACCAGAAAAATTCTCCTATCTCACTTTCCAAATTGACAATTTGGTCTAGATTGCTTTCCCTGAAAATTCTAAGTATCACCTTTCTTTGAATAGACCTGTTTGGGGTATATAACCTGTGCAAAAACATTCAACCATATCATTAGCCTGCTGTTTGGACACAGAACTAATAACTGCAGAAAAAAGGCAATACTTGACTGCTTTTTGGGACATGTCACACACATGTTGGAAGGAATGCAAATGTGTTGTGAAAGAACGGCTGGGTGGAGTAGAGGTAACATCACTGCTCTATAACTGTGGAGAGAGACTGTGGAGACACTGGTTCGATCCCGGCCAGAGCACTCCTCCAGTAAGTGTCCTTGGGCAAGACACCTAACGGTACATACTCGCCACCCATGACATACTTGAAAACGAGAGAAATCTCAATGTATAAATACTTTAAAAAAAATGTTAAAATACTTTAAAAAAAAAAAAAAAAACAAAAAAACACTGATGCTGGTATTCGCCTGTAAAATGTATGTCACAACCTAGCAGCTGTCAGGTGCGCAGACTTTAACTTGTTTTCTGGTTTGAACACTTAACACTAAATTCAAACCTTTTTTGCCACTTATGTTAGAAATATCATATTGTATAGTGTGTGGCCACATCTGTTCCCACAATGTTAACACTGACCTCATTCCTCATTTAGGATCACCTATCCTGGGCAGTCCACCCCCACCCCCCCATTTTTTGCCCTGTCCCTCCTGATGTCCCCTAAACACCCCGCCAACATCTTCTGACTTTTTTTCCTTTTCTCCATATAGGTCTCTGTAGATGACTTCCGATGGCTATGAGTGGCCACTATCTGCCATTTTGTTTGTCTGTGAAAAGTTCCCTTGAACAGGGTTCCCAATGAATCGGTTCATATCCTCCATGTATGGAATTCTAATGTACCAACAACCGATCTTGGAAAGCGCTGCGGAATATGTGGCGCTATATATAAAGGATAATATAAGGATAATAATATATATAAAGGATAATAAATTTGTGTTTAATCCCTCTTCTTATACCTTTCTGTTTTAACCCTATATTATCCCTTTGTGGCTGGCAAAGCATGAGTTATAAATCACCCGGGGCTTTTGGTCAGCCTTGGCAGCTGTTTATATTAAAATACACATTGAAATTAATTTTATTGCTGCGGTTTTTACCTCCTAGGCGTGCATACATCAAATTAACTCGGAATTAGATGTAAAGTTGACAGAGGTTCTGAGCAAAGTGCAATTTTATAACCACTAAGGAAGCTTTTCCTGCCAATACTGAACCGGGAAGCCATACACAGTGGGTTTAAAGGAGTAATAAAATCCATTTCCTTTTTGAGGGAGAATTAATCACTTGCCCCCATCACCCCCAGCTTTTACTGTTCACCAAAGGAGATCCTATTTCCTGCCTTTGGAACCCCATACCTGCTGAAAGAAAGCACTCATCCACGTGTTCCATCTAGTGATGGGGAATTTTCACATCTTAACTTCATTTCTTTCAAACAACGATGAGGCTTTATCATGATTTAACTGCTCTGTCTTATTGGCATTAAAATGATATTATTACACAGTGGAATCAATATTACAGTGTAGACCGTTCCACAAATGCTTTGGTTTCAGTTTTTATCTTTCCTGGGATAGATAACATCCAGGGGAAAAAATGCAAATATTTATATTTTAAAACAGCAGTGCAGTTGTTTAGAACATCCTGCAATTGCTTCGCAGATGAATAGGTCTGTAATCCTCAGGTATCGTATAGAGAACTAGTGATCTCTCCATTTCTAATGCATGTATTTATTTTGTGTGTGGCAGGGTGGTGCTCTTTGTAGCATGAGGTTTTGAGTTGCTGTTTTCTTTTTTTTCTTGCGCAGGTGACTCACTAGATGAGACATGGTTCTACTTCTACTCATAAGAGCTATATAAAAACGTGACATAATCTAGGGAGAGAACACTTTAAGTAGATCATAATCTAAGATGGGGCCTCTTGCTAATAATTTACATACAGTGTTATTCAAAGAGATCCGAATTGTGGCCGAAAGGTAACCAGTGAAATTCAGCGTACGGTTACCTTTCCTGGTCATTCGGCTATCCAGAGAGCAGGCAGTTCGCCAAATGTTGGCGAATTGCCTGCACATACGTTGCCTGTTCGTTGCCTATTCGAGGGCAGTGAATTCTCCATAGAGAAGCAATGATTCGTCTATTCAGAGAAAAAAAAACAGTGAAAAGTTGCCGAATTGCCCTGCTGTTCGGTGGTTTCATGCGGCAGATTTATTCAGGTGAATTCCATAGGCTTCAATGTTAAAAATATTCCCGTTTTAATACAATATCTAATAAACCGTTTATTATAATATTTTGCAGTAAAAAGTCTCTAGATTTTTTTTTAGGATCTTTCAGGCATTTTTCGGAATTTTTTTCCATAGTTTTTTCTTTAACAGCCCTTTTTATTCATTGGACCTTGTATGTAAATTTCAGACATTTTCGACTGTAGTTTCTTTGCAAACAGCGTTTCACTTTTAAAACATTCAAGCGTACTGGTGTTTTCTTTTTCTTCACTCTATTCGTCTGCGGTGTCGACTGCTCTGTGCTGTGCTCGGCGGCTGGTCGGGTTTCTTCAGTGGGGTTAATCCAGATGCTTTTGCGGGTTTCGGTGTGCCTTTGCCGGGTTTTGCTGTGAGTGTTCGTTGGGTTTGCGGCGGCTTTTCCCTACACTACGAGGGCCCTGTGGTGCTGGCTGAATACACCGCAGGGTCGCCGAAATAGGATTGCCAAATCGCACCGAATTGAAGAGAACGAAAAGTCACCGAACGTGCGGTGACTTTTCGATTCTCTTTGAATAACCCTGATAAACTACGTGTTTTGCTATGATTTTTCATTTTCAGTGTTATCTATTGATATTGTTTCATAGTAACACTTGTGTGTGTTCATTTGAGTGCTGTCTGTACCTATTGCAGTTCTAGCCAGATATTTACTCCCTGCGTGTCACTGTGCCACCTATTATGTATGTAAAATGATTAACCCCTTAGTGACCGGGCGGTTTTACACGAATCCGTCCGTTCGTGACCGCTGCTGTTTTTACGTTTCTGCGCTCTTAGTGTTTACGTCAAATTTTCCTCTTACTCGTTTATGTAACCCACACATATTTTACACTGTTTTTCTCGTCACTAAATGGACTTTATAAAGATACCATTTTTTTCATCATTTCATATAATTTACTATAAAAAATATTGTGAAATATGACACAAAAATTGAAAAAACACCACTTTTTCGAACTTTGACCCCCAAAATTTCTTATGTATCAACAA
This sequence comes from Leptobrachium leishanense, assembly GCA_009667805.1. NCBI lineage: Eukaryota > Metazoa > Chordata > Amphibia > Anura > Megophryidae > Leptobrachium > Leptobrachium leishanense. The sequence goes on from CM019065.1 coordinate 252,127,510, forward strand.
CCGTCAAAAAAAATTAATTCCTTAGTAGTTTCTAAATTTAGTACTGAGTTTAGCAATACCCAATGTTTACATATTCCTCGCTTTTTTCCTTATTTTATGCAACAATAAGTGCAAGTAGCACTTTGCCATTTCCAAAGAGTTTATTTTCAAAACTAGTGATAGTGACATTGTAACACTGATATCTGTCACTAATTCCTGAATAACCCTCCACATATACATATTTTTTTAAAGTACACAAATCAAGGTATTAAACTTGGGGTATTTTGACTCTTTCCATGCAAACCATTTTACCACAAATCTATGCCAAAGTTTGAGAAAAAAAAAAATTTTTTTTTTTTTTGAATGCAATTTAAGAATACATGTACTGTGAACTTTAAGGTTTACTGCCAAAAAGCACCCCAAAATATGTTCAGCAACATCTTCTGAGTAAATTGATACCACCCATATATAGGTATGTCGGGTCATTTGGGGGCTAATAGGCCTTATTTGGGGGGTGCGCATTTCAGTTTTCCAACTTGGAATTTTCACATTTCGTCATCATGCACCCATGTCCTATTTGGGACATTTTTGAAGCCGGCCAAAGTAATTTACCCCCATCAAACCATATATTTTTAGAAAGGGCACACCCTAGGGTGCTTCAAAGAGTTGTATTTTAACACTTTCCATGCACTAGCTCTATGTCAAACTTTCAGGTAGTCACTTTTTGTGTTATTTTTTCACACACATTGTACTTTAGGCATGAATTGTCAAATCCAGTTATGGGTTACTGCCAAAAAACACCCCAAAATATGTTCAGCAACATCTTCTGAGTAAATTGATACCACCCATATATAGATTTGTTCTGTTGTTTTTGGGGTGCTACGCCAATCTTTGACATGTGCTTGTCAATTTTCTAATTTGACATACAGTATCTTCTTTGCTTATCTTCTTTTTAGGGGCCTTTTTACATACCCCAGTTTTATGAACGTGCATATATTTGGTAAGCTAACACCCCAAAGTATTGTAAATGGAGTGTTTTTATGCTATGGATGCATCCGTTTGCTCCAAACAAATTGGATACAGTTTGGTGGTCATTTTTCATTTTCACACCCACATCAGTTTTGGACTGTGATTTAGGAGACACTGTTGTTTGTTACTGCATGAAAACTCTCCAGGTTGTTTTCTGCAAGATCTCCTGAGTACACCCATGCCCCCCATGCATAGGTTTGCCAGGATTTTGGGAAGGTTCAAATACAATTTTTATGACTTTGTCATTAGAGTTGAAATTGAGATTATTTCTTCAGCTAGGCCTATCTTTGGTTTTGGGTCTACCGCATACCCCAGTTTGAATTATTGCCAGAAAATTGTTTATATTTGTTATGTTGACACCCCAAGGTATTGCATATGGAGTGCTTTGATGCCATGGATGCAACGGTTTTAGCCCAAAACATTTGAGAAGGTGTGTGGCGGTAATTTTTCAATTTTCAGATTTTTACGCCCACATTAGATTTGGACTGTGATTTAGGAGACACTGTTGTTTGTTACTGCATGAAAACTCTCCAGGTTGTTTTCTGCAAGATCTCCTGAGTACACCCATGCCCCCCATGCATAGGTGTGCAAAGATTTTGGCAAAATACAGCACCAATTGTAGAACATAAAAATGTACGAATAAAATGTAAAAGTCTGGTGCCGGTCAAACTGGGGATGCTCTCTAGGGGGGCACAGGCTGTTGTCACTGAAGTGCATGAAACGCAAAATGTTTTCATACCTTCTACGTGACATTGATTGGGGGTAAATGGGGGTAGAGCAGATGGGGCTACTGCTCCAGTAGGAGCGAATTGAGGGCTTCTTTATGATGCCCTCAGCATAGTAAGTGCCCAGAATTTCAGAAATTCTGGCACATCTAGCGGGGTCCATTGCTGCCCTGCCAAGTAGGAGTCTGGCTTCGCAGCACAATGCTGATGGGCATACAGATTTGATTGGGCCACGATGTGGCCCAACAAATCATCCCCCATAAACACCTGCAAAAACTGTGTGGCGGTAAATCCTGCAACATCAATATTGATGCCAGGATTTGCCGTGAAAGGAGGGATATCTGGCCTCTGGCGATGAGGCACTACCCACTCCTCAGCTGGAGCTGTGCGTCTCCTGCTGGCAGGTGGTGACCCAGGATCTGCATCAGAAACATCACTAGATACATCAGCCAGCGTAGATAATGTATCTAGCGACGTCTCTGAGCAGTTAGCGGGGTCGAAATGAGGGTCTGAGTCTGACGCAGATGCCTCAGATTCTGACGCCAGGATGGCATATGCCTCCTCGGCGCTGTACACCCTCTCAGACATTATATATAATAGATTATAAAATTTTATATTATATATAAGCGGATTGTTGGTTCTTAGAAGAACCGTTGGGTTTCACAAGAAAATACAAATAAACACCTAAATCTCTCTAAATCCCTCTAAACCTGCCTCAATTCTTCTAAATCTCCCTAAAATCTCTCTAAATCTGCCTCAATTTTTCTAATCTCACTAAATCTCACTAAAATCTCTAACCTGTCAAATCTGATCTCTCGCTCACCAAAACACAAGTGAGGAGAGGGAGGGAGAATCACAGAGGTCAGAGCCAATATTTACAAAATATTGACCTGACCTGACAAATTAGAAATTTTATTTTGATTTTTTTCTAACTTTTGATTGGATGTTGCTAGCCTGCCTCTCTGATGAGGCAGGCTAGGAACATCCCACTCAGCCCCAAGATGACCCTGCCCTTAGAACCCTAACCCTACCCCTACCCCTAACCCTACCCCTAACCCTACCCCTAACCCTACCCCTAACCCTACCCCTAACCCTACCCCTAACCCTACCCCTAACCCTACCCCTAACCCTACCCCTAACCCTACCCCTAACCGTCAGTTTATTTTATTTATTTTTATTTTACTTTTTTTTACACTTTTTTTTACTCTGCTGGGTGCCTTGATCCCTCGAGGCACCCAGCAGAGCACCTGATCACTGATGTGATCGTTTTTGTACTGAGTGCCACGATACCTCGTGGCACTCAGTACTTCCTGCCGCTACCGGAAGTGATCGCTCGGGGGGAGCGATCACGGACGGACCGGCGGCAGGTAAGCATATTGCAAGGATGCCTCGATGTTGAGGCATCCTTGTAATATACTCAGAGCAGCTGGAAGCGATCTGATCGCTTCCAGCGCTCTCTAGAAGTGCCGGGCACCTCTCCGGTGAAACCGGATGTTGATCGCTCCCGGGGAGCGATCACATGGTGCCCCGGCACTTCTAAACGCCATTGCACGGCTGCCTGGACTCCCAGGCAGCCTGCAATGGCGTTTGAGCTGCTGGAAGCGATCCGATCGCTTCCAGCGCTCAAAAAACGGCAGGACGTACCATGTACGTCAGCGGGTCTAAGGCTAGGGTCAGACGAACGCATTTTTATGTTGTCTGTGAAAAAGTGCGTTCGAACGAATGGACGTATTTTTTTCACAGAATACGTGATAGTGGTTATACTACGCGCATTTTCGTCCGTGATTTTGTACGGATCATCAATAAAACACTTTTTGTGTCTGGACGTTATGTTGGCCGGACATTAGCAGCGTCTGACGTCTCCTAATCACGCACACACGCCGCTAGCGGACGCAGCGCACTCTGTACGTCAGTACCTGCGGTTTCACGTTCTCGAAAAAATGCGTTCATTTTCCACTTGCGTTGCGCAGCCGGACTTTTCTGCGACCGTACTTCGTATATTGGCCGTCATTGCCTGGCATCTGCTGCTAGTGCGGCCGTGATTAAGTGCGCCAGAACGCGCGTTCGCACTGCCTCAGTCTGACCCTAGCCTAAGAGAGACCCGCTGCAATGACGTACATGGTACGTCCTCGGTCCTTAAGGGGTTAATGTGTCTACCTCTTAAATGTGTGCTTTAAGTATATTAGTTTCTGGATCTAAGCTGGACTACAAGCCCTTGGATTTCCTGTGTTTAGAGTTTTCGGAAATTATGGAGGCCTGTAATCGAGATCACACCACTCACCAGTAATAAATGAAAAATATTCAAGACAAGCTTTCGCCCGCGGCTTCGCTCACGTGGATTTTAGGATTTGTTAAAATAGTTTTTTAAAAGAAACTTGAGGTTTTTTTGGTAGAACCCCCCCCCCCCCCACTTGGGATATTTGGAAAATTGTAAAACACGTGTCTTTTTATTTTTCAAGAAGAATGTAAGTGCCAGATTTCACACCTGTAACATCTTTGGTTTTTGAAATATAGGTATACTGATAAAAGTATTCACATCCCTTTCCCCCACCCCCCTTAACTGGATTTTCAGAAAATGGTAAAACATGTTTTTTTGTTTATTTTGCACGAAGATTGTAAATATCGAATTTCACACCTGTAATATCATTGGTTTTTGAAATATAGGTATAGTGATAAAGGTATTCATCCCCTTTTTTGCCCCCCCCCACACTGAATTTTTGGAAAATGGTAAAATACGTGTTTTATTTGCAAGACGAATCTAAATACCAATTTTCACTTCTGTAATCTCTTCTGTTTTTGAGATATAGGTATCCTGTTGAATTGTATTCACCCCCCTTTTTTCACCCACCATGTGGGATTCTTGGAAAATGGTAAAACATGTGTTTTTTTTTATTTTTCAGGAAGATTGTAAGTGCCAGATTTCACACCTGTAACATCTTTGGTTTTTGGAAATATAGGTATACTGATAAAAGTATTCAACCCCCCTTTTTCCCCCTCCCACTGGATTTTTGGAAAATGGTAAAATAGGTGTTTTTTTGTTTCTCAAGACAAATCTAAATACTAATTTTCACATCTGTAACATCTTCTGTTTTTGAGATGTAGGTATCCTGTTTAAAAGTATTCACCCCCCTTTTTTTACCCCCACTTGGATTTTTGGAAAATGGTAAAACACGGGTTTCTTTATTTTCAAAAGCTTGTAATCACCAAACTTCACACCTGTAACATCTTGGTTTTTGAACTATAGATATACTGATAAAAGTATTCAGACCCCTTTCCCTCGAACCCCCCCCCCCCTTATTTGGATTTGTGGAAAATGGCAAAACACATGTTTTTTTTTTTTTTCACGAAGATTGTAAATACCAAATTTCACACCTGTAACATCTTTGGTTTTTGAAATATAGGTATACTGAGAAAAGTATTCAAGCCCCCCTTTTTGCCCCCTCCCACTGAATTTTTGGAAAATGGTAAAATAGGTGTTTTTTTGTTTCTCAAGACGAATCTAAATACCAATTTTCACAGATGTAACATCTTCTGTTTTTGAGATATAGGTATCCTATTTAAAAGTATTCAGTCCCCCTTTTTTTTCACCCCCCCCCTTGGGATTTTTGTAAAATGGCAAAACACCCGTTTTTATTTTTCAAGAAGATTGTAAATACCAAATTTCACGTCTGTAACAACTTTGGTTTTTGAAATATAGGTATAATGATAAAAATATTCAGACCCCTTTCCCCCGACCCCCCCCCCCCTCATTGGATTTGTGGAAAATGGCAAAAAACATGTTTGGTTTTTTTTCGCGAAGATTGTAAATACCAAATTTCACACCCGTAACCTCTTCGGTTTTTGAAATATAGGTATACTGATATAAGTATTCAACCCCCGTTTTTGCCCCCCTCAAGGAATTTTCAGAACATGGTAAAATACGTGTTTTATTTTTCAAGACGAATCTAAATACCGATTTTCACATCTGTAGCATCTTCTGTTTTTGAGCTATAGGTATCATGTTTAAAATATTCAACCCCCTTTTTCACCCCCTTATGGGTGGATTTTCCAAAAATCCTTCCTTAGTGGGCGCCTAAATCATAAAAACAGTGCTTCTTCAAAATTTCACATTCCTAGGTAAAACTGTTTCAGCTGGGCGTTGATGAGTCAGTCAGTCAGGACTTTCGCGTTTATGATAAAAGTATTCAACCCCCCTTTTTGCCCCCCCCCAAGGAATTTTCAGAAAATGGTAAAATACGTGTTTTTTTTTTATTTGTCAAGATGAATCTAAATACCGATTTTTCACGTCTGTACCATCTTCTGTTTTTAAGATATAGGTATCCTGTTTCAAATATTCAACCCCCTTTTTTCACCCCCCAGTCGCGTTTTTGAAAAACGGTAAAATACGTGTTTTATTTTTCAAGACGAATCTAAATACCGATTTTCACATCTGTAGCATCTTCTGGTTTTGAGCTATAGGTATCGTGTTAAACATATTCAACCCCCTTTTTCACCCCCTTAGGGGCGGAGTTTCCAAAAATCCTTCCTTAGTGGATGCCTACATCATAAAAACTGCACCTTCAAAATTTCACGTTCCTAGGTTAAACGGTTTCAGCTGGGCGTTGATGAGTCAGTCAGGACTTTCGCTTTTATATATATATATATAGATCTGTTCTTTGCGGCTTAAATGCCCACTCTTGGTGTTAGTTACCAGTAACCCGATTTCTTGCTGTTTAACTATGTGATCGCTGGCCTGTCCTGGATGCTAAATGGAAGTGTGTGTGTTCTTTTATGCTGACCTACAGATAAAACTGTATTTGTTGTCCAGGTTCGGCCAGGGTGTATCAAAGTTGCAAACATCGGTGACAATTGCTGTTGTTAAAACTCCAAAAAAGTGCTGTCCTTTCACAAAAGCTCAATATAAAAAGCTTCAAAAGAAATTGCACTGTGAAGCATCTCCTGCTGCTCTTTACATTTAAAGTGAATGTATTGTAGGGAAAAGTGGAGCGCCACACCAGAAATCGGCACCTCTTTTTCGTTGGATTGGGGTTACTAAGTACCTTAGTCGTGGTTTCCCCAAAAAACATTGATAGACAGGAGTCTGTTATTATGATAGGTTCAGTGCAGGTACGCAGAATAATCACAAAAGATAACCTACACTTCAGTGTCCTTATACAGATGTTCATCCTTGTATCGCCATCAATTACGCAGGCTTCAAACCTGAAAAGAAACAGTGCAGATTGTCCAAATAAATTAAATTGTATGTGACAACTGCACACTCAGAAAGAGCCCCAACCGGCTCTAGTGTTATCCGCCTTATGGGTATTGGCTTCCTATTCACAAGGACCCATCGACCTGGCTGATTTTTCTTCTTTAAAGATCCTCATATAAATAATGAAAGACAAGAAATGACCCAAAGGGGCCCTAGCCTAATTCTGTGGGAACTGTTCAGAAATTTAAACACAGAATGCCAATTTTGCGCTTACTCTGGGCGGAGCCTCCAGGCTCTAGGGATAACTGCACATTAATTTTTTTCTGGAAAGAAATTCACCAATTCTCTCCCAAACGGTAACTGCAACGGCAAGGTAGAAATAAGTGCTTTTATTAAAAACAAATTGGTGTCCAGGATGCGTTTACCTGGTGTACCGGCTTCAACAGCTGGCCAAAAAAAGCTGTAGGACACTGAAGTGTATATTATCTTTTTTGTAATTATTCTGCTGTACGTATCACAATTACATTTAAAGTGACAATAGCAAAAAAAAATATAAAATTTTACTTAGTTTTAATGTTATTGAAATAGTACATGTACTTTTGCTTAAGTGTGTTTAGTTATGAAAATGCATCCATTTTATATTTTGTGTTGTGACGTGCGACCTGTCCCCACAGTATCTTTACAGCACTTGCTCCTCTCTGTGTGGCATAGAGTGGAGTGAAAGGGCCTGTACTCATGGAAACCAACACACAGCATTGTATTGTGTGGGATGTATGCAATGGTCATCACTGGGGGTAGATAATTCTCTTAAAGAGACAGGACCACTTACATAAGCTATAACTAGATTACTTGTGTTTTACAAACCACTTTATGAAACACATGCTTCTGTTTTTTTTCCCTTCGTTTGAAGTAATTCCATTTTCTTTATTTTTCTTTCCCCGTGATGCAACATTTACCAAAACCTGTGCAAATGCTTTTCTCTTCTACTTGCTCTGCGTTTATTTAACAGTTAATGAGATGGAAGAGGGAATGTTTAGGTATGGCTTCAGGTATCGCCTATACGCTGATGACACTCAGATCTACCTCTCCACTCCTGATCTCTCTCCCTCTGTTCTCTCTCAGGTCAGTGACTGTCTGGGATCTCTGCCTGGATGGCCTCTCAATACCTGAAGATCAATATGTCCAAGACCGAGCTCCTTCTAATTCCCCCCTCTAACTCTACTCCAATTTCTGACTTCTCTATAATTGTTGACTGTAACACTATCCTTCTGCCCAAGTCCGCTGCCTCGGAGTAACTCTTGACTCCAGTCTTTCCTTCAGCCCCTACATTCAATCACTCTCCTCATCTTGCCGCAATCACCTCCGCAATATTGCCAAATTTCGTCCATTTCTGTCTGCCAACACCACCAAGCAACTTATCCACTCGCTTGTTATCTCCCGCCTGGACTACTGCAACAACCTCCTGACTGGCCTTCCTATCTCCCGGCTCGCCCCCCACCCCCGCAGTCCATCCTAAACACATCAGCCCGGCTTATCCATCTCACCCGTCGCTCTGTCTCTGCCGCTCCTCTCTGAATCCCTACACTGGCTCCCCATCCACAGCAGACTCAAATTCAAACACTCACCCTGACCTACAAAACCCTCACGAACGCCGCTCCTCACTACCTGTCCTCACTAATCACCAGATACAACCCAGCCCGTTCCCAAAGATCCAACAATGACCTGCACCTGGCACCCTCCACCATTACCTCTTCACATGCCAGACGGCAGGACTTTTCTCGTGCGACGCCGATCCTATGGAATGCGCTTCCTCGCAATATTAGACTGTACCCAAATCTGGCTTTATTTAAACGCTCCCTAAAGACCCTTTTGTTTAGGGAAGCCTACCACCGGACTCCGTAACAAGAAACCTGTTTCTATCCCCTCACCCATCTAGATTGTAAATTCCCACAGGAATAGGGCCCTCACGTCCTCTGTCTGCTGGCAGCAATACTGACCACCTCCTGTATGTATTATAGAATTGTCCTGTCTTTACCCAATGCACCTTGTACAGCACTGCGGAATGTGTTTGCACTTAATAAATAATAAACAACAATAATAATAGGGAGACTGGCTGCTATTGTTCTCGAGGATAACTGTGATCAGAGATGGCATGTGAATCAGATTTGAAACGGAGCTTAAGACTTCTAATCTACTCCCCCAGTGATGTCCTTTGAATACATCCCACACAATACAAATGGAGTCCCTGATGAACTCATAGACTCCATTCTATGGCCACAGATTGAGGAGCAAGTGATGAAAATGGGGGGGAGCAGTTTACAACAAAATCACAAATTGGATGCACCCAGTGATGCATAGAGTAAAACATTTCCTTAACTAAACATAAAAGTAAAACACTAAGCACGTGCAAGATAACAGCGACCTAAAATAAGAGTGTTTCATATTTTGGTTGTAATGACTCTTTAAAGCTCCCTGTCCTTTCTCATTCAGCTGCCATTGGTATTTTGGGTAGGCTACACCACACAATAGACCTTGTCTTAACATGTTTTAATGTTTTATCCTATATCACCACTGTAAAGTTAAATATGTGATAAGATTTTGGTGAATGTTGTATTCTGAGAAAAATCCACAAAATGGAAGCAGGAGATAAACACACAATTTTATTTTTCCTTTTCATATATGCAATTAATTGAAAAAGATCAGCAGGGAAGAGACAATGCAGCAGAAGAAGGGTGGGGCCAAACACTCAAAAAACTGGCTGGGCTGCAGTCAAACTTTCCCTCGGATGCCTCCTCCTGCTGCCCTCCTCACCTCAGTCTGCACTTCTCTTCATCCAGCGTGGGGACAGGAAGTGCAGGAGGATGGGGAGAAGCGAGGAGGAGTTAGAGAGGCAGACTTTCTGCCAGGGTGGCTGCTGCGTCTCACTGATCACCGGGGTGCAGCCCGGTGTGGACTGGTTTGCTGGCTGTGCTTCATGGACGGGCCAGCCATGTTGTGTGACAGTTGGCTACATTTACCCTTTTACCAGGCTGTCAACCAGGGTGAACCACCCCCCTTCCTCCCCCCGGTACGCTACTGGTTGCAACAGCAATTTTTGCCGGGGTTTGCTGCTTGGACAAAAATGGCGGTACCTGAATGTAGCATCACGGTTTTCATGATCCAGCTTTCAAATATATAATATATATAGATCACATGAATATGTACTCTCTGTATGTTTTACTATGCATACAGTATCTGACAGAAGTGAGTAAACCCCTCACATTTTTGTAAATATTTTATTAGGTTTCCATGTGACAAGAAATTACCCTTTGCTACAATGTAAAGAAGTGAGTGTACAGCTTGTATAACGGTGTAAATTTGCTGGTCCCTCAAAATAACTCCACACACAGCCATTAATGTCTAAACCGCTGGCAACAAAAGTGAGTACACCCCAAGTGTCAATATTTTGTGTGACCATCCTTATTTTCCAGCACTGCCTTAACCCTCTTGGGCATAGTTAACCAGAGCTTCACAGGTTGCCACTGGAGTCCTTTTCCACTCCTCCATGATGTCATCACTGAGCTGGTGGATGTTAGAGACTTTGCACTCCTCCACCTTCCATTTGAGGATGCCCCACAGATGCTCAATAGGATTTTATTCTGGAGACCTGCTCGGCCAGTCAATCACCGCTACCCCTCAACTTCTTTAGCAAAGCAGTAGTTGTCTTGGAGGTGTGTTTGGGGTCGTTATGTTGGTATACTGCCCTGTGACCCAGACTCCGAAGGGAGGGGGATCATGCTCTGCTTCAGTATGTCACAGTACATGTTGGCATTTATGGTTCCCACAATGAACTGTAGCTCCCCAGTGCCGGCAGAACTCATGCAGCCCCACACCTTGACACCTCCACCACCCTGCTTGACTGTAAAATTGACACTGTTATGCAAGCTGTACACTCATTTTTTACATTGTTGAAATGTATTCTGCAAAAGCCTCAACAGGACTGGCCAAGCTCTGTGATGGAGATGTGTTGCTTTGTCATTCGGCCCAGCGATCATACAGGAAACAACTCGAGTGAGAATAAAGACCACAGACAAGGTTCTGTCTTCAAGATTTTCTCTATTCTGGAAGTTTGCAAGCAGGACACTCAGTTTTGATACAATGGGAGGGACACAAATTCATTGATTACAAGCCAATAAACATTTGACACGTCAGACAATTACAAAAAAAATGTTTCAGTCCACATATCTGTCAAACATTCTGACCTGACAACATGTTTTTATACTCTGAGCCGTTACCTAGACTTGCAGGCATTTCCTCTTTTTGCCCAGTAACTTACATAGGAAAGGTGTTAGCAATGAACCATCTGTATCCTACCAACTTCCTCTCGGCTAGCCCTCTTGGCTAGGCTTCAAGAGGTAATGAAATCTGCCCACATCGTGTTAAAAACAGGAAGGGAAGGGAAAAACCAAACTCGGCATTAACACAATGGGCAAATTACATATTTTCAAGACAGTCAGGCCCTATGTATTAGGGATAGACCGATATATCGGTTTAGCCGATTATCGGTGCCGATATTCAGAAAATTACTGATATCGGTATCAGCATTTTATTTGCCGATATGGCCGCTATTTGGACAAGTTTGCTCATTGCAGCTGCGACACGCAAGATCCCACAGAACTCTGCAAATCTGGGGCTTCTCCCACATCAGGCTGTAAGCCCTCCCTGCAGGATGACCCCGGCTCACTGACCGTATTGTGCATGAGCGTGATGGCAACAGAAATGGGGCTTCCATCCCATCTGGCAGGGAATTCCCTATACAGGAGATGCAGGGTCTATTTCCTACAGCAGGGTCCAGCAACCTAGGACCTCCAGATGTTTTGGAACTGGATTTCCCATGAGGCTCCAAGCACCTAATGAGAAGATGAGCATCATAGCAGATGTAATTCCAAAATGTGGGGCAATATTACAAAGTGACTGCTTAACCAGAGCTGTAATATAACTCTTGGAGGGCCAAGGTTGCTGAACCCCCTTAAATAGAGGGTCATATGAGGGATCTTTAAGAAAGCCAAAGACATGGTTTGATTGCTTGTAAAAAATAAAAGATTAAGTAAAATAAAAATTCTTATTAAATTGAATAAATGAAGTGGACGTGGTGCAATGTTTACATGTTAAACACATTGGGCTATATTACAATCTTTGCGCAAAAACGCTTGCGCAAAGCGTGAAGTTTTGCACCAAGCGTTAAACGTTTGCTTGTGCAAATCACCGCTGGAATTACAATCCTCGCGCGTTTTTGATCCGATCAATAACGCGCGTAAACTGGATGCACCCAAATGCTCGCGCAGTACCGTTGCGCACAGAATTCAGTGTGCTTACTTTCATTTTTTTTCACGCAATTCAGCCAATCAGAATTAAGAACCACAACCACAAGTCAATCTGAGCATATATGCTGCAGCAATAATACATGCACACACAACTTCTCCATTTTATTGGTTTGGGTAAATGTAGACTGTGTAACTATACTTTGCATTTTTTATTTTTTTTTGGCTGGTGTATTTGGTTTCGGCCAGGACGTTCAGATTTGCCGTTATCACCAGCTTTTAGGAGTTGCTAAAATTATACGTGCAAACGCTGTGCGTTACAAACTGCGCATAGATTGTAATACCATCCGCATACCAGCACACAAACGCATTTGCGCTCACAATGTTAAGTATAGATCGCGCGATGTACAGTAAGCTCACGCAGGTTCACCCGCGGTAGACGATTACGTGCGTTTGTTGCGCTGACTATGTAATATGGCATTCGGCGTAAAGGGTTTTGCCCCTCGCATTAAATGTTTTTTTGCACCGGTGGAAACGTTTGCACGAAGATTGTTGTTTAGGCCATTGAGTTCATGGCATAGTCAGATTTGTGCTGTTTTTTTCAGAGCTTTCAATTTACAGAATATCGGCACCAAATATCGGCTATTGGCCAGAAAAGCTGCCGATAATCTGTATCGGTATCGGCCATGAAAAAATGATATCGGTCTATCCCTACTATATATAGTTGACTATCAAAAATTACAAAATTATAGATATATGTGCATACAGAGAATTAAAAATATCCGGTCCTTCTTTTGATCATATATCACGTGATCATTAATTAAGAAATACAATTAAACTAGAGTAGTGCACTTATTACAGTTGCGGTCATATTATCATCATGTTATAAATATAAATCATTCCAATACATAGAAAGGAAAAAAGAGAGGTTAGTAATTACTCATAAGAGGGGAACGTTGGAGAGGAATCAAGGTAGGTGGGGGTGGAAGTGCAGGATAGGCTGGCATCATAGGTGATTTAGAAACACAACATTTCTCAAGGCACAGCATCAACAATTTGTAAAAAATGGTAATAACAAGAATAATCATAACGAGCTACATTAAACCATGTAAAATAGTTGAACCTAGGCTGCCAAAAATAGAACTAAGGCCAAAGGTCCAATCAAATCCATCTAAGGGACTTAATACTTTCCTGAGTTGGGTCTGAATTTCCTCAATATCATGTATATCTGGAGAAACTTCACCTGAAATGTCATCAATGTGAAAGCAATGGGTCAAATTAAGAAGACCGCATACACCACCCTCCTACATTAACAGTCAAGGGCCATACGATTCTGGATTACTGCATCTCTAATTTGACGTTGCTCAGCAGAAAGAACTGCTAGAGCATGTGTAGTGTGATTAAACATGTTATCAACTAAGTCTACAAAAAGGTTCATTTTAGAGTACAAACGAGCAACACCATATGCGGGTAGTACAATCCCACCAAATTGCTCTGCTTCAGAGGTTTTGACCGATATGGAAGAACGACGAGAGCGATGTACAGTGTTATGTTCCGTCTGGTATGCGCATTGACCTCCATAAGCGTGAATAGTATGGGATGGACCAATAAGACCCAAAACACATTCACCAACATAGGTTCTAGGTATTACCAGATATGCCCAGTTACCACATAACCAATAAGGGAGGGGGGTTAAGGGGCAAGGTAGCATAAGCATTAATATAATATGTTGCAACCATTATCCTACTAGAGTATGTGTCATCTTCCACTTGTAAGGTCCAATCTTTTGGACTGCTGGAATTATGCAGGTTAAGTTTCCCAATAGATGCTACATTCCACATGGTATTTTTAAACAAATATGGGTAACATTAATTTTGGATGCATTAATACTTCCAAACATGAAATCAGCATAGTTGGCGTTGCCAACACTTACAGGGAAGGTTTTATCCATCCATTGCCATAAACTTACACATTTATCTGGTATACCTGGGTTATAACAAAGGGGGAGGACACTAACTGGGGTTGCTGAACCTGGAAGAACTATTACTGTAAAAGACACGAAAGGTGGCTAGTAGATCCATCTCAGAATTATTGGGGACATACATATGATCCATTATAACCTGGCAAGGAGGTTCCTTTCTGTTAGGTTCTGGGAAAGGCATTTTATCAGTAATATTAAATCTCATTCGTATTACTGCAGTACCGCGATGTTCCTGTAGAAGGGGAGCACGGATAAAAGTGGCACCTGGATTGTTAGTAGTTTTAGAAAAAGTAGGCAGTGAAAACAAATCCTCATCAGAAAGACTAAGATTCAAAGCAATTCCCTCATACGGTATGCCATATTTAGAACTAGTCGGTTTGGCCATACATATCCAGCAGAACTTGTTGTAACCTGAAAGTTCATATATAGTCTGAGCAGCATGTGCATAGTTATTGGGTCGATGCAAGTCTCTTTTCAATCGCATATTAAAAACTGGAAGACGAGCAAAGAAGATATTGTGGGACCTACAATATCTTCCCAAAAACATTGATAGTAACAATAACTACCAGTAAGTATAATTGGGTAGATCACAACGATTAAAAGTGAACCAACAAAAATAAAACCATTCTAGGAAAAAGAGCAAAACATCTTGGTAGTAGTTCTAGCAGTAGACACTGCAAGTGTAAAATCAGAGTTAATACAGTATGTATTACTTTGTGAAAAAGAAAAGGTTCATCAAAAAATAAACAGTTCGTGTATATGAGGGAGAAAAAGGTACTATTCAGGTCAAATAAGTTAATAGGCATAAAAATAAATTGGGGGGGGGGGTAACTATTCTTCAGCTGGGAAACCAGCCAACAGTTTAGCAGGGACTAACAAATGCTGAGGCCCACACTCCAGATTCTTCAGCGGGATACCGCCACAGGAGGAGGTTACCAGCTGGAGTTGGACGCAAGCACTCGTACAGATGCAGGTTGCCCTCCAGGGACCTGTGGTCATCTAGGAGCAGGAGCCAGCGATTCCACATTCGGGGTTGAGGTCACAGGTGGATCAGGACTGAAGTCATCAGGGATGAATGGCGCTTTCTTTTTCCTTGATGCATGGATCCAGGAAAGTGATTCATCGGTTAGCACGGTCGTTCTGGTCACAGCAAGGACTGTAGTCGGTTCTCCATATGGTGGATCAATGGTTTTGTGATGATGCAGGGCCTTCACGAGCACTCGATCTCCTGGAACGAAACGGTGAGTAGTCTTTGTGGAGAGAGGTGGAAAAGAGCAGGAGACCGTTCTATGGAAATTATGAAATGTTTTAAGCAACTGCGTAACATATGCTTCCCTAAATTCATCCAGATCACCTGGTAACATGATCAGGGAACCTTGCTTAGGAATCCATGGGGTAGGAAAGGGTCTTCCCATGAGTACTTCAAAGGGGGAGAGACCAGTGACAGAATGGGGGGTCATTCTTCTTTCTGCAAGAATGGCTGGAAGGTAATCCGGCCAATTCTTGAAGGTACCCTCAGTAGCTTTTCTAAGCTTGTCTTTCATAGTTCTATTTTGCCACAAGTGCAGAACTTTCTGCATGATAGGGGCTGTGGAACTTCTATTGAATGGCCATTTTACCAATTCCTGTGTGACCTTGGAGGTAAAGGCAGGACCATTATCTGAATCAATAGATATGGGGCAGCCATATCTGGGTATTAATTCTTTACAAAGAATTTTGGCAACAGTTCTGGCAGTTCTCTTGCAGTAGGGAAGGCTTCAGGCCATCTAGAAAACTTGTCAACGATTACCAGAATGTTTCAGGTTACCTTTTGAAGTGGGCATGTGTGTGAAATCAATCTGAAGTTCTTGGAATGGGCCATTAGCTGGCGGTAAGTGTTCAGTTTTAATTTTTGGGCCCTGCATATTATTTCTGGCGCATATAAGGCAACGAGAAAGTTGGGAATTAATCATAGCTTTAAGATTACAAACGGAAAAATGTTTAGCCATTTTGCTGTGAGTTTGGGAGATGTGTGACCAGGACCATGAAAAGAAAAAATAAAGAGGGGGGGGGGGGCTGCTGCAGTTGGTAAGCCCACTCTCCCTCCATTCTCATAAATTCTAACATCAGGCGGATTGTTAGTTGAATGAGTGGAAGACAGTTATGTAATTCGCGAGGTTTCTCATGGCCTTTGCGTAAGTGCAGAAGGGCGCTAAGGACAGCAGAGGGACCAGAAGTGACAGAGTATTTGACAGACAAATTGGAGGTGGAAGTTAGTACAGTTTCAAACCAGACAAATGGGAAGAAATGTGCTGGGTAGAGAGGTTTACGAAGTACATGCAAGACATTGTGTTGGGTATGGAGAATAGTGTCAGTACCTAGGGTTAAGGACTGAACCGTTTCCACAGCCAAGGCACAGGCAGCCAAGGAGCGGAGACAATTGGGCATTCCCTGAACAGGGGGCAGGACGTTTGACAAAAATGCAGTTAGACGCAATGCCAACCCCGTGGACTTGTGCAAGAACAGCCGCCATTGTGCGCCCATCCTCCCTACAGTAGAGGTGGAAAGGCAGTTTATAGTTAGGTAGCCCCAGTGCCGGTGCAGTAGCCAACAGTTCCTTTAACGTATCAAAGGCAGACACCATGTCCGGAGACAAAACAATTTGGTCCGGAGCTGTGCGAGCAGCAGACGCACGAATAACAGATTCATAATAGGAACATATCAAGAGGAAAAAAAGATGTCATCTGCGCTTGTTTCTATAGATTTGCATGTACAACAAAACCCTATCAGGAGGTTTTAGTTTTTTTTTTTTAATGGCCATTGAAACATAGGCTCACTCGCCCCATCAAGGCACCTCTTTGTAGAGAGAGTCCGAACCAATGTACCAAAAGCTGCCCTTCTGAGCAACTACATGCCCCTCCTGCTGCTTTTCAGCTAAGGAGAGACAGAAAAATGGTGGGTTTATTTATACACGCACCAAGCACTTCCCATTTGGGGTTGAAAACAAAAACATGGAAAAATGAACAGCAGCAAAAATGACTAACTGGTGTTACAGCATTAATATACATACAGAAAAAATTCCACCTCCCTACAGTAGAGGTGGAAAGGCACTTTATAGTTCAGTAGCCAGCAGTTCCTTTAACGTATCAAATGCAGACACCATGTCTGGAGACCAAACAATTTGGTCCGGAGCTGTGCGAGCAGCAAACGCGCGAAGAACAACCAAGAAAGTTAACCATCCCTAGAAAGGACATGTCTGTTTTGGAGGCAGGACGCCTGAGCTGGAGCAGGCTCTGAATGTGGGACGGTGAGAGAACACGAGATCCCTGAGTGTGAACGAAACCCAAATATTCAACAGAGGTGGAGCAAAATTGCATCTTTTTTCTGGACACCTGAGTGTAGGTGGCTGAGGAGAGCAACAGAGTCAGTGCGACATGCAGCTTGGCTGGGGCTGCAAAGGAGGAGGTCCTCTACATACTGTAGTAAGGTGGAGAGCTTTTGAGAAAACGGAAAGACTATCGATAAATCCCTGAGGGAGAACTGACCAGGAAAACTGAGATCCTTCAAAAGTAAAAGCCAAAAGGGGTTGTGTATCTGGATGTACTGGGACAGAAAAAAAGGCATTTTGTTAGGTCTATGACTGTAAAATGTGTAGAGTCTGGGGGTATGGAGGTGCGAAGGGTTGGGAGGTCAGGTACAATTGGAGAAATAGGAATTATGATTTCGTTGAGAGATCGGAAATCCTGGGTAAAGCGATATCCATCTCCTTTAGGCACAGGATTTACGGGAGTGTTGTAGGAACTTACAATGGGACGAAGAATGCCAGAAGCAAGGAAGCGGTGAATGAATTCATGTATTCCTTCAACTTTAGCAGGTGACAGATTATATTGCTTGTGATACAGGAGAAACAGATGCTTTCAGGTTAGCAGCGTAAGGTGTGCAAGAGATAGAACCAACATCATAATCGTCAGTTGCCCATACATCCGGATGAACACACAATTTGAGATCAGCTACTGAAAGGAAAGCAGAGGGAAGGAAGGACAGTGCTAGGAGCAGCTTCAACAAAAAAAAAGGTGAATCAACATGTATAGCTCCAGATGGCATGCAGGAGATACACAACAAGCAAAGAAAGCAAATCTCTGCCTACCAAATTAACCGGACAGGTAGGGAGAACGTGAAAAGCATGAAACACAGAGGCAGGGGAAGAAATTGAAGAAATGGCAATGGGTGGGGTGACAAAAGTTTCTGTTAGTACTCCAGTAATCCCCAAAAATGGCGTCTCAGCAGGTTTAATTGACCACAAGCACCACTCCATTGTCAACATAGAATTGGTAGCACCAGTATCCACGAGAAATGGAGTGGCATGACCCTCTAAAGTAAGGATCACTAGGGGCAAATGGTCAACTGTTTCTGAAACCTGAACACATGAGATGGAGCATGCCTCTGGGCCACAACATGCATTTGACAGATTTTTCCAGTCAATGTTATGACGAGGTGGATCAGAGGAATTGTTAGGGGAGGTAACAGCATTGCTTGTCTGAGGATGTGGCTGGGGTTAATAGCAGTATTGCCAATGTTCCTGGGATTATGAGGACCTTCGTTACGCCAGTGAGTTAGATCCCCACAAATGAAACGAGTACCTGGGGTACATGTGGGGTGTTGAGGACGATAATAAGTCAGTTTAGAGCGAGGGCCAGTATTATCGGGGGACCTCTGGGACCTGAAGGACCATTTAAAAGCAGCTAGCATATATTTAGAATGCTGCAGGTCAAAGCAACCAGAAGCATCTTTAACAAGGAGCCTATTAAGATCAATAGGAATAACTATTGGCCAGTTATCAATAACTTGTTTAGCAATTCTCTATCATCTCGGAGATTACCCATGAGAGTTTAAGTGTAGAGGAGACCCATATCTCAATCTAATGTCATGCCGGCATCCTCCCTCCAGTTCTTATGGAACCGGTGGACAAATTCGTTGACAGATTCTTTTGGCATTTTGTTTGCATGCGATGGCTGCAACCATAGAACAACAAGCTCCAAAATTACGAGTCCATTCATCACAAACGTCTGTCCACATATCATCAATCTGGACCGATGTTTGTAAAAATTTTTAGGGTGTAATAGGGGCACCCATTAGAGAAGCATGGGGGAGTTGGAGTGAGAACACACGAGTCCAGTGTCATCAGCATATCCCACGACACCGTTAATGATCAACTTGTAATCTTCTGGAGTTAATTGCATCCCTCGTGTCGCCCGTTTAAGATAGTGTTGTAGCCATTGGCGAAATTCGGGGACTAGGAGAACCCTTAATTATAGAATTTAAGGTTCCTATATCAGGGGGCATAAAAACAACATTATTTCCTGCAATTAAATAGGGCATCTAAAATCTAGCAGGAGGTTTGATAGTTTTACCAGTTTGGGTCCTAGCTAGTATGCTCTGAAATTGGGGTTCAAATTGGCCAATAAAAGATTGCATTTGGGTAGAGTATCCTGCACGGGGGGGGGGGTTGCTAGTGGATAAACATGAGGATGTACTGAATTTAGACATGGGGGTTTTATTTTGCCAGTTACAGTTGTGTTCAAAATTATTCAACCCCCAATGCTGTAAAGGGTTTTAGGTAATTTAGTGTACATTTGTAGTTGTATTCAGAATGAAATCCTACGAGGACTTTTTAAAGAACCATATGCAACTAAAATGACATCCATTGGTTGTGTAATACAGTAGTAAATGTTTCTTTTGGGAATTCTTCATTGACACAATTATTCAACCCCTTAAAGACTACCACTCTGAAGAACAGAGGTTCATTCAAGTGTTTTCAATCAGGTATTGAAAACACCTGTGGATGTCACGGAGCAGCAATAAAGCATAATCAGCACCAATTAGGCAGCTTTAAAATGACTGTGATACTCAGCTCCTTCTATACATTTACTGGTGTGGTTACAAACATGAAGTCAAGAGAATGGACAAGAGAAGAGGTGATTACTCTTCACAGGAAGGGCAATGGCTATAAGAAGATTGCAAAGATGTTAAACATACCAAGAGAGACCATAGGAAGCATCATTCGCAAAAATTCAAGGCAAAGGGCACTGTTGAAACGCTACCGGGTCGTGGCAGAAAGAAGATGCTGACTTCGACTGCTGTGCGCTACCTGAAGCGTAGAGTGGAGAAAAGTCCCAGTGTGATTGCTGAGGAACTGAGAAAAGATTTGTCCGATGTGGGTACTGAAGTTTCAGCTCGGACAATACGGCGCACACTGCGTAATGAAGGCCTCCATGCCAGAACTCCCAGGCGCACCCCCTTGCTGTCTCCAAAGAATAAGAAGAGTCGACTGCAGTATGCCAAAAGTCATGTGGACAAACAGAAGTTTTGGGATAGTGTTCTGTGGACTGATGAAACAAAATTAGAACTGTTTGGGCCCATGGATCAACGCTATGTTTGGAGGAGGAAGAACAAGGCCTATGAAGAAAAGAACACCTTGCCTACTGTGAAGCATGGCGGGGGGTCAATCATGCTTTGGGGCTGTTTTGCTTCTGCAGGTACAGGGAAGCTTCAGCGTGTGCAAGGTACCATGAATTCTCTTCAGTACCAGGAGATATTGGATGACAATGTGATGCAGTCCGTCACAAACCTGAGGCTTGGGAGACGTTGGACCTTTCAACAGGACAATGATCCCAAGCATACCTCCAAGTCCACTAGAGCATGGTTGCAGATTAAAGGCTGGAACATTTTGGAGTGGCTATCGCAGTCACCTGACTTAAATCCGATTGAGAACCTCTGGTGGGACTTAAAGAAAGCAGTTGCAGTGCGCAAGCCTAAGAATGTGACTGAACTGGAGGCTTTTACCCATGACGAATGGGCGAAGATACCCGTAGATCGCTGCAAGACACTTGTGTCAAGCTATGCTTCACGTTTAAAAGCGGTTATAACTGTAAAAGGATGTTGTACTAAGATTGAATGTCACTTGAGGGTTGAATAAAACTGATAATGTGTGAGCACAGAAAAGACATTTGTGGTTATTTCATTATAAATGTTATGTTATATTTGTCTGACCTACACGTGCCTCTTTGATTTAATTGTAAGCAAGATGACTGAATGATCAAAATCAATGTCAAACTGGCCAAAACACTCAATTTCAGTGGGGGTTGAATAATTTTGAACACAACTGTATATGTGCTGGATTCAAGGGTTTCCTCTTGTTCTGTGTCAGATTCTGTTGCATCATGTGGTATTCGGACCATAGCACCTAAAACACATATATATTGTGTTAGGGTTTCAGGGGAAGGAAGGGGTTCAATAGTTGTAACCACAGCTGCCAAAGTCTTGGGGTCAAGACTGGGATAAAGGGAAGAGGGTTTGGGAGTAGGTTGTGAAAGGGCAGGAGGAGAGGAATTGTAAGGTGGGGGACTAAGATACATCTTTAAGAGTTTGAGAAATGGGGTTATATGAAGCGGACAAGTGAATCCACACTTTTCCACATTCGTTCATATATTTCTTATCCCAATTTGGGTCAGGTTGAAAATATGGGAAGGCTTTTTGGTTGCCAAAGCATAAGCCTGTTGTCATGGACATATGATAGGAAGAGAAGCTTCCGGATTTTGGAAATGGACAAAAAGATTGTCTTGCTGGTTGGACTACAGCCATGCAATCTACAAATGGCGTGGTGAAATATCCACCAGCAACAAGTTGCACAAAATCAGGGCCTTTTTGGGGCATTAACTTCTTATTGAAGTGCTTATCTAGTTTGCCTGTTGTTTTTGGGTCTACATGGGAGGATTTTTGGGCACCCATATTGCAAAAAAAGGGCGTGGTGGAGAAGGGAAGGCGAAAGTGGAAAGTTTTGCAAAAATGCGCAATCACAAAACAATCAGCGAAAAACACGCACAAATAGGAAATTACAAGTGGTCAGGTAAATAGGGACCCAATTCCCAGGGGCGGGAACAATATCTTAACTTAAAGGTATTAATCTTTACACTATAATACTCTTTACAACACAATACAAACGTGAGTCACAAAACTGCGGGGACATCAACGATTGCTTAATCAAGGGAACAAAGGGAAAGGATCACTATAAAAATACCCGACCAATTGAAAAAAAACACCCTATTTTTCATCATCAATCACTCAAATCATTCAAATACCAAAAAGAAGCTCTTGCAATCGACCAGAATGGAGCACCTTTAAAAAAAGAAAAAGCTAGTCCATAAGATCGCGGCGGTTAGTCAAATGGCATATAAAAAATTATCTATTCGCATCAAGCTGCAAGACTTGGGAGAATGTGAAAAGCACGAAACACAGAGGCAGGGGAAGAAAATAAGCTTTAGCACTATCAAATTAAATAATGCGAGTTCGAAAATTTGAACAAGCAACCCATACAAAAAGATGAATAATAGGTTCTAAATATTTAACCCCATACTCGCCTCTTTGTTGTGATAGGTTGATTTGTCAAATTCCACTTCTGATACCAAATTGAAATGTATTCTGCAAAAGCCTCAACAGGACTGGCCAAGCTCTGTGATGGAGATGTGTTGCTTTGTCATTCGGCCCAGCGATCATACAGGAAACCACTCGAGTGAGAATAAAGACCACAGACAAGGTTCTGTCTTAAAGATTTTCTCTATTCTGGAAGTTTGCAAGCAGGACACTCAGTTTTGATACAATGGGAGGGACACATTCATTGATTACAAGCCAATAAACATTTGACACGTCAGACCATTACAAAAAAATGTTTCAGCGCACATATCTGTCAAACATTCTGACATGACAACATGTTTTTATACTCTGAGCCATTACCTAGACTTGCAGGCATTTCCTATTTTTGCCCAGTAACTTACATAAGAAAGGTGTTGGCAATGAACCATCTGTATCCTACCAACTTCCTCTCGGCTAGTCTTCTTGGCTAGGCTTCGAAAGGAAATTAAATCTGCCCACATCGTGTTAAAAACGGGAAGGGAAGGGAAAAACCAGACTCCGCATTAACACAATGGGCAAATTACATATTTTCAAGACAGTCAGGCCCTATATATATTTGACTATCAAAAAGTGCAAGATTATAGATGTATGTGCATACAGAGAATTAAAAATATCAATTGTAGCAATGTGTTGTCACATGAAAAGATATAATAAAATCTTTGCAAAAATGTGAGGTGTACTCACTTCTGTGAGATACTGATGGGTGTATGTGTGTGTGGATAGATATATATCTATATCTATATATATCTATATCTATATATCTATATCTATATATCTGTTTGTGTGTACGTGTATACACACATGAATACCAGCATTCACTCCTAGCCTTCCAATTCTGACATATTTTATATGTCAGAATTGGAACAATTTCTTTGGCCCCCTAGCGGTATCAGAGTGTGGCTCGGTTAAATGCATTGCAGAAAGCATTAACCCTGAGTCACACTCGGGGTGCCGCTGGATACATACCTGTACTTCCTCGCTGTCCCCATTCTCCAGCGTTCGGGACCATCCTATTTCCTGGTTCCCTTCTTGCGAGAAGGGAACCAGGAAGCAAAACGCCACGTTCGCTGGAGGAGAATGTGATCGCGGAGGTAAGCGGGGGAGCGTAGGACAGGTATGTATACAGCACGAGTGTGGCTCGGGGTTACAGCTTTCGGCAATGAAAGTTAACCCCGAGCCACACTCGGGAATACCACCAGGGGGGTTAATTATTATCAGGGTTATTCAAAGAGATCCAAATTCCTGGAGAAAGGTAACTGAACGCTGAAATTCAGTGTTCGGTTACCTTTCCTGGCCATTTGGCTATTCAGAGAGCAGGCAATTCGCCAAATCCTGGCGAATTGCCTGCACATACGGTGCCTGTTCGAGTGCAGTGAATTCCCCATAGAGAAGCAATGCTTCGGCTATTCAGAGAACAAAAAACAGCAATGAAAGGTTCTCTAAATGCCCTTTCATTCGGTGGTTTAATTTGGCAGGTTTATTCAAGCGAATCCCATAGGCTTCAATGTTAAAAATATTCCGGTTTTAATTCAATATCTAATAAACCGTTGATTATGATATTCTGCAGTAAAGAGTCTCTAATTTTTTTTTGTTTTCTTTTTAGGATATTTTAAGCATTTCACTTTTTAAAAAAAAAAAAAAAATTCTGTAACAGTCATTATTATCATTCATTGGACCTCATATGTAAATTTCAGACATTTTCGCTCAGTTTCTTTGCAAACAGCGGTTCACTTTTCAAACATTCAAGCCAACTGTTTCATGCGGTGTCTTTTTCCGGTGGCTGTGCTGCGTTAGATCGGCTCCTGCTCGGGTTTTTCCGGCATTTTCGGCGTGTTAATCCAGATGTTGTTGCGGGTTTCGGTGTGTGTTCGCCCTCGTTTTGCGGCGACCTTTCCCTGCAATTTGGGGACCCTGTGGTGCTTGCTAAATACCCGCAGGGTTGCTGAAATGGGTTTGCCAGTTCAAACCGAATTGAAGAGCCACGTGCGGTGGCTTTTCGATTCTCTTTGAATAACCATGTAAGTTTTCCATCTGGAAGCGCTAGTCCAAAAAATCACATTGAGACACATTCGCGGTAAGATGTTTAAAAAACCATCCTTTATTAAATCGTCATATCAAAAGGCAGATGTTTAAGCTGCATGTGAGCTTTATATATAGATCTATCTACAGTTGCAAGAAAAAGTATGTGAACGCTTTGGGATTACGTGGAGTTTTGCATGAATTGGTCATAAAATGGGCTCTGATCTTCATCTAAGTCACAACAATTTGAAAAACACAGTCTGCTTAAAATAATACAACACAAACATTATACGTTTTCATGTGTTTATTGAACATAACATGTAAACATTCACAGTGCAGGGTGGAAAAAGTATGTGAACCCCTAGCCTAATGACTTCTCCAAGAGCTAATTGGAGCCAGGAGTGAGCCAACCTTGAGTCCAATCAGTGTGCTATTATTTTATGTGTTGCTGAAAGCTGTCCTGCCCTTTAAAAACACACCCCAGTTTTGGGTTTACTGGTTTCAAGAAGCACTGCCTGATGTGAACCATGCCTCGCAGAAAAGAGCTCTCGGAGACCTACGATCAAGAATTGTTGACTTGCATGAAGCTGGAAAGGGTTACAAAAGTATCTCTAAATGCCTTGATGTTCATGTGTCCACGGTAAGACAGACTGTGTACAAATGGAGAAAGTTCAGCACTGTTGCTACTCTCCCTAGGTGTGGTCGTCCTGTAAAGATGACTGCAAGAGCACAGCGCAGGATGCTTAATGAGGTAAAGAAGAATCCTAGAGTGTCAGCTAAAGACTTACAGAAATCTCTGGCACATGCTAACATTTTTGTTGACACATCTACAATAAGGAAAACATTAAACAAGAATGGAGTACATGGGAGGACAACGTAGGAAGCCATTGCTGTCCAAAAAGAATATTGCAGCACGTTTGAAGTTTGCAAAAGAGCACCTGGATGTTCCACAGCACTACTGGCAAAATATTCTTTGGACAGATGAAACCAAAATTGAGTTGTTTGGAAAAAACACACAACACTGTGTGGAGAAAAAAAGGCACAGCACACCATCATCAAAACCTCATCCCCCACTGTAAAACATGGCGGAGGGAGAATCATGGTTTGGGGCTGCTTTGCTGCCTCAGGGCCTGGACGGATTGTTGTCATTGATGGAAAAATGAATTCCAGAGTTTATCAAGACCTTTTGCAGGAAAATGTAAGACCATCTGTCCGCCAACTGAAGCTCCGCAGAGGATGGGTGATGCAACAGGACAATGACCCAAAGCATACAAGTAATTCAACAAAAGAATGGCTTCAACAAAGCAAAATACACCTTCTGGAGTGGTCCAGTCAGAGTCCTGACCTCAACCAAATTGAAATGCAGTGGCATGACCTTCAGCGAGCGATTCACACCAGACATCCCAAGAATATTGCTACACTGAAACTGTTTTGTGAAGAGAAGTGGTCCAAAATTACTCCAGATAGTTGTGCAGGTCTGATCTGCAACTACAGGAAACGTTTGGTTGAGGTTATTGCTGCCAAAGGAGGGTCAACCATTTATTAAGTCCAAAGGTTCACATACTTATTCCACCCTGCACTGTGAATGTTTACATGTTCTGTTCAATAAAAACATGAAAACATATGTTTGTGTTGTATTATTTTAAGCAGACTGTGTTTTTCAAATTGTTGTGACTTACAGGGTTATTCAGAGAGCGTGAAAAGCAGGAGAATGACTGGAGAATGAAAAATTCTAGGTCAAAATAGCCGATTTGGAAAGGGAGATTAAAGGGAGAATTTTTCTGGTTTGGCTATTTTGACCTAGAATTTGTCATTCTCCTACTTTTCACGCTCTCTGAATAACCCTGTATGATGAAGATCAGAGCACATTTTATGACCAATTCATGAAAAACTCCACGTAATCCCAAAGGGTTCACATACTTTGCCTGGCAACTGTATATATCTATATATCTCTCTCATGGAAAAGCAACCTACATAAAGGTTAGAATGTTCTTTTGTTATGTATGATACTAAAAGTGTTTTAATCATTGTAGGTCAGTGCTCTTAAACGCCGTAATGCTAGAAATTTGAGTTTAGTACAGCTGACATTCATGTTCCCTGTGCTGATTTTCTGATTATTTTTTTTCTTCTCTCCCCCCCCCCCCTGCCTCCTGTGCAGGAGTTGGAGGATGCTTTATACAAAGATAATGTGGAATTCCTCAGCGAGTTGGTGGCAAGTCTTCTTCAGGGCTGTTACCAGAGGCAAGATATCACGTAAGTATAAATTACATAACTAATTTGCCTTTTGGTCATACCTCAGCCCCATTGGCTAATTAACTCATCTGGGCGGAATATATACTATTTAAATAGCCCTTCATTCCCTTTAGCCCGTAAGCACTCCTGACGAGCCTTTCCTGGCGAAACGCGTGTCGGGTGCACTTAGCAGGCAGGGCTCCTTGGTTTCTATCCTTGAATTTAGTATCCTGTGACCCAAATATTTCCTTTTTGTTTTTTTGACAATGATAATTTGGTAAATTGTTGTGGTACGTTTGTTTTTGGCTAATTGAGCCAAATACTCCATAGGATACCCCGGCCTCTGGTTTTTCTTGTATGTCTCTTTGCGTTCAGATTCATGGTTCTACAAAGCCATTCATTATATCAATTGTTGCAATACCTTAAAGTGATCCTTGAAGGTCACTTACTGTATTGATATATTTGTCATATTTCCTGCTGCTAGCATACTCATTTCTCATTGTAGAATTGTTTTTATTTTTTATTTTGTATAGTTTAACGAGCAGTGTCCATTTGTGTTTATATGTTTGCCAATTCTTTTTAATTTGTGTTTAATAAAAGTTAAATCTTAAACCGGCCTCTGGGAGACACTAGTATTCTGATGTCCTCATTAGAATAACTGTATCCTAAATTACATAACTGTTTACGGTTTTTTATTTTTTCCCCGAAGTTCAATCTTAATGTTTCAACCAAAACATAAATCAAATGGTCTGTTACTGTTTTGTAAGTGACCATACAGAGTGTTTGTTTTTATTATGTAAAGTGAAACAATATTTGTTTTAGGTTTTAATTTATATACAAGGTTTTGATAAAGGTAACCTAAATTTCTAACACTTGGGGAAAAAGCATTATGAATCTGCAATACAAGGAAAGAAGGAATGTTACATGCTAAGAGAGTGCAGAATCCTCCATGCCTTTTAGAATACCTCCAAAAACTGCAAATTGATGGGGCTACACAATAGAAGTAGCTGTTCAAAGAGCTGGCCCAGGAGCTGTTAAATTAATTACTATGTATGCAGCACTAAGGAGGTGTTATTCACAGGAAACCCACACGTGACAAAAAGACACCTGTCTAACAAGTGGGAAATCCTCTTGCACGTTAGCTCCTTTATTTCATCATGTAACTAAAAGAATAACCTGCCAACATATTAGTAGGCATTTTTTTAATGCTTTAATCACTTTTCATGGGTATGTAGCATCGTACATACATCAGGGCTTGACAAAGTTGCTTTGAATCTAGGAGCCAGCTACAAAAGTTAGGAGCCAGGTTTTTCTTCAGACTAAGAAGGCTTTACTTTCAACAACTAAAAATACACTGTCAAAAAAAAAAAATCCGAGTACCGATACTTTTTTTTTTTTTTACCCCTCAGGTACTCACCGATACGTTTATTTGGTGTGCAGCACTGTTATACGCTCACACACATCGCACATTACTGTATAACCACTGCACAGCAATAACACCCTCACACACACCGCACATTACCGTGGTGGAGCTGTGGGATACAGTATTGTGCAGTGTGTGAGGGTATCTGAGCTCCACGGTAATGCGTGCAGTGTATCCCAGAGCTCCACGGTAATGCGCGCAGTGTATCCCAGAGCTCCACGGTAATGCGCGCAGTGTATCCCAGAGCTCCACGGTAATGCGCGCAGTGTATCCCAGAGCTCCACGGTAATGCGCGCAGTGTATCCCAGAGCTCCACGGTAATGCGCGCAGTGTATCCCAGAGCTCCACGGTAATGCGCGCAGTGTATCCCAGAGCTCCACGGTAATGCGCGCAGTGTATCCCAGAGCTCCACGGTAATGCGCGCAGTGTATCCCAGAGCTCCACAGTAATGCGCGCAGGCTATCCCAGAGCTCCACGGTAATGCGCGCAGTTTATCCCAGAGCTCCACGGTAATGCGCGCAGTGTATCCCAGAGCTCCACGGTAATGCGCGCAGTGTATCCCAGAGCTCCACGGTAATGCGCGCAGTGTATCCCAGAGCTCCACGGTAATGCGCGCAGTGTATCCCAGAGCTCCACGGTAATGCGCGCAGTGTATCCCAGAGCTCCACGGTAATGCGCGCAGTGTATCCCAGAGCTCCACGGTAATGCGCGCAGTGTATCCCAGAGCTCCACGGTAATGCGCGCAGTGTATCCCAGAGCTCCACGGTAATGCGCGCAGGCTATCCCAGAGCTCCACGGCAATGCGCGCAGTGTATCCCAGAGCTCCACGGCAATGCGCGCAGTGTATCCCAGAGCTCCACGGTAATGCGCGCAGTGTATCCCAGAGCTCCACGGTAATGCGCGCAGTGTATCCCAGAGCTCCACGGTAATGCGCGCAGTGTATCCCAGAGCTCCACGGTAATGCGCGCAGTGTATCCCAGAGCTCCACGGTAATGCGCGCAGTGTATCCCAGAGCTCCACGGTAATGCGCGCAGTGTATCCCAGAGCTCCACGGTAATGCGCGCAGTGTATCCCAGAGCTCCACGGTAATGCGCGCAGTGTATCCCAGAGCTCCACGGTAATGCGCGCAGTGTATCCCAGAGCTCCACGGTAATGCGCGCAGTGTATCCCAGAGCTCCACGGTAATGCGCGCAGGCTATCCCAGAGCTCCACGGTAATGCGCGCAGTGTATCCCAGAGCTCCCCGGTGTGCGGGCGCAGTGTATCCCAGAGCTCCCCGGTGTGCGGGCGCAGTGTATCCCAGAGCTCCCCGGTGTGCGGGCGCAGTGTATCCCAGAGCTCCCCGGTGTGCGGGCGCAGTGTATCCCAGAGCTCCCCGGTGTGCGGGCGCAGTGTATCCCAGAGCTCCCCGGTGTGCGGGCGCAGTGTATCCCAGAGCTCCCCGGTGTGCGGGCGCAGTGTATCCCAGAGCTCCCCGGTGTGCGGGCGCAGTGTATCCCAGAGCTCCCCGGTGTGCGGGCGCAGTGTATCCCAGAGCTCCCCGGTGTGCGGGCGCAGTGTATCCCAGAGCTCCCCGGTGTGCGGGCGCAGTGTATCCCAGAGCTCCCCGGTGTGCGGGCGCAGTGTATCCCAGAGCTCCCCGGTGTGCGGGCGCAGTGTATCCCAGAGCTCCCCGGTGTGCGGGCGCAGTGTATCCCAGAGCTCCCCGGTGTGCGGGCGCAGTGTATCCCAGAGCTCCCCGGTGTGCGGGCGCAGTGTATCCCAGAGCTCCCCGGTGTGCGGGCGCAGTGTATCCCAGAGCTCCCCGGTGTGCGGGCGCAGTGTGTCCCAGAGCTCCCCGGTGTGCGGGCGCAGTGTATCCCAGAGCTCCCGGTGTGCGGGCGCGTGTGTGTCCCGAGCTCGACGGTAATGTCCGGGGGGGGGTGTGTGTATCCCAGAGCTCGACGGTAATGTCCGGGGGGGGGGGTGTGTGTATCCCAGAGCTCGACGGTAATGTGCCGGGGGGGTGTGTGTATCCCAGAGCTCGACGGTAATGTGCCGGGGGTGGTGTGTATCCAGAGCTCCCCGGTGTGCGGGCGCAGTGTATCCCAGAGCTCCCCGGTGCGCGTGTGGCCCAGAGCTCCCCGGTAATGTGCGCGTGTGTATCCCAGAGCTCCACGGTAATGTGCGCGTGTGTATCCCAGAGCTCCACGGTAATGTGCGCGTGTGTATCCCAGAGCTCCACGGTAATGCGTGGGGGTGTGTGTGTATCCCAGAGCTCGACGGTAATGTGGCGGGGGGGGTGTATTCCAGAGCTCCCGGTAATGTGTGTGTGTGTATCACAGAGCTCGACGGTAATCTGTGTGTGTGTGTGTGTGTATCCCAGAGCTCCTGGTAATGTGCGGGTGTGTGTGTATCCCAGAGCTCCTGGTAATGTGCGGGTGTGTGTGTATCCCAGAGCTCCCCGGTAATGTGCGGGGGGGTGTGTGTGTATCCCAGAGCTCGACAGTAATGTGTGTGTGTGTGTATCCCAGAGCTCGACGGTAATGTGTGTGTGTGTGTATCCCAGAGCTCGACGGTAATGTGTGTGTATCCCAGAGCTCTCCGGGAATGTGGGGGTGTGTATCCCAGAGCTCGACGGTAATGTGTGTGTGTATCCCAGAGCTCCCTGGTAATGTGCGGGTGTGTGTGTATCCCAGAGCTCGACGGTAATGTGCCGGGGGGTGTGTGTATCCCAGAGCTCGAC
Source organism: Leptobrachium leishanense (assembly GCA_009667805.1). Taxonomy (NCBI): domain Eukaryota; kingdom Metazoa; phylum Chordata; class Amphibia; order Anura; family Megophryidae; genus Leptobrachium; species Leptobrachium leishanense. The sequence continues at coordinate 252,158,561 of CM019065.1, forward strand.
GGTAATGTGCCGGGGGGGTGTGTGTATCCCAGAGCTCCACGGTAATGCGCGCAGTGTATCCCAGAGCTCCCCGGTGTGCGGGCGCAGTGTATCCCAGAGCTCCCCGGTGTGCGGGCGCAGTGTATCCCAGAGCTCCCCGGTGTGCGGGCGCAGTGTATCCCAGAGTCCCCCGGTGTGCGGGCGCAGTGTATCCCAGAGCTCCCCGGTGTGCGGGCGCAGTGTATCCCAGAGCTCCCCGGTGTGCGGGCGCAGTGTATCCCAGAGCTCCCCGGTGCGGGCGCAGTGTATCCCAGAGCTCCCCGGTGTGCGGGCGCAGTGTATCCCAGAGCTCCCCGGTGTGCGGGCGCAGTGTATCCCAGAGCTCCCCGGTGTGCGGGCGCAGTGTATCCCAGAGCTCCCCGGTGTGCGGGCGCAGTGTATCCCAGAGCTCCCGGTGTGCGGGCGCAGTGTATCCCAGAGCTCCCCGGTGTGCGGGCGCAGTGTATCCAGAGCTCCCCGGTGTGCGGGCGCAGTGTATCCCAGAGCTCCCCGGTGTGCGGGCGCAGTGTATCCCAGAGCTCCCCGGTGTGCGGGCGCAGTGTATCCCAGAGCTCCCCGGTGTGCGGGCGCAGTGTATCCCAGAGCTCCCCGGTGTGCGGGCGCAGTGTATCCCAGAGCTCCCCGGTGTGCGGGCGCAGTGTATCCCAGAGCTCCCCGGTGTGCGGGCGCAGTGTATCCCAGAGCTCCCCGGTGTGCGGGCGCGTGTGTGTCCCAGAGCTCGACGGTAATGTGTGTGTGGGGGGGGGGTGTGTCCCAGAGCTCGACGGTAATGTCCGGGGGGGGGGGGTGTGTATCCCAGAGCTCGACGTTAATGTGCCGGGGGGTGTGTGTATCCCAGAGCTCGACGGTAATGTGCCGGGGGGGTGTGTGTATCCCAGAGCTCCCCGGTGTGCGGGCGCAGTGTATCCCAGAGCTCCCCGGTGCGCGTGTGGCCCAGAGCTCCCCGGTAATGTGCGCGTGTGTATCCCAGAGCTCCACGGTAATGCGTGGGGGTGTGTGTGTATCCCAGAGCTCGACGGTAATGTGCCGGGGGGGTGTGTGTATCCCAGAGCTCGACGGTAATGTGCCGGGGGGGTGTGTGTATCCCAGAGCTCCCCGGTGTGCGGGCGCAGTGTATCCCAGAGCTCCCCGGTGCGCGTGTGGCCCAGAGCTCCCCGGTAATGTGCGCGTGTGTATCCCAGAGCTCCACGGTAATGCGTGGGGGTGTGTGTGTATCCCAGAGCTCGACGGTAATGTGGCGGGGGGGTGTATTCCAGAGCTCCCGGTAATGTGTGTGTGTGTATCCCAGAGCTCGACGGTAATCTGTGTGTGTGTGTGTGTGTGTATCCCAGAGCTCCTGGTAATGTGCGGGTGTGTGTGTATCCCAGAGCTCCTGGTAATGTGCGGGTGTGTGTGTATCCCAGAGCTCCCCGGTAATGTGCGGGGGGGTGTGTGTGTATCCCAGAGCTCGACAGTAATGTGTGTGTGTGTGTATCCCAGAGCTCGACGGTAATGTGTGTGTGTGTGTATCCCAGAGCTCGACGGTAATGTGTGTGTGTGTGTATCCCAGAGCTCGACGGTAATGTGTGTGTATCCCAGAGCTCTCCGGGAATGTGGGGGTGTGTATCCCAGAGCTCGACGGTAATGTGTGTGTGTATCCCAGAGCTCCCTGGTAATGTGCGGGTGTGTGTGTATCCCAGAGCTCGACGGTAATGTGCCGGGGGGTGTGTGTATCCCAGAGCTCGACGGTAATGTGCCGGGGGGGTGTGTGTATCCCAGAGCTCGACGGTAATGTGCCGGGGGGGGGTGTGGTGTATCCCAGAGCTCGACGGTAATGTGCCGGGGGTGTGTGTGTATCCCAGAGCTCCCCGGTGTGCGGGGGCAGTGTATCCCAAACACCCCCCAGTAATGTGCGCATGTGTGTGTATCCCAGAGCTCCACGGCAATGCGCGGGGGGGTGTGTGTATCCCAGAGCTCGACGGTAATGTGCGGGGGGGGTGTTGTATCCCAGAGCTCGACGGTAATGTGCGGGGGGGTTGTATCCCAGAGCTCGACGGTAATGTGCGGGGGGGTGTGTTTATCCCAGAGCTCGACAGTAATGTGCGGGGGGGTGTGTGTGTATCCCAGAGCTCGACGGTAATGTGCGGGGGGGGTGTATCCCAGAGCTCGACGGTAATGTGCGGGGGGGTGTGTGTATCCCAGAGCTCGACGGTAATGTGCCGGGGGGTGTGTGTATCCCAGAGCTCGACGGTAATGTGCCGGGGGGGGGTGTGTGTATCCCAGAGCTCGACGGTAATGTGCCGGGGGGGTGTGGTGTATCCCAGAGCTCGACGGTAATGTGCCGGGGGTGTGTGTGTATCCCAGAGCTCCCCGGTGTGCGGGGGCAGTGTATCCCAACACCCCCCAGTAATGTGCGCATGTGTGTGTATCCCAGAGCTCCACGGCAATGCGCGGGGGGGTGTGTGTATCCCAGAGCTCGACGGTAATGTGCCGGGGGGGGGTGTGTGTGTATCCCAGAGCTCGACAGCAATGTGCGGGGGGGTGTATCCCAGAGCTCGACGGTAATGTGCGGGGGGGGTGTATCCCAGAGCTCGATGGTAATGTGGCGGGGGGTGTGTATCCCAGAGCTCCCTGGTAATGTGCGGGGGTGTGTGTGAATCCCAGAGCTCCCCGGTAATGTGCGGGGGGGTGTGTATCCCAGAGCTCCCCGGTAATGTGCGGGGGGGTGTGTATCCCAGAGCTCCCCGGTAATGTGCGGGGGGTGGTGTGTGTATCCCAGAGCTCCCCGGTAATGTGCGGGGGGTGGTGTGTGTATCCCAGAGCCTCCACGGTAATGTGCGGGGGGGTGGTGTGTGTATCCCAGAGCTCCACGGTAATGTGCGGGGGGGGGTGGTGTGTGTATCCCAGAGCTCCACGGTAATGTGCGGGGGGTGGTGGTGGTGTGTGTATCCCAGAGCTCCACGGTAATGTGCGGGGGGTGGTGTGTGTGTGTATCCCAGAGCTCCACGGTAATGTGCGGGGGGTGGTGTGTGTGTGTATCCCAGAGCTCCACGGTAATGTGCGGGGGGTGGTGTGTGTATCCCAGAGCTCCACGGTAATGTGCGGGGGGGTGTGTGTGTATCCCAGAGCTCCTCGGTAATGTGCGGGGGGGGGGTGTGTGTATCCCAGAGCTCCACGGTAATGTGCGGGGGGGGGTGTGTGTGTATCCCAGAGCTCCACGGTAATGTGCGGGGGGGTGGTGTGTGTATCCCAGAGCTCCACGGTAATGTGCGGGGGGGGGTGGTGTGTGTATCCCAGAGCTCCACGGTAATGTGCGGGGGGGGGTGGTGTGTGTATCCCAGAGCTCCACGGTAATGTGCGGGGGGGGGGGGTGGTGTGTGTATCCCAGAGCTCCACGGTAATGTGCGGGGGGGGGGGGTGGGGTGTGTGCATCCCAGAGCTCCACGGTAATGTGCGGGGGGTGGGGGGTGTATCCCAGAGCTCCACGGTAATGTGCGGGGGGGGGGGGTGCAACAGCTGCAAGTGTCCAAAGACAATCTCACTTGACTCTAGCCGCAATTCAACCCTCTGCGCCTGCGCAATACAAATCACCGCCCACTAAGGGCGTTCCTTACCCTCCCCTTATCCTTGTCGCCTTACTCTTCCCAGCGCAGGCGCAGTGCGAGGCACCTCTCATAACCATATCTCCAATATCCCACTCAACTCACCCCTGTGCTGGGAAGAGTAAGGCGACAAGGATAAGGGGAGGGTAAGGAACGCCCTTATTGGGCGGTGATTTGTATGGGGCGGTGATTTGTATTGCGCAGGCGCAGAGGGTTGAATTGCTGCTAGAGTCAAGTGAGATTGTCTTTGGACACTTGCAGCTGTTGCTTGTCAATTAAACTAACTAAATTGGTTCTTTAGGTTGGGAGACCTATAAAAGAAGTGAGGTTTCATTTGTAGCCATGCTCCTGATGAAGTGAGTTATCCCGAAACGCGTTGAACGATTGCAGTGGGTCAGAAGGATTGTCAGACTCTCCCCCTAGATCCATCTAGGCGGCCAGTTGAACCGGTGGACGGTTCTTGGACCAATTGGAGGACAAATATTGGGAGGTCTGGGTCTTTGAGACCAAGGTTTATATGCACATTTTGTATGTGCCCTACAAAATGTGAGTTTGTTCTTTGCTTTTAAATAAATTCATTTGTGTTTTAAAATACTACACCATATATCGCCCCTCATTATTTCAGGTCTGTGGTGGATTAAAGGGAGAAGGAGAAAATTAATTTAAAGTGGTCGACAAAGTTAACCACTTCACTGCGGAGGACGCACTCAGCGCGTCCACCCGCAGTTTCGTTCCTTGCGGAGGACGCGCTGAGCGCATCCTCCCTTTGGGGCCAGCGGTCGACCGGGTTCCGGCCGATCGCTGGCCCCCCCCGGTGCGGGCTGACATCCTCGATGTCAGCCCAGCACCCGGAACCTCCGCCGGAGTAATTAGGTGTCATCGCGGGGGCGCGATGACACCTAATTCAGGCCCCCCCCCGCATGTGCGGAGGAGGCGCCTGAAAGGGAGGGGGGAGGTCCTTCGGACCTCTCTTCCTCCCGATCGGCGGCGTGCAGGGGGTTAACCCAGGCACCGTTTGGCAGGGCACAGCCTGCCCTTCCAAATGGTACCTGGCATTAACCCCATGGGGGCCGGATCACGAATCGGCGCCGAAAAGCGCCGGTTCGTGATCCTTTCCTGGAGCTGGCCGACATCTTGGATGTCGGCCAAGCTTCCGGGAATGCCCCCTGAGGCCTGGCGTCATCGTGCATAGCACGATGACGCCAGTCTTGGAGTTAACCCCTAACTGCCACCAATGGTGGAGATAGGGGGTTCATTGGAACCCCCTATCTCCCGATCCGTGGCAGTTAGGGGTTAATGTTTGGTATTGTTGGATTGGCCAGAGCATGGCCGTTCCAACAATACCAAACGTGAGTATGAAAAAAGTTTTAAAAATATATATATTATAAAAAAAAGGTTTTTTTTCTTTTTTTGGTTCGTTAATGCAGCAATATTGTTCCCATTTCAATTATAATGTGAACAATAATGCTGCACTAACGATTTTTGTATGAGGTGCGTTTGTTAAAAATCGCGTAATTTTCCCCAAAAAAAAATGTAACGAGACCCCATCTCTAATTTTTTTTAACAAGCGCACCCCATACAAAATATAACCGCAATTGCTCGCATGTTAAAATGTGAAAAAAAACACTTTACACGTTGTAAATTATTGAAAATTCATATTTTATTGCATTTTTTGTTATCTACAGACAGGTCATGATGTATACTTATAATAATGACATATTATGAATCTGCCGAGTCTGACGGAAAGAACGATATATAATATGTCTGGGTCATATACTAAAATAAGCCTTCAAAACACATTTAAACATGATAAGCAAAATCGGTAAAAATGACCTCAGCACAGAGGCGGGAAATGCCTCAGCAGCGAAAGGGTTAAAGAATAAGAAGCGCCATCCAATACATTTATTGTATTTTGTTTGTTCATTGGAAGAGATTTGTGGTGATCTTTTTGGATTGGCAGCAGCGAAGGAGGAACTTTACTAACTTTTTTGGATCTTCAGTGACAACAGCCTGTGCCTCCCCTAGAGAGCACCCCCAGTTTGACAGGCTATATAAAATCTGCCTGCTGATTACCCACTTTGCTGCCAGGTTTGCAGAGGCTTATACACCTGGAAGGAATATCTGCGTGGATGAATCCCTAATGAGGTATAAGGAAAGGCTGGGATTCAAGCAGTATATTCCTTCCAAGTACTCCAGGAATGGAGTGAAGGCGTATAAGCTCTGTGAGACCGAGAGTGGGAATACTCAGGCCTTCCAGGTGTACGTGGGAAAGGATAGCAACCTTGACCCTCCAGGTTGCCAAGAACACCTGGGAACCAGTGGCAAGATTGTGTGGGACCTAATTTTTCCCCTCATGAACAAAGGAAACCACTTGTATAAAAATTGTCAATATACAAGTGTCCCTTTGTGCAAGCTACTGTATTGCTTCAATACAGTAGCATGCGGTACTATTCGCAAGAACCACAAAGGTTTCCCAGCACAGCTTGTCCGCACCCGACTAAAAAGGGGGGAGCCCTCAGCTCTGCACCAAGAGGAGCTGTTGGCAGTCAAGTACAGAGACAAGGAGGACGCATATCTTCTCACCACCATCCACTCTGAGAGGTTTTTGCATGTGGCAGAGCGGAGTGCGTAAGGAAGCCAGTGAGCATCGAGTCCTATAATGAGTGGTGTTGATCTGGCAGATCAGCTGCTACAGCCCTACCAAATGATGCAGAAAACAAGGACCTGTTACAGAAAACATTTGCAATTTACCTGATGCAAATTGCAACCCACAATACCCTTTTGCTCTTCAAAATTGCAAACCCCGGAGTGACACTGTCCTTTTTACAGTTCCAGCTGCAGGTCATTTTGGGGATTTTGTACCAAGATGCACCTGCTCCACGTGCGGTGATGGGGGGACAGAGTTGAGGCTACTCATTTTATTTATAAAATCCCCCCCTACCGAGGACAGAGACCCCAAAAAAGGTGCAAAGTGTGTTCCAAGAGGGGGCAGATGTTACATCCTCAGCCCCTGCTGTGTTGCCCGGGAGATCTGGGCATAGATCGGTGCCACTGGCTGGTCGTTTTCCAGCACCTTGTAATGGCCAAGCGGCCTCTGAGGGTGCGGGGCCTGGCATGGTCACGAGGAGCCGCAGGGCTTAAAGCAGGGCACGAGGAGTTGCCTCGTTGCCCTGACGTGGAGTTCTGGTCCCGCATCGCCAGTGGCGACTCTAGGAACAATATTTAGGGGGCACATAGGATACCGCAGTCAAAACTGGGGGGGCACTAAAAATTTTCACCACTAAATCATGCCACTGAATAAAACTAAGGGCCCTATCACCTGGTGTGAGATAAAACACCATCACTAAAGGAAAAAAAATTTGCGAGTCGCTAAAACGTAGTGCCTGACGACCTACTAACAGATCATCTGGTCCGCGGTAGTCCATAAACAAGGTCGTTTAGCGCACGCTAGGGAAACTAATGCAATTGTGTACAGGATAGAACTGTGTTTTTTATCCAGTGCAGGGTGCTGGGCCATACCTATCCCCCCGCCTTCACAAGCTTGAATATGAACACATCCAGTGAATAACCTCACACCCCTGCATTATTAAAATCCTCCAAGGTGATCCTATCATCCATGTTTTGATGCACACATATATTAAGGCTGATGGGCATTGCATGATAAATGTGACCCAGCAGCATGAAGAATCCTTACACTGCATTTAATAGATCCAAAAGGAAGGCCAGATGAGCCACAATAACTTCCCTGCTGCAGCATATAAATAATACATGTTTCAGGGCAAGACTTATTCATGTGTCCCTTTAAACATGGTCCACACAGTCACCCTAATAATCAACTGTTTCCATACTATGAATAACCCCCAGCATAAAATGTTTAAAATTAGGCAATATGGGGGGGCGGAGCCAACTGCGGAGCATGGCGGACATGTTTTAGTCCGGCTCCAGACCAAGCAGCGAGAAAAACGCGGATATCAACCACCGGGGACCACACATACCCTCTCAGGTACCGCACTATCCCACCGGAGTACATAGCCGTCACGATGGCCACTGCGAAGGGGAAAAAAGCGCCGGGCACGAAGGAGTTTTTCACCCCTAGGCCCAGTAGACGCCGCGAGGATGCAGATCCCCAAGATGGCGGCGGCTCCCGGTCCCACTCTCCAAATTCGGCGACAGGCACCAATGAAGGCGACTTACTGGCGTTCACCACCCGCATGGAAACTTTATTTAAAGATTTCTCGTCCTCACTATCAACGCGCCTAGATGCGGTATCAGCGGACATCCGCAAAGATATACAGGAAATTGGAGACCGGACCTCGCATTTGAAAATAAAATGTCTGAAATGGCGAATGCTCATAACGATATGGCCACAGCAGTAGAATCTATGGAGGCCAAACTGTTGCAATGCACAAATAAACTGGCGGATCTTGAAGACAGGTCCCGTCGGCATAACCTCAAAATTCGAGGAATCCCAGAAACGATTCACCCCCGAGACCTCATGGCTTATGTAACAGATTTCTTTACGCACCTACTTCCCGGAGTTGGCGCACGACACACTACTCATGGACAGAATACATCGCATACCAAAACCGCCGTCTGCCCCTCATAAAGCTTCTAGGGACGTGATTCTTAAGATGCACTACTATAAACCCAGGGAAGACGTCTTACGAGCTATGCGTAAACCAGGAAATTGGGTTCCCAATACGAACATCTGGAATTTTACCCAGACTTCTCTAAAGCAACGCTGCAACAACGAAGACTGTTTCGCCCGCTAACAACATCTTTACGGGAGGCTGGTATTTTATACAGGTGGGGATTCCCCACTAAGTTAATTATTCTCCGAGAGGATGTTACTACAGTCCTCACATCTCCCACAGAGGGAAGGACAACCCTGGAGTCTTGGGGCCTCAAAATAACCGAGGATGCTCAGGACCGCAGGCCCACAATAAAAAAGGTGACACCGGATTGGCGGCAACGCTGAATGGATGCGCAAGAAAAAGTTACGCTCTTCCAGATCCGCTCCTGATGACGGACATCGTCTTTGTTTTTGACCGGAAATCGCAGGACGGGTAAACCTGGTGGATTAATGTTTGACCTCTTTGTCTCGCTGCTGGTGGCAGAAGGACCTACCCCCCCATTTTTTACGTTTCTCCCCCTTCTTCGTTAAGGGCACGGACGTCTCCCTGATAGGAGGCCCCGATGGAGAGAACGGCGTTCTGGAACGCACCAAGTTTTGTCGCTATATGGCGATGTTTTGTTTTGGTTTTATCCCCCTTTTTTCCCTTTTCCCACTCCCTGGGGGGTTGCAGTGCCTCTCGATCCTATGGGTCGCGCTCTTGGCTGACAGTTCGGTCTAATCGTCTAAAATGTTGTTTATATGTTCCTCACATCTTGTTTGTAGCCTTTTATGAAGATAGTATCATATAATGTAAAGGGTTTGAACCTGCCCGTTAAACGTCACTCTTTATATAGAGAGCTTTGCACGTATGACGCTGACATCGTCTGCCTCCAAGAGACGCATTTTAGGAGAATGGATCACCCCAAGTTGTATACACCCCGCTATCATACCCAATTTCACTCAACTTATAGAGCCAAGTCTAGAGGAGTGACAGTATTAATTCATAACAGAATTTCGATGCAGACTCATAGAATTATCACAGACACAAGAGGCAGATATATTATTTTAATATGCACAATCAATGGCAGGGTGTACACGATAGTAGCAGCTTACGCCCCTAATAACTCACAAACACAATTTTTAACGCATCTCTTGAACAAACTTACGGATGTTGTATCGGGAGATTTAATAATTTGCGGCGATCTAAATTTATGTATCGACCCCAAAATGGACCGTTCGGCCTCCACAAGCACTCAAGCAGGGAGCCAGTTTTCACAGCTACATTCTCTCCTTAGACTCCACCAGCTACATGACACGTGGCGCCTGCTTCACCCTACAGAGAGGGATTACACTTTCCGATCGGGAGTACATAATAGTTACTCACGCATAGATTATTTTTTACTACCATCGCATCTACTCTCTAGAGTCACCAAATGTGATATACTCCCCTTTACAAGGTCTGACCATGCCCCACTGCTTCTCGACATACGGGATGAATTTCATTCTCATGTGAGGCCACCCTGGAGATTTAACGAACATATATTAAAACACGAACCGGCGTCTATAGCAATTCAGGATGCATTAACTAACTATTTTAAAGAAAACACGACCGAGGAGGTAGACCCTTTTGTTGTATGGCTCAAGCTCATAAAGCAGTCATTAGGGGTGTATGCATCCAGTGGGGAGCGCGGCTTAAAAAGCAACACACAGCACATCGATTGGAAATTCTTAGGAACATACAAGACATAGACACCCAGAATAAAATATCCCCGACAACGGAGTTAGCGGACGCATTGGATGATGCCTTACGCTCACTTACGGACTTAGAAGCGGACAGATTTAACTCGACCATGCACAGGATAAAATCGCGGTTCTATGCGTTTCAAAATAAACCGGGCAGATTACTAGCCCGCAGACTAAAACCCCCCCCCGACCGTACAGGGCATCCCTCACCTCAAAACTAACAGGGGATTAATACATAATCCTTTGGATATTGCTAACGAATTCGCAGACTTTTACGAGAAACTATATAACCTATCAACAGATGATAAGGTGACACAGCCCACACCCAATGCCATCTCTAGCTATCTTCATAAACTACACCTGCCAAAATTATCCTTATCACAAATGACAAAATTAGCTTCTCCAATTTCTTTAGATGAAATTTCTGAAGTGATTAAAGGACTGCAAAAACGAAAAGCCCCGGCCCTGACGGCCTTAATGGGCTATATTACTCGACTTTCACCTCTCATCTCACGCCGCACTTACACTCGATTTTTAACGTTGCCCGAGAACAGGGTACATTTCCGACAGATATGCTACGGGCTCACATAATTACACTCCCTAAACCAGGTAAGACCCCTGACGAATGTCGTAATCTCCGTCCAATTTCACTTCTTAATGTAGACATAAAAATATATGGGAAAATTCTAGCGAACAGACTACAATATATATTACCAACTCTAATTGGTCAGGACCAGGTGGGGTTCATTTCGGGTAGACAAGGACCAGACAGCACAAAAAAGTTGATTAACCTGTTGGAATCCTTGAAACGAGTAGGTGAACCTTGTTTGATACTGTCATTGGATGCAGAGAAAGCCTTTGACAGGGTAAATTGGCTATTTCTTCAAGAGACCCTTAAGATATATGGTTTTCCCCCCCCGATGTTGTCAGCAGTAAAAGCCTTGTACGATGCCCCGTCAGCTACAGTTCTGACAGCGGGATTTCGGTCTGACGAATTTGTAATTACAAACGGTACAAGACAGGGGTGCCCACTTTCCCCATTATTATATGCTTTGGTGTTGGAACCACTGGCACAGGCTATCCGACAAAATGATGACGTTAGAGGTATACAGATAGGTCCTACAACATATAAGCAACAACTTTATGCAGACGACATCCTCCTGACGTTAACTGACCCAGAAGTCTCTTTATTGGCCTTATACCGAGAGTTAGAAGCATACAGTGACGTGTCCTTTCATTTAATAAACTTACTTAAAACGCAAGCTTTGCCAATTAATATGTCACAACCATTGCTGGATACTCTTAAAATGCAATATAAATTTGACTGGCGATCTACTTATCTGGTTTATTTAGGACTCAGAATTACGGAAAAACCCGAAGACCTTTTTCAATATAACTACGAACGTGTACTGTCTGAGATAAGATTGCTTATTCATAGATGGAGAATGAAGGAGGTCTCATGGTTGGGTAGAATGGCGGCTGCAAAGATGATTATATTACCAAAACTATTGTATGTGTTCCGCGCTTTACCTCTAAATTTACCCAAACATTATCTAGTCAAGGTTCAATCTGTTTTGACCTCATATGTCTGGAACAACAAAAGACCTAGAGTTCCTCGGAAACTGTTAACTTACAGACACAGAGATGGGGGTTTGAACATGATACATGTGCAACATTATTATTGGGCGTCATGCCTCGCATCTCTGTCGGAATCCTTTCACACACACCCTGCACCGCAATGGCTTACCATTGAGGCAGCATATATGGAAGGACATGATTTACCAACACTACTTTGGGTCCCGGTAAGAGCTAGGCCGAGGATAAGCTCCCCGTTGACTAGTACAGTGTTACATCTTAGGATATGGGATAAAGGGTTCGATTCCTTCACAATGCATCATCCACTCTCTATGGCTACACCCATGGCAGCTTTTAAGTACCTGCTTCCCCAAGGTGATCACACTAGATGGGTTCAATACGGAGTATTAAATATTCATCATTTCTTTGACACGGCCTCCATTCTACCTTTTGAGACAATATGTACTAAATTTAAGGTTTCACCTGCAATGTTCCTATCATATATGCAAATACATTCTTACCTTAAAGCTCAGAAGATCTTTCCTACATTGTCGGCCAAGATTCCATTACTCTCAGAAATTGAACTTTTTTGCTTGGACTCTCAATCTAATACTAAAGCGATCTCGATGTATTATAGGGTGCTCAATACCCCACAAAAATCAGTTATTTGGACATTTCAAAGAAGTTGGGAACGAGAGTTAAAACAATCTTTTACACCGACCCAATGGGCCACGGCGTATATGTTTGCGGTGGGCGCTACTCGATGCGCTACCTTATTGGAGACACAGAGACACAGAGAAACTTTATAGATGGTACCTCACTCCAGACAGAATTAAAAAATATGCGCCGAATCACTCGGATATGTGCTGGAGATGTTCCCTAGTTCAGGGTTCTATGAGTCACATTTGGTGGGATTGCCCCAAAATAAATGCATTATGGAAGGACATTTCGATTCTGGCGACTGAAGTCCTGGGCACGTTTATTCCCCACAAACCGGAGATTTTATTACTGGGTATGATTAACCTCCCAAAACTTCACAGAAGGATGTTGTTTATTCTCATCTCCACAACCTCGTTGCTCATTGCACGTAATTGGAAGACTACATTAGTACCTACCAAAAAACAAGTTATTGACTTATTAGACCAGTATCGTGGATTTGACTCAAGGATTGTGGCATCGGAAGAGATACATCCACCCAAATCGGATCCCTGGACACTTTGGGACATTCAAAAAATTTATGAAGCCTGCGGGTTATGATCGATCTATTGACCCTTATACACAACTTTTACTTCAGTTGGGTTCTATGACGGCTGCAACCCCCCCCCTCCCCCCCCACTGTTTATTTTTCAGTAGTAATGATTTCTTATGCAATTACATAATGTTTATCCTCTACTTCAAAGTAACTTTGTATTTTGGCAAACTTTATAATAAAAATTTATGTTTAAAAAAAAAAAAAAATTAGGCAATATATTAGAATTAGGATATATGTGGATAAAGGATACATTTATAATAGAGCCGACTGCAACAGGAACGACATTGCTGACCAGATCCATTACTATGGTGTATGGGACCAAGAGAACACCTGTGCTGCATTCCTTTTAATTGCCTGTTAACCACTTCAATGCTAAGGACGCGCTCAGCGCGTCCTCAGCATTACCGCTGGTGTGCTGAGACGCGCTGAGCGCGTCCTCACATTGGGGTCAGCGTTCGGCCGGGTTCCGGCCGATCGCTGGCCCCTCCGGTGCGGGCTGACATCCTGGATGTCAGCCCGGCATCCGGACCAGCAGCCGCCATTATTAGGTGTCATCGCGGGGGCGCGATGACACCTAATTCAGGCGCCCCCCTGCATGTGCGGAGGAGGCGCCTGAAAGGGAGGGGGGGAGGTCCTTCGGACCTCTCTCCCTCCCGATCGGCGGCGCACAGGGGGTTAACCCAGGCATCATTTGGAAGGGCACAGCCTGCCCTTCCAAATGATGCCTGGCATTAACCCCTGGGGAGCTGGATCGCAAATCGGCGCTGAAAAGCGCCGATTCGCGATCCTTCCCGGGAGCTGGCCGACATCTTGGATGTCGGCCAAGCTTCCGGGAACTCCCCCAGAGGACTGGCGTCATCGTGCGTAGCACGATGACGCCAGTCCTACAGTTAACCCCTAACTGCCACCAAGTGTGGAGATAGGGAGTTCATTGGAACTCCCTATCTCCCGATCCGTGGCAGCTAGGGGTTAAATTTTGATATCGTTGGATCGGCCAGAGCATGGCCGTTCCAACGATACCAAACATGAAAGTTAAAAATGTTGTAAAAAAAAAAAAAACAAAACTTTTTTTTCTTTTTTTTGGGTTTGTTAATGCAGCAATATTGTTCCCATTTCAATTATAATGTGAACAATGATGCTGCACTAACGATTTTTGTATGCGGTGCGTTTGTTAAAAATAGTGTCATTTTCCCCAAAAAAAAATGTAACGAGACCCCATCTCTAATTTTTTTAACAAGCGCACCCCATACAAAATATAACCGCAATTGCTCGCATGTTAAAATGTGGAAAAAAACACTTTACACGTTGTAAATTATTGAAAATACATATTTTATTGCATTTTTTGTTATAATATACAGACATGACATAACGTATACATATAATAATGACATATTATGAATCTACCGAGTCTGACGGAAAGAACGATATATAATATGTCGGTGTCATATACTAAAATAAGCCTTCAAAACATGTTTAAACATGATGCGCAAAACAGGTAAAAAATGACCTCAGCACAGGGGCGGGAAAAGCCTCAGCAGCGAAAGGGTTAATTTTGGGCGAGGATCTATTTTTTTCTGTCTTTTTGAGTTAGGACCAGGGTTGAGCAGTAGGTAAAATGTTGCAATTAGCGCCCCTCAAAAAATTAGCGCTGGCAGTCTGGCACCAAGTGATCTGATCTCTAGCGCTCCCCATGTTAAGTAAAGGACGCAGAAAGTACAGTAAGCTCATGGTACAAATCACTAATAGCGACGCGCAAGTGATTTTTCCTTTTTGTAGCGGGAGGCAAACGATCTGATAGTCAGGCGCTAAACTGAATTAACCTGGCGCTAACGCAAAACCATGCCGACGCAAGGGTTAACTCACACCAGGTAAATAGTGCCCTAAATAAGTGTATATATATATATATATATATGATTCCAAAACCCCAGAGTAATGTGATGCAATGATGCCTTTTTGTTGTACTAACATGATAGTTAAATTCAATATTTTATTTGCTGCTATTCGGCAGTTTTCGCTGAATGTCTTGATTGCTGCTTCAGTGACTCCAATTTTAGCAAATTACAGTGACCATTCGCTAAATAGGGAATTCACCTAATTTTCGGCAAAATAAATTCCCCGAAATGTGACAAAAAGCAGAGGATTTAAAAGATTAGACCCTTTAGATTCTAACTTCCGTAATAACCCCTAAAATGCCATAAACCCAGGGAAATACAATAAAATTAATTAACAATGTGGCATTTAGCTGCCCCTTAACCCCTAATATGCCATTAATCAAGGGAAAACATGAAATGAATACACTGTGAGGCATGTCACATGGGCCCATTAACCTCTAAATGCCATTAATCAAGGGAAAACATGAAATTAATACACTGTGTGGCATCTAGCCAACCCATTAACCCCTAAAGTGCCATTAATCAAGGAAAAAATAAAATGTATACTGTGAGGGATGAAGCCTACCCATTAACCCTTAATATACAACTAAAACCAAGGGAAAAACTAACGTAATAAACAATGTAATGTATAGTCTGAACATTAACCACTTCACTGCTGAGCCATTTCAACCCTGTGAAAATGTTTACGCTTAAGTGCATGTTTTTATTTAACGTTTTATGACTTTTACTTTACACTGAATATGGTCATGTTGGATATCATTGGAAAGGCCAGAATCTGCCCTTTCCAATGATACATAGAACGTCCATATACCATGCACAGAAACGGAGATACCGTGGTCCGAAAAGTGTGGTAAGCTGGATGCTGATTTTTGGTGGGGGGGGGGCACATGTGAGGGCAAGGAATAACCTAGGGGGGCAATTGCCCCCCCTTGCCCCCCTGTAGAGACATCTATGCACATCGCTAAGCTTATTTCTCATTGCTGATTTAGTTACCGACCCATTTCTGTCTACGATTCCCGCTCCTGATTTTGACCCGGCTTGTTTCTGACAATTCTGTTGCTTCCACCATTAGCGATTGCTAGTATTGGGCATTGGTGGATTAACCCTATGTTTGCTGCTGGGGCTTTCACTTGCTATCTGGGATTATTCCCATCTTGCTCTGGGGTATCATTTGTGGCCTTGTCTGGTTACTATTTAAGACCCAAGGTGTATGTTTCATTGCTAAGAGCATATGTGAAAATCGCGGTCAAGAAATACTGTTTAAATACCGCATATGATCATTGCATCCTAACCGCTAAATATACCCAGGTCTGTACCAACTGTATACCCACATGTGTGTCAGCCACCTCTGATAATTGTACATCTGTACATTTGTTGACTGCCCTGCATCCTGCACAATTCATTGACTGTCAATTAAATCATTAGGTTTCTGGAGGTGCTCTAAGTTGTCCGTTTGTCTTGAAACCTTTGGAACTTGGTGGCAAATCAGTTGTTCTTTGCTGCTCCTTGGCTTTGGAGTACAAGTCTATTAATACCGAGTATTTGGTAAAAATCAAGCAGGTATTTCTGTCCAAAAATATCTCAACCTCGCTACTCCTGTGTGAGTGCTACGGTGCTCGTTACAGCAGAGTAAAGACACCACCTTTTACTGCCCAGAATGCCCTGGAGAAACCTGGACTGCGTCTTGGACTGTTTCAAGCAGTATCCTACTCTGCATGATCTCAAATTTATTTTTAATTTCTATTTTTTGTTAGTTTAGTTAGTTTTGTTTTTCTTTACTTTTATTGGACCAGACTTTTACATTTTATTGCTCCATTTTATGTTCTAAAATTGGTGCTGTATTTTGCTAAAATCCAGGCAACCCTATGCATGGCGGGGCGTGGGTGTACTCAGGAGGCTTTGCAGGAAACAACCTGGAGCGTTTTCATGCAGTAACCGACAACAGTGTCTCATAAATCAGTCCAAAAATAATGTGTTAAAATTGCCACCACACACTATCCAATTTGGATTAAACGGTTGCATCCTTGGCATCAAAACACTCCATTTACAATACTTTGGGGTGTCTGTTTACCAAATATATGCACATTCATGGCAATAAAAAAAAATGGGCTATGTAAAAAGGCCCCCCCCCCAAAAAATGGACAAAGATATGTCAAATTAGAAAATGACAAACACATGTCAGAAGATTGGCGTAGCACCCCGATAACAACCCAACAAACCTATGCATGTGTGGTATCACTTTGAAGATGTTGCTGAACATATTTTGGGGTGTTTTTTGGCAGTAACCCATAACTGGATTTGACAATTCATGCCTAAAGTACAATGTGTGTGAAAAAATAACACAAAAAAAAAGTGTTGCCGGATTGGCAGCCACAATATTTATTTTGTATGTTCTATTTCGTTTACCCTTTATGTAAATAAATTCCACTGATACATTTGCTAAAAAAGGTTTCCAGTTTCTGATCGAATTGTGTCTTTCCCTTGCAATTCCCTGCACCAATCATGCCTGTAACCGCTCGCGATTTAATTGCACATAAGTTAATCAATTTTCATTCCTTCAAAGTTCTATTTCGTTTGTACAAATTGTGCCCATGTGTCCCCAGGGTTTGTTGCGCTCCTTTTGTTGCTCCGTTTTTAACCCAGCTCGCCCAGAAACCCTGTTTTCTCTGCCCTGCACATACCACACTGCCATAACTCCTGGCAACCTGCCAAAAGTTCACCCGCCTGCCCTGGAACCTCCTTTGCCCCCACCATGGCGCTTTTCGGACAGCAGGTCCCCAGGGATGGTAGCCTGGTGTGGGGTGAAGTACAAGCTGAGGCGCCATCGGGATCACCCCTCAATTAG
Source organism: Leptobrachium leishanense (assembly GCA_009667805.1). Lineage (NCBI taxonomy): Eukaryota > Metazoa > Chordata > Amphibia > Anura > Megophryidae > Leptobrachium > Leptobrachium leishanense. The sequence goes on from CM019065.1 coordinate 252,176,103, forward strand.
ACCCCAAAACCAAGTTCGGTTTCAAAGCAGCACAGGGGAGCCTGCACCGGAAGCAGAGCTCCCGCTCCGGGGGTGGAATTTCCCAGACGAGGAATGGCCCAGGGCGGGCCAGACAGTGCGGCAACAATAACTGGGCTCGGGCTGGAGACAGTGGCAGACCATGTTAAGAATACAAAAAGGGTTATGGCTAGAGGCAGTGTCAAAATGGGCGCCGGGATGTCTGCGGGCTAGGAGAACAATGGTACTGTCCCCTATAAAAGTACCCTGTATGTGTTGTCAAAATAAGCTTGCTGTTTAACCCTTTCGCTGCTGAGGCTTTTCCCGCCTCTGTGCTGAGGTCATTTTTACCGGTTTTGCTCATCATGTTTAAACGTGTTTTTAAGGCTTATTTTAATATATGACCCAGACATATTATATATCGTTCTTTCCGTCAGACTCGGCAGATTCATAATATGTCATTATTATATGTATACGTCATGACCTGTCTGTATATTATAACAAAAAATGCAATAAAATATGAATTTTCAATAATTTACAACGTGTAAAGTGTTTTTTTTTTCAAATTTTAACATGCGAGCAATTGCGGTTATATTTTGTATGGGGTGCGCTTGTTAAAAAAAATTAGATGGGGTCTCGTTACATTTTTTTTTGGGGAAAATCACACGATTTTTAACGCACCGCATACAAAAATCGTTAGTGCAGCATCATTGTTCACATTATAATTGAAATGGGAACAATATTGCTGCATTAACAAACCAAAAAAAAGAAAAAAAACTTGTTTATTTTTTTTTTATAATTTTTTTTTAAATATTTTTTTATTTTTAATTTACATTTTTTTTTTGCAAACTTTTTTCATACTCATGTTTGGTATTGTTGGAACGGCCATGCTCTGGCCAATCCAATAATACCAAACATTAACCCCTAACTGCCACGGATCGGGAGATAGGGGGTTCCAATGAACCCTCTATCTCCACCATTGGTGGCAGTTAGGGGTTAACTCCAGGACTGGTGTCATCGTGCTATGCACGATGACGCCAGTCCTCAGGGGGCATTCCCGGAAGCTAGGCCGACATCCAAGATGGCGGCCAGCTCCGGGAAAGGATCACGAACGGCGCTTTTCAGCGCCGATTCGTGATCCGGCCCCCATGGTGTTAATGCCAGGTACCATTTGGAAGGGCAGGCTGTGCCCTTCCAAATGGTGCCTGGGTTAACCCCCGCAACGCCGCCGATCGGGAGGGAGAGAGGTCCGAAGGACCCCCCCTCCCTTTCAGGCGCCTCCTCCGCACATGCGGGGGGGGGGGCCTGAATTGGGTGTCATCGCGCCCCCGCGATGACACCTAATTACTCCGGTGGCGGTTCCGGATGCTGGGCTGACATCGAGGATGTCAGCCCGCACCGGGGGGGGGGCCAGCGATCGCCCGGAACCCGGCCGAACGCTGACCCCAAAGAGAGGACCCGCTCAGCGCGTCCACCGCATGGAACGTGACATGCGGTTGGACGCGCTGAGCGCGTCCTTAGCAGCGAAGGGGTTAACCCAATACGGAGTCTTGACTAGTATGTGGGGGGGGATGCGTTTTTCTGAGTGTTTTCCCATCAAATTGGCAGCGCTGACAGCTCACCATCCCAGCGAGCTCCAGGATCGAACGGCAGATCTACTCGGCGCAAGTAGCAACAATCTGTCAAAAAAGTTACTACCTGAAAGAAAGTGTTAAGATACAACTATTTGAAGTACCCTAGGGTGTGTACTCTCTAGAAATATATGGTTGATGGGGGTAAATTACTTTGGCCGGCTTCAAAAATGTCCTAAATAGGACATGGGTGCATGATGAACAAATGTGAAAATTCCAAGTTGGAAAGCTAAAATGCACACCCCCAAATAAGACCTTTTAGCCCCCAAATAACCCAACATACCTATACATGGGTGGTTTCACTTTACTCAGAAAATGTTGCTGAACGTCTATAGGGTTTTTTTTGGCAGTAACCCTTAAAGTTCTCAGTACATGTATTCTTAAATTGCACTCTATCAAAAAATGGTTGCATGGAAAGAGTCAAAATACCCCAAGTTTAATACCTTGGATCGTGTACTTTTAAAAGATATGCATATGTGGAAGGTTATTCAGGTATTGGTGACAGATATCAGTGTTACAATGTCACTATCACTAATTTTGAAAAATAAAAGTATTGCTAAACTCTGGACAAAATTTAGAAACTATTCACCAAAATATTTTTTGACTGTTGTAGATGCAGAAGATTTTCGGGGTCAAGGTTTGAAAAGGTGTTTTTTAATTATTTTTCGTCATATTTCAAATTTTTTTTTAGAGTAAATTCTATGAAATGATGAAGAAAATAGTAGAAATGAACCTATCTCCTGATCCGTGGTAGCTAGAGGTTAATGTTTGGTATCGTTGGAACAGCCAGAGCATGGCCTTTCCAATGATACCTAACATGACAATGTTAATTGTAAAAAAATAAAAATAAATTTTATTTTTTTTGTTAGTGCAGCATCATTGTTCACCTTATAATTGAAATGGGAACAATATTGCTGCATTAACTATTTTTTCTAAGGGGGAGTTTGCTAAAAAGCACGTAAGTTCCCCCCCAAAAAATTTAACGAGTCCCCATTTCTAATTTATTAGCAAATCCATAGAAAATATAATCGCAAACGCTTGCATGATAAGAGGAAAAAAAAACTACTTTACACACTGTAAATTATTGAAAATTCAAATTTTATTGCATCTTTTTATAATATTCAGGCAGGACATGACGTATACATATAATAATGATATATTATGAATCTGCCGGAAAGAACACTATATAATATGTCTGGGTGGTATAATAAAATGTGGCTTCAAAACGCGTTTAAAAATTTAGCAAAAGCTGTAAAAATGAGCTCAGCACACAGGTGTGAAGTGGCTCAGCAGCGAAGGGGTATAGGCAAAAAATTAACTCTATGAAACAAAGAGAATATACAATACAGGCGCAACCATATACTAGATGGCAATATATACATGGAAAAAATTGTTCTATAATGCAGCTTAACACCAAAAATTTGTCCCTCCTATATGACGAAAAAATAGATCCATACAGTACTTTCCAAAAAGGTGTAGCGCTTTGTCCTGGAGTTTCTCAACGTTCTTTTATTTGTTCCACGGTATCTCAAAAAGATGGAGAAAAATTACCACATGTAACCGTTGCATATACAACGGCTTTTTTAGGTTTTTTTAGGGCCTTAGACGATACGTCCATATGTCTGTAGCTGTGAGCCTAGTCTAAGGCTCTAAAAAGTGTGAGTTGGCAATTGGCTTTGAGTTGTGTATGTACACATGTATATGCAACGGTTACACTGTGGTAATTTTTTCTCCATCTTTTTGAGATGCCGTGGAACAAATGAAAGAACGTTAAACTCCAGGACAAAGCGCTACACCTTTTTGGAAAGTACTGTATGAAAAAATGAACTCTATTTTCAATTGAGTATCACTTAACATTTTATTAATTTCTATTATTCCATGTTACTAATGAGTATTGTTTTTATTTATTTTTGCTATTCCCAACGATCGCCTGCGTCTTGCTTTATTTATCTGTGTATTACTCCTGACCCCCCCACCCCCTTCTGACTGAAACAACATTTGGTAAGGTGATATTATGTTACCCATACTGGGCCAAATTACATACTTGCGCTAACGTTAACACTCACGCATGTGAGCGCCAACGTTGGCGCCAAGTATTTACCGCATATTTCAATCCAAACACTAGCGGGTTAAGTAACTTGCGCTTTTCAGCGCAAGGTTACTGTACTTTGCACTCCTCATGTTAAGTATAGGGAGCGCAAAGTCCTAACGCTGATTAACGTCCGGCTGCGGTTAACAAAAAGTTAACCAGAGCCAGGACTTGGTGCTAACGGATTCCGCTTCTGCATAATCCATTAGCATCATCCAGAACCCCCCCCCCCAAAATTCGATATACTCGCTTCCTGTCCCACGGCAAGAAGCGCGGCTCTGTCGGCCTCCTCGGTCCGGCGGGAGCAGAGAGAGACTGGGGGGGGAAAAAGGTCCTCCCAGTCTCCCCCCTGCGTATCACTACGCTGACCGACCGGATCTCGCAAGGCCCACTGTGTTTTGCCAGATTTCAGGTCAGAACCATTCTGATCAGAGCATTATATTGATACTAGGTGGGCATTTGTTTTTATTCTGCCAGTCTTTCAATTTGTATTGAACATCGCTAGACTGCCCTCTTTTGGTTTTCCAATTCTAGTGTTTTGTTTTGTTCTTTTTAGGGCTGCAACAAACTATTATTCTCATAATCGATTAGTTGGTCGATGCTTTTTTTTTCTTTTTAGTTAATCGATTCATCGGATTAAAAAGGAAAATTATTTTAAGAAAAAAAAAACCTGACGGCTCCGCCATTTTCATTAGCAATTTGCGTAGTGTATGTAACTTTCGTACGTACATATGTAGATTGTGTACATTTCAAACACAAGGTATGCGAGTGCCTAATCGGAATGATGGATTGTTGCTGCGTGCACAGCTCAAGACTAGGTCTGCTTTCTCCCCAATTGAACGCTGCTACAAGCACTCAGACAAGATGTCAGCACGAAAGCAGGTGTGAGAAGGGGTCATTCCACGCTCCCTGACACTTCTAAATAACCTAAAGTGGTCAGGGTGTTTAGAGCAGGGGTGGGGGACCTATACGGCCCGCGGTGTCAATTGGTCCGGCCCTCAGAGCGCCACAGCAAGTGGGTGCAAATTCCCTCTCCCGCGGCCCTTTTACCAGACCGCGGTGAGTAGCAGAATGAGGGGGCGGGGATTATCCCAGCTTCCCTCACTAGCTGCTGCGCGCCGGATCTTCCAACACGCTGCGCCCCTAATCTTCCGGGCGCAGCGTGAAGGCGGATCCGGCGCTCTGAGGGCCCCCTCATTCTGCTACTCGCCGCGGGGTGGGTGGGGGGGGGGCTGGTATTAATTTTAAAGGGGAGGGTGAAATTAATTAGATGGAAAGGGGGATGAAATTGGAGGGGGAGAGTGACGTTAATTAAATGGGGAGGGGGTGAGATTAAATGGGGAGGGGGTGAGATTAATTATATGGAAAGGGGAGGGTGAAGAAATTCAAGGGGAGGGTGAAATTAAATGCGGTGTATCGTTAAATCCATTAAATGGGGAGGTTGAAATTAAATGGGGGGGGGTGAAATTAAATGGGAGAGTTAAATGAGGACGGGGAGAGTGAAATGAATTAAATGAGGACGGGGAGAGGGAAATGAATTAAATGAGGACGGGGAGAGTGAAATGAATTAAATGAGGACGGGGAGAGTGAAATGAATTAAATGAGGACGGGGAGAGTGAAATGCATTAAATGAGGACGGGGAGAGTGAAATGCATTAAATGAGGACGGGGAGAGTGAAATGCATTAAATGAGGACGGGGAGAGTGAAATGAATTAAATGAGGACGGGGAGAGTGAAATGAATTAAATGAGGACGGGGAGAGTGAAATGAATTAAATGAGGACGGGGAGAGTGAAATGAATTAAATGAGGACGGGGAGAGTGAAATGAATTAAATGAGGACGGGGAGAGTGAAATGAATTAAATGAGGACGGGGAGAGTGAAATGAATTAAATGAGGACGGGGAGAGTGAAATGAATTAAATGAGGACGGGGAGAGTGAAATTTTATGAGGGGGTGAAATGAATTAAATGGGGATGGAGGGTGAAATGAATTAATTGGGGATGGAGGGTGAAATGAATTAAATGGGGAAGGAGGGTGAAATGAATTAAATGGGGAAGGAGGGTGAAATGAATTAAATGGGGAAGGAGGGTGAAATGAATTAAATGGGGAAGGAGGGTGAAATGAATTAAATGGGGAAGGAGGGTGAAATGAATTAAATGGGGAAGGAGGGTGAAATGAATTAAATGGGGAAGGAGGGTGAAATGAATTTGAGTGAAATTAATTGGGGAATGTGTGAAATATTAAATGGGGAGGGGAGTGGGTGAAATGAATTAAATGGGGAGGAGAGGGGATGAAATGAATTAAATGGGGAGGAGAGGGGATGAAATGAATTAAATGGGGAGGAGAGGGGGTGAAATGAATTAAATGGGGAGGAGAGGGGGTGAAATGAATTAAATGGGGAAGGGAGGGGGTGAAATGAATTAAATGGGGAAGGGAGGGGGTGAAATGAATTAAATGGGGAGGTGCACAAACCTGGAAAATTGCAAGTAACAACGGGTGCCAGACAAAATACCTACTGCCAGGTTCCCTAATGCCAACATCCCGACGGCCAACTTCCAGACAGAACAAGTGCTGGACATCCCAACTTGCCTACATGGCCAACTTCCAGACATCCATAATTGCAGCGGCTAAACCTAATACTAACACCCTAACCCTAGGTTTAGGGGGTATAGGGCTAGGTTTAGGGGATTTAGGGTGTTTAGGGGGGTAATGCTAGGTTTAGGGGGGTTAGGGCTAGGTTTAGGGGGTTAGGGCTAGGTTTAGGGGGTTAGGGCTAGGTTTAGGGGGGGTTAGGGCTAGGTTTAAGGGGGTTAGGGCTAGGTTTAGGGGGTTAGGGTTAAGATTAGGGCTAGATTTAGGGGGGTTAGGTTTAGGGGGTTAGGGCTAGGTTTAGAGGGGGTTAAGGCTAGGTTTAGGGGGTTAGGGCTAGGTTTAGAGGGGGTTAGGGCTAGGTTTAGAGGGGGTTAGGGCTAGGTTTAGAGGGGGTTAGGGCTAGGTTTAGAGGGGGTTAGGGCTAGGTTTAGAGGGGTTAGGTTTAGGGGGTTAGGGCTGGGGTTAGGTTTAGGGGGTTAGGATTAGGGCTAGATTTAGGGGGTTAGGGTTAGGTTTAGAGGGGGTTAGGGTTAGGTTTAGAGGGGGTTAGGGTTAGGTTTAGAGGGGGTTAGGGCTAGGTTTAGAGGGGTTTAGGGCTAGGTTTAGGGGGTTAGGGAGTAGGGTTAGTGTTAGCCGCTGGGATTTTGGATGTCTGGAAGTTGGCCATCAGGGAGTTGTCTGTGTAGGGAAGTTGGCTGTCAGGGAGTTTGGTATTAGGGAACCTGGTTGTAGGGATTTCAACCCTAACCCAGTAACATCATCATCTGTACCAGTTAACATTGTGCGCCTCACCAAAGAGAAGCCGTTCCAGCCATCACATTAGGGGGTGAGTTAATTAATTTCTTCCTAAATATAGCTGGCTAAATTTTAAGTTGGTAATTTTGTATGGCCCTCGAATGATCTTCTAAATTTCCAAATGGCCCTTGGCAGAAAAAAGGTTCCCCACCCCTGGTTTAGAGTGTCCCTTTTTTTAAATAATTTCATGAAAAAAACGGAGCGTGAGTAGGGTCCTAATGTGGAAGGGAGTGCGTTTGGGCAACAGACTGGACCGGAGTGTGGGTAGGGAGTTTGTGGGCAGGGACCAGACCAAAAAGAGGGAATGGCAGCTCCAGACCAAAGAGTGGATGGCAGGTGGGGTGGTGTCACAGGTCACAAGCGGTATATCGCCCATACCCAGTAGCAGTATGCCAGGGTTTATGCTACAGCACTGCTACTGTTGTAAACTAAATAAATACAAACTGGTATTGTCTAACCTAACCCTAGAACAAAATCCTAGAGAGTAAAGCAGCAACACGTCTACTCCAAAGCGGCGTCTGAGGTTATTAATGTTTAACTCCGTCTGATGCTAAACGGTGTGTGCTGTACACAAATTAATTGACACACTTAAAACGAGAGAAAACTGTGTATCCTTCATGGTAAAATACTTTATGAATAAATTAAAATAGTTGTCAATCGATTAGTTGCTTCAGCACTAGTTCTTTTTTCTCCTTTTTTAATTTTTTTATAAATGCAGTAATTATTATTATTATTATTCATTATTTATAAAGCGCCAGCATATTCCGCAGCGCTGTACAATAAGCACAGTATAGACAGGGTTACAATACATTGAACAACATTAGACAAACAGTACAGGAGGAGATGAGGGCCCTATTCCCGTAGGAACTCACAATCTTGGAGGGTTGGGGTTGGAAACCGGAGGAGAGGACTGTAAGGTGAGAGTGATTGATGGTTGTGTCAGTGAGTTGGGTGGTAGGCTTCCCTAAATAGGAATGTTTTAAGGGAGCGTTTGAAGGAAGAGAAGTTAGGGGAAAGTCTGACAGTACGAGGGAGAGCGATCCAGAGTGTGGGGGCTGCGCGTGAGAAATCCTGCAGTCTATCATGGGAAGAGGTGATGCGGGGAGAAGCTAGGCGCAGGTCACTGTTTGACCTTAGGGAGCGGGCTGGGGTGTATTTGGTGATTAGTGAGGACAGGTAGTGGGGCGCTGAGTTAGTGAGGGTTTTGTAGGTAAGGACCATCTTGATTTCCACCCCCCCCCCCTATACATTTGTAAAAATGTGCCAAGAATTGCCTTACTTATGTGCTGAATTAGGGGGGAAAATGTGTATACTTCTTCCAAATCTTCATGTAGTGTCACATTGTAAAACAGAACTCTCACGCATTTTGCACCTGGCTCTATTAAGCCAACTAAACACTATATTACCATTCTTAACAGTCACAATTGTGTACTGCTAAAGAGTTTCTATTAATTAGATCTGACTCCCCCTGCATCTATTCTCACCTGCCTACTACCCAGTGCTCCGAACACTATGAAATCTCACTCTTCTAGGTATTCACAACACAAATGTCCAGCAATCGTTATCCCTGTTTATCACTTCTGCATCTTGTTTTTCACTTCAAACATTTGGTGTCTCCTGATGTCAGACGAGCGCATTTTGTACATAATGTGCGTCCGTGCTCAACGGACGTACTTTCTGACTGACGACAAAGGTAGGCCACACAGTCCGTTTTTTTCACTAACGTTATTTTTGACCGATGTAGCAGGGAAAATAAATTAAAATGCAGAACCATTTTGTCCGTCAAAAATGCTGGATGCACAAATGCAGTCCTTCTGACCTCGTTCTTCATGCACACACAAAGCGTTGCGGATGTGGCGCACTCCGCATGTCCGTTCTAGCGGTTTTACGTTCTTGCCTAACCTGCGTCTGTTTTTGTGTCCGTTTCCCGTGTCCGTTGGCACTTCTGTGCGGACGTACTTCATGTGTGATCTCTATTGATCATAATTGTATCCTACCACGGACGATAAAATGTGCGGCAACACGTATGTGATCAGTGTGCTCGTCTGACAAGGGCCTTAATCTTCAAAGAAAAAAATCCATAAGCATCTAATTGAAGTATTAATTTCAAAATAAAGGATTGCAGATCCCTCCCCCACAAAAAAGATATGTGTTTGAGACCATCTGTTGTGGGTAATTAGTAAAAGATTGTTTTTCCAGAGTAGTCAGTGTGGTGAAGGTATAAAGTGGAAATTTTTCTGGTGAGGTTATAAATATAAACCCACCAGTCTGTCTTTTGGCCGAGGACATGTAGTTGCTTAGAAAGCAGTTCTTGGTTTCATTATAGGACCCACCTAACAAGAGGTGCCGTGCCGTGACATGGCAGATGGGATTAAAACTTTAATGGCCATTCAAGTAAACCAAAACCTCTAAGTGGGCTGGATACTTCTGGTTTATGCAGCCCCCCTGGCAGAGAATGGGCGCAAAACTTTTTCTTCTGCATGAATGTACATCAAGAGGCCTAGATGATATCCTGTTGTTTTTTTTGTTTTTTTAATTTACAATTTTTATTTTGCAAATATATGTCATCACATAAACAGACACAAAGTGAGGGCCTCGCAGGGCCGCACAAAGTCATCAACGGCACAGCAGAAGAAATATAACACACGAAAAGGAGAGTCAGCTGAAAACCTCTAATACAGTAAAAAGGGGGGTGGAAAAAAAATAGGGAGCCCATCTGGGGAGCACCCACAAGAGTCAGTGGCGACCACAAAAGACAGTCTTCATAAAAAGGGGGTGTCATAAGTCAAAGCGTCTCAAAAGAAAATTAAAAGGGGAACATCCCCAGATGCGGGGTCTCATCAAAAAATAGCAAGGGGGAGGATGGAAAGACAATGCAGAAACAAACGAGTCACGGATAGCCGCCAACAAAAGCCCAAACAGGGGGGGGGGCGTCAAAAGGTGAGGTGCCATACGGGGAGGGACAAAGGGGTACTCTCAGCCAGTGTCCTGGAATGGTAGCAGTTGCACGAGAGGCAGGGAGACGCATGGTAGGCCAGGCCAGTCGACAATCTCAGCTCTGGCATAGAAAAATGGGACCGGCTGTTAAAGCAAGCTCCCAGCCGCAGTGCTACCTCCACAGCCAATAACTCGGTGATCCACAGGCAGTGCCGGGATGGGAAATGGTAGAGACCCAGACGGCTTTGCCCTATGTAACACAGCCAAGTTTCCTCTCGCTGATACCAGGCTCTGATCAGCAGATGCCACCAGCATTCGCCTGCTCCGCCCGGACAGGTGACTCTCGGCATGTAGGCGCCCCTGGGTCGTTTGCGCTCTCAACTTCAGCGCCGCCATGCAAATCTCCGTCAACGATCTCCGGACCACCCACATCACCACTGTGTAAGGTCTCCTCCCGCACTATAGGACATAAAGCCAGGTCACTTCTACATCCCCACAGGATGGCCATCAATTGGTGCCAAGTCCCCTTCGTGAGGGGGCTCATGTCATCCCCCTCCAATAGTGCCATACAGGCTTCAAGGCCCACGATCACAGCCATCTTCATTTCAGTAAGGGATAACCCGGCGCCCGATCTCCTCAATCTCATCAGCTTCCCTCGGTTCCTCTCCAACAGCAGGTGGGAGACGGGGACCCTCCGTCTCCGCAGGCAGCAGTGTGATCCCAGCTAAGAGCGAGTTCATGAGGGGGCACGCACAGCAGGAAGGTGGCAGAAGTTGCAGGGTAGGCCCAAGATGGCCTCCAGCAGCACCCATCCAGTGGAAAAACCGCTGGCGATTATCCTCAAGTCCGGGGAGGGGGCAAAACGGACCCCGGACATCACTCCTCCGATGGCCAGCCACAAACTGACTGTTACTAAAACTAATCGATACTATATTGTCAGATACCCTAAAAAGGAGACAGCGGGATATTTTTAATGAGGATCATTTCAGACATCTGCCTTTTTTGTTTTTTCTTTCCAGGTCTCAAACGTATCAAGTGTATTTAGAGGACATTATTAGTTATCGCTGGGAGCTAGAAGAGGGTAAGCCAAACCCCCTAAAGGGAGCAAGCTTTCATCAGCTACCACTGTGCACACGTTTGGAGATTCTGCATAAGCTGTGTGACTATCGTCTGGACGCAGATGATGTGTTTGACCTCCTCAAGGTAAGATCACTTATTTATCTCATAGCCTTTAATAACACATTTTTATGTACTGATGTTTTTCATCTCCTTGAAACTTTAGGATGGGAGGTACCTTTAGTTAGAAAAAGCACAAAGATTTTAAGAATACATGCCCTCCACCTCTCTGACCCTTCCCCATTCGCTGAGAGAACACCATCCTACTAGGCCCCAGTATTCTCTACCTGTCAGGGGTCAAGTCCTGGGGAAGAAAGTGAAGTAACTCACCCAAGAATTCCACAACCCCTATTATCTGAAGAAAAAGGATGTATATTTACACCCCCCCCAGAATCATGTATAACCAGGCACAGACCCCCAGAATTATATTTATCCAGCACAGACCTCAGAATTATATGTACCAGGGGTCCCCCAGAACTTAGGTGTCTCCAGGGGAGGCAATTGCCCCCCCCCGATTATTCCTTGCCCCCCCCACCAGGATTCAGCATCCAGCTTCCACATATTCGGACCAATGTATCTCTGGTTCTGTGCGTCGCATGTGGTCTATCGAGGTGCCATTGGAAAGAGCAGAGTCTGGCCTTTTAAATGATACCCAACATGACCATATTCAGTGTAAAAACAAAATACTCTCTATTAGGGCTGGTAGATTAAAAGTTTCGTGTTTGATTAATCAAATATGTTTTTAATCGTTTAATTATAACACACATACAGATCCAACTACTTTTAGCTGATCTGCTTGCATTGCAACTCTGCATTAGTCTTGGGTCTGGACCCTGGGTCTTGGGTCTGGGCCTGGGTCTAGGCCCTGGGTCTTGGGGTGTGTGCCTGGGGTCTGGGCCCTGCTGGGGTTTGGCTGGGTCCGTGGCTGTACTGAGACAGGCAGCACCATACTCACCGCTCCTCTGCTGCCTTCTCGTCTGCCGTCTTCTTCCTGCGCCAGTCGCTGTCTGTGATGCGTGTGTCAAACGCGTCGCACATGTGACTGGAGGGCTTCGCATGCTGCTGTAGGGCCGCCCAGGAAGCCAGTACAGCTCCGGACTCTAGACTCTCGAGTCTGATACCAGAGCTGATCGACAGTAAGGGCGCGCTGCTGCTGACGGCGGGCCGGGCCCCGCCCCCCCGATTCAAGAGAATTTTAAAAGATCAAAAATTTTAGCGATTAACAGTTACGAACAGGATAATATATGTTAAAATATTATTATTATTAATGGGATTGTAATGCTTTCCCAATAAACCTTTGTTTTATTTCAAGTCCGTGAGTGCTCCCATTTCTCTCACTATATCGATTTACATTGGGATTTTGCACCTCGGCATGATTTTTGGATAACTAGAGCGGTGAGCTGACCTATTTTGCATGAATATATATATGTGCGTAGATATTTGTGTTAAAATATTTTATTTCTTAAAATTTATATGCACAAAGACTGCTTAGACAAACCTATAAATTGTGTATGACTAGCACTTGGCAATTAGTCTATACAATATATCAAATAAAGCCCTAGTCTAGCGATTTATATTTTTAATCACATTTACCTTCAAATGAGTTACCTTACAATGAACCGGGTTTCTAAAAAAAAAAAAAAAAAAAAAAAAAAAAATCTGCGTTCATTCTAAAACTAGGTTAAAGTTGAGAAAGACTTTACATATAAAAATATAGATATACGATTAAACAAGATGACTACAGGCATCCATTTTGTGTTTCTCTAAAAATACCTGACTGTATGTATGGTCTGATGTGTTTGGTAGGTGGGTATGTATGTATGTATGGTCTGATGTGCAGGGGTGGGTGGGTATGTATGTATGGTCTGGTGTGCAGGGGTGGGTGGGTATGTATGTATGGTCTGGTGTGCAGGGGTGGGTGGGTATGTATGGTCTGGTGTGCAGGGGTGGGTATGTATGTATATATGGTCTGGTGTGCAGGGGTGGGTATGTATGTATATATGGTCTGGTGTGCAGGGGTCGGTGGGTATGTATGTATGGTCTGGTGTGCAGGGGTCGGTGGGTATGTATGTATGGTCTGGTGTGCAGGGGTGGGTGGGTGGTATGTATGTATGGTCTGGTGTGCAGGGGTGGGTGGGTATGTATGTATATGGTCTGGTGTGCCGGGGTGGGTGGGTATGTATATATGGTCTGGTGTGCAGGGGTGCGTGGGTATGTATGGTCTGGTGTGCAGGGGTGGGTGGGTATGTATGGTCTGGTGTGCAGGGTGTGTATGTATGTACGGTCAGATGTGCAGGGGTGGGTATGTATGTATGGTCTGGTGTGCAGGGGTGGGTGGTATGTATGTATGGTCTGGTGTGCAGGGGTGGGTGGGTATGTGTATGGTCTGGTGTGCAGGGGTGGGTGGGTATGTATGTATGGTCTGGTGTGCAGGGGTGGGTGGGTATGTATGTATGGTCTGGTGTGCAGGGGTGGGTCGGTATGTATGTGGTCTGGTGTGCAGGAGTGGGTGGGTATGTATGTATGGTCTGGTGTGCAGGGGTGGGTGGGTATGTATGTATGGTCTGGTGTGCAGGGGTGGGCATGTATGGTCTGGTGTGCAGGGGTGGGTATGTATGTATGGTCTGGTGTGCAGGGGTGGGTGGGTATGTATGTATGGTCTGGTGTGCAGGGGTGGGTCGGTATGTATGTGGTCTGGTGTGCAGGAGTGGGTGGGTATGTATGTATGGTCTGGTGTGCAGGGGTGGTGGGTATGTATGTATGGTCTGGTGTGCAGGGGTGGGTATGTATGGTCTGGTGTGCAGGGGTGGGTATGTATGGTCTGGTGTGCAGGGGTGGGTATGTATGTATGGTCTGGTGTGCAGGGGTGGGTAATGTATGTATGGTCTGGTGTGCAGGGGTGGGTGGGTATGTATGTATGGTCTGGTGTGCAGGGGTGAGTGGGTATGTATGTATGTATATATGGTCTGGTGTGCAGGGGTGGGTATGTATGTATGGTCTGGTGTGCAGGGGTGGGTGGGTATGTATATATGGTCTGGTGTGCAGGAGTGGGTATGTATGTATGGTCTGGTGTGCAGGGGTGGGTGGGTATATATGTATATATGGTCTGGTGTGCAGGGGTGGGTATGTATGTATGGTCTGGTGTGCAGGGGTGGGTATGTATGTATGGTCTGGTGTGCAGGGGTGGGTGGGTATGTATGTATATATGGTCTGGTGTGCAGGGGTGGGTGGGTATGTATGTATGGTCTGGTGTGCAGGGGTGGGTGGGTATGTATGTATGGTCTGGTGTGCAGGGGTGGGTGGGTATGTATGTATGGTCTGGTGTGCAGGGGTGGGTGGGTATGTATGTATGGTCTGGTGTGCAGGGGTGGGTATGTATGTATGGTCTGGTGTGCAGGGGTGGGTGGGTATGTATGGTCTGGTGTGCAGGGGTGGGTGGGTATGTATGTATGGTCTGGTGTGCAGGGGTGGGTGGGTATGTATGTATGGTCTGGTGTGCAGGGGTGGGTGGGTATGTATGTATGGTCTGGTGTGCAGGGGTGGGTGGGTATGTATGTATGGTCTGGTGTGCAGGGGTGGGTGGGTATGTATGTATATATGGTCTGGTGTGCAGGGGTGGGTGGGTATGTATGGTCTGGTGTGCAGGGGTGGGTGGGTATGTGTATGTATGGTCTGGTGTGCAGGGGTGGGTATGTAAAAAAAAATAAAAAAAAAAAAATCTATTTGTCCAACAGACTAACTGGTAGTCCAATCTACGTGTCCTGATAAGAAAAATAATTTCAACAAAATGGTGTATAAATAGAGGTCTTTATTCATAACAGCGCACACATAATTTGAGTTAGAATGCAAGCTGTATTAATTAAATACATATAAATTACTGCCAATTTAATCCGAATAGTATCATGCCCATATACATATATACAGACCAGATCATGCCCACTCAAGATACATATACAGAGACCTCAGGCCAAATCATGCCTATATATATATATATATATATATATCTATATCTATATCTATATCAGACCAGATAATGCCCACAGATATAAACCTTAGACCAGATAATGCCCACAGATATAGACCTTAGATCAGATAATTGTGTGTGTGTCTTGGGTAAATAGGGTGTCTGGCCATACATGTCAATACGGTCATAAATTGGACAGGCTTTCAGCAAAAACTTTATTGAAAAGCGTTGCATGACGTGAGTACCCAGCAAAAAGAATATTGGCACTCAGTCTAAAAATGGTATTGTGTATCTTTAGTTGAAAGTAAAGCTGTGTCTGAAGCAAAACCTGGCTCCTAACTTTTGTAGCTGGCTCCTAGATTATTTTTATTGCAGAAAATGGTGGAAGAAGGTGATCATTGATATGGAGTGCTCTATTTTGGGGTGTGTGTGTGTGTGTGTGTATATATATATATATTTATTATTATTATTATTATTAATTTTGCTTCCCTAAGCAAAGCTGTGAGGCGTGGGTGCTTTAGACTAGCTGAAGTCTGTATTTGACCAGTACTCACACGATGAAGTTCAGCAGATAGCTTCAACTCAGCAAAACTGACATGTAGAAAGATGAACCCAGTTGAAGAGTTTAATGATCAGACTGACAATCTTGTTAGTGTACAGCTATGCAGGTAAAAATACTTTAGTTTGTCCAGCAGTGATCAAAGAATGGCTGCTATGTGACCAGGAAGTAACTAACAAGACACTGAGCAGAGGGGTGGGAACTAGCTGGATACAGAAAGGCTAGGGAAACCCAGAAGGGACAAAATAGCTATGATAGCATGTTAAGCAGCAAAGGCAGATTCAACACAAAAACAGAAAAATATACAATAAATTTTAAATCATGGGGCATGACATTATATTTATTTATTTATAAACTATTTTACCAGGAAGGATATATTGAGATTTCTCTCGTTTTCAAGTATGTCCTGGGTTCAAGAACATTGAAATGTTATAGTTGTTACAGAAATACAAAGTAATACATTGCAAGATATACAAAAAAATTAAAAATAAAACACAAATATACAGATTAACAGAAAATAAATATGTAGGAAATGGTCATTATGTTACATGTTTACATTGCATTCCGTATTGAGGTATGTTAATAGGGAGTTCGAGTGACTTTAGACTGGGGGAAGATTTGATGGTGTCTGGGAGGTTATTCCACAACTGCGGTGCTCTGTAGGAAAATGCGGACCGAGCCACTGTCTTTTTGGTGGGTGGGTGGGTGTGTTACAGGGTGTATATATACTATATTGCCAAAAGTATTTGCTCACCCATCCAAATAATCAGAATCAGGTGTTCCAATCACCTCCATGGCCACAGGTATATAAAATGAAGCACCTAGGCATGCAGACTGTTTTTACAAACATTTGTGAACGAATGGGTCACTCTCAGGAGCGCAGTGAATTCCATCGTGGAACTGTGATAGGATGCCACCTGTGCAACAAATCCAGTTGTGAAATTTCCTCGCTCCTAAATATTCCACAGTCAACTGTCAGCTGTATTATAAGAATGTGGAAGTGTTTGGGAATGACAGCAACTCAGCCACGAAGTGGTAGGCCACCTAAACTGACGGAGCGGGGTCAGCGGATGCTGAGGCGCATAGTGCGAAGAGGTCACCAACTTTCTGCACAGTCAAGCGCTACAGACGTCCAAACTTCATGGGGCCTTCAGATTAGCTCAAGAACAGTGCACAGAGAGCTTCATGGAACGGGTTTCCATGGCCGAGCAGCTGCATCCAAGCCATACTTCATCAAGTGCAATGCAAAGCGCCGGATGCAGCGGTGTAAAGCACGCCGCCATTGGACTCTACAGCAGTGGAGACGCGTTCTCTGGAGTGACAAATCGTGCTTCTCCATCTGGCAATCTGACGGTCGTTTCTGGGTTTGGCGGTTGCCAGGAGAACGGTACTTGTCTGACTTGTCTGTGCCAAGTGTAAAGTTTGGTGGTGGGGGGTTGTTTTTCAGGAACTGGGCTTGGCCCTTTAGTTCCAGTGAAAGGAGCTCTGAATGCTTCAGTATACCAAGACATTTTGGACAATTCCATGCTTCCAACTTTGTGGGAACAGTTTGGAGCTGGCCCCTTCCTCTTCCAACATGACTGTGCACCAGTGCACAAAGCAAGGTCCATAAAGAGATGGATGACAGAGTCTGGTGTGGATGAACTTGACTGGCCTGCACAGAGTCCTGACCTCAACCCGATAGAACACCTTTGGGATGAATTAGAGCAGAGACTGAGAGCCAGGCCTTCTCGTCCAACATCAGTGTGTGACCTCACAAATGCGCCTCTGGAAGAATGGTCAAAAATTCCCATAAACACACTCCTAAACCTTGTGAACAGCCTTCCCAAAAGAGTTGAAGCTGTTCTAGCTGCAAAGGGTGGACCGACGCCATATTGAACCCTATGGATTAGGAATGGGATGTCCCTTAAATTCATATCTCAGTCAAGGCAGGTGAGCGAATACTTTTGGCAAGATAGTGTGTGTGTGTGATATAATATAATATTTATATATATTTCCTCCAAACAGCGGTACTCCAGGGACTTTGTAGAAAAGTATCAAATTTTACTAATTCAACGTTTCAGCTGGTTTCCCACAAGCTTTCTTCAGGATAAAAAATACAGCTTACTGCACAGTTTAAATAACAGTGAACTCACCATCCGTGCTGTCTGCACACCCTCCACAACCAATTACTGCTGGCACCAGCGTATCACCTGGGGGTAATCCTTATAGACGGTCTTGCTTTAACCACAGGTGGTATAATGGGTCCAACTGATTTTTTTTTAAACCCTTTTTTGAGACTTAACTCTTTCACTGCTGAGCCATTTCACCGCTGTCTGCTGAGCTAATTTTTACCGCTTTGGCTCATCATGTATAAATGCGATTTGAAGCCACATTTTATTATATGGCCCAGACATATTATATATCATTCTTTCCGGCAGACTCGGCAGATTAATAATATATCATTTTTATATGTATACGTCATGTCCTGCCTGTATATTATAGAAACCTAGAAACATAGAAAAATGTCGGCAGATAAGAACCTTTCAGCCCATCTAGTCTGCCCAATTACATGGATACTTTACCTGGATTTATCTTTTGTTTAGGATAGCCTTATGCCTATCCCATGCCTGCTTAAATTCAATTACTGTTTTGGCCTCTACCACTTCAACTGGAAGACTGTTCCATGTATCCACCACCCTCTCAGTAAAATAATACTTCCTGATGTTACTTTTAAACCTTTGCCCCTCTAATCTAAGACTATGTCCTCTTGTTTTGCTACTTTGTTTCCTTTTAAATATACTCCCTTCCTCTACCTTGTGGATTCCCTTTACATATTTAAATGTTTCTATATATCTCCTCTCTGGTCTTTTTTCCAAGCTATACATGTTAAGCTCATTAAGCCTTTCCTGGTAACTTTTCTCCTTCAAGCCGTACACCATTTTAGTAGCCCTTCTCTGAACTCTCTCTAAGGTGTCTATATCCTTCTGGAGATACAGTCTCCCGTACTGCACACAGTACTCCAAGTGAGGTCTCACCAGTGCTCTGTACAGTGGCATGAGCACTTCCCTTTTCCTACTGCTAATACCTCTCCCTACACAACCAAGCATTCTGCTAGCATTTCCTGCTGCTCTATTACATTGACTACTTATAACACAAAATGCAATAAAATTAGAATTTTTAATCCTCTGCAGCGTGTAAAGTGTTTGTTTTTCACATTTTATCACATGAGCGTTTGCGGTTATATTTTCTAGGGGGTGCACTTGTACAAAAATTAGACATGGGGACTTGTTACATTTTTTCGGGGGAAACTATGTGATTTGTAGTAGGGATGCACCGATACCACTTTTTTAAGGCCGAGTACAAGTACGGATACTTTTTAAAAGTACTCACCGATACCGAGTACCGATACTTTTATTTAATGTCATGTGACGCTTTCCAATAAGAACAGACCTCATATAAAAATTTATGAGATTTGCCCCCAGCTCACATGGATTTGCCCCCAGCACTCATGGATTTGCCCCCAGCACTCATGGATTTGCCCCCAGCACTCATGGATTTGCCCCCAGCACTCATGGCTTTGCCCCCAGCACTCATGGATTTTCCCCCAGCACTCATGGATATGCCCCAGCTCTGATGGATTATGCCCCAGCTCTGATGGATTATGCCCCAGCTCTGATGGATTATGCCCCAGCTCTGATGGATTATGCCCCAGCTCTGATGGATTATGCCCCAGCTCTGATGGATTATGCCCCAGCTCTCGTGTCTTTGCCCCCAGCTCTCGTGTCTTTGCCCCCAGCTCTCGTGGCTTTGCCCCCAGCTCTCGTGGCTTTGCCCCCAGGTCTCATGGATTTGCCCGCAGCTCGAACGCTGGGGAAGCTGGCCGCATGCATGAAAAGCACGCGGCCAGCGTTCCCTTCCGGCGCGCCGCGATACTCACACATCCTGAAGGTCCGGTCGCTTGTTGGCAGTGATGTGATCACGTGGCCGCCGGGCGCATCTGTGAAGCTGCCTCCAGCCGAGAGGCAGCGTCACAGGAGGGCCCAGTGGCCGCGGGAACGCATCACTGCCAAGCGACTGGACCTTCAGGAAGGGTGAGTATCGCGGCGCGCCCGAAGGGAACGCTGGCCGCGTGCTTTTCATGCACGCGGCCAGCTTCCCCAGCCCAGCGGATACCGGCAAGCCGGCCCAGCGCCGGCTTCCGGTATCGGCGGGATGTATCGGGCCGTTTGCACGAGTAACAAGTACTCGTGCAAACGGCAATATCGGCCCCGATACCGATACTAGTA
This sequence comes from Leptobrachium leishanense, assembly GCA_009667805.1. Classification (NCBI taxonomy): domain Eukaryota; kingdom Metazoa; phylum Chordata; class Amphibia; order Anura; family Megophryidae; genus Leptobrachium; species Leptobrachium leishanense. The sequence goes on from CM019065.1 coordinate 252,196,050, forward strand.
TCGGTATCGGTGCATCCCTAATTTGTAGCAAACGCACCCCATAGAAAATAATCATTAGTGCAACATCATTGTTCACATTATATTTGAAATGTGAACAATATTGCTGCATTAATAAAAACACACAAAAAAAAAACATGTTTTTTTTTTTTCCCCTTTTTTTTTTTTTTTCTTTTACTTTGTACATGGTCATGTTTGGTATCACCATGCTCAGGCCTTTCGAATGACACCCTCCATGGCTCCGTAGCTGCCACGGTTCTGGAGATATCAGGGTTCAAAGGAACCCACTATCTCCACCAGGGAAATCCCCGGGCAGCTAGGGGTTCCCCGGCTATGACGTCATCACGCTATGTGCGATGATGTCGGACAGGGAGGGGGGACCCGGGGGTGGAGCTGCCATCCAAGATGGCAGCCCCCACCGGAGCTATGGCGCTTTGGCGCTGAAGTGCGACCCGGTGCTTGAAGGGTTAAAGCCTGGCACCGCTTAAAAGAGGAGACTCTCCCCTTTTTAAGCGGTGCCTGGCCTTTGGCGCTGTGCCTTCCCGATCGGGAGAGTGTGATCCGAACGGATTCCCCCCCCTCTCTTCCAGGCTATCTCCCGACATTGCCGGGGGGTCACCTGGAAATGACGTCATGGCGCATTGACGTCGGGAGGGTCTTAGCTTCAGACCGCCGAGGGACCCCAGACAGAGAGGGGAGTATCTCCGCCGGGGTCCCGCAAAGCTAATGATGTGTGGGGCACATCCTCAGCATGTAACGTGCGTCAATGAGGACGTGTCCCACACATCCTCAGCAGTGAGAGGGTTAAGATCCTGAAAATTTGGCATAGGAGTATACTTACAGTATGCACCCAGGAGGACAGGGGATGGAGTGGAGGATTGGAGTTGTATATTATTTTAGATTATAGTATGCGATGGCAGGTCCATAATCAAAGATACTCTTCAGTTTGTTTTTAAAAAAAAATTATGGTGCATTACTTTGGGATTGAGTGTATCCAAATTATGCCCTCAGCAGGGCAGTGGGAGAAATATTAAGTAAATCCTAGTAGTAACCTTGTTTGGAGTGGTTTCCTAGGTGCTGCAGGTGATAGGCTGGCGCCAGCAGTAATTGGTTGTGGAGGGTGTGCCGACGGCACTGGTGCAGGGAAGCACCGATGGTGAGCGCGTCCTCCCTTTGCAGCCAGATTCTGGCCGAGCGCTGTGTCCCCCGGTGCGGGCTGACCTCCTTGACGTCAGCCCAGCGTCTGGGACTGCATCGGGCACTGATTAGATGTCATTGCGCCGTGCACAATGACATCTAATCAGGCACCCCCCTGCCATTGCCCTATCGGCTGGGGGCACGGTCAAAAGCCAGGCACCGTTTGGAAGGGCACAGCCTGCCCTTCCAAGCGGTGGATGGCTTTAACCCCTTGGGGCTGGATCACGATTCGGCGCTAACAGGAGCCATATTGTAGTCCCTCCGGGAGCTGGCCGACATTTTGGATGTCGGCCAACCTTCCGGGATCTCCGCCTGACGACTGATATCATCGCGCATTGCTCGATGACATCAGTTCTGGAGTTAACCCCAGCTGCCACCAATGGTGGAGATAGGGGGTTCCAATGAACCCCCTATTATCCGATCCAAAACACTTTTTTTCATCATCACATTTTTGTTGTTCTGTTTCATAGATCTCTGTCCGCGTAATCATTGAGCATCCAGTGTCCACGTTATGGCTTGAGATTTATTTTTTGGTTATCTCTGGTTATTTCCGTTATGCGTGCTGGTTTCCGATATTTTTTCTTCACTTATGTCTCCTATTACATATGCATTCATCTCTAAAGATGTAGAGTCGTTACCTCCATGTTGCTTTTACTAGGATGCGTCTCCCCGGTTGCCATCCGGGTGGGACACCTCTGTTGCAGAGCATTGACGTCACCATTATGCGCGCCAGACCAGAGTCGGACGCCACGCCCCTCGGATCGGGCGATTTCGCCCGGCGGCACGCCACAAGCGGAGTAAGTGATTTGCGGATGTTTTTGTACATACTGTATAAATTTGTCACCCACCCTGTGTCCACTACATTGATAAAGGCCCCTGTGAGGGCTGAAACGTCGGTCGGTGCATATGGGCATCTTTTAATGTTTATTTAATAAAGCATCGATTTTACTTTTTATTTTATGCCTAAGTCCTGGTGTGCGTCCTCCTCTTTTGGCTAGTTTTGCATGAGTCATTGGGCTTTTTCTGTATGTAGATAGATAGATATATATATATCTCGAAAACCGAGAAGGACGCACTCCAGGACTTCGGATTAAAGTAAAATCTATGTTTTTATTAAATAAACATTAAAAGATGGCCATATGCACCTGACCGTTTCGGCCCTCGCAGGGGCCTTTATCAAGGTAGTGGACACAGAGTGGGTAGAAAATATATATACCTCACCACGTGCCCGCTCGACCCCATTCCCTCACATCTAATTCCTCCCCTCTCCTCCTCCCTCACCCCTGCTCTCACACACATCTTCAACCTATCTCTCTCCACTGGCTCCTTTCCATCCGCCTTCAAACACGCACTAGTTACCCCTTTACTAAAGAAACCATCCCTAGACACCAACTCTCCATCCAACTACCGCCCTGTATCCCTGCTTCCCTTCACATCAAAGCTCTTAGAAAAACTAGTCTTCAACCGCCTCTCCCTCTTCCTGTCCTCCAATTCCCTACTTGACCCCCTGCAATCTGGCTTCCGTCCGCTACACTCAACTGAAACTGCCCTCACCAAAGTCACCAACGACCTCCTAACTGCTAAAAAACACGGCCACTATTCTATTCTCATCCTGCTTGACCTCTCGGCTGCTTTTGACACTGTTGACCACCCCCTCCTTCTACAGACCCTCAACTCTCTGGGTCTCGGTGACACTGCACTTGCTTGGGTTGACTCCTATTTATCCAACAGGTCCTTCTGTGTGTCCTTTGCTGGTAACTCCTCCTCTTCATTGCCTCTATCTGTTGGTGTACCTCAAGGCTCTGTCCTTGGTCCTCTGCTCTTTTCCATCTACACCTCCTCCCTGGGCAAAATCTCCTATGTGTTGAGAATTAACATCTATCCATACTCTCTGGATACCCTCATCTATTGAAGTGGCCAGTGGGAGGGCCCATTTGAATTCTACCCACGGGCGAATATTGCCAGAGCCGGGCGAGGCTCTTTCAAGTGTGAGTGAGAACTGCCATATCTCCTAATTTGTTGTTATTTAAACAATCTTGCACTATTGTTATTTTCTTCTTTTGAGGTCTTCATTACCCCATCAATTGAAGTCCTACGATACGTTTTATTGGGTAATTAATTCTGTTACCTTTTCTACACTGGGAAGCGCCGCACCCCCCCCCCCTTTTCCATTTGTATTTTCTTGTCATTTAGGGATGACACACACGGGTGCAGTGGCGATCGTGTCATAGGCTCTACCCCACACAAAGTGTCAAAATTGTTGCGCCCACCAATTACTCCATTTTCAAATATAACATTTATAATGAAATAACCACAAATGGTTATATTATACGTAGAATATATCCTGCACTCATGAACTGGAAAAACCCCTAGCCCGGTGCCCATCCGGCTCTGATAAAGTATACACGAAGTATGGACGGCACTCACGGTCTTTTTCACAGAGTTTCTTGAATTTATTGTAGACAAAGGGATCGACGTTTCAGTCCACTATCCGTGGACTTTCATCAGGATTCATCAGTAATATATATTACTGCCCCAGCACATGGATATACTGCCCCAGCACATGGATATACTGCCCCAGCACATGGATATACTGCCCCAGCACTTGGATAATGCCCCAGCTCATGGATATTGCCCCCAGAACATGGATACTGCCCCAGCTCATGGATTATTGGATATTGCCACCAGCACATGGATAATTGGATACTGCCCCAGCTCATGGATAATTGGATATTGCCCCCAGCACATGGATAATTGGATACTGCCCCAGCACATGGATAATGCCCCAGCACATGGATACTGCCCCAGCTCATGGATACTGCCCCAGCACATGGATACTGCCCCAGCTCATGGATACTGCCCTAGCACATGGATACTGCCCCAGCTCATGGATACTGCCCCAGCACATGGATACTGCCCCAGCACATGGATACTGCCCCAGCACATGGATACTGCCCCAGCACATGGATACTGCCCCAGCACATGGATACTGCCCCAGCACATGGAGAATTGGATACTGCCCCAGCACATGGATACTGCCCCAGCACATGGATACTGCCCCAGCTCATGGATACTGCCCCAGCTCATGGATACTGCCCCAGCTCATGGATACTGCCCCAGAACATGGATACTGCCCCAGCTCATGGATAATTGGATACTGCCCCAGCTCATGGATACTGCCCCAGCACATGGATACTGATCCAGCTCATGGATACTGCCCCAGCTCGTGGATATCCGCAGCTCACCTCTGTGCGCCGCTGTGTTCTGTGCGCCACGTGTTCGGCTCCCTGTTAACTTCCGCCGGCACATGGAGCTTGGGCGCTCGCCTGGGGGAACCATGTGATGAGCCGCGAGAACGCGGCTCGTCACGTGGTTCCCCCTGCGAGCGCCCAAAGCACCATGCCGCCGCCGGAAGTCCGCTGGAAGTTACAGGCGAAAATCGCAGCCTTATGCGATTTTAGAAATCGCAGGGGCGGAAATCGCGATTCGATTGCGATTGCGATTAATTGCACAGCCCTACTACTGTATTACAAAACCAATTGATGTAATTTTAGTTGCATATGGTTCTTTAAAAAGTCCTTGTAGGATTTCATTCTGAATACAATTACAAATGTACACTAAATTCCCTAAAACCCTTTACAGCATTGGGGGTTGAATAATTTTGAACACAACTGTATGTATGTGTTTATAGGATGCCTGTATACCTTGATAAAGGCGCGTGTTGGGCCGAAACGTCGGTCAATGGACAGGTACTTTTAATATGTATCAGTTTTTTCTTTTACCGAAATCCTGATGTGCTGCCCTATCTGTTTTTTGTATAGTTATGCTTAAGGGTATTTTGCACTCAGGTACACTATTTACTCAGCGTTGGCGACTTTGGGTCCAAGATTGGATTTTTTGTATATATGCCCTTCGCCTCATTTTTTCTGATATTGACGATTTTTTTACCCATTAATTTGTGCACCGACGGTGCACCACTCTCACTATGGAAGTTTTCCTCCAGAGAGCTGGAGCATTAACAGACTTGGCTGAAACTTTGCAAATCTCTGAACAGGCGAGGAAGGTGCTCTGGCCTCAAACGCCAGATCAACTAGTCCATCATGTTACCTCCAAGGACTTGTATTTTGATTTGCTGAAGCTTAAACGAAATCAGATCGATTTAGACCTGCACGGAGTTTTTTTATCCGATTACTTTCGTGCTAAACGGATCCCGAGGGGGTTACGAATGAGCCTACCATCGGTCGCTCAAAACCCAAATTCTGCAAGAAGTGGATTGCGGTTGCTAATCGCTGTTCTTTAGATTGGATGGTGTTGGTCATCGAGGACGTTTCGCAAGAGATTGTCATTGTCTGTGAATCTATCACTAAACTAGAAGCTGAACATAAGGCGTTGTTGGAAGCCACATCCTTTGAGTCCCAGTTACTGAAACTACGTGAGGAGATCAATCGCTACAAGTCAGAATTGATACATTTCAACAAACAAAATCTTGAAAAAGTGAATTATGAATATACGTCTCATCGTGTCGATCGGTGGCTATCCTCCTCCGACCAAACCAGACCCAGGCGTATGCGTGCAGTCCCACGTATCTTCAAACCAAGGTTCTCCATCATTGATTGTACATCTGGTGAATCTGGGTCTGAGGTTGAAGGAGCCCCGGTGGGATCTGCTGTCTAGTCCCAGTCTTTTTTAGGGGCAGCTTCGCTGTATCCCAACAAGGATTTACAAATTCCGGCATTATTCAATCGCAACTTAAGCCGCGACGACCGAAACACCGTCCCACCCGCAGGTCCCAAAAGAGGACAACCTTACAAGAAGGACAGACCGCCACGTGTGATGAATTAATTCCTTTGTTTAATCTATCCATGAAGGTTCTATCACCTCAACATCTGGCAGTTCTATCCAAAGGACTGTCCTTTGTCCCTAAATATACCCCTTCCCGCTTTGAAACATCAGTGGAACTGTACAAATTACATTGAACACTTGCAATACAGGAGAAAGTAGGTGACAAAACCTTTATCCATAATCCTTTACGTCTTAAAAGTTTACATGACTTTAAATCTCAGAACCACACGATTCAAACTTTTTTCCAACAGGTTCAACACACGATGATGGACTCTACCCCTACCCAGAGGACATATTCAAATTTATCTAAACCTGAATGGGAAGCATTGCAGGATCTTGCTCGAGATCCAACTGTGATTGTCCGTCCTGCTAAGGGGGGTGGGATCGTGGTACTTGATTATGCATATTACAAAAATGAGATTCTTTCTCAACTACTGGAGGAGTTTACGTATAAGCGATACGTACACACGATCCTACTGTCGCCTTTAACAACCGTATTGATAATCTGTTACACCTGGGTTTGGCGGCAGGGTATTTGGATCAAACTACTGTCGATTTCTGCATGGTATCTCCTCCGATCATGCCGGTATTGTATACTTTGCCTAAACTCCACAGGGACCCGCGGTCTCCCCCTGGCAGACCTATTGTATCTGCCAGGGGGAAGCCTACTGGAACCCTTGGGGAAGTTCATCGATCATGTCTGTAAAATGTCCATTCTGGCTTTGCCTACATGCCTGAAGGACACTCCACATTTTTTGTCTTTACTTAACCCCTTAACGCCGCAGGGCGTTCCATACCGTCCTGCATTTGGCGGGCTTTAACGCCGCAGGACGGCATGGAACGTCCTCGGCGTTAGGAGCCCAGCCGGCGGTAATACTTACCTCCCCGGCGGCTCCCACGCAGATCTGGCTTCGGTGAAGCCTGATCTGCGTCTTTTCAAGCCTCCCGGCGCACTGACGTCATCGCGCTGGCGCGATGACGTCAGTTTCAGGCGCCTCCCCCCCGCCGGAGCATGGGGAAGCACCTGGAGGGGAGGAGAGGGATCCTTCGAATCCCTCTCTCCCCATCGCCGGGTGCTACAAGGCTGTGGCCAGCATCACTGGAACGGTCACAGCCTGACCTTTCCAGCGATGTATGGGGGTTAACCCATGAGTTGCCAGGTCGCGACCGGGCACTAATTTGTGCCAATCGCGGCCTATTTCCGGTGGGGGCCGCCATCTTGGATGGCAGCCCCCACCTCTGGGTCCCCCCCCCCCCGCGTCAACTGACTCATCGCGCCATGCGCGATGATGTCAGTTAACTGGGGAAGCCCCTAGCTGCAAAGGGATTTCCTAAGGAAATCCCATGCAGGAGATAGGGGGTCATGCCTGATATCGATGGAAAGGTCTGAGCATGGCCTTTCCAACGATATCAAACATGACAATGAAAAAAGTAAAATAAAAGTGTAAAAAATAAAAATAAACAATTAATTAATTAAAAAATAAAAACGTGCTTTTTTTTTTTTTTTTTGATGCAGCATTATTGTTCACATTTCAATTATAATGTGAACAATGATGCTTCACCAATGATTTTTTTTTTTGGGGGGATTTCGCTAAAATCACGTATCCCCCCCCCCCCCCCCCCAAAAAATGGGTTCTCAAGTCTACCCCATAGAATATAACCGCAAAGGATCGGATAATAAAATGTGAAAAAAAAACAAACACTTAACACACTGTGGATGATTGAAATTTTATTGAAAATTCTAATTTCTTTACATTTTTTGTTATAGCATTCTGGCAGGACATGACGTTTATATATAATTATGATATATTATTAATCTGCCGAGTCTACCGGAAAGAACGATATATAATTTGTCTGGGTGGTATAAGAATACGTGACTTAAAACCGCGTTTAAACATGATGAGCAAAAACTCCAGCAAACTTCACTTCCGAAAGAGCGCCGAAGTTGTAAAATTACTCCTGTCCTTAAGGGGTTAATGCATTTCATCTGCCTTCTGAGAATATTGTTTTGGCTACATTAGACGTTAAGAGTCTTTATACGATCATTCCCCATGATGGTGGAATTCTGGCGTTACCTCAGACCCTGCAGATATCTACTTGTTATCCTGCCCCCCGCTGGAATTTTTAACCCCTTAAGGACGGGAGTAATTTTACAACTTCGGCGCTCTTTCGGAAGTGAAGTTTGCTGACGTTTTTGCTCATCATGTTTAAACGCGGTTTTAAGTCACGTATTATTATACCACCCAGACAAATTATATATCGTTCTTTCCGGCAGACTCGGCAGATTAATAATATATCATAATTATATATATATATATATATATATATATACGTCATGTCCTGCCAGAATGCTATAACAATAAATGTAAAAAAAATGTGAATTTTCAATAAAATTTTAATCATCCACAGTGTGTAAAGTATTTTTTTTTCACATTTTATTATCCGATCCTTTGCGGTTATAGTCTATGGGGTAGACTTGGGAACCCTTTTTTTTTGGGGGGGGGGGAATTACGTGATTTTAGCTAAACCCCCCCCCCCCCCAAAAAAAAATCATTGAAGTATCATTGTTCACATTATAATCGAAATGTGAACAATAATGCTGCATCAAAAAAAAAAGAAAAAAAGCACGCTTTTATTTTTTAATTATTTTTTATTTTTAAACAATTTAACTTTATCAAACATGACAATGAAAAAAGTATTGTTGGAAAGGCCATGCTCAGACCTTTCTAACGATATCAGGCATGACCCCCTAGCTGCCACTGATCAGGAGATAGGGGGGTTCTTTGAACCCCTTTTATCTCCTCTATGGGATTTCCATAGGAAATCCCTTTGCAGCCAGGGGCTTCCCCAGTTAACTGACATCATCGCGCATGGCGCGATGAGTCAGTTGACTCGGGGGGGACCCAGAGGTGGGGGCTGCCATCCAAGATGGCGGCCCCCACCGGAAATAGGCCGCGTTCGGGCACGAATTAGTGCCCGATCGCGACCTGGCAACTAAGGGGTTAACCCCCATACATCGCTGGAAAGGTCAGGCTGTGACCGTTCCAGCGATGCTGGCCACAGCCTTCTAGCCCCCGGCGATTGGGAGATAGAGGGGTCCGAAGAATCCCTCCCCTCCAGGCGCTTCCCCATCCTCTGGCGGGGGGTTCGCCTGAAACTGACATCATCGCGCCAGCGCGATGACGTCAGTGCGCCGGGAGGCTAGAAAAAATGCAGATCAGGCTTCATAAAAGCCAGATCTGCATGGGAGCTGCCGGGGAGGTGAGTAGAACCTTCGGCTGGGCTCCTAACGCCGAGGATGTTCCATACCGTCCTGCGGCGTTAAAGCCCGCCAAATGCAGGACGGCATGGAACGTCCTGCGTCGTTAAGGGGTTAAAAGAACTACTGCAGATTACTTTAGGCTGTAATTTTTTTCGTTTTGAAAAAAGTTCATCTCCAACTTGCGGGGATGTCCATGGGTGCCTCTATGGCTCCTGCATACGCCAATGCCTATATGTACCAATACGAACAGCAATACATCTTACCAGCATATGCTAATATCATTTTTTACAGGAGATTTAGTGACAAATTTTTTTTGATTTGGCAGGGGTCCCAGCAGGCACTGACAGAAATGATACAGACACTTAATATGATTGAGTCTCCTGTGCGGTTCACATGTACGTCCAGCGCATCTTCTGTATGCTTTCTGGACGTGCTGGTGACTGTCCAGGATGGACAGATTACCCACTCATTGTATCGCAAGGATACTGCTAGAAACTCTCTGCTTCGTGCTGAGAGCTCCCATCCTCCGCATCTAATTCGATCTCTCCCGATCTCGCAATTTTTGCGTGTGCTACGCAATAACTCAGATGTCCATACCAGATCTATCCAAATTGATGATATGTTTCAAGGTTTTGTGGCCAGAGGACATAAGCGGGCCAGTCTTCAACAGGCTCCATCCAAAGCCATTGCAAAGTTTAATTCGCCTAAGCCCACTCCATCTAGATCAGACAAACGGATTTTTGTCCCTTTAACATATCATAGTTTGAGTCCAACGATGGCTAAAGCCATCCGATCTAATTGGTCCTTATTTCAGGGTGATAAAACACTTCCCACATTCTTTTCTCAGAGTCCGATTATCAAGCTATAAGAGGTCTAAAAATATCCGTGATATATTGGTTAAAGCAGATCCTGCATCTGCATACGCAGGTCGGCCCCAGCGCCTGCGACCTGGTTGTTTTTGCTGCCCCAACTGTGTGACTTGTAGCCATATGTCTACGACAGGCTCCTTCCCTCATCCACACTCTGGTTAAAGATACAAGATTCGCCATTAGATCACCTGCACTACTGAATTCGTTATTTACTTACTCACGTGTCCCTGTGGCTTTGCCTACGTTGGCAAAACTGACAGATCGATGACAACGGATCCTGTCACGCAACGGTCTAATATTACTGTTGCTTTTGGGGATGGCCTGTCTGAACAACCAGTCACTAGGCATTTTCTCGAAGCTAAACACCAGCTTACCACCTTGAGAGTGGTTGCTATTGACCACGTACCTCCATTATCCAGAGGGGGTGACCGCTCACTTTCACTCTTGCAACGTGAGACCTTTTGGATTAAAACCCTTGGTACTCTATCCCCTAGGGGTCTAAATGAATATATTTCTTATACCTCGTTTCTTACGGCTAGGTGATGCAACACTTGTGTTTTAGTTAACATTCGTGTTGCAACTAATAGACGATTTTTTCCACCACGTCTTTATTTGAGTATTTGATGTATTTAATAGGTTATTAGTTATCAGTTTTTCGCATTATATATATGTAGGGGCTGGTGTGACTATTATGGCGGTTACGCATTGCTATTGTGTCTATATTATTTAGATTCTCTGTATATGAAGATTATGCGCTGTTGACCTCACACCCCTTAGGTCTGTCGTCTAGTTTTGATTTGCTTCAAGTATTTTCTCTTTTACCTTTACATTGTTGCCATTTGGCGCTTACGCTGCAGTCCACCCAGGTCTTCCAAAACCTCAAAATTAAAATCCTCAAAGGCCATTTTAAAGATCACTGGGAACGCAAAACATGTGAAATGAAAATGATCACATATTTCAACAGTATAAAACAAGGACTTAATGTAGATTCGGGTTTTTTAACCCACTATAATAACGTCACATAATATTCATAATTCTGGTAGGGGCTTAGTTTTCTCTGTTTTTGTTGGGGCTTTTTTTTCTTCTTTTTCGGTGTCTTCCCCATACTTACTGTTATGTGTTTTTGTTCCCTTTGAAGTGGACATGATTTCATCACTGTTGTCTTATGTGCCTGAGACAATTAAATGCTCTTTTTGCTGGGTTTTTTTTCCCCTCTGACCATGCCATTTGGTGATGTACAACATTTAACACCCCCAACTGTGCGCCCTATGAATGCCCCAATGTTTAATTCTACTATTCTGATCAGTAAGCTTCTATACCTGACGAAGGGAGGATCACTCTCGAAAGTTTGTACTTTAAATGTAACGTTAGTCCAATAAAAAAGGTATCACTACAGACGGCTATACACGTGATTTTGGCATCTGGACTAACACGGCCTACCTAATCTATATAAAATATAAAGGCCCCATAGAGGGCCGAAACTTCAGTCAGTGCTATTGGGCACTTTTAAATGGTATTATAATAAAGCATCACTTTTTATCTTGAGATCTAAGCCCTGGAGTGCGTCCTTTTCTGATGAATATATATATATATATATATTATACTTTTGTCACAAGGACAATGGAGTCAAAACCAGCACATTTAGGATTAAACCTATAGTACAATTACAGAAGACAAAAAAAAGAAGAGCTTGTGGCAAATGTATCGCAGCTACATAAGCTGGCTAATGCCACTTGCGCTGGTATCAAATTGCAGACATAAAGTAAACATATAAATTTTATTGAGTAATTTTAAAAACATAAGTTGGCAAACAAATCTATATAGAATGGAAACACTCAGAATACTGTTAATTTCCCCACATCAGTGGGAAGTAGTGAGGGACCATAGGTATATACTACCCCTATCCTCAGATCGCAATTACAACATTATTTGGTTAAATCATTGTCAGGAAAGCGGGTCTCCCTGCAATAAGTGAACGACACTATAAATAGTGTATGGTTAGAATAATTACAATATCACTCAACAATAGATTGTACCGACTGACACAACTCAAGAATGGTGTACAGTCCACCAGCGGGGATAACTATTAGATTGCAGCATATTAATACCTAAACTTGGCAAAATCAACTTGCTTCTATAATCAATTAAGCCTCAGTCCTGGAATGAAAATCACACAACAGGTACAGTTGTGTTCAAAATTATTCAACCCGCACTGAAATTGAGTGTTTTGGCCAGTTTGACATTGATTTTGATCATTCAGTCATCTTGCTTACAATTAAATCAAAGAGGCACGTGTAGGTCAGACAAATATAACATAACATTTATAATGAAATAACCACAAATGTCTTTTCTGTACTCACATCATTATCAGTTTTATTCAACCCCCAAGTGACATTCAATCTTAGTACAACATCCTTTTACAGTTATAACAGCTTTTAAATGTGAAGCATAGCTTGACACAAGTGTCTTGCAGCGATCTACGGGTATCTTCGCCATTTTACGGGTATCTTCGTCATTTTAAAGCTGCCTAATTGGTGCTTATTATGCTTTATTGCTGCTCTGTGACATCCACAGGTGTTTTCAATACCTGATTGAAGAACAGAGGTTCATTCAAGTGTTTTCAGAGTGGTAGTCTTTAAGGGGTTGAATAATTGTGTCAATGAAGAATTCACAAAAGAAACATTTACTACTGTATTAGGAAACCAATTGATGTCATTTTAGTTGCATATGGTTCTTTAAAAAGTCCTTGTAGGATTTCATTCTGAATACAATTACAAATGTACACTAAATTCCCTAAAACCCTTTACAGCATTGGGGGCTGAATAATTTTGAACACAACTGTATATAATATAATATTTAATTATAATCTATATATAATTATAATATAATATAATTATAATCTATAATTATAATCTAAATATAATATTATAATATATAATATAGATTATAATTATATTATAGATTATAATTATATTATATAATTATATTACTGTGATGTCATCAGAGCCCGCCCATCCCCCTGTGTTGCTGCAGGGGATGGTGAGTGGGAGAAGTAGAGGATGTGCAGGGAAGGTCCAGCCCTGGCCCCTTACTACAGGCTCCATGTGACTGCTCACACCTCCATGTGACTGGAGAGGACAGACACACAGGAGTAGTACAGACTGAGCAGCCACATCATTGGGAGCACTGAACAGCCAGATCCTCTACAACAATAGACTACCCTCCTGGCAGACTTAACACCTAGTAAATGATACAATAAAAATGTAACTATTTTTTCACAGATTGGAAATGGCCCAGCAGTGACATGGTTAATGGTCAGACTATATTTTACATTGTGTATTACGTTTGTTTTTGCCTTGGTTTAGTTAAGGGTTACTGGGCAGGCTTCATTACTCACAGTATGCATTTTATTTTTTCATTTATTAATGGCATTTTAGGAGTTAATGGGTATGCTACATGCCCCACAGTATTCATTTAATGTTTTCCCTTGATTAATGGCATTTTAGGGTTAATGGGTAGGCTCCATGTCACACTGTTTATTATTTTTATTGTATTTCAATGCTTTAATGGCATTTTAGGGGTTATTATGGAAGTTAGAAATGAAAAAGGTCTATTCATATTTAGATCCTTCGCTTTTTGTCACATTTTGGGGAAACCATATTCACCAATATGGTGAATTCCCTATTTAGCGAATGGTCACCGTAATTTGTGAACATTGGAGTCCCGGAAGCAGTTATCGGATGTTGGAAAAAACTGCCATATTGCGGCAAATAAAATATTGAATTTCTATACCAGGTTAGCACAACAAAAAGGTATCATCACATAACATTACTCTGGGATTTTGGAATCTTATATGTACTTATTTAGGGTTTTTCAGAATTGTATGTACCTGGCAGACCCCGGAATTGTGTGGACCCGGCAGACCCCGGAATTATACTTGCAGACAGACCTCTTCCCGCGTGTTCCTCAGTGCTCCAGCTTGCTCCTGTACGCGGCCGCCAGCTTCTTCTGATCTCAAGGCTGTGACACGATCTCGCGAGATCTCTGCAGTAGGCTGCGGCACAGCCTTCACAGGGCTGAAGACTGCGGCTGCACGAGGGAGCCAGCAGGCACCGCTCGGGGAACGCGGGCCAGTTGAGGGGGTTGCTAGCAGAATGCAGTTAATGCATTCCTCTAGCACCCCCCAGCGATGAACTAAATTGGCCCGCAGTGGGAGCATGCGTTCCCGCTGTGGGAACGCCATTCCCATGCGTTCTCGCAGGACTTGAGCCCTGCTTCCTGTCCTCCTGGTAGAATGTACTTTTCAGGTGAGCATTAGACTAGGGAAAATGTTGTATTTCCAGCGGTAGCTGCTGTTTCACCATTTTCAGTTTTCCAGGCCTTTTACGGAGTTCATATCTTTAAAGGATTCACATGTTGTGGCTGCTACTGATAGTTCTGGTTACATAGTAACATCCCAATGGTTCTGCAGTGTAAGTTCAGCTCTGTACATATGCACAGCTTGTGTGCATCTGGCATGTCCGAAAGGGTGGAAAACTGCATGGGTTGTTATTGTTGTTTCACTGAAGACTGTGACTAAGTCTGTGGAAATTTGACAGGTTTTTGAATATTTAATCATTTATGCCCAGAGGGTTACAGGGCAGCATGCCTGGCTCCTTTTACCTCAGTGTTCCCAGTCTCAACCCATACACTTTATGCGGTCTTTCAGTTAAAGTGTATGGTGGGAGTCCTCCAGGTGTTTTGAAACTGCCTTTCCTCAGGAGGCTCTACCAATCTGATACACAAACATTTTGGAAGTGGTGGTTTCAGGATGGCTGGGGTTGCTGCCCATGGTTATGGCATGTAATCATTTATTTATTGGATGCTTAAATTTGGCAGTTATGTTCTGGTTTCACTGTTTAAGACCTGTGGATTTTGAGATGTACATCCACATTTGTGTGTAACATACCCTAGAGCAGTGATGGGGAACTTTGGCATCCCAGGTGTTTTGAAACTACATGTCCCACGATACTTCAACAGTGTAAAGGCATCGCGGAACATGTAGTTTCAAAACATCTGGGGTGCCAAGGTTTTCCATCACTGCTCTAGAGTGAGACCATTAGGAAAATATTATAAACTGGAAACTAAGATCAATATCTCAAATGACAACATGAATAAAAATGTATAAGCCCAGCACCAATCTTATATGACTTGTCTGCTTTAGGGTCTAGATGCAGACAGCTTGCGTGTGGAGCCCCTGGGTGAAGATGCAGTCGGAAATCTGTATTGGTATTTTTATGGGACCCGACTCTACAAAGAAGAACCCTCATGGGAAAAGCAGCAGAGAGATCTTCAAGAGTAGGTTTTACAGAAGCCAAACAATGATCACAAACCACTTTCAGGTTTCATTCTTATGGGTTGTATTCGATGAAGTGCCCTATATCCACAATTTGCTGATGCACTTTCATTAGTACTGGACTGCTGATTTAGAATAATCTCATGGATGGTCCAGATAACAAAAAGGAGGGGGGGCATTTTGACTTATGACTAATAAACAGGAGGGGGAACACTTGCTCCTCTGGTACATTTCTCAAATACTGGTATGTAAAGAGGTGGTGTCTGACCACCTATTCCAGCACTTTATTGCTATCAAGAACATAGAATGAACTCTGTGCTGACTTTGTGTGTTTTAACCAATTTGTTAAAATACACAAATCCTATGAACATTCGTGTCAAATCACATGCCAAGTTGAAATATTTGGCTCAGCCTTTACCATAACTTGTACAGGTTTAGGATAGAGACACTTTGGAGTAAACTGACTGAATAATTTAGTTTGAACAGATGATATTGAAACTAAAGTTTCTAAATGGTCAATTCTGACCTTTTTATCTCCCTTCAAAATTCCCTTAAATTTTAATACATTTTTTTTGTACTTTGTTCACACCTTTTTATTAGTATTGTCAAATTACAACCGTAAATGGGAAATCTGTTGTACAGGTTATTTGTAGTATGACAAAAAACTTAATCTCTAATGTGTTGAAAATTCCAAACAAATGTTTAGTGAGGGAAAAGCAAATAGTTTGCCTTTCATCAATTTGTGGCCTACCCTTTCTAACTGTAATTTCAACCGACATAATGCAAATTTACTAGAGAATTGTGATATTTTGAAGATGGGAACTACAAACCCCTATATCCATTCCCTGGCAATTATGTAAAGAGTGATAAACTCGTACATTACATATAAATCAAAGTTGATCTATTTGCAGAGTGTCTGTATTCACATCGTCATCTTTCACACAGATCTCTAGTTTTCTGGTGATTGGTGCCAAGATATGATTTATTCCAGCAGGGCACATGCTGTCAAGATTGGTGAAGACTGCTCTGGATCATTATTTTCTGTGTATGTCTCATGTGTTTTAACTGGTATATTATGCAGATCAAGTTGTTTTTCCGAAATCTTTATTGCGGGGTTGTCCAAAATTTAGATCTCAAACTCAAACAGGATCATCTTTCCTTTGTTAACATAAAGACTGAGAAAGCCCTGGCATTTCTTGTCACACATTTAACTTTGTTCTTCTCCCACCATCCAGAACCTTTACTATGTTGCTGCTCTTTATTTCAGGGCAGCTGAACTTGCTGTGACACCTGTAAGGAAGAGGGGACGTCCACCTAAGAAGAAGAAATTGGAGGAAGCAGTTATCAGGTGCGAAATATATTCGAATATTGCCTCAGAATGAGACTGTATCAGATTTCAAATAAAACCTAAGATTATATTTTATGTTGACACTTTTTTTAAATTTCTGGTTTGGGAGTGGTAATTGACTAATTCGTAACATTCTGCCAGGGTTAAACTGTAGCTTTTGTGCATTACTTTTCCTCAGGTGCACAACCTGCTCATTTATCATGAGCAATGTAGTGTAAAATGTCAGCAGGAAGGGTTTGGTATGTATCATCCACTTTAATTTATTTCTCTTTACAAATTCTGAAAACCCTTTTTGAGTCCTTTAGTAAACATGATTTTAACACAGGAGCTCGGAGGCTTCGTATTTGCATTTCTCTCTCTTTAATACTCCTACAGCAGCAAAGAAACGTATAGAAAAAAATTGGTATTACCCTTTTCCCCCAACGTGGGGATCCCCCCTCCATCATACAGTGGGCTGTCCCAAGTCCATAAGAGATCTGGTCAGGCAATTTAAGTATTTCTTTTTCCAGGGTTTTACTTTGGTTTTATTTCTGTACATTGCATTATTATTATTATTATTCTTTATTTATAAAGCGCCAGCATATTCCGCAGCGCTGTACAATAAGGACAGTATAGACAGGGTTACAATACATTGAACAACATTTGACAAACAGTACAGGAGGAGATGAGGGCCCTATTCCCGTAGGAACTCACAATCTGGGAGGGTTGGGGTTGGAAACAGGAGGAGAGGACTGTAAGGTGAGAGTGATTGATGGTTGCGTCAGTGAGTTGGGTGGTAGGCTTCCCTAAATAGGAATGTTTTCAGGGAGCGTTTAAAGGAAGAGAAGTTAGGGGAAAGTCTGACAGTACGAGGGAGAGTGTTCCAGAGAGTGGGGGCTGCGCGTGAGAAATCCTGCAGTCTATCATGGGAAGAGGTGATGCGGGGAGAAGCTAGGCGCAGGTCACTGTTTGACCTTAGGGAGCGGGCTGGGGTGTATTTGGTGATTAGTGAGGACAGGTAGTGGGGAGCTGAGTTAGTGAGGGTTTTGTAGGTAAGGATAAGGATTTTGAACTTAATTCTGCAGTGGATGGGGAGCCAGTGAAGGGACTCGCAGAGGGGAGCGGCAGAGACAGAGCAGCGGGTGAGGTGAATTAGCCTGGCGGAGGCGTTCAGGATGGATTGTAAGGGGGAGAGGCAGGACAGAGGGAGGCCAGATAAGAGATTATTGCAATAGTCGAGTCGGGAGATTACCAGGGCGTGTATGAGTTGTTTTGTGGTGACAGCGGTAAGAAATGGCCGAATTCTGGAAATATTACGCAGTTGGTATCGGCAGGAGGTGGAAAGAGACTTGATGTGGGGGATGAAGGAAAGAGCAGAGTCAAGTGTAACTCCAAGGCAGCGAACTTGGTTTGATGGGGAGATGGTGATACCCTCCACCGTGATAGAGACGTCAGGAGGTGGGGAGGAATAAGTAGGAGTTCAGTCTTTGACATGTTGATCTTTAGGTGGTGGGAGGCCATCCAGGAGGAGATGCCAGATAAACAGTCACTGACTTTTGAAAGGACAGGGTGAGAGAGATCAGGGGTAAAGAGGTAGATCTGAGTGTCATCAGCGTAGAGGTGGTAATTAAAGCCAAAGCTGTTGATGATTTTGCCCAGAGAGGAGGTGTAGATGGAAAAGAGCAGAGGACCAAGGACAGAGCCTTGAGGTACACCAACAGATAGAGGCAATGAAGAGGAGGAGTTACCAGCAAAGGACACACAGAAGGACCTGGTGGATAAATAGGAGTCAACCCAAGCAAGTGCAGTGTCACCGAGACCCAGAGAGTTGAAGGTCTGTAGAAGGAGGGGGTGGTCAACAGTGTCAAAAGCAGCCGAGAGGTCAAGCAGGATGAGAATAGAATAGTGGCCGTGTTTTTTAGGAGTTAGGAGGTCGTTGGTGACTTTGGTGAGGGCATTTCAGTTGAGTGTAGGGGACGGAAGCCAGATTGCAGGGGGTCAAGTAGGGAATTGGAGGACCGGAAGAGGGAGAGGCGGTTGAAGACTAGTTTTTCTAAGAGCTTTGATGTGAAGGGAAGCAGGGATACAGGGCGGTAATTGGATGGAGAGTTGGGATCTAGGGATGGTTTCTTTAGTAAAGGGGTAACTAGCGCGTGTTTGAAGGCGGATGGAAAGGAGCCAGTGGAGAGAGATAGGTTGAAGATGTGCGTGAGAGCAGGGGTGAGGGAGGAGGAGAGGGGAGGAATTAGATATGAGGGAATGGGGTCGAGCGGGCAAATGGTGAGATGTGAGGAGGACAATAAGGAATTGACTTCCTCCTCAGTGGCTGGGAGGAAGCGGCAGAGGGGACCTGTGGGAGTGGAGGTGGCAGATAACTATCTTGTGTTGGGATGTTACTTCTGATAGTTAGAGGTTTACTGAGGAAGTAGTCTGCCAGGTCTTGAGCGCTGAAGGCAGCTGTGGGGGGAGGTGCAGGTGGGTAGAGGAGGGTGTTGAAGGTGGACCAGAGCCGTTTAGGGTTGGAGGACAGCGTAGATATAAGAGATGAGAAGGATTGTTTGGCCAAGTGGAGGGCAGAGGTGTATGACCGGAGAATAAACTTGAAGTTAACAAAATCCGCTTCAGAGCGGGATTTCCTCCAGGCACGCTCTGCGGTGCGGGAGCATATTTGCAGGTAGCGAGTCTGGAGGGTGTGCCAGGGCTGAAGTTGGCGGCGTGGGGCCTTACAGAGTCGAAGAGGAGCAAGAGTGTCTAGAGCAGAGATAAGCGTCGTGTTGTAGTGATTAGTGGCAACATCAGGGCAGGTGAAGGATGAGGTATGAGGGAGGTGGTGAAGTAGGTTGGAGAATTGATGGGGGTCCACAGCATGTAGATTTCTGCGAGTGTGTGTGCGGGGTGGGGGAGCAGGGTGTTTAGGAAGTCCAGATAGGTTGAAAGAGAGAAGGTGGTGGTCAGAGATGGGGAAAGGGCGACAGTTGAACTCAGAAATGGAGCAGAGGTTGGAAAAGACAAGGTCAATAGCGTGACCATCGCGGTGGGTAGGGAGGAGGGAGGATTGTGTGAGTCAAAGGGAGGACGTGAGTGAAAGAAGTTTGGAGGCAGCAGGGGCGGAAGGATCGTCAATGGGAATGTTTAAGTCCCCGAGAATTAAGCATGGAAGATTAGAAGACAGCAAGTGAGAAAGCCAGGTAGCAAAGTGGTCAAAGAACTGGGAGGTTGGTCCCGGTGGGCGGTAGATGACTGCCACCCTGAGAGCCAGAGGAGAGAACAGGCGGATGCAGTGTGTCTCGAAGGAGGAGAAGGAGAGGAATGGGGGTGGAGGGAGATGCTGGTAGGTGCAGGTGGGAGAGAGCAGGATTTCGACCCCGCCACCATTTCTCTCACTCGGTCTGTGGGTATGGCTCAAGTGTAGACCGCCATGTGAGAGAGCAGCAACGGAGGCCGTGTCAGAGGGAGTTAGCCAGGTTTCAGTTAAAGCTAGGAGGTTGAAGGAGTTTGAAAGGAAGAGTTCATGGATTGCTGTGAGTTTGTTGCACACAGAGCGAGCGTTCCAGAGGGCGCAGGAGAAAGAGGACAGGCGCTGAGGGATTATGGGAATGAGGTTGCTGGGCTTGCAGGGAGGTGATTTATGTGCGATGGAGATAGGATGAGAGGGAAGTATTGGATGTGTTGTGGGGCCAGGGTTAGGGGATATGTCACCTGAATAGAGTAACAGCAGGAGGGTGAGAAAGAGAATGTGGGAATGGGATTTGTGGGAGTGATTGGCAGCACGAGAGTTAGAGGGAGACCATGTTCTGAGGAAACAGAGGAGCTCATGTGAGGCCATCATGTGGGACGAGAGGAGGGAGGGGGAGATGCAGATACTGTAGGGGTCGGTGGTAGAGGGGCAGGAGTTCCATTTAAGGAGAAAGGTAGAAGTAAAGAGTAGAAGCGTGAGAGAAAGCATGATATAGACGTGTGTTTACCCGGAGTAAAAAGTGGGCCTTGCAGTTCCTTCCTCCAGTCCCGCAACTCCAGGAATCAACTCTGAACGTCCACTTAGGGATGCCACTTAACTCCAGGAATCAACTCTGAATGTCCACTTAGGGATGCCACTTAACTCCAGGAATCAACTCTGAACGTCCACTTAGGGATGCCACTTAACTCCAGGAATCAACTCTGAACGTCCACTTAGGGATGCCACTTGGGGATGTCACAAGAGCCAAGGCTCAGTGGAGCCACTCTTAAATGTTATATAGGGCGGACTGATTACTTTTTTAACTGCCTGAATGCAAACACCTGAAGCTGGATGGCTGTGGTCAATAGGCAGGAGATTCACATGCTAAAAAAGCAAATGGGAAGAAAAACAAAAATAAATAAAAAAAAAAACAGATAAAGACCAAGGTAATGTTACAATGTGGGTGCCTGCGAATACTGGGCGATGGGGGTCCTACCAGCAAAAGTATACAGGGGATCAGTTGAGATGTGGGTGTCTGTGGATGATGGGTGATAATGACCTACCTGTGGAGAGAGGAGACACAGGAATTAGGGATCGTGATGTTGGATGGCATAGGGGATCTTGGATAAAACTCCAGGAATCAACTCTGAACGTCCACTTAGGGATGCCACTTGGGGATGTCACAAGAGCCAAGATGCATTAGATTAGGCTCTGCTTTCTCCACTGCTTTAGCCTCTTGGGACACGACTTACCCCAGCTTTAACTGCGGGGGTCGTGTCCCATTATCTCCCAAATCTTTCAGTGCTTTGCTGCAGGTTCCCGGATTGCGCTCAAACCACCCCCGATTCATTGCGGCGCTCCCCGAGCTCCTCCCTCCCTTCCCGACTCATTGCGGTTTGCATTTCTGGACTCGCGGGGCGTTGCCGGACCGCGGCTGGTGGTTTCACTCATCGCATGGTCCGTCTCACTCCCCGCGGTCTCCTAGGATGGCGGCGACATCTCAAGAGATCTCGTCGCCGCCATCTTAGATCACATGCTTCCGGTTCGCGGCCATTCCACCGCGATCTGCCACTATACAGCCACTGCAAGTGCTAAGTTAGCAACTTGGCAGTGAACGCTGTTCAGCGCTCAGCACGGCTAACTTGCAGGGTTATTCAGAGAGCGTGAAAAGCAGGAGAATGACTGGAGAATGAAAAATTCTAGGTCAAAATAGCCGATTTGGAAAGTGAGCTGAATGGGAGAATTTTTCTGGTTTGGCTATTTTTACCTAGAATTTTTCATTCTCCAGTCATTCTCCTACTTTTCACGCTCTCTGAATGACCCTGTTAGCACTTGCAGCCAAGTCGAGAGGTGCTGCAGGGTTAGCTGAATCCAATAAGGAAATGTTTGGTGGATCACAACAGCTAATATTTATTGGAGCATGGTAAACATTAACACTAACTGGTAATAAAATTGACAAAAGTGGATTTTGCAGAAACGGCACCTTTCATTAAGCAATCCTCTGCCCTTTCACTGCCATATTCAACCAAAGCGTTCAGTGAGACTGCTGCAGCAAACTGATCTGCTGCAATGGAACAATTCAGCAACTGCTGAGGAACTGAACACGCCTCAGCTCTTGCATTTCTACCACATTACACCTCCTTCATGTCCCCGAGTAAGGCGCCCACTCAAAAATATCGCCCTCTCAATCTGCAGAATTGGATTCCGCCGGAAGCTCCTCTCGCAGGGCAGCCTCGGTGGACTCTGGGGCCACCCCTCCCCCACCTAAATGCCGCTCCAAATCGGCCTACAGGCTGGCTGCTATGGAGGCCTC
The DNA here is from genome assembly GCA_009667805.1 of Leptobrachium leishanense. NCBI lineage: Eukaryota > Metazoa > Chordata > Amphibia > Anura > Megophryidae > Leptobrachium > Leptobrachium leishanense. The sequence goes on from CM019065.1 coordinate 252,218,629, forward strand.
CCTGCACTCCTCAATATCTGCCACCCTGTCCTCTGCTGTGAGTACCCTCAATGAATCATTCCACCGCTCCATGGCAGATGCTGTAGCCTCAGTCAGGGCAATGCAGCCTGACAGCTCCTCTGGCCTCATATCCCTCCATGTTCCCTGACATGCCAGCACAAGATGCTGCCGCCCCATCGGGGTCCAAACATGGATCCAAAACTTAAACACATTGGTTCTGCTCTTCGAGGGGCTAGCGACCCTGAAAAAATGCTGGAATCTGACTAGTCTAACTCGCGCAAGAGAGCCCTTGACAGCGGGGCGAAAACTGCGGCTCCAAAGAAAGGTCCAAACCTACGGGTTCTGGTCCGCTCCCCGATATATCAGACTCTGACAATGATGATCACAAGTCTGGGGAAGATAACACTGAAGCTCTTGAGCTACACGCACCTGATGACCCCGAAGCCGGCCATTCGGGTTTCGCCCGTACAGATCAAGGTTCCTTCCAGTCCTCCTCATTCCAACCTATGGGTCCCCCAGGACCCCCAGTTGGTTCTTGGCGTGGTAGAGGTTTCAGAGGTCGCACAAGTGCATTCCACTCCAGCCATGCACCAGGTAGGCCTGTCACTTAAATATTCTATTATTCACTACACTATATAAATATTGCCAAAAGTATTCGCTCACCCATCCATATGCGAGTCAAGGCAGGTGAGCAAATGCTTTTGGCAATATAGTGTATGTTGGTTCTGGTAGGGGGTGCATCCAGATTTTCCTCCCGTTGGTGCAACGTCACCCTAGATTCTTCAGACCATCCAAGGGCTCCCCATAACCTTCTCCTCACCTCCTCCCCCTCAAACCTCTCCCTTGCGCATTCTCTTCTGGACAGTGAAGGCAATCGATAACATTCCTAAAATTTCAGGAATCTGTTATCTGTCGGGCAGGAGTGGCCTGATACAAGATAAATGCGTTAAGCATTGACCTCTGTATCAAATGGACTGCCAGCTTTTTGTACCATACATATGCCTTGCGAGAAGCGAGATGTGATACAAGCATCTGGTCAGACTTGTCCACTCCCCCCATGTATCGATTATAATCTTGAACACATAGGGGTTTCATGACAGGGGAATCTCTCCATCTGACATGAACTGCAGATGTGCATTCATTATGTATTGTTGTAAGCAGATGCACATCCTTTTTGTCTGTGTATTTCACAGCCAGCAGTTCACCGCAGCGCAAGGCAGATGTTTCTCCTCTCTTTTGCTTCCCAAACTGTTTTGTTGGAAAGCCTTTCCTATTCGAATGGATCGTGCCACAGGCTCCAGTACCATTGCTGTACAAAAATTTGTACAGCGGCACACCCGTGTAAAAGTTACTTGTATAAATACAGTAACCTTTACCAAATAGTGGATAAGAGAGGTTACACACTATTTTTTCAGTGGTGGAGAGAGAGGGGGGGGGGACAGTCAGGAGGGGCCAGCTGCGAGTCCTTGCCAGTGTATACACGAAAGCGATACATGTATCCACTGGAGCTTTCGCACAGCTTATAAAGTTTTATCCCATAGCGAGCTCGCTTCAAAGGGATGTACTGCTTGAAAACAAGACGTCCCTTGTAAAGCAACAAGGACTCGTCGACTGACAAGTGTATAACTCTTCAAATCTTGCCATCAGATGGTCAAGAAGTGGCCGCAACTTGTACAGTCAGTCGTGATCTGGGTGGTCACGGGGCAAAGCATTTGCATTATCGTTATAATGCAAATAGCGCAGGAGCAATAAATATCTGTCCCTGCTCATGGTAGCAGGGAAGATAGGGGTGGTTTGGGTACTCTTTTTTGACCAGTATGAGGATATGCTTGGTTTTTGCACAATCCCCATCTGCAGAGTGAGGCCCCAGAACTTCCTCATCTCTGGCAAACTGGTCGGGGTCCATTTACGCGCCCTCGCACTTGGCAACAATTCTGCCCCTAGACCTTGAAAATCTTGTTCAGCATACAGATTGCTCTGCTTAACAATAAATTCCAAGAACCCATCATCTATATATAGCTGAAAAAAGCTGAAAATTGTGGCAATTGTGGCTGGACCATATTAGGGGAGGTCCAGACAGATCCTGGTTCAGGCATCGCCACAGCCTGTGTTGCAGATAACCCTGCAATGGACCGTTGGGCCGATGCAGGATCAGGTAGTGCAACTACAGACCGTGCGGTTCCTGCATTACCACGGGAGCACCCTGGTAACTCCGTGTGGCCACGCCGTGGCTCATCATGTAGTTCTTCGTCGCTGGAACCGTCACTATCTGACGATGCTCCAGGGACAAAGTCGCTGTCTGAATCTTCAAAAGATTCATCAGCGCAGGGATCAGAGTCTGACATCATAAGGATGTCAGCTGCTTCCTCAGCGCTTAGAAACCTTTTAGCCATAATTTGCTTTCTGAAAATATATTTTCAAAAGAAAATTACGCCGTTTGATAGTATCTATATTATATATATATGTGAGTATCTATATTATATATAGATATGTGTATGTATATATATATATATATATGTGTATGTATGTATGTATATATATATATATATATATACACACAGTTGTGTTCAAAATTATTCAACCCCCACTGAAATTGAGTGTTTTGGCCAGTTTGACATTGATTTTGATCATTCAGTCATCTTGCTTACAATTAAATCAAAGAGGCACGTGTAGGTCAGACAAATATAACATAACATTTATAATGAAATAACCACAAATGTCTTTTCTGTGCTCACATCATTATCAGTTTTATTCAACCCCCAAGTGACATTCAATCTTAGTACTTAGTACAACATCCTTTTACAGTTATAACAGCTTTTAAACGTGAAGCATAGCTTGACACAAGTGTCTTGCAGCAATCTACGGGTATCTTCGCCCATTCGTCATGGGCAAAAGCCTCCAGTTCAGTCACATTCTTAGGCTTGCGCACTGCAACTGCTTTCTTTAAGTCCCACCAGAGGTTCTCAATTGGATATAAGTCAGGTGACTGCGATGGCCACTCCAAAATGTTCCAGCCTTTAATCTGTAACTATGCACTAGTGGACTTGGAGGTATGCTTGGGATCATTGTCCTGTTGAAAGGTCCAACGTCTCCCAAGCCTCAGGTTTGTGACGGACTGCATCACATTGCCATCCAATATCTCCTGGTACTGAAGAGAATTCATGGTACCTTGCACACGCTGAAGCTTCCCTGTACCTGCAGAATCAAAACAACCCCAAAGCATGATTGACCCCCCGCCATGCTTCACAGTAGGCAAGGTGTTCTTTTCTTCATAGGCCTTGTTCTTCCTCCTCCAAACATAGCGTTGATCCATGGGCCCAAACAGTTCTAATTTTGTTTCATCAGTCCACAGAACACTATCCCAAAACTTCTGTGGTTTGTCCACATGACTTTTGGCATACTGCAGTCGACTCTTCTTATTCTTTGGAGACAGCAAGGGGGTGCGCCTGGGAGTTCTGGCATGGAGGCCTTCATTACGCAGTGTGCGCCATATTGTCTGAGCTGAAACTTCAGTACCCACATCTGACAAATCTTTTCTCAGTTCCTCAGCAGTCACACGGGGACTTTTCTCCACTCTACGCTTCAGGTAGCGCACAGCAGTCGAAGTCAGCATCTTCTTTCTGCCACGACCAGGTAGCGTTTCAACAGTGCCCTTTGCCTTGAATTTGCGAATGATGCTTCCTATGGTCTCTCTTGGTATGTTTAACATCTTTGCAATCTTCTTATAGCCATTGCCCTTCCTGTGAAGAGTAATCACCTCTTCTCTTGTCTTCCTGGACCATTCTCTTGACTTCACCATGTTTGTAACCACACCAGTAAATGTCTAGAAGGAGCTGAGTATCAGTCATTTTAAAGCTGCCTAATTGGTGCTTATTATGCTTTATTGCTGCTCCGTGACATCCACAGGTGTTTTCAATACCTGATTGAAAACACTTGAATGAACCTCTGTTCTTCAGAGTGGTAGTCTTTAAGGGGTTGAATAATTGTGTCAATGAAGAATTCACAAAAGAAACATTTACTACTGTATTACAAAACCAATTGATGTCATTTTAGTTGCATATGGTTCTTTAAAAAGTCCTTGTAGGATTTCATTCTGAATACAATTACAAATGTACACTAAATTCCCTAAAACCCTTTACAGCATTGGGGGTTGAATAATTTTGAACACAACTGTGTATATATATATATATATATATACGCGCGCGTGTGTTAGCAATTTATCACCTATTTTATGGAGACAGCCTCTGCGACACTGTAACACCTCGCAATTCACATGCAGACTGAGGATACAAATGTAAAATTATCAAGATTTGAAAAATTCATCCCCCATGATTGGCTGGAGGGCCAATCGCTAGGTTACGGGGTCATTTTAGGCTAGGGTCAGACTTAGACAGTGCGGACGCGCGTGCAGCCGCACTTTATCATGGCCGTAGTAGCAGCAAATGACGGGAAATATACGCAGTACGGGCGTACAAAAGTGTGGCGCGCAACGCAAACGGCAAACGAATGCATTTTTTGTAGAACGTGATACCGCTAGTACTGACGTACAGAGTGCGCTGCGGCCGCATAGCAGCGTGTGTGCGTGATTAGGAGACGTCAGATGCTGCTAATGTCCGGCCTACAAAACGTCCAAACAACCAAAGTGTTCAAATTTTTTGGAGTGTACCTGCAACTGCTGGAAAAAATGTCAGGCCCTGAAATTGATGTGGAGAGGCTGATCAGCGCTGTGGGGGAGCATCCAGAGATATGGGACACGGCCTGCGAGAGGTACAAAAACAAGGTGAAGAAGGCCAGCGCATGGGTTGCGGTGTCCCGTGTCGTGTACCCAGAGTATGATACGTGGTCAGAGAAAGAGCAGAATATTAAGAGTGAGTATATGATTATTTTATTCATAATCGCATACATGTAAGTCACAATAATAATACGAAACAACAAATCTTTATTTTCGTCAAATCTTAAATGCTGTCCAGCTGCCAGGGCACCTGATCTGCATTGCTAATGAAATAATTAGACAGAGCATCGCGAAACCTGTTGCTGTGTCTATTCACAGCTATTATGTCATCGTTCGCATAATCTTCCAGACCCATAACTGTGAGGGTATCATCAAAATTAAAACCGTCCCTGGCACAAACCTAATTATGTACGATGCAGCAGCATTTGACTATATCCACACAGAAATCAACATGTACATCAAGCGGCTTATGAAAAATCCTCCACTTGTTGCTCAGTATGCCAAAGGTACACTCGACATACCGTCTCGCCTGCGACAGCCTGTAATTAAACACCCGCTTCTTCACATTGAGGTGTGTCCCTGAGTAGGGCCGTAGGAGATGTGTGGATAGGCCGAATGCTTCGTCACCCACGAAGGCATAGGGGACTGCCACGTCACTGCCAGGCAAAGGTGCGGGTCTGGGGATGTTCAGGGACCCACTCTCAATTTCATTCCACAGTGTGGAGTTCCTGAACAGTGTGGAGTCAGAGTCCTTGCCGTATGAACAGACATCCACAAAACTATAGTTGGCATCTGCCACCGCCAGTAGGCCAATGGAAAAGAAATGTTTATAATTTTGATACAGTGAGCCACTCTGCTGTGGCTTCACTATGCGGACATGTTTGCCATCCACGGCTCCCAGGCAGTTTGGAAAGTTGGCTCTCTCCCAGAATCCTGTTGCAATTTCTATACATGCCTTGTGTGTCGGTGTTGGCAAACATTGGTCCTTCATCCATATTGTTTGGCACACCTTGCGGACAATCCCGCCAGCTGTGGATCTGCCAATGTGGAAGTTGTAATGCAGATCCTTCAAACTGCATCCACTAGCAAGATACCTAGAAGACAAAATAAAAATGTTTGATTTATGATCACATCCGATGAACCCAAGCTAATGTCACACTCATGTTTTGCAGCACAAGAGGCCATAAACAAATGGCGCACAGTACGGGACAACTATACGCGGGTACAGAAGAAGCAAGCCATGGCTGCGCGCTCTGGAGCTGGCTCGAAGAAGGTCCGCGGATATATATACACGAAACAACTGTCCTTCCTAAGGACCCAGGAGCCGCGAAGTAGCGTCAGCAGCATTGAGACCTCCGGCTCACAGGTCCAAAACCTGCTGCCAGTAACTTCTGCCAGGAGGTCGTCAACCGGGGTGGTGCAGAGTCGCAGCTGGAGGAGGATGTGGAGACAGGACAGGTCCCAGGTAAAGCACCAACAGCCAGCACCAGACCTGCACAGAAGAGAAGGGCACCAGCAACAGACCTGGAGCAGGCCATGGTCACCTTCATGGAAGCTCAAACTCACCATCCACATCAACGCTGCATGCTTGCCGACTCCGAGGACATGTAATTTTTTGTCTGTCCCTCCTCAACCAGATGACCCCGGCTCAGAAGGTGGAGTACCGCCGCAGGTCCCTGGCGACTATAGATGACATCCTTTCCTGTCCCCGTTTATTACGGTGCTGTGCCACAATCCGCCAATGCCAGTGGATCTTCCCTCCCAAGTCAGGTGCTGTCCACCCACCCACCCATGCCCCCTGTAGCTATGCCACCCACAGAGTCGGAGTCCTGCTCTAGCCACAACACCGGCCCTCATGACCCAGATGCTCGTCGCTATCATGATCTGTGGTAGATGTCATCATTTTGTATTCCTTTTGTTTGTAATAATGTGTTCTGTGGTTTGACGTGTAATATATCCTGACCTTCAGTTAACAAAATATAATCTATGTCCAGAATATATTGTTATTTTATAATATAATTTGTTTGGTCTACATTGTTGTCGGAGTCATTTATGATTCTGTACGTGTGATGTGATGCCCGTGTGTGTGTGGGTATGCATGTGCCAGTGGGCATATGACTACAGACATGATACACTATGAGCACATGTCTGGTGACTGGCAGTGATGTCATGTATGCAGGTGTGTGACAGTACATACCGCAAAGTGATGACCAGCATCTCCTCCGGTGGTATGGCAGCCCTCATGTAGGTGTCCCTCTTGGTCAGCGGCTCGCGTACCCGCGACAACAGTTCATCAAAGGAGGGGATGGACATCCGCATGTAATTGAAGAACTTCACAGGGTCTCTCTCTCTCGCAGTGGCCTGTACAGCGTCACAAAGTGTCCATGCGTGTGTCTGGCAGCGTTAATTTGACGAACCCAGGTTCGCCGCTTTCTCTTCTTCTTAAGGTACAGGTACCCCATTGCAGCAAACAGAAAGACTTGTACTGCATCCATCTTGGAAAAACGCCACCATACACGAAATGGCTTTTTATACCCCTTCCCCTTATTTTTTCATTCAGCAATTGATTTGATTAATCAGATTTCTGTCTTTTTTCACAGCTCTGTCACAAAATACGTCCAAAATTGCGCATCGTCTGACCACTTTCGCGTATTCCGTAAAAAAATGCGTTCGGACGCATCAACGCACTTTTTGACGGTAGACGTCAAAAATGCGTTAGTCTGACCCTAGCCTTAGAGTTACATTTGTATCCACAGCGGCCATGTTGGAGGTGGCAGTGACCATTGTGACAGCTAAGTGATCATTGTTGCTACAGTGATCACATAGCTGTAACAAGAAAATATGAAATAAAATAATAAAAAGGGAATTGTAATTTTATTAAATGTGGGGTTTGGGGGCCTCTGGGCAGTTTGGATTTTTTTACTGCCCTTAGAGACCCTGCGTGTGCTGTTTTTTACTTTGTGTGTTTTTTAAAAAATTTGTATTTACATTTGAGACTATAATGAGCCAAACCGTTGGATAGCTCAGGCTCTGGGCTTTTCAGTGGTGCCTCATTTGTCCCTGCAGCCCTTACCGATGAGATAGAGAGGTCCTAAGGACCTCTCCCCCCTCCTCCTAAGGGCGGTCTATGCGGCCGCTGAATGTGACGTCATCACGCCAGGCGTAATGACATCACCGCGACTCCTATGATCCCACAGTGAGGGCCAACATCCCGGCTGTCGGTCCCACACTGTTTGCCGCCAGGGATCTCAGCCACACTGGCGCTTCGCTGCCGGGAAGACAGGACGCGCTGAGCGCGTCCTCCGCACAGCAGCGGGAACTTCCTGGACACACTCAGCGTGTCCATAGCAGTGACGTGGTTAAAGAAAGAGGATTTTGACACGCCTGACCAGATCTCTTATGGACTTAGGACAGCCCACTGTATGAGGGAAGGGGGATTCCCCACGTTGGGGGAAAAGGGTTATACAAATTTTTTTCTATGTTTCTTTGCTGCTGTAGGAGTATTAAAGAGATAGAAATGCAAATACTCGCCTCCGAGTCCTTATTAAAATCCAAACTTTCCGTCAAGGTAATAGGAAAATTTGGGAATTATCACTCCCTAGTGCATCTCAGTACAGGTAATTGCTATGGAAAGTTAAGTACACCTGAATCTGTCATCCTTATACCAATGACTGAACTGACGAGTCTGACAGGAGCTTCGAAGTTGTAGTAGACTGCAACAATTCAGGCTTTAGAGAATAGTCCCCACTAGGTACAACCGTTGTTTTAAAGCCCCTAATATGTATATTCTTCACTATTGTATGCTTGGATTAAATGTAGATTTCTGCATTGCGCAATGTACCAACTGTGATCTTTTACAGTGAGAAGGTAAAAGTCCTTCAACTGGCCCTTGATGAAACATTAAAGCAGGGTGGTAAGCACAATTGATAATTTATTTTTAAGGAAACCATATAGCCGAGAATTAAAGGAATTTGTTCAGAGTGGACTATGCCTAATTTTATCATTCTCAAAATCTGCATCTCCTTTTCATTCGCACCCACAACCAAGTTTGATTTCACTAAATAGGATCCGTTCATATATTGCATACACAATCTCCAGTGGAATGTGTAAGAAAACTGTAGTAGTCTGAAAGAAACTGGCACCTGTTGCTCTTTTAATGATCAATGATTTGGAGTATGCCAAATTTAACTGTTTAACAGATACACACACATATATATATATACACAGGTGAAACTCAAAAAATTAGACTATCGTGCAAAAGTTCATTTATTTCAGTAATGCAACTTAAAAGGTGAAACTAATATATGAGACTCATTACATGCAAAGCAAGATAGTTCAAGCCGTGATTTGTCATAAATGTGGTGATTATGGCTTACAGCTCATGAAAACCCCAAATCCACAATCTAAGAAAATTAGAATATTACATGCAATCAATAAAACAAGGATTGTACAAAGAACAATATCGGACCTCTGAAAAGTATAAGCATGCATATGTACTCAGTACTTGGTTTGGGCCCCTTTTGCAGCAATTACTACCTCAATGCGACATGGCATGGAAGCTATCAGCCTGTGGCACTGCTGAGGGGTTATGGAAGACCAGGATGCTTCAATAGCGGCTTTCAGCTATTCTGCATTGTTCAGTCTCATGTTTCTCATCTTTCTCTTGGCAATGCCCCATAGATTACATAGTTACATAGGCTGAAAAAAGACATGCGTCCATCGGGTTCAGCCTCTCACACATCACCTACTGCTGTTGATCCAAAAGAAGGCAAAAAACCCAGTCTGAAATGTTCCCCAATATGCATCACACTGGGAAAAAATTCCATCTTGACCCCAGGATGGCAGATTTCTCCTTGGATCAAGAAGCTTACCCACATATTAAATATTATAACCCTTAATATTCTGTGTCTGCAGGAAGTCATCCAGTCGTTTTTTAAAAGTCTGTACAGTCTCTGATCCAACCACCTTAACAGGCAGAGAATTCCATAGTTTTATTGTTCTCACCATAAAATAACCCTTCCTATGCTTTAGGCAGAATTTCCTTTCATCCAGTCTAAATGGGTGACCTCTATGGGGTTCAGGTCAGGCGAGTTTGCTGGCCAATCAAGCATACTCACCGCATCCTTCGCTCCCTCGCCGTCTCCGCAGTCACTGCAGTGTGATCGCGGCAGCCGGCGACTTTGCTTCCTGGTTCCGCTCCCTGCGAGTCACATGATGCAGGGGGGCGGGACCAGGCGGAAAATTCAAAAATGAAGAAAAAAAATTACAGTAAAAAAAAAAAATTCAATAAACTTTTCTGTGCTGGGGATTTTTGTCCAGATGTACACTCCTTTGCCAAAGTAATACAGGACACGGGTTACCAAAAAGAGTATTCTCAAAGCGGCTTTACAGAAATAAAAGGCGAATAAAAATAATTTCTAAAATGTAATAGGGCTTTGCAATACAAGTTTTGCTGGTGCTTGCCCAGATCCACCAGCGAAACTTGTATTGCAAAGCCTTATTACATTTTAGAAATTATTTTTATTCGCCTTTTATTTCTGTAAAGCTGCTTTGAGAATAAATGCAGTTGTTTTGGTACCCCGTGTCCTGTATTACTTTGGCAAAGGAGTGTACATCTGCACAGGAATCCCAGCAAGAGGAAAGAGGCATGTTTTGGTTTGATTTATTTTATTGAATATATTTTATTTGCATTATTTTGTGTTTCAAACCTTCTCTGACGCAGTGTTTACTAGACTCTTGCTTACACGGATTTCAGTGACTTATTCCTACAGAATACAGGCTTACTATATAAAACAACACATTTCCTTTCCTATAATATTGAAACTCTTTTAGACACAAAATTTTGGAAAAATTAGACCGCCAGGGAGGTTAATAAAAAAACAAGTACACTGTTTGGAATCAGACAATACACACATGAGCTTCAGCACAGTGCTGGATGACAAGAATATTTATAATTGAAACCTGTTTAATGTGCATGTATAAAATCCATAAATATTTATTTAATCTGAATAATTTTATGTTTCTATTTAGCTGCTTCACCTGGAGAGGGATCATGGTATCTTCTGTGCCAGACAGAACAAGAATGGAGGGAGGTCGCGGAAAGCTTCAAGGAAAAAGTTTCTCCGAAAGAAAGTCATTTATACAAGATTCTAAGTGAAGAATTTCTTCCAGAGATCTGCAATATGATCACTCAAAAGGTCAACACAAATATTTGACTACCTTCAATCACAGTAATTCATTTGAATTAATGTTTAATACCATTTTTCTGTCAAGTATTGCTGACATATTTCTTCTTTGCTATTTAGGAATTGAAAATTCAAAAAGTGCAGTCCAAGTTGGCAGCAAAAGGATTATCTGGCTATTCAGTGTACAGAAATTTCAGACACAAGGTGAGAGATGAGCGTGTATCTGTATTGAGGGATCTGGTGTCGTCAGTATAGAACAGTGTGTAGTTTTATTGCTCTCTGGTGGTTAAACCCGAACATAGCAATATGTGTTTAAATTTTCTTGGCCATCTTTATGGTTTATCACCCTCTTAAATGGATGTTGAGCTTCTTTGATAGAAAATCATCCCCCATATATTTGTTATTCAAAATTGTTTCATCAAAAAATACTACCGTAGATACTAGAGTATAGTGCGACCCGACTATAACGCGATGGATAGAGATTTATTATGGAAATGATAGAATACTAAAGACTCGCATATAACGCGATGAGCAAAATTATAAAAGTATACTGTACCGGTAAACAAAATCCTTTGAGGGTCTCTTAACACAGGCTCCCCTTCAAGCCAGGGTGCTCTGCTCTAGAATGATTGTAGTTGTTACTAAGTATGAAGCCGCCGGTATGCTGCGCGGGCGAGGGTGCATGCTCTGTTTTAAGCCAATCTTGATTGGCTTAAACCGAGCGTGCCCTCTGGCCATGATGGCCACCTCCCCTGAATCCGGGAGTTACTGAAGTGTTTGCGTGCTTCAGGGAGCCCGCATTCACTCCAGGGAGACTACTGGAACTTCCAGGAGACTTGGGATCCCTGAGCAAGTTGAGTTTTTTTTTTACGCTGATGCAGATGTCTTGAATATAACGCGACCCCTCCAATTTTAAGGTAAATTTGTCACCAAAATTGTGCGGTATACTCGAGTATCTGTAGTATGTCTTATTTCATAACAGAAAAATCGCTGTTGCTCACATCTGAGTATACCGCTCTGAGTGACCTCTGTGAGCAGAAAGCTGTCGTCCTCTAATGCCATCCACCTTATGGTAGGCTGGTGTGCTGGCTGAGAAGTCAGGGACAATGTCAATGCGGAGAGGCCAGTTTTAAAACAAATGCGATATTAAATGATATTGCAGGCAAATGTAGAGCTGCAGTCGTTTGCTAGTGTCTACATTAGGTTACTGTGGCAGTTTTGGCTCATTCCTATCAGTCATTCAGAGAAAGGTGAAAACTAGGAGAACATTTGGAGAAGTGACAACTCTAGGTCAAAATAGCCGATTTGGAAAGTGAGATAAATGGGAGAATTTTTCTGGTTTGGCTATTTTGACCTAGAATTTTCACTTCTCCCAAAAGTTTTCCAGAGTTTCACCTTTCTCTGAATAACACAGTATGTCTTTATCACTGAAAACAAACCTTTTGTCGCGTTTGTTTCAGTTCATAGGGTTTTGTAATTTAAAATTTTTTGCAGTTATTATTGCATTTGTCTATCCACTGACATTGGTCTGGCATTTCTGACTGTCTAAATGACTAAGGCTAGGGTCAGACGAGCGTGATTTCTACGGACTGTACGTCCGTGCACACGGACGTACATCAGTACGGAAGACACAGTAGTGGCCACACAGTCCGTTTTTTTCACTGACGTATTATTTGACTGATGTAGCAGGGAAAATAAATTACAATGAAAGAACATTCTGTCCGTCAAAAATCCTGGACGTATAAATGCAGTCCGTCTGACCTTGTTGCATCACTCACACACAAAGCTATGCGGACGTTGTGGACGTGGCGCACTCCGCACGTCCGTTCTAGCAGTATTACGTTCTTGCCTAACCTGCGTCCGTTTGCAGCGTCAGTCAGCCCCCGCACTTCTGTGCGGACGTACTTCGTGTGTGGGGCTCCATTTAACACAATTGTATGCTATCACGGACGTACTTATGTGCGGCAACACGGACGTTAACACTGCGTTCGTCTGACCCCAGCCTAAATGTAACCGTATGCTTTAAAGTAGTTTTCCTTCTTCACAGGGCCATGTATAAACTAGTTTCCCTATTAAGCCTGATCGATGTTTGTAATGGAGAATACCTGTTGTTTTTAGGAGCAGCATCTAGAAAAGAGCTTTGAGGACGGGGAGGAGGAAAGGCAGCTGTTGCTCGTTGTTCAGAGAAAGGAGCAAGAACTTTTGCAGAAAGAGGAAAGGAAGAAAATTTTGGCAGAGAAGGTGAAATCTGTGGAAGGTATGGAATTTCTCAAGCTACAGATTTTGGCATACACACAAAACACAACTTAAAAATGGTGCTCTTCACTTTAAATACAACAAGGTAATTCCCAAAGAGGAATACCCAAAAAGTGCCAGAAACCACAATCCTAGGGCCTAACCCACCAATAAACTGAATAGAAATATAGACTTGTAACGATCCAACATACAACAGTATGAGGAGGGTTACTAGGGGATTGGGTTCCCGCAAGAGTAACTATTTTTTGCAAATTCGAGAAAAACACACATAAATACATAACCATTAAAAAAACAGAACAAATGAAATGAAAAAATGGGTAGGATATAACTGAATCAATATATATATTGAGGACGGGGCGGAGCTGACTGCAGACAGAGGACGCACATTGCTGAGCTCCCTAGCTGATTGTACAATTTATGTGATTTGGGCGTCCCTCCGTCTGTTTTATGTCCCCCACTCGGTGGCTACTGTCGGCTGGCTCTGGCACCAGGGTGCCGTGAAGAGTTGCGGGTGCTCTTGTCGACGAAGGTGCCGGTTCGGGATTTCGGGCCTACACGTGCGGCCTACCTTGACGGCCATTTCTGAAGCCTGCATCGTCATTGGGCTCCTGGTTCCTTCCTGGCACACATATCCTCCACACAGATGACTGACCCGGACTCCCTGCCCCTCACGAAGGATATGCTGATGGAGCTGATGGAGGAATTTCGGGCTTCGTGGATCCAGGTCTGGCGGGAAGCTGGATGGCGCTCTGGGGAGGCTCCGGCTGGGGAGGCTGTCGGTGGGCCTTCGGCGGAGTCGCCGGAGGTGCGGCTATCTGGAGATCTTGCTGAGTGCGGACAGAGCCCTGTCGGTCCAGGGGATGTGGCACCCTCTCTGATCGCACGGCCTGTGGAGGTACACCCTGACTGCTTGGAGGACTTACCTGTAGCGGTGACGGATGAGAAATCGAGAGGTGTCCCCCCACTCTCGGGCCGGCCACTGGAGAGGCTGCATGAACCGACCGAGCTGCTCCTGCTGGATGGACGGCAGCGAAAAGGACGGCCGGTGGATGGAAGCACCGCTGTTGTGGAAGGTATCCCCATCCTGGAGGCTGGGGTGTCCCTGCTGGAGGTTGTCCCCGAGGGGGCTGCGTGCCTCCTCGCTCTATTGTTGGACACTGGCTGACTCTCCCTAGCCCGGCCACCTCATTTTTCTGGCTGCTGATCCTCTGCTGTTGCCCCCCAATTCCCATCTCTGATGACTCCCTCCGTGAAGACACCCCCCCTCTTCCACTATTGTGTCACATACCCCCCCCCCCTCTTCCCTGCACTCTGGACATTTATTTTTTGTTTTTTTATTGTGGACTAGTGGACTATCCTTTGCTCCACCGGGCTGTGGCTTTCTGTGTGGCGGCTGGGTGTCTGGACCCCCCTTCTTTTTTTTTTTTTTCTTTTTGTGTGGGACACTGGGTTGCTCTGGGTGAGCCATTGGGGCGGAAACCATGGCTCTGACTGCCCCCTCTGGCCCCAGATCACCCGGCCCTGTGGCCTCTTCCATGGCCTCCGGTATCTCCCTGGAGAGCGCCAGGAACGCCACTCTTGTTCGGGCAGTCCCGTCCACATTTTTTCCTCACCCCCTTTTTTTTTTTCCCTTGACTAGACGGCCTGCCCGCGACTTTATTGCTGACTTCGCCACCTCCTTGGTACAGAGGTTCCATGTTTGTCTGAGTGCCCCCTCCATTTTATCTTTTCCTACTGTTTTACCGCTGATACCTTGTTTGCTGTACCCTTCGAAATATTTTTTGTGATTTTGCTGTGTGGCTTATTTCTCTCATAATAAAAATCTTGAATTGAAAAAAAAATATATATATTGAGAGCCGTCCTATGGCATAAATAGTCACTGAAAAGGTAATACTTATAATAACTGATGACCGCAATATACAGGACACTTGATTCTAAATCTGAAAATGAATAAATAGGTAAATATTTTGGCACATATCATTAGTACATTAAACAAAGGCTTTATTATATGGCTTTGCACAGTCTCCTTGCCTTGATAGTTGGACATGGGATTATTTAACATTCTCTGCACTCAGACTTAAAAGTGAAGAGAATAGAAATACAACAATCCAACATACAACAGTATGAGGAGAGTTACTAGGGGATTGGGTCCCCGCAAGAGTAACTATTTATTGCGAATTCAATAAAAACACACATAAATACATAACCATTAAAGAACAGAACAAATGAAATGGAAAAAATGGGTAGGATAGAACTGAATTAATATATATATTGAGAGCCGTCCTATGGCATAAATAGTCACTGAAAAGGTAACACTTATAATAACTGATGACCGCAATAGGATGCAGATAATATCCTGACCAATGAGCAATATGTAAGATTGAATGGCTCAATAATAATCTGAAGATCAGACCTCAAAAAAATCCACCCATACAACAAAAACAAGCAATTTAAACGGAGATTTAAAGGGCACCCTAGCAGTTAAAAAGCGCACATCAGTGTGTTAAGACACAGACATAACAAACGCCCAATGCGTATCGACTGTCTTCATCAGGAGCAAGAATGTATAGTGTTGAAAGTGTCAGTGTATATACACTGCTCAAAAAAATAAAGGAAACACAAAAATAAGACCTAGATCTGAATGAATGAAATAACTGCCAGGGTGCCCTTTAAATCCCCGTTTAAATTGCTGGTCTTTGTTGTATGGGTGGATTTTTTTGAGGTCTGATTTTCAGATTATTATTGAGCCATTCAATCTTACATATTGCTCATTGGTCAGGATATTATCTGCATCCTATTGCGGTCATCAGTTATTATAAGTGTTACCTTTTCAGTGACTATTTATGCCATAGGACGGCTCTCAATATATATATTAATTCAGTTCTATCCTACCCATTTTTTCCATTTCATTTGTTCTGTTCTTTAATGGTTATGTATTTGTGTGTTTTTATTGAATTCGCAATAAATAGTTACTCTTGCGGGGACCCAATCCCCTAGTAACTCTCCTCATACTGTTGTATGTTGGATTGTTGTATTTCTATTCTCTTCACTTTAAAGTCTGAGTGCAGAGAATGTTAAATAATCCCATGTCCAACTATCAAGGCAAGGAGACTGTGCAAAGCCATATAATAAAGCCTTTGTTTAATGTACTAATGATATGTGCCAAAATATTTACCTATTTATTCATGTTCAGATTTAGAATCAAGTGTCCTGTATAAATGTTGAGCATAAGTTTACCGATTAATCTTCTGAAATTGTGCATTTTAACAGTACGTTAATGGTAAATTGTAGTGTTTTCCTTGTGGGTTTTTAAATGCAAGTTAACTTATAAGGTTTACTGGTACAATGTATAATACAAGAAAATGAATGGTGTGCAATTTTTTTTGCAAAAAAAACCTAATCTGAAAAAACACCGAAAAACGAACCTTGACAAATCCTGGAGGCAGCCACACACTGGCTCCTTGGGTTTAACCTCTGTTGCCTACATTTTTTAAATGTTTTACTCAAATCTATATATAAAATACTTTTTTCTAAAAGTCACTTGACTTGCCTTTCCTAGGTGTGATTGAAGTCACAGTCAAAAGGGTTTGACACGTTTAAAACCTTCTTTATTACCTGGCTGCATTAAATATGGGGTTATGGTTTCTATCACATAAATATGGTGCAAGACAACTAGTAGAATATTGCACCTGGGTCACAAAACACGCTTTACATAGGTTACCAGTCTTGGAAGTGTGGTAAAATATTTGAAAACATTACTTTGTTATAACACTACATAGACCCAGCCCTCAGGTGATACAATAAATCCATTTTGATTGGATTTAATCCGTTACATAGGCAGAAAAAAAAGACGTGCATCCATATAGTTCAACCTTTCACAAATCACATACTGTGGCTGATCCAAAAGAAGGCAAAAAACCCAGTGTGAAGCACTCACCAATATGCAACATACTGGGGAAAAAAAAATCCTTCACCCCAGAATGGCAGTCAGATTTCTCTTCAAGCAGCCATTATCACAAAAATGTTTAACCGTTAATATTTTGGTTTTGCAATAAATCATCCAGTCATTGTTTAAACGTCTGTACAGACCGATCCATCCACCTCAACAGGCAGAGAATTCCACAGCTTTCACTGTAACAAAAACCCCAAACCCTTCCTATGCTTTCGGCTGAATTTCCTTTCATCCAGTCTAAGTGGGTGACCTCGTGTCCTATGCATAGTCCTTTTAATGAATAGGTTTCCAGACAATGGTTTATAATGGCTCTGTATATGTTTATATAAAGTTATCAGATCCCCTCTAAGGCGCCGTTTCTCTAAACAAGTTTAGAGGGGGGAATGGGACCTTTCAATGTGGGTGAGGGTGGAAAGAGTCCTCTTAGAGTTGGGGAAAGTGTGGTATGGGGACCTCTTGTAATGGGGGGGGGAGAGGGCCAAAGATTTGTTGGTAACACTGAACCCACCATTTTGGTTTCCATTAAAAGTATCAACACTTGTTTTAGTGTGCATAAAGCTGGATTGTGTTTTTAGAAGGGTCTCTAGATGTAGTGCTTTGAGAAGTCTGCTTACTGTAACTTGGTTGTTTCCTACTTTATTCCGTAGAGCGTGCACGCAGGAGGAAGCTGAGAGAGGAACGAGCCTGGCTTTTGTCCCAGGGAAAAGAGCTTCCCCCAGAGTTATCCCAGCTAGAACCCAGCTCCCCTATAAGAATGGAATACAGATCCCCTGAATTGTAAGTGTTCGTTTGGGTGTTCTTTGAAGATTGGTTAATTTTAATTTTATGGTGTCATCAGCGGCTCTTTCTTGTTACCACACAGGAGAAGATGAAGTGCCTTTTAATAACACTTTAAATGCAGGAACAAGTTTGATATAAACCCAGAATGCATAAACCAGAAATTGGCCCGGGAAATACAAAAAGCTATACAGGGACTGTCTGGGCCATATTGTTGAATAAAACTATGTTGGGTGCTGCAGGCGTCGAAGCAACTTGTGCTTTACAATGGTTAAAATTCAAAAATAAAAGCACATTTTCCCCGCATACCTGACCTATCAATCCTTTGACCCATGTCCACCCCATTCCTTCTGTTCTTTCAGCCTGTAATTGCTGTTTGAGGTTGCAGCAATTACAGGCTTAAAAGCATAATTAAAATGGAAATCGGAATGTGAAATTCCTGTACTCAAAGGCCACAAATACTTTATGCATGCATAGAAGCAATAAAAATACCTTCGGATTGACCTTGCCAACTATGGGCTCTAATCCAACCCTGGTGTAAGCATAACCAGAGCCATTAATGTCTAATGGAGGTGCTAAATTTACAACCACTCTGATTTAGCTTACACAAGGGTTGGAATAGAGCACCAAATGTTTTGGAAATTTGCGTCATGGGGTTGCCAGTGGTGTCTATACTTTTAGGTCATTTCTAGTAATGTAAAGAGAGAGAGCTGACAAGGCAAAGATACACCCCAATAAAAGGATGTGACACAGATGCATCACAGCGGTGAAAGCTGTAAAATGGCTCACGTGCCTTGATTTGAGATCTTTTAACGCTTTTATACTAGGAAAGGCAAATGCGTGCAAATTCAGGTGTAAATTTGCAAAAACTTGCATTTAGATCTGAGTTTAACGTTTTCACTCGCATGGTACTATCTAGGCTGAGAAACCACTCACCTCTGCCTAACCCGACACTTTTTGGCTCAAGCCATACACAGCAGTCTTTCCCATTGATTAATTCCATGATAATTTAAGAGAAATTCCTATCTATATTTCTGGGGCGCTCAGTCAGAAGTGGTGATGATGCTTTTTAGGTGACTAATGATAATATTGACATTTTAAAAGCCACTTTAGTTTCAAACCTTATACTTTGTTTTGCTCCCCATGTACAATGATCTCTTTATATTTATTTTCCCTTTTTCAAATTTAGATTTAACTTTGATTTAGATGACCATTACACAGGAATGTACAAAGGTAAGTGAATTTGACTTGTATAAAACTATGTTCTTCACATTTTTATAGTAATCAAATGAGACCAGTTTTGAATGGTTAAATACTTAAAAAATATTCAGCAAAAAGTTCACAGCTGTAAATGTTTACCCTTTTTTGTATTTTTGTCTGTTGTGATATTTTTTTGATAGTGTTAATGAACAAAGTTGTTAAAGCGCTTAAATGGGAAAAAACATGCAATATAATCCCAATTCTGTGAAAGACCAATCGACACGTTGGTTTCCTAGGTGAAATTTTGTTGTACAGCTTTTCACGTCAACTATGCATGGCTGCCATTAGAAATTCTGGGTCCTTTACTGAACCAATGGTTGCACCCCCCCTCCCATTTATTTATTTATAAAGTATTTTACCAGGAAGGATACATTGAGATTTCTCTCATTTGTAAAAATTTCTATGTTCTTGAACCCAGGACATATTTAAAGTCATTACAGCCCAGGTGCTACCCGCAATGGTATAGATATACTATCAACGGAATGGGAGCACTCAGGGTCTTTAATAAACTTTTTTCTTTTAATATACAGTTGTGTTCAAAATTATTCAACCCCCAATGCTGTAAAGGGTTTTAGGGAATTTAGTGTACATTTGTAATTGTATTCAGAATGAAATCCTACAAGGACTTTTTAAAGAACCATATGCAACTAAAATGACATCAATTGGTTTTGTAATACAGTAGTAAATGTTTCTTTTGTGAATTCTTCATTGACACAATTATTCAACCCCTTAAAGACTACCACTCTGAAGAACAGAGGTTCATTCAAGTGTTTTCAATCAGGTATTGAAAACACCTGTGGATGTCACGGAGCAGCAATAAAGCATAATAAGCACCAATTAGGCCGCTTTAAAATGACTGATACTCGGCTCCTTCTAGACATTTACTGGTGTGGTTACAAACATGGTGAAGTCAAGAGAATGGTCCAGGAAGACAAGAGAAGTGGTGATTACTCTTCACAGGAAGGGCTATGGCTATAAGAAGATTGCAAAGATGTTAAATATACCAAGAGAGACCATAGGAAGCATCATTCGCAAATTCAAGGCAAAGGGCACTGTTGAAACGCTACCTGGTCGTGGCAGAAAGAAGATGCTGACTTCGACTGCTGTGCGCTACCTGAAGCGTAGAGTGGAGAAAAGTCCCAGTGTGACTGCTGAGGAACTGAGAAAAGATTTGTCAGATGTGGGTACTGAAGTTTCAGCTCAGACAATACGGCGCACACTGCGTAATGAAGGCCTCCATGCCAGAACTCCCAGGCGCACCCCCTTGCTGTCTCCAAAGAATAAGAAGAGTCGACTGCAGTATGCCAAAAGTCATGTGGACAAACCACAGAAGTTTTGGGATAGTGTTCTGTGGGCTGATGAAACAAAATTAGAACTGTTTGGGCCCATGGATCAACGCTATGTTTGGAGGAGGAAGAACAAGGCCTATGAAGAAAAGAACACCTTGCCTACTGTGAAGCATGGCGGGGGGTCCATCATGCTTTGGGGCTGTTTTGCTTCTGCAGGTACAGGGAAGCTTCAGTGTGTCCAAGGTACCATGAATTCTCTTCAGTACCAGGAGATATTGGATGACAATGTGATGCAGTCCGTCACAAACCTGAGGCTTGGGAGACGTTGGACCTTTCAACAGGACAATGATCCCAAGCATACCTCCAAGTCCACTAGAGCATGGTTGCAGATTAAAGGCTGGAACATTTTGGAGTGGCCATCGCAGTCACCTGACTTAAATCCGATTGAGAACCTCTGGTGGGACTTAAAGAAAGCAGTTGCAGTGCGCAAGCCTAAGAATGTGACTGAACTGGAGGCTTTTGCCCATGACGAATGGGCGAAGATACCCGTAGATCGCTGCAAGACACTTGTGTCAAGCTATGCTTCACGTTTAAAAGCTGTTATAACTTTAAAAGGATGTTGTACTAAGATTGAATGTCACTTGGGGGTTGAATAAAACTGATAATGATGTGAGCACAGAAAAGACATTTGTGGCTATTTCATTATAAATGTTATGTTATATTTGTCTATCCTACACGTGCCTCTTTGATTTAATTGTAAGCAAGATGACTGATCAAAATCAATGTCAAACTGGCCAAAACACTCAATTTCAGTGGGGGTTGAATAATTTTGAACACAACTGTAAGATTGCATTAAAAGGGGGACCAACGTTTTGGCTCCTGGAAGCCTTTATCAAGGTATGTCCCAACATAGAACAACATCACATTTAAATACTAAAACGATAGACTCACCCCCAATCGTGTGTAGCTGCGTCCTCGGCCACGCCGATGAGCTCGAAAGCCAGCGTGCCCCTCCTGGACGCCGTGCATGTGACGTGTCTATCATCACGTCATAGTATGCGACGGAGTAACTAGTAGTCATGGTTACCTGCAAACAAGCGTAGGCACCATGAATATCCGATAGCAAGCTAAAAACAAAACAACAGAAATTCATGTTAAAGGACGGAGCTAAATGGGATAGAATGGAGAATTAAATATGCAGATGGAGAAACCTCCCTGACCCCACTTGGTACTAACCATGTAGAGAACGAATAACAAATCCCCAGAAAACTTTATCATGTACTAGAACAAGTGATATAGAGCTGCCTGCCTTAAATTAGAACAGTGCTAATGTAGTAAAGACCAATAGGTCTGCTATGTGTGGTGCTTAAGCGATGTGCCTGAAAAAATAAAGAAAACCTTTAACATGAAAGTGCAAATGAGAAAGAAAAATGAATAAAAGTGAAAAATGTGAAAAAAATGGGACGTATTCAGGGTGTAAGATGCTGAGGGTGTGTATACGAGTACAACAATGCATTGCAGCATTCTGTAAATTATCGTTCGTGCAAAAATGACGTAAAGGATATGTATTCGTTAAGTCCTTGGGGGGAGAGGGTTTGCAGAGTCCTGATCCAAAAGGTTTCCCTTTGAAGGAGGATTTGTGAGAGATTACCCCCTCTGCTTAAAGGTGGGATGTGATCTATAGCGATAAATTTCAACGATGACAGTCTGTGTCCCGCTTGCAAGAAATGCTTCGCTACTGGTTTGTCTGTATGTTGATCTCGATATGCCGTGCTGATGGCAGAATGGTGCCCCCTCATTCTCTTCTGTAGTGTAAGGTCCGTCTTACCCACATAACCCTTGCCACAGGGGCAGGTAATAAGGTAGATAACATGGTCAGAGGTACATGAGATGCAATGTCGTATCTTGAACCTGCGACCTGTGAGAGGATGAGCAAAGGAATTGCCTGGTAACATCTGGATGCGTGACTTGTCACCATAACTGAAGCAGCCTAACTTTTTAAAGTTCCTTTGAGGATCATATGCTGAGCGCAGATCAGTTTTAACCAACAAGTCCCTGAGGTTACGTGTCCTTTTGTAGCATAACCGTGGTGGTTGATGGAACTGCGCTGGTAACCCTGGTTCATATTGAAAAAGCTGCCAGTGCTGGCGTATCTGCTTTACTAACTGACCACTGCCTGAGTGGTAAGTGAGTGGAATAGTAATGCGTGGTGACTGAGCATGATCCTTAGGGTAAGGTGAATAAAATTTCTGTGATGCCTGGGTTAGCGCCTGTTGCAGAATGAAGTGGGAATAACCTCTATGCAGGAATCTTGTGGTCATTCGTTGGATCTGCTGGGTTCTGCATTCTGGTTGACTGTTGTACGGAAGAACACGAAGATACTGTGAAACGGGTAATGATCGCTTCAGATGGGGTGGGTGATGACTGTCAGCTCTAAGTAAGGTATTGCGGTCCGTGGGTTTACGGAAGAGTGTGGAATCAAGTAGAGTACCATTGCGCAATATTTCCACATCCAAAAAATGGATTTGACAATCATTGACTGAAGGTATCAATTTGATTGGAGTGGGAAGGTTATTGATTTCTTCGACCACGGCCAGAAAGGAGTTTGCACTTCCCCGACAAAGAATAAAGAGGTCATCGACAAACCTCCTATAAGCTAATATGCGTGAGCCATAAGGAGCAAAAATATGCTGCTGCTCGAACTGATAGATAAAGAAATTGGCATATACGCAAGCCATGGAAGCCCCCATAGCCGTTCCGGAGATTTGCAAATAGAACTGCTTTTCGAACCAGAAAAGGTTACATTCGAGTGTAATTCTCAACAGTTCTATGATGAATTCAACGGGAGGTCCTTGATATACCTCTGATTGCATGATGGTGGTACGAAAGGCAGAAATACCCTCCTCATGGGGAACGGCGGTGTATAGGCTGGTGACATCCATGATAGCCAAGGTTACTTCCTCATCTGGCAATTCAATTTGCTGAATCAATGATATAAAATGCAATGTATCCTTAAGTAAGGTGGGAAGTTGTAGCATCATTTGCTTACACATACCATCAATGTATTTACCAAGGGGTTCAAGCAATCCTTTTCGGGCCGAGACTATCGGGCGTCCGGGTGGTTGTTGTCTATCCTTGTGTATTTTAGGTATGGTGTAAATGATGGGAGTGCGTGGGTATTGTACCCGTAAGAATTGGGCCGTGGATTCTGATAAATATCCTGCTTGGATTGCCATGGTTGTTAACTGCGTTATCGTGAGAGAAAAGGATTGAGTGGGATCAAAAGCAAGTTTTTTGTATACAGTGTGATCTGCCAACTGCTGAAGGATTTCTCGCTTGTAATATGTGTAGTCTAGAATGACAATACCTCCCCCCTTGTCCGCAGCTCATATGACAATTGTGGATTCCTGGGCCAAATCAGTTAATGCCCTCCGCTGTGCTGCAGATAAATTATTGCTGGACTTAGGTACTGGGGAACGAGGAGAAGGTGGGTCATAGTTGACAGTACTAGAAACCATGCGATTGAAGGCTTGTACAAATGTATAAATTGGTTATTGGGGGCGGGCATGGCCGGCGGCGGATCAAGACGGACGTGCCTGAGTGGCGCATCGAGACGGACGTGCCTGAGCGTCGCTCCGATCCCCTTTACTTATACAGCGGCTTTTATGGTGCATCTGAATCTGGCTACTTGCCTTTAACTGACTTTCGGCCGTCAGCCATCAGGTAGAGACAACCCGGAGCCTGTCTGGTCCTCCCCCCCCCCCCCCCGGACTCGCGCTGAGTGACCGAGCCACTGCAATGCTCTCTCCCTGGCCGGCGGCCATTTTGGGAGCCGAGTGTTGGCGCACTTATTAGTACCGCATTGAGGTGCTGATTCCCCAGATGAGGAAGAAGAATAAAACCGGCGGTGCGGGAGAGGATCCCGGCACCCCTGACATTAGACTTTCACTCGGCGGAGGTTTGGGGTGGAGGCTGCCGCTACGCTCTGCACTAGAGCCGGGGGCTCAATTGATAGTGGAGGAGGTGGAGGCCCCTTCCTGTCTCACGTGTGGTACCACCGGACTCTGGGGAAGATGAGCTTCCCGCCGCTAAAGCGGACATCCGCAACGTGTTGGACGAAGCCAGGAGATCGTGGCAATCTGAATTCCAGTCCCTCAGTGCGGCAGTTACGGAGACTCAGGCCCAGGTGGACGACATCCGGACCCGCACGCAAGCAGTGGAGGATACACAGGCCGCAACCTCCACTTCGATAAGCGCATTACAGGCCCAGGTTAGAAGTCTCCACTCGGCTGTAGTGACGCTGGACTCGAGACACAGGCGGCAGAATATGAAGCTGCGTGGAGTACCAGAGACGGTCCCAGATTCAGAGCTACTACGGTATGACACGAGATTCCTAGAGACTGTTCTCGGCCCATCTGAACAACTACAGGGCTCAGTTTCCATGGCCCTCCGGGTTCGGAAGGCTGCAACGGCCCCAGCAAAAGCACTACGCGACGTTATCCTAGCCCTACAAGAAATCACCCTACACTCTTCCTTGTTCCGGGCAGTGCAGAATGTACCTACGGTCCCCTTTTGAAGGAGCTAGCATCGCAATCCACCGAGACATCCCCTTTCTGGTGCTGGCTGCTCGTCGACAGTTTCGACCGGCTGTGGCCCTCCTTAGCGCTCAGGTCATTGGCTATAGATGGGGCCCTTCCGGCTCCCTTATCTCTTCAGATGGACGTGCTTTGGTGGCCACCTCATTGGCTGAAGCTGAGGGACATCTTCAAGCATTGGGACTGCTCCCAGTTCCTTCGGGTCAACTTGCAGTGGACCAGCCGGACGGCTCCCCTTTATCCCCAAGCGATCTGGACGGAGTTGGGGTTTCTACACTGCCACAAACCGACGTGCTGCCCCTGCCTTAACCCCTGAGAGATGTTTTTGTCGTTCCCC
Source organism: Leptobrachium leishanense (assembly GCA_009667805.1). NCBI lineage: Eukaryota > Metazoa > Chordata > Amphibia > Anura > Megophryidae > Leptobrachium > Leptobrachium leishanense. The sequence goes on from CM019065.1 coordinate 252,244,012, forward strand.
CCCCCCCCCCCCCCCCCCCGCGCGATGCTACTCTTCGGAATTTTTGGTGTTACGTTCTGACGCTTGTTGTCATCGTATGGGACATTTGTGACACTCTCACGGTGACTGTTCTTTCCCCCCCACCCCGTTTGCATTTCTTTCTTAGTCGGTGCTCGACCTCTTGAAAATGGTGGACCCACTCCCCCTTCCACGTCCCCCTCACTCCTCCCCCCCTTTTTTCTTTTTCTTGGTGTCTCGGGGCGTGCCATCATGGCTTTGCCGGCCATGATTGGCCCTCAAACCCCTAGGCTACGTGACATTTTCACTCCATGGCCGCCTCAGGGAGTGCGCCAGGCGTGTCACGGCAAGGGCCGCTATGTTTTTCTCCACCTTCCCCCCCCCCCCCCTTTTTTTTTCTCCCCCCCCCCCCCCCCTTCTCTCTCTTTCCCCTGTTTGCCCTCCTCACCTGGGCGATCATCTTTTACGATGTGAATACCTTGCACCTTCCATTTCCCATTGTTTATCTTTGCTGCATAATTTGAGACAGGCCCTGCGAAGCCACTCGTGTTGATTGACTTGTGATACTCTATCAATAAAAAAAATTTGAAATGAAATAAAACGGTTATTGGATCTGAAATCTTGAGTACTTCTTAACCTGTAAGAGGGATCTGTTGATGAGGGTGGATTTGGAAATTTCTCTTGTATTGCCAAAGTCCTTTTCATCCGGAATATTTCCACCTCTTGTTGAAATGGAATCAAGTGTGCATAGGGAACAAAGGATAGGCCCTTAGAAAGGACACTAATATGGTGCTCCGTTAGTTGTTTTTGCGATAAATTGAAAATAGGAATTACTTCCTCGGTAGAGGTGGTTTGTATTTGTTGGCTGTGGACTTTGCCTTTCTGTCCTCTCCTAGTAGGTCGTCGGCGCCTGCTTGTGCATGGACTCTGGTTTGGACCCTGGATATACCTGGGCCTTGATCTCCCAATGTTGCTCTGTCCAAAAAACTGACTAGTAGATGTGGATGTGGCTTGCCCATGGGATTGAACTTCGGTCTCCGAAGCCGATTCTCCTGAAGTGCAATCAATGGTGGAGATGTTTGGTTTAACAATTTTAGATCTAGGGCGTCAGCGCTGAGGACGTGTGCTTGTCCCGCTGAGCCATGCATAAACCTGGTGATTAGAATAATCAAAATTTACTCGTTCTACTTTCTGCTTCTTGAAGCTTATAAGCTCGGTTTTGTATTTGGCAACTTCCTCATCAATTTTAGCCAAAAAAGTGGCAAAAGCAGGAGAGGTTAGCACTACTGTGTGTTCCTGGTCAAACCCAGTCAGACGCTGGCGAACTTCCTGCAATTCAGTGCTGACTTCATCTAGCACTATGAGGATCCAATCTAAAGAGTAACGGTTGGCGATGGCAAACCATTTCTTACAAAGTTCAGGATTATTGCGGCCAATAGTGGGAGCATTCTTTATCCGAAACCCCCGCCGAATTCGCTTGGCACGATAGTAATCAGACAAAAACACTACGTGCATGTCAAGATCAATTTCCCTTTTCTTTAGCCTAAGTAAGTCAAAATAAATGTCCCTGTGCGCAGGTTGGTGGTTGAGTTGCCCTGGTGTCTGGGGCCATAAGACACGCTGTGCAAAATCTTCTGGAATATGCAGCGTCTCAGCTGTCTCCTGGTAGCCGCCTGCTTGCATCAGGAAATTCTCCATAATATCCCAAGATTAAATGGTGTGAGTCAAAGTATATTCAATCAGCTGTATGTAAATGGCAACCATAAGAATGGTTTTCTTGGACGGTGCTGATTCCCAGGGTAAATACCCAGAAATATATAGAAATCCAGATGAGGAAGGAGCACTCAGTCAGTAGATTTTCGTAATGCCCAGGTGCTACCCGCAATGGTATAGATATGCTGTCAACGGAATGGGAGCACTCAGGGTCTTATATTAAAACAAAGTTTATTAAAGATTACATTACTTAGATTAGATTACTTAGACCTGACAGTCATCACCCACCCCATCTGCAGCGATCATTACCTGTTTCGTAGTATCTTCGTGTTCTTCGGTACAACAGTCAACCAGAACGCAGAACCCAGCAGATCCAACAAATGACCAAGATTCCTGCATAGAGGTTATTCCCACTCCATTTTGCAACGGGCGCTAACCCAGGCATCACAGAAATTTTATTCACCTTACCCTAAGGATCATGCTCAGTCACCACGCATTACTATTCCACTCACTTACCACTCAGGCAGTGGTCAGTTAGTAAAGCAGATACGCCAGCACTGGCAGCTTTTTCAATATGAACCAGAGTTACCAGCGCAGTTCCATCAACCACCACGGTTATGCTACAAAAGGACACGTAACCTCAGGGACTTGTTGGTTAAAACTGATCTGCGCTCAACATATGATCCTCAAAGGAACTTTAAAACGTTAGGCTGCTTCAGTTGTTCTGGATGCGTGACTTGTCACCATATGTTACCAGGCAATTCCTTTGCTCATCCTCTCGCAGGATCAAGATACGACATTGCATCTAATGTATCTCTGACCATGTTATCTACCTCATTACCTGCCCCTGTGGCAAGGGTTATGTGGGCAAGACGGACCTTACACTTCGGGAAAGAATGAGGGGGCACCGTTCTGCCATCAGCACGGCATATCGAGATCAACGTACAGACAAACCAGTAGCGAAGCATTTCTTGCAAGCGGGACACAGACTGCCATCGTTGAAATTTATCGCTATAGATCACGTCCCACCTTTTTAAGCAGAGATGGTAATCGCTCACAAATCCTCCTTCAAAGGGAAACCTTTTGGATCAAGACCTCTCCCCCCAAGGACTGAAGAATACATATCCTTTACGTCATTTTTGCACGCACAATAATTTACAGAATGCTGCAATGCATTGTTGTACTTGCATACACACCCTCAGCATCTTCCACCCTGGATACGTCCCGTTTTTTTCACTTTTATTCACTATTATTCATTTTCTTTCTCATTTGCAATTTCATGTTAAATGTTTTCTTTATTTTTTCAGGCACATTGATTAAGCACCACACATAGCAGACCTATTGGTCTTTACTACATTAGCACTGTTCTAATTTAAGGCAGGCAGCTCTCTATCACTTGTTCTAGTACATGTTAAAGTTTTCTGGGGATTTGTTATTTGTTCCCTACACGCACGGCGTCCAGGAGGGGCACGCCGGCTTTCGAGCTCATAGGCGTGGCCGAGGACGCAGCGACACACGATTGGGGGGGTGAGTCTATGGTTTTAGTATTTAAATGTAATGTTGTTCTATGTTGGGACATACCTTGATCTTTATCTTCCAGGAGCCCCTTTTAATGGTCCCCCTTTTAATGTAATCTTTAATAAACTTTTTTGTTTTACTATAAGACCCTGAGTGCTCCCATTCCGTTGATAGTATATATATATATATATATCTATATCTATATCATTAATGACCGTGCCTCCAATACCAATGGTATAATTTGGTTCTTTACCCTTAAAAATAAGGATTCATAACCATTCAATGAATATACGTCTTAAGAAATATATAGCGCGTTATCCCAAGTTCTTTTGAGGCTATGTAGATATTTTTAGACCCCATAAAATCATTAAAGATGATATGAGACTGCGTAACGGTAAAACAATTCAATTGAAAATGTATTCACATCGTCAAGTTTCATACAGTCATATGGTATCAACTGATCAGCAAGATACAATTTTAAAAGTAATTATAGGTAGCGATTAGTAGCAATACTGCGACATGCAATAATCTAATGGACAAACAGCTTAGGTTTATAGACTGCACCACACATATGCACAAATCAATTCTTAAACACCAAGTTCTATTCTACCCACTTAAGCTTCTCTCCTTATAAAACAACCCTCAACCTGGCTAAAAACATTGTTACTGGGCATCAACTGCAGCACAATTTAGTATTGTGGGGGCCGATTCACTAAATGAAACTTTCTTCAGGGAGATACATAACACACTCGATTAGGTAAACTATCTCTTCTACAGATTAATCACAGCATCAAAACTCGGCTTACATTATCATTCACTGCAGTTACTCTGTAACACATATGATGGACCAAGCAAGATAACCTGTATATTTAATCACTTGCAATCTAGACTCAGCAATTTATTCAGCATGAGTTAACAAAACAAACTTCCTATTGACTTGGTATACATTCAATAGTAGCGGCTGCAATATGTAGAATTAGATTATGGGAGTTTATTCTAATGGGGCTGATGGTAACTTGATACATAAAAGCTATTTCTCAGTTCCAGCTTATCTCACTATGGGGACAAAATTTATATTTAGATGTCTAAATCCAACATTCTTGAAATATAAATAAATTCACTAAACTCTGGGGAGCAACACGGCCGCCCGTTAGTTTTCTTCCTTAGCGGTCCTCTGCAGTAGGAATGGAAAGGCTAACTATTCTACAGATTAGACTTCAACAGCCAAATAATTCATTTATATTCCTTTAATAGGTGATGGACATATAAAGCCGTGACAATGCAATTAGAAGATAGATATCAAGTTAAATTTATTCAGTTATACTTTACTATCTGGTAGTGAAGATCAATTGTCTTTTTCTATGGAGTACAACACCCCAGACCTTCCAATTTCTGTGTTCATTACAGTTGTACACATAAAAGAACTGCCTTGTTTGCATCATAATAGGATAGATCTCTGAAGTATGGGAAATATTTATTTTTATTGGGGGCATAGAAAGCTGAAAATTGGAAAGTAGAATGATAGGCACTTATAAAGTCTTGTGTATACCAGACAGCAGAGGGCAGGTGCGCCCCCATACTCATATCACAAAGTATGTTATCATAGATGTATGACCAATAAAAATGGTCAATGTCTCGACACCAGTGCAGCCCATTCAGCCTTGATAATAAGCTTAAAATAGTCAGCTTGTTATTCTTTCATCAGAGGGTTGTATGCCTGTTACCTTCACTGGAACATTGAAACTCTTTGGTGTAAAGGGACTCTCTGTAATTTTCACTTATTACATTAGCACCTCTTTTAACAAGACTTTACGGGTACAGGACATAAAATGCCAAAGATGCCTAAAATAGGTTTCCAATGTCAAAAATCTAACATTTTGCAGTTAAAATGCAGTCATATGATGACTCAGGTGTGGACCGTCAGGGCAGCACTTACTGTGGAGGCCGAGGGTAGAAGAGTAGTGTGGCGCGCTGCTCAGATTGAACGAGCTGGCTCCTCCGGTGCTCAGGTTGCTCTGGTCAGGAGGCAGGCAGGGTGCGGCCGCACACTTTGTTGAACCGCCAACCAGGAGGATGGAGCTGTGTTTGGGCGGGCTGCTGCTGACACCTCACTCGGCAGAGACGTCAGACGGCCGCTGCAGTGCTCCCACTGGCGTGTGGCGTCAGAGGGGGTGGGACCAGCCGCCATCTTTGATTCGGCCGCACTGCAGCCTACACAGCTTGGCTAGAATGGCGCATGTGCGTGACGATGGCGGGGCGCGCAGGTTAATAACTTTGTTGTCACCTGGTGTGGACCGCACCCCCTGCCCCCACCTTGCGACGCCTCTGGCACCCCCTGGCTCCTTGGCCGCTGGCTCTTCATTGTCCAAAACTCACCCCCTTTTATTTTCCAGATTTCTTTTATCTTAACACTGGCCTACAAGGGAGTAGCTTGACAATATTTATTATCATGTGATTGGTGGGTCGTTTTATTCTTTTCCCCAATATTTAAGTAGGTGCTCCTGGCACCTGTCCAGCAGAGGTCTCCCAAAAATCTAAATCCTAACTTTGGAGTTTCTCAGATCTTGGGGACCAAAATCCTAAAGGAATTATTATATATGACCAGACAATAACCTAATACATACGAGTATTCTAGGCAACATCTCCCAATATTATTATTATTATTCTTTATTTCTAAAGTGCCAGGATATTTCGCAGCGGTGTGCATAATGTACATTAATATAAATAAGGGGGGAGGGTTCTCACAGGGAAACATCAGTGTCTCAAATAGCAGAGGGGGGAGGGGGGAACACAATCAAAATAAGCCCCAGCCGGGGAACTGTAGCAAAAAAGTCTTTAGTGTCCTGAAATAAAGAGGGCATAAAAAAACAAAAGAAAAATATTATAGAAAGTCATCGTAACTTCGCAAGAGTCAAAGAGTCCTCGGAAACGGCATAGAAGACACTAAAATAAAAACACAGCATGGGGGAAAACAAAATAAGAGTATCGGAGTAAAAGGAAATGTTTGCATGAGGAGGGATAGATCGTCTAAAAGATCAGCCTGTCTCGAATGGGGAGGCCGCGTGGGCAGATCCATCATGGCGAGGTTTTACATGAAAGGTGCGGCCTGCATCCAATCACCGGACCAATTGCCCTACATCACAGGGCTCAGCGAGGCGCTTCAGCCCGCAAATAGACCGCCTACCGGAGATCCGCCGCGGGTTCAGCAGGATTGACGCAGGTAGAGGCTTAGGGTATTGCACAGCGTTATCTGTTACCCCATGGGTCTCCTCAGGCTGCATCTCTTCGCCATCCCACTGCTCCAAGTGCGCAGCCTTGGAAGTAGCATCGCTGCAGCCTGCAGAGTGTCCATCCGCCGGATTCACTCCATCCGAAGCCTCATTCAATCGACCAACCTTCATCACCGCCAACAGTTGTCGCTCCGTACCGTGTGTAAACGGCTCTCGCGGCTCTGTCCTCCACCGCAGGAAGATCCTCCATGCGGCCGGCAGGGGAAGCACTCCCCGACACCACTCCAGCCGAAGCCTCAGGTCGCAGCTGTGTCCCCAGCACGGCCATTAGTCGACACAATGTACCCCGCGTAAGCGGGGTCTCGTCGCCTCCAGGCAACTGGTCCAAGCAGGCCTCGAGACCATCCAGCATGGCTCCCAGGTTCTCGGCGGAAGATAGACGCGTCAGCTGCCACCTGCTCTCACCCTCCTCCACCTTCTCTGCTATAGGGACAGCCACCACAGCCGCAAGATGGGGGCCCTCCATCTCCGCGGCACACAGCATCCGATCACCCAAATATAAAAAACAGGGAGCAGGCCGGAGCCCAGACCTCAAAATGGCCAACAGGCCGTGCCAGCGGGGAACAGAGGCCTTTTTCTCCGCTTGTCTCAGTGTCTCCGGAGGGGGGTCAGAACGAGCTCTGGAGTCTGCCACCCAATGGCCAGCCCGACAGGGGTACTCAATAGAGGGAAGCCACAGGGAAATACGAACAAAAATCCCCTTTTTTTTTTTTTTTTTTAGCCGATTCCTGCGGAGCTCACATAAAGCACGTCTTGTCCCCTGCCTGGTCAGCCACGCCCCCTCGTGATATATCCCTAAAGATTAATTCATAATTAACAGATTTAATCTACCGTTTTCTGAATGTTAATAAACAATACAATCGTTATTTAATAATCAATTAAATGTGGTATGGGCTCTATATTTCATAAAAATATCCGTATTATGATTATCTATTCTAACTCTCCACATAAGTTACATATTCAAATACCACCTAGGCACCTTGTATAATATGTTACAGATCATATTGCCTATCTTCATAGTGTAGGTAACCATCACCGCTATAAAAATCCTTTCCCCCTCCTCCCCACAGATTGGACAATTCAACATTGTTCAAGGTTTTCATGATTAGAGAGCTTAGATGTGACCCATTGAATTGCCCTTGGATATACAATAAGTTTCGCTTCTATGTAAAAGTATCTATTGTATTCCTCAGCTTCAAGACAATGTGGTTTGGCAATATCTCCTCCTGGAGATCTGGTTTTATGACATAATTACTTCAGAATCTTTAGATATGCTAACGAGTTTAGGAGGTCCATTGTCTGGGAAGCGGTTTACCAGGTGTTAAAATTTAACCAGGCTGTCTGAAAGAAATTCAAGGTAGCTCTGTGATCTGTCTTGCCAAAATATGAAAAATTATTAAAGTTTCACATCTAAAATGACCTGACAAGTGCAAGATATAAAAAACAAAACACAAATATACAGATTAACAGAAAATAAATATGTAGGAAATATATTCATGTTACCCAATCTCTTGATTTAAGACTGGGGGAAGATTTGATAGTGTCTAGGAGGTTATTCCATATTTGCAGTGCTCTGTAGGAGAATGAGGATCATGCCACTTTCTTTTTGTATTGTGGCACTGCAAGTAAGGTGCTGGTCCTGGATCAGAGGTAATAGGATGAGGAAACTGCTAGGTGAAGCAGTCTATTCAAGTAGCTTCCCAGAACACCTTTCAAACACCAGGTTGGAAAGATGAAGGGTGTGTCTGGATTCCAGTGACGGCCAGTTTAGCTCTTTTAGTATGTTTCAATGGAGGGTCATGTAGTTACATTGTAGCACAAAGAGGCAGAAAGAGTTACACAATGTAGTAAGTTTCTGAAGGTGTGTTTGCGGGGCAGCTGCGTACACTACATCTCCTTATTCATTAGCCGTCATAAGCATTTGTTGTACAATCTGTTTTCTTACCGCAGGGTTCATGCAGGATTTGTTTCTGTACAGGGCACCTAGTTTGGTGTAAAGTTTAGAGGAGTTTTTTTCGATGTGGGGGCCCAAAGGATAGATTTGGGTCTAACCACATTCCTAGATATTTGAGAGAACTGGCTGTGGTCAGCGTGCAATTTGATTTTGTCTTGACACATTTGCTTCCTGGAAACCATGTATGATATCTGGGTAAAGTATAATATGGGGGAGATGGGTTATTTGTAACATATGATGTGTGCAATATATGTAACACATATTGGTGATGTTTTTCTAATTGGTAAAATAAATAAACCTGTTGCTCCCTCTCCTACTTACACTATTATAAGGGGCATAATAGTGTAAGTAGGAGAGGGAGCAGCATGTGTATTTATTTTACCAATTAGAAAAACATCACCAATATGTGTTACATATATTGCACACATCATATGTTACAAAAAAATCCCTGGTGATCCATTGAGTTATTAAATCCCTGGTGGAATGACCATGCCGATTGGGTACTGACAGCATTGCTGCTCTCGTTGTGCCAGTGCCTAGTCAGGGGAGGATCCAGACACAAGTTTAGAGGGGGGCATTCTACCCATTCTGGCTACGCGCTGGTGTTCAGTTCGCAACGACAGGCATAGCATGCGCCAGATCAGTCTCTCCAGAACATTGCCACACGGTATGTCCTCCTGCTACTCATGTGAAACCTGACAGACCCTGCGCAACAATGCTCTGTAGTCTGCAATTTGGTACATGCACTGCCCGTCACTGAGAATCAAGCTCCACACTGCAGGTCCAGACACTCATTCACACACATACATAGCCAGGGGAGGACTGACAATACTTGGGGCCCCCGGACCAAATAATGCAAGGGCCCCCCCCTACCAGACTCGGCCCATGACCCCACCCAAATCCCTCCTCTGCACCCCACTTCTACATTTTGCAGAGCACAAACAAAAATGCAAGAAGTTAAAAAACAAGTGTAATCTAAATCCCCTGCCCAGTCCATTTTGGCTAAAATGCTGCGTGAAGTGGAAGAGTTTCCTCCACCGCATCCAGCGTCACCAGCAGCCAGGGAAAATGGGTGCAGCCCAAGACATTGTGCTGTCTGGGTCCAAGAATGAAATGAAATAAAAAAATAAAAATACATCACACCTTTGCATTTCACAGAGCTCCAGAGCTATAAAATTCACATAATGTACGGCGTGTATGAGCGTATCACAGAGCTGCACAGCAATAAAACTCGCAGTAATGTGTGGTGTGTATGAGCGTATCATAGAGCTCCACAGCAATAAAATGCACAGTAATGTGCGGTGTGTATGAGCGTATCTCAGAGCTCCACAGCAATAAAACTCACATCCACACACTGCACATTACTGTGCGTTTTATTGCTGTGGAGCTGTGATACGCTCATACACTCCACATATTATAAAGGTTATTCAGAAAGCACAGAAAGATCAGTGAAATTTTGGTGCTTTTGAAGTTCAGCGAGCTTCGGCGATTCCATTTTGCCTACCCTGTGGCAAATTCAGTAACTTTGCAATGGACAATAGAGTCCGTCCTCGGATGCCAGATTCTGTTCTAATTCGGTGGAGAAATCAGATAGCTTTGCGCATAAAGAAATCACACAGACAATGAATACGTCTATATAGCTTCCAAGCCAATGACTTCTCTGAGTCCTTTATTGATTTACAAGGCTTTTTATGCAACCTCGCATGTAACGAAAACAGGCTGTTGCCCAACATTCTATTCGTCATTATATTGTGAAATTACAGACTTTGTTTAATAACAGATAAATAAAATAAAACAATAGTGTCTCCGGATGTCCCTTTAGCCGTCAGGGACATTGGTTACAGGACGTTCCGGGATGTTCCAAAACCCAGGACATACTTGAAAACGAGAGAAATCTCAATGTATCCTTCCTGGTAAAATCCTTTATAAATAAATAAATAAATAAAATAATTCTCCAAGATGACCTGCAAAATGTTCTCTTCTTGATACACAGGACAAGAAACTTCATGTGCGTACAAAAACAATCAGCTAAGATAGCGTTTTAAAGAATATGCATTTGTTTCATAAATCTTGATTAACCATTTAAACTACTCGAATGAGCATTTTTCTAGGCCTCCTTCTAAGCCTTTGAATATTATAAAAGTGAATATATACATTTCTGTCCACAACAACTTAAACCAATAAAAATGCAATAAGATGTATTTAAATAATAAAAAGGTCTGAATAAAAAAAAGGGCAAAGCTTGTTGGGGAAGGCATTCAAAGAGACTAATTTGCCACCAAATTGCACTGAAAAGTGAATTTCCCTGTATGGTCCAATGTCGTGGCCATTTGGCTATTCAGAAAGCATTCAAATATTGTTGAATTGCCACGAAATACGGTGCCTGTTCGGCGGCAGTGAAATACAGTGCTGTTCGGCGGCAGTGGAATCCCCATAGGGAAGCAATGGTTAATCTATTCAGGATTTTTTTTTTTAAATTCTGTAACAGACCTTTTTATTATTATTCATAGGATCTTGGATATTCTAGGCATTTTTTGTTGTTGTTTTCAACGCCTTTAAAAAATTGTGGTGTGTTTGTATGTATATGTGTATATATATAAAATAGACAGGAGGGGGGACCAGGCACTCAATTCCTATATAGTATTGTGTGGGTAGGGGATCCCACAAAAATAACTGATGTCCGGGTGCTGAACTCCCATATAGAGTAGATATAGAGAAAATGGAAAGCGGTGGGAGGCACTCCGGGACTAAGTAAAAACTTATTTATTCTAACCTGAGTGAAAACATCCGACGTTTCGGCCCAAAGACAGTGGGCCTTTATCAAGGAATAAACAATAAAAAATAAATAACAACTTATATAGACAGTCAAACCGGAGGATACTCACCCAACCCCTCCCCAGCGTGAGAGACACCGCGCGTTCCGGAACCCCGGAAGACGCTGGCGCGTGTGCGTCATCGAGCTGCGACACCTGGCCGCGTTGCTCTGTGCAACCGACGCCTGAGGGGAGGAGTGAGACATTCCCTAGGCAACATTAAAAACAAAGCATGGAGGCATATGAATAAAGATCGATCACTAGAAAAGAGAAGCAAGTTATGGCAATGCTTGTTGGGCAATATAGAGAAACACCAAGCACAGTTGGAAGGGCTGAATGTTGTATAAAATAAAATACATATGTGTGCAAATGATTAACAAGTGTATGGAGAAAGTGTTTGGCCAAGGTGCTGGCAGTAATGTGATATCTATGTGTAAATGTATAATGGATGTTGGTATGTACATAGCTATGTACAAGAGGAGCTAAACTCCTTAGTGTGAGTGTAAATGGAGTGTATAAATGTTAGTGTGTGATGATCAACATAAACAAAGTGTTCAACAAGTGAATCAACAAAATTCTAACTGCAAACATGAACAAAATGTGCAATTCCAGCTTAGGTGGGTAATAAAATAACTCTATATGTGTAATTATATGGATTCCTAAATGGAGTGCTAAAATTGGAAGAAAAAAAAAACCTCACTCTGCACTCACACACCCCCAGCCCCCACTCACACAAAACACTCACTCTGCACTCACACACTCACTCATTCTGCACTCAAACCCCCCCCCCCAAACAATCTCACACCCTCCCTCCACTTACCCATCGATGTCTGTCTGCTGGGGGGCTCTGTTCACCTCCCTCCTCACTGCTCTTCCTCCAGCGCGGGGACAGGAAGTGCAGGAGGATGGGGAGGAGTCAGCTGGGCAGACTGTCTGCCTGCACGGAGACACTAGGATGCTTCGTGGTGACCACATTGCTGAATGGAGCCCGGGCCCTCCCACGCCAGGGCCCTCGGTCCAGGTCCGATCCGGCCGAGTGCTCAGTCCGCCCCTGTACATAGCCATATAACACGAGACAAACTGCTATATAGCTATTCACGCATACCATTTAGGGAAGTCGCTGGAGCAGGCTCAGAAAGTAGGCTATTCCCAGACCATAGCCATTTATGTAAAAAAAAAGAGCTAAGTTTTCCCTTGAAAAATATTTTTCTATTTCGGTGTACATTGAACTTGGTCGTGTTTGGTATCGCTGGACAGACCATACACTGGCCTTTCCAATGACCCCTCACTTGACCATGTGGAGCGTATGAGACTAGAGATACATTGGTTCATATACAAAGTGTTCCCTGTATCACCTAAAATGTGTTTGCAGCTCAGGGTGTGCTCCCTGCCCCTACTCTGAATCCACCAGTGTGCTTAGTAGTGATGTGTCAGGGTGCATCATGCGCTGTCGCTATGCACTGGCTAACAGTGACAACAATTGTACAGTCTACACAGATCACCCTCCAGCCATGAATTGGCACTATATTACGTGGCAATCACTTGTTAAAGGGTCTAGGGTTGCACCGATACTGGTATCGGTGCCGATACCGGGTACTGCAGGAGTACTTGGTACTCCTGCAGTACCCCCCGATACCGGAAGCCGGCATCGAGCCGGCTTGCCGGCATCCGAGGGGCTGGGGCGGCTGTCCGAATGCTCTATCGGCATTCGGACAGGCCCTGCAGCTGCTCACTGTGTTCATACTTGCCTTCCTGGGCAACGTCGGGAAAGTCTCCGCGCGTGCGCTCGTTGGAATGCCCCCAGCCGCGACCACGTGGGACCATGTGATCGCGGCTGGGGGCCTTCCAATGAGCGCACGTGCAGAAACGTTCCTGGCGTCGCTCAGGAAGGTAATTATGAACACAGTGAGCAGCTGCAGGGCCTGTCCGAATGCCGAAAGAGCATTCGGACAGTCACCTGGAGCTCTCCGCGATGATACTTGCCTTCCTGGGCGACGCCGGGAAAGTTTCCGCGCGTGCGCTCGTTGGAAGGCCCCCAGCCGCAATCACACGGTTCCACGTGGTTGCGGCTGTGGGCCTTCCAACGAGAGCGCGCGCGAAGACTTTCCCGGCGTCGCCCAGGAAGGTAAGTATCATCGCGGAGAGTGCCAGGTGAGCTGGGGGGGGGCAGATCCATGAGCTGGGGCAGTATCTGTGAGCTGGGGCAGTATCTGTGAGCTGGGGCAGTATCTGTGAGCTGGGGCAGTATCTGTGAGCTGGGGCAGTATCTGTGAGCTGGGGCAGTATCTGTGAGCTGGGGCAGTATCTGTGAGCTGGGGCAGTATCTGTGAGCTGGGGGCAGTATCTGTGAGCTGGGGGCAGTATCTGTGAGCTGGGGCAGTATCTGTGAGCTGGGGCAGTATCTGTGAGCTGGGGCAGTATCTGTGAGCTGGGGCAGTATCTGTGAGCTGGGGCAGTATCTGTGAGCTGGGGCAGTATCTGTGAGCTGGGGCAGTATCTGTGAGCTGGGGCAGTATCTGTGAGCTGGGGCAGTATCTGTGAGCTGGGGCAGTATCTGTGAGCTGGGGCAGTATCTGTGAGCTGGGGGCAGTATCTGTGAGCTGGGGCAGTATCTGTGAGCTGGGGCAGTATGAATAAATATATATCTTGGGGGGATATATATATACATGTGAGCTGGGGGCATTTTTATATGGTCTGTTCTTATTGGAAAGCATCACATGACATTAAAGAAAAGTATCGGGACTCCGTATCGGTGAGTACTTTAAAAAAGTATCGGTACTCTTACTCGTTCTTAAAGTGGTATCGGTGCATCCCTAAAAGGGACATGCATGCTTTGCTAGTGTGCTTTTAAAAACACGCACTGCCTTTTTGAATGGGCCTGTAGTCTCCTTCAGCAGGCATACAAAGCAAGTAAATATGATATTTTTTTATAATATCATATTTTAAGCAAAAAAAGGCGCAGTGAGAGAGAGCGCACACGAGACCAAACAAAGAGTGTGAGAGGGAGGGACTGTGTGAGGGAGTATGTAAACCATGAAAGCGCAAGTGAGCGTCTAAGGCCCCCGGCACACGAGCGTAACAGAGAGAGGAAGGAACAGCCGTGAAAGTGGGAGTTCCTTCCACTCTCTGCGCTCAGCGTACAAAGCGCGATCCTCCTATGGAGAATCGCGCTTTGTATCCTGTCAGCGTCTGTTTAGCTTTTTGACAGGGAGGGCTTTTTCACGTCCGGTGGAGGGCTTTCCCCGTCAAAAACCCACGGACGCAGGGAAGTGCGGGTGCACATGAGCCAAAAATACGCTCGTGTGCCGGGGGCCTCAGTGGGCGAGCCTGTGTGTGTGAGCGCGAGTCTCAGCAGGTGAGTGTGTTTTTCTTTCAGTTGCAGAGATGGCTTAGATTCAGTTCCTCGGTTTCCCCAGTTTGAGGTCCTGCGTGCGCACAGCTTGTGTTAGTTCATACAGTCACAGGTATTTATAAAGCGCTAGCAAGTTCCGTAGCGCTGTACAATGGGAGAGGCAGAATAACAAATTTCCATACAAGTTAACCATACAGAACAGTAGGCGAGGGGTGACACACTAGGTGAGGGTAATAGCTGAGTATGTGAAGTAGTGGGGTGCATGGGGGCCGTGGGCAAGATGGAGCAAGAAATATAGTTCATGTCAAGCTGTGATGGGTGGAGTAGTGGGCGGGAAGGAGGCGGGGAATATTCAGGAAGTGTGAGCTGAAGAAACACCCCTAGCTGAGGGGCGTCGTTGGCGAAGATGAAATGACAGAGTTTAAAGCAAGAAAATATTTTTTTACACCTTTTAAATTTTTTTATTTTTTCTAGTTTGTCTATAGGTATAAAAGTGTTTAAATGTCAATTTAATTTTTATTCTCTAGACATGCATATCCCAATTTTAGGCACACTTAATCACGGCCGCCAGTAGCAGTAAATGACAGACAATGACTGCCAATATACGAAGTACGGCCGCACGATAGTCCGGCCGCGCAACGCAAGTGGCAAACTAACGCATTTTTTTAGAGAACGCAGAACCGCTAGTACTGTGTACAGAGTGCGCTGCGCCCGCATAGCGGCGAGTGTGCGTGATTAGGAGGAGACAGACGCTGCTCACGTCTGGCCAACATAACGTCCCAACACCCAAAGTTTCCTGGTTTTAATTCGTAACAAATCACGCACGAAAATGCGCATCGTATGACCGTTTTCAGGCATTCCGTGAAAAAATACGTCAATGCGTTCGGAAGCACTTTTTGACGGTCGCTGCTAATAATGCGTTCGTTTGACCCTAGCCTAAATGGGACAGCGGACACCCAGTGGTAGCTTGACCAGGTTTGGATAGGGTCCAGTGCCCCCTAGATTCATTGAGCTTTTGTATTGCCAGCATTTCTCCTGATGGCAGCCTTGTCCATTAGTGAAAGCTTAACGTTGTTCCTTTCTTTTATTTATAGTTCTGGATGCAGTGAAGGCTCACAAGGATTCTTGGCCTTTCTTAGAACCAGTAGATGAGTCGTATGCCCCAAATTACTACAACATCATAACAGTAAGAGTTGAAAGAGTGTCCTAATATTTCATTGTGTTTTGATTGGTGTTTTTAAATACAGTGAGTCAGTCTTGTTCAAAGCTAATTTTCAATTTGCATCTGTGTACTGCACTAACAGTTAAAAGTTTTTAGAGTGCCAAGTTCCGTAGCGCTGTACAATGGGAGACGGAACAAACATACATACAGGTTCAACGCACAGAGAGGACGTAGGAGAGAGGACCCTGCTCAAGAGCTTACAATCTAAGAGGATAGGGACGACACACTAGGTGAGGGTTAATAGAGCATATGAAGCAGTGGGGCGCATGTTGGCTATGTGGGAAGATGCAGTAGGAATGAACAGAGGGAGATTAGGGAGTGAGATGATAGGCTTCTCTAAAGTAATGTTTTCAGAGACGTCTTGAAGGACTGGGGAGATGGGGAGAGTCCGATGTTGCGGGACGGGAGTTCCAAAGAAAGGAGGCCGCTCAGGAGAAGTCTTGAAGGCGGGAGTTGGGTGCAGGTACATGAAGCTGATAGCATGAGATTGTTGGTAGAGTTAAGTGGTCGGGGTGGGATGTACCTGTTAATAAGGGAGGAGATGTAGGCAGGGGCGCGGTTATGGAGAGCTTTGTATGTGAGCACCAGTATTTTGAATTGGATTCTAAAGGAGACAGAAAACCAGTGTAGAGATTGACAAAGGGGCGAGGTGCGGGAGGTGAGGTGGATGAGCCTGGCACAGGCATTCATAAGACTGCATCTGGTATCTTTTAAGGCCAGAGAGGAGGTTACAGTAGTCAAGACGGGAGATAAGAGCTTGGATGAGTATTTTAGCAGAGTCCTGATTAAGACCGGGGCGGACGCGTGCAATGTTTTTTAGGTGGAAGTAGCAGGATTTGATTAGCGATCGGAGTCTAGGAGGACACCGAGGCACTGGGCCTATGTGGTGGAAGTAATAGTGGTACCATTCACTTGAAGGGAAATGGGTGCAGGAATTTTGGTTTTAGAGGGAGGGAAGAGGAGAAGTTCAGATTTAGAGGTTAAGCTTTAGGAAGTGGGAGGTCATTCAGTCGGAGATAGCTGACAGGCCGTAACTAAGCATTGTCATCACATATATACACAGATCAGTGGAATTCCTAAACCTCTCATGCTATATTTTGTGTATTAGGTCAAATAGTCGAATATTTTTTGTGTAACGCTGTAATTTGTCCTAATATGTTAGGATTCTTTTCTGCTGATTTGGGGTATCACTTATTGGCACTTAGTTGTGGGGATAGGGGATCATAGTCTTGATTTTGACACTACATTGTATACAAGTTTGCTTTTCTTTAAACCTGTCTCCAGAGCCCAATGGACATATCAAGAGTGGAACAGAGACTGTGTTCCGGTTACTACCTAACAAAGGAACAATTTATTAGTGACATGAAAACCATATTCGAGAACTGTGCAAAATACAATGGACAAGACAGTGGTACGTATCTGTCCCTTTTAAAATGGGCTGACATTTGTTACATTAGAAGAATTTACAAAAAAAGTACAGGTTGAGCACCCCTCAATCAGAATTCCAAAAAGTGAAAGACTTTGAAACCTGAAGTTTTTGGAGCCTTTTGACTATTGTCCTGCAGCGCCCTTCAGTGATCTCCTTCAGTGTCCGTATGCTTTTCTTTGCTCTTCATAGCGTGCCACTATACCTTCTCAGCACCTACGCGGGGAATGCAGTGCAGTGCAGCGCCTGCGACTTGCGGTTTCCTCTAGTGTAAACAAATTTGAAAGAAAAATACTGTTTTCTTCCGTATAAGGGCTAAACACAGATACTTGAGCTTCTACTTTAAAGGGCTACTACCGCCCAAAAAAATGAAATCTTCATATTGTGTTTATTTTAGGTTTCTGATATCTTACATGTGCTTTGTTTTTCTTTTAAGTAAATATTTTGCTATATGACATTGGCCGTATTATGGAGTCTATAGGTCGATCACTGACTCAAATCATTGTAAATGCTTGTAGCTATTGTGTGGGATGTATTCAAAGGACATCACTGGGGGTAGATTAGAAGTAGTTTAAGCTCCCTGCCAGATCTCATTCAGTTGTCCTCTCTTCTCTGTTAGCCTGGAGAACAATAACCTCCTGCTACCCTATCTAAACCTTCCCTCCTCCACCCCATTAACTGTTAAAAAAAATGTTGATTTAAATAAACAAGAGCCTCAAAGCAAATCTTTTGGTAAATGTTGCATCATGGGAAGAATACATAAAATGGAACGGAGATCAAAACAGTTATTTTTCCTTTTTACATGCAATTTCTTCAAAGGACAAAAGTAGAGCAGCATGTGTTTTTATAATGTGGTTTTATTTGTAATGCACAAGTAATCTAGTTACATCTTCTGTAAGTGGTGGTGTCCCTTTAAGCCTGGCAGTGGAAATAGTGGAACAAACAATTTTTACGAATCTGATTGCTTCGATCTGGTCAACTTGATGTTTGTAGGAAAATACAGGGAATAATCTTTGCTGGTTGCAGGAACAGTACCTTGTCCTTCAGGCAAACTTAAGGTTCATTAACCAGGAAAAGGCAGTCAGAGGGGTTAAGCAAGAAACCGTTTCTTGTCCAAAGTCCAGAAATACCCATCAATCTGTAGGTGAGGGCATCAATCCAGTGTATTCCTGACAAGAGTACTGGCAATCTGCTTTTTGTTGGACGTAGAGGAGTGGTGAAGACTTTTGGAGAGGGAAAATAAAGAAACCTTAAGATGCAACTTGAGTCAGTGGGGTATTTTGGCCTAGGGCGGCACTTTCCAGGGGGCGGCGGCCCGCACTGGTGGCCCCACCCCAAAAAAAATAAATATATTTTTTATTTTACTTTTGCAAAGTATTTTGCCAGGAAGGATACATTGAGATTTCACTTATTTTCAAGTATGTCCTGGGTAGGCAAGGCCTAGGCTTTCACTTTCCAGGGGGCAGCAAAAAACCTCACCACTAAATGGGTTACTCACAGAGCACCGAAATTACGCCAACATTTTGGTGTTCTGTAGTTCCCTGCACTTCGGGGAATAAAATTTCCCCACCCTGCAGTGAATTCACCATTCACCGCAGGGTCCCCAAAGTGCATGGAGTCGGCCACTGAATGCTGCCACCGCAAACCCGTGGCCTGCTGTTTTCAAAAGAACTACTGAACGAAAATGTCTGGAATTTACATATAAGATCATATGATTTGATAATAAAAAGTTCTGTTACAGGAAAAAGAAAAACAGCTATTAAAAAAAAAGGGGGGAATTTTGCTGAAAAATGACTAAAAGGTACTAAAAAAAATATCAAAAGACTTTTTACTGCAGATTAGAATAATAAATGGTTTATTAGATATTGCATAAAAACGGGAATATTTTTAACATTGAAACCTATGGGGTTCGCCTGAATAAACCTGCTTATTGAAACCACCGAACATCAGGGCATTTCACTGCTATTTCTCTGCTGTTTGGTGTTCTCTGAATAGATTAACCATTACTTCTCTATGGGGATTTGCAATGCCTTCAAACAGCACCGTACTTGCTGCCAGTTCGCCAAACTTGTGTGTGAGCATATCACAGAGCAGTGGTGTACTTAGGGGAGTGGCGGAGGGTGGGCCGCCCCAGGTACCAGTGATTATTTGAGTGTCATTAGGGGGTACTAGGAGGTGCCACTGTCACTGTGTGTCAGCTTTGAGCTGTGTTTTCAAACAACGAGCAGCGGAGCAGGGCGTTTGCATACGGAATAAAATCGAATAGAATAAAAATCCCCCTCTCCTCCCTCCATAGCTCCTCCCCTGCCCCGCAGCAGCTCTAGGAGAGGGGAGGGGGATGTGATTTGTGTGCAGAGAGAGAAGATGACAGTAAAGGGGGGGGGGTTTATCAGCAGAATATGAAGCCCTGTCTGCTTACTGCTGTTTAAAGTGGACCTTTCGTTAACCAGCACTGCAGTGATAGAAATTTGTCATTGAGCTGCCTGGCTCCTGGTGAGGCTGCGTGCGTGCAGGTCACGCGATCCGGCCAGTCAGGTGGTACGGAGTCTCAGTACCACCTGACTGGCTGAACCACGTGACAGGCACGCAGCTGCCCGCCCTTTCATTAACACGGACTCTCACTCTATTCTGGACTGAACACCCACCGGAAGGGAATCAAAGCCACGGTGCACCCTCTGGCAGTGGCACCCCACTGCTGACAAGATGGCTCAACGCACAGGCACAGCCGCGATCCTAACGTGGCCTGGAGGGACCTCCTCCTGAGTCCGTACACAGTCCCTGCTGACTCTGCACACAGCCCTACCGCAGACAGAGGCCGGTAAATATAGAATAAATAATTGCTGTGTGCTCATATTCACTCGGTTTGCTGGGAGTCTTATTGCAGTGGATTCTGATGCACTCATACACACCGCACATTGCATTGCTGGGAGTTTTATTGCTGTGGATTTTGATACGCTGACACACATACCGCACATTGCATTGCTGGGAGTTTTATTGCTGTGGATTCTGATACACACTGCATATTACTGTGAGTTTTATTGCCCTGGAGCTCTGGGAAACGCTAATACACACTGCACATTACTGTGAGTTTTATTGCTGTGCAGTTCTGATATGCTCATACACAGTGCCCATTTCTGTGGGTTTTATTGCTGTGCAGCTCTGTGATACACTCATATGCAGTGCACGTTTCTGTGGATTTTATTGTTCAACCAATTAGAGCGGCTGTGATCCAGTATACTTGACATGCGTGGCTGTTTGTAAAAATGCTTGAATTTAAACATTTCATAATTTTATTTATCTCAATAGGTACATTTGAAATGGTATACAAAATATACAAGTAGGCACTTGGTGTTCACTTTTAATATAAAGAGGAAAAGGCGGAGCTCTAAGAGGAAAAGGTGGAGCTTAAAGAGGAAGGGTGGGGATTAACCAGGAAGAGGTGTGCCCTTGACAGGAAGGAGTGTGTCAAATTTAAATTGGGGGGGGTGCACGAGTTTAGTCAGGCCTAGGGCAGGACAAAACCTAAATACACCACTGACTTGAGTAATACAATACTGCAGGTAAACAAACACCATAACAATGTAGTGAGATGTTGGGATGTGTTGTTCAAATACTTTACAATTGGATGACCTCAAAGACCTCTTAAGGAGAAGGCATTGCCCCGTTTGATAGTAGGTAATATAATCTTGCATTCTTTGCTGAATGTCATCTTAGATTTAAAAGCTATTTAGGTTGAAGGGATGTGTGGGTGTATAAACACATATTTTATTTTTAATGTTTTTAAAGTTTTGTCGAATTGTGCAATAAAAAATGGTTGCATATTAGCTGTGTCTCTTTTTCTATTTATGGCAGAATATACTCAAATGGCAGAGAACATGGAGAGGTGCTTCAAAAAAGCGTTGCTTAAACATCTGCCTGAAGATGGTGATTCAGATGGAGAAAGCTGGATTCAAGCAGATCATGAGAAACCTCTGAAGAGGCGTAGTCAGACCCGAAGTTTCAAGGCTAGAGACTGGAGGAAGAATAGAGAAGACACTGGAAAGAAGCAAAAAGAAGAAAATAACAATCCTACCTTGCCTGTTCAAAGGCAGGAAGTGATGGATAGATCTCTTGATCCAGCCATGATAAATTCATCCAATCAGCACCCATTCCCTTACCGAATGCAATATGGTGGCATGTCAAGGCAAATGGTAAGAAAATTACTATCCAGAATAATTTTGTCCAGCTATTCAGAAATGGGTGTCTTTCTAAGCACTGAAATTTCAGTACTTTCTCGTTCGGTGCACTTCAGGGATTTCAGTACGCTGACCCTGTGACGAATTCAGTATTCACCGCAGGTCCCTGAAGTGCGCCGGCTGGGGCTGGAGCCATCGAAGACCACCGTTGGCCTGTAGAGAAAAAGCGAGAGAGAAAAAAAAAGGAACACTGCTATTCTTTAAAAGTTTAAAAGCATAAAAATGCATGCAAATGTGTTGCATTTTCCTATAAAAAATAATAGTCTGTTACAGTATAATAAAAAGCCATTTACAAAATTTTTGATTCCGATTTATTTTTTAAACAGAAAAAAATACCCAAGATACAAAAAAGTTTAAAAATAAGGCTTTACTAAAAAGATTAAACCGTTGTATAAAAATTATACAATTTTTTTTTTTCTTTTCATTGAATCCTTTGGGATTTGCCCATTTCAACCTGAACCACTGACAATCTGGCATTTCACTGCCATTTTGGTGCAGTTAGGCATTATCTGAATAGATTAACCATTACTTATGTATAGGACAATTTCACTGCCACCGAAGATTGCCAAATTGCGGCGATCTGCATTGTATTTCGCTGCCAGTAAGTTCCTTGGGTGCCATGAAAAAGTGTTAGTGGTCTGTGTATTAACCAGCACAATCCTTCTGTGATTTCCTACTTTTGATATGCAGCGACCGATTACGTCTCGGCAGGGCAGCGACCGATTACGTCTCGGCAGGGCAGCGACCGATTACGTCTCGGCAGGGCAGCGACCGATTACGTCTCGGCAGGGCAGCGACCGATTATGTCTCGGCAGGGCAGCGACCGATTACGTCTCGGCAGGGCAGCGACCAATCACCGCTTTTGTTTTTTGCTTACAGTATAAATAGACCCAGTCTCCTAGGTTTGTATGCTTTCCATGGTAAATCAACAATTTTGTTGTGTTCTTCCTATAGCCTTTGGATAACCACATGAGCACACCTCTGCGAGGATCGGATGCTGGTTTAGGGTACAAATCTGCTCAACTTCCAGAACAGCATATGGGGAATCCAATACCATACACCGAGAGTTATATCGTGCAGGTAGACACACTTTCAAAGTGCCCATGTTCTTCCTTTCTCCAGCAGAATGTCTTAAAAAGCTTTTCACTGATTTAAGTTAAAATTTAGCGATTTAAAAACTTTCAATTCTACAGTGCTTTATGATATTTGGTCATTTTAATTTTATTCAAATGTATTACATCAATATATGCCCCTTACTGAAATATGGGAGTAATGTTTTTGAGGGGTTTTGGTTTTTCTTGCATTCCTATGTGATGACTCTTTTTTTTATTAAGAATTTATTTTTTATTCCAGCCAGTCTCTGGTTCGACTGACCTTCACAGTTCTGAATTACATAACAATATGTCAAAGGATTCAAGACAATGTCAGAGATCACAAAATGCACCAAACTCTCCTAGACCCAGAATGGCTGTGCAGGATGGAGGAGGCATGCAACAGCAAGTACCATACCCTGCAGGTTATATGACAAGACCTACATTCCATCCTCCTGGATCTTTCTATCCTCATAGACTTGGCCTCCCAGCTACCACATGGAATGGTGGTAACAACCACGGTCCACCTCCGAGCACAGGACAACCGCAGTTTCCATCATCTGTAGATCAACACATTGTGAGACAACATGTTCCAAACTACAATGCCAGGCATGCGTACAACACTATAAGCAATTCTATGATGGATAGTCCTGAGATGATGGCAATGCAAAGACTATCTTCGCTTGCTTGCCCTCTAAGCCCACACTATCCCTCCCAAACAGTATCCTCTTCCTACCCAACAGCACAGAAGCCTAGCATTTCAACAGTATACACACCAGTAGAGAAATCTGGTGCATCTGTCCCATACCCACTAGAGAAGCGTGGGGCATCAAAGCTGTACCAGCCTTTGGAGAAAACTTGCATGCCAACACCATACCTAACAGAAGAGAAGCCCGACATGCCACCTCTGTATCAACAATCAGAGAACTGTGGTAAACCAATGCCACACCCACCACCAGAGAAACCTGGACTACCTGCATTTTATCCAGCAACGAAGAATCCTGATTCACATGCTTTGAGTCCTCCTGCAGAGGCACTTAATGTACCTGTATTGTACCTACCATCAACCAAGCCTCACTCATTCTCGTCCTACCCACCTCCACCTACATCTTCATTAGCTACTCCTTGTAAACCAACAGAAGGTTCTGGATTGCAAAAACCATGTCCACTGACTGGCAAAGCACATCCAGAAGCCGAAATACCTGAAAAACCTTCACCATATACATCAGAAATAAAGCCGAGCATGGGCACACATTACCAAACAGTAGAAGAGCCTGGTGCCTCAACACAGTGCCAGCCTGTAGAAGAACCTGGCACAACTACATCATTCCCAGTAACAGAGAGGTCTAGAGCAATAACTCTTCACTCCTCAATAGAAAAACATAGTGCCCACACAGTATATCCATCAAAAGACCCCTGTGCTCTTGCCCCTTACCCACCCAAAGAGAAACCTGAAGCACCCACATCAAACCCCACAGGCCACTCTAGTGTCCCAACATCATGTCCTTCTGCAGAGAAGCCTGGTACACTTGCACAGTATCCTTCAACAGAAACCTCTACAATGTCTTATCCACCTACAGAGAAGCCCATCACAAAAAATGTGGATATGTGCCAAGTTCCTTCCAAGAAGTCAAACAAACAAAGACTTAAAGGTAGGTATCCACTATGTAAAAGATTGCAACAATGTAGGGCCTGGCCATTTTATAGTTTGTTTCTTTATTCAACATTTTAATAGACGTTGAGCTCTACCTCGATTTTATTTTTCTGAAAATTGAGGAATCTGACCTTGTTAATTGATGGAGAAACGTAGCATCAGCAGAGCAGACAGATTCAACAGGTGCTTGCCGAACCGTTTGACGCTGCTCTGCCTATGCATGGACAATGGAGAATTAATTAAAATTCTCTTTCCTTTATTTTTGGATAAATAAAATGAGGTCTGCCTCTTATTAAAGGCGGAAGTTGCCCAGCTGTAAAATAATGCATTCCCATGACCGTTATATTGCAAACGCTATAAACCAGTGTCTAGTGAGTGGGGGGTATACTATTTTTTCATGAATAGACGGACCTTGAACACTCATAAGAGTGGGTGTAAATAAAACCTTCACCAAGTGAATTTGATGTAAAGTAAAAGCAAACTGGATGCCTCCACACATTTATACACACACAGCAAGATTACTGTGCACAAAATTATTTCAATAATTTGCTTGCTTCAGTTTCTGCTAAATCCATGTAGCAATGAGTTGCCGTTTAAGCCCTTTTAGAGAATTTTTTTCAAGACCTCAAGATATGATTTGTTGTACTCAGTCTGCATATACCCAAGGTAATCCTTAACTGATAGAGGCACTTGAGGACTAGGGTTGGGAAACAGTGTCTTAGAATGTTCTTCACATAAATCAATGTAATATGAATTCCCATTATTAAGAGATCTAGTAGAGTTTTCCTGATGCCAAGTATTAGGGAATTTATATTTAAACACTGCATACTTGAATGCTTTTACATTCATAAGATTTAAAACTTCAGTTTTGCTGAATTGCTGGGTTCATGAACTACTGGGGTTTCTTGGTTTTAAAACACCGTTTAGAAGTCTTTTTCAACTCCAGTCCTCAGGACCCATTAACAGGCCATGTTTGTCAAATATCTGAGGCACAGCACAGGTGATGTGATTTGCTGCTCAGTGATTGCAGGATTCCGTCTTCATTTCCCCAAGGTAATCTGCAAATTCTGGCCTGTTACTGTTAGAGGGTCCTGAGATATATTTCTCAAAGTGGAGCAGGCTATTGTCCACATTTTCACTCTATTAATAGGAAATGTTTGAACTGCCATGTTATACGGTCCTCTGTCAGTAAATCAAGATTATTTGTTACATTTATATGATTAAATTATATTCTAATATATTAATATTTGTTTTATTTTTTTAAAAAAATGCTTCATAGGTTTGTATGATACTTAAAAATGTCATGGCTGTTTAAATGCTATATGGGGAAAAAAATCTGACAAACCTACATAATCTAATCCAGTGTGTGTTTCTCAACTGTAGATCTATCGGCCTCTCCTGTGACCCAAATTAAATCCAAATCCTGGTCTGTTCCTTCAACACACCCCACGCACACCAATGGCAAACACAAAAAATCATGTTCCTCTCAAGGCCCACCATCACAGTCTGGGAGTGCCATGTCTGCTATGCTCCAGGAGAATGAAAAATCAAGGGGTTCAGGTAGCCGCATTAATCCTGATTGTAACCAAGCATCAAACATGAACCACCATAATAATCAGAGCAACAGAAGTGGATTGGAAGAAAAGGCAGATCCATCAAATATAAATGAACCTGGAAGAAGTACATTAAAAATGGAACCCGTGTCTGTCACCCAGCCAGAAATGTCACACCCCCAGCCAGATATACCTGGGTTAGAAACTAGGCCAAACTTTGTCTCGATGGTTACGCATGGAAATACTAAACCAGGCTATGGCACTCGCCACAATCAAGGCACGGAGAGACCTCAAGAACTCAGTCCTTCTGGCTTTCCTATTCAAAGATATGGTAATGTTCACCCTCAGGCTTACCCAGGGACATTTCCTAGATATCCACACCAAGGACCAGCATATGGTTATCCTCATCCACAACAAATGCAGAACTCCTACCTTCCTTATCAGAGACCTACTTATTACCAACCAGAATACCCACAATGGCAGGGAAATATAAACCAGTCTCCCCAACACCGCAACACCTATACTGGATCCATTGGTGTCCAGGGTATTGCAGAACTAAGGACTATACTCATGTCTCCTCTTCTAGAGGGTGAACCCAAGGCAGTACCAGGGGAAAGCAAGGAGCATAATGACGAGGCAGATAGTGTCTCTGACAGACCTGAAAGTCCCAAGCAATTCTTGGATTTGGACAGTCACAAAAGACAAAGTGCAGGCTTTGTGTATGGCGGCCCTCAAACTTGGGGTAGTCCAAATTTCAGACCACATTCTAATATGTCATCACCAGCTTACCAACCTCAACACTACCATCTCCAGAGGTTTCAGCCACCATATATGCGCTGTTCTCCACACTCTGCTCATGGGCAACCTAATGGCCACTCTGTAAGGCCTGGCTATCAGCATCCTGGACACAACAGGGGGCACTTCCAAACTGTTATGATGGATCACAACAGTGGATTGCCTTCATTTTCAGACATGTATCAACCTCAAGAGTGAGTATGATAGAAGAACTGTCTATATTATTAAGCGGCAACACATTCTGCAGCGCTGCACATATGGGTAAATACAGGACAATTCAACAATACATAAAGGAGGCAGGTCAGTATTTCGCCAACAGGTACAGGAGGACATGAGGGCCCTATTCCCTTGGGAATTTACAATCTAGATGGGTGAGAAACCGGAGGAGAGAACTGCAGTGGTGAAATGTTAATGCACGGAGTGGTGAGGACCGTTATTGAGTGGGTCAGATGTCTTGTTACGGAGTTAGGTGGTAGCAGTGCTTTTTTCTGGAAAAGTAGGGTTACTCACGCCCAGGGAAAAACTGTTTATTAGGACTATTTATTAACCCTTTAAGGACAGACGCAATTTTACAAGTTCGGAACACTTCTAAAATTAGAATTCCAGTTATTCGCCTGTTTAACCATAATTTACCTTTCATATTAAGTGCACCCAGGGGCGAACCTCACGATGCTGCCAAGACGCCTGCTGCCATTCTTTGTGGAGTGCAGGCAGCAGATAATGTGGCATTTCTAGCAGCAATACCATCCTTTTAGATGCAGGACAATGGGGCAACAACGGACTGTGACATGGACACAGGTGCAGAATTTTATGCAACGCAGCCTGTTTAAAGACAAATACATGCATTTACACACACAGTCATACTTTCACATACATAACCATATATCCTCTACACCCCAGGGGTATGTAGCAATAAAACTCACAGTAATGTGCAGTATGTGAATGTATCACAGAGCTCACAGTAATATGTGGCATGTGTGTATTTATACAGGGCTCAAAATTTCAAGTCCCAAGCTACTAGCCAGGACTTAAGAGTTACTCGCCACCAGTTGCCCCAACTAACCCCCTACCCTGCCCTTAACTCAACCCCTAAACACACTCTTAAATTATCAGATACATGTATAACCAGACATCAGAGCCTAGTGTGAGCAGAGCAAGGAGGCAGCGAAGCTCATCTCCAACCCCTGCCAGTGACAGAGTAGCACTGGGTTAGGGAAGGCAGCTGCTCCCTGCCACTGTGCAGCCTGGGGGGGCGGGCGCGTCTCATTGCAGTAGGCACAGGAGTTTTTGGACCGCTGTATCTCCGCTCCTCTTCCCTGCCAGTGACAGATGCTGGGAGCAGCTGCCTTCCCTGACCCAGTGCGTCTCTGCTGCCTGAATCCAGGGAAGAAATGCTGCCCCCCAAAACTGCACCAACCAGAACATATTCAGGGTGTGCGGGTGTGTTTGATGTTCCTCCATATATTCAGGGTGTGTGGGTGTGCTTTTAGGGGTTCCTCCATATAGTCAGGGTGTGTTTTTAGGGGCTCCTCCATATATTCAGGGTGTGCGGGTGTGTTTGAGGTTCCTCTATATATTCAGGGTGTGCGGGTTTCAGGGCTAAAATATACACCCCTGTGGTTTACAGATTTGTTAGTGTGGGGGTTATTCAGAAAGCTGTGCTTGCTGTAGTTGCAACAGCAGCAAATTTCATCGTTTTAACAAAAGAAGTATATGCAGTGGCAGGAGAAGCTTCAATGATGAAACTTCTACCACTGTTTAGCTTCTCACCATTACAAAAGTGTAATTCAAAATCTGTCGCTGTTGCAACTGCGCGCACTCTGGCACCTCCTGAGTAACACTGACTTATTACTTTCAATTTCTTTCTATATCCACAAACATCAAATATTTTGGGAAACTATAAAAAATAAAGAGCGATAGAGCTAGTGTGACTAAAATAAGGACTGTCCTTACTGACTAGGGACACATGGAAGCTGTTTGAATAAAGGGAGCAGATGAGTGATGGGAGTTGTGGGAAAGCCCTCATGAGATGGGGGGGGTATTGGGTTTTATTAAATGAATGTGACATTTGTTAGAATGGCAATATGGGTTTCCCTGTCTTGGTTTCATTGCAAAAAATATTGATGAAAAGTATTTTTTTTAAAACATTTCAATAAAGTTTCTGAGAGAGATATAGCAGCCTGAATATTACAGGAACCTATAAAACAAACAATGAGGCAAAGGCATCATAAATCTAAACACACCTGTGAGAGCTATAGGAAGTCTATAAACCTTTATTTCAGACCTTCAGTCTCTCCAGGTTTAACTCTTCATAATCCCTGGGGGGGGGGGTCACAGAGTGATCATACTGCAGCTCTTGGCTGCTGACCTGTATCTGTGGCCCCAGCGTGCAGGATAAGGAGGACAGAGTGTGTGTGGGGGTCACTGGTGAGGACCACCTGCTGCCTGAAATCATCCAGGCTCCTGAGTGCACACTCTGACAGCACTGAAAGGCTGGTGCTGCCTGTATGAGGGTCAGTAACCTGATGCCTGACACATCACCTTCTGCTGCTCAGCTCCCCTTTCCCCCATAATTGTGTGTGCAGGGGCTCTGGGCCATCCTCCCCCCTCCCCTTCCTCACCAGTGTGTGCAGGGTTCTCTGGGCCGTCCCCACCCCTTCAAAAATCACATGCGAGCAGGGGCGCCGGCTACTCAGTGACCCCATGGCAGACAGAGTTAACCTTGCTGTTGCTGGATAAAATACAGCTCCGCTGCCTATGTTAACCCTAGCTCTGCCTGTCACATGTGCTGCTCTTGCCTACCAGCCCTGAGAGTCTGTCACTGGCAGGGGACAGGGCAGGCATGGACGGCAGCCGTCTGGCACACCCCCTCTGATGTCAGAGGGGCCGGTGGCTGCCATCTTGGATCCTCCGGCCAGCCCAGAAAAAAAAATCACTGCCACCAGAATACACAGCAGCGCAGGCAGCACAAAATAATTGATCATGCTCCCTGCAACTGCAAATTTCCCACTTGCCCTCTGGTAGTTTCCACTCGCAAAATGCGAGCAGGCGAGTGGAAATTTTGAGGATATATATATATATATATTCGTTCAAATCTGGCACTGTAGGCTATTGATATATCAGGAAACAAGCGGTATCAGGTCTTGCCATATATATGAATTTTATTGGATCAACGTTTCAGTTTGTTATCCACAAACTTTCATCAGGGTCCTTATTGTGATCCACCTCCCCCCCCCCTTTTTTCTTTTTTTCTCTCCTCTATTTGTTGGTTTTCTGCGTGATAATTCTCCTCTTACTTCCCTTTGGACTTTATTATTGCCTCTTACGCTTTCTCACCATCCTCCTTTTCCTTCCATATTCTATCTCACCATCTTTGTCACACTTCAATATTTTTCTTATCTTGACTTTATCATTTACTGGAAGTTCTCATGTACATACGACATATGTACTTGAAACGGCGTATTCACGACCTTCAATGGACTACTAGACTCAGTTCTTTTTCATCCCCGCCATATGGATATGATTCTGAAATGCCTTAATTGTTAGTGTACATCGTTTGGCTCTGGAAAAGGTCTGTCTTCTATATGATATGCAAGTTAACTTTACCCATATGTCTGTATTACTGTTGACAATAATATGCTTTATTTCTGCTCACTTTATATGTGTCCTTAACTTTAAATAAAAAACCTTTTATAATAAAAAAAAAATTAAAATGGGGGCAGCACTCAACCTTAACTAAGCATTCAGTGTGGGTGCATCTCAAGTAAAACAATACAACAAACCAGGAGGAGAGCACACCAAATATTACATTCAAAGAGAACAGCAACAGCAGGTTTATACATTTCTTACTCCCTCCAGGAGCACAGCAGTTATTAACCCATTCAAGACCCAATGGCCATCTATTGTGAACTAAACTTCCACCATTTTTAAACAGAGCTTAAGATCAGAAACCCTGCAAAGGGTCTTGAATGGGTTAATAACTGCTATGCTCCTGAAGGGAGTAAAAAAATGTATGAAGTTGCTGTTCTCTTTGAATGTAATATTTGGTTTGCTCTCCTTCTGGTTTGTTGTGTGTGTGTGTATATATGTATGTTTTAGTGTGTACAGTGTGTGTATATGTTGTGTAATAATGTTTGTGTATATGCACTCACAATAAAAAATAGATTATATATAGATATATATAATATATATATACTTTTTATGTATTTATGCTTTATATATATTCCTCCACACTTGCATAAATCACACTGGGTCATTTCTCAGAAATCACACTGGGTCATTTCTCAGTGCAGCAGGGATGGCTAAATCCAGAATATTGCTTGGATCCCCCTGGCCTTGCAAGGGTTAAAAATGGAGAAGATAGCCCCTGCTGTGAAGGAGACTATGTCTGTGTTTGGACACAGCAGATCCCTCACCCCCTCACATACTGCAGCTCCTTGCAGGGAGCTGTGTGTGGAGGGTTAGGGGGTCATTACTAGCGCGGTATCTCCTGTCAGCTCATAGGCAGAAGAGAATCCAGCTTGCAGGGGAGGGATCCAAGCTGGGGTAGGAACAAGGCATCTCCCCTCTCCTCTGAGCAGCCACTGATTAGAGCTCTTCTCCTGTCCGGTAGCAGCAGCATGCTGCACTCAGTAAGCCATGCTTACTTCCCACAGCTTTCTGTACCTCTTTCGGAGCCCTGTGTCACGTGACCGATCAGAGCCCGAAAGCTGAGTGCAGCTGCTTCATTGGGCGGATCATCTGTCCAGGATCTTCGGGAAGTGAGGTCCGCTATAAATCAGCCCAGCAGTAAACCCCCCCCCCCTTCCCCCTCGCCCCATACTGTCCTCCTGACAATCGGAAGTGTTTGGGAGCAGCATAAGCTCCCGAGTGCTTCCGATGAAACCAGTTTGGGGGACAGCCTGATATTGTGAGGAAGTGCATTCCATAGGATTGGCGCCGCACATGAAAAGTCCTGCAGTCTGGCATGTGAAGAGGTAATGATGGAGGATGCCAGGAGCAGGTCCTTGTTGGATCTTGGGGGGGGGGGGGCGTGTTGGTGTATTTGGTGATTAGTGGGGGAGCGGTTACTGGTTTGTTTTCTTTGTTTTCCTAAAGGACAGATCAGTATATATTCTCATACTAAACCGTGTTCATTTTGACCGCAAATTTCATTTTAGTCTTCGTCTTTTGATGAAAATGATATTTACTGTAGTTTTAGTCAACTAAATTGCAGTAGATTTACTCAACGATTATCTAGTTTGTTTTAATAAAGTGTAAAAAAGTGCTCTACAATATTCAAACTGAAGAGAGCGAAGACTTTAGCAAAAATATAAGTTCTATGCTAAAATGTTTAAATGCAATACAGAAAAGACAGATATGTTGTATTTGTCTTTATGTTGTCAACAAATTTAAAAAATATATATTCTCCTAAAGAAACAAGCATATGGCCTTGCAAAATACCAGTAGTTGGATGCAATAATTGATTAGAACAAATCTGGAATTTCCCAGGCTGGCTGCTGATCTCCAAAATAGGTCACCGGTGACATCAGCTCGCTCTCATTCTCCCTACAGCAAGCTTTCTGAGAGTGTAGCCATTGGATCGTTCTGCACGTGCAGCGGAGACCCATCTTTCTACGTAGGCACTACAGAGTTTGCCGTTTGTGTGTGGAACGTAAACAATCACCATTCAACTTCTCTCTCCTAGCAATGAACATAAGAAAATATCACAACAAAAATGGAACCTATGCTATAAGCCATGCCATATGGAATGCGGAGCCCAGAGATTTTCACAAGGACAAATCCTAACACCATGGCATGTCCATTGGCAGAAACAATATTAACTCATTTGCAGTGCAGGCAAATTTGTGGCAAATTGCAAACTAACCTTTTACAGGTTAACACAGTTGTTTCCTGACCCAAAATAAAGTTCTTACAGTAACAAAATCTCACTTGGAAATTCTCTGAGTGGAATAACAAGGGTCAGTGACCCATGTAATTTCAAACCTTAGATTCTGATACTGTAATACCTGTACTTGGGAACACTTGTGGCAAAGGCTAATTTGCTGTCACCTATTTGCTTCAAATGAGTCGATATTTTGTTTCCATTGCAGTACTGTATGGGAATTAAATTGTCAGTCTGCCCTGGAACGCCTACAGGCATTCCAACTGCCATTCCTATTAGTCGTTCCAACCAATAAAACAACTAAAACACACAGGTAACTTATGACAAGGAGTTGTATAAGCGTTGTATTGTTGCTATAAGAACCGCTTTCAACATACAACAGTGAGTGAATTAAACACAACTCTTAAAATCAATTTGTTTCGATTCATTTTAAGGAAAGCACTTCTCTCCTGTGTGACCCTTGCTCTAATGTGCCGGCCTCTATTGAGCTCACCTTTTGACCTCTCTACAAAAGCTTGAGAAGCTGGCATAGCCAACAAGTCTTCAGCAAAAGGTTTTAACTTGTAATAAATAGTGCCACTGTGTGTATGCCAAAAATCTATTAGTGTCATCGATTGTTACTAAAGCTCTTCCTTATACTTTCTGATCTGCTGTCTTATGTTGTTAACGGACTTCCTCTGTGTAGGTGTTCTGCTGCGGTGTTTTGAAAGAAACTTTGGTAGTTATGCGGAAGATGGTGCTGCTGGTTCTGGCTTCTCCATATCGTCTTCTGAGGCCTAGTGTCAGACAAGTGTTTTTCTGCGCGGAAGGAACGTCCGTGAGAGTGGATGTTCCTTCCACTCTGACGCCCGTGTGGCCACCTTGCTGAGCGTAGTTGGTGCGCTCAGCGCTGCAACGCTTAATTCTTCTATGGAGCTTTGCTGCCCCATCGAACGTGCGTCGTA
This sequence comes from Leptobrachium leishanense, assembly GCA_009667805.1. Taxonomy (NCBI): domain Eukaryota; kingdom Metazoa; phylum Chordata; class Amphibia; order Anura; family Megophryidae; genus Leptobrachium; species Leptobrachium leishanense. The sequence goes on from CM019065.1 coordinate 252,277,453, forward strand.
GCATTTTGACGGGGAGGCTTCAGCCTGTCCGCTGTAGCACACTGCTGGCCCTATTGAAACGTCAACGCTGCGACGGGCGTCGGAAAGCACGTCAGTACAGATGCACTGCTCGTCTGACACTGGCCGAAGTTGCATCATCTTCGGACTGATCCGCCTCTCGTTCTCGTGTGTGACTGTGTAGTAATGTGGATTTTTCAACCACATACTCCACTCCTGGTTAAGCAGTTCTGGACTATTTTCATCACATCAATAAAGGTTGCACAGACAAAAGGGTTGGAAAAAAAAAACAGCTGCTGCAAGTGGGGCAGGTGACCCACTTCATTAGCTTCATGCATCATTCATCATTTGGATCAAAGAAGCAAGCAACATTTTGGTTCACATTGCTCTTCATTTTCTGAGCAAAAGTGACAAGGTTTCGGCATCTAGTGTTTTATTCAAAGTCAGCAAGGTGGCTGAGCAGATCAAACCGGGTAGGGTAGGGATTGACATGGTTTCAGTTTGTAGGGTTTTAGTATGTTACGCAAAAGGAAGCAGTAGGTCACGCAATGCCGTAAGCTTTTGCCATTCACTAGGGAGCAAGCTGTCCCATCCCATGTTTGTGATTTTGCTGACTGAGTCTTTTCACTTTGAGTCATGCAAGCATGTAGAATGTGCTTGACCAGCGTGTGGGACCGTCAAACACAACTGTCAAGCTCTTTTGGTTTTTTGCACAATCTTCCCGCTTGAAAGGAAATTCAAACATCGACACTGGAAATAATAACTCTATTCCACTCTTCATTCGCTTGTATTTAAGTTTAATTTCAATAAGTTGTGGGGTAAATTAAGTTGCTGTAGATTGATTAGGTGAATATGTGAATAGTTGAGTAGATGAGTAGTTGAATAGTGATAAATAGCTGAATTAAAGTGATGAGTAGCTTAGCGATTAGAATTAGTGATGAATTAAAGCGAGGATTTAAAGCGATGACTTAAAGGTGAAAAACATTAAACAGAAAGAAATACAGAAATTGTATAAATACATTGCACATAAAGCTTGTTAATCATTACCTCTGTGCCAGTTACATATACATCCACTAGCACACACTTCTAGAATATTATTACTGCCAAAATATGTTTTAACTTAAAGAAAACAGACATGAAATGAGCTATTATAAAGACTGCATGTGGAATCTCCTCACACTGAGCATGAAATAGATCTAAAAAAGTTAACTGACTGCATTTATTACTAAACTGGCTCAATTCCTTTTCTGTACATGACTGACACAATCCTTTCCTACATATGACTGTGAAAATAGTCTTTTAGCTCACCGGCTCCACTCCAGGATTTGAAGATGCTTGTAAATCTGTGCACTTCGTTATGTCCAGGTTGCCTACCTCATGGGATGCATGGAGCTCTCAGATGGCCCCTCCCTTCCTCTACAGCTCTGTCTGAGGCTGCTGGGAAGTCAATAGGCCTCCTGGATCGTACACTCATGACACCTGACTTAACAGCTCCCTTCTTGTCAGCGGATCTGGTGTTTGAGCTGTAACTTGCTCTTGCGAGAGAACCTGACCAAGTCTCATTTTCTTTTTTCTCTTTGAGAAATTAATTGAAGTCATCACATAAAGCATGTTTTCTTCCACGCTATAGCCCAGACCCAGTGCTTTGCTTTCATCGTCACACATTTGGTTTGATAAAATAATTTCTTCTACTTTGGTTTCGGAAGGCTTTTCTTCTGACTCCTCCCACTTTGACCTGAGAAGACCCAAGGTTGAAGAAGAAATCCTCCTTTTAAGATTGCCTCTACATTTGCCACAATAGATCTTAGCTGGTGAAAGTCGTTGTGAGATGTGAGAATGTCGTCCACATAACTGTCTTGGTGTAGCACTCGTCTTTCTTCCTTAAGATGAGCAAAATATGGCCAAGTTTGCAGTTTCGCGCATTGCCAACTGCGCAATGCAGCCTGCTGGTTTGTCTCCAATGTTTACTCTTGTGATTGCGTATTCGCTCAGTTCATTTTCTGAATTTCTCCAAAGGAATCTGTGCAGGTGCATTTCTTTGTCCCCTAGCCAGACCGAATTGTACATTTTCTTAATGTCTCCTAGTGCAGCGTGCACCCCGCTTCCGAACCTTCGCTAAACCGCACGTATCTCATTTAGGAAATCTGGACCTTTAGGCTAGGGTCAGACGAGCGTGATTTCTACGGACTGTACGTCCGTGCAGTACAGACATTGTCAGTACGGATGACGCAGTAGTGGTCACACAGTCCGTTTTTTCACTGAAGCTATTTTTGACGGATGTAGGAGGGAAAAATAAATTACAATGAAAAAACATTCTGTCCATCAAAAATGCTGGACGTATAAATGCAGTCCATCTGACCATGCTCCATCACTCACACACAAAGCTATGCAGACGTTGTAGACGCAGCGCACTCCGCACGTCCGTTCTAGCAGTATTATGTTCTTGCCTAACCTGCGTCCGTTTGCAGCGTCCGTCATGCGTCCGCAGTTCAGTGCGGACGTACTTCATGTGTCTGGCTCCAATGGACTTTCTTTCATGCTATCACGGACGTACTTTTAGGCGCAATCACGGACGTGAACACTACGCTCGTCTGACAGCAGCCTTAACTAGCAAATCGTTCATGCTAACGCCTCTGAATCTTTGACTGCTGTTCCAAACGAGTCTCACTGGGGTTGTGACAGAGTGCGGGTTTGGAGCAATAAGATGACTGACGTACCACACAGCTTCACTCCATTCGGCGATCATTCTTTCTGTTAACTTAACTGCAGCTCCTCTGATAAGCATATCTTGAACTTGAGCTCTGTAGGCAGTTTTCCATTCGGGCTCTTTAGCTAGCTGTTTTTCCATCCTCAGGAACGTAGCTTCAACTGTACTCTTGTTGTTCAGTAAGGATGCTGGGTCTCCTAACCAGGGATATTTAGCGTGCCAGTGCAATTCTTTACTGTGGTTGTCTTCTTTGACATAAATGAGGCCCTCTCTTACTAGTTCAAGTTCTCTCTCTTCACCCAGGGTCATTTCTTTTCCACCCGGTTGGCAATTCCCGCAGCGGCAACCACCACACTTGGGTTCACACGCAGCACCGATGGAATCCCACCTCCACCATTCCAGAAAGTCTTGACTGCTAGTACAGGTACTCGCTTCGTAAAAACTTTGGCTAAAGGCTCTTCTATTGGAAGGTGCTCTTTCACGTCTTCATATTTTACAGCCGCTATTCTCATTGACCTTGCAAAGTGCGTTTTGGACTTGTGGATTGACATATCTGCTTCTTCAAAGAGCTCAGGGTGAGCCCCGCCGACCGTCTTTCCTAGTGGTCCATCCCACAGCACAAGGTCGCCGACTCTTTGTGGCGCCAATTTACCTTCTCGATGTCTTATAAGCAGTTCAACTACTCTAGGTCTTGTGAGTTCGATGAGAGAAACATCTGGAAATAATTTTTTTCAGTTGATCAGGTGGCACTGCTTTGTGAATGTCTGCGATACTTTCAAGTCCATAGCAGGCCACTTGGTGTGGGCTGAGCGTGACCTGATCGGTCTTTACTCTAATTTTTTGAAGATATCGCATTGTCTTCACGCGGACATTTATTCCTCCAACTCCATGGATGACTAAAGTAATTTTCTCACCTCTTAAGTTCAGACGATGTGCAGAATTGTGGGTTATGTAATTTGTGTCAGATGCTAAATCTATTAATGTCCCGATTGTCCAGCATTGGCAGTTACATTGAGGAGCATCATTATTACGGGCAGTTCTAGTAACCTACATTCTGCTAGTGAACTTGACTGTTCTTTTGTTGCATTGAACACTCTTGCTGTAGTGTTCGAAAAGACACTTCTGCATTGCTGTGCTAGATCTGGTGAGAGTTTACTAAGGAAATCTTCTTTAACTTTCGTGTAAAATTTCTTGCTACTATCTCCTTCAGCATGAAACTTGTTCTCTTTCCGAAAAGTGTTGCTTTCTCTTCTATTTATGCACAAATGCTAAGAGAAGTGATGTTCAGGAAAACAGTCTTTGTTTTTGCATAGATAGTTCTCTTTACATACTGCGCGGTCATCGTGGACTTCGAGGCACCTTTTACAAGCTCCCAGTTTCTTCAATGCAGCCATCCTGTCAGCTACTTTCTGTGACCGGAACTGTTTGCCGAGGAGCTTTCTCTTGTGCTTAACATCACCACAGACTACACCCCCATATTGGTCATTGTTTGACTTCGTGGACTTTGTTCTTGCCCACCTTGGTTCCGATTTTGATTCTCTTCTATTTGGTTCTTCATCTTAGTTGCTCGAGCTGCTTGTAAATACTCTCTTGCTTTTTGAGGAATACCTGAAGTTTGTCAAACCGGTTGTCTGGTGTGACAGCATGCTGTCGATCAGAGACGTGGACAAGCCATTCTTTAATCAGTGACTCGGGAAGTTTCCCTTCTATGGACTTCGTTACTAAGGGATTTTTGATAGCGCCAATGTTTCCAAGATCACTCAAATCTCCAAGTGCCTTCTCCACCGCTTGAATCAAATCAACTATTCTCCTTGGCTGGTGATTCCGGATAGCAGGGATTGCTTGCAGATCTTCCACTATTTCAATCGCTATCGTTAGCACGTTTCCGTAACGGTTCTCTAAAACGCGGAAAATGTCATCTGCAGCATTGTAAGTGGTGAGGGGGAGATCTTTCACAATTCTTTCTTCGAGACTGTCTAGTAATTGAAACTTTTTTACTTCTTTTGAACCGGTCGGCTCCCCTTGCTTTTGAAGCGCTTCCCAGTCTCTCTTCCATCTGTAGAAGTCACGTTTATTGCCGGTGAACTTTGGGAGAGATGTAGGTTTTAACCTAATGGTTGCCACGGGGTTGCTGGAGGTTATCGGTGGGGGCGCTGTTCTCACTGCGTCCTCTCTCCTCGCCCGAATGAAGTCAGCCTTTCTTGAGACCAATCTGATAATATTGAGATCGAGGTTTGACAGACCTTGACAAAAGCTATTCTGATCACTTGGCGGAATGCACCGTTGCCACGGACTATAGAGATCTTTCGCAGTCTTTGCTAATGTCTGAAGGTGCTTGAGCATGAAATCGTATGCTTCGTGATTGCCATCTGGAACTATTGCTGCAACACGTTCACTCTCAGCTTCTGAAATTTGCAATGCTGTGGACAGTTCTTTACCTCCATATTTGTATGGAGAAGGTGAAGCAGAGGGTCTGTAGTAGGTGGAGTAGAGGGTCTTTAGCAGGTGGAGCAAGGGTCTTAGAAGCAGAGGGTCTGTAGCACGTGGAGCAAGGGTCTCAGGAACAGATGGTCTGTAGTAGATGGAGCAGAGGGTCCATACCAGGTAAGGGGTCTCAGGAGCAGAGGGTCAGGTAGAGGGTCTCAGGATCAGAGGGTCTCAGGTAAGCAGAGGGTCTTGATGCAGAACTGTGAGTAGAATGGAGGAACCAGGATACAATGGTTATAATAGTTCAAAGGCAGCTTCGTACTAGTGAGGGTTCACTATAGCAATGCAGAAGCATTGTGCCTTGGGAGTGGTTCCTTTTTGTAGAGGGGGAATCAGGATGCATTAGCCAGCACCTGGTTGCTGGATCAGCCTGGTTTAGAAGTGTAGCGCTCGCTCCCGGAGGAGCCGCTGAATAAACCTGGGTTAGTCTCACCGCACTAGGGAATAAATATACACCAGCACTGTTGTGGATTTTATAGATTATATACTTTACTGATCCCAATAAAGTGACACATATAATGCAAATACGGTATATGAGCGACAGGATTTTGTAATGCGGGAAAAACACGCGCGGCAAAAGGAAAAGGATTAACCCCCTCAGTTCTGGAGTGTAATGTCTCAAAAAGGTGTACGTGTATTGATTCGTGTACCTGGGTACCGTATTCAACTGGCCAGTGAATGTAATAAGCAAATCTTCGACTAGTCATGTTGGGGCCCTGTAGAACTGAACAATAATGCAGCGTGCTGGGTTATACTCGGACTTGCGGCCTGTAGGGCCTCTCACCCATCCGTTGGACAGCCTGTCCCACTGCCCGATCAAGGATGTCTCTCCGCTTGTCCTCCGGAACTCTGTGCCACCGAATCCGCTCTCTTGCTCGTCCGATCTCCAACACAAGAACTACGGCCTACCGCCTGCACTCCCTATGGATCATCGCGGTCTCCTTACAGGGGGTCCAACTGGAACTGAAGTTCTGCGCAAACCTCAGCGGTAATGGGTATGCCTCTGTAAGTTACTGTCCCGATCTCCAGCGCCCTTGAGGTAGCGTCTGCGCTCCGGCCTGGTCTCGATCCCTGGCAGTCTCACTTGCATCCTCTGTCTTTCGCCGCTCCGCTCACACTGGCGCACGAGGCTGCTTACGTCTTTCCCCTCTGTCCCACCCACTTCCTGTATCCGCCGCAAAGCCTGATGGATATTGTAGTTCGTTTAGGTCCCGCATAGTCCATATGGCTTTTGTCTCCCTCTGGTGGCTAAAACCGAGTAATTGCAGCAACACAGTTTTAAACAGCAATATGTATGAAAGAATGTGGAGTGAAACGCTTTATTGGCGCTTGTTAATAGTGTGCGTGCGGTATTAGCTGCTGCTCCTTTGGTGATATGATGGCACCGTTTCGCTGGTACCTGATATTGTATCCAATTGGATGTTGGGATCCTGTGCGTTGAGTTCTCTTAGAAATACTTCCAGTTTTTCTTCTCCATTCCAAATCAGGAAGAGGTCATCGATATATCTTCTGTATATCACGATGTCATTTTCTCTTTCTTTAAGGATGTTTTTTTCCCAATTATCCATATACAGATTTGCGAAATTTGGGGCAAATCGCGTTCCCATGGCAGTTCCTTTTGTTTGTAAGTAATATTCGTCGTTGAAGGAAAAGTAGTTGTTTTTGAGGATTAGTTTTATCCCCTCCAATATGAAGGTTTTCTGTTCATTCGGTATGTCGCTCTCTTTATCTAGGTGGACTTTTACTGCCTCTATTCCATTTTCATGTGGGATGTTGCTATATAGAGATCTCACATCACTGGTAACCAAGGTCTAAATATGGACTTTGAACTCTGCCACTTTCTGTAACATTATAACATCGATAAGTCATTTCTTCCATCAAATACCATCCAACACTAATCTAACCATTATACAACTTCCATCTGCAAGCAACAGATTCCAACAATTTTTCCGCAACTAAGTAATATCCGACCCCTTAAAAAAACCCTGTATAGATACCAACCTAGGCTCGAATCATGAGTCGGTTAATAGACAATCGAATATAACCATCATAATTAGCCACACTCCTTATTTTATAACATCCACCAATATACATTTGAATACACACATGTGCCTATACAACCTCGGAACTAAGGACATCCCACCCTTAACGATAGAAATCCGTCGCCATAAAGAGCGAAATAAAATAAGAAACTAATTCTTTCCCCCCCCCCTCACTCTGTAGAAAAGATTCATCCCAATTCAGAGAGATCAAGAGGCAAAACATCTGCCAATTTAATTCCCAGTATTCCGCAAGTGAAACGAATAAATTGTCAGAACGACCCACCACATCTCTGCTGGCAATCCCCCCACAAACTCTATGGTCAGGACCTCATAACAGACATGACCCAAGGCTCTCAAACTAAAATAAAATTCTCCCTCAATCAAGACCTCACAGCCCCTTGCAAACAACCCTCAAATTAAGGATCTCCTGTCCCAGCAGACCTGAAGTCATTTTAATAAATCACACTTTCGAATCACTTCCAATTAAGATCACACAGCACCCTTTAGGTAGAGACAACGAAGTTCACACAGAATGAAACAAACTGCGAACGGAGATCGTCCCTCTAAGACTCTAAACACACTGATTGGCTGAAAAACACACGTGATCCATCTACCCACATGGACCGCGGTGCGCATGCGCAGAAAAAGCGCGCAAAAAACGAAAATGAAAGTAGGAAGAACCAATCAACAAGGACTACTACCGAAGAGTATATAAGAAAAGGACATCGAACATCACACTATCCAGCCGAGGAAGCCATATTCTGGCGAAACGCGTCCGGGATATATCCCCTGTTAACACATATTGTTAAAATTCTTTTTTAATAATAAATCCCTTTATTTTACATTGCTTGTATCCGGTTTTGTTCCTGAGAACCAGTTCCTCCCTGAGGCTTTGCTTTACAGCTATACAGAATACAGCCGACGAGGAAAGAGGTGACGAGTAAAGAAGGGAAATTGGCCACCTCTATGGGCCATAGATGCCAGTAAGAGTGAGCCTGATACATCCTAGGCTCCTGTCCACGTGAGTAAGATACCTCTATCATCCATCTATTTTACCTGTATCACAGAATTGCGCTATGTCCTCTTTCTCCATTCATTTCCATGAGGTTAAGACCCGGCGGAACTGAGGAGAGAGACAGCGCATCTTCTGCGAGATCATGGACACATTGCAAGAATAAATCCATCAGAGAGACAATATTTTTCTGGCCACAAGGTGGCAGTACAACACAAGGAATAGATATTAGAGAGAGATAAGACCTCTTTTTCGCCACAAGGTGGCAGCACAACATAAAAAGGATTTTTTTCCATTTAAGTGCAGATTTTTACATATTTTAATATCAGACTACATCCATTCAAGATCTATCCACCCCCCCCCCTTTTACTAATTTCAAGGCACGTACTACCCACTACTGCCCACGTCCGATATTGCTACCTACAAATAGCAAATATACTTCCAGACGTTGATACACCCATACTGTTTGCATTGCAACATACAGTCCACCATCCCTGTATCAAAGATGCTGACCGATCTACAAGGTGTAAGCAGCGCCCTTCAACAGCGATATAAACCCACTTTTTCATATACAGTTTTAAACAGCGCTACAGAAGGATTACCAGTCTCATTACAGGAAACTGGCTTGCTTCTAGGTTTCCTGCGGCGCTGGCGTCCAGGTTCCTGACCTGTTCAGGCTTATTTTGCTCAACACAAAAGTAGCATGCATTTATAGCAAGGAATGACATGGTCATTCTGTTTTTTGTTTTTTTCTACAAATCAATCCCAATAGATACTCTTAGTGCAGTCGCCAGTCTCAATTTGAATTTTCTCTTTCATCTTCATAACGGCTGTCAGATTGCTTATTTTTAGGTTCCTTTGGAACAGTCCACCTCTTATCTGCTATCTCCATCCATTTGAACAAAGTCTTTATCTTCAATCGTTGTGATTGGTAAACCTGTGCACCCATTCCATTTTGCTATGGCTTCCTCCTTGGTCAATTGTTCTTTTAGATTAAATTTTTTGTACTTTGAAGCACTTAAAAGAGCTGTTTGAAGTATTCTGCAGGGATGCACTAGCTTCAATAGCAGCTTGATGTAGCCAGTCATTGGAGATTTTCAGAATCTGTGGAGTTGAATGGGGGGAAGAGAAATAAAGTCCAGATTTTTCATATCCCCTTGTCACCCATACAGACTCAGCCTCAGTCACCTGCACAAGTGCGCACACATAACTGCTCCTCTGCCTCAAAATTGTCTCTTACACATTTAAACAGATCTATTTTTTTTTTCATTGGTCACTTGTTAATGCTTCCATTATTATTTATCAACTTATTTATATAGCGCCAACATATTCTGTAGCGCTGAATGATGGGTCCAATACAGACAGTGTTACAAAACTTTGAGGAAGGATAACATTTGACAAATGGTTACTGGAGGAATGGAGGGGCCATATTTATATACATATATAACAATCTGTGTGTATGTATATATCACCAGAGAATAGCCGTAGATAGTGATACCTTTCTAATGGACTAATGTTACATTTAAAACACAAGCTTTTGAGAGTATAACCCTCTTCTTCAGGACTGGCAGCTATACGGAGCAAAGTCATAGAATTGAACATTAAAGGGCACAAGGGTGGGGGGTTGGGATGGGTGACCTAAATGGTGAGCGTGAAATAGTATGGTCAAAAAGGGGAAAACAAACAAATGCGAGATCTTGGGCCCATAAAACCGTGATAAGCATCGTGATGTGCATCTGATGATTGTGCATAGAGAGGAAGAGGTCAATACCACAACTTGAAGAAAAACTGCGTAGAAAAAAATCCAAAACAGAATGCAGAATATTATGGTAGAGTGTTCCCATGTGACCAGGGAATCTGCGATAGGGAGAAGGACGCCGGCAAAGCGGGTGCCATCCAAAATGGCCACCAAAGGCAGGACAAGGGCCAAGACGACAAACCCACCTGATCGCCAAACGACAGGGTCTTAGGCTGGTAACTGGGATACCCAAGCGCAGAAGTGACACCGGTCCCATAGAATAAGACATCGAAATTACACAATAGCTGAGTAACTGCACAAAATGCGACCGTTTTTGTCAGCTCTCAGTTCTGCCCCCTTGGCTTTTATTATTGGTGCGCATGTTGCAATGGGGAAAATTCAGTCTCACAGATAAAATAATCCTTAGAACTGTACATTTTTAACCTGTTAAGATAGTATTTTCTTATCTGAAATGTTGAGGTCTTTTGTGTGACTACTGCTACTTTGTGGGTCATACACTCTCCCTTGTATTTTTCATATACAGGTTGCATTGTGTATCGTGTGTCTGTACATCAATGCAGGAAAATACGTGTCTATTTCATAAGTGTCTATTTCTCGAATTGCAAAGTCAAGTTTGATCACTGAAGTGCCAATGCCAGAACCCTCCAATTATAGATTTTGGGCTAATTTATATTTGGGTTAAGCAAATGATAAATTAGAGGTTAGTGGAAGGATTCTCAAAACAGGATGGACTCTGTGTGCTTGGAGGGTTAATGTTGGTGATTTAGTGGCTAGTACCATTATGTAATATTGCTATCCCAGTTACATTGTTGTCTGGAATCCTCCTAGCGTGTTTTTCATGCTTCAATGTTTCAGACCAGGATTAAAGTGAACCTTTAGTGGATGGGTTCACTTTTCGGGTATGTGGCATCAGGTGATAGATTTTGCATTGATTTTCAAGATCAATGGAATATCTCATCCTTTGAGATTTTGTAGACTGTACCAACTGGGTCCAGTGTCAGGTTACTCCTTAGGCTACCGGCACACGAGCGCACTGAGTGCTTGCGTGTGTCCGCACTTCCCTGCATCTGTGCCATTTTGACGGGGAGGGCCAACCACCGGATGTGAAAATCCCCCCCCCCCCACCCAGTCAAAAAACTAGAGTGACGCTGGCGGGGCTACAAAGCGCGATCCTCCATAGGACAGGGCTTGACAAATTTGCTTTGAATCTAGGAGCCAGCTAAAAAAGTCAGGAGCCTTTTTTTTTTTATTATGGTAATAAGTGAGCGATAGTCTCCAGTCTGACTGTTCCTCACTGCTATTACAACTTTAAATGTATGAAGTTCTCATGGATCCTAAGCACGTTAACAGGCAAAAGCTGAGACCTAATAGTGTGTTAACCTGTGTCGTGCGTCTGTAAAGATACGCATTGGTGCTACATAAGAGAAGGGTGGCTGTGCTTTTAAAGAAAAACATATATATAAAACATGTAAACTTTTAATACACAATCCATTTTATACCCTGGATCAGGCTGCACGCGTCACAGTGAAGCATGGAGGTTTCTGTTCAGAGTATAAAAAGAAGAAAATAAAAGCTATACATTACTTATACTTATTGTAAGCAAGGGAAGAAAACCGTGTGTTGCTACAGACACATGGTCTGCAGGATTAAAACGTAATTTTTACTATTCAAAAAAATAGAAACGTGCGTCAGCAAACATGGATTAAATACAACATAGAAATAGATACTCTTCTGAGCGTATTCCTAGTCCAAATACTATGCTCTGGGATCCTTGACGTGGTCCCAACCATTTGGTCCCTAATATAAACGTACTTGAATGGACAGAAATAAACACTCTTCCCTTAAAATGGATAGAGAGGGAAAACCTGTATGTAGAGGATGGAGGAGAGTGCAGAGTGAATGCACCTCTTCAGAGTTACTAAACTTTAGGATCCTTAGGATGGTCCTGTAACAACCAAATATAGGTAGACAGATGAATACACAGGTCCCTATGACACACCAACACCAGTAAATACTGGTATGGAGAGAGAAAGAAAAAAGGCTGCTATCCTGCAGTGATGTCAGCAATTCTCACGTGTGTAATTAGTCCATAGTTGTGGGTGAGAGTGAAAGAAGAGGTTTAAAATGTAAATTAAATTGTCTTGCCAATAGTCTAGCTCTACGCGTTTCGCCTAGTGGCGTCATCCGGAGCGTGGTGGCAGCATGATGGGTGGCAGAGAGTGAAAAAGCTTTCTCTAATTTCAAGGGATACATGTCCCTTTTTAAAACTGAAGGTGTGTGCGTGTCTCCGGCACTGCTCGTGGGGACTAGCAGGGAGGAGAGCAGAGGGTACTTTAAATATTAGGCACTGGGGAAGATACTCCCTTTTGCGCACAGTAGAAGTTGTATTGCTGCGGAACAATGTCATACAGTAATACTGTGTGTATGAGCATGAGTTTTAATGCTGTAGAGCTATGAGACGCTCATACACAACGCATTACTGTATCACAGCCCCACAGCAATACAACTTATACTGTGCTGTGTGAGTGTATCACAAACCACAGCACTGAGACACCTACTGACCCCCATACACACTCACACCAAAACCTCTCTCACACTGCCGGCTCACCCCATCCACTCACACAGGCAGCTCAGCCCCCCACTCACTGCTCTCACACTGCCAGTTCAGCCCCCCACTCACAGCGAGCTCAGCCCCCCACTCACAGCGAGCTCAGCCCCCCAATCACAGCGAGCTCAGCCCCCCACTCACAGCTAGCTCAGCCCCCACTCACAGCTAGCTCAGCCCCCCACTCACAGCTAGCTCAGCCCCCCACTCACAGCTCTCTCCCACTGCCAGCTCAGTCCCCACTCACAGCCAGCTCAGCCCCCCCACTCACAGCTCTATCCCACTGAACACAGCCAGCTCAGCCCTCCACCTCCACTCACACGACCAGCTCTCTCACAGCTCACCCCTCTCCAGGGCCTGCCCGATGATGGTGCAGCAAGAAAAATAGTGCAGCGGCTGCGGATTTATTTTTCTTGTTGCGCCGCGGCAGCATCTTTGCCACCGGCGCAGAAGGGCAGCGCTGCCGAACGGATTTGCCGCTTTAAAATCGCCGGTGCCGGCGTTCTTCTCTCTAGAGGCGAGCGGCTGCTGACATGCAGCTTGGCCGGTCGCCTGGGATAGGAACCACCTGACCAGAGCACGATCTTGTGAGAACGCGGCTGCGCAGCTGGTCAGGTGGTTGCCAGCGAGCGGCCAAGCTGCATGCCAGCGGCCGCTCACCTCCTCGTATGGAGAAGAACGCCGGCAGAGCCTGGGGCCAGCAGAAGAGGTGAGAGGCTAGCTGGGGGAAAATATACCCTTATGAGCTGGGGCAATATATACCCATAGGAGCTGGCCTGGGGCAATATATACCTATATGCGCTGGGGACAAATATATCCATACAGGGGTGTGGAAATTTAAAAAAAATCTACTTGTCCAATGGACTAAAGTGGAAGCCCAATCTACTTGTCCCTCATGACCATCTACTTGTCCCTCATGACCATCTACTTGTCCCTCATGACCATCTACTTGTCCCTCATGACCATCTACTTGTCCCTCATGACCATCTACTTGTCCCTCATGACCATCTACTTGTCCCTCATGACCATCTACTTGTCCCTCATGACCATCTACTTGTCCCTCATGACCATCTACTTGTCCCTCATGACCATCTTCATGTCCGGCCGGATAAGAAATATACAGGGTTATTCAAAGAGAATCAAAGTCACTGCATGTTCGGTGACTTTTCGTTCTCTTCAATTCAGGCCGATTCGGCAATCCCATTTCGGCAACCCTGCGGTGTATTCAGCAAGCACCACAGGGCTGTCAAAGCGCAAGGAAAAACTGCCGCAAACCCGACAAAGTCACTACAAAAACCCGGCGAATGCATGCCGAAACCCGCAAAAAGATCTGTATTAACCCGCTGAAGACGCCGGAAATACCCGAGCGAAGCCGCCGGAAAAAGCCGACACCGCAGACGAGTGAAGTGAATAAATTAGAAAAAAACATTTGCTTGAATGTTAGAAAAATAAAACGCTGTTTGCAAAGAAACTGAGCGAAAATGTCAGAAATTTACATGAGGTCCAAGGAATGATGATAAAAAGGGCTGTTACAGAAAAAAAAAGTAAACTAAAAAAAAAATCAGGAAAATGCTTAAAATATCCCAAATGAATCTATAAAGAGACTCCTTACTGCAGATTTTTATAATGAATGGTTTATTACATATTGAATTAAAACGGGAATATTTTTAACATTGAAGCCTATGGGATTCTCCTGAATAAACCTGTCGAATGAAACCACCGAATGGCAGGGCATTAGGGGAACCTTTCAAGGATTGTTGCTGGTTTGTGTTCTCTGAATAGCCGAAGCAGTGCTTTTTTATGGGGATTTCACTGCCCTCGAACATGCACCGAATGTGCAGGCAATTCGCCAGGATTTGGCGTATTGCCTGCTCTCTGGATAGCCGAATGGCCAAGAAAGGTAACCGAATGCTGATTTTCAGCGTTCGGTTACCTTTCTCAAGCAATTCGGATCGCTTTGAATTACCTGATAATTTCATCAAAATAGCATTATTCTTAACTACAAAGAGAACAAACCAATTAATGCAACAAACACAGGTATTTAGTTTAAATACAACACTTATTACATTGCAGTTTTCTCGCACTCCTACAACCCACACATTACAGATCACAGTAATGTGCGGTGTGTATGAGCATATCACACAGCTGCAAGGCAATAAATCTCAAGTTCATACACACCGCACATTGCTGTGATTTTTATTGCTGTGGAGCTCTGATACGCTCATACACACCGCACATTACTGTATCAGAGCTCCACAGCAATAAAACTCACAATAATGTGCAGTGTGTATGAGTATCACACAGCTCCACAACAATAAAAATCAAAAACCATTAGGCGGTTTATTTGAATTATTTTAAATTATTTATTAAATGCAGTGTAATATTCAAACTTAATTAAAATTATAATATAAATAACATATTAAAATATATCTTATCATATATATTAAAATATTTTAAATGGATCAATTAATGCTGTGGCATTGGTAAAGGCTGCATATAGAACAAAAAAATATATAATTTTATTTTTTTTAGATTTCCAAACTCTGGTCATGTTGTATATTATTGGAATGGCCATCCTCTGGCCTTTCTAACGATACCTCAATTGTCCTTGTAGGTCATACGGAACCAGAGGTCCAAAGGACCCCAACATCTCCTGTGGTATTCCCCTGCCAGTCAGGAGGGGAATCCCCATTTGTGATGTCATCACGCACATGCGCGATGACGCCCGCGACCAGGGGGCAGTCCCACAGAGTGGGCTGGGCTGACGTCCCTGCTTGGAGCCAGATCTGCATCGAGCAGGGGCACAACAGGACGGGCGTGGAGCGTCCTCTACGATGGAGAGTGAATCCCCAGGACGTTCCATGCACGTCCACACAGTGCAGGGCACTACAGGATACCGGAAGCACTTGGTGCTCAGCGCACATGCATGCTGAGCAGCCAGGACTCCGGTATCCACACGGACCCTGCTATTCTTGCCTCCTGCCCGGCCCCCAAAACTGCCAGTCCCGGGAGTCGGGCGATAGGATTTACCCATCCCTGCCATGTGAGCTGGGGGCAGTTATATCCATGTGAGCTGGGGGCAGTTATATCCATGTGAGCTGGGGGCAGTTATATCCATGTGAGCTGGGGGCAGTTATATCCATGTGAGCTGGGGGCAGTTATATCCATGTGAGCTGGGGGCAGTTATATCCATGTGAGCTGGGGGCAGTTATATCCATGTGAGCTGGGGGCAATTATACCCATGTGAGCTGGAGCGCAATTATATCCATGTGAGCTGGAGGGCAATATATCCATGTGAGCTGGGGGGCAATATATACCCTTATGAGCTGGGTGCAAATATATACAGTGGGGCAAAAAAGTATTTAGTCAGCCACCAATTGTGCAGGTTCTCCCACTTAAAAAGATATGAGAGGCCTGTAATTGTCATCATGGGTACACTTCAACTATGAGAGACAAAATGAGAAAAAAAAATCCAGAAAATCACATTGTCTGATTTTTAAAGTATTTGCAAATTATGGTGGAAAATCAGTATTTGGTCAATATCAAAAGTCCATCTCAATACTTTGTTATATATCCTTTGTTGGCAATGACAGGTCAAACGTTTTCTGTAAATCTTCACAAGGTTTTCACACACTGTTGCTGGTATTTTTGCCCATTCCTCCATGCAGATCTCCTCTAGAGCAGTGATGTTTTGGGGCTGTCGCTGGGCAACACGGACCTTCAACTCCCTCCAAAGGTTTTCTATGGGGTTGAGATCTGGAGACTGGCTAGGCCACTCCAGGACCTTGATATGCTTCTTACGAAGCCACTCCTTCGTTGCCCGGGTGGTGTGTTTCGATCATTGTCCTGCTGAAAGACCCAGCCACGTTTCATCTTCAATGCCCTTGCTGTTGGAAGGAGGTTTTCACTCAAAATCTGACGATACATGGCCCCATTCATTCTTCCCTTTACACGGATCAGTCGTCCTGGTCCCTTTGCAGAAAAACAGTCCCAAAGCATGTTTCCGCTGTGGCAGACTAGATCTGTATTTCTATCTATATCAGGGTCTGCCTGTGTATATGTGTCTAAGTGCCTATATATATCTCCTCCATATCGTCGTATTCATATTGGGAAGCGTATCCCTGTGTCAACAGCTGGTGAGGTAGACCTGCTAAAATGTAATTAAAATGGTTAGCTTTCTCCCTTGTGGGAGGATATAACACGTAACTGTAAAATGGAATGGCTTTTGTACACTGACATAGTAAATCACACCTTGGGAGCCAGCCAGGCACCAAGATTTAGACCCTATCTTCTAAGACAGGAAGCACGTCCTTGATCTCTAAGGGGGGGTCTGGGGGGAGAGATGGACACCTTTGGGCAATTAAAGATTAATTGACAAGCGTACTGAGCGCGCTCGAGAAGGGCGCTCTGGGATATGTAGTACAGGCGGCTGGGCCATTTGTGTGTGTGTTGGAAGGATCAGCCAGTGTATAAATTCTGAAAACTGGCCATGTGCTTTGGCTGATCACTTGGGGTACCTTCAAAAGAGGACTGATCGGTCCATGTTCCTATCTCCAGGCTCCAGGAGACCATTGATGCTAGCTTAATGAGTAACTCTTCGTAAGTAATTGCTCTGTGGTTAAGCCCTTTTCTTTTATTTGCTGTGTAGTGTGTAATTAATTGATTTATTCTAGTTATAATTTTTCCTATAACCATGCACTGTGATTTTTTTATATCATAAATAAAACGTATTTAAGTTCTGCCTTTGACTGATGAGATCCATGCTAACTAAGATTGGGAGTATTGCTATTTGCTTTAAACTCGGTTATATATAAGAAATTGCGAGTTGCGGTCGTCAGACGGCAGGGATTGTGGGATTTGTAGTCACGGTCAGAGTCTAGGGTAGGCAGATAGTGTGGCTGCTAAGCCCTGCATCTCCTATTGCGACGTCCGTAGTGTCCATGAGGACTGGTGGCAGCGTTACTAATAGAGTAGGAAAGTGAGCTCAGGGATTGTGGGATACGTAGTCCTTACCCGCTTCAAGAGAAGATTTATACTGCGTTGCAATCCTGGGATCAGTATATCGTGCTCTACGTGCCTGTTGTGAGAGAAAGTGTGGCTGGGTCGGGTAGATAAGCGCGCGTGATTATCTGGGTCTAGGATAGTGAGCGGCTTAACCCGGCGTGTCTTCGCAGCAGCGCGCATAGTGGTCGTGACATCCGCCACCATGCTTCACAGTAGGTATGGTGTTCTTTGGATGCAACTCGGCATTCTCTCTCCTCCAAACACGACGAGTTGAGTTTTTACCAAAAAGTTCTACTTTGGTTTCATCTGACCATGTGACATTCTCCCAATCCTCTTCTGGATCATCCAAATGCTCTCTAGCAAACTTCAGCCGGGCCGGGACATGTACTGGCTTAAGCAGGGGGACACGTCTGGCACTGCAGGATTTGAGTCCCTGGCGGCGTAGTGTGTTACTGATGGTAGCCTTTGTTACTTTGGTCCCAGCTCTCTGCAGGTCGTTCACTAGGTTCCCCCGTGTGGTTCTGCGATTTTTGCTCACCGTTCTTGTGATCATTTTGACCCCACAGGGTGAGATCTTCTGTGGAGCCCCAGATCGATGGAGATTATCAGTGGTCTTGTATGTCTTCCATTTTCTAATGATTGCTCCCACAGTTGATTTCTTCACACCAAGCTCCTTTCCTATTGCAGATTCAGTCTTCCCAGTCTGGCGCAGGTCTACAATTTTGTTTCTGGTGTCCTTCGACAGCTCTTTGGTCTTGACCATAGTGGAGTTTGGAGTGTGTCTGTTTGAGGTTGTGGACAGGTGTCTTTTATACTGGTAACAAGTTCAAACAGGTGCCATTCATACAGGTAACGAGTGGAGGACAGAGGAGCCTCTTAAGACGTTACAGGTCTGTGAGAGCCAGAAATCTTGCTTGTTTGTACTGTACTGTAGGTGGCCAAATACTTATTTTCCACCATAATTTTCCAAATAAATGCTTTAAAAATCCGACAATGTGATTTTCTGGATTTTGTTTCTCATTTTGTCTTGGTTCAAGTGTACCTATGATGAAAATTACAGGCCTCTCCTCTTTTTAAGTGGGAGAACCTGCACAATTGGTGGCTGACTAAATACTTTTTTGCCCCACTGAATACCCATGTGAACTGGTGCAAATATACCCATGTGAACTGGGGGCAAATATACCCATGTGAACTGGGGGCAAATATACCCATGTGAGCTGGGGGCAAATATACCCATGTGAGCTGGGGGCAAATATACCCATGTGAGCTGGGGGCAATTATACCCATGTGAGCTGGGGCAGTTATACTCATGTGAGCTGGGGGCAAATATATCCATGTGTGAGCTGGGGGCAAATATATCCATGTGTGAGCTGGGGGCAAATATTTCCATGTGTGAGCTGGGGGCAAATATATCCATGTGTGAGCTGGGGGCAATATTGTCACGGTTCCCAGATCCCACCACGCAGTCCTTAAAGCCCAACACTCCACAGAGCCCAAAAGCTACCAACAGGGTAGCCGTAGAAGAATCCCTAACTGTCTGGTCCTTAGAATTGGCCAGGTATACTAACTAGACAGACAGGGTTAATCAAAGACAATGTCGTAATACAAAACCAGGTCAGCAACACGGGGGTAGTCAGACGAGCCAGAATCGGGAATACAGAGTATAGAATAGTCAAATGGAATAGCCGGGTCGATATCAGTGCAGAAGCGTAGTACAAGAAAATAGTCTAGGGCAACGGAAGGCAGAATAGTCAGAAAACAGGCAGAGGTCAATAACAGGTTAAATCACGAGAGAATTCAGGTACAAGGAGCTCAGGTATGGATAACCACGATCTGCACTGCTTAGAAGGAACTGTTGGTTTTAAAAGACCTTCACCAGACCGCACCCCCCTCTCAAGCCTCACCTCATGCAGCCACCTCCCTGCCTGTTTCAATTTAAACCGGGTGTTGGTGAGCGAGCAGCATCAGACATGCTGCCCTCAAGCACACCGGAAAGGCTGGAAGCCCCCAATGTTACAAATATATCCATGTGTGAGCTGGGGGCAATATATCCATGTGTGAGCTGGGGGCAATATATCCATGTGTGAGCTGGGGGCAATACATCCATGTGTGAGCTGGGGCAATATATCCATGTGTGAGCTGGGGGAAAATATACTCGTGTGAGCTGGGGGCAAATATATATATATATATATAACAATCCAAAGACGGAACCGCACTCGAGGACTTCGTATAATAAAATAACATTTATTAGAATTACATTAAAAAAACGTTTCGGCCCACACTAGGGCCTTTATCAAGGTAAAAGAACACACTGTAATCTAGTACTTTTATAATATAATAATTAAGTGAGACTTACCGAGTCTGTGCCGCGGTGCCTTCGATCACGCCCACCCGGAAACCGGAAGTGGCGCATCGTTGCTAGGCAAACACGTAGCGTCCCTTCTGAGTAGTACTCAATCCACTGACAACATTTGAAGTTGCCATGGACACCCACTACGGAATAACTGATTATGCGCTGAGGGCAGAGGAAAAGTTTACATGGATAATAGGAATTGCTAGGCATACATATAAACAGAAAAACAAATATCCACAACGAGAGAGACCACTCTTAGGGTTATTTTAACAAAATGATTGGTATTAGCTGCAAGAAAAACACAAAACCAAACGAGTGAATGAGCAAAATTCCCGATAGACCATTATTGAAAATAGTCTACCGGTCATATAAAAATGATGTAAAAGAAATATATTCATTGAGTCCATTAGGCATGAGTGTGTTTAGAGTTCTAATCCAAAATGTTTCCCTCTGCAAAAGAATCTGGGCGCAATTCCCCCCTCTACGTAAGGGTGGAACATGATCAATGCCTATGAATTTCAATGTGGGAAGACTATATCGACATTGCAAAAAATGTTTACCGACCGGCTTGTCCGTATGGCCATCACGGTATGCTGTATTTATTGCAGATCTGTGTCCTCTTATGCGGTCACGTAAGGTTAAATCTGTTTTCCCTACATAGGCTAAGCCACAGGGGCAGTTGATTAAATAAATCACAAACTCCGTTTGGCAAGTTATTCTAAAACGGATCTTATACCTTTTACCATTGGTAGGGTGCACAAAGGAATTACCAGGTACCATATGACAGGTGACACAATCCAGACAACGGAAGCATCCCATTTTCTGAAACGTCGACATTTTATCATAAGAATGATATGGGTCTGTTTTGACCAATAAATCGTGTAGATTTTTGGTTCTACGGAAAGAAATAAGAGGTGGAGTATGAGATTGAATTGGCAATGTTTTATCGTATTGAAAGATTGGCCAATGTTGCCGAATTTGTGCGGCCACCTGATCTCCAACCGTATGGTACGTCAGAGGAAGACCAATACGAGGTGGTTGCGCTTGATTATGTAATTTCGGATTTGCAAATTTCTCCTCTGCCTTGTGTAGTGCTCTCCGAAGAATAGGTGCAGAATAACCCCTATTTAGAAATTTGGAAGTCATTTCTTCAATTTGAAGTTGACACCGTGAGGGATCTGAGTTGTACCGTAATACTCTTAGGTATTGGGAAGTGGGGAGGGAGTTCTTTAGATGTCTAGGGTGGTTGCTAGTGGCTACAAGTAAGGAATTTCTATCTGTCTCTTTATGAAACAAAGTATGACCCAATCTGTTCCCATTTCGAAAGATAGTCACGTCCAAAAATGACACACTATCTGTGTCTCTCGTACTAGTTAGTTGTACTGGTAATTGGAGATCGTTAACATATTTAACTGGCATCAAAGGAATCATAGTTACCTTTCCATATGAGAAAGATATCATCAATGAAGCGGGTATACAGAATCAAATTAACCCTAAATTTGGAAAGAATACATTCTTGTTCAAATTGATACATATAGATGTTGGTGTATGCTGGCGCCATCGAAGCCCCCATTGTAGTTCCAGCGATCTGGAGGTAAAATTGATTCTCAAAACGGAAATAGTTGCATTCCAATGATACTCGTAGCATTTCCACCAAATACTCTATTGGTGGTCCCGTATATTCATCCGACGATGATGGAGTACGCTTGACTGCCTGGATACCCTGTTGGTGGGGGATGATGGTGTACAAGCTGCTTACTTCCATTGTAGCCAGGATAATGTCCTCAGATGGTAATGTCAGGTTGATTTTTTTTCAAGAAAATGATTAGTATCTTTCAAACATGTGGATAGATAAAACACTGTTGATTTACAGCATTGATCAATAAAGCGCCCCAGGGGCTCCAATAATCCACCCCGGGCTGCAACTATCGGCCGACCGGGGGGTCAATGTGGATCCTTATGGATTTTTGGAATTGTGTAGAGAACTGGGGTACGAGGATGGATAATCTGTAAATAGTTAGCGGTTTCTTCATTAATATAACCTGCTTGTAAGCCCATCTGGACAAGTGATGCTATTCTCGTACTAAACACTTTACTTGGGTCCCCAGGTAATTTTCTATATGTTGAAACATCCGATAGTTGATTTAAAGTCTCCTGCCGGTACAGTTGGTAGTTCAAAATTACTATGCCTCCCCCTTTGTCTGCTGGACGAATGACAATATTAGGATCTTCAGCTAATTCTTTAATCCCTTGATGTTCAACTTTAGATAAATTTATATTTTAGATTAGATGGCGCGATTGAATTCCCACAAAAGTTAGTCATCTGAGAAAAAGATTTAATAAAGGGATTAGTATCTTTGAAATCTCTAATACTGTGTGAGCTGGGGGGCAAATATATCCATGTGTGAGCTGGGGGGCAAATATATCCATGTGTGAGCTGGGGGGCAAATATACTCGTGTGAGCTGGGGGGCAAATATACTCGTGTGAGCTGGGGGCAAATATATATATATCCATGTGAGCTGGGGGGCAAATAGATAGATATATATCTATCTCCATGTGAGCTGGGGGCAAATATACAGTTGTGTTCAAAATTATTCAACCCCCACTGAAATTGAGTCTTTTGGCCAGTTTGACATTGATTTTGATCATTCAGTCATCTTGCTTACAATTAAATCAAAGAGGCACGTGTAGGTCAGACAAATATAACATAACATTTATAATGAAATAACCACAAATGTCTTTTCTGTGCTCACATCATTATCAGTTTTATTCAACCCCCAAGTGACATTCAATCTTAGTACTTAGTACAACATCCTTTTACAGTTATAACAGCTTTTAAACGTGAAGCATAGCTTGACACAAGTGTCTTGCAGCGATCTACGGGTATCTTCGCCCATTCGTCATGGGTAAAAGCCTCCAGTTCAGTCACATTCTTAGGCTTGCGCACTGCAACTGCTTTCTTTAAGTCCCACCAGAGGTTCTCAATCGGATTTAAGTCAGGTGACTGCGATGGCCACTCCAAAATGTTCCAGCCTTTAATCTGCAACCATGCTCTAGTGGACTTGGAGGTATGCTTGGGATCATTGTCCTGTTGAAAGGTCCAACGTTTCCCAAGCCTCAGGTTTGTGACTGACTGCATCACATTGTCATCCAATATCTCCTGGTACTGAAGAGAATTCATGGTACCTTGCACATGCTGAAGCTTCCCTGTACCTGCAGAAGCAAAACAGCCCCAAAGCATGATTGACCCCCCGCCATGCTTCACAGTAGGCAAGGTGTTCTTTTCTTCATAGGCCTTGTTCTTCCTCCTCCAAACATAGCGTTGATCCATGGGCCCAAACAGTTCTAATTTTGTTTCATCAGTCCACAGAACACTATCCAAAACTTCTGTGGTTTGTCCACATGACTTTTGGCATACTGCAGTCGACTCTTCTTATTCTTTGGAGACAGCAAGGGGGTGCGCCTGGGAGTTCTGGCATGGAGGCCTTCATTACGCAGTGTGCGCCGTATTGTCTGAGCTGACACTTCAGTACCCACATCTGACAAATCTTTTCTCAGTTCCTCAGCAGTCACACGGGGACTTTTCTCCACTCTACGCTTCAGGTAGCGCACAGCAGTCGAAGTCAGCATCTTCTTTCTGCCACGACCAGGTAGCATGCCCTTTGCCTTGAATTTGCGAATGATGCTTCCTATGGTCTCTCTTGGTATGTTTAACATCTTTGCAATCTTCTTATAGCCATTGCCCTTCCTGTGAAGAGTAATCACCTCTTCTCTTGTCTTCCTGGACCATTCTCTTGACTTCACCATGTTTGTAACCACACCAGTAAATGTCTAAAAGGAGCTGAGTATCACAGTCATTTTAAAGCTGCCTAATTGGTGCTTATTATGCTTTATTGCTGCTCCGTGACATCCACAGGTGTTTTCAATACCTGATTGAAAACACTTGAATGAACCTCTGTTCTTCAGAGTGGTAGTCTTTAAGGGGTTGAATAATTGTGTCAATGAAGAATTCACAAAAGAAACCTTTACTACTGTATTACAAAACCAATTGATGTCATTTTAGTTGCATATGGTTCTTTTAAAAAGTCCTTGTAGGATTTCATTCTGAATACAATTACAAATGTACACTAAATTCCCTAAAACCCTTTACAGCATTGGGGGCTGAATAATTTTGAACACAACTGTATTTCCATATATTCAGGGTGTGTGCGTCTTCGTAGGGGCTCCTTCATATATTCAGGGTTTGGGTGTCTTTTTAGGGGCTCCTCCATATATTCAGGGTGTGTGGGTGTCATTTTAGGGAGGGCAGCATTTCAGCCTTCGCTCCAGGCAGCATAATGTCTTGGGCCGGCCCTGCCCCTCTCACACTCACAGCTCTCACTCACTGCCAGCAGCTCCCCATACAAACCATTCCAGCCTCCTGTCTCTTCTCTTTCTAGTCGCAATTGCGACCTGGCTCCTGGGGTTTGTTGACCCCTGCCATAGGAGGATCACGCTTTGTAGCGCTGAGCGCACAGAGTGGAAGGAACATCCACTCTCACGGACGTTCCATTCTCTCTGACAAACGCTCATGTGCCGCTAGCCTTAGGGGGAGGCAGTGCTGAAAGCGGGTCACTGTGCAACATTGCCCTTGTGTGTGGCAGATGCACTTTAAGTGTATCCCTCAATGTTCAGAATTTATAATATTTCACTTTTTCTATGATCAGGCTTTTTAACTGCTGTTCTGCCAACAGCAATGAAATATTGCAAATTGGCTTAACAAAAGTCTGTTATATATCTAGAGGTTGTACTTCTCAGGAACTGCCCAGTTTAGCGTCAGACGAATGCAGTCACCTTGTCGCCGCACAGTTTAACATACGTCATAGCATTGATTTGTGATCAATAGAGACCAACACCTGAAGTACGTGCACATCGAAGTGCGCACGCACCACGCAGGTGGCAACTGACGCCATTTAGGCCTTGACTTAAAAGCGCTACAACGGACGCCCAGAGTGTTCCTCGTCCGTGATGACGCGATGTCAGACGCAGCGCATTTGCAACGTCCATCGCGTTGACGCTCAGACGTTTTTTTGGTCTGTCTGACTGTACCCATGTTTTTAATTAATTTGTTTCCCAGATTTCCCTTTTTTCCCCCTCTACATCTGTCAAAAAAAAAGGACCGTGTGGTGTCTACTGTATCTTCCGTCAGTACATCCGTCCGTCCGTCCGTTATGCACACACGTTGAGTGCGCTCAGACTGCGTTCATCTGACATTAGCTTCACACCATGGTTAGATTTTTTATTGTAACACTATTTGAACTGTATAATAGACTTGGGTGCTGTGTAATGAGAATTCATCAGATTATCCAAAGAAAATTTTAATGTAGGAAGATCATTAAATTGGGGGGGGGGTGAGTTAAATCCAACTGTGGGCTAGATTACATACTGAACACTATCTGTAGCTTTCTGGTATTTAAGAGTTAATGTCAGGATAAGTGACTGTAATGCAAGCCCCCCATATTACCTTACTAATGCTAAAACCGGCAAAAATCTGTTGGCACAATGGTGATTGCACTAGCTTCTCTGAGCTTACTGTACTTTACACACCCTATACTTAACCACTTAACCACTTCGCTGCGTTGGACGTACTCAGCGCGTCCAACCGCAGGTAGCGTTCCATGCGGTGGACTCGCTGAGCGCGTCCTCTCTTTGGGGCCAGCGTTCGGCCGGTTTCCGGCCGATCGCTGGCCCCCCCGGTGCGGGCTGACATCCTCGATGTCAGCCCAGCACCTGGAACCGCCGCCTGAGTAATTAGATGTCATCGCGGGGGCGCGATGACACCTAATTCAGGCGCCCCCCTCCCCCCCGCATGTGCGGAGGAGGTGCCTGAAAGGGAGGGGGGAGGTCCTTCGGACCTCTCTCCCTCCCGATCGGCGGCGTGCAGGGGGTTAACCCAGGCACCGTTTGGAAGGGCACAGCCTGCCCTTCCAAATGGTACCTGGCATTAACCCCATGGGGGCCGGATCACGAATCGGTGCCGAAAAGCGCCGGTTCGTGATCCTTTCCCGGAGCTGGCCGACATCTTGGATGTCGGCCAAGCTTCCGGGAATGCCCCCTGAGGCCTGGCGTCATCGTGCATAGCACGATGACGCCAGTCCTGGAGTTAACCCCTAACTGCCACCAATGGTGGAGATAGGGGGTTCCAATGAACCCCCTATCTCCCGATCCGTAGCAGTTAGGGGTTAATGTTTGGTATTGTTGGATCGGCCAGAGCATGGCCGTTCCAACAATACCAAACATGAGTATAAAAAAAAGTTTAAAAAAAATTATAAAAAAAAATAAACAAGTTTTTTTTTTTCTTTTTTTTGGTTTGTTAATGCAGCAATATTGTTCACATTTCAATTATAATGTGAACAATGATGCTGCACTAACGATTTTTGTATGCGGTGCATTTGTTAAAAAGCGCGTAATTTTCCCCAAAAAAAAATGTAATGAGACCCCATCTCTAATTTTTTTAACAAGCGCACCCCATACAAAATATAACTGCAATTGCTCGCATGTTAAAATGTGAAAAAACCACTTTACACGTTGTAAATTATTGAAAATTCATATTTTATTGCATTTTTTGTTATAATATACAGACAGGACATGACGTATACATATAATAATGACATATTATGAATCTGCCGAGTCTGACGGAAAGAACGATATATAATATGTCTGGGTCATATACTAAAATAAGCCTTCAAAACACGTTTAAACATGATGAGCAAAATCTGTAAAAATGAGCCCAGCACAGAGGCGGGAAAAGCCTCAGCAGCGAAAGGGTTAAAAGGGGAGTGCAATCAGTAATTAGCGTTGGGATAAGTAAGGTATTACAAAGTCCTAGCGCTAATTACCGCACTGATGGCTTAACAAAATGTTTGCCTTATTCTGAAAGCTGGTGCTAACAGATTCCGTTTTAAAGAATCCTTTTAGCACCACCTAAACCCCCCCCCCTCCCAATAAATCCAATACTCTGCTCCTGCAGCGAGAACGGTGGCCCGATCTGCTTCTTGCTACCAGGAGCAAAGTGACACTGGTGACAAATAGTCCCGAGACTCCCTCCGCAGTGCTGCGCGATCTCGTGGGCCAGCAGAGCGCAACCCACCATGGAATCCTACGGACTGCTCAAACTCAAGCTAAAATGGGGGCGCTACCGGGAAACGTCCAGGCGCTGGTTTCCCCCATTAGCATCCCCATTATAGCGTGAGCTTTGTAATCGGGCCCAATGTGTTTTATTTTTTTTACATGAGCGTTACAACAAACTATATGGTTTACAGTATAGTTATGCAGGACACAAACTATATGGTTTACATTTTAAAAGCAGACTTGTGAAAGCCTAAAAACTAGTTTTCACACATTACTGTGAATGTAACGTAACAACTTAAAATAAGACTGAATTCATGAAGATAACATTTTTCATGTACATGTGTTAGAATATTACCTTTAAGCCTTTACATTGCAGAAAATGAATGGTTCACTTTACCACAGTGTGTCTAATTTAGTAGTAAATTTCACATCCTCATATTTGACTTTGGGGATTATCCGGTAAATTCCAATGTTGCAACGCTGATAAAAGCTGCCACTTCACAAAAGTGAAATCCAAAGAGCAACTGGAGCAGTTTTGCAGTGAAGTCACTCCTTGGATTATGCTTTTGGGAAATGCTGGTGTTTGGTGTTGCAGCATTGGCAAACTCCAGCAATTACTGAGTGACCTGCTTTGTATTACATTTAACCTCTTTGCTGCTGAGCCATTTCACCTCTGTGTGCGGAGTTAATTTTTTACTATTTTGTGCTCCTGTTTAAGCTTGATTTGAAGTAATGTATTATTGTAAAACCCAGACAAATTATATATATCCTTTTTTTTCAGCATATTCAAAATATGTAAGTCATGTCATTAAAGTGTCATTAAACCTTTTAAAATTTTAATTCTTATAAACACTGCATTTTTTTTATCTAGACGTTATGACCAGAACTTTTGTGATTATATGTTGATACATTAAAGGAACACTCTAATAAAAAATCACCCCTCTCCCCCCCCCCCCCCGTTTTTTAATCTTCATCTATCCCTACTCCCTTAATAAATCTTTCGGGTTTTTTTTTGTGTAACTGTAATACTTACCCTAAAATCCTCTTGTTTCCAGCCGTGTCTTTTTTTTTTTTCATACTCACCTCCCTCCTCTTCCGCTCCCGTCCTTCTTGAGTCTTCTTGCCTTCTGGTTTACGTGAGAAGCGCGCATGTGCGCCTCTCACGTAAGCCAGCCAATCGGTAGGCTTCCTCCCGGCTCCCTCTGAGGATTAGTGTTGCGCGCAAGAGGATGCGCGCAACACTAACCCTCAAAGGGAGCCGCCAGCTTCTGCAGTGAGTTGGAGACGTCATCGCGCTGAAAGCGCGATGACGTCTCCTACTCGGCAAAAGTCGGCAGAAGCGGGATTCCCGCTCTGCTGACTGACAGCTGGGAGGGCGGAGTAAAGTTCTCCGCCTCTCTCAGCTGTTTTCAGCATTTACAGCTGAACCGCTGAGCAGAGGGCGGGGGGACAGAGGGCAGCATACTCTGGGCATCATAACCACCTAAAAAAGCTTAGGTGGTCATGTTGCCTAGAATGTCCCTTTAAGTACTTTTATAAAATGGTGTTTTTGTACAAAAACATGCAGTTTTCGAAACATGAGAATTTTTTTTTCTTTTTCTAATGTCATGACTTTATGTAATGCAGAAAATTAGTATGTGTAAAATGATTTAACATGGAAAAGCTATACATTTTCTAAAACTACACAAAATACCTCCCCCAAAAAAGACATTAATGATACGTTTTTTATTATACTATTCATACCTTTTATTCAAAAAACATGATATTCAATAAAAAAAAGTTACTCAAAATCCTATCATAAAAATTGAGCACGCAACAACTTGAAGAATTTAGCATTTGACTCAAAAATGTTGCACAAACACAAGACGTGCACGCCCTGCGTATTTTACATTCACTCAAATTGGTTGGATTGGCACATGGGGTAGCCATGTGAGTAGTAACGCCACATCAATGCCCCAACCATGTTACTGATCATTCACTCACCTTTCAAATCTCCTTTCACTCACATAATCACGTACCATTCACACCTCAGTCAAATTGTCTTATAGAGGCTTCTTTCTACATCAATTTATTTATTAAGTACTAGGTGGAAAGCCTGCCCAGAGGGCAGTCTATTGTTGTTGTCGCCAGCTCAGAATTCACGTCCACATAGTTTTTTTTTTTTCAATGTCCTATCCAAGAGTATCTCTCTATATAAATACGTTTGTAACGCCTCCATCGCCATCCCATCCCATCCGCAACAGGAGGGCCGACTGAGCAGCTGTGATGGGTGCGCGCACAGCTGACAGCGCATTACAAAGGCATTTATATATTAGAGCAGGTTCTCCTTCCCTCTTAGATTGTAAGCTCACGGGAACCGGACCCTCAGATTGTAAACTCGTGGGGCCCCTTAGATTGTAAACTCGTGGGGCCCCTTAGATTGTAAACTCGTGGGGCCCCTTAGATTGTAAACTCGTGGGGCCCCTTAGATTGTAAACTCATGGGGCCCCTTAGATTGTAAACTCATGGGATAGATTGTAAGCTCATGGGGCCCCTTAGATTGTAATCTCATGGGGCCCCTTAGATTGTGTTGGGCTTGGGCGGGCATTTTTTTTGTAGCGTATACATTATGCGCATATTTAATGGAACGTGGTATGCATGGCATGTCAGGCTGGTATTTAGGCACACTGGTATTATGAGACACTGGTATTATGCATGGCAGACTAGTAATATGGCTGGCAGACTGGTATTGTGCATGGCAGACTGGTAATATGCCTGGCAGACTGGTTTTGTGTATGCGAGACTGGTAATATGCCTGGCAGACTGGTATTGGGCATGGCAGACTGGTATTGGTCATGGCAGACTGGTATTGTGCATGGCAGACTGGTATTAAGGCAGGCAGACTGGTATTGTGCATGGCAGACTGGTATTAAGGCAGGCAGACTGGTATTGTGTATGACAGACTGGTATTGTGGTGCATGGCAGACTGGTATTAAGGCAGGCAGACTGGTAATGTGCATGGCAGACTGGTAATGTGCATGGCAGACTGGTATTGTGCATGGCAGACTGGTATTGTGCATGGCAGACTGGTATTGTGCATGGCAGACTGGTATTAAGGCAGGCAGACTGGTATTGTGTATGACAGACTGGTATTGTGGTGCATGGCAGACTGGTATTAAGGCAGGCAGACTGGTAATGTGCATGGCAGACTGGTATTGTGCATGGCAGACTGGTATTAAGGCAGGCAGACTGGTATTGTGCATGGCAGACTGGTATTGTGCATGGCAGACTGGTATTAAGGCAGGCAGACTGGTATTGTGTATGACAGACTGGTATTGTGGTGCATGGCAGACTGGTATTAAGGCAGGCAGACTGGTAATGTGCATGGCAGACTGGTAATGTGCATGGCAGACTGGTATTGTGCATGGCAGACTGGTATTGTGCATGGCAGACTGGTATTAAGGCAGGCAGACTGGTATTGTGTATGACAGACTGGTATTGTGGTGCATGGCAGACTGGTATTAAGGCAGGCAGACTGGTAATGTGCATGGCAGACTGGTATTGTGCATGGCAGACTGGTATTGTGCATGGCAGACTGGTATTAAGGCAGGCAGACTGGTATTGTGCATGGCAGACTGGTATTGTGCATGGCAGACTGGTATTGTGCATAGGCAGACTGGTATTGTGCATAGGCAGACTGGTAATATGGCTGGCAGGCCGGGCACGGAGGAGAACGCGGAGGAGATGGAGGCCGGGCGCGGAGGAGATGGAGGCCGGGCGCGGAGGAGATGCAACAAAACAAATCCGATCCATTGGAGAGGCGCTGTGCTGTGCGCCTCTCCAATGGATCAGATTTGTTTTGTCCCTCGCGCGTGCCGCGGCCGTTGGATGCACGCGCAGCCAACCGCCGCAGGTTGTGCGCGCATGCGCAGAAGGATTTTGGCGACTGACATGCCAGCCCTTACTTTTTTATAGTATAGATTTTACCAGGAAGGATACATTGAGATTTCTCTCGTTTTCAAGTATGTCCTGCGTTCAAGAACATTGAAATGTTAGTAGTTAGACATACAATGCTAATAACATGCAAGATATTAAAAAACAAAATACAGATTTACACAGAAAATAAATATGTAGGAAATAGTCATTATGTTGCATGTTTACCGGTACATTCTGTATTGAGGTATGTTAATAGGGAGCTCTTGAGTGACCTAAGACTAGGCGAAGATTTGATGATGTCTGGGAGGTTATTCCATAACTGCGGCGCTCTGTAGGAAAATGAGGATCAAACCACTTTCTTTTGGTATTGTGGTATTGGAAGTAAGGTGCTGGATGTATGGAGGACATTAAATCGATGGGGGTGGAGCACACTATTTTATTCTATGGGGAGGTGAATTACATTGCTGGAGATGTGCTGAAGGTAGGTTGTGAATGGGGGTGGGTAGTGTTTGATAAATTTAGGTGATCAACACTGCTATAACAGTGTTTTTCCCAGATTTACCAAGTTCCACAAAGCTAGTGGCATACCTCAACTGACCAGAATTATATTCAGACCTGGCATGCCCCTAGTAATGTGGCTCTGTATGGTAAATCTTAAAACCTGTGGGGAGACAAAGCCCAGGTTTGGAGGGGCAGTCATATAATTTTTTTTTTATCCTGTGACACCCTTGGCACGCGCACACCTGACACCGTTTACACAGGAAGCCTTTTTCTCTGTTGGAAGAAGGAAATCGGCAAAGTGATGACCGCACAACCTTGCCACGTCTTCTACTTCATGATCAACGGGGACATTCTGTGCTGGGCAGAGGAACAGATTCCTGAAATTTCAGGAATGTTATTCTCTGGACACGGATAGCCATATACAGAATAAATGCATAAAGCATTGAAATCTGTATGAGGTAGGCGACCAGCTTTTAATAGACAGAAAAGCCTGTATCTATGGCGCCACCTAGAGGAGGTGTTGACCCAATATTCAGCACAAAAGTGTAGGTATGTATGGATATGGTTAGTCCATGTAAACTCCACAGATAAAATTCTATGAGTCGAATCAGCTGCTGTCTCTTTCTGTTAGGTGGTATATCCAAACCCACCAGCAATGTGGAACCAAAAAAAGGAAGGAATCGATCGAGTCAGCGCTTCTTTCGACCACAGTGTCTTCTTCCTTTCTGTGTATATATATATATCTCCTTTAAATAAAACAGAACGCTGCCATAGCGTAGTAATTTTTGGACCACAATAGGAATATAAATGAAAGCCAGGAATACACTCGCATTTCCATGTGTCTAAATCAGACACCAGATAATCCAGACAGCCGGCGATATTAGAGGGAACACCGGATTTCCCACATAGCCCGCAACCCTTTTGCTCCGATAGATTCTGGATGCCGGGAGGTAATTTCAAGGCTAATTTATTAAAACAAACAATACAAACGAAACAACAAACTTCTTATACCACGCATAACTTGTACGGGCAGAAGCATAGGGTATAAGCATCTGGTCAGACTTGCCTTCCCCTCCCATGTAACAGTTATAATCCTGAATAGAGCGTGGTTTCAGGATTGGGGCATCTCTCACCCTAATGTGAACTGCAGATGTGCACTTGTGTATGGTTGACAGCAAGCACATAGCTTTTACACAGAAAAAAAGGATATGTGTGTAAACACCATAATCGTTACCATATTGGTGGTGGACTAGGTCCCACTCTATTTTTCTCACGGGAGGGGGGAAAAAAAGGGGGAGCCAGCTGTGAGTCCTCGCCAGTGTATACACAAAAGCGGTCTGTGCATCCACTGGAGCTCTCGCACAGCTTATAAAGCTTTATGCCATAACGAGCTCTTTTTGAAGGGACTTCTTGCTTGATAGCAATACGTCCTTTGAAAAGAAGCAAGGACTCATTGACTGACAGCTTTTGGCCCGGAGTGTAACATTCTGCAAACCTTGCATCAAATGGTCAGGAACAGACAACAACTTGTAAAGTCGGTTGTGGTCTGGGTGGTCACGGGGCAAACTATTTGCATTATTGTTACAATACAAATGCCATAGAAGTAAATATCTGTTACTGCTCATAGAAGGGAAGATGGGGGTAGCCTGGGTACTTTCTTTCGACCAGTATGCGAATATGCTGGGTTTTTGTACAATCTCCATCTCTAGCAAACTGGTTGGGGTCCATTGACACGCCCTGGCATGGAGCCCCATTTCCACACTTAGACCCTGAAATTATTGTTCAGCATACAAATTGGTCTGCTGAACAATAAAGTCAAAGAACTCATAATCTATAAACAATTGAAAATGGTTAATGGGTTTGAAACTTGCAGTGTCCACCAGGATCACCAGAAACTTGCAACAATCGTGGCTGGGACCATATTAGGGGTGGTCCAATCAGGTCCTAGTTCAGGCTTTGCTACAGCCTGAGTGCCAGATAATCTTGCTGTGGGCCACCACAGGATCAGGCAGTAGAACCGCAGAAGTTGCACTGTCACGGGAGCAACCGTGGCCCATCGCATTGTTCTGTTACCGGAATCCACCTGGCTCTCTCGGGAGAAGCCTGGGCTGGCACAGATAATGACTGATTGGACACGAGTCTCTTCAGGAAAGGCGAACTTTATTGTGACGTCACAGATGCTCAGGCAGGATTGGATCGCGAAGACTGAGCAACGTTTACATTCAAACATAACATTTTATACCTTGAATAATCAGGTACATCCCAATTAGCCCACCCCACGGTGACACTATCCCACCCCACGTGGGTCCGTACCTTCCCCTTTTCAGAATACAAAGACATTCCGTAAATTGGCAGCTTTCACAGTATTTTGACAATTGGATAGTTTAACACTCTCCCAGATCCTGCTTGTGCCTATTTTCCTGGAACTTGTATATTGTATACTTCAGATAAGGTCCCAGCTGGTTTCACATCCATCATTGTTCTGGCCCCTAGTTCTCTGACCTTGATGTAACTAATTTCCATCCTGTCACTTCTGCCAGCGTCTGCCCGGATCTTGTTAATTTAATTGCTATGCCTGTTAGTTTAAGGAATTCCAAAGAATCTATGCAAGCCAAAGTCCTGGTTAAGATGGCCACCTGGAACATCATGGCGGCCTATTTCTGGCCTGAGTCCCTTACATTTCCTCTTCGTCACTGGAACTGTCACTAAGTGAAGATGCTCCAGGAATCGCTGTCACAATCTTCAATAGAAGATTCATCAGCGCTGGAATCAGTCTGACATAAGGATGTCAGCTGCTTCCTCGGTGCTCATAAATCGCAGCTATAATTTGCTTTTTGAAAAATATATTCTCAAAAAGAAAATTAAGCCATCGGTGTGTAAATTTGTATGTGTGTATATATTAGGAGTTTGTGTATGTGTGTAATCTATATGTAAATGTGTGGGGTTTTTGGTTTGGTTTTTGTTTTCTTTTATATGGCAAGATTCATATTTTTTGTAACGTAGAATGGTCCTCTGCGACACTGTCACCACGCAATACGTAGGCAGACTGTGGATACTAATGTAATCCTTTCTGTATTTGAAAAAAATCACACCCCCTATGATTTAGCCAGTCGCTAGGATACGGGGTAAAGGGTTATATTTGTGGCAACGTGACATAAGTACAATTACAAAAATATTAATAAAATGTTAGGGGGGGGTTGTTTATTAAATGGGGGTGTTTGGAGGTCTCTAGGCAGTTTTAATTTTTGTGTGTGTGTAAATATATATGTATATTAGTGTTTATTATTGCAGAAGCCGCTTGCACATCACAGCAATTTGATGAATTGCATCCCAGAGCTCCTGTGCCACATTCCCCATATGCAGCAAGGAATTCTGGGTAGGATATGCAAATGACATCTGTCTCACTTTTATGCATCCTGGGTCTGTTATTACACAGAACCCTAAAATCAATGCTATACCACACTGTGGCTTTCTAGCAGAGATAAGGTTTATGCAACTGGTCAAAGCCACTCCTAGCTATACACTATATATAATCACTATGTATTGCTATACTCGTGATTTTGGCAAACTGGACTAACATGGCCTATCGAATTTATATACACTGCTCAAAAAATAAAAGTAACAGAAACCTAAGCCATCCTAGATCTGAATGAATGAAATATTCTTATTAAATACTGTGGTCATTACATAGTTGAATGTGCTGACAACAAAATCACACAAACCTTATCAATGGAAATCAAATTGAGCAACCCATGGAGGTCTGGATTTGGAGTTACACTCAAAATTAAAGTGGAAAACGACACGACAGGCTGATCCAACTTTGTAATGTCCTTCAAACAAGTCAAAATGAGGCTCAGTAGTGTGTGTGGCCTCCACGTGCCTGCTTGACCTCCCTACAACGCCTTGGCATGCTCCTGATAAGATGTCGGATGGTTTTCTGAGGGATCTCCTCACACACCTGGACTAAAGCATCCCCCCAACCCTGGACAGTCTGAGGTGCAATGTGGCATTGGTGGATGGAGCAAGACATGATGTCCCAGATGTGCTCAATTGGATTCAGGTCTGGGGAACGGGCGGGCCAGTCCATAGCATGCCTTCGTCTTGCAGGAACTGCTGACACACTCCAGCCACATGAGGTCTTGCATTTGGAGGAACCCAGGGCCAACCGCACCAGCATATGGTCTCACAAGGGGTCTGAGGATCTCCTCTCGGTACCTAATGGCAATCAGGCTACCTCTGGCGAGCACATGGAGGGCTGTGCAGCTCCCTAAAGAAATGCTGCCCCACACCATTACTGACCCACTGCCAAACTGGTCATGCTGGAGGATGTTGCAGGCAGCAGAACATTCTCCACGACCCTGTCACGTCTGTCACATGTGCTCCATGTGAACCGGCTTTCATCTGTGAAGAGCACAGGGCGCCAGTGGCGAAGCTGTCAATCTTGGTGTTCTTTGGCAAATGCTGAACGTCCTGCACGGTGTTGGGCTGTAAGCACAACCCCCACCTGTGGACGTCGGGCCCTCATAGCACCCTCATGGAGTCTTTTTCTGACCGTTTGAGCAGCCACATGCACATTTGTGGCCCGCTGGAGGTCATTTTGCAGGACTCTGGCAGTGCTCCTCCTGTCCCTCCTTGCACAAAGGCAGGGGTAGCGGTCCTGCTGCTGGGTTGTTGCCCTCCTATGGCATCCTCCACGTCTCCTGATGTACTGGCCTGTCTCCTGGTTGCACCTCCATGCTCTGGACACTACAATGACAGACACGGAAAACCTTCTTGCCACAGCTCGTATTGATGTGCCATCCTGGATGAGCTGCACTACCTGAGCCACTTGTGTGGGTTGTAGACTCCGTCTCATGCTACCACTAGAGTGACAGCACCGCCAGCATTCAAAAGTGACCAAACCATCAGCCAGAAAGCATAGGAACTGAGAAGTGGTCTGTGGTCACCACCTGCAGAACCACTCCTTTATTGGGGATGTCTTGCTACCTGCCTATGCTTCCCACCTGTTGTCTATTCCATTTGCACAGCAGCATGTGGACTTGACTGTCAATCAGTGTTGTTACCTAAGTGGACAGTTTGATTTCACAGACGTGATTGATTTGGAGTTACATTGTATTGTTTAAGTGTTCCCTTTATTTTTTGAGCAATGTGTGTGTAATATATATATATATTACACACACCCTTTGGGGGGGTACACCAATATGAGGGACATCGTTGAAGTCAGACTGACTTTTCCAGAGATGTCTCTACACCCTAAGGATAAGAGAGGGGTCCAAAGGACCCCCCTCTCCCGTGCAGGCATTTACTTAGCCCTTCCGGGTGACGCCTGAAAATGGTGTCTATGTGCGCAGGGAAGGGTCCCACAGAAAGACCATCCCAGGACTTTAGTTCAAGCAGGAGTTGGTGCAGGAGGAAATTTATTCAGGGGGAAAGCAACCCCACTAAACTTGACGTTTGGTCATTGGGCCGAAACAGCACGTTTAGTGGGGTTGCTTTCCCCCTGAATAAATTTCCTCCTGCACCAACTCCTGCTTGAAGCGCTGCTAGTTTTTATTTCTGGATGGATAAGGGACATCGGTGTCCCTTTTAAGTGGAGCTCGCGGAGGTATTGTGGCACCATGTTCCCAAGCTGGTAGGTTGCTGCGTTTTTTGTTTTCATCCCAGGACTTTGAGTGGTTGCAGTCCCGTCCCCCCCCCCGTGCTGCGGAAACCTTGTGACGAGTGGGGGACCTCAAACGTCTTCAACGATCTTGTCCCCCACACATCTTCCGCAGCCAAGGGGTTAAATCGCCACTACCACCAAAAAATGAATGTTCTTTTGTTTATTTTATGTTGCTGATATCTTACAAGTGCTTTGTTTTTTTTCGGTTGTATGTTAAAGGGACATGCATGCTTTGCTAGTGTGCTTTTAAAAATGTGCAATGAAGTCAGTAGTGTCATTCAGCAGACCTAAACAACCAAGTAAATATGATATTTTTTCATATTTACCTGCTTTTCTTTCTTGGTTTTTTCCACGCCCACCTCAGGAGGCAGTTTGAGATAACCAATCAGTGTTTATACCTAGGGAGAGCTAAAAAACGCACTGAGCATGTGCGTCTGAGTTGCTGCTCCTCCCTCCTGCACTGTGAGCTGAGGCAAGGGCGGGGCTGACCTTTCACCCCCAGCTACTGCAGAGACGGGGAAGGAAAGAAATCCATACACACAGGGGAAAAAAAAGGGACAGCAGAGAGAGGGACAACAAAGAAAAGCACAGAGACACAGCAAGAAATGGTAAAGAGAGAAAGACAGCAAGATAAAGCAGAGAAAGCACAAGAAAAGGTGCAGTGAGAGAGAGCGCACACAAGAGACACAGCACAAGAGTGTGAGAGGGAGTGACTGAGGGAGTTTTGAGACTGAACCATGAAAGAGCACAAGTGAGCGTGTCAGGGGGTTGGTGAGTGAGTCTGTGTGTGGAGAGCGTGACTGTGTGAGGGAGTCAGCGAGTGAGTGAGTTTTGTTTTCACAGTTGCAGAGATGCTAATATTCAGTTCCTCCGTTTCCCCAGTCTGAGATCCTGAGCTGCACAGCTTGTGTTAGTTCATACAGTCACAAGTATTTAAAATGCGATAGCAAGTTCCGTAGCGCTGTACAATGGGAGAGGCAGAATAACAAATGCACATACAAGTTAAACACACAGAACAGTAGGAGAGCGGACCCTGCCCAAGACCTTACAATCTAAGAGGAGAGGGGTGACACACTAGGTGAGAGTAATAGCTGAGCATGTTAAGTAGTGGGGTGCATGGGGGCTGTGGGCAAGATGGAGCAAGAAATGTAGTTCATGTGAAGCTTTGATGGGTGGAGTAGTGAGCGGGGATTATTCAGGAAGTATGAGCTGAAGAACCACCCCTAACTGGGGGCGTCGCCAGAGAAGATGAAATGACAGAGTTTAAAGCAAGAAAATAAACATTTTTTTACACATTTTTAAAACTTTTTATTGTAGTTTGTCTATAGGTATAAAAGGGTTTAAATGTCAATTTAAAAAAAACTTTTTCTAGACATGCATATCCCTTTAAGAAAATATTTTACTCTGATGTGCCCGGTGACGCACATAATCTTGTCATCTTTTTGTGTTGGAAACTGCCCCCCCCCCCACAGTATCGTTCAATCAATTGCACCTCACTGTGTGGAGTCGATGGGTCAGTCACCAACTCAAATCCTTGTATTGTGTGGGATATATTCAAAGGACATCACCAGGGGGTAGATTAAGAATTCTTTTAAACTACCTTTCTTATCGGATTCATCTGAGATCTCTTATCTCAGGTAGCCTGGAGAAGAATAGACCCGTGTCACTTTATCTAAACATTCACGCCTCCACCACATTAACTGGTAAATACTGTAGATTAGATGACCACAGCACTAAAGTAAAACCTTTGCACAGATTTTGGTAAATATTGCATCATGAGCAGAATTCACAAAACGGAAATATAAAACCTAGCTTTATTTTTCATTTTTACATGCAATTACTTCAAGGAAAGAAAAAAAAACAGCATGTGTTTTATAATGTGGTTTTATTTGTAATTCACCAGTAATCTAGTTACAGCTTAATTAATATTTCTTCTTCGTAGAATGTCCTTTCACATGCAGTCTCCACCGTTTCACAAGAACAGAGCCCTTGGTCACGGGGAGATGGTGCAGAAACCCCCAGCTGTGCCTCTAGACCAGGTGAGATACAGACTGGTGAATGTTATAAAAGGGGGAATAGAGGGTATGGTGCCAAAAAGGTTATTTTGGGGTTGGTTTGGCCATTTCCATTTTTTTTTTTTTCCTGGTTTTCACAAATGGTTCGACCCAACTTGGTCTCTACAAGGGATCGGTCAATCATATTCTTTCTTTGATTAGTTTATACAAGGATGCGTTACAATTGTGTACTAGTTATCAGTTAAGTGCGACTGTCTTACCTCTGTTTCTTATACATCTCATTTGGTATGTCTATTTTTTCCCCCACAGACCTAAACTGCGATTGACTCGAAGGACTCAAACAGCCTACAAGTTCACACTGCCGAGTGCCTTCCACTGTGCAAAATCACTGCCAGATATTTGCCACAGACACAACTGGGGGCAAAATGTTGTTTTACTGTAACTCCTCTATTAGGTCTTGGCCTGCAGTTTCTCCTATGGGTGATAATGGCAGGCTTTCTCAGGAAATTTTTTAACTAGCCACATTCAAGTGCTTGGACTTCACACATTACACATCAGGTACACTGTTGTCACTGGTGTGTGTGTGTGTGTTTTACTCGGACGATTACTGTCCTTGCATATCCCATGCGGTTTTGTACCACCTTCCAGAATGTTTGTGACCTAATAATTTTTTAATACTTTATTGACTACATATTGCAATTTGCTACAGCCTGGCTGGACCTTTCACTAAACTGAAGATGACTTGCGTGGCAAACACAGGGCTAATTTTTTGTTCTTTAAGTGCTGGGATTTATACATACTAAAGAAATATGTGTATATGTAATATGATACAAATGTCTTCCCTAATGCGGTGCATCATATATTCCTACTGGATGTCCAGCAATGTTAGAGCATGATATTGATATTTGAACAAAAATAAGGTACCCTTGAATGAGAATGTCGACATGTTGTACACACTCCACTGGTCTGGTTACATTCTCCTCTAAAAACTGCTCATGTCTAAGGAATATTTTGTACACACCTTTTTGTGTCTTTTGAATAGTTTGAAACTTGGATTTGTTTTATTTTTGCACTTTTTTTTTCTATAGTGGGGAGAATGATGTTGTTCTTAATATCCTAGTTTTTCAGCTCATTGTGAGATGGTATAATATACAGGGTACACGGCAAAATAAAATCCCTCAAACCATAACTTCTTTTGTAAATTATGCTCTAAGCAATTCATGCTGAGCAATTTTTTTGTAATTTATTTCTTTATTTCCTTTTAATAGGAAATAAATAAAAAATAGGAAATAAATAAAGCTGGACATTCCAGATCTATAAGGTTTTGTAGGGGAAATTTTACTATGTGCCCTACATTTGACACTTCCGTGCTAATGCTACTTATTCCCCTCAACTGTCTAAATTCATCCAATTAACAATCTGATATTGTATCAACCTGAAACGGTTTAACATTTGTATGTTTAAAAAAAAAAAAAGGAAAAATTAGGAGTATTTAGGGGTACAAAGAACTCTAAAAATCACTGTAGATAAAAATGATCCATTTGGTAAATGACTACTAAAATGTAAACAGTTGTTCAGCATGTAATAGTTTGTTCCCCCCCCCCCCCCAAGAGATATATGTATGCATTCTCATTCATCAGATCTAAAGAGACCGCTCCAGTAAGGTTTGCTTTATGGAGAACACCTTGCGTGATGTTGGCTTGATGTGAAAGAACAAGTAGCACTGTAGTTGCCGAAATGGGTTTGCCATTTTATTAATATTTATGAAAAACTGGAAACCTTTGCCTATATTAAAGGGATGCTTCCTTTTATTTTGGCTTTTTAGTTTAAAAGATGTGTTGGCAGAGTAAAGAGGCAAGAAAGTTGCTTTCCATCTCCCATGTATTGTAACCCTATAATTTGCCTTTCCCTGTCACATTCCCTGTCATGTTTAGACTGCCACATAATATACTGTTAAAAGTATCATGTCTGTAGGAGTAAACAAATTGCTATAGAACTTTTTGTAGTAGGCAGAGGGAACCTAGAGACCACCATTTTAGTGTTAAATTTTGCAGGTGCATGGTGTTGAATGAGAAATTAGATGGGAAAAACACAGCAATAGTTATATTAAAGCCCTAAAGTCCAGTGTTTAAGGCAGCTGAATCACAATTTCAAATTCTCCTTTGAGAAGACTTTAATAACCTGTGCTGTTCTTTGTTAACGCACCTCTACCGTATGTCACTTCATTATTATTAAGACCATAACGTTGTCAGCTACTGGGGCAATTTTTTTTCTTGTGTAAAATGCTAGAGCATTTAAAGATTTGATTCATGTATTATCAGTTCCAATTTTCGATTTGTTTTTAGAATGAAGAAAGGTTCAATCTATAAGAAATTAGCAGAGTACATTTTTTTTCTAAATTGTTTGATGTGCATATTTGTGCTCTAAAGTGAATATGTGGACCAGAGTAATACCTGGCAGCATAGGATTGTAAAGTGAAGTCGTTATACACTGGTTTGCGTAGTAAAGTAGACATACATTTTGTGACTTCACCTACTCAAATATTCCATAAATGGGAATCGAAATCTAGAAGACATTCTACGTTGTTGTCGTTAAAATATTATCAGGGTTGCATCACAAGTTGTAACAAATCTGAAAGTGGACTTGTTTTGGCTTTTGTTCAGTTTTAGATTAAAATCTGGATAAATTATCTTTTTTCCCTCTTCTTTTTTTTTATTTTTTATGCACCTCTCGTATGTTTGTGGTAAATTACCACACTTTAAAATGATAAACTTCCTTTCCCGTATCAGAATATTAGCAGGCTTCCTCGGTGTGATTAATGACTTGGGCATGCCAGTAGAAGTGAAACGTGTGGGGGGGGGGCAGGAATTGTATCCACTGGTAGCATGTTGGCATTCTAATTAAGCCCTAGATTACCTTTGTAGAATTAAGGACCCTATGATACAGGAAGTTCTAATTATAATTTATAAAACCTTTCTAGGTGGGGCATGTTACTAAATCCGATCCAGACTAAGCCAGATTCTTAATTATTCTTTAATATAACAACACCTGATAAATTCAAAACAGCTTGGAATTGGATATATATAATTGCAAGATGGATGAATACTGTAGCATTGTGTAAGAGGCATAGTGAATATAAGAATAATGCACCATATATTTAAAGGCATAATGTCCAAAGAGACTACAGTTTTTCCAAAGTTGAGATCCATCCTTTTTCAGAATAACTGTTTACATTTGTAAATTGTATAACCTCACCCCCCAAAATGGGTTAAAGACTTCTATATACAAAGGCAGAAAGGAGCCTTTTGTCCTCATACTTGTCATGACTGTTCTTTGTACATTTCCAGTTACTTGTTTGCCCCAAATCAGTTGATTGGGTCCTCCCTAAAAATGTGAATTATATTTATTTGCTTTTATAACGTTTGTATATTTTGATGTTTTTTTTTTGTTTCACACAACCTCTGGTTACCTCAGCATTTTTCTCAGCGTGTGCTAAATATTATTTTGTGATACATTTTTGGGATGCAATGAGTTCTTTTTATATATATAATGAAGAAATGTATAAAGTATAGAATATTTTCCACAATAATTTGTCAGTTTTGTTTTTGTTTCATTGTTTATTTTTCTAACGGTTTTATTTGAGCAGGTTGACAAAATGGAGAAATCCAACAGATAGCAGTATAATAATAGACAATTAACACCGTTTAAGGTGTACAGAAGGCAAATATGACACCCATTGTCATGCGATGTCCAACCACAACCCTTGGTTACGGGAGTGGTACTACTGGCCGTGTCTGCGCCGCAAATGCTCCATGCCCCCGTTTCATTACGCAGTAAGGGCAAT
Source organism: Leptobrachium leishanense (assembly GCA_009667805.1). NCBI lineage: Eukaryota > Metazoa > Chordata > Amphibia > Anura > Megophryidae > Leptobrachium > Leptobrachium leishanense. The sequence continues at coordinate 252,320,467 of CM019065.1, forward strand.
ATTAACGCCATTGGTTGGATTGTGCTCAATCGGGAGTCAAACGCTGCTGCTCTGTTCTGTCATGGGCACCGCTCAACCGCCGTCTGTTCAACACTTAACACGCTAGGAGAGCTGCCCTATTAGCTGCTCAGTTCCGTTGCGTATTGATTACAGTATTGTTGTCATTACACCGTGGAAGCTGTACTTGTTTGCTTATATCTAACGTATACAGGGTTATTCAAAGAGACTCTAAAAGCCACCGCACGTACGGTGACTTTTCGTTCTCTTCGGTTCGATTTGGCGATCCCATTTCGGTGACCCTGCGGTGTATTCAGCAAGCACCAGAGGGTCCCCGAATTGCAGGGAAAAGTCACGGCAAACCCGCCGAAAACTCACCGCAAAATGAGGGCGGACGCACACCGAAACCCGCAAAACATCTGTATTAACCCGCCGGAAAAACCCGAGCACGACCCGATCACACGTTGGGAATATTTTTAACATTGAAGCCTATGGGATTCGCCTGAATAAACCTGCCGAATTAAACCACCGAATGACAGGGCATTTAGGGAACCTTTCAAGGATTGTTTTTGTTCTCTGAATAGCCAAAGCATTGCTTCTGTATGGGGATTTCACTGCCCTCGAACCGGCACCGTATGTGCAGGCAATTCGCCAGGATTTGGCGAATTGCCTGGCCTGTGGATAGCCGAACGGCCAAGAAAGGTAACCGAACGCTGATCTTCAGCGTTCGTTTCCCTTTCGGCAGCCATTCGGATCTCTTTGAATAACCCTGATAGTTTTACTCCTCTCTGCTTATTCTTGATACATCATGGGAAAGACGCTCTTACTGCCAACTCAGGCTTGCTACGCTGATGGTAATGTACTGCTGACTCCTGTTGTATTTTTTAATTCGCCTCCGTTGGCCTATGCCTTCACCGGCTTGAGCCGTGGTTGCCGTTGGTGCAGCGCTCCCATTGCCTGACTCTTATGGCTGCACCCTGAGTGCCGTGCTACCGTCCCCTGATTGGTCACTGCCGTCTGGGGGTGCGTGGGTGTGGGCGGGGGGAGGTATGATGCCCTCCTGCCTTGCCATGGCACGCAGCCTCTAGAGACAGAGGAGGGTTATGGACTACCTCTGGGCGGGAGGCTGTGATGATGGGAACTGCAATGGTCGCTGCCCGCTTGGCAGGGCCACGTGCCTTTATAAACTACTGAGTGGCAGGTGGGTTCCCGATGGTGGAGATGATGGGAGGTTCTGCCGGAATCTTTTTTTTTTTTTTTAAGTTTTTATTTAGTTTCAGAACAAAATTAAAGTATGAAGCGGAAACAATCAATAATGCATTGTATCAATAATAGAACAACCAAAAAGGAGAGCAAGAAAAGAGGAAGAAAAAAAAAGTAAAAACAGGAAAAAAGGGAAGGAAAAAAAATAATTATCGTAATAAAAAAAACAAGAAGCCGTACAGTATCAAATAAGTCAGTTGTAAATACCATCCTAGCGCGAGCCCTCCAACTGCCGAGTACGGGATAACAAATATGCGTCCCATATGAACCAGAAGTTTCTCTGAGAGGGTTCCATCCCAGACACCCTTCGGGACATGCTGTCCAAGAATCTGAAATCTGCCAAGCGGTCTGTTATAGTGGAGATGGGGGGTACCTTGTCTGATTTCCACCTGGCCGCTACCAGCAGTGAGGAGACTGATAATATATGAGCCAGCATCTGTCTCTGGTGGCGGGAGAGGGGTTTAGGGAAGAGCTGAAGTATTATTTCCGGAAGGGGCTCCACCGTGCTGCCAATAATGCGAGTACTCAGCTGCGCAACCTCCCTCCACCAGGCCGCTATCTTTAGGCAGGCGCACCAAACGTGAAAGTATGAACCTCTCGCCCCTCCACATCTCCAGCATGTAGACGCCACCCCCGCTGTGATATGACACTAGCAGGTGTCAAGTACCACCTATATAGTAGTTTCTTTTGGGCCTCTCCCAATGATGCGCATCTAAATTTCCCATTATCATCTTCAAAGCAAGTTGCCCAGAGCTCTGGTGGTAATTCCCTCCCAATGTCTTTTCCCCACATTTTCTGATACTCCCAATGTTTAATGGGAGCATCTAGGAGTAGGCTGTTGTAACACAGCGAGATCATACCTTTCCTATCCCTAGTCTGGGTACATTGAACCTCAAATGAGGATAAGAGTGGTTTAGTCGTCAAAAGTTTTCCCCCTAGGCCCTAAGTCTTGAGGTAAGATTGCAGACGTCTGTAGGAGAACCAGAGGTTGGCCGGGGCAAAGAATTTGGCGGTCAACTGCTGAAAACTATGCAGACCATCAATCGTGAACAAGTGCCAAACCCGGGACACCCCACACTGTCTCCACGGAGTCAGGTCAAAGTCAGGCAGTAGGGAGTTAAGGGAGGAGAGGGGGACGCCATGTGCATGGGGTGGAAATTGGTTATTTTAGACATGTTGCTATCCCACTGTTTAACCAGTAGAGTGGCTAGGGGAGCCTCCCTGGTAAGTGCGGCCGTATACTTTTTGGAAGCCATAATGTTATGCCAGGGTCATAGGGTAGAAAAGAGCTGGAGACCAATCTTGTCCATTGGGGCCCTGTGGGACCTCTCAGAAGTTGGAAATGTGCTAACAGAGAGGCTGAGTAGTAAAGGTTGAGGTCCGGGACTCCCATCCCACCACTGTCTCTAGGTTGGTGTAGCAAGGCAAGTCGCACCCTCTGTCTTTTCCCCCTCCAAATGAACCTCGATAGAACCCTCTGGAGTGCCTGAAGATGACCCTTCGGTAGTCGCACCAGCATGGCCCTAAGAAAGTATAGCAGCTTCGGGAGCAGTGACATTTTCAATGTCGCCATGCGTCCCACCCAAGATACCTCCAGCCCTGACCATGCATGGCAAAGAGATCAGAGATCACTCTGATAGCATGGGTTTAGAATTGTATTGAAATAAATCGGGGCCCGAGAATGACAATTTAACCCCCAGATATTTAAGGTGTGAGGACCTCCATTTATAAGGGAAGCGAGCGCGTAGGGGGATAAGACTTCTTTTGGCATCATGTAGGGTAGCGCCTGTCATTTTACAATCTTTATTTTATGAAAGGATACTTGGCTATACTCCTCCAAAACTGTATGTAGGGCGGGGAGGGATGAGGAGGGATCTGACAGTAGCAGCAAGATATCATCCGCAAAAAGGCTCAATTTACACCGTGTGGGGCCTACATCCACCCCCTGAATCCCTTCGGACTGACGGATGGCCTGAGCTAGGGCTTCTAGCACTAGAGCATATAGTAAGGGCGAGAGTGGACAGCCCTGCCTCGTCCCATTGGAGATGGTGATCTCTCTAGAAGCAAAACCGGAGTTTAAGATTTTGGCACGAGGATGAGAATATAACGAAAAAATAGCTATAAAAGGGGCAGGAAAGTTACATTTAAGCAGCACATGCCGAAGGAAAAGCCAGTTGACCCTGTCAAATGCCTTTTCGGCGTCTAGCGATAACAATAGCGTCGGTTGTCGATAGCGAGTAACTTCAAGGTGTCTTCAAGGTGTTGTCTGGTCCTTGTCTTCCCTTAATAAAGCCCACTTGGTCGTCTGCAATTAAATGTGGCAGTACGTCCGATAATCTATTTGCAAGGATCTTGGCGTACAGCTTGGTGTCAACATTTAACAACGATATGGGTCTATATTGGGAGCATAACTGGGATGGGGATGTTGTCTTGGGTAATGTGATAACATGGGCATTCAGCCACTCTCCTGGAGGGTGCCCCTTAATGAATACGTCTTGGTAAAGTGTTAGCAAGTGGGGGTTTAGGACCTCCGCAAAGCCTTTATAATATTTTGCGGTTAATCCGTCAGGTCGTGGGTCCTTCCCCTCCGGAAGGGATTTCATGGCAGCGAGTAATTCCGCTAACGTAATTGGTTGTGACAAACGAGTACTCCTGTCCTCATTTAAGATGCGAAGGTGAAGACCTTGTAGATAGGGGACGATGTCAAGTAACGTCGGGGGATGTACTTCCCTATTGTCGCTGAGGTTATACAGTGACGTATAATAGTCGGCAAAGCATTCCGCAATTCGCTTAGGTTGGTACTGGAGGTTACCCTGTGCGTCTAACACATGTGGTATGCGGGATTTACTGGCTCGTGCCCTCAATTTATTAGCCAACATTTTACTTGCTTTATCGCTGTAGATGTAGCACTTAGCTTTCAGTCGCTTAATGGCCCAAGAGTAATCTAGTTTATCCATATCTACAAGTCGTGTGTGTAATTCAGTCACCCTAGTTAACATAGCCGCCGTCTGTAGTCGTTTATGAGTAGCGTCAGCCTGATTAATGTCCTTCAACAATGACCGTCGTTGTTCAGTGTGTTGTCTCTTATATCTGGCCCCCCACTTAATCAGGATACCTCTTATTACTGCTTTGTGAGCCTGCCCGACAATACCCATCGACACCTCAGGCGAAATATTCTCCACAAAATAATTGACTAGGTTCTGGTGAACCTGCTCCCGCACCTCCGCATGTGCAAGCAAGGATTTGTTGAGACGCCAAGGAGCTTTACCTGTCGGATCATTAATGTCAGAGATACATAGGGTAACTGGAGCGTGGTCGGACCACGAAATAGAGCCTATTTTACAATCTCGTATTTGGTTTAAAGTTTCACCTTTCACCAAAAAATAATCAATCCTGAAGTACACTCGGTGAGCCATAGAGTAGAAGGTATGATCTACCTCCCCCTGATGTAATACCCTCCATGCATCAAACAGATGGTGACCAGCTAACAGTTCCGCATTCTTCAGGCCATCAGATATGTCCAAGGACAAGTTTACATCTCCACACACAAGTTGCGTACCCAAGGTAATTCCCGCCAGCCGGGTCATCACCCTACTGAGGAACGGTCGCTGTGATTCGTTTGGGCAAAAGATATTTGCTATAGTGTACACTGTGTGATTCAGGGAACAGACCAATAGAATAAATCTGCCGTTAGGATCCACCACCTTATGAAGGAGTTGAAAGGCCACTCGTTGATGAATTAAAATGGATACCCCTCTGGACTTTGTGGGAGAAGTGGCGTGTATTTGAGTGGAGTATTGAGGCAAGTATAGACGAGGGTGCGCCGTTCTCTTGAAGTGCATTTCCTGTAAGCAGACAATGTCCGGGGAAGTAGACTTAAAATCAGCGTAAAGGGAGTGTCTTTTATGGGGGATATTCAGTCCCTTAGTATTCAGTGAAAATAGATTCATATAGGGGTGTTTATAAAAGGCTTCCGCCAATCGGTATTGGAGCAGCAGGACCATAACTCTCGCCAACCAGGCGATGTCCAGAAGCCCAGAAAAGCAAAACGAGAGAAAAAAAAAAGTCCAGGAAAAGAAGGGAAAAAGAGATAAAAAAAATTGGGAGTGATCATCACTCCATCAATATACATGAAGGTCTGCCTCCTTGAGCTGAGTTTTACTAACAGCTCACCCCATAGCCATGGGGGGAGGGGAGGTCGAATCGTGACTGAGAGTCCTGTTCGGAGTCATCAGCGGACCGCCGTCTCCACCTCATCGATAACATACGACAGAAATCCGGGCTGTTTATCAGGACACGGGAGAGGGTCGCAGTGGAACGGGAAAGGCTTTTGATCCACAGTGGTCGATAATTCGATATTCACTTCAGTGTTGACCTCTGGTTCATATGGGTCCTCTAACTCCGGCAGAGCGTGCCAGGAGGCAAGCGGTGGGCGTCTGTATTTACTGTGGTTCTAGGGGGCACTGGATCCCGCTTTGCCCAATAAGACCCCCGAAGCAGACCCCATAACCCCTGTACCTGCGCCAAAGAATCCTGTTTTCAAATCTGGTACCAGGAAATCCACCCAATTGCCTAAACCTGTACCAGTACCTGATAGCTACTCCAGAGAACCAGCTACTTCAACTCTGTCTCCTATAACACCGCCTACATCTCCACCAAGGACCACCAGACAACGAACTCCTTCACCTACACCGATGCACTATGAAAATATGGAGTGCGAACCATCAGTGCCAGAGTCCTATGGTGTTCCTATGGATACTGCATGTATATTTGCTGCCAGCACCTCAACACCCATTGCTCACAGCCAGCCATCTATCAAAGCAAGTCTATCCTGCACAGGACGGTGTTTATATAAAACCAATCCCTACAGACTGTACAATGGCTTCCAATGGGACAGTAGCCCGTAAGAAAGACTTGAACATATTTGAATCAGCTTTGAAAGCTAGGAAAAGTGTACACCAGCCTAAAAGAATGTGTGTGACTGCAACCACTGTTCCCATCATTCCCAGCCACCATTGCACAGACCTACGTCTCTCAAAGTTTCCTATGCTTGACAATAGTTCTGAAGGCTGGGATAGTGATGACTCAATGGAGATACCCATACAAGTAGCACGGCATCCTAATGGTGGTCCTGAGCATCCTACTGGCTTCATTGGGTCCGCCACAGTCGTCCCTTGCAGAGATCCACAAGAGGACTTTCTTCCTTTTAATTATTCCTCGTCTGGCGAATTCACGGACACTGCATGTACACCTTCCTCACCTACAGGTAGTACAGTATTGATAAAGAAGGCTAACCAACTCCATCAAGGTCCTCCTGGTCTTCAGATTACAGATCCCAGTAACCCTCACCCGGTTCCCTCCAAGAAAATATCGGAGGTTGAGCCAAATGAACCGAAGGCCTTCGCTGGGTGAATAAAATCGTGTCTGGAAACTTCAACCCAAGCCGCAGTGCCCGCTGCTGAAGCTCCACTTTGTGAAGAACAGTCTGTCGCCAACACCTTGGTTCACGCCAAGGTGCTTGCTACCACGCTATCACGTGACGAGTCTTCAGTTCATGCCAAAGCGCCTGCTGCCAGAGTCCCAGATGCTGAGGTATCATCATTCATCGCCAAGGTGCCTTCTACCAACACATCGCCAGTTGTTGTACCCGCTGCCAAGATGCTCCATGGTACCGAGGATCTACCGGTCAATATATTTGACACCGGATCAATACCAGTTACCAAAACCCCATCTACTGAGAAGACTTCTTCTGGGATCGAACTGCCTGGTGAGTCTACAAAGACCCATGCCTCCCTTTCTTTACCCGATATGACCGTTGCTGCTGGTATAAAACCTATAAAGGAATCTATTGGAACCACCGCTATACCTAATATGATCTCTGCTATAACTACACTCACGAATCAAGTCAGCGAACTTGCCCAGTCTGTGACCAATCAACAGTCTCATTATGTCCCTACAGAATCAACTACAGAGCAGTGTAACTAATGTCTTGCCCCCATTATCTGAGTCAACCTTGAATACTGTACCTGTATCTATCCTATTTCCTGCTGTACAACCATATGGAGTGGCCTGTCCTGAAAGGACATCTGGGATGACCAAAATAGACCATCCTACCATTAGTACCAGGAAGTTTAAACCACAGAAATCTCCTTTAGCGGATACAATTGTACAGATCTCCATATTTTCGGACTCGGAAGATATTGCAGAGCCTACTCACACCGTCACCGATTCCAAGGATATTGTGGGCACCCTAAGGAAAATCGCCGACGGCGTAATAAAAAGCATAGCGCTGCCTTATAGCATTAGTACTGCGATTCACCTCCTACCATGCAGCGCTCAGGTGTTGTTTAATTCCATTGATCTCCCTGCATAAAACCAGGCCACACCTGAAGCCCAATGCTTTTTCATTGACTTGGAATCTCCAAGCTGCAAGGAGCTTCCTCTGTTTGTTCCATACTGCCTGAATCCTAAAATCTATTCTACCCGCTGGACCTCTTCATACAAATCTCCTGGATTTACTATTCTATTCCTGGACCTACCACAAACTACCCTGTTTGGATTACAAAGGATTTGGTTATAACCTAGGATCAAGATCTTCTGCCAGAGTGCACTCTGAGGACTGGACTATGACCTTATTACTTTAAGTACCATTCCTTTCCAATTCTTACTGCTTGTATATATATTTAGCATAATCTGTATTACCTCTCTATCCCTTCTCCATAGGTCCATGTCATTCGTCTATTAAAATTCTGCTTCCCCTATCTCTGATAATACCTGCAATCTGTATAAATATGTTTCTCTCTCCTACTTCATAGCTCCCCCTCTCTGTGTATGTATATAGATACATACATATTCCCTTCTGTTCTGAATCTGCATCGTTTGTGTATCACCCTCCTATTCTAAGTTTAGTTTCCTAGTCTGCTCTGTGTATATTCAGTTTGTCTATTATCCATCATTCTCCCTAAACTCCTTTTTTTTATATTTTGTTATTTCTCCTGTATCTTTTATAATAAACCCTTTCTATATACGTATCTACCTTGCAAGCCTCCTGATTCAATGCACAGTGGCTTGAACCTACCACCCCGGAACCTGTATCCTGACAATATGACCTTTAATGCCCTACTCTCTGATACTACCTTCCATACTCATTCCCTATCCGCCATGATAGTGGTGCTACCCAAGAATCATTACCAGTTTTATTCAACCCCCAAGTGACATTCAATCTTAGTACTTAGTACAACATCCTTTTACAGTTATAACAGCTTTTAAACGTGAAGCATAGCTTGACACAAGTGTCTTGCAGCGATCTACGGGTATCTTCGCCCATTCGTCATGGGCAAAATCCTCCAGTTCAGTCACATTCTTAGGCTTGCGCACTGCAACTGCTTTCTTTAAGTCCCACCAGAGGTTCTCAATCGGATTTAAGTCAGGTGACTGCGATGGCCACTCCAAAATGTTCCAGCCTTTAATCTGCAACCATGCTCTAGTGGACTTGGAGGTATGCTTGGGATCATTGTCCTGTTGAAAGGTCCAACGTCTCCCAAGCCTCAGGTTTGTGACGGACTGCATCACATTGTCATCCAATATCTCCTGGTACTGAAGAGAATTCATGGTACCTTGCACACGCTGAAGCTTCCCTGTACCTGCAGAAGCAAAACCGCCCCAAAGCATGATTGACCCGCCGCCATGCTTCACAGTCGGCAAGGTGTTCTTTTCTTCATAGGCCTTGTTCTTCCTCCTCCAAACATAGCGTTGATCCATGGGCCCAAACAGTTCTAATTTTGTTTCATCAGTCCACAGAACACTATCCCAAAACTTCTGTGGTTTGTCCACATGACTTTTGGCATACTGCAGTCGACTCTTCTTATTCTTTGGAGACAGCAAGGGGGTGCGCCTGGGAGTTCTGGCATGGAGGCCTTCATTACGCAGTGTGCGCCGTATTGTCTGAGCTGACACTTCAGTACCCACATCTGACAAATCTTTTCTCAGTTCCTCAGCAGTCACACGGGGACTTTTCTCCACTCTACGCTTCAGGTAGCGCACAGCTGTCGAAGTCAGCATCTTCTTTCTGCCACGACCAGGTAGAGTTTCAACAGTGCCCTTTGCCTTGAATTTGCGAATGATGCTTCCTATGGTCTCTCTTGATATGTTTAACATCTTTGCAATCTTCTTATAGCCATTGCCCTTCCTGTGAAGAGTAATCACCTCTTCTCTTGTCTTCGTGGACCATTCTCTTGACTTCACCATGTTTGTAACCACACCAGTAAATGTCTAGAAGGAGCTGAGTATCACAGTCATTTTAAAGCTGCCTAATTGGTGCTTATTATGCTTTATTGCTGCTCCGTGACATCCACAGGTGTTTTCAATACCTGGTTCACTTGAATGAACCTCTGTTCTTCAGAGTGGTAGTCTTTAAGGGGTTGAATAATTGTGTCAATGAAGAATTCACAAAAGAAACATTTACTACTGTATTACAAAACCAATTGATGTCATTTTAGTTGCATATGGTTCTTTAAAAAGTCCTTGTAGGATTTCATTCTGAATACAATTACAAATGTACACTAAATTCCCTAAAACCCTTTACAGCATTGGGGGTTGAATAATTTTGAACACAACAGTAAATGGAGGCAAGAAAAAAATGCTTTCCTAGTGTGAGATCCTTCTAATCTTAAAGTTGCAGGTTTTTCTGCTAATTCAAAACTTACGTTTTGTGGAGCTTTCCAAGCTCGAAGGATCGCCTATAGATTTTTTATGGGAAAAAATCCAAGGGAAAAAACAATACAGGATACAGGACGTGGTCTTTAAAATATTTAATAAAATAATAAAATCATAGGTACCAGGACGCGTTTCGCTTTTCTAAAACAGCTTCCTCAGCTGGTCCTCAGCTGAGGAAGCTGTTTTAGAACAGCGAAACGCGTCCTGGAATGGGACACCACACCCCACGTTACCACAGTACTATCTTGGATAGCCCTGAGTAGGCGCTCATCCATAACGTCTCAACACCCATTTGTGGGTGCCACTGTCCGAGTCTGGAACTCAGTTCTCCACCGCTGCTCCTTCTCCACATACCCCTCTCCGATGCTTCCACTGACAGATAACCCATACTTCCCGGTAGGGGTCCATCCTAGACTCCGAAGGAGACTGGGTCTTGTGGTTACACCCAGGGCCACTCATTTCCTCTCAGGGCAGAATCTGCTCCCCAAGTGGCAACGACCAGCCCAGACATCAGACCCCACGCCCTTGGAGCGGTTTAACTTCACCCAGATATCTCATCTGCTCTCCCTTCCCGCTCGTCACCGATTGCTTAGGCCCTTTGAAACGCTTTGCCTTGCTGGGCACCCGCTGACCCACGGCATCTCCATTGTATACCGCCTTTTGCAAACACACCCAACACCTGATCCCTTGACCTTCGAACATGCTTGGGAGCAGATGCTCGACACTACCATCTCTGAGGAGCAAGGGCGAGACGCGTACAAACTTACTCATCATGGCTCACCTCAGGACTGCTTGCAATCCACCTCGTACAAGATCCTCACACTATGGTATTGTACATCTTTGCTCCTGTTCCGGATTGGTTTAAGCCTCACACCAAATTGCTGGCGATGTGGCGACTCATCGTGTTCCTACCTCCATGTTTGGTGGGACTGTGTGGTCCTTTCCCCTTTTTTTATGCCCGATACGGGACACTGTCGCTGAGGTCACAGACCTTGATCTGCCGTTTACGCCTGCAGCATTCCTTCTCTCGTACACGCAATGCCCAGTGGACACCTTCAAGAAATCAGTAGATGCTGATGCTGCTGACGGCGTGCCTTCTTGTGGACCGCTCAGGAGATCAGCACAACCCCCGCATACCAAGACAGGTTGGCATGGAGGGAGTGAGACCTTGATGGCTGCCGCTGGCAACCCCACACCCACCGCCTCACGCAATGTCTCTGGGCGCCGTTGGCCACCGCGCCCACCCGCAGCTAATACACTCCTCCCGGAGGTGGTGACTCACCTCGGTTCTGATGCCAACTACCACCCCCCTTTTTTTTTTCCTCTTCCTATTCTCCTCTCTTCTCCCTCCCCTTTCTCCTCTTTCACTCTTTTTTTCCACAATTACCTACCTCCCTCCACTACTTTATTCGCTACTTTCTCTTCCCCTCTCCCAGGCCCCCCCTGCTGCTCCCCCCGCTATACTTACGGCACTGATCATAGTCAGATATGTTTCTTCTATCTTGATCCCCAAGTTCGCTGATCTCCCCTCGGAGGTCATAGCTATTGCTCTTAGATCGCCATGTGGTTCTTAGAAGAAATATGCTCCCTAGACCTCCACCGCCCTATGGGAGTGTCATCGATTCAGCAGGCTGCTCGGAGGACAAGGATATCGCCTGATGTTCTTTTATTACTCCACAACCATTGTTCTGATGCACCTTTTTCATGTGCTTTTTGGTTACCGCTTGCATTATACACTTCCTGATGGATATTTCCTGATGACACAGATTTGTTATGACTGCATTGATCTACCTATAGTTTCTTTTATCTGTATGCCATTTTGCCTTGAATAAAAATAAATAAAAAACCACAACCCTATGATGAAGAACAAAGACTCTGTAATCCCATCTTCCCTGATTAGAGGGCTGAAATAGCATGTTTTAATTGTTCTTTCCTAGGAAAATGGAGAGTGTGGTAGTAGGGAGAATACTATTCCTGTGCGACCGCTAAGGCTCTGTAAAAGAATGCTATTTAGTACATGAAAAAGAATACGAAAGAGCAGTCTTGGTATCTAGGGGTAAATGGGGTATTAGGGGTAAATAAAAGGAAACAGTGAAGCGCCTTCAGAAAAAGTGATTAAACGTACACGCTACACATTGAATATGGGGGTTCTCCTAAAAACCTGAAAGCATGTATTCTAGATGGTCAACGGAGTGCCAGCGAACTGGATGTACGATTAGTCACTATACATGTCCAATAGACTGTCTTCTAGATCATCCCAAGAGAAACCACTCTTCCGAATGAAAGAAGATCTCTGCAGAAGAGAAGGGATATAATAGCGCAGTATGTCGGTCCACCATAAGAGGAAAGTAAAGCAGTCGTGGTCCCACTCACATGCTGTTGAGCCTGACCTCGGCTCTAGGGTGGATGGTAGTTATGGGTCTTCAAAGATGTTCAGGTGCCCATATACCCGCAATAGGATTCTTCAAACACTTTCCCATATACCCGCAATAGGATTCTTCAAACACTTTCCCCTGCAGTGGATCAGAAAAATACCAACGCACTTTCTGGTGCAATACTGTTTTAAAAAATAATAGAGTGGGTACTCATAAATGATTACACTCACATGCTGGTGAGCCGCATTGGCTCCAAGATGTCGCACAGGAATATTAAGGCAATTCCAAAACCTTCTTGTAAATCACGTTCCAGGAAGCAGTAGTTTAAAATAAATTTATTCAATACATAAAATATATTACCAGTACGCGTTTCGCTCCTTAGAGCTTCTTCAGTTGGTATCAACATGTCTTGTGTCTGCTGCTTCCTTATAAACTGTTTAAAATGACCCATTACATCTTTAGCTTTAATTAAAACATCTGAGTCCAATTAAAACTAATTAAAAACAATTCAGATTAAATTAAAAGCAATTAAAAACACTTGTGGTTTATAATATGACAAATATATGCGTCTTTGCATTGCCCTCCAGCGTGAACCGCATGTCCACACCTCTATACAACCCCTAAACGCATATAAAAACGCCACCAGCGTCATAGATCTCGAGGGGTACAACCACGCATGCGCACAATGAGACGCATGCGCACAGCCGAACAGGGCCGTCCCACACCTAGCGCCCAATCATCTACAAGCGTCCAAAACATATGCGGCATCCCACCAAAAACATGGCGGACAGCATAATACCTCGCAAATCGAGAGCCACTAAGGGAACAATTATAGATGCGTGAAACTAAGCGCATAATCAGCTTATGTGTTATATGGTGGGCATAACTTTACAGCATAACTTAACTACAATTGCATAAATAACATAATGAGCACCATAGTATACCCGGAGGGTCCCTTAACAATGTACATATACATAAAGTACAGAGGATCTATCACTCTATAATGTATACATTCGTGTAACACAATTTCCTAATAAACCTATAACCTCATGATGAACTGAAAATCATGTGATAACTCATAATATAAACAATAGTGAACAAAATCCACATTATTAACCTCAAAGTGATATTATCTCATATAAATTTACATCTATTAAAGTGCTAGTGCTATAACATTAATTATATTTATTTATTTATAAAAGATTTTACCAGGAAGGATACATTGAGATTTCTCTCGTTTTCAAGTATGTCCTGGGTTCGAGAACATTGAGTGGTTACAGAAATACAAAATATGTTAATATCTTGCATTTTACTAAGACCAAATAAACAGATTAACAGAAAAATAAATATGGAGGAAACAAAGTCCTTATGTTACAGGTGCATTTCGTATTGAGGTATATTAATAGGGAAGTCTTAAGGGACTTTAGACTGGAGGAAGATTTGACGGTGTCTGGGAGGTTCTTCCATATTTGTGGTTCTCTGTAGGAAAATGAGGATCGAGCCATTTTATTTTTGTATTGCGGTATTGCAAATAAGGTGCTGGTCCTGGATCTGAGGTTATAGGATGAGGGAACTGCCGGGGGAAGCAGCATATTCAGGTAGGGTGGTAGCTTCCCAGAAAAGCTCTTAAACACCAGGTTGGAAAGGTGAAGGGTCCGTCTAGAGTCCAGTGATGGCCAGTTTAGTTCTTTTAACATGTCACAATGGTGTGTCGTGTAGTTACATTGTAGCACAAAGCGACAGAATGAGTTATACAATGTAGTAAGTTTCTGGAGGTGTGTTTGTGGGGTGGCTGCATACACTACATCTCCGTATTCAATGGCTGGCATAAGCATTTGTTGTACAATCTGCTTTCTTACCGCGGGGCTCAGGCAGGATTTGTTTCTGTACAGGGCACCTAGTTTGGGGTAGAGTTTAGATGAGAGTTGTGGGGGCCAAAAGATAGATTTGGGTCTAACCACATACCTAGGTATTTGAGAGAAGTGACTGTGGTCAGCGTGCCATTTGATTTTGTCCCAACACATAGATGGGGTGTTTGCAATTTGTGTAGTTTAGGTGCGGTTCCGAAGAGCATTGTTAACTAATTAATTATGCTACGTGTCTACATTATGTTAATTGCCATAGTATTACTATTATGTGCAAAATTTAAAAATTTGTATATTAAATATATGTGCAAATATTAATTAAAGTGGCTAGTGATTACCATATTAATTCTTACATCTATAAAAGTGTTAATGTTGTAACAGGTTTTATTAATAATGTGTATTCTTTATTGTAGTAATATATGCTGTTTATTAAATCAAATCATTAGTGAAAAAATATAAAATGATCATATGTGTAATATATTATTTTAAATCACCACTATCAATACAAAGTGACTCATGCAGATATATAATTCATTTATTAATTATTGATTGTAATTATTAAATTAATTCTAAGTGCCTGTTATTGAAATTTAATACATTAATTCTAAATGATCTGTGCTCTACGATGTAATCGACCCATAACGAGTATATTGGACATACATTTATCTTGCATATTGAGCAGAAAATACAATCTTTTATACAGTAGGTATTACCAAATTATTTAAACTAATTTAATTTATTTTTTTTAAATTATTATCATATTGAATGATCTTAAAATAAAATGAATCCGCTCAAAATCATTATTAAGACCATTGGGAGCCATGGTTCCCAAATCAAAGATAAATTTCATCTCTTCCCTCCCTAAAACAGTGGTCTCACTCATGCCCTTATTAGTGGGGGGATTAAACTTGATAAGAAATGGAGCAGGGATGTAATAGCATTCTTTGACTTGGAGATTTATATAAAAGAAAATAAGTTACACACTAGGACCTTTTTCAAGGATGTCGACGTGAATACTTATATTGATAAAACCAGTTGCCACAATAATATCTGGTTAAAGGGAATCCCAAAGGGTCAATTAACAAGATTGAGGAATTGCACAGAGGTCAATGTATTCGAAGAACAGGCAGAATCCCTTAAGGCCGACTTCATGGAAAAAGGGTATAATGAATTAGAATTGGAAGACTTTATAAAAGAACTGAAGGAGGTAGATCAGGAAAGCCTTATAAAATATAAAAAACAAAAGGAGGTTACAAAAGAAGTCCCTTTTATTTGCAAATTTAATAATGAAGACCAATTAATTAAAAGAATATTTAAGAAACACTGGCATATCCTAAAAAAAGATAAGGACCTTGATAGGATATTGGGGGAAAAACCTAGGATATTATTTAGAGGAGCAAAAAATATCAAGACAAAACTGGTGAAGTAAATTCGAGAGAAAAAGAGAAATTCCCAATCATTTTAATTTAAAAGAGGGATTTTATCAGTGTGGTCAATGCCTCGCTTGTAGATCCACGGGCAATGCCAAGACACTTTTAGAGAATTATCACAATAAGAAAACTGAAAAAGAAGTTAGGATTAAGGGTATCCTTACTTGTTGCACAAAAAATGTCATATTTATTGGAATGCCCATGTGGATTACAGTATATAGGACGAACTAGTCGTGCCCTTAACGTAAGGATATCCGAGCATGTGAGGAACATAAAAAATCAATACGAAAAACATTCCGTACCTTATCATTTTAAACATGTGCACAATAGCTGCCCAAAGGGTTTGAAATTTAGAGCGATCAAAAGGGTTAGACCTACTAATAAGGGCATGAGTGAGACCACTGTTTTAGGGAGGGAAGAGATGAAATTTATATTTGATTTGGAAACCATGGCTCCCAATGGTCTTAATAATGATTTTGAGCGGATTCATTTTCTTTAAGAACATTCAATATGATAATAATTTTTTTAAAAAAAAAAAATTTAAATAATTTGGTAATACCTACTGTATAAAAGATTGTATTTTCTGCTCAATATGCAAGATAAATTTATGTCCAGTATACTCGTTATGGGTCGATTACATCATAGAGCACAGATCATTTAGAATTAATGTATTAAATTTCAATAATAGGCACTTAGAATTAATTTAATAATTACAATTAATAAATGAATTATATATCTGCACGAGTCACTTTGTATTGGATAGTGGTGATTTAAAATAATATATTACACATATGATCATTTTATATTTTTTTACTAATGATTGGATTTAATTAACAGCATATATCACCACAATAAAGAATACACATTATTATTAAAATATGTTACAACATTAGCACCTTTATAGATGTAAAAATTTATATGGTAATCACTATCCATTTTATATTAATTTTTCACTAATGATTTGATTTAATAAACAGCATATATTACTACAATAAAGAATACACATTATTAATAAAACATGTTCCAACATTAACACTTTTATAGATGTAAAAATTAATATGGTAATCACTAGCCACTTTATAATTTTTGCACATATAATATTTAATATACAAAATTTGTAATTTTGCACATAATGTTAATTGCAATAGTATTACTATTATGTAGACACGTAGCATAATTAATTAGTTAACATATAATTAATGTTATAGCACTAGCACTTTAATAGATGTAAATTTATATGAGATATCACTTTGAGGTTAATAATGTGGATTTTGTTCACTATTGTTTATTTTATGAGTTATCACATGATTTTCAGTTTATCATGAGGTTATATGTTTATTAGGAAATTGTGTTACACGAATGTATACATTATAGAGGGATAGATCCTCTGTACTTTATGTATATGTACATTGTTAATTGACCCTCCGGGTATACTATGGTGCTCATTATGTTATTTATGCAATTGTAGTTAAGTTATGCTGTAAAGTTATGCCCACCATATAACACATAAGCTGATTATGCGCTTAGTTTCACACATCTATAATTGTTCCCTTAGTGGCTCTCGATTTACGAGGTATTATGCTGTCTGCCATGTTTTTGGTGGGATGCCGCATATGTTTTGGACGCTTGTAGATGATTGGGCGCTAGGTGTGGGACGGCCCTGTTCGGCTGTGCGCATGCGTCTCATTGTGCGCATGCGCGGTTGTACCCCTCGATCTATGACGCTGGTGGCGTTTTTATATGCGTTTAGGGGTTGTATAGAGGTGTGGACATGCAGTTCACGCTGGAGGGCAACGCAAAGACGCATATATTTGTCATATTATAAACCACAAGTTTTTTTAATTGCTTTTAATTTAATCTGAATTGTTTTTAATTAGTCTTAATTGGACTCAGATGTTTTAATTAAAGCTAAAGATGTAATGGGTCATTTTAAACAGTTTATAAGGAAGCAGCAGACACAAGACATGTTGATACCCGCTGAAGAAGCTCTAAGGAGCGAAACGCGTACTGGTAATATATTTTATGTATTGAATAAATTTATTTTAAACTACCGCTGCTTCCTGGAACGTGATTTACAAGAAGGTTTTGAAATTGCCTTAATATTCCTGTGCGACATCTTGGAGCCAATGCGGCTCACCAGCATGTGAGTGTAATTATTTATGAGTATCCACTCTATTATTTTTTAAAACGGTATTGCACCAGAAGGTGCGTTGGTATTTTTCTGATCCACTGCAGGGGAAAGTGTTTGAAGAATCCTATTGCGGGTATATGGGAAAGTGTTTGAAGAATCCTATTGCGGGTATATGGGAAAGTGTTTGAAGAATCCTATTGCGGGTATATGGGCACCTGAACATCTTTGAAGACCCATAACTACCATCCACCCTAGAGCCGAGGTCTTGCTCAACAGCATGTGAGTAGGACCACGACTGCTTTACTTTCCTCTTATGGTGGACCGACATACTGCGCTATTATATCCCTTCTCTTCTGCAGAGATCTTCTTTGATTCGGAAGAGTGGTTCTCTTGGGGTATTAGGGGTGCCCAATGGCAAAATTATTTTTTAGTTACTACTTATTTCTTAATGATTGGAAACAGTCAATATCTCGTATATCCTATTGCATAGCCTTTAAATGGACGAGAGAGCAGATGAGACCCATTGGTTCAGAATAGACTTTTTTCTCTATAGCAGCCAGTAAACCTTGCCAGAATCTGTGTGGTTGTATTCTGAGAAGGGACATGTCCAAAGAGGGCTCATTTTGCCATAATGGGAAATGGCAACTCTAAACAAACACTAAAGGGGTTATTCAGAGAGCCGATCTGGCACCGAAATTCAGCGTACTGTGACATTTCATGGCCATTCGGCTATTCAGAGAGCAGGCATTTCGCCAAATTTTAGCAAATTGCCTGCACGTACGGGGCTGTTCGAGGGCAGTGAAATCCCCCATAGAGAAGCAATGGCTAATCTATTCAAAGAACACCGACAGCAGTGAAAAGTTGCCGACGTGCCCTGCTGCTCGGTGGTTTCATTCAGCGGGTTTATTCGGGCGAATCCCTTAGGCTTCAAATGTTAAAAATATTCCAGTTTTAAATAATTCAATATTTAATAAACTATTTATTCTTTTAATCTGCAATGAAAAGTCTCTGTTTACCTTTTTTTTTTCTACCCCATTCTTCTGCTTTTTGGCTTTTTCCGGCGGCCGGTCGGCTTTTTCCGGTGTGGTTTTTGTAGCATTTCTGCGCGTTTGCGGTGAGTGTTCGTGGGTTTGCAGTGAGTTTTCCCTCCACTACGGGGACCCTGCAGTGCATACTGAATACTCCGCAGGGTCTGCGAACTAGAATCGCCGCAAAGTGCGGGGAACGAAAGGGCGCCGAAATGTCAGCGACATTTCGGTGCTCTCTAAATAACCCTGTAAATCTCTGGACCCCCTCTCCCACCAACTGAATTACAGGGCAACTCCATAAACAATGCAGTAAATCTGCGGCCTGGTGTTGGCATTTAGTGCACAGAATCTGGGAGAATGTTGACGTGTACCAGTCGCACTGGGGAGAGCTGCGGCCAGTGTAGACTCTTGTAGAACATGTCCCATTAGCCCACTGAAGGAAGAACTTATGCAACTGTAATGTTGCTCTCACTATATCTTCTGTCAAAAGCCTTTGAATATCTCCAGCCCATCTAGCAAGGCTACCACTCCCAGGGTTCAAGTGACTTCCTGCTCAGGTGACAGCAAATATCTTTGCGGTAGAGACGCCACTTGCAGGCTTCATGATTATGTGTGTGTCAAATTAGTTTTTAAAATCATGGGGGGGGGGGTCCAAACATTAAATCAGATATAAAAGTAGAAATAGTGTGTGTATCCCTTAGTGCGGCACTGCTCGCAGTAATTGTATCTGTCTGTACTGTTGCACTTTGTACAGAGAACGTATGACCCAGATATTCTAAAATAAGGGAAACCGTTTAGACTGACACATATGTTGCATAGTATCATACATCAAACACTGCCAGTCCTCATTCAATGCAATATTGCCACCTGGTGGTCAAACGGCAGAGTCCTCTTTGTGGTTTGTCAGTGTAAATTTTCCCACTGCACAAAGTTCCTTTAAGATCTGTAAAACTTATTTTGCCTCCTAAACAGGGGCGGATCCAGGGGGGGGCAACGGGGCAATTGCCCCCCCCCCCCCGAGATTTGAGCCGGGGACCCAGATGCCGGGCAACGCGGGAGTGCCTGCCCGGTCCTGAAGAGTCCGTCCTGTTAAAGGGAAGCGCAGCCGGTCACGTGGTCCGGCTAATCAGGTGGTACTGAGTCTCTGTACCACCTGACTGGCCGGACCGCGTGACCTGCGCACGCACGCCACGCAGCCGCATCACCTTCAACAGGACGGACTCTTCTGGACCGGGCAGGCAATCCCGCGCTGCCCGGCATCTGGGTCCCCTCAACCCCTGCCACCCGGAGCTGGAGGCCTGGAGCAATATCCAGGTGAGAGCTGGGGCAAATCCATGAGCTGGGCAAATCCATGAGCTGGGGGCAAATCCATGAGCTGGGGGCAAATCCATGAGTAAGCTGGGCAAATCCATGACCTGGGGGCAAATCCATGAGCTGGGGGCAAATCCATGAGCTGGGGGCAAATCCATGAGCTGGGGGCAAATCCATGAGCTGGGGGCAAATCCATGAGCTGGGGCAAATCCATGAGCTGGGGAAATCCATGACCTGGGGGCAAATCCATGAGCTGGGCAAATCCATGTGTAAGCTAGGCAAATCCATGACCTGGGGCAAATCCATGACCTGGGGGCAAATCCATGACCTGGGGAAAATCCATGAGCTGGGGGCAAATCCATGAGCTGGGCAAATCCATGAGCTGGGGGCAAATCCATGAGCTGGGGGCAAATCCATGAGTAAGCTGGGCAAATCCATGACCTGGGGGCAAATCCATTACCTGGGGGCAAATCCATGACCTGGGGCAAATCCATGAGCTGGGGGCAAATCCATGAGCTGGGGGCAAATCCATGAGCTGGGCAAATCCATGACCTGGGGGCAAATCCATGAGCTGGGCAAATCCATGTGTAAGCTAGGCAAATCCATGACCTGGGGGCAAATCCATGACCTGGGGAAAATCCATGAGCTGGGGGCAAATCCATGAGCTGGGGGCAAATCCATGAGCTGGGGGCAAATCCATGAGCTGGGGCAAATCCATGAGCTGGGGGCAAATCCATGAGCTGGGGCAAATCCATGAGCTGGCAAATCCATGACCTGGGGGCAAATCCATGACCTGGGGGCAAATCCATGACCTGGGGGCAAATCCATGAGCTGGGGGCAAATTCATGACCTGGGCAAATCCGTGAGCTGGGGGGCAAATCCATGTGTGAGCTGGGGGCAAATCCATGTGTGAGCTGGGGCAAATCCATGTGTGAGCTGGGGCAAATCCATGTGTGAGCTGGGGCAAATCCATGAGCTGGGGCAAATCCATGAGCTGGGGGCAAATCCATGTGTGAGCTGGGGGCTCTGCTCCTCTAGATTGTAAAATCCGGGGTGCCCTCTGCTCCTCTAGATTGTAAACTCCTGGGTGTCCTCTGCTCCTCTAGATTGTAAGCTCCTGGGTGCCCTCTGCTCCTCTAGATTGTAAGCTCCTGGGTGCCCTCTGCTCTTCTAGATTGTAAGCTCCTGTGAGCCGGGCCCTCTGCTCCTCTAGATTGTAAACTCCTGTGAGCCGGACCCTCTGCTCCTCTAGATTGTAAGCTCCTGTGAGCCGGACCCTCTGCTCCTCTAGATTGTAAGCTCCTGTGAGCCGGGCCCTCTGTAAATTCTCGTGAGTCGGGCTCTCTGCTAAAACACCTTATTTTCTGTCAGTGCCCCTCCCGAGACTAGTCTCTGGATCCGCCCCTGCTCCTAAACCATTTAAAATATAACATATAAATGATTATACTTACGCAATTGAGGCTTTAGGCTGTATGCGTTGCTAGGTCCTATTAGGCCCTGCTCTGCTTCCCTTTTAAACTGCTCCTTGATGGCTCATTTTGGTGGCGGCATCCAGATGAATTCGAAAGTTTCCCTTCTACGGTGCTTGGGTTCCTGGCGACGTTAGTAAAAAAAATGGCTGGATGCAGTAGGGGGGTGCTTGAAAAATTGCAGATATTACAGTTTACAAAAAAGACCATTGCATAATGGGTAAAAAAGAAATGGGTAAAAGACTTCTAATATGCGGCATAGCGTGTTCCAAGACACGTTTTCGCCGGCTTCATCAACTGGATACCCCCTATGCTTCGGTGAAGTGTTTTTAAACTGTTTTTTTGCGACGGGAAACTTTCCCTTTCGCCGCTGTACTGTGCATGCGCGCAGTTCCGCTTTGTTGGTACCGCTTTCGGCGTCTTTTGTCTCATGCTGATGTCATCATCCTGGTTTCACTCTATTTCCGACTCGATGTGGACTTTGGTCTCGGTGCGTTCTGCAGTTGAATGGATGCGCTCGTTCTTTGCTAAGCACGAAGTCCAACAGAATAAGCAAAATTTTATATAGAGGGGCAGTAATGCGTATGAAAGTGTTTTCACATCATCCAGTTTCCTGGCTTATGTTTCAGATGACAAGTGCTGCAAAATGGGAGAGACAGAATAACAAACATACATGTTACACACACAGAACAGTGAAGCTTCTGGTATAACTCATTCATACATCTAATACAGGGCTTGACAAATTCCAGGCACCAGGTCGCCATGGCAACTAGAAATTGCACCTGGGCTTTTGTCAGCCCATTTACTGTTGGCAGTAGGAATTTCAAATGCCTGTGCCGATGCCCTGGACATGCAGTTCTGTTCAGCGTCTGCCCAGCAGCTCTGGGGGTTTCAGCCACATGCTGTCAATTGCCCCAACCCCACTTTTCTCCCTGCACTTTCTTCTGGCTGTACATGCTGATGGGCGGTGCCAGCTTCCCCCACTGCTCCCCCCCCCACGGCCATAACACGGCAGAGGGACATAGTCGTTCTCTGTTCCCTTCTAACCCCAATAGTTCCCCCTGTTCCCCAACAGCTCCTCACCTTGACCCCTAGCAGCTGCACCCTGTCAGGCCCAGTGATGGGAGTTGCTGGATCAGTGTGCCCACAAGAAGGGAGGGAGGGGCTGTGCTGCCTGTTTCTCTGCAGCCAGATGATACGGGTCATTTGGAAAATTGTATTTCCGTGCCTGTGCATCGAACATGATCGATCAAGGTGACATTGGAAAGGGCAGAGTCTGGTCTTTGCAAAGATATCCACATGACCATATTCATTGTGAGATTAAAATAAAAGCGTAACTTTTTTCCACGGGGCAAATGGCTCAGCATTAAAGGGGTTAACAGGCTATTCTATATCACATTGTGTATTACTTTCATTTTCCCCTTGGTCTAGTTGTATATATATATAAAGGGTTAATGGGCAGGCTTCATTCCTTACAGTGTATACCTTTCAAGGTCTCCCTTGACAAATGGCATTTTAGGGGGTAATGAGGCGATGTACCGCACTGTTTTAATCACCATGTTTTCCCTGGTTATATTGTGGCATGTTAGGGGTTAATGGTAGTTACACATTTAAAATGGTTAGTTTTTAAATCTGTTTGTATGGCCACTATACCTACCTAAACCTCAGACTTACACTCTATTTGCAATGCAAATGTATAGCTTTCATTTAATTCTCCCTTTTATACTTTGCACAGACACCTCAATGCTTCCCTGTGACACATTCAGGCTGACCCAGATTATATCTTTTTTCTTTATGTAGCCCTGATATTTATCTTTACAGATGCACAGCACAGGTTTTCACAGTTATGCCTCTCAGCTTTGTCTCGAACTTAGATAATACACTCTCCACTCTCTGTATTATGTGCTTTGAGACAGTTTGTAGAAACTGTATACAGAGTGCAGAGAGCACAGCATGCAGAGCAATAAGAAAAGCAGGTTATATTGATGGAAATATGCTGAGCACCTTATACAGAGAGCATTTTATACCGGGAACATTTAAGTTTGGGAACATTTCCGGGGATGGTCTCCTCAATCCAGGGACTGTCTCTGGAAATTTATTTGCAAAGGATTTTACCAGGAAGGATACTTTGAGATTTCTCTCATTTTCAAGTATGTCCTGGGTTCAAGATTCATTGAGTGGTTACAGAAATACAAAGTAATAAAATGCAAACTATTAAAAACAAAACACAAATCTACAGATTAACATATCATGGGCAGGGCTAGAACCTTGGGTTAATTAGGGTGATTTGCAAAGTGGAAGCAGCTGGAAAGTAAGCTACAAATTTCAGACCAGCACTGGGTGGGTGGGTGCGTGCATGGGGAGGGCGGGTGGGACAGCAGAGTCCAGAAGCAGGCTCTGTGGCTGAGGGTGATGTGAGCTTGTGGCCGGGCTGTTGAAGAAAGAGTTTGAAGAATCAGATTATGTAGGTTGTATTGGGGAAATTTGTTTACGACCTGGGGAGGGGCGGCCATATGAGAGCATGGGTTTAACAAAGCAAGCAGAGCATACATTTATCAAGAAAAATCAAACAGCCAAAATATTGATAGATGCAAGCATAAAATATCAACAGTACGATTAAAGTCAAAACTGTGGCGTAGAATTGCAGAAGACCTGTTGATCGCAGGTACCTTTTAAATTCAGAGTCCAGAAGCAGGCTCTGTGGTTGAGGGTGATGTGAGCTTGTGGCCGGGCTGTTGAAGAAAAAAGAAATTGAGGACAATTGGTCACCCTACTAATATCCTTCGGAGGATCCCTAAGAACTTTGTACATTTCAAACTGTAGTATCAGTGAGGAAGGCAGACACTGGAGATTATAACTCACTTCAAAGCAAATTTGTTAAGCCCTGATCTAATATACTGCACAGAAGGCACTTTCTATGATAGACACAAGATGACCAAGAAGTAAGAGGCAACAGAGAACGTTTGGAGGCATTAAGGCTAGATAGTGTAGCGCTACTCCAGTGAGAGCCGCTATAGTTGACGAGCCTTCCGTCTCACTCCAGTGATCATCCACCTCCGGCGCCAAGTAACACCAAGACAAGGATATACTATAAATAAAAAGGGGTTTATTGGGACTAGCGGGCAGCCCCTCTGTAGGACAAAGTAATCAACAGTATAACAATATCAATTGGATTGATTTACCATCACTATTCAGCACAATCATGAATGAATGAAACAGTAAGCTTTACAATACATCTATGCAGCTCAATTATAGACTATAGTTGACGCGGCCGATATCCATAACATATCTAAACCTTATAAATTCTACCTAACCACTGGCCAGTGGAAATTACACAAAGTTGTGAGTCTGCTAGCGTTGGGGCCCTTTGAATTCTGTCGTTGGGTACCTTTAACGTGAAACAATATTTGTATGTCTCCACAAGGTGAGAAAGAAATCTACGCAAAGTGTCACACGGTAACAGAATTTGTAACTGCAACGATCTTCCTTTGAGGGGAGACTGCACGGGCCGTAGGACTAGGCCAGACAACAAAGTTAGCACTATCAACTCACGCGGGGTAGCCGAATACCTCTCTCCGTTAGATGCACTCACTCCTTCCCCGCTGAATGGTAACTCGATCACTATCTCTAGATTGGGACTCACACGAGGACAGCTGGATCTCTTCTCTGCTAGACTCACTCGGTCGCTCCCTCAGTCACTGAAACGCACAAAGACAGCCGGATCTCTTCTCCACTGGATACACTCGATCACTCTCTCTGCTGATACTGGCAACACACAAGGGCAACCGGATCTCTTCTCTGCTGGATGCACGAGGACAGCCGAACGCATGATCTGCCAAACAGGACCGTCCGCCTCGCCCTCTCTGGCTTCTCTCTGCCCCACACGTGCACTTCCTTCCCTGGAAAAATGCGGGCTCTCACTATTACTGCTGGGAGGCGTAGGTTTCTTCCTGTAAATTTGCATTAGGCTCTCTGTACTTGAAACTACATATGCCAGAATCCCTTGAGCTACCTTCAGTCTAACTGGATTGGCAAAGGAAGTTGTTAAAGTGACAGGGCAAGGAGGGAGGGGAATTCCCCTGCAGCGGTGATCGGCTTGAATGTCTCTGTCCAAGTCTGTGCCACAGTGAGAAACACAATAGTCCATGTCTAGTCCGAGAAGCCTCCGCTACAAGAGTTTGGAGGCATAGAATTCGGGATCACAGTACACAGGTACTAGAGCACAAAATAGACTCCTCTTACCTGAGCAAGTGATCCCACTTTTTTACTGACAACATCTGATAGATCTGAAAGGTTTCCCTCTCCCTTCTCTGGTCTCCGTGTGTCCCCCCCCATCTCCATTACTCTCTGGTCGCTGTACCCAAGCATTGACGAGCGCGCGCTTGTGCAAAACGATTGAGACACAGACAACCTACTATGTCCTTCAAATTCCAATTGTATTCAAGAACAGGCGTGTATGTATATATATATATATATAAGTTCTGACCGACTCATCAACGCCCAGCTGAAACCGTTTAACCTAGGAATGTAAATAGGCACAACATTTGCTAATTTCCAGTCTTCTGGGACGACTCCTGTTAACGGTTTTGCTATTACATCACTGAGCTCTTTTAATAATTTAGGGTGGATCCCATCAGGCCCCATTGACTTATTTGGAATCGGGGAACTATAGGCCAGTTAGTCTTACGTCAGTAGTAGGGAAATTAATGGAAACCATGTTAAAGGAAAGGATTGTTGAACATCTAAAAACACATAGATTACAAGATCAGAAACAACATGGGTTTACCTCAGGGAGATCATGCCAAACTAATCTTATTGATTTTTTTGATTGGGTAACAAAAATAATAGACACAGGTGGTGCAGTAGACATTGCTTATTTAGATTTCAGTAAGGCTTTTGATACTGTTCCGCATAGAAGGCTTATCAATAAATTGCAATCTTTGAGCTTGGATTCCAATATTGTTGAATGGATTAGGCAGTGGCTGAGTGACAGACAACAGAGGGTTGTGGTAAATGGAGTTTATTCGGCGCAAGGTCTTGTTACCAGTGGGGTACCTCAGGGGTCAGTACTTGGACCCATTCTCTTTAATATTTTTATTAGTGATATTGCAGAAGGTATTAATGGAAAAGTATGTCTTTTTGCTGATGACACAAAGATTTGCAACAGGGTTGACGTTCCTGGAGGGATCAGCCAAATGACAAATGATTTAGGTAAGCTAAAAAAATGGTCAGAGTTGTGGCAATTGAGTTTTAATGTGGATAAGTGCAAGATAATGCACCTGGGACGTAAAAACCCAAGGGCTGAATATAGAATATTTGATACAGTTCTAACCTCAACATCTGAGGAAAGGGATTTAGGGGTTATTATTTCAGAGGATCTAAGGGTAAGTAGTCAATGTAATAGAGCAGCAGGAAATGCTAGCAGAATGCTTGGTTGTGTAGGGAGAGGTATTAGCAGTAGGAAAAGGGAAGTGCTCATGCCACTGTACAGAGCACTGGTGAGACCTCACTTGGAGTACTGTGTGCAGTACTGGAGACCGTATCTCCAGAAGGATATAGACATCTTGGAGAGAGTTCAGAGAAGGGCTACTAAAATGGTGTACGGCTTGAAGGAGAAAAGTTACCAAGAAAGGCTTAATGATCTTAACATGTACAGCTTGGAAAAAAGACGAGACAGAGGAGATATGATAGAAACATTTAAATACGTAAAGGGAATCCACAAGGTAGAGGAAGGGAGTATATTTAAAAGGAAACAAAATAGCAAAACAAGAGGACATAGTCTTAGATTAGAGGGGCAAAGGTTTAAAAGTAACATCAGGAAGCATTATTTTACTGAGAGGGTGGTGGATACATGGAACAGTCTTCCAGTAGAAGTGGTAGAGGCCAAAACAGTAATTGAATTTAAGCAAGCATGGGATAGGCATAAGGCTATCCTAAACAAAAGATAAATCCAGGTAAAGTATCCATGTAATTGGGCAGACTAGATGGGCCGAAAGGTTCTTATCTGCCGACATTTTTCTATGTTTCTATGTTTCTAACCTAGGAATGTGAAATTTTGAAGGTGCACTGTTTTTATGATGTAGGCACCCTCTAAAGAACGATTTTTGGAAACTCCGCCCCTAAGGGGTGAAAAAGGGGGTTGAATATTTTAAACACGATACCTATAACTCAAAAACAGAAGATGCTACAGATGTGAAAATCGGTATTTAGATTCTAATTGAAAAAATAAAAAAACACATTACCGTTTTTCAAAAATTCAACTGGGGGGGCGAAAAAAGGGGGTTGAATATTTTAAACAGGATACCTATATCTTAAAAACAGATGTTACAGATGTGAAAATCGGTACTTAGATTCTTCTTGAAAAATAAAAAACACGTATTTTACAGTTTTTCAAAAATTCAACTGGGGGGGCAAAAAACAGGGGTTGAGTATTTTAAATATTTTAAACCGGATACCTGTATCTCCAAAACAGGCGATGTTACAGTCCTGAAAATTGGTATTTAGATTCGTCTTGAAAAATAAAACCACACGTATTTTACCATGTTCTGAAAATTCCGGGGGGGGCAAAAACAGGGGTTGAATACCTTTATCAGTATACCTATATTTCAAAAACAGAAGATGTTACGGGTGTGAAATTTGGTATTTACAATCTTCGTGAAAAAAACCAAACATGTTTTTTGCCATTTTCCACAAATCCAATTGGGGGGGGGTCGGGGGAAAGGGGTCTGAATATTTTTTTCATTATACCTATATTTCAAAAACCAAAGATGTTACAGACGTGAAATTTGGTATTTACAATCTTCTTGAAAAATAAAAACAGGTGTTTTGCCATTTTCCAAAAATCCCAAGGGGGGGTGAAAAAAAGGGGGCTGAATACTTTTAAACAGGATACCTATATCTCAAAAACAGAAGATGTTACATACGGGAAAATTGGTATTTAGATTCGTCTTGAGAAACAAAAAAACACCTATTTTACTATTTTCCAAAAATTCAGTGGGAGGGGGCAAAAAGGGGGGGGTTGAATACTTTTATCAGTATACCTATATTTCAAAAAACAAAGATGTTACAGGTGTGAAATTTGGTATTTACAATCTTCAGGAAAAAAAAACATGTGTTTTGCCATTTTCCACAAATCCAAATAAAGGGGGGGGGTCGAGGAAAAGGGGTCTGAATACTTTTATCAGTATATCTATAGTTCAAAAACCAAGATGTTACAGGTGTGAAGTTTGGTAATTACAATCTTTTGAAAATAAAGATACACGTGTTTTACCATTTTCCAAAAATCCAAGTGGGGGTTAAAAAAAAGGGAGGTGAATACTTTTAAACAGGATACCTACATCTCAAAAACAGAAGATGTTACAGATGTGAAAATTGGTATTTAGATTTGAAAGAAAGAAACAGTGAAGCGCCTTCAGGAAGAAGGATTAAACGTACACGCTACACATTGAATGTGGGGGTTCTCCTAAAAACCTGGAAACATATATTGTGGATAGTCAATGGAGCGCCAGCGAACTGGATGTACGGTCAATCATTACACATGTCCAATAAACGTCTTCTAATCCGTTCAGAAGAAACTCCTATTCCAGATAAGAAGAAATTTCTGCAAAGAAGAGGAGGCAAGATAGCGCAGTATGTCGATTCACCATAAAAGGAAAGCAAAGCGGTTGTAGTCCTACTCACATTCTGTTGAGCCCAACCTAGGCTCTAGGATGGATAACGATTATGGGTCTTCAAAGGATATTCAGATGCCCATATACCCGCAACAAGGTTCTTCAATCGCTTTCCCCTGCAGTGGATCAAAAAAATACCAACGCACTACCTAGTGCAATATCGTTTAAATGTAATGGTAAAGTTGGTACTTATATATGGTTACACTCACATGTTAATGAGCCGCATTGGCTCCAAGATGTCGCATGGGAAT
The DNA here is from genome assembly GCA_009667805.1 of Leptobrachium leishanense. NCBI lineage: Eukaryota > Metazoa > Chordata > Amphibia > Anura > Megophryidae > Leptobrachium > Leptobrachium leishanense. The sequence continues at coordinate 252,349,972 of CM019065.1, forward strand.
ATTAAGGTAATTCCAAAAACCTTCTCTAAATCACGTTACAGGAAGCAGCAGTGGTTAAAATAAAAACAAATTTATTAATACATAAATTATATTACCAGAACGCGTTTCGCTCCTCAGAGCTTCTTCAGTGATACCAGCTGAAGAAGCTCTGAGGAGCGAAACGCGTTCTGGTAATATAATTTATGTATTAATAAATTTGTTTTTATTTTAACCACTGCTGCTTCCTGTAACGTGATTTAGAGAAGGTTTTTGGAATTACCTTAATATTCCCATGCGACATCTTGGAGCCAATGCGGCTCATTAACATGTGAGTGTAACCATATATAAGTACCAACTTTACCATTACATTTAAACGATATTGCACTAGGTAGTGCGTTGGTATTTTTTTGATCCACTGCAGGGGAAAGCGATTGAAGAACCTTGTTGCGGGTATATGGGCACCTGAATATCCTTTGAAGACCCATAATCGTTATCCATCCTAGAGCCAAGGTTGGGCTCAACAGAATGTGAGTAGGACTACAACCGCTTTGCTTTCCTTTTATGGTGAATCGACATACTGCGCTATCTTGCCTCCTCTTCTTTGCAGAAATTTCTTCTTATCTGGAATAGGAGTTTCTTCTGAACGGATTAGAAGACGTTTATTGGACATGTGTAATGATTGACCGTACATCCAGTTCGCTGGCGCTCCATTGACTATCCACAATATATGGTATTTAGATTTGTCTTGAGAAACAAAAAAAACCTATTTTACCATTTTCCAAAAATCCAGTGGGAGGGGGAAAAAGGGGGGTTGAATACTTCTATCAGTATACCTATATTTCCAAAAACCAAAGATGTCACAGGTGTGAAATCTGGCACTTACAATCTTCTTGAAAAATAAAAAAAACACATATAAGAAAACCGGAACGGGAGGTACATTTTTGAACTCTGACTGGAAATACCTCAATCCTGCATAATTCCATTTTCCAGGAATCCTACGTGGTGTGTGAAAAAAGGGGGGTGAATACTTTTCAACAGGATACCTATATCTCAAAAACAGAATATGTTACAGACGTGAAAATTGGGATTTAGATTCGTCTTGAAAATAAAACAACACGTATTTTACCGTTTTCCAAAAATCCATGGGGGGCGCAAAAAGGAGGATGAATACCTTTATCACTATACCTATATTTCAAAAACCAAAGATATTACAGGTGTGAAATTCGATATTTACAATCTTTGTGCAAAAAAAACCATGTTTTACCATTTTCCGAAAATCCAGTTAAGGGGGGTGGGGAAAGGGATGTGAATACTTTTATCAGTATACCTATATTTCAAAAACCAAAGCTGTTACAGGTGTGAAATTTGGCACATACATTCTTCTTAAAAAAAAAAAAAAAACAAGTGTTTTACAATTTTCCAAAAATCCCAAGTGGGGGGAAACGGGGGTTCTACCAAAAAAAACAAGATTCTTTTAAAAAACAATTTTAACAAATCCTAAACCCCATGCGAGCGAAGCCGCGGGCAAAAGCTAGTATATATATATATTTACAAACAAAATGGATGAGCTGATGTCATAACCAATCAGAGACTGCCACTTTTACAAAGTGATCGTAGCACCATATAAGGTTACAACATGTCATTGAGAGCAGGGTTTAAGGAATTTGCCTCAGGGGTATAACCGAACCACCGTGTGGGGTCTCGCATACAGCAGAACAGGATTTAGCAGGCACAGGGGGGGTTGGGACAGATGGCTTGTGATGAGGAACAAAAAATGCATCATCCAATTATTTATATTTTGGGTAATTGTAAAATCCTTTACAGTTGTCAGATTGACTAATTTTGATGGCTTTCCCATTTTCTCAATCTAGGGTACAGAAAACCGGAACGGGAGGTACATTTTTGAACTCTGACTGGAAATACCTCAATCCTGCATAATCCAATCGCCACCCTAGTTGCAGATGTTTCCTAATTTTTTACCACCCTCATTGGGTTGTGCTAAAGATTCGGTACTTCCGAAGGCTCTGGTGTGCCATTTTAAAGCACCCGCCTGACTCATTGCACAGACCGTTTCATTAGACTTGTATGAAGGAGGAACCATGAACGGGGCCTCCAAATTATAATCAAAAATGTTCAGAAGGTTTACCCCTTCTTCATTAGAAAGATGCTAGAGACTAATGCAAGCCTTTTTTCCCCTGCCATATGAAAGCTATCAACCTCTGTTGGTGGTTAATATTGTGTCTCCTAAAGCGTTGGGGGAATACCTGGAGGTGATATGAGTTTTTGAAAACCAGTAATTTTAGTAAGGTGACCTCTACCCAGATATGATAATGGTAGAGAGCTCCACATGTCCAAAAGTTGTCTAATATATTCCAACAATGGTGGAATGTTAACCTCATGAAGAGCCTTCACTTTATCTGCTAAATATACAGTGGGGCAAAAAAGTATTTAGTCAGCCGCCAATTGTGCAGGTTCTCCCACTTAAAAAGATATGAGAGGCCTGTAATTGTCATCATAGGTACACTTCAACTATGAGAGACAAAATGTGAAGAACAAAATCCAGAAAATCGCATTGTCTGATTTTTAAAGAATTTATTTGCAAATTATGGTGGAAAATAAGTATTTGGTCACCTACAGTACAGTACAAACAAGCAAGATTTCTGGCTCTCACAGACCTGTAACGTCTTATTTAAGAGGCTCCTCTGTCCTTCACTCGTTACCTGTATGAATGGCACCTGTTTGATCTTGTTATCAGTATAAAAGACACCTGTCCACAACCTCAAACAGACACACTCTAAACTCCAATATGGTCAAGATCTGTCGAAGGACACCAGAAACAAAATTGTAGACCCGCACCAGGCTGGGAAGACTGAATCAGCAATAGGCAAGCAGCTTGGTGTGAAGAAATCAACTGTGGGAGCAATCATTAGAAAATGGAAGACATACAAGTCCACTGATAATCTCCATCGATCTGGGGCTCCACACAAGATCTCACCCTGTGGGGTCAAAATGATCACAAGAACGGTTGAGCAAAAATCCCAGAACCAGACGGGGGGACCTAGTGACTGATCTGCAGAGAGCTGGGACCAAAGTAACAAAGGCGGTGTAACACTACGCCGCCAGGGACTCAAATCCTGCAGTGCCAGACGTGCCCTCCTGCTTAAGCCAGTACATGTCCGGGCCCGTCTGAAGTTTGCTACAGAGCATTTGGATGATCCAGAAGAGGATTGGGAGAATGTCATATGGTCAGATGAAACCAAAATAGAACTTTTTGGTAAAAACTCAACTCGTCGTGTTTGGAGGAGAGAGAATGCTGAGTTGCATCCAAAGAACACCATACCTACTGTGAAGCATGCTGGTGGACACCTCATGCTTTGGGGCTGTTTTTCTGCAAAGGGACCAGGACGACTGATCCGTGTAAAGGGGAGAATGAATGGGGCCATGTATCGTCAGATTTTGAGCGAAAACCTCAAAGGGGCATTGAAGATGCAACGTGGCTGGGTCTTTCAGCAGGACAATGATCCAAACACACCGCCCGGGCAACGAAGGAGTGGCTTCGTAAGAAGCATATCAAGGTCCTGGAGTGGCCTAGCCAGTCTCCAGATCTCAACCCCATACAAAACCTTTGGAGGGAGTTGAAGGTCCGTGTTGCCCAGCGACAGCCCCAGAACATCACTGCTCTAGAGGAGATCTGCATGGAGGAATGGGCAAAAATACCAGCAACAGTGTGTGAAAACCTTGTGAAGACTTACAGAAAACATTTGACCTCTGTCATTGCCAACAAAGGATATATAACAAAGTATTGAGATGGACTTTTGATATTGACCAAATACTTATTTTCCACCATAATTTGCAAATACTTTAAAAATCAGACAATGTGATTTTCCGGATTTTTTTTTCACATTTTGTCTCTCATAGTTGAAGTGTACATGACAATTACAGGCCTCTCTCATCTTTTTTAAGTGCGAGAACCTGCACAATTGGTGGCTGACTAAATACTTTTTTTGCCCCACTGTATACCCATATATTTGATTTTATGAGCGGATGACCAGTGAAAAGGACTTTAGAGTCCACATGTCCTCCCCCCTTCCACCCAATGGCATTGGCACAGTCTTCACATAATTAATTCGGAACCCTGAAGCATAGGCGTCTCTACAGGGGGGCAATTGCGCCCCTAGGTTATTCCTTGCCCCCCCACCAAAAATTTGTATCCAGCTTCCCACACTTCTTCCCCGTGCATCGTATATGGACGATCTAGGTGTCATTGAAAAGGGCAGATTCTGGCCATGACCATATTTAGTGTGACATAAAAGTCCTAAAACATTAAATAAAAAGGTGCACTTAAACTTAAACATTTTCACAGGGTTGAAATGGCTCAGCAATGAAGTGGTTAATGTTCAGACTATACACATTGTGTATTAAGTTAGTTTTTGCCTTGTTTTAGTTGTATAATCAGGGTTAATGGGGGATTCATCCCTCACAGTATAATATTTTATATTTTCCTTGATTAATGGCATTTTAGGGGTTAATGGGTTGGCTACATGACTCCGTGTATTCATTTCATGTTTTTCCTTGATTAATTGCATTTTAATGGGTTAAGGGGTAGGCTAAATGTGTCAATGTTTATTTTTATTTTATTTCCCTGGGTTTATGGCATTTCAGGGGTTGTTATGGAAGTTATAATCTACTGTAAAGCAGTGTTTCCCAAACCTGTCCTTAGGACCCTCCGGCTCGCCAGATTTTCCAGATATCTGAAGCCCAGCACAGGTGATATGATTTGCTGCTCAGTGATTGCAGGATTCAGTCTGCTTTTCCCCAAAGTGATCAGCAAAATCTGGCCTGGTTGAGGGTCCCGAGGACAGGTTTGGGAAACACTGATCTAAAGGGTCTAATCATCTTTAGATCCTCTGCTTTCCGTCACATTTTGGGGAATTTATTTCGCTGAAAATTTATAGTGAATTCCTATTTAGTGAATGGTCACTGTAATTTGCTAAAAGTGGAGTCGCTGAAGCAGCTATCAGACATTCAGCCAAAACTGCCGAATTGTGGCAAAAAATATTGAATTTATGTATCGGGTTAGTACAATAAAAAGGTATCATTGCATCACATTACTCTGGGATTTTGGAATCTGATTTATATACAGTTGTGTTCAAAATTATTCAACCCCCACTGAAATTGAGTGTTTTGGCCAGTTTGACATTGATTTTGATCATTCAGTCATCTTGCTTACAATTAAATCAAAGAGGCACGTGTAGGTCAGACAAATATAACAACATTTATAATGAAATAACCACAAATGTCTTTTCTGTGCTCACATCATTATCAGTTTTATTCAACCCCCAAGTGACATTCAATCTTAGTACTTAGTACAACATCCTTTTACAGTTATAACAGCTTTTAAACGTGAAGCATAGCTTGACACAAGTGTCTTGCAGCGATCTACGGGTATCTTCGCCCATTCGTCATGGGCAAAAGCCTCCAGTTCAGTCACATTCTTAGGCTTGCGCACTGCAACTGCTTTCTTTAAGTCCCACCAGAGGTTCTCAATCGGATTTAAGTCAGGTGACTGCGATGGCCACTCCAAAATGTTCCAGCCTTTAATCTGCAACCATGCTCTAGTGGACTTGGAGGTATGCTTGGGATCATTGTCCTGTTGAAAGGTCCAACGTCTCCCAAGCCTCAGGTTTGTGACGGACTGCATCACATTGTCATCCAATATCTCCTGGTACTGAAGAGAATTCATGGTACCTTGCACACGCTGAAGCTTCCCTGTACCTGCAGAAGCAAAACAGCCCCAAAGCATGATTGACCCCCCGCCATGCTTCACAGTAGGCAAGGTGTTCTTTTCTTCATAGGCCTTGTTCTTCCTCCTCCAAACATAGCGTTGATCCATGGGCCCAAACAGTTCTAATTTTGTTGCATCAGTCCACAGAAAATTGTTTTTTTGAGTTTATTTCACAAGTCACCATATTATGGTCACTGTTTCCCAACTGTTCCATTACATTAATATTTGAGAAAAGATCCACATTATTTGTTATAACCAGGTCCAGACAGTTATCCTCTCTAGTTGGTGTTTCTACCAGTTGTGTCATGAAGGTATCATTTAAAATGTTCAGAAACCGGATTCCCTTTGCTGATTTACTAGTCCCACTATCCCAATTAATGTCCGGGTAATTAAAATCTCCAATAATTAAAGTGCTACCATGATCTGCAGCCTTCCTAATTTGCTCTAACAGTTGTTCTTCCTCATCATTATCTATATTAGGTGGTTTATAGCATATGCCAACCAATAGTTGACTTCCCTGTTTATTCCCCAACAAAATATTTACCCATAAGGATCCACATTTCCCTCATCGCTTCCCAGTTGTGTAATATTTGGCTTTAAATCCTGATTTACATATAAACATACTCCACCCCCTTTCTTATGTTTCCTATCCCTTCCAAACAATGTATAACCGTTTAAGTTTACAGCCCAGTCATGCGTTTCATCCCACCACGCTTCTGTTATTCCTATTATGTCGTATTGCTTAGTGTATGCTATTGCCTCTAGTTCCCCCATCTTGTTATTGAGTCTTCTTGCATTAGCAAGCATACATTTAATGTTGTCTCTACCCACACATGCTGGGGAATAAACAGGGAAGTCAACTATTGGTTGGCATATGCTATAAACCACCTAATATAGATAATGATGAGGAAGAACAACTGTTAGAGCAAATTAGGAAGGCTGCAGATCATGGTAGCACTTTAATTATTAGAGATTTTAATTACCCGGACATTAATTGGGATAGTGGAACTAGTAATTCAGCAAAGGGAATCCGGTTTCTGAACATTTTAAATGATACCTTCATGACACAACTGGTAGAAACACCAACTAGGGAGGATAACTGTCTGGACCTGGATATAACAAATAATGTGGATCTTTTCTCAAATATTAATGTAATGGAACAGTTGGGAAACAGTGACCATAATATGGTGACTTGTGAAATAAACTCAAAAAAACACATTCATAAGGGGCATGCTAAAACATATAATTTTAAAAAGGCCAACTTTATTAAAATAAAGAAAGCTCTCGATGTCATTGACTGGCAGAAACTCTTTCACAAGAAAAACACTGAGGATAAGTGGAATATCTTTAACACTAGAAAAGTACACGTCACAATATATTCCACTGGTTAATAAATATAAAAGAAACAGACTGAAACCAATGTGGCTTAGTAGGAAGGGAACTAAGGAAATGAAAAATAAAAAGAAGGCATTTAAACCCTTAAGGACCGCTGACGTACCCTGTACGTCATGTCCACGGGTCTCCCTTAGACCCACGGACGTACAGGGTACGTCAGCGGCGCCTAATCCCCCTCCCGCCCGATACTCACCTCCCTCGCTGGATCCCTCGGCGATCTGGCAGGGAGGAAGCCTGCCCATGTGATTTATATGGGCAGACGAGGCTAATGACGTCGCCACGCTGCATGGTGACGTCATCAGCAGGCGTCCCCATGCAAATCAATGGAGGGGAGGGGGGCTCCTTCGGAGCCCTCTATCTCCCCAACCATTGAAGCTAGGGAGATGCTTTTTGCACCGCTGAAAAGGGGAGAGTCTCCCCTTTTCAGTGGTTTATGGCATTAACCATTTTGCCGCCGAATCACGTTTCGGCGCAAATTGGCGCCAAAAACGCAATTCGAACCTGGAGGGGAGCTGACATCTTGGATGTCAGCCAAGCCTCCAGGTCCCCCCCACCCACTGACAACCTCATCATATGTGTGAGGATGTCAGTGGGCCAGTTAACCATCTAGCTGCCATATAGAGATAAGGGGATCCTTAGGATCCCCTTATCTCCCGATCCATGGCAGATAGATGGTCATATTTGACATCATTAGAAAGGCCTGATCATGGCCTTTCCAATGATACCAAACATGACCAGGTTTGGTTTAAAAAAATAATAATAAAAAAATTACATAGAATAAAAAAAAAAATTTGTCTGGGGGGATGTAATTAAATAGGACCTAGGCTGTCATCTCAAAATAATTAGCACAAAATGGTCAGAATGAGCGCAGCGCACATAGGTGAACTGGCTCAGCAGTGAAAGGGTTAAAAGGCAAAAACATGTAAAAATTGGGTATTTCTATTCTCGGGATAAAATTTTGAAACTATTTAGCCGGGGTCTTTATTGGTGGTTGTAGATTTTGGGGATTAAATTACGAAAAAGTGTGTTTTTACAATTTTTTCATATTTCATATTTTTTTATAGTAAATTATTGGATATGCTGGAAATAATGGTATTTCTAGAAAGTCCATTTAATGGCGGGAGAAAGGGTGTATAATATGTGTGGGTTGAATAAACGAGTAAGAGGAAAATTTGACCTGAACACTAACAGCGCAGAAACGTAAAAACAGCAGCGGTCACTAAAGGACGGATTTGTGTAAAACCGCCCGATCACTAAGGGGTTAAAGCTTTTAAATTTGATAAATCTGAGGCATCCTATAAAGCATATAGGGCAGCCAATAAAGCATGTAAAAATGCGATTAGATGGGCTAAACTAGAAAATGAAAAAAAATAGCCAAAGAGAGCAAGACCAACCCTAAAAGATGCTTTAGGTACATAAATTCTAAAAAACCCAAGAGTGAAAATGTAGGTTCACTAAAATCTGAGTCAGGGTTATTGTTAACTGAAGATCAGGATAAGGCAGAAATTTTAAATGATTATTTTTCTTCAGTATTTATCAAAGAGAAACCTATAACAGGAGACATGCAATTCATTAATAAAAACTTACTAATACAAAGTGACTGGTTGACTCAGGACTAGGGATGAGCTGTTCGGTTCGATCGGTTTGGAGTTCGCCTCGAACATAGCCTGTTCATTTGTTCGCAAACTACGAACATTTCCGGGTGTTCGCCGCGTGTTCGCCCACAATCCACCACAATGGACCACAATGCACGTTTCCACTGGCCTGAAGCTTGTAATTGGCTACAGCCTTGCACCTGACCACAGGTCTGGTGCAAGCTAGGTTCAACACTATGCCAATCACGGCTCAGAGTCCTGATTGGGCAAATTTTGCCCAATCATGGGCTCACAGAGCTAAATCCCGCAGCACACTATATAAGGTATCCACACAGCGCTTCTGCACGCATTTGAGAGGAGATTTCATAGGAGATTGTTGTTGTGTGTTCTTACTGCAGGTCTACCACGCTTCTGGGGGGGGTCTCATTTCTACCAAATATCTGGGAATTGAGGTGATCTGTGTCTTGTGACTCACTGCCAGTACCACACAGTATTTTGGGGGTCACTAATTTCTACAAAATATCTGGGAATTGAGGTGATCTGTGTCTTGTCACACAGCCAGTGCCACACAGTTTCTTGGGGGTCACTAATTTCTACAAAATATCTGGGAATTGAGGTGATCTGTGTCTTGTCACACAGCCAGTGCCACACAGTTTCTTGGGGGTCACTAATTTCTACAAAATATCTGGGAATTGAGGTGATCTGTGTCTTGTCACACAGACAGTGCCACGCAGTTTTTTGGGGGTCACTAATTTCTACAAAATATCTGGAAATTGAGGTGATCTGTGTCTTGTGACTCACTGCCAGTACCACACAGTATTTTGGGGGTCACTAATTTCTAAAAAATATCTGGGAATTGAGGTTATCTGTGTCTTGTCACACAGCCAGTGCCACTCAGTATTTTGGGCGTCAGTAATTTCTACAAAATATTTGGGAATTGTTATAATCCGTGTGTTCTCACTGGCTGCCACCCATCAGGGGGTCTCACTGATTTATAGGAGGTTTCTGAGACTTGTAATCTGTGTCTTCTCACTGCCACCCATCAGGGGGGTCACACTGATTTTATAGGAGGTTTCTGGGAATTGTAATCTGTGTCTTGTCACTGGCTGCCAGCTATCAGGGTGTCTCACGGAGTTATACCAGAGTTATGTAAATCTTTAATCTTTATACCAGAGTTGAAGCACAGTTCTGTATATATTTAATCTATATATCCCTCACCATGTCTGAAAGAACAAAAAGGACAGGCAGACGCTCCCAGACACAGATAAGAGGGCAAGCAGCCCCTGTGTCGGGAGGCTGTGCCTCTGGTCATGGTGGACGTGGTGCATCCTCCGCAGGGGCACGCTTGTCCTTTCTAACTGGTGCTGGCCATCTTCTTAAGCAGCAGCAACATACAGAGGATTTGGTGGATTGGCTAACCAGGCCATCCTCATCCTCCGAGTCCTCTGCCAGCCAAGCTTGTGGTGCTTTACAGTCCACCTCAGCTGCCAAAGCATCTAATGCAGCCTCCATGTCCACAGCTACTCCTGCCGTAGCCTCGCTATCACACACGGAGGAGTCAGCTTAATTGTTTGACTACAATGAGAGTGACATGCTGCTTGAGGATGTGCAGCAAGTACAGTGCTCGGATTCAATCTCTGAGGTTGAGGAAGGGAGTATAATCAACCTAGAGGAAGGGGTGCCAGTGATGACACACAAATAACTGGCACTCATGTTGCCCCAGCAGCTGCAGCATACTGCCAAGTTGGCTCCAGTGACGAGGAGATAGTGGGTGATGATGACAATGATGATGAGGTCACTGACTCCACCTGGGTGCCAGATCGAACACAGGAATCAAGTGAGGAGGAGGCACAGCAAACACGAGGCACAACATCCTCTATGACCAACCGTAGCACTAGCCAGTCCAAGGCATCAGATGTCAGAGCTGCTCCGGTGCAGAGCGCTGTTGTCTCAAAGCACACATGCAGGAACTCTGCTTTCTGGGAGCAGACCCCACCGTTGCTATTTGTAATCTATGTCAGATGAGGCTCAAGCGTGGGAAAGACACTGGACAATGGGGACCACGTGCTTGAGGCGACATATGACCTCCTGCCACACATCCCGTTGGCGCAAAACTTTGCGTAGGTCCTCCTCCTCATCTGTCTCTACCCCCACTGTATGTCCTGCCATGTCATTGCCTGCTACAACCTCCACTGACAGGGATGATGCTACAGTAATGGATGTACCAGGTCCTTCCTCACAATGTGACAGCATCCCATCAGCTGAAGATTTACGCAGTCAGATTACGTTGCCCCAGCTGCTGCAGCGTAAGAAAAAATATAGTCCCAACCATCCCCAAGCAAAGCGTCTAAATGCCAGCTTAGCAAAATTACTCGCATTGCAGCTGCTGCCTTTCCAGCTGGTGGACTTGGTTTCCTTCCGTGAATTTGCTGAATGTGCTGTACCACAGTGACATGTTCCAAAACGCTATTACTTTTCACGGAAGGCCATTCCAGCACTATACCAGCACGTGGAAGACCATGTTATTGAGCCATTGGGAAAGGCAGTCAGCAGCAAGGTGCATGTGACTTTAGACACGTGGTCCAGCAAGCATGGAAAGGGTCGTTACATTTCCTTCACAGCACACTGGGTAACACTGATTGCAGCTGGTAGGGATCCAAGACTCTTCCTCCCTTGACTGATGCATTTTTAAATTTGTTTAGTCCACGACGCCCAGGGACGTCAAATGTAGGTACCCATTGCCAGCGTCTTCACCATATGGTGCAGGACTACCTAGGGGCAAGGGCAGACCTGGATACCTTTCCAGCAGATGATCCACTAGCTAACTGGGTGTTGATCACTGGCCAGAACTTTGCCAATATGCTATGCAGCTACTAGGTTGCCCTTCATCTAGCGTGCTTTCTGAAAGGACGTTCAGTGCCGCTGGAGGTTTTGTCACAGACAAAAGAGTGCATCTGTCCACCGACTCTGTAGACCGGCTGACATTTATAAAAATGAATCCGTCCTGGATCAGCAGTTATCAATCCCCTGATGCTGACTAAACGTAATAGATCGGGGATGTCTTCTGCATTCACAAATCCTCCAGCACTGAACTCTTCCACAATACCACAAAAGGGTTACGGTGTGAATGCACTTGCTGCCATGAAAGGCACAATATTTGGCTGCACTGACGCCTGTGCCAGATTTATATCATTTTAATTTTTTGAACCGCAGGGTCCAACCCTGCACTCTTCCACAATACCACAAAAGGGTTACGGTGTGAAGGCACTTGCTGCCATGAAAGGCACAATATCTGGGTGCACTGACGTCCATTACCAGATTCATATCTTTTTAATATTGGACCGCAAGGTCAACACCTGCACTCTTCCACAATACTACAGAGGGGTTACTGTATGATGGCACTTGCTGGGCTGGCACCAACGGCACAATATTTGGGTGCACTGCCACTGACGCCTGTATCCGATTCATATCCTCAGAGGGGTTACTGTGTGATGGCACTGTTGTCGACGCTAAAGGCCCAATTTTAAAGCACCTATTGTTACTTTCATCCAAAGCCTGCATAAGTTTCACAATAATTTAGCCAAAAAATCACTAAACTTTTTCTGTGTGTCCGAAAATGTCTCCTCTTTTCATACAGACTGCCGCCCCAAGCAGTTGTTTATGGATAGATTAAAGGAAAACCATTTACCGGCATTTCAAATGTAATTTTTTGGTTTTTACATATTTCTATACATCCGAGAAATCCGCCACTTCACAGGCAGGTTATGGGGACCTCCTAGGCACGATATTTGAAGGAATTTTTCGTTTTTATTTTTAACTCTTATTTCATGGAAAACTCAGTCCCTTTAAAAACGTCTTTTTTAAAACTTGTTATTCTTGTTTCCTGTCCCCCCAGGGCACTACCCGGACCCCCATACACCTTTTATGTCAAATATCTAGCATATATGCCCTCTTGGAGGGCACTCTAAAAATTGAATTTTCAGTCCCATTGACTTGCATTGAGTTCGAATCCGAACATTTGAAAAGTTCGAGCGCGAACCGAACTCGGGTGTTTGGCTCATCCCTACTCAGGACAAGGTTTTGCAGCAATTAAACAATGTGAATAAAGCCCCAGGGCCAGATGGAATTCACCCGCAAGTACTGAGAGAGCTATGTGTTGAAATATGTAAACCTCTGTTCTTAATCTTTCAAGATTCTTTTCTTTCAGGAATCGTACCAGAGGATTGGAGAAAAGCTGACGTGGTCCCTATATTTAAGAAAGGTTTAAAATTTGTGCCTGGGAATTATAGACCTGTGAGCTTAACATCTGTGGCTGGGAAAGTATTTGAGGGCTTACTAAGGGATAATATTCAGGAATTTATTGGGAGGTATAATGTAATTGGCAAAAATCAGCATGGTTTCATGAAACACAGATCATGTCAGACTAACCTAATTACGTTCTAGGAGGAAGTTAGTAGAAGTATAGATCAGGGGGTCGCAGTGGATGTGATTTACTTAGATTTTGCCAAAGCTTTTGACAGATCCACACAAAACGTTACTATTTTTAAATTAAGAAAAATTGGTCTAGATGAAAATACTTGTTCTTGGATAGAAAACTGGCTAAAAGATAGGGTACAGAGAGTGGTCATAAATGGTACATTTTCAAGAGGGACACCAGTGGTAAGCGGTGTCCCTCAGGGGTCTGTTATAGGACCAATACTATTCAATTTAGTTATAAATGACCTTGAGGTAGGCATTGAAAGCCATGTATCAGTGTTTGCAGATGACACAAAACTAGGAAAAGTAATACAATGTGAGCAGGATGTTACTTCGCTGCCTAGGGATTTAGATTGGGGGACTGGGCACTTAAATGGCAGATGAAATTGAATCTAGATAAATGCAAAGTTATGCAATTTGGAGTGAAGAACACACAAGCAACTTCTACCCTAAATGGAACGGAGTTAGGGAAATCCAAGCAGGAGAAGGATTTGGGAATAATCATAGACTTCAACTAAGTAACAATGTGCACTGTTAAACAGCAGCCGCCAAGGCCAGCAAAGTATTGGCATGCATTAAAAGGGGAGTTCACTCTCGGGATGAAAACATAATTTTGCCTCTGTATAAATCAATGGTCAGACCGCACCTTGAATATGCCGTGCAATTTTGGGCACCTGTCTTAAAAAAAGATATTATAGCGCTAGAAAAAGTGCAGAGACGGGCAACTAAATTAATAAGGGGAATGGAAGGGTTAAGTTATGAGGCAAGACTAACAAGCTTAAACCTGTTTAGTTTAGAGAAACGGCGCCTTAGAGGGGATCTGATAACCTTATATAAATATATACGGGGCCATTATCAACCATTGTCTGATAACCTATTCATTAACAGGACTATACACAGGAAAGGGGTCATCCATTTAGACTGGAAGAAAGAAAATTCAGCCTAAAGCATAGGAAGGGTTATTTTACGGTGAGAACAATAAAGCTGTGGAATTCTCTGCCTGTTGAGGTGGTTGGGTCAGAGACCGTACAGACTTTTAAAAAGCGACTGGATGACTTCCTGCAGACACACAATATTAAGGTTATAATATTTAATATGTGGGTAAAAGCTTCTTGATCCAAGGAGAAATCTGACTGCCATTCTGGGGTCAAGAAGGAATTTTTTCCCCGTAAGTTGCATAATGGCAAGCATTTCAGACTGGGTTTTTTGCCTTCTTTTGGATCAACAGCAGTAGGTGATGTGGGAGAGGCTGAACCTCCTGTAAAAACTGTCTTTTTTCAGCCTATGTAATTATGATTCTACATGCTGTTGGGTGGCATTTATCATGCAATGCCCATCAGCCTTAATATATGTGTGCATCAAAACATGGATGATATGGTCACCGTGGAGGATTTTAATAATGCAGGGGTGTGAGGTTATTCACTGGATGTGTTCATATTCAAGCTTGTGAGGGCAGGGGATAGGTATGGCCCAGCACTCTGCACTGGAAATAAACCTTTCTATCCTGTACACAACCGCATTAGCGCTGGGTCTCAGCCCGGGTCTTAGAGTTTCCCTAGCATGCGCCAAACGACCTTGATCATGGACTACCGTGGACAAGGTGATCTGTTAGTAGGTAGGGATGGGCCAAACACCCAGAGTTCGGTTTGCATTCGAACTCAAACTTTTCAAAAGTTCGAACTCGAACTCCTTACAAGTCAATGGGACTCAAAGTTCGATTTTTAGAGTGCCCTCCAAGAGGGCATATATGCTAGATATATGCCATAAAAGGTGTATGGGGGTCCGGGTAGTGCCCTGGGGGACAAGAAACGAGGAGAAAAAGGTTTTAAAAAAACTTTTTTAAAGGGACAGTGAGTTTTCCATGAAATAAGGGTTAAAAATATAAACAAAAAATTCCTTCAAATATCGTGCCTATGAGGTCCCCATAACCTGCCTGTGAAGTGGCGGATTTGTAGGATGTATAGAAACATTTAAAAACAATGTCCGGGTAGTGCCCTGGGGGACAGGAAACAAGGACAAAAAGTTTAAAAAAAAATACGTTTTTAACCCCTTCACTGCTGATGTGTGGGACACGTCCTCAGTTACTCCTGCTGTATGCTGAGGAGAACTTGAGGAGGCTGTGTATAGAGATGCTGATGGGGTTGTGTATAGAGATGCTGATGGGGTTGTGTATAGAGATGCTGATGGGGTTGTGTATAGACATGCTGATGGGGTTGTGTATAGAGATGCTGATGGGGTTGTGTATAGACATGCTGATGGGGCTGTGTATAGAGATACTGTGAGGTTGTGTATAGAGATGCTGTGTATAGAGATGCTGATGGGGCTGTGTATAGAGATGCTGTGAAGTTGTGTATAGAGATGCTGTGTATAGAGATGCTGATGGGGTTGTGTATAGAGATGCTGATGGGGTTGTGTATAGAGATGCTGATGGGGTTGTGTATAGAGATGCTGATGGGGTTGTGTATAGAGATGCTGATGCGGTTGTGTATAGAGATGCTGTGTATAGAGATGCTGATGGGGTTGTGTATAGAGCTGATGTGAGGCTGTGTGTAGAGATGCTGATGGGGTTGCGTATAGAGATGCTGTGTAGAGATGCTGATGGGGTTGTGTATAGAGATGCTGTGAGGCTGTGTATAGAGATGCTGATGGGGTTGTGTATAGAGATGCTGTGGGGTTGTGTATAGAGATGCTGTGGGGTTGTGTATAGAGATGCTGTGGGGTTGTGTATAGAGATGCTGTGAGGTTGTGTATAGAGATGCTGATGGGGCTGTGTATAGAGATGCTGATGGGGCTGTGTATAGAGATGCTGATGGGGTTGTGTATAGACATGCTGATGAGGTTATGTATAGAGATGCTGTGTATAGAGATGCTGTGAGGTTGTGTATAGAGATGCTGATGGGGTTGTGAATAGAGATGCTGTGTATAGAGATGCTGTGAGGTTGTGTATATACACAGCCTCACAGCATCTCTATACACAGCCTCACAGCATCTCTAGAGATGCTGTGAGGTTGTGTATAGAGATGCTGTTTGTGTATAGAGATGCTGTTTGTGTATAGAGATGCTGTGAGGTTGTGTATAGAGATGCTGTTTGTGTATAGAGATGCTGTTTGTGTATAGAGATGCTGTTTGTGTATAGAGATGCTGTGGGGTTGTGTATAGAGATGCTGTGAGGCTGTGTATAGAGATGCTGATGGGGCTGTGTATAGAGATGCTGATGGGGTTGTGTATAGAGATGCTGTGAGGTTGTGTATAGAGATGCTGTGAGGCTGTGTATAGAGATGCTGATGGGGTTGTGTATAGAGATGCTGTGAGGCTGTGTATAGAGATGCTGATGGGGTTGTGTATAGAGATGCTGTGTATAGAGATACTGATGGGGCTGTGTATAGAGATACTGATGGGGCTGTGTATAGAGATGCTGATGGGGTTGTGTATAGAGATGCTGATGAGGTTATGTATAGAGATGCTGTGTATAGAGATGCTGTGAGGTTGTGTATAGAGATGCTGATGGGGTTGTGAATAGAGATGCTGTGTATAGAGATGCTGTGAGGTTGTGTATATACACAGCCTCACAGCATCTCTATACACAGCCTCACAGCATCTCTATACACAGCCTCACAGCATCTCTAGAGATGCTGTGAGGTTGTGTATAGAGATGCTGTTTGTGTATAGAGATGCTGTGAGGTTGTGTATAGAGATGCTGTTTGTGTATAGAGATGCTGTTTGTGTATAGAGATGCTGTGGGGTTGTGTATAGAGATGCTGTGGGGTTGTGTATAGAGATGCTGTGAGGTTGTGTATAGAGATGCTGTGAGGCTGTGTATAGAGATGCTGATGGGGTTGTGTATAGAGATGCTGTGAGGTTGTGTATAGAGATGCTGTGAGGCTGTGTATAGAGATGCTGATGGGGTTGTGTATAGAGATGCTGTGAGGCTGTGTATAGAGATGCTGATGGGGTTGTGTATAGAGATGCTGTGTATAGAGATACTGATGGGGCTGTGTATAGAGATGCTGATGGGGCTGTGTATAGAGATACTGATGGGGCTGTGTATAGAGATGCTGATGGGGTTGTGTATAGAGATGCTGATGAGGTTATGTATAGAGATGCTGTGTATAGAGATGCTGTGAGGTTGTGTATAGAGATGCTGATGGGGTTGTGAATAGAGATGCTGTGTATAGAGATGCTGTGAGGTTGTGTATATACACAGCCTCACAGCATCTCTATACACAGCCTCACAGCATCTCTATACACAGCCTCACAGCATCTCTAGAGATGCTGTGAGGTTGTGTATAGAGATGCTGTTTGTGTATAGAGATGCTGTGAGGTTGTGTATAGAGATGCTGTTTGTGTATAGAGATGCTGTTTGTGTATAGAGATGCTGTGGGGTTGTGTATAGAGATGCTGTGGGGTTGTGTATAGAGATGCTGTGGGGTTGTGTATAGAGATGCTGTGAGGCTGTGTATAGAGATGCTGATGGGGTTGTGTATAGAGATGCTGTGAGGTTGTGTATAGAGATGCTGTGAGGCTGTGTATAGAGATGCTGATGGGGTTGTGTATAGAGATGCTGTGAGGCTGTGTATAGAGATGCTGATGGGGTTGTGTATAGAGATGCTGTGTATAGAGATACTGATGGGGCTGTGTATAGAGATGCTGATGGGGCTGTGTATAGAGATGCTGTGAGGTTGTGTATAGCGATGCTGTGAGGCTGTGTATAGAGATGCCTTGCGGCGCCGAAGTGCGGCCTAGCTCCGGTGGGGGCCGCCATCTTGGATGGCGGCTCCACCCCTGGGTCCCCCCTCACTGCCTGACGTCCTCACGCATAGCATGATGACGTCAGATAGCCGGGGAACCCCTAGCTGCCCGGAATCCCCCTCATCCCCCCTGATATCTCCAGAACCGTGGCAGCTAGGGAGTCATGGAGGGTGTCAATCGAAAGGCCTGAGCATGGCCTTTTGAATGATATCTAACATGACCAGGTATAAAGTGAAAAAAAGAAAAACACGATTTTTTGTGTTTTTATTAATGCAGCAATATTGTTCACATTTCAATTATAATGTGAACAATGATGCTGCACTAATGATTTTTTTCTATGAGGTGCGTTTGGTAAAAGTCACGTAATTCCCCCCACAAAATGTAACCAGTCCCCATTTCTAATTTTTGTACAAGCGCACCCCATAGAAAACATAACCGCAAACGCTCATGTGCTAAAATGTGAAAAAAAAAAAAACACTTTACACACTGCAGATGATTAAAAATTAAATTTTTATTGCATTTTTTTGTCATAATATACAGGCAGGACATGACGTATACATATAAAAATTATATATTCTGAATCTGCGGAGTCTGACGGAAAGAACGATATCTAATATGTCTGGGTCATTTAATAAAATGTGGCTTCAAATCGCGTTTAAACGTGATGAGCGAAAGCGGTAAAAATGAGCTGAGCACACAGCAGTGAAATGCAGGGTTAAGGGGTTAAACAGCATATCAGAGGAACATTTTGTAGAGAAATGAACACGTCTTAGAAGCACAGGTGTTGTTTGATACATGTTTAGGAGACACCTCCAGACACCCTCCGTCTACAGACAATGTATCAAATTCATTAGACCAGACTAATTAAAAGCACATGTTATTTCCAAACACTAATTAACACCTGTTGTTTGAGAGCACATGTCATTTGGAGGTGAGAATCTTTGCACCTACACATTAGTTTTTAATTCAATATCTAATAAACCGTTGCTTTTAATATTCTGCAGTAAAGCGTCTCTTTATTTCTAGATTTTTTGGTATTTTTTAAGCATTTTTTATACTTTTTTCACAATTCTTTTTTTTCGAACTCGAACCGAACACGCCAAAAAGTTCGCGAACGGCCAAAGTTCGAATCAAACTCCGAACTGATCGAACCGAACAGCTCAACCCTATTAGTAGGTCGTCAGGCAATAAGTTTTAGCGACTTGTCCTAAATTTTTCCTTTAGTGATGGTGTTTTAGCTCACACCAGGTGATAGGGCTCTTAGTTTTATTCAGTGGTATGATTTAGTGGTGAAAATTATTAGTGCCCCCCCCCAGTTTTAACTGCGTTATGTTATGTGCCCCCCTAAATATTGTTCCTAGAGTCGCCACTGCCCTGAAGCCTTAGAAAAGTCCTCCAATAATGACAATAAGTTGGGAAGGTCCCTAACGATCTCAGAAAGAAATGGTAACAAGCCATCCACAAATGCTGCCACTTTGATCTCTGCAAGTTTATTGAAATGGATACTTGCTCTATTAGGTGAAGATTCCAATGCGCTTAAGGACGCCATTGCTAAATTAAAAAAACAGGGGGATAGGGGACAATGCTGCCTAGTGCCCTTTTCTAAAACAAAGGAAGGATAGAGGCAATTAATTGTAATATAAGTGGTAGTTTCTGAGTTTAACCTCCCTGGTGTAACGATTCAGGCTAATGTTAGACGAACACAGTGATCACGTACATGTCGCCGCACAGTTTAACGTCCGTCGTAGCATAGAATCATGATCAAGAGACCCACACACAAAGTACGTGCACACCGAACTGCGCACCCACAACGCACGTTGCAAACTGACGCAAGTTAGGCAAGAATGTAAAACCGCTACCACGGACGCGCAGAGTGCCCCACGTCCGCGTAGCTTTCTATGTGAGTGATGAGATGTCCGACGCAGCGCATTTGCAACGTTCAGCACCTTGACGCACAAAATGGCTTTTCATATCCTTTTCAAATTTTTATAATTTTTCATATTTTATTTCCCATAGTTCCCTTTTTTTCTTCTCTGTCCGTCAAAAAAAAAAACGGACCTTGTGGACTGGGACAGAAAATTGGCCCTGGACTTTAACCAGACCGGCCCACTTTAATTATGCAAACTTGCCCATAAAATTAATTCTCCCTCAGCCCTCACCAGGGCAGTCCCATTTAATGAATTAGTCCACCACCCCCTGCAAAACAAACACCGTAGAACAGAGCGACTGAAAGGGCCGGCTCTATTGTTTGTGGGGCCAGGTAAAATGCAGGGCCACTTTTTATTTATAGAAAATGTTTTACCAGGTTCAGCAAATTAGTATGAAAGAATCATTAAAAGTACAAAAGCATTCTATATGTGCATGAAGAGTTATGTTTGAGTGTGTGGGGCCACCTACATGGGAATTTGGATGTCTGTAGGTTGTCTTTTTGGTAGGGTCACCAGATCCTCCAGGTTTTCCTGGACACACATAATTATTAATGCTGATGGGCAGCACATGAAACCTGCAACACTGTAGCATGTATAATCCATATGCTGCAAGTAAGAATTAATAAAGGAATCCCAGGTAACCGGCCTTTCATTTCCTACCTGCAGCATATGAATTATACATGTTGCAGGGCAGCTCTTTTCCCTGTGCATGAAATAGTAATATGAGTCCAGGAAAACATGGCCGATCTGGCAAATCTACTTTGTGGCCCTTGGTTTAGTGTAATTGAGTGAGAAACAAGTGGTTGAGTTAAATGAGAGGGAACACGTAGTTGATAAAGTAGTGAAGTGGAATCAGGCTGGAAGATGGTCACCATTATGAGCCAGGCAGCCATCTTGTTCAGAATATTGGTTCACTTGAAAATAACTAGGTAGGTTTTAGCTGAAACTAGATTGAAGCATACGTAGAAATTTAGGAATGTGTTAGATTAGCAGAAAAGCAATTAAAGTCTGAGAAAGATCTAGGTTGCTCCTGGCACGAAGGGACAGAATGAGAAGTGGATACACCAAGGTCACAGAGGCCCACAGAGAGACAAAGGGGAGCATAGAAGGTAGACCAGGTGTTAGCCGCAACAAATAAGTACAGGCGTTAGGGAGGCGAGTATAGCCCGGATTGAATGTAGTAACTAATGATCTGTCAAAACTAACATGAAGTTTGCCAATTTACGGCCAATTTAATGGAATGTCTTTGTATTAGACTAAGGGAGGTATTAACCCACGTTGGGTTGTGGGATAGTGTTACCGGGAGGTGGGTTAATTGGGATGTACCTAATTATGTATTTGAGGTATAAGATCTCATGTCACGGTGAGTTCGATGCTCACTCTTTGCGATTCAGTTCTGTGTGAGCATTTGTGTGACGACACAAATAAAGTTTGCCTTTCCTGAAGAGACTCGTGTTCAGACAATCCTTGCTCGTGTCCGGTCCGGCCTCGTCCCAAGTGAACCTAGCAGATTCCGGTTACAGTAGGGTGGGGGTTATTATTTGAGTGTGCCACACTGGCAGCTTCATACATCCAGACAGCTATGCACACACACCAACATTGGCACATCTTCACATAATTCACTACCGTAACCCTTTTCCGCCACAGGGTGTACTACGCCTTCCCTGCAGCAGGTGGGCTTATAAGACATGGGGCATACTAGTATGCCCCATTGACTTCTATGGGCCGCCTTGGCCCTGCCCAGCAGCCAGCGCGCGCAGCCCTGAACCCAGGGCGTCCCCCTTCAGCCAATGACAAGCGTGATCAGCTAGGTGGGCCGAAGGCTAGGCCCACTGAAGAGTGCGGCAAGCAAGGTGTACTAGTACGCCACGCTGGAGTTAACCCTGTCCCGCCAGACACACCCACCCGGTGTTAAATCATCCCTTCCATACATTAAAATCAACCCCTCCATGCCTCATATTAGCACTCTCTCATGTCACCAATATTGCACTTTTTTCTTCGTTTAACTTACACAGTTACATTCATTGCAGTTTCTTTATTGACATAGCTGCAGGCATTTAACCCTTTCATTGGCAGAATGAAATAATGACCATTATATGGGGGGGATTTGTTTCTTGGTAGTGCTGGCATGGTTTCTCATCTCTTTGCATGGAGAAAAACAATTGAACAAAAGAAATTAATATTTTTAAGAGAAAGCGCTAAGCCTCTCTGTGGATGTGAGGACAGACAAGAGCATTGGGCTGTTCAACACATCCCTGCTGAAAAATATACCTTCAGCAGGAAAGTGTCTTGATAAGTCTGTATTTCCCTTGGAGTCCTAAAAGGTGCCTTTTTTTTTTATATATATATATATATTTTTTTTTTATTTTTTTATTTTTTTTTAGTCTTCAGGTAGACAGAGGTGTCTGATCGGGATGTCTGGTTGTAAGGTGCAGTTATCTGCCGCTGGATCTCTGCCCCCCAATGAGGAATGCAGAGGGGCGAGAGCACACTCAGCTGCAGAGCAGGAGCAGATGCTACTTTCACCTCCGGTGGCTTAAATACAGGAAACACAGGCTCCCTCTCACTGCCTGTGCTTAAACAAGTATTGTGCCGACAAACTGTTGAGCCGGGGCTGTTGCAAACGGGAGGCTGGGCACCCGTTCCACATGCTAAAAGCCAGCCATGGTGACTGAGTATATACTCACCAACTTGGCTCAGCTCTCTGCTGCTCCTATGTCCCAGACTCCATCAGCCTCCTGTGTGTGCATCCATCACACCACGTGAGGGGAGTCTTGCTGGAGGGGCAGCACTGGGGCCGCAGATCGCGTTTGCCGGTCAGACAAACTCCGGATTCAGACTCCGAGAGTCCGAATCCGGAGCTGCTGATTAAGAAACCTGCGGCGGCCAGTGAAGGGACAGAAGTGGAATGTTATGCAATGGCCAAGTCAATCACCTGACCTGAATCCCATTGAGCATGCATTTCACTTGCTGAAGACAAAACTGAAGGAAAAATGCCCCAAGAACAAGCAGGAACTGAAGACAGTTGCAGTAGAGGCCTGGCAGAGCATCACCAGGGATGAAACCCAGCGTCTGGTGATGTCTATGCGTTCCAGACTTCAGGCTGTGATTGACTGCAAAGGATTTGCAACCAAGTATTAAGAAGGAAATGTTTGATTATTATTCTGTCCCATTACCTTTGGTCCCTTAACAAGTGGGAGGCACCTCTGCAAACTGCTGTAAGTCCTACACCGTTCACCTGAGTTGGATGTACATACCCTCAAATTAAAGCTGACAGTCTGCAGTTAAAGCACATTGTGTTTGTTTCATTCCAATTCCATTTTGGTGGTGTATAGAGCCAAAGATGTTAGAATTGTAACAATAGATGACAGAATAGATGTCCCAATATTTCTGGACCTGACTGTACAAGTCTTGAGTACTATTCTCATTTCCATAATTAATCTCTACCCCTCGCGTTATACTCGGGTCGCGTTATACTCGAGTATCTACGGAATGTGTGCCATTCTCAAAAAAATAATGTATGTCACTTTTCCAACTTGGTATGCAGAGAGGGTGGCAACCCTACATTAACCCCTGCCATACATGCAGACCCATAAATTCCAAGCAACCTTCAATACCAATTAACCACTGTCAGTTATCCACACCCATGAACCGCTGCCATAAATGCACACACATTATTCCAGAGACCATTTTCAACAATCATTACCCCCAGCCAGTCATCCACACTAGGGATGAGCCGAACGCCCCTGTGTTCAGTTCGACTTCGAACGCGAACAATTTCAAAAGTTTGAGTTCGAACTCGAACACGATCCGAACTTAATGTAAGTCAATGGAACCCGAACGTTCGATTTTTAGTGTGCCCTCCAAGAGGGCATATATGCTAGATATTTGCCATAAAAGGTGTATGGGGGTCTGGGTAGTGCCCTGGGGGACAGAAAAAAAGAACAAAGAGTTTTTAAAAAAGTTTTTAAAGGGACAGTGAGTTTTCCATTGAAATAAAGGTTAAGAATAAAAACGAACAATTCCTTCAAATATCATGCCTAGGAGGTCCCCATAACCTGCCCGTGAAGTGGCGGATTTGTAGGATGTATAGAAACCTTTAAAAACAAAAAAATGACATTTCAAATGACGGTAGATAGTTTTCCTTTAATCTATTCATAAACAACTGCTTTGGGCGGCAGCCTGTATGAAAAGAGACATTTTAGGACACGCAGAACAAGTAACAATAGGTGCTTTAAAATTGGGCCTTTAGTGTCGGCAACAGTGCCGTCACACCGTAACCCCTCTGTGGTATTGTGGAAGAGTGCAGGGTTGGACCCTGCGTTCCAAAAAATTAAAATGATATAAATCTGGTACAGGCGTCCATGCACCCAAATATTTTGCCTTTGGTGGCAGCAAGTGCCTTCACACCGTAACTCCTCTGTGGTAGAGTGCAGTGGTGGACCCTGCGGTCCAATATTAAAATGATATGAATCTGGTATAGGCGTCAGTGGCAGTGCACCCAAATATTGTGTCTTTGGCAGCAAGTACCTTCACACTGTAACCCCTCTGTGGGATTGTGGAAGAGTGCAGTGGTGGACCCTGCGGTCAAATATTAAAATGATGTGAATCTGGTACAGGCGTCAGTGCTCCCAAATATTTTGCCTTTGGTGGCAGCAAAACACCGTAACCCCTCTGAGGTATTGTGGAAGAGTGCAGTGGTGGAGGTTTTGGTAATGCAGAAGAGATCCCCGATCTATTCAGTTACATCAGCAGCTATAACAAAACCGGGTCAGCAATGTTTAGGCACTTGTACTGCGCTACTGTATATGGTGAGAATCGGCTCACACCAGTAGCAACAGGAAGCAAAGCGAACAGGCAGGGAATACACAGAGGGAATAGTCAAATGGCAGGCAAAGTCGGCAACAGATCGGGTCCTCAGAACAAGCAGGGTCAGTAGCAAGTATACAAACTGATTCGATAAGCTAGTGATGCGGGAATAAAGGCTGAGATACACTGAGCGTGTAGCGACTCACAGCGTAGCGAAGAGAAGCAAACATTTTGCAGGCTTGACTTCACTCCGCTCCATCTCGCAGCGTGTCTACACTTCATTACGTTTGCTTCTCACCACACTGGACAGGAATCCACTAACTAAATTAAAATGTACACACAAAACCGTTTTATTTTCACAAAGCATATGTTATATAGGCAAAAAAAGTTTCTACTGAATAAAATACATCAAAAATTACTGTTAGTTTAATACGAATAGTATAAAAATATAAAAAAAGGTAACCCCTGATCATATATATTCTAGGGACACGGAGCGCTGTGTATAGAGTAGGGATGCATTGATACCACACACAGACATATACGTATATATCAACACGCAGATATATATATATACACCCACCCACAGACCATATATACACATACACACATGGGGGGGGTGGCATGTGGACAATCTCAACTAAATGCGCCCCCTGCCATTTGGCTGATCCCTCCAGAAGAAAAGTTGAACCCGAAAGAGCAGAGAATATATATATTATTCTCTGCTCTATCGGGTTCAACATTTCTTCTGGAGGGATCAGCTAAATGGGGGGGGGGGCAATTAATTGCCAAAATGTTTGTGTAATACAAGTCTGGATATATATATTTATAAGAATATATATATATCATACCTGCCCCTTCCCCTATAAATTTGCTAAAAATATACACACACAAAAAAAACACTGCCTGAGACCCCGCGCAGCCCGCATGACACCCCCCTCTACCTGGCTGAATGTATCTAATATATATAATTAAATACATTCAGGCAGGTAGAGAAAAAAAAAGGTTTTATTTTATGTTTCCGGGGACATTTAAAAATGTCCTCAGATTTAATTTTTTTTTAGAAATGTGTTGCCTTACCTTAGCCTGGTTGTCAGTGGGGGCTCCCTGGATCCTAGTTGGGGGGGTGTCTGCCGTGGCCGCAGGTGCAGTGGCTCCCTCCCTGCTCCGCCTGTCTCTGCCACTGTCAGGAACCTGGACGCCAGCGCCGCAGGAAACCTAGAAGCAAGCCAGTTTCCTGTAATGAGACTGGTAATCCCTCTACTAAACCAGGCTGATCCAGCAACCAGGTGCTGGCTATGCATCCTGATTCCCCCTCTACCAAAAGGAACCACTCCCAAGGCACAATGCTTCTGCATTGCTATAGTGAACCCCTCACTAGTAGGAAGCTGCCTTTGAACTATTATAACCGTTGTATCCTGGTTCCTCCATTCTACTCACAGTTCTGCATCAAGACCCTCTGATCCTGAGACCCTCTACCTGACCCTCTGCTCCTGAGACCCCTTACCTAGGTATGGACCCTCTGCTCTACTACAGACCATCTGTTCCTGAGACCCTCTGCTCCACGTGCTACAGACCCTCTGCTTCTGAGACCCTTGCTCCACGGGCTACAGACCCTCTACTCCTGAGACCCCTTACCTGGTAAAGACCCTCTGCTCCACCTACAGACCATCTGTTCCTGAGACCCTCTGCTCCACCTGCTACAGACCCTCTGCTCCTGAGACCCTCCTCTCCACCTGCTACGGACCCTCTGCTCCTCCTACTACAGACCCTCTGCTTCACCTGCTACACATCTTTTGTTTTAAGACCTCTGCCTGCCGAAGATTCATTTCTCCAGGACCCCCTGCTCCAAGAGACCATTGCCTTCCAAGGACCCTCTGCCTGCAAAGACTCTGCTTCTATATATCTCTCTTTGTCTTAGTTTAGTATTGTTGTCTTGTCTTGCCTTCTGTTAGTTATTACTGTTTATTGTTTATTCAGTGTGCTCCCTTCCCTTCAGTATTACAAATCCCTTCTATATTTATCTATTGCCTTTTATGTTCTATGACTTCCTAATAAACCCTCTTTTGTTTATACATATACGATTCTCAGGAAATATCATTGCACATTGGGCTCAATTCTACCACCCCGGAACCAGCTCCTTACAGCCACATGCACCTGGGCGGCTAGCCCACACAGTCGCAGCTCTGTCATCCGGTGGCCGCATGCTCCTCAAGGGGATCCTTGGGAGGCCCCGGCAGGCTGCCCTCTACAGTGCCTGATTAGAGGGCCATGTCTGCCTGATGTAACAAGAATGTTTTATCCCATAGGCTTCAATGTTAAAAATATTTCCGTTTTAGTTCAATATCTAATAAACCGTTGCTTATAATATTCTGCAGTAAAGAGTCTCTTTATTTCTAGATTTTTTTAGTATTTTTATATTCAAACTTTTGGCGAACGTCCCAAAAAAGTTCAAAGATCGCAAACTTTCGAACAGTCGATGTTCGATTCAAACTCCGAACAGATCCGAACCGAATGCTCATCCCTAATCCACACCTATTAACATCTGCCATACATGTATATCCATGAAGCACGGGCACCTTTCAACATCTAGTATAGCATCCATCCACACCATTTACCCCTGGCAGCCATCCACACCCATTAGCCTCTGTCATATATTCACACCTATTAACACCTGCTAGCCACCCACACCCATTATCACTTGCCATATATCCACATAGTTGAAACCCTGACCTGCATAAACAACCTTTAACCCTTGCTGCACTTGCACACCCATTAATCTCAGGCAACATTCAATAATCCTCAACCCCAGCCAGACAACATACCTTCCAAAACATTTTATCAAAAGTGCTGGCAGTCTCCTTCTACCAGAGCCTCAATCTCTGCTTCATTGGATTTATCTTTTGCTCTTGTTTCTGCAGCTGGATACCTCCATGTTTTCTCTTCCACAGGTGTGCTCAATGAGGGATGTAAAAAATATGGCTGACATTTCACAGTAATTTCTAGCCTTACCCAAGATATTTAATCCTTAAATACTTAACAGCAAGGATAATGCCAAGGATTATCAGATGTAGTAAATAATTTGTGTAGATTACATCTTGTAAATAATGAGTAAAGTTCATGAAGCATGTTGAGGCAATTAAAAAATGATTAAAACACAAATTGCGACTTCCGGGAGGCGGGCCAAGTGAATGGCCGCTTATACTTCAAGCTCCGCAACAACTTATAAAAAACTCCTCTGCTGAGCGGATCGCTGCCACAAGAGACAACTTAGAAACTACCAGGAGCACTGGTAATCTTCGCTGCATCCTGGTTTGATTACTTTCCGTCTGGATCCGGACCAGCAGCATACATAGCTCCGGAGTCGCCAGGCTGCATAGAGGCTGCATGTCCCAGCCTGCCCCAGGCGGGACCCCAGGAACCACAGCGCTCCCCTCTCCGGGGATCCCGGTTTTGCCGGCCGCCCCTGTCCTTGGAGCAGGTGCTGGCTGAATCCAGCTCATCGGCTGTGGAGGCGCGCTCGGGTCAAGGTTGGTCGGGGACGGATACACGAGGCCGCCATCTTGCGGGAGCCGCGTGGTGGTGTAGAGGCCTACTGTTGGATGAAGCCTGCAGCGCCGGAGGTGAGATTGCCTACGGCGCCCTGGTGGTGGGGGCACAGGAGGGCTTTGAAGCTGAGCCGGGATCGCGGGTACTGGAGCTGGTTTCCGCGGGGAGAGGGTAACGCAGGATCGACAGCAGTGGCCGCCATTTTGCCGTGACTATACATGAGGGCCCCGGCCTCACATTAAACTCCCTCGAGCACAGAGCGTCCTTCCCTCCACAGCCAACCTTGACGGAGACTGTCACCGAACTGCTAGAGTATAACACCCCCGAAGGCCATTTCTACCCCGGGGAGGGTGTCCCCACAGGAGCAGACCGGACAGGGGAGACGCTTCAATGCCCTTGCTGCTACACCATCGAAGGCCTGACAGGGAGGCACCACCTGCACCAACTCACAAATGGGGGCGACCTTCTTGCCAAACAACTAGGACTTCTCTGCCCACGCCCGTGCTCCGTGCCGCGAGCTGCTCGGTTCTGTGCTGGCCGTCACTACTTGGGACCGCTGGTCCAGTTTTTGAGTCCAGCAACTCCCCCCCCCCCCCCGGGCCACCTCAGATCCTCACTGCAAAGTGACCGGCTTCAAACTTCAATTTTTCTGTCCCCTTTGGCAAGGGGGCAATTTTCTCCTTAATTTTTCTCCACCGCACGGTCCCTTGACCGGGGGCGTCCTTTCTAGTACTCAACTAACTGTCACAATTTTTCTTAGTCTCCCCACCAGGGGAGGCGACTCATCGACACTCACAATCTTTTGCACCTGACCAGTTGGAAATTTTTATTAGTCCCAGGGACACCTGGGGCGCCTCACTTTTCCGTATCTCACTCCATTTTTATGGCTCACCACCCACGGAGGCCCGCAGGTCTTGCGCGAGAGGAACCCCTCAACCCACCTTTGACTCTGAGTGGCGACATGGACAAGTTTGTAATGACGGGAAAAACCACAAAAAAATCTTCAGCCAAGACGGTCCCTAAACCGGCTCCGAAGCCCCGGCCGGGGCGGGATTCACCTTCCCCTCACTCTCGGGACTCAATGGATTTAGAGTCTGATTTGTCGACTTAGGATGTGACTGACTCGCACGTACGAGCTCCGGACGGGGCACCCCCACTGAGTGTGGCGGATATCTCTGCAGCCCTCTCACCATTGCTGGATGACAAACTAGGAAGGCTCACGGCTACTATCGAGTCTGTTTTGTCGCAACTGATGACACAAGCCCATAGGTTAACAGAGGTGGAGGAAAGGGTGTCTACCCTGGAGGATACGGTCAACCCGCTACAAACCCAACTTGACCAACAGAATATCATCATTCAAGGCCTGACAGACAAATTGGATGACCTGGAAAACAGGAGCCGCCGGAACAACTTACGTATCATTGGCCTGCCAGAAGCAGTGAAGGGCCCGGCCTTACACGAATGGGCCTCAGTCTGGCTACCCTCTCATCTAGGCTACAACATCGAGTCCTGTCCAGTGGCAGTGGAGAGAGTGCACAGGTTGGGTCCGGACCTGAACCCATCTGCAGGTCGTCCAAGACCAGTGATTATGCGTTTCCTGAATTACACTGACAAAACCAAGATTCTCCAAGCTTCTCATCGCCTCCGAAACCTGGACTACCAGGGTGCCACACTCCGGTTATTTCAGGACTTTTCAGCCGCGGTATCATCTAAACGACGGGCATGTACTTCAGTGTGCTCCAAATTGGTGACCCAGAACGTCCGCTTTTCCCTCCTATACCCGGCCCGACTCCGTGTGGTTTTTAATGGGACAACGCATTACTTTGATACCCCACGGGAGGCAGAAACTGCTCTTCTTTGGGGCGAGAGCGCAGACGGAGGGGCTTCACCGTTGCCTCGGCGTTCCCCAGTCCGAGGAGGCCCGGATCCATCCTAATCTGCATCGCTTTCGCCATTGACTCTGTCAGATTGATAAAATGCTGATTCTCCCGCTCATGGCCTTTCCACTGGTGATTGGTCAAGTTTTGCATGACAGATGGCATGTCCTTAGTTTGATGTGCTGTTCGTTAGTTACTGTTTTTCAGTGGTTGATGTTCTTAGTATTAAGTGTTTCAATATGTTATGGTTCCAAAACAAAAATGTACAAAATCTAGATTCAAGTCAGCAATTTTGTTCCTTGTCCCTTTAAACTGGGAATTGTGGCTGCTGCTGGGACGGCCATGTTCCCCCCTTACCATGAGGGTTCCCTCTAGCTGTTATGGACACGCCGTGTCCGTTCCCGTTCTTATCTCCCAGAATATGGCATCCCCGGCACCCGTTCATAAGGTCTCCTTTAAGGTGGTCTCGTGGAATGTTGAGGGATAACGCCATTGCTCGCTTACAGCTTCACAAGACGCCGGGTCCAGACGGTTTTTCGGCGGAATTTTACAAACTTTTACGGGGACATATAGTTCCACATCTTGCTACGCTGTATAATAATATTCTACAGGGCAAAGACCCCCCCCCACCAACTTTTAATAGCTCAAGAAATGTTGTCCTTCCCAAGCCGAATAAAGATCCCATGCTAATCACATCCTACCGTCCGATTTCTCTTTTGAATGTCGACCTGAAACGTTTGTCTGGTATCATGGCATGCCGACTCCAGGCGCCCTTGACAGACTTTATTTCCCCTGCGCAAACGGGATTCCTAAAGGGGCGTCACTCCGTTCAGAATATTAGACGCGCTCTGGCGGCAATTTGGGCGTCAAACGAACGTCAACCTTCGGTTGACCTGATCCTTAGCTGCGATGCAGACAAAGCATTCGACCGAATATCTTGGGCCTACCTGCGTCAGTTTTTTAAATATCATTTTTTTGGCAGATCAATTAGGAACGTGTTTGAGGCACTGTATCGTTTTCCGGCGGCCACAGTGACGACTAATGGGCTTAACTCTAACTCCTTCTTATTGGAACGGGGCACGAGACAGAGGTGCCCTTTATCCCCTCTTTTTTTAACCTAGCTATTGAACCGTTTATACGTATCCTTTTAACTCGACCAGACGTCGAAGGCATAAGGGTGGGCGACCCAGGAGGTGAGGGTGGTGGCGTTTGCAGACGATTTGCTCTTGTTCCTCTCTGACCCAGAAAGGGCACTCCCAACACTACTTGACTACTTGGAACGATTTCATATAGCTGGGGTTTTAAAATAAACTTTGATAAAACATTGGCCATTCCTCTGGGTCGGAACTGCAAGGCCCTCCTAGCGAACCGCCTGCCATTTTGTTGGTGCGAGGGCGGCACATTTAAATACCTGGGACTACTCCCAATTGATTTAAGGAGATTATACGAGGTAACAATCCCACCGTTGGTGACCCAATTTAAAACTTTGCTTTCCTCTTGGACCAAGCTCCCACTATCTTACATGGGTAGAATCGGCCTCATAAAAATGGTTGCGTTCCCACGCCGGTTATATCCGATCCAAATGCTACCCATACTCATTAAAAAAATGGGATATCTCGACCGTTCATTCCCTATTTAGTAAGCTTATCTGGGAAGGTGGGAGGGCGCATATAGCACTGCACAAATTACAACTACCATATAGTCTGGGAGGCATGAATATGCCAAATATAGGCTCGTACAACCTGTCAGCCCAATACCACTTAGTCGCAGATTGGATAACAGGCACCTCCAGATTTACGGATTATAAATTAGATCAGGCAATGGCTTATCCGTTGTCAATAGGGGCTCTTCTACACTTATCTCCCGCCTCACTGCCGCCCACTCAAAGGGCGAACCCTCTTAATGTGGCCGAGTTGCGTGGTGCAAGGCCAGGAAACACCTGGGCCTGTCCTGGAAAACTTTGATTTATCAGCCTTTGCTTTGCAACCCGAGCTTCCAAAACGGTTCGCCTGTCCCGGCCTTTTGGGCCCTAGCGCGTAAGGGCTTATCCCAAATTGGTCAGGTACTGCGACTCCCTTCCCACACCCTTCTCCCCTATGAAGCTCTCTGACATAATAGCACCCACATTTCTGCATCCCATGTATTATTTACAACTCTCCACATTTGTCTCGCAGCAGCTGAGGGATTTGGGGCCTAGGGATTTCCTTAACCCTCTAGATAGCATAATGAAGGTAGGCCACTCAACAGCTACCTTCCGACGAACACTCCGTCCACACTATGATTGGACAGTCGCCACCACAGGGATAGCCGTTTGGTGCCTCCATCTCCCACAACAGTCACCTTTTTCGCTTATAGCAGCCACCAATCGATCACGGAAACAAATTCCTTCAGCCCAATATGGAGAAATGTTTTATAAATTATTGCACGGGGCCTATGTGGTGCCAGCCAGACTGGCCCTTTATAATCCACTGAGTTCGGTACGTTGTCTTAAATGCTCACAAGACAGGGCAGATCTCTTTCATTGCCTGTGGTTGTGCCTCCACATTAGGCTTTTCTGGAACACCATTAGAAGATTCAGATCCCGAATTTTGAAGCTAGGAATGCCGACCTCTCCAGACTGGGCGTTATTTAACATTCTCTCTGACCAGGAAACACGTCCATTATCTAGAGCTCAGAAAACGCTTTTAGGCATTATTGCAGCGGCCGCAAAGAAAGCTATTTTGGGCCAGTGGATAGAGGCTCTTTCCCCCCCCCCTCGTTCTCGATGTTCTACTCAAGGTTCTACTCTATCTTTAGGCATGATTGGGCGGAAGCGAGTCTTCATAAAGAAGACAAGGTGGGCGGGTTTTTTGAGGTTTGGGGGGCCTTTTATTCAACATCTGCCAGAGGATAAACAAATCTAAACACACAGCGCTCCCAAGAAAAGATATATCTTTTCAACAAAAAAGCAGAACACAAATGATCTTTCTATTTTCTCCTGCAAAGTCTGCTTTTTTTTGCGAAGTCCTTCTTTAAAAATCTCTGCGTATATAGAGGGATTTTATACACAGCTAAAAATACCTCAAAGGGAAAGTTGCCAATAGAAGAAAATCTTCACACAAATATATATATGGAACCACTTCCTTAGACTGTGTAGGTTCCTGAGATAGCCTTTTCTTCCAACAGAAGACTCCAGACTTTCAGTATACCCTCCCGATGTAAATCGACAATCCAGGAGAGCCTCAGTGTGAGAACCACACCTCTTCCAGAGATACACAGTGGTCACTTGTAGATTCTTCAACAGAATTAACCGTTGCGTCACTGCAAGAATCTTTTCCAAAGTGCCCTTTTGATTAAGAAAAAGTTGAATATGAATCAGGAGGTTTAGTTCCTCAGGGCGGTCGAATGACAGCAGGGGGCAGGACTCAGGAGGAAGAAACTGCTAAACCCCTTTGTAATACTCCCCCAGACTCTGCAGCGTCTTTGAGTTATCACGTGGTGCCTTGGGCGCTCTCTGTATCTTCACTGTGATGTCACCACAACCCCCTCTGTGTCTCAAAGAGATGAATCTTTGCCTGCTGAATCCTGCTACAATAGCAAGAAGTCAGTTGTGGAAGGCTTGTCAATGAAAATTCAGGCGTTTCAAGCCTGAAAAGGAGCAGGGTCGTTTGTCCAAGAATGAAGTCTGTCTGAAATCTCTTCTAAAAGGTAATAACGGAATCTCTTGGATAATACCGACAACATTATTATTATTATTATTATTTATAAAGCGCCAGCATATTCCGCAGCGCTGTACAATAAGCACAGTACAGACAGGGTTACAATACATTGAACAACATTTGACAAACAGTACAGGAGGAGATGAGGGCCCTATTCCCGTAGGAACTCACAATCTAGGAGGGTTGGGGTTGGAAACAGGAGGAGAGGACTGTAAGGTGAGAGTGATTGAAGGTATGGGACGAAAAAGAAGTAAAAGAAGGATACCAAAGACAAACAGAAACACTAGGGGAACAAATAAACACTTAACAGCAAATTCCATGTCCTAGTTTGGGGGAAAAATGCGAAAACCAGGCTTTGGGGGGGGGGAAATCAGCGGACGATCAGGAGATCACCTGTGAACCCTGCGAACAGAACCAGTCACCCCGAATGACCTCATAGTCATTTAAAAACCGCATATATAAATAGTCACCTGGAGGTAAACGGCGGGTCCAAGCCTTAGTCCCACGGTCTCGGTGTTCGCCTCTCAAAGCGTTTCGTCTGTCCGACTTCCTCACAACTGACTTATTGCTATTGTAGCAGGATTCAGCAGGCAAAGATTCATCTCATTGAGACATAGAGGGGGCTGTGGTGACATCACAGTGAAGATACAGAGAGCCCCCAAGGCACCACGTGATACCTCAAAGACACTGCAGAGTCTGGGGGAGTATTACAAAGGGGTTTAGCAGTTTCTTCCTCCTGCCCCCTGCTGTCATTCGGGGTGACTGGTTCTGTTCGCAGGGTTCACAGGTGATCTCCTGATCGTCCGCTGATTTCCCCCCCCCCCAAAGCCTGGTTTTCGCATTTTTCCCCCAAACTAGGACATGGAATTTGCTGTTAAGTGTTTATTTGTTCCCCTAGGGTTTCTGTTTGTCTTTGGTGTCCTTCTTTTACTTCTTTTTCGTCCCATACCTTCTCTCCCACCCCCTCTTTTTTTCTTTCGTCTCCTTTTTCTTCTATTTTCTCTTCTCCATCTCCCTTCCTATGCTCGGGGGTGGGGCCTGTCACAGAGCCGCTTCCCCTCCTTAATTGATTGTTATGGCTAAGGCCCTAAAGATTTGGTCCCTGAATGTTAAGGGACTCAATTCCCCTGGAAAAAGGCGCCTTCTCTTTCGCGAAATGCGTCGCCAAGCAGTAGACATAGCTTGTTTGCAGAAAACCAGAATTCCTAACTCTGCCTCCTTCCGGCTCTGTGACAGACGCTACTCCCAGGTTTATTCCTCGTGTGCCCCAAATAAAACCCGGGGGGTATCCATTCTAATACGTAACTCCTGCCCTTTCACGCTGGACACGATTGTGGCAGGCGGGGAGGGCAGATATGTAGTGGTGACTGGATGGCTTGCTCACAAAAAGTACTCTATAGTCTCGGTGTACGCCCCGAACGAACCTGATGTTCCTTTTTGGTCTGACTTACAAGTGTTTATCACCTCCCATGCATCCGGTGCATTGATTGTTGCTGGGGACTTTAATGCTATGCTTTTCCCCACCTTGGATCGGCCCAATGCCTCCCAACCAACGGTGCCCCCAGCGATCAGAGCTCAGTATAAACAGTTTCACCGATTTGTCCGAGCCCTGGACCTAGTTGATGTATGGAGATCATTCCATCCCACAACTAGAGACTATACATTCTACTCGCACCCCCATACATCATACTCGCGCATTGATTTATCTATTCGTGACGCCCGCCTCTCCCCCAGAGTTTGGGTCTCCCGCCATTGGCTCGATCACGTGGTCTGACCACGCTGATGTAAGCATGCTCCTCAGGATGCCGGGACGCCGGACCCCTGGGCCAGTGACGTGCGGTGAGGTCAGTGGCTGGTGAGGCACTGGCTAGTATCCGAACCAGATATACACAGGGTTACACAGTCACAATTTACGCATTTGATTATCGTTATATAGGAGAATAGAGTTTCACTATTTATACTCATGGTTACCAATTAAAATATATTGCATGGCACTCTCACTGTGATATTTACAAATGCTGTCCCGTCAATATCTTTTTCAGTTACCGTTTTGCTGATTCTGCATATTACTGGCAAAGATTGCAATAAATGTAGAAAAAAAAAAACCAAAACCAATCTCTTTATCTTCTTTTAAATTTGGTAATCTCAGTAGACAAATAATGTTTGAACAGTGAAATAAGACAATACATTAAAAGAGAACAGTGTTAGTAATATGAGTGTCAATGTGACACTTTCCTTTTACTTGTAAATGAGCCCCCTGCTCATATGGGTATATATTGCCCCCAGCTCATATGGATAATGCCCCCCAGCTCATATGGATAATGCCCCCAGCTCTCATGGATAATGCCCCCCAGCTCTCATGCATAATGCCCCCCAGCTCTCATGCATAATGCCCCCAGATCTCATGGATAATGCCCCCAGATCTCATGGATAATGCCCCCCACTATCATGGATAATGCCCCCCCAGGTCTCATGGATATTGCCCCCCCAGGTCTCATGTATATTGCCCCCCAGGTCTCATGGATAATGCCCTCCCAGGTCTCATGGATATTGCCCCCCCAGGTCTCATGGATATTGCCCCCCCAGGTCTCATGGATAATGCCCTCCAGGTGTCATGGATATTGCCCCCCCAGGTCTCATGGAAATTGCCCCCCAGGTCTCATGGATATTGCCCCCAGGTCTCATTGCTATTGCCCCCAGATCTCATGGCTATTGGACCCAGGTCTCATGGATATTGCCCCCAGGTCTCATGGCTATTGCCCCCAGGTCTCATGGCAATTGCCCCCCAGGTCTCATGGCTATTGCCCCCAGGTCTCATGGCTATTGCCCCCAGGTCTCATGGAATTTGTCCCCCAGGTCTCATGGCTATTGCCCCCCAGGTCTCATGGATATTGCCCCCCAGGTCTCATGGCTATTGCCCCCCAGGTCTCATGGCTATTGCCCCCCAGGTCTCATGGCTTTTGCCCCCAGCTCACCTCTGCTTCTTCTGTAGAGAAAAGGGGGGTATATCTCTGTCGGGCGCTACCTGTATATGTGGGTCTCTCACACTTCGTAGAGTGGAGTGGGGAACCTTTAGTGATGAAATGTAATGGTGTGCGGTTGCCACATGTATTGTATCCAGTGAATATATTGATACCCAGTGAATATATTTGTGGTCTATGGTCAAAAAAGGGTTTGGTAAAACCAATTTTGTATATATGTATGACTGCCAAATGATAAGGCAGTATTGTCATTTGAGTTGGAGGAAATAATAGTAGTTTCCTTTGTTTATATACACAGTAATTTGGTCCGTTTTAATCAGAAATAGGTTATCAACATATTGCCATCTAGTGTTTTTCTTAAGGTACTGCTGATGAAAACAGTTCAGTTTTAGATGGTCTGGGAATCGTTCAATCTTCTACTGCCACCTAGTGGTCTCATCCGAATCACAGTCTCGTAGAAGATGGACTCGTCACTGTCTTTTTCCTTCTCTCCTTGTCCTCATATGAAAAACAGAGAGGGGGTATACATAGCGTGACACTGTATATACAGAGTGTGTTGTATGGGAAAGAGTTGTATATACTCACGTGGTCCAGAGCCTAAATGCAGCCAGGCTCAGACGTTTAGGCTTCGCTGGTCCATAGAGGTGACCAGTTCCCTTCTTTTCCTCCAGGAATCCTTTGCTGGATACATGGTAAATAAAGATAAGGGTATCCAGGACGCGTTTCGCCTACACAAGGCCTCTTCTGCAGAAGAGGCCTTGTGTAGGCGAAACGCGTCCTGGATACCCTTATCTTTGTATTGTTTTTTATTTACCATGTATTATTAAATCCCTTACTTTTAACCCCCCGACTCCTGTGTCTGTGGTTACTCTGGAGGATACTCCATAAGTTGCCTAGACACCCACTTTTGGACAAGCAGCCCTGAGGAACAGGGAACCCCAGAAGACCCAGCGACAGCAAAGGATTCCTGGAGGAAAAGAAGGGAACTGGTCACCTCTATGGACCAGCGAAGCCTAAACGTCTGAGCCTGGCTGCATTTAGGCTCTGGACCACGTGAGTATATACAACTCTTTCCCATACAACACACTCTGTATATACAGTGTCACGCTATGTATACCCCCTCTCTGTTTTTCATATGAGGACAAGGAGAGAAGGAAAAAGACAGTGACGAGTCCATCTTCTACGAGACTGTGATTCGGATGAGACCACTAGGTGGCAGTAGAAGATTGAACGATTCCCAGACCATCTAAAACTGAACTGTTTTCATCAGCAGTACCTTAAGAAAAACACTAGATGGCAATATGTTGATAACCTATTTCTGATTAAAACGGACCAAATTACTGTGTATATAAACAAAGGAAACTACTATTATTTCCTCCAACTCAAATGACAATACTGCCTTATCATTTGGCAGTCATACATATATACAAAATTGGTTTTACCAAACCCTTTTTTGACCATAGACCACAAATATATTCACTGGGTATCAATATATTCACTGGATACAATACATGTGGCAACCGCACACCATTACATTTCATCACTAAAGGTTCCCCACTCCACTCTACGAAGTGTGAGAGACCCACATATACAGGTAGCGCCCGACAGAGATATACCCCCCTTTTCTCTATCTATTTCGGCAGGCGTGTAACACTGCCACCATATCGGTGTTAGGCAGCAACCTGTATCATTCTTAGACAGGCGCCACAGAGAGGATTCCCCCCAACTGTTTAACTCTGCTTCTTCTGTGTCTGGAGTGGACTGTGGCTGCCGCTGCCGCCGCCGCACATTGCAGTGTGACTGTGACAACCCCCCCCCCCCAGTGTGCTGAGCACATGTGCACGCAAAGATAAACACACTCACACACAGTATGTGTGTGTTTATCGCACACACATGTGCTCAGCACTTTCTGGAGGGGGTTTGTCACAGTCACACTGCTGTGATCTGCCTGCCCGCCCCCCACGATTGACGAGGACAGTCACATGACTGTCCTGCGTCAATCAAACCATGGGGAGCACTGTCTCCAATGGTGGGCTTTTTTTTTTTAAAAAAAACTTGCTTGAGACCATGGAGCTTTCCCATTGACTCAAGCTTCATTTGCTGTCATTGCCTGTAGGCAATGATGAGCTTGCCTGCCACCAGCTTGAGCTCCGCAATTAGCGTAGCGTTGGGCTGCGTAAACTGCGTAGCCTAGGCTGGTTCAGTGCTGCCCCTGCTGTCTGTGTAGTGTATTACACACACACACACACAGCAGCCGGCAAACTGTGAAAGTGAAAGCACAGGAGAAAAAAAAGCGGACAGAGAGAAGAAGCAAGCACAGCGAGGGAGCGTGGAGCAGGTGAGTATGAGTATAAATAACAATTTATTTACAGTTTAAATGTACATACACACACATCACATGTCATTACACACAATGAGCTCATTAATTTACTGGCATGGCAGGGGAGGCTCTGCCTCCCCTGCCACCCCTGACTGCACATCCCTGCCCTGGGCAGTGGTGCTTAGACCCAACTCTGTTGGACGCAGAGGGTGTCTCTCAGTATTCCAGCTCCTGCCTAACTTTCTATTTTCAGGTTAATATCACAGAGGAAGTACCCACATCAGTGGTGTGGGCAGCACACAAGGCGGTAATAAGAGGGGTGCTAATTAGCCAGGCCTCCTATAGGAAAAAGAGAAAGGCTGAAAAGTTCTCGCAGTTACAAGCTAAATTGCGTAAGCTAGAATTTAAACAGAAGTCGGATCCTGGGCCGGTGACCTTTGATGCTCTGCAAGATGCACGGAGGGCATTGACCCAGATGTCTCTAGATGAAGTCAGCAGATCTATGCTATGGTCTAAACGGTTCTATTATGAACGTTCCAACAAAATGGACACCCCCATGGCAAGGAGGATAGCGAGCCTTCAACATAACAGAGGAGTAGGAGCACTGAGAGATGGGTTGGGAAAGGATAGGGATATCGAAGATTAGGGATATCTTTACAAACTTTTACGAAAAGATATATAACCACTCCCCGCATGCAACCTCAAATAATCCAGCACATGTAGCGAATGTACAGCAGTTTCTGTCCGAGTTGGCCGTACCGACCCTGACAGAGGCACAGGCTGGGCTCCTTAGTGCCCCGATAGATGGCGAGGAGGTTAAGACTGCCATAGGTCTCATGCAGCCAAACAAGGCCCCGGGCCCTGACGGACTCCCTGGACTTTACTATAAAACATTTTTACCTATATTACTTCCTCATCTTACCATGATGTGGAACTCTACGACATCGGGGACCTCCTTTGCGAGAGACTCTCTGACAGCCTCGATTGTCACTATTCTTAAACCAGGCAAAGATCCTTTGGGCCCAGAAAATTATAGACCTATATCCCTTCAGTTTTAGCCAAGGTCTTGGCTCTTAGATCGAATACGATAATACCAACTCTGATTCATGCAGAGCAGGTGGGGTTTATCCCCGGCCGTCAGGCCTACGATAACACCCGGAGGGCCTGTGACCTGGTTTGGCTTGCGCAGCGCTTGAAGGAAGCCACAGTGTTCTTGTCCCTAGATGCTGAAAAGGCCTTCGACAGGGTGGGATGGTCTTATCTGTTCCAACTGTTGACACGCCTAGGGTTCCCGCGGGAGTTCACGTCCTCGATCGGAGTCATGTATGACACACCAGTGGCGCAGGTGGTAGTACCGGGTACACTCTCCCGCCCTTTTAATCTCACAAACGGCAGGAGGCAGGGATGTCCTCTCTCGCCACTGCTGTTCGCGCTCTCCCTGGAGCCTCTGCTCTCGGCGATCCGTAAGGACCTTCTGATTGCGGGTGTCTCCTGTGGGGAAGAAGAGTATAAGGTCTCTGCTTATGCTGATGACGTCCTCTTATCCCTTACCAGCCCTGTTCCCTCGGTGGCGCGACTGTTGTAGGTGTTGGACCGGTTCTTGGAGGTGGCAGGGTACAAGATTAACATGTCTAAGCAACCTTTTGGACTATTGGAAGATGCGGGTCTTCAGCGTCTGGTTGATTTCTACCCGAAAGGCACCTTTCTGCACTATCCGGACCTACAGCGTACAAATTCCCTGCCTCCCTCTACATTTTTCTGATTTTTACAGTTGAGAGACTTTGTTACCAAACCCCACTTCAAAGCCGCTGCGCTTACCAAACCTTTGTGGTTTGAACGCTTGTGCCTTCAAGAGAGATGCCCCAACGGCCTTATTTCCAGGATATACTCCTCTATCACCTCGACCCTCGAATGGAAGGAATTGACGTATGTTAAAGCTTGGCATAACGAGCTGGGAGAGGAGCTGGAGGGAGATGAGTGGCTGGACATTTGGGAGGCAGCTCGGAAATCATCTATTTGTATCACGCACCAGGAGCAATCTCTGAAGATGATATTTCGATGGTACACCACTCCAGAGAAGCTTGTTAAAATGAAAGTGACCACCACTGATGTGTGTTGGAGACTTTGTGGCGAGGGAACCTTCCTGCACATGTCGTGGACATGCCCCCGTCTCAAACCACTATGGTCGAAACTGCATTCTTTAGCCCAAACTGTGTTGGCAAGGGAGATGCCTTTCGCCCCGGCAATATTTCTCCTTGCATCCCCCCTAGAAGACTTCTCCTTGTGCCAGAACAAACTACTGGCTAAGATGACATTGGCGGGGTGCCGTGCCATTGCGGCTGAGTGGAGGGCATTGGAGCCTCCCTGCTTTGGCAGGGTGCTGGCTAATATAAAGAGACGCGGCTCTTATGGACGAACTCTCGGCCAAGGTGCATCATACGATGGACGCGTTTTTCTAAACTGTGGGAGCCACTGTGGGAGCCTTGGTTGGATCATGACGTTTAGATACTTACCTGCTCCTGGTTTACAGATGAGGGTTAACATGTTGTGGAGGGCGGGTCACAGCCGGGCTCGCTCTCCTTTCCTTCCTTCCCCCCCTTTTTTTTTTCTTTTTCTCTCTTTCTCTTTCTCCACTATCTTCTCTCTGCCTTTCCTCCCCCCTCTCTTCCTCTCTTCTTTCCTTCTCCTTTCCCTCTTTTTCTC
Source organism: Leptobrachium leishanense (assembly GCA_009667805.1). Classification (NCBI taxonomy): domain Eukaryota; kingdom Metazoa; phylum Chordata; class Amphibia; order Anura; family Megophryidae; genus Leptobrachium; species Leptobrachium leishanense. Next base: position 252,391,813 of record CM019065.1, read on the forward strand.
CTGTATGTCTTCCCCAGTTTGTCTTTTCTCGTTTGATCTTGCGACAAGGAGGGATATGTTATAATCAAATGTCATATACAATTTATTATTGTTTCCTTGTACCTCCTGGAGTCATTTATTGACTTTAATAATAATAATAAAATATGTTTTTTAAAAAAAAACACAAATTGCTCAAGATTTTCTACAAAATGTAAAAAAGGCAAAGTGTATTTTGTGGGATGTATTCAATGGACAGCATCCGGGGATAGAGTAGAAGTCTTTAAAGCTTCCTGTCCTATCTCATTCAGCTGTCCTCTTACTGAGCCTAGAGAGCATTGGCCTCTTGCCTCCTTATCTAGATATTCCCTCTTCTACCTCATTAACTGTTAAATACTGTAGATTAAATAAAAGCAGTAAAGAAAAGCTTTTGCACAGGTTTCTGGAAATGTTGCATCATGGAAAAAATCCAGAAAATGGAAACCGATAAAAAGCCTAATTCTATTTTCCCTTTTTACATGCAATTACTAAAAGCAAAAGAAAAAAACCCTGCAGCATATGTTTTATAATGCGGTTTTGTGTATAATGCACAAGTATAACCAAACTAACGTTTATTTGTATAACTAAAAACAATCGCAAAGTCATTGCCACAACCTTCTAGAACACATTGTTGCACAAGTAATCTTGCAGCAGGGGATAAGTCCAGGGATGCTTTATGTACTCAAGAGTAGTATATACACAGTCTTTCATAAACCATTACTGTTAATATATACATATAGATTGCAGATACAGGTTTCATTAATACAGGGAAGAAAATAATAAAAACTTGGTGGTTTGGGTACAAATGTGAGGAGCCATGTTATTATATATATTCCTGAATATACCCGTGTTGTCCCTGGACTTATCCCCTGCTGCAAGATTTCACAATATTGAAGCACCAGGCTAACATAGATCCAGAGGTTCCAGCCCCCTTTCAGCCAGAGATAGCGCAAAATCAGGATGACATCATCAGCTGCGGCCGAAAAACAAAACATTTCCCGCCAAAAAGAACGGGCAAAACCTTTCCCGCTGAAAAAAACAGTTTAAAAACGCTGCACTGAAGCATAGGAAGCATCCAATTGATGAAGCTGGCCAGGGAGCCGGCGAAACGCGTCTTGGAGACCCCTATGCCCACTTTTAAAGACTTTTTTTACCTCCTATGGACTTATGGGTTTTTTTACTTTCTAACTTTTTAAAAATATTTTTATTTTATCTTTGATTGCGTTATTATTTGATGTGAGCTGTCTTAATAAATTTTTGCACAAGCCAATCTCCTGCTGCATCCAGTTGCCATCTTTTAACATCGCCAGCAACCAGAAAGCACCGTATAAAGGGAAGCCTTCTGCAGTATCCTGGACGAGGAAATTCAAAAGACAAGGCACGAAGGAGCAGATACAAAGAGGATTTCTGAGCAGAGTGCAACAGACAGAGCAGCATCCATCACCGCACTAGCGTAAGTGTACCAATCCTTACTCTCTGGTTTATCTGACAGACGCGGACGTATCCTTAATCCCTTCTTTCTTTCTTGGAGGAATTTTGAAGGGACGAGAGGAGCGGAAGCAGTCAAGACCAAAAGGACACACTCAATCATTAAGAGGAAAATTATTATTATTTTTTAATTATTTTTTAATTATTTTTCTTTTCTCTTTTTATGCAACACAAAGACAGATTTATTGTGCTTTTTAGAGACTGAGATTCATCACCCCCGATGCCAGGGGGTGTATGTTTGTATCAATATAAAAGACTGATTTATTGTGATTTTTAAAGTCTGTGATTCATCACCCCCGAAGCCAGAGGGTGTATGTTCTTAATATGAATATTTACACTTTTTTCTATACTCGGTTTTAATTTTTTATGGTACACAAAGCTGTTAAATTAGCATTGCTATACCTCATTATATTGTTGAAATTTCTTAAGAGCGATTACACCGCTACTTTAACAGACACGACTAGCGAGTAGCGCCTGACTAAGGGGTACCCCACACTTTCCTCCCAATCAACCTGTAGCAGCAACAAGGCTCTGCTACCACCCCTAAATCGGCAGCACACCCGCACCATTAAAACACCATAATCTCAACACCGCACAGCGCTTTAGGATACCGTTTCCAGACTACTATTTATGCTCAGGTCCAACAGGGATCATTTGCATAAACCAAACCACTGGAAGATGAACTCTGATTACATTAGATCATTTAGATTAGACGTTTACAATAAACATTCCGTAGCATTCCGTTATCACACAATATTAACGTTATTGTCCCAATAGATCAGATTGCCCTGTCGGTGACCACGGTCCCAGACTCATGACTCCTCAAACATGCAAACAGATAACAGCCAAAGAGACTAGCCTTCTTGCATAATCACAGAGCACACAACATTCTGCTTTCACAAAGAAATAAGCTTTACAGTAAATAACGACGAAACTCAGGACTTCATCTCCCAATTCACATTAAAACACAGTATTAAAAGTACATTTAAACTAAAACCAAGCAAAATAAATGAATGTAAGTCTTTCCCAAGGCAATTGTCTGTTTCTTTTGGGGTTTTCGCCAAGGTAATAAAAGTCTTGGGGTTGAGGCGGGGATCGTTATGTCAGTCTGCTATTTAGTGGCCAGTTCTGATGGGACCAGTGCGACCATATGGTGCGTCAGCCAGGCATTTTAGTTTGAATCCGCTAAAGGACACTGAAATTTCTGGTCAGCGCACTCAAATGTGAACCATTTGTTCACTTGGCACCGACCTGGGTACTGCACAGAACAGGAGACGAATAGGGCCAAGTTCCTATGTGATCCCATTGCAGCAAGAATAGCCAAAAACTAGGGAGGCTGTCTGCAGCCACTGGGTCAGACGCTCCATGCATCAAAGTGGCCCGGGTCACAAGGGGACTGATAGGTACAATGAGAGGGAACATGGAGACACAGGCAGCATCACTAGCAGATATTAGGGATGTGCGTTTCGGGTTTCAGAATTTTTGGAATTTTCACAAAATTTCACGTGCATTCGGATTCGGACGATTTTCCAAAAATTTTCGGATCCGAAGACAGCAGATGTAACATGAGAAATCTCAATGTATCCTTTCCGGGAAACCAGAGAAATCTCAATGTATCCTTTTTGTAAAAAAATGAGAAATCTCAATGTATCCTTTTTGTAAAAAATGAGAAATCTCAATATATCCTTCTTGTAAAACATGAGAAATCCCAATGTATCCTTCCTGGAAATCCAAAGAAATCTCAATGTATCCTTCTTGTAAAACATGAGAAATCTCAATGTATCCTTTCCGGGAAACCAGAGAAATCTCTGGTTTCCCGGGAAGGATACATTGAGATTTCTCTGGTTTCCCGGAAAGGATACATTGAGAAATCTCAATGTATCCTTCTTGTAAAACATGAGAAATCTCAATGTATCCTTCCTGGAAATCCAAAGAAATCTCAATGTATCCTTTTTGTAAAAAATGAGAAATCTCAATGTATTCTTCTTGTAAAACATGAGAAATCCCAATGTATCCTTCCTGGAAATCCAAAGAAATCTCAATGTATCCTTCTTGTAAAACATGAGAAATCTCAATGTATCCTTCTTGTAAAACATGAGAAATCCCAATGTATCCTTCCTGGAAATCCAAAGAAATCTCAATGTATCCTTCTTGTAAAACATGAGAAATCTCAATGTATTCTTCTTGTAAAACATGAGAAATCCCAATGTATCCTTCCTGGAAATCCAAAGAAATCTCAATGTATCCTTCTTGTAAAACATGAGAAATCTCAATGTATCCTTCTTGTAAAACATGAGAAATCCCAATGTATCCTTCCTGGAAATCCAAAGAAATCTCAATGTATCCTTCTTGTAAAACATGAGAAATCTCAATGTATCCTTTCCGGGAAACCAGAGAAATCTCAATGTATCCTTCTTGTAAAACATGAGAAATCTCAATGTATCCTTCCCTGGAAACCAGAGAAATCTCAATGTATCCTTCTTGTAAAACATGAGAAATCTCAATGTATCCTTCTTGTAAAACATGAGAAATCTCAATGTATCCTTCTCGGGAAACATGAGAAATCTCAATGGCAGAATTATTGTATTGGCAGAATTATCGTATCGTATAATTATCATATCCGAAAAAACATTAGTTTACGTCAAAACGAATAGACACTTTGAAATGAGGAGAACAGACGTTCTGAAAAACACTAAAATTTCCGAAATCACGAAAAAAAAGTCGATACGAACCGAAACGGAAATCGGCCGAAACTAGTTGAAACGAAAATTTACAAAATCCGAACGAAACGAACCGAAAAAAAAATCGGTGCACAAGCCTAGCAGATATGTGCCAGATTTCCATGGCGACTGTCAGCCATATGCATGATTAAGGTCCTGTAGGACCGAAACGTCTCATTTTTACCTGCTGCATTTTTTTCAATAAACTTTCCGATGGAGATATCTGTGTTGCACGCTTTTTGTGGATCTATGGATGTTCTTTGAGGTTTGGGCGGACCTCACTGGCGTTTGCACCAGGACTTCTCCACTAGCCTGATAGAGCTCTCCCTTGGAAGGTACACCACGCTGGCTTTGTTTTGATCTCTAGCCTCCGGGACCAGGCATGAATGTGCATATTGTATATTAGATTGTAAGCTCTTGAGCAGGGTCCTCTCTCCTACTGTTCTGTGTGTGTGTAACGTGTATGTATATTTCTTATTCTGTCTCTCCCATTTTACAGCACTACGGAACTTGTTGGCACTTTATAAATACTTGTAATTGTATATGTGTGTACACCTTACACATGCACATATACAGATATACATACATACATACATACACAATATATAAGGCTATGGTCAGACGAACGCATTTTCGCGTTGTCTGTGAAAAAGTGCGTTTGAACGAATGGATGCATTTTTTCACGGAGTACGCGATAGCGGTCATACGATGCGCATTTGCGTTCGTGATTTTGTACTGATCATCAATAAAACACTTTTTGCATCTGGACGTTATGTTGGTCGGACATTAGCAGTGTCTGACATCTCCAAATCACGCACACACGCCGCTAGCGGTCGCAGCGCACTCTGTACGACCGTACTAGTGGTTTGACGTTCTCGACAAAATGCGTTCGTTTGCCACTTGCGTTGCGCAGCGGACTTTCATGCGACCGTACTTCGTATATTGGCCGTCATTGCCCGTCATTTGCTGCTAGTGCGGCCGTAATTAAGTGCGCCAGAACGCACGTTTAAAGTGCGCTAGTCTGACCCTAGCCTAAACTGTGTTTTTTTCAGCCGGTACTTGCCGTTACGGAGTTCCGGCACCTACCGACTGAGTACCGGCATCTAGCCGTCTAAGTACCGGCACTTTTTATAAAAATATGTTGCGGGAACGCAGGTTCCCGCTGTGGCAGCCGGGGCTGCTAGCAGAATGCATTAACCGCATTCCGCTAGCAGCTGCTCGACTGGCAGCGTTCCCCCGAGCGCTGCATGTGCCTCCCTCCCTCCTCGCGCGGCCGCCTCCTCAGCCCTCTGGAGGCTGAGGCGCGGCCTACAGCTGAGATATCGCGTGAGCGTGTCCCAGCCTTTCAGAGGGCTGAGGAGGCGGCTGCGTGCAGGAGCACTCCTGAGCTGCTCGGAGGAACACGAGGTCCTGAGCCTAGGTAAGTATAATTCTGTGGGTCCTTGCCTGGCTATAATTAATTCTGGGGGGCATGTGTCTGGCTATAATTAATTCTGGGGGTCCCTGTCTGGCTATAATTAATTATGTGGGCATGTGTCTAGCTATAATTAATTCTCGGTCCCTGCCTGGCTATAATTTATTCTCGGGGTCCCTGCCTGGGTATATTTTAATCTGGGGGTCCCTGCCTGGCTATAATTAATTCTGGGGGTCTCTGCCCGACTATAATTAATTCTGGGGGTCCCTGTCTGGCTATAATTAATTCTGGGGGGGCATGTGTCTGGCTATAATTAATTCTGGGGGTCCCTGCCTGGCTATAATTAATTCTGGGGGTCCCTGTCTGGCTATAATTAATTATGGGGGCATGTGTCTAGCTATAATTAATTCTCGGTCCCTGCCTGGCTATAATTTATTCTGGGGGTCCCTGCCTGGCTATAATTTAATCTGGGGGTCCCTGCCTGGCTATAATTAATTCTGGGGGGCATGTGTCTGGCTATAATTAATTCTGGGGGTCCCTGTCTGGCTATAATTAATTCTGGGGGGCATGTGTCTGGCTATAATTAATTCTGGGGGTCCCTGTCTGGCTATAATTAATTATGGGGGCATGTGTCTAGCTATAATTAATTCTCGGTCCCTGCCTGGCTATAATTTATTCTGGGGGTCCTGCCTGGCTATAATTTAATCTGGGGGTCCCTGCCTGGCTATAATTAATTCTGGGGGGCATGTGTCTGGCTATAATTAATTCTGGGGGTCCCTGTCTGGCTATAATTAATTCTGGGAGGGCATGTGTCTGGCTATAATTAATTCTGGGGGGGGCATGTGTCTGGCTATAATTAAATCAGGGGGGGGCATGTGTCTTGCTATAATTAATTCTGGGGGGCATGTGTTAGGCTATAATTAATTCTGGGGGTCCCTGTCTGGCTATAATTAATTATGGGGGCATGTGTCTAGCTATAATTAATTCTCGGTCCCTGCCTGGCTATAATTTATTCTGGGGGTCCCTGCCTGGCTATAATTTGATCTGGGGGTCCCTGCCTGGCTATAATTAATTCTGGGGGTCCCTGCCTGACTATAATTAATTCTGGGGGTCCCTGTCTGGCTATAATTAATTCTGGGGGGACATGTGTCTGGCTATAATTAATTCTGGGGGTCCCTGCCTGGCTATAATTAATTCTGGGGGGCATGTGTTAGGCTATAATTAATTCTGGGGGTCCCTGTCTGGCTATAATTAATTATGGGGGCATGTGTCTAGCTATAATTAATTCTCGGTCCCTGCCTGGCTATAATTTATTCTGGGGGTCCTGCCTGGCTATAATTAATTCTGGGGGTCCCTGTCTGGCTATAATTAATTCTGGGGGGGCATGTGTCTGGTTATAATTAATTCTGGGGGTCCCTGTCTGGCTATAATTAATTATGGGGGCATGTGTCTAGCTATAATTAATTCTCGGTCCCTGCCTGGCTATAATTTATTCTGGGGGTCCCTGCCTGGCTATAATTAATTATGGGGGTCCCTGTCTGGCTATAATTAATTCTGGGGGGGGCATGTGTCTGGTTATAATTAATTCTGGGGGTCCCTGTCTGGCTATAATTAATTATGGGGGCATGTGTCTAGCTATAATTAATTCTCGGTCCCTGCCTGGCTATAATTTATTCTGGGGGTCCCTGCCTGGCTATAATTAATTCTGGGGGTCCCTGTCTGGCTATAATTAATTATGGGGGCATGTGTCTAGCTATAATTAATTCTCGGTCCCTGCCTGGCTATAATTTATTCTGGGGGTCCCTGCCTGGCTATAATTAATTCTGGGGGTCCCTGTCTGGCTATAATTAATTCTGGGGGGGGCATGTGTCTGGTTATAATTAATTCTGGGGGTCCCTGCCTGGCTATAATTAATTCTGGGGGGCATGTGTTAGGCTATAATTAATTCTGGGGGTCCCTGTCTGGCTATAATTAATTATGGGGGTCCCTGCCTGGCTATAATTAATTCTGGGGGGCATGTGTCTGGCTATAATTATGGGGGTCCCTGTCTGGCTATAATTAATTCTGGGGGTCCCTGCCTGGCTATAATTAATTCTGGGGGTCCCTGCCTGGCTATAATTAATTCTGGGGGCATGTGTCTGGCTATAATTAATTCTGGGGGGCATGTGTCTGGCTATAATTCTGGGGGTCCCTGCCTGGCTATAATTTAATCTGGGGGTCCCTGCCTGGCTATAATTAATTCTGGGGGGCCCTGCCTGGCTATATTTAATTCTGGGGGTCCCTGTCTGGCTACAATTAATTTTGGGGGCATGTGTCTAGCTATAATTTAATCTGGGGGTCCCTGCCTGGCTATAATTAATTATAGGGGCATGTGTCTGGCTATAATTAATTCTGGGGGTCTCTGTCTGGCTATAATTAATTCTGGGGGGCATGTGTCTGGCTATAATTAATTCTGGGGGTCTCTGTCTGGCTATAATTAATTCTGGGGGCATGTGTCTGGCTATGATTAATTCTGGGGGTCCCTGCTGGCTATAATTAATTCTGGGGGCATGTGTCTGGCTATAATTCTGGGGGTCCCTGCCTGGCTATAATTAATTCTGGGGGGCATGTGTCTGGCTATAATTAATTCTGGGGGTCCCTGCCTGGCTATAATTAATTCTGGGGGGCATGTGTCTGGCTATAATTAATTCTGGGGGTCCCTGCCTGGCTATAATTAATTCTGGGGGTCCCTGCCTGGCTATAATTAATTCTGGGGGTCCCTGCCTGGCTATAATTAATTCTGGGGGGCATGTGTCTTGGTATAATTAATTCTGGGGGCATGTGTCTGGCTATAATTCTGGGGGTCCCTGCCTGGCTATAATTTAATCTGGGGGTCCCTGCCTGGCTATAATTAATTCTGGGGGGCCCTGCCTGGCTATATTTAATTCTGGGGGTCCCTGTCTGGCTACAATTAATTTTGGGGGCATGTGTCTAGCTATAATTTAATCTGGGGGTCCCTGCCTGGCTATAATTTAATCTGTGGGTCCCTGCCTGGCTATAATTAATTCTAGGGGCATGTGTCTGGCTATAATTAATTCTGGGGGTCCCTGTCTGGCTATAATTAATTCTGGGGGGCATGTGTCTGGCTATAATTAATTCTGGGGGTCCCTGCCTGGCTATAATTAATTCTGGGGGTCCCTGCCTGGCTATAATTAATTCTGGGGGGCATGTGTCTGGCTATAATTCTGGGGGTCCCTGCCTGGCTATAATTAATTTTGGGGGCATGTGTCTGGCTATAATTAATTCTGGGGGTCCCTGCCTGGCTATAATTAATTCTGGGGGCATGTGTCTGGCTATAATTAATTCTGGGGGTCCCTGCCTGGCTATAATTAATTCTGGGGGTCCCTGCCTGGCTATAATTAATTCTGGGGGGCATGTGTCTTGGTATAATTAATTCTGGGGGCATGTGTCTGGCTATAATTAATTCTGGGGGTACCTGCCTGGCTATTATTAATTCTGGGGGTCCCTGCCTGGCTATAATTAATTCTGGGGGCATGTGTCTGGCTATAATTCTGGGGGTCCCTGCCTGGCTATAATTTAATCTGGGGGTCCCTGCCTGGCTATAATTAATTCTGAGGGGCCCTGCCTGGCTATATTTAATTCTGGGGGTCCCTGTCTGGCTACAATTAATTTTGGGGGCATGTGTCTAGCTATAATTTAATCTGGGGGTCCCTGCCTGGCTATAATTTAATCTGTGGGTCCCTGCCTGGCTATAATTAATTATAGGGGCATGTGTCTGGCTATAATTAATTCTGGGGGTCTCTGTCTGGCTATAATTAATTCTGGGGGGCATGTGTCTGGCTATAATTAATTCTGGGGGTCCCTGCCTGGCTATAATTAATTCTGGGGGGCATGTGTCTGGCTATAATTCTGGGGGTCCCTGCCTGGCTATAATTAATTCTGGGGGGCATGTGTCTGGCTATAATTAAGTCTGGGGGTCCCTGCCTGGCTATAATTAATTCTGGGGGGCATGTGTCTGGCTATAATTAATTCTGGGGGTCCCTGCCTGGCTATAATTAATTCTGGAGGGCATGTGTCTGGCTATAATTAATTCTGGGGGTCCCTGCCTGGCTATAATTAATTCTGGGGGCATGTGTCTGGCTATAATTAATTCTGGGGGTCCCTGCCTGGCTATAATTAATTCTGGGGGGCATGTGTCTGGCTATAATTAATTCTGGGGGTCCCTGCCTGGCTATAATTCCAGGGGGCATGTGTCTGGTTATAATTAATTCTGGGGGTCCAAGTCTGGCTATAATTAATTCTGTGGGTCCCTGTCTGGCTATTATTAATTCTGGGGGGGCATGTGTCTGGCTATAATTCTGGGGGTCCCTGCCTGGCTATAATTAACTCTGGGGGCATGTGTGTGGCTATAATTAATTCTGGGGGTCCCTGCCTGGCTATAATTCTGGGGGTCCCTGCCTGGCTATAATTAATTCTGGGGGGCATGTGTCTTGGTATAATTAATTCTGGAGGGCATGTGTCTGGCTATAATTAATTCTGGGGGTACCTGCCTGGCTATAATTAATTCTGGGGGGCATGTGTCTGTCTATAATTATTTCTGGGGGGCATGTGTATGACTATAATTAATTCTGGGGGTCCCTGCCTGGCTATAATTAATTCTGGGGGTCCCTGCCTGGCTATAATTAATTCTGGGGGGCATGTGTCTTGCTATAATTAATTCTGGGGGGCATGTGTCTGGCTAGAATTAATTCTGGGGGTCCCTGCCTGGCTATAATTAATTCTGGGGGGAATGTGTCTGGCTATAATTAATTCTGGGGGGCATGTGTCTGGCTATAATTAATTCTGGGGGTCCCTGCCTGACTATAATAAATTTTTGGGGGGCATGTGTCTGGCTATAATTCTGGGGGTCCCTGCCTGGCTATAATTTAATCTGGGGGGCCCTGCCTGGCTATATTTAATTCTGGGGGTCCCTGTCTGGCTACAATTAATTCTGGGGGCATGTGTCTAGCTATAATTTAATCTGGGGGTCCCTGCCTGGCTATAATTTAATCTGTGGGTCCCGGCCTGGCTATAATTAATTCTAGGGGCATGTGTCTGGCTATAATTAATTCTGGGGGGCATGTGTCTGGCTATAATTAATTCTGGGGGTCCCTGCCTGGCTATAATTAATTCTGGGGGGCATGTGTCTGGCTATAATTCTGGGGGTACCTGCCTGGCTATAATTAATTCTGGGGGCATGTGTCTGGCTATAATTCTGGGGTCCCTGCCTGGCTATAATTTAATCTGGGGGTCCCTGCCTGGCTATAATTAATTCTGGGGGCCCTGCCTGGCTATAATTAATTCTGGGGGGCATGTGTCTAGCTATAATTAATTCTCGGGGTCCCTGCCGGGCTATAATTTTTTCTGGGGGTCCCTGCCTGGCTATAATTCTGGGGGTCCCTGCCTGGCTATAATTAATTCTGGGGGGCATGTGTCTGGCTATAATTAATTCTGGGGGTCCCAGCCTGGCTATAATTCATTCTGGGGGTCCCAGCCTGGCTATGTTCAATTCAATATATAACAGTGTGTGCATGTATTTGTCTTTTAAACTGGCTGCTGTGTGTAAATGTCTGCATCTGTGTTCTTGTCGCAGTCCAGCATTGCCCCCTTGCCCTGCTCCTTGAATCACCACATTATCTGCTACCTGCACAAAGTAAGAATGAATTGTAAAATTGCCTCGGTCCTTAAAGGATTAATAAAAGCGTATTTATTAGGACACGAAAAATAGTCATAATAATCACCATTTTATCTGGGCGTGAGCGTATCCCCACCTATTTTTCCAGAAAAAAATAACTGTATATAAACAATATACTGTGTTTAATAAATCCTCTGGGCACTATCGCATGCCGCTCACGAAAACCAGGACATTAAGGGGAAAAATTAGCGATCACTATTTTCTCCATTGCGTCCCAGTTTAACCAGCAGATTATGGGTCAGGCATTGAGTCCAGCAGCCTGCCCTGTAGTGACCACTACACTCACGGATGCTGGGGGTAACGCTATCGCGCCATCCCAAGCATCTGTCCATGGAGTCCATAGGACTCCATGGAGGCTTCTGCTGCCGATCACATGACCAGCAAGATCTCTCTTCTCGTGAGATCCTGCTGGTCGGCAGAGTGGTTGCTGAGGGAGACTGGGGACTTTCTTCTCCCAGTCTCCCTCTGCTCCTGGTGGCCAGAAGCAGCGGATCGGGTCCCCATTCTTGTCGCGGGATGAATATTTGATTTGGGGGGGGTTCAGCTGCTGCTAACGGATTCTGCAGCAGCTCTGAGCTGGGGGTAACTTTTTCGTTAGCGCCAGCTCTTAGCAACTAGCGTCAGCACCAAGTCATCCCAAGACTAGTTACTCTGTGCTTGCACTTTGCGCTCCCCATGTTAGGTATAGGGAACAGAAAGTACAGTAAAATCGTGCAAAAAAGCGATACTACAGATTCACGAACGGATTTTTTATCCCATTAGCGAATCGGAGGTGATTCACTCGCAGCGCTATCACCTCATTTAAGCTAACACTCACGTTAGCGTCAACTTGAAGGAGGTGATAGAGCTCTTAGGTGTTATCTTTATAAGAGCTACTCCTACAAATTATTTGATCAAATGTGTCCCAGATTAATCACACAACATTTTCCTTTTCAGGGATTTTCACACCTTCAATGTTGCACAACTACTTATCCCACAGTGCTCCTATCTGGCTGCTGGAGTATTGTGGGAGCTGTAGTTACAAAACATGCAGGTCCTTAGAACTTAACAGCAAAATCAACAAATGAAAAGGAAATAAAAGCTATTTTGCCTTTTTTTTTTAAAAATTTGCAAATCTAGTTAAACACACACACACACACACACACACACACACACACACACACACACACACACACACGTAATATACATGAACAGAATACCTCCATCCTACCTTCTGATATACTTCCTTCTTCCTGGGGAGTGGGAATCCATGAAGCTGAAGTTAGCTCCTTATTCGGCCAGCATCTTATTCGCACACTGAAGTTAGCTTCTTATTCAGGCAGCTTCTTATTCAGGGACTGAAATTAACATCTTATTCAGCCAGCATCTTCTTTATAAAAGACTAATGTCAATTAAAAGTAGTTTAAACAATTGGACAATTCTAACACACTCCTATCAAGAAATAAATTTATCTAGATCACTTGTTTCAATGGTAAAATATGAATAAGTCGCTGCTGATTCTCTATGAAAATCATCTTGGCTCAAACCAAACTGAGTAGTTTTCTATTAGACTGTTCTCTATCAGAAAAAATATAATCTAGCCTGAGCCAAACATTATTGATTAAGCAAACTGGCATCAAACCTGCCACCCTCCGCTCCATTCATTGCAATGAGATTAAATGAATAAGTACCTGTTCATTCTCTCTATGAAAATACACTTGGCTCAACCTAAACAGAGTAGTTTTCTATTAATTAGACTGATCTCTATCAGAAAAAACATAATCTAGCCTGAGCCAAACATTATTGATTATGCAAACTGGCATCAAACCTGCCACCCTCCGCTCCATTCATTGCAATGAGATTAAATGAATAAGTACCTGTTCATTCTCTCTATGAAAATACACTTGGCTCAACCTAAACAGAGTAGTTTTCTATTAATTAGACTGATCTCTATCAGAAAAAACATAATCTAGCCTGAGCCAAACATTATTGATTATGCAAACTGGCATCAAACCTGGCACCCCCGCTCCATTCATTGCAATGAGAAAAAATGAATAAGTAGCTGTTCATTCTCTCTATGAAAATCAACACATACACATCTTGCGACCGATCAGATACATATGATTGAAACCAGGTTAGCGTGCGATCCCCAATACCAGAGTTTTTAAGTTTTTGTAATCGAATGCCATGGTCTACTGTGTGAGAGGCCTTGGCAAAATCAAGGAAGATGGCTCCAGTTAGGTTTCCTTGTTCCATGCCAGCTAGGATATCAGTACAAACTTTTAAAAGGGCAGTGGTAGGGCGAGCAACGCCACCACTCAGAGTGCGTCAATCTGCTGCTCGCCCTTGACTTGATCTGGGGATACCGAGGCTCTGTGAGAATAGCCCTTTATGCCACCCCAGTCACTAGTCGGAACAAAGTGTAGGTTGAATCATTGTATTTTGAATGGGTACATACAGTGCTTATATACAGTTACAAGATCTAGGTGACCCTGTTTGCCATTGTTATTTACTCTGCTACCTCAGAGTTCTCGGCACTGGATTTTCCACTGCCTCGAGCCATAACCCTTTTCGTATCTTTAGCATGGGTTGTCACTGTCCTCTAGCTCGATTACCAGTTTTTGGTGCCAAACTGTCTGGGCCGTTCCTTGTGCGGGAAAATCCACCCCCTGGAGCGCGAGCTCTGCTTTTGGTGTGGGGTCCCCTCTGCGGCTTAGAGGTCAGTAGCAGTAGCTGCTCTATATTTGGACCATCGGACGGAGGGGTTCCCAGTGGCGCTTCCTCTTCACTCACCCCACACCAGGCTACAATTCCTGGAGGCCTACTGTCCAAAAAGCGCCATGGTGGGGGCAAAGGAGGCGCCAAGGCAGGCGGGTGAACAAGTGTTGGGTTTCGGCAGCTTGCCAGCGGTGATCGTGATCTCCTGGGGAGCCTCCTGCATTACACAATTTTAGGCAAGCCATCTACAATTTACATGGATAGAATTAAGAAATTTTGTTTGTACAATTAACACTGGTGTCACGGATTCCTCTTAACAACCAGATATTGGTCCCTGTATACAGACCCCTGTCAACCCTTCCGGTCCTTGAATGGTTGGTGATTCTTGCCCTAAGAGGAGCTAGCTTCAGGGACTCAATATAGACACAACAAACAAGGATTAATAGAGAGTACAGAGTGATCCTTATACACACCGAATCAGTAGCAGGAGTGGTTCTCATACAAGACGTGTCCATAACAAGAGTGGTTCTCATACAGACCGAGTCAGTAATAGGAGTGGTTCTCTTACAAGTCGAGTCAGTAACAGGAATCCTTCTCATACAATCTGAGTCAGCAATAGGGATGAGCCGAACACCCCCGAGTGTTTCAAAAGTTCGAACACGAACTCAATACTCAAAGTGGGACTCAAAGTTCGATTTTTAGAGTGCCCTCCAAGAGGGCATATATGCTAGATATTTGCCATAAAAGGTGTATGGGGGTCCGGGTAGTGCCCTGGGGGACAGAAAACAAGGACAAAAAGTAAAAAAAAAAAAAAACGTTTGTAAAAGGGACAGTGAGTTTTCCATGAAATAAGGGTTAAAAATAAAAATGAAAAATTCCTTAAGATATCGTGCCTAGGAGGTCCCCATAACCTGTCCGTGAAGTGGCGGATTTCTAGGATGTATAGAAACAATTAAAAACAAAAAAATGGCGTTTCAAATTACGGTAAATGCTTTTCCTTTTAATCTATTCATAAACAACTGCTTGGGGCGGCAGCCTGTATGAAAAGACATTTTAGGACGCACAGAAAAAGTTTAGTGATTTTTTTTGGGCTAAATTATGGTGAAACTTATGCAGGCTTTGGATGAAAGTATCAATAGGTGCTTTAAAATTGGGCCTTTAGCTTCGGCAACAGTGCTGTCACACCGTAACCCCTCTGTTGTATTGTGGAAGAGTGCAGGGGTGGACCATGCGGTCCTATATTAAAAAGATCTGAATCTGGTAAAGGCGTCAGTGCACTCAAATATCGTGCCTTTGGTGCCAGGCCTGCAAGTGCCATCATACAGTAACCCCTCTGTGGTATTGTGGAAGAGTGCAGGGGTGGACCCTGCGGTTCAAAAAATTAAAATGATATAAATGTGGCACAGGTGTCATTGCAGCCAAATATTGTGCAGCAAGTGCCTTCACACCGTAACCCTTTTGTGGTATTGCGGAAGAGTTCAGTGCTGGAGGTTTTGTGAATGCAGAAGAAATCCCCGATCTATTCCATTACGTCAGCATCAGGGGATTGATAGCCGCTGATCCAGGACTGATTCATTTTTTATAAATGTCCAATCTCAACACCCAGTGGATCATCTGCTGGAAAAGTATCCAGGTCTGCCCATGCCCCTAGGTAGTCCTGAACCATATGGTGAAGACGCTGGCAATGGGTGCCTACATTTGACGTCCCTGGGCGTTGTGGACTAAAAAATTTTAAAAAGGCATCAGTCAAACGGCCCCGGCCTTCACCACTATTCCTCTGATCATCCGCAGCCTCAGAAGCACCTGTGTCATCACTTGGTAACCTACCAGTGCCTGGAAAGGTGTTACACAAATGTCGCTTTAGAGCGTCCTCAAGTTTTTTCATCCTGTGCTCCCCCTGTGCGAGCAGGATGAGCTCTGCAACTTTACCCTTGTATCGTGGATCAAGAAGGGTTGGCAACCAGTAATGATCCCTCTCCTTGATAACACGAATCCTGGGGTCCTTTAGCAGGCTTTGCATGATAAGGGAGCCCATGCAGCGTAGGTTGGAGGTGGCATTAGCTTCCGAGTCTTCCTGATCAATGAGGAGGATGACCCCATCGTGCACTTCCTCCTCCCAGCCACGTACTAGTCGTTGGGTTTCTGGGCACACAAAACCCTCCCTTGAGGAATCCCCACCTTCAATGCCCCCACTACTTAAATATTCCTCCTCCTCATCCTCCTCCTGTCTGAACTGAGGAGGACCCGCTGGAATGCTGTCTGCGGGAAGACTGGGGCCTTCAGAGCTAGGGAAGGCCTCCTCTTCCTCCCGCTGCTCTGCCTCTAGAGCCACATCTATAATTCCCCGCAGAGTGTGCTCCAGCAGGAACACTAAAGAAATTGTGTCGCTGATGCATGCACTGTCCCTGCTCACCATCCTTGTTGCCTCCTCAAATGGTGACAGTACAGTGCATGCATCCTTGATCATCAGCCACTGCGGGGGGGGGAACCAAGTTGACCTGAACCTGTCCTTGTGCCATACTCACACAGGTACTCATTGATAGCCCTCTGCTGCTTGTGCAGACGCTGCAGCATTGGTAATGTCGAGTTCCACCTGGTGGGCATATCACAGATCAGACGGTTTGTGGGAAGATGGAATTCTCTTTGAATTTCTGCCAGGCGAACACTTGCTGGGAATGACCATCTGAAGTGGCTGCAGACTTTTCTGGCCTGGCTGAGCAGCTCTGCCAGCTCTGGGTACCTGGTTAGGAAACACTGTACCACCAGATTTAGGACGTGTGCTAAGCATGGTACATGCATCAACTTACTCAGGCGTAGGGTGGAGAGAAGGTTGCTGCCATTATCACAGACGACCATTCCCAGCTGAAGCTGGCGTGGTGTTAACCATCTCTGCACCTGCACCTGCAGAGCTGACAGAATTTCTGGCCCGGTGTGGCTCCCGTCCCCTAAACAAACCAGCTCAAGCACAGTATGGCACCTTTTTGCTTGAGCCATTACGTAGCCACTGTCAGGCGTCGGTTTAACTGCCACTTCGCCAGAGACAAAGGAGGAGGAAAAGGGAGAGGTGGTGGTGGTGCAGACAGACCTCATACAAGCAGCTTTCTGGAGGCGTGGTGGATGAACAAGCTCCAGCACAGAGCCTCGTCTTGGATCCCTCCCAGCTGCAATCAGAGTTACCCAGTGTGCCGTGAAGGAAATGTAACAGCCCTGTCCATGCTTGCTGGACCACGTGTCTAAAGTCACATGCACCTTGCTCCTGACTGCCTTTCCCAATGACTCGATAACCTTGTCTTCCACGTGCTGGTATAGTGCTGGAATGGCCTTCCGTGAAAAGTAATGGCGTTTTGGAACATGCCACTGTGGTACAGCAAATTCAGCAAATTCACGGAAGGGAGTAGAGTCCACCAGCTGGAAAGGCAGCAGCTGCAATGCGAGTAATTTTGCTAAGCTGGCATTTAGACGCTGTGCTTGGGGATGGTTGGGACTATATTTTTTCTTACGCTGCAGCAGCTGGGGCAACGTAATCTGACTGCGTAAATCTTCAGCTGATGGGATGCTGTCACATTGTGAGGAAGGACCTGGTACATCCATTACTGTAGCATCATCCCTGTCAGTGGAGGTTGTAGCAGGCAATGACATGGCAGGACCTACAGTGGGGGCAGAGACAGATGAGGAGGAGGAGGAGGACCTACGCAAAGTTTTGCGCCAACGGGATGCGTGGCAGGTGGTCATATGTCGTCTCAAGCACGTGGTACCCAAGCGGCCGGTGTCTTTCCGACACTTGAGCCTCCTCTGACATAGATTACAAATAGCAATGGTGGGGTCTGCTGCACATTTCTTAAAGAACTCACAGACAGCAGAGTTCCTGGATGTATGCTTTGAGACAGCAGCGCTCTGCACCTGAGCAGCTCTGACATCTGATGCCTTGGACTGGCTAGTGCTACGGTTGGTCATAGAGGATGTTGTGCCTCGTGTTTGTTATGCCTCCTCCTCCTCACTTGACTCCTCTGTCCGATCAGGCACCCAGGTGTAGTCAGTGACCTCATCATCGTCGTCACCCCCTATCTCCTCGTCACTGGAGCCAACTTGGCAGTATGCTGCAGCTGCTGGGGCAACATGAGTGCCAGTTATTTGTGTGTCATCACTGGCACTCCCTTCCTTTAGGTTGATTATACTCCCTTCCTCAACCTCAGAGATTGAATCAGAGCACTGTACTTGCTGCGCTTCCTCAAGTAGCATGTCACTGTCATTGTAGTCAAACAATTCAGCTGACTCCTCCGTGTGTGATCGTGAGGCTACGGCAGGAGTAGCTGTGGACATGGAGGCTGCATTAGATGCTTTGGCAGCTGAGGTGGACTGTAAAGCACCACAAGCCTGGCTGGCAGAGGACTCAGAGGATGAGGATGGCCTGGTTAGCCAATCCACCAAATCCTCTGTATGTTGCTGCTGCTTAAGAAGACGGCCAGCACCAGTTATAAAGGACAAGCGTGCCCCTGCAGAGGATGCACCACGTCCACCACAACCAACCAGAGGCACAGCCTCCCGACACAGAGGCTGCTTGCCCTCTTATCTGTGTCTGGGAGTGTCTTCCTGTCCTTTTTGGTCTTTCTGACATGGTGAGTGATATATAGATTAAATATATACAGAACTCTGATTCAACTCTGGTGTAAAGATTTCCAGAACTCTGGTATAACTCAGTGAGACACCCTGATAGCTGGCAGCCAGTGACAAGACACAGATTACAATTCCCACAAACCACCTATAAGTTAGTGAGACCCCCTGATGGGTGCCAGTGACAAGACACAAATTACAATTCGCAGAAATCTGCTAGAAGTATGTGGGACCCCCCTGATAGCTGGCAGTGAGAAGACACAGATTACAAGTCTCAGAAACCTCCTATAAATCAGTGAGACCCCCTGATGGGTGGCAGTGACAAGACACAGATTAGAACAATTCCCAGATATTTTGGAGAAATTACTGACCCCCAAAATACTTGGTGGCAGCCAGTGAGAACACATAGATTACCTCAATTCCCAAATATTTTGTAGAAATTACTGACCCCCAAAATACTGGGTGGCAGTGACCAGACACAGATCACCTTAATTCCCAAATATTTTGTAGAAATTACTGCCCCCCAAAATTCTGCATGGCACTGGCAGTAACAAGACACAGATTACCTCAATTCCAAAATATTTTGTAGCAATTACTGACCCCCAAAATACTGGGTGTCATTGACAACACACAGATTAGAACAATTCCCAGATATTTTGTAGAAATGAGACCCGCCCAGTAGCTGGTGGCAGACTGGCAGTGAGAACACACACTAACACAACAACAATCTCCTCTCAAATCTCCTCTCAAATGCATGCTGAAGCGCTGTGTGAAACCTTAGCTCTGTGAGCCCATGATTGGGCAAAATTTGCCCACGATTGGGCAAAATTTGCCCAATCGGGAC
The DNA here is from genome assembly GCA_009667805.1 of Leptobrachium leishanense. Classification (NCBI taxonomy): domain Eukaryota; kingdom Metazoa; phylum Chordata; class Amphibia; order Anura; family Megophryidae; genus Leptobrachium; species Leptobrachium leishanense. The sequence goes on from CM019065.1 coordinate 252,411,336, forward strand.
TCTGAGCCGTGATTGGCATAGTCTTGAACCTGTCTTGCACCTGCCCTGTGGTCAGGTGCAAGGCTGTAGCCAATTACAAGCTTCAGGCCAGTGGAAAAGTGCATTTTGGTGCATTGTGGGTGAATACGCGGCGAACACGCGGAAGTGTTCGTAGTTCACGAACATGCAAACAGGCGATGTTCGATGCGAACTCCGAACCGATCGAACCGAACAGCTCATCCCTATTCCAAAGGAGACTCCGCAAGGTATGCCGTAACAAATGTCTTAGCATTTTCAATTGGCGGGTTTTTGTTAGGTCCGAATCCGTATCCTGACCCATAACTCGTGTACAATACAGGTCTGGGAACGCTGCTCTGAGCAGCAGCACTGGTCCTCTCACATCTGGGTGTGTCACTGTCCTTATCCTCAACGACAGACTCCTCCAACGTCTCCTCCTCTGTCTCCTCTTCCCTCTGGAACTGTGCACGGTTTTTACGCTCCCTGTCCCGTATCTTATCTATGAGTGTTTGCTGCCAAAATAAAAGGGAATCATCACGGAGTGCAGACTTTCCTTTAAAAGTAGGGTTTCAAATTGCCAGCATATATTCAGGACAAGGGGCAATGTGCTGTCTTATTCGGTACTCCAGTGTAACGTTGGGGGCTTCCAGCCTCTCCAGTGTGCTTGAAGGCAGCATGTCTGATGCTGCTCGCTGACCAATGCCCGGTTTAAATAGAGACAGACAGGGAGGTGGCTGCATGAGGCGCAGCTTGAGAGGGGAGCGCGGTCTGGTGAAGGTGTTTAAAAACCCTCAGTTCCTTCTCTGCAGTGCCAGATCGTGGTTATCCATAACTGAGCTCCTTGTACCTGAATTCTCTCGTGATTTAACCTGTTATTGAACTCTGCTTGTTTTCTGACTATTCTGCCTTCGTTGCCCTAGACTAATTTCTTGTACTACACTTCTGCACTGATATCGACCCGGCTATTCCATTTGCCTATTCTATACTCTGTATTCCTGATTCTGGCTTGTCTGACTACCCCCGTGTTGCTAACCTGGTTTTGTATTACGACATTGTCTTTGATTAACCCTTTCTGTCTAGCTAGTATACCTGGCCAATTCTAAGGACCAGACAGTTAGGGATTCTTCTACGGCTACTCTGTTGGTAGCTTTTCGGCTCTGTGGAGTGTTGGGCGTTAAGAACTGCGTGGTGGGATCCGGGAACCGTGACATTACGATCTGGCCAAAATGGATCCCGCAGACTTAACACAGCATTTGAGTAACTTTGTATCCAGACAGGACGAGCAGGACCATAGGGTGGATCAGTTTGCTCTCATTTTACAAACTATCCTGACTCGTACGGCTCACCTGGAACCAGCTGGGGTTGCACCTCCGCCTGCTATACGTGTGTCCCCTGTCGTTCAGACATCCCAGGTACACATGACCGCTCCTAGGAGGTTTGACGGTATTCCGTCGGAGTGCCGGGGATTTTTGGTCCATGTGGATATTCATTTTAAATTAAATCCACAAATGTTTATCACGGACATAGCCAAAGTGGGGTTCATTATTAACCCTCTGTCTGGCAGAGCGTTGACATGGGTGAATCCGTTATGGGAGGCAGAGAAGCCTATCATACGGAACTATAAAGAATTCATAGCCGAGTTAAAACATTCATTTAATCCTACCAGAAAGGCCAAGGTAGCTGGCAAATCCTTGTTCCGCATACGTCAAGGGAACAGGACTGTGTCTGATTATGCCATAGAATTTAAAACGTTGGTTTCTGACGTGAACTGGACAAATGAGGCTCTGGTTCTGGCTTTTATGGAGGGGTTATCAGAGTCATTGATGCATGAATTGGCTCCTCGTCAATTACCTGAGGTATTGAGTGAACTCATTGATTATTGTATAGATCTGGATGATCAGATAAGGGACAGAAGAACTCCAAGAGAGAAACCTAAGAGACCGTTACCAAGGTTGGCCCCTGTCTTTCAGGCACCACCCAGAGAGTTATCGCCTCCCTCTGAGCCTATGCAACTAGGCCATACTAGGCTTACAGAGGAAGAGAGAACCAGGCATCTTCGTGAGGGATCGTGCCTATATTGTGGTTTAAAAGGATATTTACGACTTCAATGTCCCACTCGCCCTAGAATGCATAAGTCGGAAAACTACCGCACCTAAGGCAGCTGAGGAGACAGACCTTGGGTGTGACGTGCATGTCTCCTGTCAAAGACACTAAACTTATGTTACCAGTATCCGTGGCTTGGGAGACCAAGACCACGCATACTACCACTTTTGTTGATTCTGGGGCTGCTGGTAACTTTATCGATGTTGATTACGCTTCTTCCATTTCTCTCCCTCTGGTTGTAAGAGAAACACCCTTAGCCGTCGAAGCCATAGACGGTAGGCTGTTATCCTGCCCTAGGATTACTCACGATACGGTTACAGTGGTTCTTACCACTGATCTCTTACATAAAGAAGAGATCATATTTCATGTTATCCGTTCACCTTCCAATCCTGTTGTGCTTGGTTTCCCTTGGTTGGTGGAACATAATCCTGTTATTGATTGGGCTAAGGGAGAGATACTGTCTTGGAGTCCTACTTGTTTTGGTACTTGTGTAATACCCATTCAACATATTGATGCCCTGAACACACCTACAGCTCCCCCATTGTCTACAGAGGTTCCTGACCAGTTTGCCGACCTCAGGGCTGTACTTGATAAAAGAGAGGCAGAGAAACTACCTCCACATAGACCGTATGATTGCGCCATAGATATTCATCCAGGTACTATGCCTCCTCGAGGCAAAGTATATCCTCTATTCATAAAGGAGAACCAAATCATGGAGGAATACATAAAGGAGAATTTGGAGAGAGGTTTTATCAGAAGTTCCTCTTCTCCAGCAGGGGCTGGGTTCTTTTTTGTGTCTAAAAAATGAGATTTACGCCCATGTATTGATTTATAGGGGGCTTAACAAGATCACCATCAAGAACGTGTACCCTATCCCTCTCATATCAGAATTGTTCGACAGGTTAAGGGGATCAGCAGTATACACAAAACTCGATTTAAGAGGGGCTTACAACCTGATATGTATAAAAGAAGGGCATGAGTGGAAAACAGCATTTAACACCAGGAGTGGGCATTAAGAATATCTGGTCATGCCTTTCGGTCTTTGTAATGCTCCAGCTGTATTTCAAGATTTTATTAATGATGTGCTCAGGGATTTCTTGCAATCCTTTGTTATAGTATACCTAGACAATGTATTGATTTACTCTCCCGATCTGAAAACCCACCATGAACATGTCAGACAGGTATTAGCAAAATTACTAGACAATGGTCTTTATGGCAAACTGGAGAAGTGTTTATTCGACATTACTACTGTAAAATTTCTTGGGTACATTATCACTCCAGAAGGTTTTGAGATGGATCCTTCCAAACTCACGGCCATCTCAGAATGACCTCTTCCTCAAGGCCTCAAAACCATACAGAGGTTTCTGGGGTTTTCCAACTATTATAGGAGATTTATCAAGAATTATTCCACGAGGGCGGAGCTGACTATCGACGAGTGTGGACACATTCTTGCAGAGCTCCCTGATGACCTGGACTTTTCTGTTGTTTTGCGTGTCCCACCGTCCAAACTGAATGCTGCCCTGACAATTTGAGTTCCTGCTGTGCTGAGGAGGTATTAGTTGCACGCGGCGTCTGTCTTCTGCCACTCACGGTGGTGCTTGGACACTGTGCTCGTTCCCGCGGCCTAGCTGGCGGTGGCCATCTTTGGAGCCTGCTCGGAGGTTGCAGATGTTTCCCCTGCGTGCTCTGACTCTTACCTGCTTTGTGGAGTGGTATGACGGTGAGAAGAGGCGGCGGTGAATCCTGCTCAGCGGAGGGCCCCTGCCGGTGGGACATCGGGGCGTCTTTTGAAGGCGGAAAGTGACAGGATGATTCTGGCCCACTCACGAGGGGTGACGTCAGGCACCTGATGGAGGAATTCTGTGCACTCTAGATGGCGGAGTTTCGAGCTGTGCGAGGAGTGGCTGCTGAGATGGGATGTGTAGTGGAGAAGGTACGGGTCCCGACAGACCAGGCTGAAGAGGAGCGGGTGTGCCAGGCGGCAGAGGCTCCAGGTGATGCAGTGGGCCGGTATGATGGTGTGGCTGGGGCTGTGCTGCCTCTGCCCATGCTGGCTAGTCGCTCCGCTGCAGAAGAGGATGGAGAGTGGAACCCTGGGAGCGGTGACCGTGGTCCGTGGTGCTGCGGGATCTCAGATGCTGGCGGGTGATGTCCTGGTGCACCCAAAGTTCCTGCCTGAAGTGGGAGATCCGTTGGCTGAGTCGCTGGACGTCGGGACTGCGGCGGTCCTCACCTGCCCACACTGGTCTGCAGTGGTGGTCTTGCATCCTTCCTTGGCCCCTGAGATGATGCTGTCTGCCATACTACGCGACGAGGAGCCTTCCCCCTCTGTGACAACCCGCCATGAGGATGGAGCAGGTCCCCTGCTGAGCCTCCCCAAGTTGGCTGCTCGGATGACTTTACCCATCTCCATATTTTTAGATGCTGGCTGAGCCCCCTATCCACTTTAGCATGCTCTCCGGAGCTCTTCGTTCTTCGGGCTCAGCAAGTGAGCGTGCCTGGGGCTGCTTATTCCCCCCCCCTGATCTGAACCCCGATGTCTTACCTCTGAGATTTACACCCCCCTGCGGACACCCCTTTGTCTTTTGAGCATTCCCTCCCCACTGTAGATATTCAATTTTCTGCCGATGGGAATTCGCTCAACCGCTTTAGTCCACACTGCTGCCCCCCTTATTGCTGCGTTTTCCCTGCCCACCCTCATCCTGCTATGTCTCCCTTGCACCTCTTCCCTGTGAATTAGGCGGAGACTCACCCCCCCCCCACCACCCCGATACTGATGACGTGAGACTTTTGGTTCTTTACCGACACTACCCCACCAGTGATGGTGTACCCTTCCTCCCCTTCCCCCTTTTGGCAGTCTTCAGGTTTCCCCGAGGTGTGACACTATGGCACCTACCATGGCTCTGGTTGCCATACTTGGCCCTCGGGCCTTGTGACAATATCCTTCCACGGCCTCCTCCGGGAGTGAGCCGGGAAAGTCACGGTTTTGGCCTTTGCCGTCCCTTTGCCCCTCTCCCCCATGCTACTATTACATTTTTTTTATTTCTTTTTCTTTCCCCCCTCGCGCCATTGCTGGTGGGTGGTCGGTGTAGTCCACCTCCCCTTTCCCACGGTTTATTGTTTTTCTGTTATCAGATGTACTACTTTGAGGTAGACCTATATTTTCTTGCTTTGATGATGCAATGTTTCTTGATGACGCAATAAGTTTTGATTTCTATTTAGATGAGACCCCCCCTATTCAGGGATGTTTATTGATTATCTCCTGATGTACTTCTGCCGAATGTTTATATACTAGCTGTCTTGTTGCTGATGCTTTATCCAAATAAAAGATTTGAATTCAAAAAGAATTATTCCACTGTAGCCTCTCCTATCATTAATATTACACGTAAAGGTCTGAAGAACCAGGTCTGGTCTTCACAATCCAAACAGGCATTCGAAGCTCTCAAACAGGCTTTCACTTCCGCTCCCGTGTTATGGCATCCTGATCCCAGGATTCCATTTGTTCTTGAGATTGATGCTTCCATCTCAAAGAGAGTCTCCAGGGAAACCTCTACATCCTTGTGGGTTCTTTTCAAGAAAATTATCACCAGCAGAACGCAATTATGATATCGGTAACAGAGAATTGCTTGCTATGGTGTCTGCCCTGTCAGAGTGGAGACATTTGTTGGAAGGTACTCTTGACCCTTTGTTGATAATCACTGATCGTAAGAACCTTACGTACATCGGGGATGCTAAACGTTTGAACTCGAGACAGGCCAGGTGGTCATTACTACTGTCTCGGTTTCATTTTGTATTGACTTACAGACCAGGTGACCGCAATGTAAAGGCTGATGCCTTATCTCGTCAATATGACCCGTATGAATCAAATACACAAGACCACAATGTTATAGTTCCTCCTGAACGTATTGTGGCTTCCACGGTTTTGTCTGTTTCCTCGGCTTTCCTGGAACGCCTCCAGGCAGCTCAAGTGGGGGCTCCACCTGACAAGCCTCCAGATATGTTGTTTGTACCTGAAAAGGAAAGACAAGAATTACTCATAATGTTTCATGATTCTAAACCAGCAGGTCATCCTGGTATTACTAAGACTCTTGCCAGTATCTCCAGACAGTTCTGGTGGCCCACCATGCGACAGGACGTACGTCTGTTCGTTTTGGCTTGACAAGTCTGTGCCAGAAGCAAAACCAGTAAAACCTTGCCTGTCGGTCTATTGCAGCCTTTACCCACGCCTATCTATGGATTTTATTGTGGACTTGCCGAAGTCCAAGGGTCATACTGTGCTTCTGACAGTTGTAGACCGCTTCTCCAAAATGGCTCATTTTGTCCCCCTAAGCTTCCTACAGCCAAAGAACTGGCGGTTGTCTTTGCTAGACAGATTGTACGAATACATGGGGTTCCGTTTGAAATAGTCTCTGACAGAGGAGCTCAGTTCGTCTCTCGTCTCTGGAGGGATTTCTGTGCGGAGATGGGGGTGCGATTGGCCTTCTCTTCAGCATATCATCCACAAACCAATGGGGCAGCAGAGAGGGCAAATCAGGGTCTCGAGCAGTACATACGTTGCTTTACCACACAACAACAAGACAATTGGTCGGAGTTGTTGCCCTATGCACGTAATAACGCCGTTAATGAGACCACTGGCCACTCTCCTTTTTCTGCCATCTATGGTTTTTTCCCTCAGGCTCTACCGCTTCAGCTTGCTGAACAGGCCATCCCGTCTCTCGATGAACATCTCACACAACTACAAGAGATTTGGAGACGGAGCGCAATGTTGCTGTCCAGAAACGCAAGGCTGACGGGCATAGGTTACAAGCTCCTTCCTATAACGTGGGGGATAGAGTTTGGTTGTCCACTAGGAACGTGAAGTTGCGGGTGCCTTCTATGAAAATGGCCCCTCGGTTTATAGGTCCATACAAGATCATTCGCCGCGTTAACCCTGTGGCTTATGCTCCTGCCCTTCCTAAACATCTTCGCTTGCACAACGTCTTCCACACCTCCCTACTGAAGCCTTTGTTGTGTAACAGGTACACGCGGGTTGTTCCTTCTCCTCCACCTGTTCAGATTGATGGAGAGACGGAGTATGAGGTTAGGAAAGTTCTGGATTCTAGGCTGTTCAGGGGTGCTCTGCAGTACTTGGTTGATTGGGTGGGTTATGGTCCGGAGGACCGGTCCTGGATTCCGGCTTCCAACATGTCTGCCTCTAGGTTGGTCAGGGCGTTCCATGCCTCGCACCCCGATTGCCCTGGTGGTCGTCCTGTCACTCGCCCTGGTGATCGTCCTGCCTCTTGTCCTGTTGGTCGTCCGGTGGCCTCCCGTGGAGAGGGGGGTACTGTAACGTTGGGGGCTTCCAGCCTCTCCAGTGTGCTTGAAGGCAGCATGTCTGATGCTGCTCACTGACCAATGCCCGGTTTAAATAGAGACAGACAGGGAGGTGGCTGCATGAGGCGCGGCTTGAGAGGGGGGCGCTGTCTGGTGAAGGTCTTTAAAAACCGTCAGTTCCTTATCAACAGTGCCAGATCGTGGTTATCCATATCTGAGCTCCTTGTACCTGAATTCTCTCATGATTTAACCTGTTATTGACCTCTGCTTGTTTACTGACTATTCTGCCTTCTGTTGCCCTAGACTAATTTCTTGTACTACGCTTCTGCACTGATATCGACACGGCTATTCCATTTGACTATTCTATACTCTGTATTCCTGATTCTGGCTTGTCCGACTACCCCCGTGCTGCTAACCTGGTTTTGTATTACGACATTGTCTTTGATTAACCCTTTCTGTCTGGCTAGTACACCTGGCCAATTCTAAGGACCAGACAGTTAGGGATTTTTCTACGGCTACTCTGTTGGTAGCTTTTGGGCTCTGTGGAGTGTTGGGTGTTAAGAACTGCGTGGTGGGATCAGGGAACCGTGACATCCAGCTGTTCATAGAGTCTGGTCAGAAGGACAGTGACATCGGCATGTGGAGGTTTACCACCAGGCAACTCTTCTCTGTTGGACAGAAAGTCATCCATAGAGTCACGGAGTTGGTAGAATACGGGTATGATTTCAGACAAGCTAGCACTCGCTCTGCTCAAGTGTTCTGTAGCTAATCGGAAAGACTTCAGGACTTCCACTGCCTGTTCCATCACGGCCCAGTCATCCCTGCCTAGTGGGCTGCTAATGCCAATGGAATGTTTGTACGCCATTGCGTGGATTGCTTTTTGCTGTTCGAGAATCCTTTCCAGCATGTCTAATGTGGAAAAAATGGACAAAGTGGTGGAATGGCGCAGATAATGTACAAACGGACAGTCTTGTGTAGCAGCAAGACAGAAAACACACACTCCCAAGTGTGAATAGTCAATAGATTGGAACGATATATAGAGTCCTCGCGCTTGCACGGAGAGTACGGTGGGTAAGTGGTACTTCAAGCAATCTAGAAAACATAACAGGAGACACACATTGCGCAGTACATCCTTATGACACCTGGATTCTAGAACGCTTGGTAATCAACTCACTTTTTTCTGAGCCCCATTTAGTCGGCTCTAAACTATACAAGCGTAAAGTTGTGGATAAATCTCACCAACTCGTCCTACCGGCAACAATCTGTAGTGGTAACCTGGTCCATAGATTGGAATACTAGATCCTGGAATACACCACGAGCGGGGCGTCAGTAGGATTGATAAATATATTTATTGCGGCACTAACGCGTTTCGACCTACTGGTCTTTATCAAAGTGCATAAAATACATAATACAATACAATGAGCAACATTTATTTATACCCCAAAGGAACAAAAGTAATAGGCGGTGTCATACCACAACTTCATTATCCCAATTGGCGTTGGCACACCCTACTTCCGGTCACTCGGGGTCCCAGCACCGGCGAATCTCTGGCATCCAAATGAGCGCACAATAGTTATGTGCATGTGTCTAGACTTCCGCCAGCTTGAGTCGCCGAGCGTCATTTTGGGAAAGGGAAAAGGATATTTTAGAGATATCATGCATTGATTGCTTTACTTTAAAGTATATATTTCCTAGAATAACCTTTTGGGAGTGTATCTATTTTAATTTTATTTTTAATCTGATTTTTATTACATTTTTATGATTTTTATTGTCCTTTAAAAGCTCCTTACAATAATGGGAACTATGCCTTTCCTGTACAATACATTTAGGTGTTGTATAGGGTATTATATATGTTTTTTTGGTTTGGCAAGTGACATCCGAGTAAACTGTAAAGATTACCACCGCTGACTAACACAAGGGAAAAGGATATTTTAGATATATCATGCCGTTGCGGGATCACAACTTCATTATTGGCACATCCTACTTCCGGTTGCTCCGGGTCTTAGAGCCGGCGGATCTCCGACATCCAGATGATTACGTCCGACGCATAATGATTACGTCCATATGTACAGACCTCCGCCAGCTCGAATCTCCGAGCGCCATTTTGGGGAAGGGAAAGAGATATCTAAATATATTGTGCCGTTGTAGAATCTTAAACAAATTAAATTAAAATGCAAAATATATCGGTTAAATGTTAGTCAGCGGTGGTAATCTTTACAGTTTACTCGGATGTCACTTGCCAAACCAAAAAAACATATATAATACCCTATACAACACCTAAATGTATTGTACAGGAAAGGCATAGTTCCCATTATTGTAAGGAGCAATTAAAGGACAATAAAAATCATAAAAATGTAATAAAAATCAGATTAAAAATAAAATTAAAATAGATACACTCCCAAAAGGTTATTCTAGGAAATATATACTTTAAAGTAAAGCAATCAATGCATGATATCTCTAAAATATCCTTTTCCCTTTTCCAAAATGACGCTCGGCGACTCAAGCTGGCGGAAGTCTAGACACATGGACATAACTATTGTGCGCTCATTTGGATGCCAGAGATTCGCCGGTGCTGGGACCCCGAGTGACCGGAAGTAGGGAGTGCCAACGCCAATTGGGATAATGAAGTTATGGTATGACACCGCCTATTACTTTTGTTCCTTTGGGGTATAAATAAATGTTGCTCATTGTATTGTATTATGTATTTTATGCACTTTGATAAAGACCAGTAGGACGAAACGCGTTAGTGCCGCAATAAATATATTTATCAATCCTACGGACGCCTCGCTCGTGGTGTATTCTGGGATCCAGTATTCCAATCTATGGACCAGGTTACCACTGCAGATTGTTGCCGGTAGGACGAGTTGGTGAGATTTATCCACAACTTTACGCTTGTATAGTTTAGAGCCGACTATATGGGGCTCAGAAAAAAGTGAGTTGATTACCAAGCGTTCTAGAATCCAGGTGTCATAAGGATGTATTGCGCAATGTGTGTCTCCTGTTATGTCTAATGTGGAGTTCCACCTTGTTGCCACATCTTGTTTTAACCGGTGTCCTGCCCTGCCTAAGGAGCTGGCTAGCTCTTGCGCTGTGGTGGAAATGACCAGCAATTTTTCTGCACGATTCAACAAGTGCCCCCAACCTTCCTCCACTAATACTCTCATCGAGTGCCTTCGTCACCACTAGATGCAGGATGTGAGCTGCGCATCGCACACCCACAAATCTTCCATCCCGGAGAGCCCTTATCATGTTGCTTCCACCATCGGTTACTACAAAACCCATTTGAGCTTGTGTACCAGACTGCTCCCCTAGCCACTGTGCCATCATGTTCTTCTTCAGTGCATGTAAGATGTTCTCTGCGGTGTGCTGCTGATCCATAACCTCAGTGTGGAGGAGGAAGGAATGTAATGCTGTCTTCTTTTCTATATCATCGGCACAAGGCCGAGCACGTTTTATTTTTGCCCCTGAACTTGTTGCTGCTGGCTGCTTTTGCTCGGGCACATTGGGCTGCGACTGCCACCAATGTCCAGTCAAGGACAGAAAGGCATGCTGGCTATTTGGAGCAATCCATAGATCTGTGGTGAAGTGCACTGATCGTCCAGCAGCCTTTCCCAGCTCCTCCTTCAAAACTCCAACGCAGGACCGGTACATAGCGGGCACTACAGATCGACTAAATGTAGTGCGTGAAAGCACTTTATATTGGGGGGAGAGAGCCTGCATGAGGCGCTTGAAAGAATCACCGCCTGTCAAATTAAGAGAAGCACCCCCAACAGTTATTAATTCTGCAATGAGACTGGTGATTTTTCGGGTCTGCTGCTTCGATATTCCCCTGGGCTGAAACCCACCAAATTGCTCCATAGTGGGCTGTGTGGAGGATGGCTGTTTGCTCAGACTTTTACCAGCTGCTGCAGACGTGGTGGTGTGTGTGGCACTGGTGGTGGGAGTAGAAGTAGATTCCCTAGTAGTGCTAGCACTGCTAGGTGGCAGTGCTGGTAGAGGAGAACCTTTTTCGAAACCTAGCAGCACTGCCTTGTGGTGGGTTTTTATGTGTGAGTTCATGCCAGTGGTAGTGAGTTTGCTTGTCTGTTGACCACGGCTGACCCATGTTCCGCACAAATTACATTTGGCTGTACGTTTATCCGCACTTTCAGTAAAATACTGCCACGCTTTCGACCGACGGCGGCCACTTGTTGCTGGTGAAGGGTCTTGTTTAGAGCCACATTCTTCATCCAATTCCACATGCTGAACCTGGCCTGTGCATTGTGATGTAATAGTAGCAGTACTTTCAGTTTCTCCTTGTTGTAACCCATGTCTAATTTTTTTAAACATTTTTGGGCTAGTGGGGTGAGGGGCCCCTCCTACTGGTGTGGTGGTACTAGTGGCACTGGTGACGGGAGCACAAATTTTGATATTGGTACTAATAATTTCTACTTGGGACAGAGAGACCGGTGACACTGGTGATGCCGACGAGTTTTCATGGGAAAACAAAATTGGGGAACGATCATGTGTGCTATGGTAAGGGGATAGGGAACCTTGAAAAGGAGTATAAGGCGGTAAATCTTCTTGCTCTTGTAGATCCAAATTTAAATGAGATTTTCTATTATAGTCTTTGTGTGAAGATAAAAATTCATCACCAGTGGGAGATGTTGAGTCCTGCTGCTGGATTCCTTCTCCCTGAAGGCTACTAGGATATAGGGAATGGTATAGAACACCACCAGTATCTCTCTCTTGGGTTCTATCAAGTTCAGCGGCGGCGGTGGTGGTGGTGGTGGCACTTTGTGATTGAGCTAAAGCAATTCCCTCCTGATACTGCAGAAGCTCAGTCTTGGCCTGCTTAAATGAATGATGACTTTCAAAAACCTTCCCAAATACCTTCGTGCCTCTACTAGAATAAAACATCTCTGGTACTAGCACATATTTTGTCGCTGTAAAAGTAGCACTAGCTGCCCCAGCCAGGGTACTTGTTGTGCGTCTACAAGTGGCGCTGGTTATTGTGCACGTTGTTTTTGGAAGAACTAGCTCCTTAAACTGCTGACACAGAATTGCTGATTTATTTCTTTCCTCAGATAAATATGTCTTACTCTTAAGCTCAGCCGCCTTGCCAGTAAAGGATGATGATGATGATGTCTTTATTTGTTTGCTGGGTGGGTTTCTCTTTCTCTGACTAGTAGTACTACTACTACAACTGTCTGACTCTGTTTTGCTCGTTTTCCCTCGGGTTTTAATAATTGGCAGATCTTGAGAAACCGTGACAGCAGGACGACTTCCAAGCGGTTTATTTTTACTGCCCTTTGAAACAGTCCTGCGAGTACTAGTAGATGGGGCCGTCCTTTGAATGATGGTGCTTGGTGTGTCACCACTGCTTGAGTCCATGATGTTATGTTCTCTAAACAAATACAAAATATTTTATTTATGGTTTTATTTTTTAACTGAATTTTTGTATATAATATATAGGTCCAAAGACAATAACAACCACTAATGGCCACAGTGCGGTGGCCAACTGTAAATATGGAGGGGGCACAATGGATCCCCCAATTCACTGCTGGGTCCAAGTGGATTTTCAAAAAGGTTATTTTTAGGAGTTCAGAAATAAATTCTTTAGCACAATAATGTACACGTGGGTGCTGCATTGTAGGGAGTGGTTTTTTATGGGTGTGGCCCCCTGTGGGTGCAAACAAGGGGGGCCCCATGACCTCCTTTTGCCCGGGGGCCCCATTAGTTGACCGCTCCTGCATGGGAGATAAAAAAATGAGGCGCTGGACACACGGAGCAGTGAGCACCGACAGGCATAATATATCAGTCTCTCCACCACCACCAGCACTCAAAAACAAGGCAAAGCTAAATGAAAAATCATGAATAAAAAATACACAAGTATGAAATATATTTGCAAACAAATGTTGCCAGGATAAATTAAGAATAAGAAGATATTATTACAAGTACTTTACTTACACTCTCGCAGTCAGTCCAATAAGAGTCTCTGCACTCCACTCCAGTCACTCACTACAAAGCAAAACGTAATTTCTCTCCACTGTCTCCAGACTCCTTCAGTGCTGTCTTCTCATTCAGTCAGAACAAAAGGAATATGGCACACCCAAGAGGAATGGAAGTGTATGTACCCTGCAGTCAACAGGAAGTGACAGTGTGTGTCTGTGCCAGCCTTCAGTGAAAATTCTAGAAAAGGAAGCAGCTGATTGGACTATGCACGCAGTAATCCAACCCCCAAAGATGATTCTAGAGCATACAAATCACAAAAAACACAACCAAAACAGTTGATTGAAGCCTATGGGGCATAACTTTCCCAGTCCACTCCTTGTCCTTGTGGCTCAAAAACAAAAAATTCAAATAATGATTAAAAAATCCTAAAAAATCTAAAAATAAAGAGACTCTTTTTTTACTGCAGAATATAATAATAAAGTAACGGTTTATTAGATATTGAAATAAACCGGAATATTATTAACATTGAAGACTATAGGGCGAAACATTTCCCACACTTTGTTGCTCAGAAAAAAATTAACAAAAATGCTTAAAAGATCCTAAAAAAATCTAAAAATAAAGAGACTCTTTACTGCAGAACTGCAGATTCATATGCTGCATTGATATACTGTAGACTAGAGGTGCTGCCTGCCAGTGTGTGGATTCTTTTCTTATGCTGCATTTATTATACTGCAGAGAGAGGTGTTTCCCCGCAGTGTGTGGATTCATATGCTGCATTAATTATACTGCAGAGAGAGGCGCTTCCCAGCAGTGTGTGGCTTCATATGCTGCATTAATTATACCGGAAAGAGAGGCGCTTCCCCGCAGTGTGTGGATTCTTATGCTGCATTAATTATACTGCAGAGAGGCGCTTCCCCGCAGTGTGCGTATTCATATGCTGCATTAACTATACCACAGAGAGGCGCTTCCCCGGCCCCGCAGTGTGCGGATTCATATGCTGCATTAACCACTTGGCTGCTAAGGATGTGCTCAGCGCCTCCTGCATGCCAACTTGCCAAGTGCTCCTCCTGTGCTATGGATGTGCTGAGCGCGTCCCTAGCACAGGAGGCAGGCAGCAATCAGCCGGGATTCCTGCCGATTGCTGCGCCCCCAGGTGGGGGCCGGATCCTGATTTGGCACAGAAAGGCGTCAGATCACGATCCTCTCCCAGAGCTGGCTGACATCTTGGATGCATAGCGCAATGACGTCAGTTCTGGAGTTGACCCCTAACTGCGACCAATGGTGGAGATAGGGGGTTCCAATGAACCCCCTATCTCACGATCCGCGGCAGCTATCGTTTAATGTTTGGTATTGTTGGATCGACCAGAGCATGGCCTTTCCAACGATACCAAACATGACAATGTTAAAAATTATAAAAAATAAAAATATAATAAAAAAAATAGCTTTTTTGTTTTGTTTTGTTAATGCAGCAATATTGTTGCCATTTCAATTATAATGTGAACAATGATGCTGCACTAAGGATTTTTGAATGGGGTGCGTTTGTTAAAAATAGTGTAATTTTCACCCCAAAAAATGTAACAAGTCCCCATTTCAAATTTTTTTAACAAGCGCAACTCATATAAAATATAACCGCAAACGCTCGCATGTTAAAATGTGAAAAAAAACACTTTACACCTTGTAAAACATTGAAAATTCTAATTTTATTGCATTTTTTGCATTTTTTGTTAGAACATAACGCATACATATAATAATGATATATTATGAATCTGCCGAGTCAGCCGGAAAGAACGATATATAACATGTCTGGGTCATATAATAAAATAAGGCTTCAAAACGCGTTTAAACATGATGAGCGAAACCATTAAAAATTAGCTCAGCAGCAGGCGTGAAGCCGTGAAATGCCTCAGCAGCGAAAGGGTTAATTTTTTTGTCTGTTTTAAATCATTTTAGTTGTTTTTTTTTTTTTTTTCAGATAATTTTGATCAACTATTTTTACGTTATAAAAGCTTTTGTTCTGGTTTTTATTTTTAAAGTCAGACCATTTGGGTTGGGTCAGTTTTGCGTTTTTTAAATCGTTTTCATTTTTTTTTGTTCCTTTCATACCATTTTAATATGATTAAATAAAGTTGTGAAATGCATATTCATAAGAAAAAAAGGATCTTTATTTAATAAAAAAAAAACGATAGAATCAATCGGCAGAATTATCGTATCGGATCCGAAAAACAAACCAACAATAATTAATTATATAAAGTACTATTATATAAACCATTAGTTTTAGTTTACGTCAAAACGAATAGACACTTTGAAACGAGAACAGACGTTCCGAAAAACACGAAAATTTCCGAAATCACAAAAAAAGTCCATACAAAAAACGAGCAGACCCGAAAACACGAAAATAGCCGATATTCTGAAAAAAAAGTCTATACGAAAAACAAACCGAACCGAAACAGAAATCGACCGAAACGAGCCGAGACGAAAATTTTAAAAATCTGAACGAACTGAACCGGAAAAAAAAACAGTGCACAAGTCTACTGACTTTTTCCAATGATGACATGTACAAATTAAAAAATGGAAGTAAAGCACAAGAGTTACAATTGCTTGTTTTAGAAAAACAGGTTCTACATTTTTAAGGATTAAAAAATCATTTTTATAAAGAGCACCCTTTAGAATGTATAACTCCAAAAGATTTTAAAAATCTGAACGAACTGAACCGGAAAAAAAAACAGTGCACAAGTCTACTGACTTTTTCCAATGATGCCATGTACAAATTAAAAAATGGAAGTAAAGCACAAGAGTTACAATTGCTTGTTTTAGAAAAACAGGTTCTACATTTTTAAGGATTAAAAAATCATTTTTATAAAGAGCACCCTTTAGAATGTATAACTCCAAAAGTTTGGATGATAAAATGGGGGTGAATGATTGAAATCCGAAGAGAAATTTACCCGTTTTTGACATTTTTTTAATATTGCATTCTGACATATTTGCATATGCACATAGTACTGATATTTTGAGTCCCCTGAAAAAAAATTAAGATATACAAATTGTCTGGGTCCAAATATAAAACATGGCTTATATACAGTTAGGTATATTTGGACACAGGCACAATTTTAGTTTTTTCAGGTGTTTATCAAATCATATTCAACTTATAGTTATATAATGGATATGGGCTGAAAGTGCACACTCGCAGGTTTATTTATGGGTATGTGCATCCTAATTGGAGAAAGGGTTTAGGAATTACAGCTCTTAAGAGTAGCCAGCCCCCATTTTTCAAGGGACCAAAAGTAATTGGACAATTGAATCAACAGTTGCTTCATGGCCATGTTTCATTATTTCTTCATCAATTAAGCAGGTTAAAGGTCTGGAGTTGCAGTACCATGCCACTTTGTGGAATTCGGTCATGACGTTTCACAGTTGAGATTTCAGGTAGTGGAAGGTATCGCCAAGTTTACCAGAGGGGGGGATAGAGAGAAAATCCTGAAAAGGGAAGAACTTTATTGGATTTACCATTTAAATGCGATGTCCCCCCAAGGGTTAAATAGAGAGGCGGATCATGCACCCTTTCTATAATGCAGGTCACAACAATTGGGGATTATGAAATTCTGCTTCATCGTAGCTATTTAGGTCTCCAATGGTGGGAATGGGTTAATTTAAGTGTTATGTGAATAATTAAGCAGATTTTGCATTTAATAAATCTAATTGATAAAGTGTATTAATAAATCTACAATTGACACCATTGAAGACATGGTAGCAACATTGGTTTTAAAGGCAATGTTTGTGTTGTGGACACAATCATTGCAAACAGGTGTTACAATGAGGAATCTGTGTACAACACCGCTGTTTTTAATGATGTTAATTACTCATGATGTATTGAAGAAAGTGTAGAGATATGTTTAGTAGACTTGACAAAGACCTGGTTGCAGGTCGAAACGTTGTTCTACTGTTGATGGAATAAAACCAAAAAATTTCTTGCTATATACTGGAGTATTTTTCTTGATAAAGCCGTGTTTTAGGCACTCCCTTAGCAGCCGTTGTCGGACACCGGATCCGAACCACCGATCCCGCCACATCAGGGGTGTCGGGAGACAGTCCAGCAACTTGTAGTACTAAGCGGTTCACATACGACGGCAAGGCCTCAGCTGGCACTGATTCCGGAATGCCCCTGACCCTGATATTCCTGTGCCAATGAGCCTCCACAGAGCGGGATAAAATCTCAACCTGAGAGCGAAGTGCAGACATCTGACCTTGGAGGAGCGTTTGTTCCACTACGACTTCTGCGGTCGCCGCTTTCACCTCTGTCACCTGTATGCGTATGTCTCCCACCTCCGCCTGAACCGTCGCCACTTCGGGTCTCCACATGTCTCTGATGTCCTCCATTAACCTGCGAAGGTCACCTTTCGTGGAGAGGAGATGATCAACTCCTTCCAGGGAGTGAGTAACAGGCAATTCCGTGTCCGAACCATGCGACCCGGGGGACACCTCGGCAAATTGAGCTTCGGCGATAGACCATGTCGTTGATCCGATGTTGCGGTACTGTCCGCGGAGAGTTGCTGTTCCTCAGCCTACTCCCCCTCTGAAGACTCCCGGGTGGTCGTCTGGGCCATCACAGAAGCCGCTAACGCTGCTTTACGCTTTTTTTGCGCCCTTTTTTTTCCAGCGGCCGAGAGGGGTCGCATATCTTGGGACTGTGACGGGCGAGTAATCCACGACACTCCAGAGTCACCTCCACGTGGCCAAGAACAATCTTCGTCTGCTGACGATCCATAGCCCGGGGGGATAGAGGAAGAAGCCATAATGCCTCTGGTCAGTGACCCACCTGCCAAAGAGTCCCTGATATCCTGCTGTCGAGGACCCCCCTTCTGATTAGGGTGTTTAGGCATACTCAATCTGTGCCAGGTATGAAGAAGCAGGGCTCCAAGAAGCTCCGCTGGGCCGCCTGAGGACGTCCAAAATGGCCACGCTTACTAGGCCCAAATCTCCCTTCGGACAGAAAAAACTGCCGCTCAGCACACCAATCGCAAGGAAACGGTGACCCCAGGTCCAGACAGGGTCCCCGAAGGCAGCCAGGTACATTAATTGTGCAAACGAGCTGTAAATGCAGCCGCAAAGCCGAGGCTACAGCGGAGCTGGCTGGAAACGTGTCTGTTCATTGCCACGGTTAGCTCCGCCCCGTAGCTGCTATCCTTAAGCAGCCTGGATGACTGTTAGCTCCGGTCTCTCCCCCATCCCATGTAATTTTAGAGCTAATGGGACATAATTGGTGTGTAGATAAGAGGGGGAGATACTTTCATAGCAGTGCATCCTTATCTTATCTCCCGATCAGGCCTGAGCAAACACTTCACCTTCACGCTGTGCAGGGAAAGGGGCAGCATATGGCTTCAAAGAGCAGCTCCACCCCTCAGCTGCTGCCCAAAGGAAACACTGCGATTTTAAGTGCTGGATTCTGCTGCAGGGCAGATCAAAGCACACTTGGCCCTCGCTATCAGCCGGCCGGCCAGCTGCTGCTTCTGTGGGCCTATTTTCAGAACGGGGCCTGGAGCGGCTGCTCCATCCGCCGCTACATTAATCCGGCCCTTTATGATACACCAGAACAAGATGGGAAGTTCCCCAAAAGGCGAGTAAAACCCCAAGCAGCCTGTATAGGGTTAAACCAACAACGCACAGCACTAGCAACCGCTATAGCATGGGAATAGTCAAAGACAAGCCGGGTCAAAATCAGGAGCAGGAATCGTAGACGTAAATGGGTCAGCAACGTAAACCGCAATGAGAATCAATAGGAAGCGATGCGGGAATGAACTCCACGTCAGGGCGACGAGGCAACTCCTCACACCCTGCTTTAAACCCGGCGGCTCCTCGTGACCACGCCAAGCCCCGCCCCCTCAGACGCCGCTCGGCCATTACATGGTGCTGGCACTCAACCAGCCCTTGGCACCAAACCATGCCTAGACCCTCAAAGAAGCACAGCAGGGACTGAGGATGTAACAGGTGCTTAGCGCTGCCACGAGCATCCTGGGGCGTAGCGCCCGTTAACAATGCAGGCAGCTTTTTAAGTGCCTGCATTGTAATCTCCTGTTAAAACGGGGGACGGTAGGGAGAAAACTGCAGGCACAGTTTTTTTTCTCCCTAGCGCCCCCGTTTTAACGGGAAGATTGTACAACGAATGCTTATGCCGGCTATTGAATATGGAGATGTAGTGTTTGCATCTGCCCCGCAAACACACCTCCAGAAACCTACTACATTGTAGCACAAAGCGGCAGAATGAGTTATACAATGTAACTACATGACCCACGATTGTGACTTGTTAAAAGAGCTAAACTGGCCGTCGCTGGAATCCAGACGCACCCTTCACCTTTCCAACCTGGTGTTTAAGAGCTTTTCTGGGAAGCTGCCACCCTACCTGAATAGACTGCTTCACCCAACAGTTCCCTCCTCCTATAACCTCCGATCCAGGACCAGCACCTTACTTACAATACCACAATACAAAAGAAAGTGGCTCGATCCTCATTTTCTTACAGAGCGCCGCAGTTATGGAATATCCTCCAAGACATCATCAAATCTTCGCCCAGTCTTAGGTCACTCGAGCTCCCTATTAACATATCTCAATACGGAATGCACCTGTAAACATGTAACATAATGAGATGACTATTTCCTACATATTTATTTTCTGTTTAAATCTGTATTTGTGTTTTGTTTTTTAATATCTTGCATGTTATTAGCATTGTATTTCTGTAACATTTCAATGTTCTTGAACCCAGGACATACTTGAAAACTAGAGAAATCTCAATGTATCCTTCCTGGTAAAATACCTTATAAATAAATAAATAAGGTATAAAAAAGTGGGTAATTTTTAAGTAGAGTGGCACTTTAAATGTTGGTGTTATATGCCGAGTTAAGTGAGATTTTGCCGAAATAGGGACCAACCCTTTTAATTCGGCAAATGTATGTACATAATAATTGGAGCTGCTGAGAGTAATAGAGTGGAGAAGATACATATGTAAAAGGAAGGATGATGGGAGGTTTGCAGACATGGGAGTGGGGCTTTATATAGTGAATGAAAGAAATTTGCGACCAGTGTTTCGGTTTGAAGAAGAAAAAAAACAACCCTGAATGTAGGGGTATTGAAGTGATGTAGAATTTTGTGAAGCAGGGGTAGAGTTGCAGGGCAGTGTGACCTCAGCTCCATACTGTGCCTAGTCCACTTACACAGCAGGTAGTCCAGCACTAGCAGGAGGTGCCACTAAAATAATTTGCCATCTGACACCTTCAGGTTGGCCGGCTTGCTCCAGAGGAATGCTCAAAGTTATTAAGTGCAGGCGCTGGAGGGTCCCTCAGGGAGATCCAGGCAGCACTGCAGGAAATTAACCTTCGAGGCCATCGCCTCCTGCTGTCCCTGGACTCACAGCTCTGCAGTTAATGGCAGAAAGCATGCAGGCGCAATCTCGTCACTGATTAGGAAGACTGCCCTGCAATTTACCTGCAGTGTCTGTCCAGGCACTTTTTAAAACTGCTGCCAGGTCTCCATTTGCTGGCATGCTCCCATCAATCAGCAGCCGGGTGGGGGGGGCAGCAGCTCTCCTGTACAGGCTGTCACTGGGGTCTGATTCAAACCACAGCCAGAAGCACTGATCAGCCCAAGCATAGAATGCAATTCTGTTTGCACATTGCCAATGCCAATCTCTACAATGTGCCCTCTGGACAAAGCCTTAGCAGTAGGTACTTGTATAGTGGCTCAAAGAAGCTGTACAGAGTGTCTTGGTATAAGAAACAATCATTAGTCACTTTGTTTAGAACAGTCTCAAAGTGCTGAGAGCTAAAGCCAGATTGGTGCAGGTCAAGTTGAGACCTAGCAGCAAGAAAAAATGTGAATTGATATAGACCAAGATTGGGAGGAAGACAAAGAGATGGGACCAAAAAAAGATGGCTTGTTTAGAATGGGGGTGATCAGAGAAAGTTTGAATACAGAGGGGAAGACTCCAGAGGAGAGGTTGAAAATGTGAGTCAAAAGGGAGGGGCAATAACCGGTAGAACAAACTGGGTGCTAGGAAATGGGATAGACCAGACAGGTGGTCGGTCAGGAGACATGATGTCGGGTATATTACACAGAAAAAGAGAATTTTAAAATGGACGCTTGTAGCCATTTTGTTTTAAAGACCGTTTTTCTTTCTGATTTCTCTAGGTTTAGAAATGAACGAGATTTTTTTTTGAAGTTCATTCCTGGGTGAAGTCCCAGACATGAAGGAACCTAGAATGAATGTGAGATAATGTTAAGACATGTCATAAGTAAATTTATTGGTTTGTCTGAAGTTTTAAAACAAAAGAGATTTTGTCTTTTGGGTATAGGAATAAGAGAAAATATTCTGTAATATAGAATTATATTCACAAAATATATGTTTATAATCAAGGTATATTTTATTATATTTACAGTGTAGGAAATATACTCCAAAATATAGTATATAATTGGTAAATAATAAAAATTACTAAAGAATAGATTCTGTGTGTTAACCAGGAAAGAATTTAGCTGAAAGGACTCTGAGTAAGCAACCAAAAGGGAGGAGAGCTATAAATCAGATGACAGAGACAGTCTAGTAGTTAAAAGACAAGGCTCTTTGTTAAATTAGTCTGACCTTTTGACCCGAGATAAGACTATTAAAAAGAAATGGTGGAATTAATTGGAATTAATATAAGAAGTGCAATACTGTCCTCTAGAGGATAGTAAAAATAATGAACCGTGACATCAAATTGGCTATAATAAGCGGCCAGGCTTTTTGTAACTCAGTCGGAGATTTCAGCAGAGAGGCCCACATCGCCATGCACTAGACATGACACTCTGAGAAGTCAGAGATTTCAGCAGAGAGAGGCTCACATCGCCATGCACTCAGACATTCATTATACATGACACTCTGAGAAGTCGGAGATTCCAGCAGACAGAGACTCCCACCACGATGCATTCAGATCCAAAGACATGAGTCAATCAATATTCTCACCAAATCTCTAACTCCCATGCATTAATTATCTAATATCGATAATTTTCACATATTCCAAAACAAAGCATCACATAGAAAATTCCAAGGCAGACTTATCAAAATCCAGATTGGACAGGTAATGTATGAAATTAATGTACGAATTAATGTAACCATATATTTGTAGATATTCTTACAACTTAGACTGAGCTTCTCAGACACCGTTAAATCCAAAAATTCTAAGTATTTCTAATCTGCAGATGGGAATATGAAGAAGTGGATATAAGGATTTATTCCTAAAAGAAATGTTGTAAGAATGATACCGATATATATATATATATATATTGAATTTGGAAATTACTGTGATTAAAATTAATAAGCAAGGAATTATATAACTACAAAATAAAAAGCAAAAGATTAGAAGTTTAATTCTCGATTAGGGGAGGATTCACTAAATAAGTTTTTATTACTTATCATTAAATTAGCTCATCTTTGTTGATCCATGTAGCATAGAGATATATATATATATCTATAAGAGCTGGCTGGTTAAACATTGTTTGCTGGGAAGTGTATGTTGTATTAAGCAGAAATGTTTATTAACCATTTGTGTATTAGTTACTAACTTATAAGGTAAATGATATTAATCATATATGCAGTTACTAACCGGAGATACATATATTGTGAAGCTAGTTTTTATATGCTGGATTGTGGTTTATAAATTTTTGTTTATGAAATGAGATTTGAAACTTTTTTGTATACGTAATAAATATATATATATATTTTTATCCGATTATTGATTATTGTATTTTTTAAAGCAAAACACAGACAATTAAAAGAATTCAGGATAATTTCTAAGAGATATAGACGATTGATATTTGTGTCTCGTATAAATTTCTTATGAAATAATAATCCCTGATATATTGGAGGCAACTGCTGAGGTAGGTCCAGTAAGTCCAATATAGACATATTGGAGGCTTGGCTAATAAATCCAATATATATAAACGTGTTGTATTCACGTGCAGAGATTATATCCGACAATGAGAAGTGCCAAGACATCCTCCTCAGATTGGTGAGCCGGAAATATCACCCCTCTCGACTCTCCCCAATCTCAGGAGGATGTCTTGACACTTCTTATGTCCTCCTGACCGACCACCTGTCCGCTTTATCATTCCTTAGCACCCTATCCAATCTGTCCTACCTGTTATTGCCCCTGGTCATGCTTGGCATCATTAGAAAGGCCAGAACATACCAAAAACAATGACCCTCTAGCTGCCACCTCGGGAAGATATGTCAGCCAAACCTCAGGGGCCACCCACTGACCAAGATGTCAGCCACCTCGGGGAGAAGTCTGTGATCCGGATTTTTATTATTCGGATATATTTTCCAGAATATATAACTGCACTAACGAAACATTTAATTTCAGCTAAAAATCATGCAAATGGGAACACGTGACTGCATTTTTCCTTTTTTTTTTTGTATTTTTAAAAGTTTTTTATTTGAAAAGCATGTCAGCAGTTTAGAAAACCAGACAAATAGAGGCCGTGCAGGGCCCATCTCAACGAAACACTCCTAAAATGAGGGGGAAGTTATAAAAAGGGGGGACAGAATTAAACAAGAGCAAGTTAAGGGGGGCCAAGCCCAGGAAAACAGAGCACTAATGAGATCCAACAGAAGAGCACCAGGGAGAAAAAAAAGGGGGGGAGAGTAAGGTGCTGCCCAAGGAAACGTGTCATTCACGGCTCACCCTGGCAACCCTAAGGAAACTTAGGGCCACTGAAGAGGCCACTGGGCAGGGAGACCTGGGGCCAAGAGGACGGTCAGAGCCTAGGTGGTCACCCTAACGGCTCGACCAGGGAGCAACCACATACTACACAAAAAAAAGGATGGGAGGGGAGGGAATCCTGATGCTCTATCAGACGAAGACAGCAGTCCCCTAAACACAGTCATTCGGGTGGGGAAAAAGATACAAAAATGGTGGGGAAACAAAAATGTCCAAGTGCCTCGGAAACGGCTCAGAAACAAAACAGCAGGGGGGGGGTTTGTGAAAAAAACACCAAACACCACGGAAAAGTCCAGCAGGGTGTGCTACTGAATGTTCTCAAACAAAAGCATGGTTGAGGGCATTAGAAAACTGCAGAGAGTTATCGCCTTCATCCAGGGTCCCGCTGCTAGGATTGTGTGGCCTCAGTGACAGCAGCAGGTGGCGTGCCACGCCAGGAGCAACAAGGCCCATGTCACGGACCAGAGCCCATGCGTCCTCCACAGTGGTAGTAAAGCAGGGCCGCCCGTCTCTCAATATCAGCAGTGCCCTGGAGGCTCCCCACCGGTACCGAACAGCCTGGGATCGCAGGACACCAGTGACCTCCCTGAACTTTCTTTGCGCCATCAGTGCCAAAAATGGTAGGTCTCGGTAAATCGCTACCGACAGAGAGCCATGGTGCACCATAGGCAAATTGCCAGCAACCTTCATCAAGGCCTGGACATCCCTGGCAGTGGCGATGACATCTCTGGGAGCATCAGCGGGGGCCGTTGCGGCCTTGCAGATACGAACTGCAGAGACGATTGGGGCAATCATACCAGGCAAGTGCTGGAGGAGCCAGGCCGGCATCGCAGGATAACAATTCAGCATCCGAGACTGACTCAGGGACCCCGCGGATCTGGACATTCTTTGCGCGGTGCCTGGACTCCAGCTCAATCACAGCCGCCGTCAATCGGTCCACCTGAGTTTTCAGCTCCATCTCCACCAACCGCGATTCAGACCAGGCAACGTCCGAGGCCAGCAGGTGAGTGTGCACTTCAGTCACTTTGTTCTGCAGGGAGCTCAGGTCCGTCCGTACTGCAGCAAGCTCAGCGCGCCACTGGGAGCGAAATTCCTCCAGAAGCTCCCGGATGTCAGCCTTAGTGGCCATGCGATCTCCGCCGTCCATCTGGGCCATCGGGGGCATCGCAGCTGGCAAAGAGGCCGGGGTCCACGAGTCTGTGGAGACAGCCGCATCCAAAGCCTCTCCGACCCCTCCTTCTGCCCAGTCCAGCCACCCATGGAGGTCCGGATGTCAGGTTGGTCAGGAGAGGCAGTCTCAAGCCGCTTACTCTTCTTACCCATGGCTGGGAGAGGGACGAAGATCTCAAAAAGCATGTCGCGGGAAAACAAGATGGCCGCAAGGCCTGCAATGCCTCCCGCAGACTAAGCAGAACAGTCTGTATTAGACCTCTCCTCGCCACAAAACGGGATCCGTCCGGGAATGGAAAAGCCCTCATGATCAAAGGAGGCCGAGGTGAGTGAAAGGCAGCAGGTAATAGAGAGAATACCTTCCAAAAGTATGCTCAGTTGCAGGAGCTCAGCAGATTAGCTGCCGTCCACCTCGGCTGCCGGACACGCCCTTGTGACTGCATTTTTCTATTTATTTTTTATTTAATTTTTTTGAACAAGCATACCCCATGGAATATAACCTCAAAGGTTTGGCTGATAATTTTACATTCTGCGGATTAATGGAAATTAAAAATTTTCAGGGCATTTCACTGACCCTTTTGCATTCTCTGAATAGATTAACCATTCTCTATGGAGCAATTAAACTGCTGCCGAATATCACCTAATTGCGGTGATCTGCACCGTATAGGGATGCACCTATATCACTTTTTTAGGACTTAGTACTATCGGGTATTTTCATAGGAAAACAAAATGGATCCTATCGCCATTTTGTGTATTTTTGTATAATCCATTCTTCTAACATTTTTTTTTAAGATTGTTTTTCACCTATTTTGAAAAAAAGACTGGAGTTATACAGAGTTTAAATGACAATTAATGGTTAGACGTGAAGATGCTATGCTATAGTTGTTCTATTTGATATATGTGGTTGATAAGTGCTAGACACGTGCTACACAAATTTATAGGCCTAAGAAGTTATATTTTACTAAGGTTATTAAATTATATCTATTTTACCAAAATGTTTATGCACAAGTACATATGTTAATATAGGTTTTTATGTATCCAATATTTAGATGTTTTAATATTTTGTAGAGTGTATAACTATGATGATAAATAAGTAAAATACTTAGAAATACTCTGTAGTTTAAAAGTAGAAGAAACATCTATGTTAACTAATAAGATTCAAACTTTAAAAAAAAGGGAGTAGGGTAGAAGAGCTGTGTCCTAAATTAAATATGACAGTGCAGACAGAAGTCTGGAGAAACAGTCTTTGTTTAACTAGATAAGAATAGATTGACCTATGATAGAGGGAAATAGACATCAAATATTGCTATTTTATTTTAAATCAACACTGCCATCTAGTGTTATGTTATGAGTTTGACAGGTTTCATTGATATTATTATATGCTAATTGGAAGCACGTGATAAGTGATGTAAAAAGACCCTATATCTGGGTAGTCAGAGAGGTATAGAGACACTTCAGATTCATTTCTTCCTCTCATGCATTCTCACTCCTCTCTCTCTCTCACCCATCCCAAAAACCATGCTCATGGAGGGGCTCAAATAGACTCAGACACAAAGAAACTTATAACATCTTATAATATTCTCACATTCTCTCCATTTATTATATCCACTGACAGCATTTCAATCATTGCTGCTTTCACTAAGAAGTTGCAGAAAGGCTTGAATTCAGATTGAACAGGTAAAGTATGAAAGCAATTTAAGTGGAATTAATGCAGATATATATATATATATATATGTGTATATATTGAACAAAACCACGGAGAGAGCACTCCAGACAAACACATTCAAAAACCTGCATTAACAGCTCCATGCATGGGTACATAATACCAGCTTTTACCACATGGTGAAAATTTCTTAACTCTGAGCTTTGCTGAATAAAATGGTGGAAATTTGGTTCGCAATGAACGGCCGTGAATTGCTTAAGCCTGCCAACAGCGTCAAAGTGTATATATTGCAATGGATATAGACGGAGTTATCTCAGATTAATGCTAGATCAGAATCTTTGATATCCTATTTCTATACTGCAGTATAGAAATATGATAAGTCTGATAACTGGATATTCATTTATCCTAATTATTTGTTGCAGTATACATATATGTATATATTGAAATTGGAAGAGTTATTGTGATTGAATTACTAAGCAGGGATTTTATTTTTTGTAATCAAAGTTTTTTATTAACATAAAGGAACACATATATACATACTCCACAACAGTACACTTGTCACATTAAAGTACAGTTCCTCTGACCTAGACGACAGGTTTCATGACATGATAAGGTTCAGTCACTTTGATAATATTGTTTAAAAAACCCCACCCGACTAATATTTGAATGTTAGGAGAAGTAACTGCACATGACTGCCATATCAGAGCTGACCAGCCTCTGACAGGAATTACCAAGGTCTTTAGTGTTGTCTTTCGTACCGTTGGGGTTCTAGTATGCTTGTACAAATAGAACAGAAACACCGACATACAAACACACAGAGAATACAAGATATAAAACAGAAACACTGACATACAAACATACAGAGACGACAAGAAACAAAGCAAAACAAAACAAAACCAAGCAAAACAAGACAAAATGGGGGGGGGGAAAGAAGGAGGGGGAGAAGGGGGAGGGGCAGGGAACAGGAGCAGTCCCAGTAGTATGGCTACTTCAGACGCACCGGCAGGGGGCCACTCTGCCCCCCAGCCTCCGCTGTTATCCCTTAAACTTCTCAGGTACGATTGTATCTGATGGTAGTTAAACCGTTCCTGAAGCTGGATTACGGGGGTCCCATCAGAGTTCAGTAGCGGAGGAGGACATCCATCCTTCAAAAATGTAGCCACCGTGATCCTGTCTGGAAGGTCAAACCGCACTTTAAGAGCTGTGCACACACCCGGAATGAAATCAGGATTGTCTCTTAGTGGTAATAGTGGTGAGATCGAGGAAGTCAATCCAAATTGCATCCGCAAACGTCTCCAGACGCCCAGCGTTTCCGTCGTAAGGCACCAAGTTCTGTGTTGTTCCCATGGGCCCTGATAACGAATCCAAGGTAGGGTCCATAAAGGTGTTCCCATCAGCGTTTCCTCCAGGTCTAGCCACAATTTCTCCGACTTTTGAAGGGATCATTCTGAGAGATGAGTAAGATGGACCGAAAAATAATAAAGTTTGGCATCAGGTAACGCCAAACCTCCGTCAGATTTAGGACGACAAAGCGTTGCATATCCTACGCGTGGGCCTCCGTTAGGCCAAATGAAACGTAGGGCCGCCGTTCAGTACCGTTTGAAGAAGTCAGTAGGCAAAGAAATCTGAACCGTTTGAAGAACATACAAGAGTCTGGGTACTACGTTCATCTTCAGAGTATTAATCCGTCCTGACCAGGAAATGAATGTTTTCGTCAAACCAGACAAGTCTGAGACGAATACATCTAACAGAGGTTGGTAATTAAGTGCATAAAGCTACGCAGGAGACGGAGAGATCCATATTCCCAAATATTTTAATCAATCTGGGCACCACGTGAATGGAACCGTCCTCTTTAATCTAGACACACATCTCTGTGAGAGGTTCACATTAAGTACTTCTGACTTGTCCATGTTTACTCGAAAGCTGCCAACCTCCCCAAAAGCCGACATACCGCTGGTAACGATGTTTCAGCATTTGTCAACATAAAGAGCAGGTCATCCGCATACGCAGAGACCACGTGGTGGCTAGAGGCACCTCGGATCCCCATAATGGATTCCGTAGAACGGACCGCTTCCGGAAGCGGCTGCAGATACAGTGCAAACAATAACGGTGACAAGGGGCAGCCTTGTCTAGTTCCGTTATAAATCGGGATAGGAGCAGAAAGAGCCCCATTCACACGAATCCGAGCTGACGGTTTCGTATACAAAGCTTGCACCTTAGATACCCGGGAGCCCCATCCGGCATAATACCAGGAATAGGAAGGGCCAACTCACTTTATCAAAAGCCTTTTCGGCATCCATCGACAAAAGAATCACCCCCTCCCCTGTTTTCTTTGCATACGCTACCGCACCTATTGCTCTTGCGGTGGCATCTCTGGCTTCCCGTCCAGGGATAAATCCCACCTGGTCCGGCCGTACCAATTTCGGCAAGAAAGGTTTCAGTCGTTCGGCCAAAAGTTTAGCAAATATTTTTGCATCTGCATTCAGCAAGCATATGGGCCTATAGTTCTTACATTCCGATCCATCCTTTCCCGGCTTTGGTATGACTGCTATCGTGGCCGCTACCGTGTGAGGGTGAAAAGAAGTATCCTCTCCTACCGAGTTAAAGACTGATAACATTCGCGGGTACAAATCCTGTGCAAAGTGTTTATAGTATTCAACCGGCAGACCATCTGGGCCAGGGCTTTTTCCCGTCTTCATAAGTTTCAGTACTGCTGCAAGTTCTCCAGAAGTAAATGGAGCAGAAAGCATCTCACTGTCCTCTGGTGTCACCGTGGTATGAATCTTATCTCGTAAGTATCCGGAGACGTCCGGAGTGGCGACCGACCCTTCCAATGAGCATTCCGCATCGTACAACCTGCGGTAGTATGTCTCAAACTCCTTCACAATCACATCAGACGAGGTGACATCTGTCCAGTCTCCGTTCTAATCTTGGAGATATAATTAATGTCCCGACGTTGGAGGAGCAATTGCGCCAGCAACTTCCCAGGCTTATTTTCTTGCAAAGCAAAATGACATTTAGCTCTTGCCGCATCCAGTCGCAATTTCTCATTGAGGATGTCGGTTAAGCGTCTCCGCAGTATCGTAGCCTCCTTAAAATCTGTGTCATTCGTCGAATAATGATGTGATTGTTCCAGTCGTCTGATGTCCTCCAATAAATCTGCTGTCTCTGTCGATTTGGCCTTTTCCTGCGCAGCAGCCTTGCTGATAAGCAAGCCCCGCACTACTGCCTTATGCGCCTCCCACACCGTAACTTCCGGGACCTCACCCACCCCCACGTTGTCCTCAAAATAGTGCTTCAAAGCACAGGACAGTTCCGCCGAAAAACCAGGATCATCAAGCATTCGGTCTCCAGGTTTTTTCACGTGGATGAAAAAGTGGAGAGGACAGCGTCATCCATACTGGTGAGTGGTCCGACTATGTACGAACACCAATATCCGACTCTAGGAGTAAGTGCAATTGGTGTTGTTGCATGAAGAGATAATCAATTCTCGAGAAAGAAGCATGTACCGACGAGTAGTACGTATAATCACGGGACCCCGAATTCAAAGCTCGCCAAACATCGCAATCAGTCCAGTGTACCTTTAAGATGTCTAATCGAGCTTGGAGGAATTGTTGACTGACGACGGGAAGTGTCCACCCGGGGATCCAAGGGAACGTTTAGGTCTCCCGCTATAATCAAAATGCCCGTTTGGAACGCATTCAATTTCTTTACAATTCGTGCAAGGCATCTGTGTTAATTGATATTTGGCAGATAGACGGAAGCGAAAGTGTAATTTACACCCGAAATGGTACCCTTGACAAAAAGATATCTACCTTCGTCATCGCTTAGCGTATCCACAACCTCAAAAGGGACATCCTTCGCAAACACGATCGCCGTGCCCCTCGATTTACCGTGGGTATAATTACTGAAAAATCCCGTAGGAAACGTTCGAGTGAGAAGTTGGGGAGGTGCGTCTGCTCGGAAATGTGTCTCCTCTAAGAAGATTACCGAAGCTCTTAAGGCCTGAAGTTCACGGAGAAGCCGTCCACGTTTCTCAGAAATGTTGAGTCCCTTTACATTATAGGTCAAGAATCGCAGGGACCTCGGCATAAAAGTTGTCTCCTCTCCATTGCTAGGAGCGCCAATGCTGCCCCCCACCGTCACGCCCCCGTCCAACAAGCCCCCGCACCCTAGGTAAAGGGAGAGTAAAGGAGAAGGGGGAAGAGAAAAAAAAGGGGAGAACACAAAAACCACAGAGAAACAAAACACTAGATGTTTGAGGCTCAGGCGTCCGTCAGGTTACCAGTCCAAGGGGATATTTACCACCTCAAACTGGCCCCCCGAGAAAAAGTGACACCAATACCTCGGGTTAGGCAAAGAAGATACTAGCGAAAGAAGAAGAAAGAAAGAATGAGTAGGCACTCAGCCGAGTGCCTCTAAAGCGCTAAAAGAAGAGCGTAAAAGAAGAGTAGAATGAAAAGAAAAAGGAAGAGAAATAAAAATAGGCCAGAGGCCAACGTGTCGCCAAGACAATGAATAAGCATCAGCGGATCAGCGAGAAAAAGCAATACATATGCAGTTGAAATATTATTTGCATCATATGAGAAGAACATGAATATGCAAGGGATCGCAATCCGGCTAGATAACAACCAACCATTACTACCTACCCCTTGCCATCCAAAGCCCAAACCTGGTAAATTTATCTCAGTAGATAGGAACATTGGAGCCAACGATTAGCCCACAGTGAGCAGTAAAATAACTTCCCAAGGAACGGAAAAAACACTCAAAATTGTCCAATGGTGACTCCCTCGGGTATTAAAAAATACCCCCCTCCCACCCCTATACGGGTAGACCCAACCTCCCCCCTATCCTCAGGCCTTATCTACCCACCTATAAAAAATGCCCCCACTATCATCATCAAGAAAAAAGCAAGGAACCAGAACCTCCTCCCTATTCCCCAACAATGTTTTCCCTTTCCAGAACCTTTTTTTTTTTTTTTTATCCGCCCCTTTATTATATATACATATTATTAGGTGCCCCCCCCTTTTGCTTTAATTTTATGCATACAGTTTGTAAATGCGTCTTCGTCACATACCGACCTCCTCCCTCCAAAACATTATCCCTCTTCGTTTTCTTCATCCGGTAAGTATAAAACCACCATGAACAGAAGTCAGATTAGAGTCCCCTACTATAGCCAACATTTATACACTTTACTATAGCATCATGACGTAACAATTTTTTGCAAGAGACCCCATTTCCCCTCCCTTCTTTTTCGTGAGTAAGCCTCTTTTACCTTCCCACCCCCTCCCTTACAAAGTACTACCTCCCTCCCCTTAACTGACAAATAAAAGACAAGGATAAAAGCCCCCCCTGCTATGTCAAAAGCTGTTAGCAATATAGATTTTATATTTTTTTATTTATTTCCCCCCCTTCCCCTCCCTTTCCCTTTCCCCGCCCCCTCCCCCCGGTAATTCAAACCAAAATATCCCCCCTCCCCCCTAGAAGCTCCCCAAATCCCTCAACTCCCCCCTCCCAAACAAACTTGAAAGCTAGTCATTCAATGGCATTTAACCCTACAACAGGAGGCAGTTCGCCTTAAGTAAACCTTTCCTCCATCCAGACAGTACTTTCGGATTGTCCAAATGTCTACCAACGGACATGAAGAGGGCGCCTTAAGTCTAAGCAATGTCTTTCACAGCTCCATCAACAAACCGCAGCCTCTCTTAACAAGGTGGTACTTTCTTTGTCACCTGCGTTCCATGAGTAAGAAGTCATTCAGGCGACCCCCAGCTGTGTAACATCATCGCAACGTGCCTGCTTCCGGTCAGAGGTTTCCTCGAGCTTCCTTCCACCACACTCCTGCCAGTGGTGACAGGGTGCCTCAGGAGTCGAGTCCCAGAAAGAAAAACAAAAAGGGAAACGATTTCCCGTCACTCAACCCTGGGGTGTAATCGGTTCGGTACATAGCTCCGTCTCGCCAATATGGCGTCCCGCCTTCCAGGAGATTCCTTCTCCATATACACAGTGGAGATAGACAACAGTACACCTTTACATAAGTGCCACGGACCTCACTGGTCCCCTTCCATAGTTGATAAAACTTCGGTCCCATCCACTGTAGTGTGTCCTCGATCCCGAGGTCGCCGTTGCCTCCGAGGCCTCGCGTGGGGGACAAAGGTGGTGCGGGTGGACTCCTCCGTTAAAACCGACTCCCAATCCGTAACCTGTACCTCCGGTAGTTGCATCTCCCAAAGGAAGTTAGCCACGTCCATCGGTGTCTTAATGACCACATTCGCGCCATTCCCGGGAGGCATGTAACGAGAAGGGGAAGCCCCATCGATACGGTATACCCTTATCCTGAAGCGCCAGGGTCACCGGCCGCAGGGCTCTGCGAGCCTTAAGCGTGAAGCGGGATAAATAATTAAATATTTCAACTTTGTCCCCTTCAAAGTCCCAGGTGCGCTGGGCCCTTGCCGCCCTCGTTATCCTTTCCTTCTCCCGAAAATCAGGGATGTGACATAAAATATCTCGGGGTCACGATGGCGTGTCCGTCTGCCCCGGTGCTCTGTATACTCTATGCACTCTGTCCATAAGTGAGGGGGAAATGCCACCATCAGCCATAACGAACGCAAAAAATCTCGTCAGGTACTCGCGTATCTCGACCACAGTCTCTCTCACCCCTCTGATCCGCAGATTCTGGCGTCTGGACCTGTTCTCTAGGTCGTCCATGTGGCGTAGTAACGTCAATATTACCGGGGAGCCCTTGCCTCCCTGGGAGTCTGTCTCTGTGCGCTGGGCCGCAGTCTCGAGGTGGAGCACCCGCGTCTCTAAGGCTGCCAGGCCCGTTTTAACCGCAGCAACCTCACCCGGAGTGTTTCGCTTAGCGTTGCCGCCAGGTCCAGTAGATCCTGCTTTGAGGGTAGAGACGCCATCAGTTCCTCCATCCATCGCATACGCAGGTGATCCTCACTCCACGAGGCCTCAGACGGCGAGGGCGAGGCCGCTCCCACCGGACCAGGCCCTAACTGCGACTCCACCAGGCCTGCAGGAAAGCGTCCAAAGAGCCCTGTAAAGCAGGTCTGGGTGTTCCAGGATCTGTAGTGGTCGTCCTCCTCGCTTTTCCCCTCGTCATTGCTTATGGATCCGCTATAAACAAGCAATTATAAGGCGATCACGCTGGAGCTCTCACTTCAGGCATCCATCTTGGAGCTCAGTCAGGCCACACCGTCTAAGCAGGGATTTTATAACCTACAAATGAAAAAGCAAAAGATTAGAAGTTTAATCCTTGATATTAGGAGAGGATTCACTAAATAAGTTTTTCTTACTTATCGTTCTAAATAGAATAAGTGATAGCTTCATCTTTTTGTTAACCCAGGTAGCATAGAGATATATATATGTGCATACATGTATGTGTATATATATACCATATACTAGCTTGTTTGAATATTTGTGTGCTGGGAATTATGTTTTTTCCAGAAACGGTTATTAAGTCTTATTAACCATATGTGTTTAGTTACTAAGTTAATCAAAATAAATGGTACTAATCATTTATGATGTTATTAACAACAAAGTCTAAAAGCTAGGAATCTGTGTGCTGACGATGGTTGTTTGTTTATAAATCCTTGATTTTTATTGTGAGAATAAATTAATTTGCATACGTAATAAATGTATATATTTTACCTAGTTTGGTTGTGGTTATATTTTTGTAAACAAAACGCACATGTGGAATCAAACTCAGATCGCTTTGAGAAATATGGATAGCTTATATCTCGTATAAATTTCTTATTGAATATACAGTACATCCTGACAGTACAAGTATCAATACTTTTTTCAAGTACTCACCGATACTTTTATTTAATGTCATGTGACCACTTTCCAATAAGAACAGCTATCTGTGGGGATGTGTGTGTATACAGTATATATGTCTTTGGGGGTATATCTATGTATATATTAAAAGCCATTTTTGGACATTACTGGACAACAGATACCGACCGAGGAAGGCTGTAATAGCCAAAACGCGTCTCGGTAATGCATATGTCCACTTTTTTAATAACCTAATAAATTATCACTTTGTTTTAACCCTTCATTGGCCATTCTCTGCCGAATTTGTTGACACCATACGGAAGCTCCACAACTCAATACACAGACGGCTGGAAAGAGGTCCTGGGTACCTACCTAAGAGTACCCAATGCTATACTGATCGAGTCTGTGACTACGAGGCTCCTAAATTGGTGATTGTATTGCTAACCTACCTCAGTCTAAACAATCTACAGTATCACGCTATGGGAGCGCTGTTTGCCATTTCTTTCTAGTTTACTCAGCAACTGTTGGTGGTTAAAGAAGGGAAACGTGGGCGGAGCCTGTATGGCCACGAGATAAGACGTGCCCTGTGATTCCTCCCGCTACTCCTGCTCTTTAACGCAGAATACCGGACGATTATCCCCCGCATTTCCTGCTCAGCCAGCACAGGAGTGCCCCTACACCCCCTGAGAATGGGGAATAACAAAAAAAAAGGAATCCGAGGTCCCAGTGGCACCGGAAAGACCACCAGAGGAGGTAGGAGATGTGCCCCAGGCAGGGGCCCCGGCCACCAGAGACGATATCGCGGCAATAGGGATGAAAATTTCAGCTTCCCAGACTTTTTGGCGGCGGAAATGGACCACATTTTTTGGGCCTTAGCAGCAGATTTGCAGGCCATAGGGGGACGCACCGCGGACCTGGAGGAACGCACTGACGCTATAGCATCTCATAACAATGCCCTGGTGGACACAATCTATACCATGGCGGCAACTATCGGTCGTCTGGAGGCCCAGGTGGAAGAACTCGTGAATCGCAGCCGCCGCCACAACATACGTCTCCAGGGGCTCCCGGACTCTGTCCCCCACAACCAATTGACGGTGACCATGGAAGGTATTTTTAAAAAACTGTTGCCAGATCTGCCTCCCTCCCGCCTCCTTATGGACCGGGCTCACAGGGCCTTTGGGCCGCGACCCCCCCTGGGGGGAAAATTTCGGGACGGAATAATCAGGTTCCATTATTATCATACTAAGGAGGCACTCTTAAAGGAGAGCAGAATGGTTCATTTGTCATATGAGGATCACCCACTTTCTCTTTTGCCCGATGTGGCCCCTTCTACCCTGGCCAAGCGACAATAATGGCGCCCTGTAACAGAGGTTCTGAGAGCTGGAAAGATCAAGTATACTTGGGGCTTCCCATTACGCCTTGTAGTTTACAAAGAGGGCCAAGCCCTCACCTGCTCCAGGATCCAAGATGCCCCCAGGCTGCTACACTCTCTCCAATTGCTGGTGCCAGAGGATTTACCAGCTCCCCCGAGACAGTATATGCTGGAGAAATTACCGCTAGAATGGAAGCAGGCCCCGGGATGAGAGGGCCGGGCAGGTTCACTAACACCACCATTCTCTCTCTGACTTCCCCAATGCTGGCTGCCATCAGCTGAGGTTTAGGCTTCGCCGATCGAAGGGGAAGATGTGTAATGTATCGTATTTTAATTCTGTTTTCAACTGGTTCATTCGGTTCAGATATGTTTGGTAACCGCTTCATATGTTTAGTTTTTGTGTGTTCCCCTGTATGCTCGTGAGGATCTCTGATAGACACGTTTTTGAACTGGGAATTGGCCCGATTGGGTGCCGTGGACAGACTCGTGTCCACTGAGATTCTGGTTGCCACGACTGGTTATATTTTTTAGCGGGAGGGGGAGGTTGGGAAGTTCTAATGTCATTGTTGGTGACCATGTGCCTTCTCCGTGTCTCCCGTCTCGACTCTCCGGCTTGACCTTCGTGTCGAGGTTTTTCTTTTCCTATTCTTCTTCTTCCTTTCTTTTCTCTCTCGCCCCTCTCTGTTCTATCTTCTCTTCTTCTTTCCTGGGGGGTGGGGTGGGGAGGCCCACTGGTCCGTGTATCCATCATCCTGCATTTAAATTATGGCGTCGCTGAAGTGCCTCTCCTTAAATGTTAATGGCCTTAATTCCCCACGCAAGAGGCGTCTCCTTTTCCGCGAATTGCGAAACAAAATATTGATATAGCCTTTATACAGGAGACACGAATCCCACGCAAGGCCACCTACAGATTGGCTGATGCACGCTACCAGCGGGTCTTTTCTTCTAATGCTTTTCCCAAATGTAATGGTGTCTCTGTCATCCTGCATAATTCCTGCCCCTTCCAGGTCGAATCGGTGGAGGGGTATGACTCTGGTAGATATGTAGTAGTACTGTTGTGGACAAGAATATGTATCTGCTTTAATAATATTCAAAGGCCTAGAAAAAGGCCCAGAAAAATGCTCATTTAAGTTTAGTTTGCTATGTCTTTAAGAGGAAATTAATATAACCTGTCTTTTCAGATAAAACCAAAATGTATCTTGCGTAATTTCGCTGTTTCTGCAGAATAGTTGACCACAAGCTGGGTGGAGGACCCATTTTGCATCCTGTTACAGGACATTATAGGACATCACAGGACATCACCCAGGACATAGAAAAACTGCTGACTACGCCGATGACGCATGCTACCTTGACCTTTGGAAAAAGCTGATGTTTGATTCTCATTTATTTAATAAATAAACTGTATGTCCACAATTTTATGCTGAAGTCAATCAAAATGTTAAAGTTGACTCCCACCTGCTTACGTATAGAACTGCTATAAAACATATCAAAATCTAATAAAGGATCAGAGCGCTCAATGGCTTTGACCAGTGAAGCCGCATAGACCCCTTCGTTGTCTGTGTGATTTCTTTCTTTAAGCGTGCACCTTAACTTACCTGGTTTCTCCACCAATTAGACCAGAGACTGGCATCCGAGGAAGGACTTTATTGTCCACTTCAATTTGGCACCCAACGTGGGGCCCTGGGTTAAACGTCTTTGCCATCGTGCCACCACCAAGGATTTCCTCGCGGGACCACACCAGAACCAGAGCCTGATCAACTTTGTAACCTCACAGGTAAGATACCTTTTGATATCTTACCGGTGACGTGTTCTGGTTTGTGATCCTACCCCGGGAAACTCCATTGTGACACTTGGGAAAGGCATCAAAAGTGGGGTTTTATTTAACCTTGCCCAGGTGCCTGTTATACTGACCCACAAATCGCATGCCAGTTGTCTGATTGTTTGTACGTCTGTTCCCGGTTCTTTGAATTGATAGCATATTTTCTGATAAGATATTGTGATTTGGTTGTTAGTCAGAGAGATTATCGCGATCCTGTGGTAACAAGTGGGGTGTACCTGGTTAGCTATCTCCAGACGGTAACAGGTGATGTGCTGTAATAGACGCATACCTGGTAGTAGGACTTTCCTAACAGTAACAGGTGAACACAAGCTTGGTAGTAGGACGCGATATATCTCTGATTGAAGTATAGTGTGATTGACAGTCAGAGGAGTTTTTGTGGGTACCGGTATATAGATGATGCATTAGGCGTATCTAGTAGTAACTCACAAGAATATATATATCTAGTAGGAACAGGTGACGCGGTAAAGGAAGCACCTGTAGGATATATATGCTGCGATAGAGAGGTGCTAGCTACACCTCCTAGCAGGGTCCTATATTTGGAATATAGGAGAGGACGAGACGCTTTATTGTCGTGGTTAAAATAGGACACAATAGATATAGGTCTATCCTCATTTCTGACTGCTGATAAACTTCGTGAATTGTTTTAAAAATTGAACGGGAAAAAGAGCTAACAATCGAGAATGGGAAATGAATAGAGTAGCCATGCTGGTTGGTTGTCGCCATGCAAGTTAGTTGAGGAAAGGACAGGCAAAAGAAATGTGACAAAACTAAAGCTTTTAGGCAGGATTTGCGGACTAGACAGTCCCAGACTACAGATAGAGCAATGGAGAAATGTATTGAAGAATAAAAAAGGAATGTTGATAGATAATGGATTATGGAATGTAGCACAGGCATGGTATAGGGTTGCAAAATAAATTGAGAACGAAGGGTGGATAGAAACAGTGGAAAAGAAGAAGGGAAAAACTAAATACTATTATCTCACCCCAAGATCTGAGCCTCCTTCATATGGCGAGGTTTCCAAAAGGAAAATAGAAAAATCAGCCCCCACGAGTCTTTACCCTGTTTTAAGTACAGATGGGGCATACTACACCCCCGGTTCTGCCACATCCCCATCAGCAACCGCAAGTCAGGCACCGACTATATCACCTATTATGCCTCACTTACCCAATTTAGATACCACCCTCCAAACGATAGACCGGACCGGTGACCCGGGTCAACCACCTTTCTCCAGTCATTCTTATGACTCAGTAAATCGTTCCGATGATTCCCTAACGTCCCACATAGGGTTACCGGCAACCACGCCCCAGATTGCCCGTAGCCGGCCCACGACTTTTCCACCCCAGCACCAAGATCTCATGACCTTTCCACCCCACCAAACCGACACCACGTACCCTTTCTACCAAAACACCCACGACATCCCTCCGACTCCCAAAAATAATGTAACCTTGACGCTCCCAGCTGCCCGAGTACCGGGACCATCTCCCCGACTGGGAGATTTCACTTCCCCTGATGTCCCCATTATGTATGTCACCTTCACACCATCCCAAGCCTCCTTCCTAGTAGGCACATTACCTGACCCGGAAAAACAACCTATGCCCTTTTATAGACGCATAGTTCAGATTCAGAAGACTTACTCTGCAGCATGGAGAGATCTTTTAAGTTTGTGTGAAATTAAAGCAGGCGATGGGTATTGTCCCATAATGGAAAAAAGGATTTACTTCTGCGCGCTTAGTATCTGATGTCTCATACCAGTCAGGTATAGAATTTTGCGAACAACTCAGAGAGTGGGCAAAGGACAGATTAGCTGACCAAGCAACTACTATAAATGTAATATATATATGTGTATATAGTGTGTGTATTTGTATATATAGATGTATATGTGTATGTATATAAAGTATGAGACGAAAAAGGTATAAATTTAATCGGTGGTTGGACAGGGACGCCTGTTCCGACTCCTGTAAATGGTTACAAAGTATGATGAATTTTTATAAGTGGGATGAAAGTTATTTTAAACCAGAATCTGATAATCTATAGGATACGAATGATAGTTTATGAGTCAATGTGAGAAGAGGTTAGGAAAGCCTATCCTAGATATGGCAACTACAGGTTGCTTTCCAGGAGAGAGCATTAAGAAGGACATGTATGTATGTATGTATGTCAGAGATGTAAAGCACAGTAAGCAAAGACCAAAAGCAAAGTAGACAGATGAGACATGACACCTGCTTTGTTTGTGACATGATTCCATTGTTAGGTGCTTGCCAAGAGACTCTGCATTGTTTACTGTTGTAGTGTATATGTGAAGTACAAGTCGTACGTATGCGGAATTATTATTCTTGTAGATAGAATCGTTTGTCTATATTAATGGAGGGAGTTTTTGCTAACGCCCTAATGTTTTATTATTTTAGTAAAAAATAGTTTTATACGAAATATTCTCGGGATAGAGAGGCTACGCATTCTATAAGTATTGCTCTGCAGGACAGAGTGCTACGGAGCCCGGTAGAATTAAGTGTTCAGAAAAAAAAGTGAGGTTTAAAATATCCCGTATTATGTTTTTTTTTATGTAGAAAAAAAAGGGAAGCAGGACCAGAAAGTGAAACTAGAAAGATTAAATTGGTTCCTCTTTTTTTTCTATGAACATGCGATATTTTAACCGTGTAGAGAGAAAAAAAAAGGAAATATACAACTCTATGCAGTTTAAAGGTAGAAACAAACAGTAGGTGATAGGAGAGGCACAGTAATACTTATCTTGAAAAATGCCGACAAACTTCCCAGGAGATGGTCCACTAGAGATGTGCGTTTCGGAATTTCGGAATTTTTACGAAATTTCCCGATTCGTGTTTTCGGATGCGGCCAATTTTCCGAAAATTTTTAGATCCGAAAATGGCAGATCCGAAAAGTTTTCCGAGCCGAAACAAAATATTTTCGGAATTTTCGAATGGACTTGAAATGTGTCAAATCGAAATTTATTGCTTTGAAACAAGGAGAACAGACGTTCCAAAAAAACGAAAATTTCCGAAATCACGAAAAGTCGATACAAAAACCGAGCAAAGTGACACGAAAATAGGAAAAATGGTCGATATTCCGGAAAAAAAATGTACACGAAAAACGAGTCGAGCCGAACCGAATCGAAACAGAAATCGGTCGAAACGAGACGAATCGAAAAGTTTGAAAATCCGAAAAATCAAATCGAATCGAACCGAAAAAAAAATCGGTGCACAAGCCTATGGTCCACAGCTCCACATAAAACACTAGAAAGAACGCAGGGAATTCGGCAGGAAGGGTATCCAGAGTAATATACGGACCGATCCAAAGCTGGTCATCTGTACCGGAAACGCCAATAACCGGATAAATGCCAAATGACAAAAAGTAAAATAATATTATTTTACTTTTTGATACACTGCATATTACTATTGCCCTTGGAAGTCTTTTAGACGAAACGCGTTGGGCGTTATTTGTTTTATTCATTTATAATAAATCATTTTATTCATTTAAATTCCCATCTTCCTGGTTTATTTGGCATTTATCCGGTTATTGGCGTTTCCGGTACAGATGACCAGCTTTGGATCGGTCCGTATATTACTCTGGATACCCTTCCTGCCAAATTCCCTGTGTTCTTTCTAGTTTAAAGGTAGAGCAAGTTTTTTTTACCTCCTGCAATTGCATACTATCCATTTTAAACCAAAATAAGCTAACAGTCAGTATCAGAGGATTGCAGGTTTTTATTTTCTAGTTAATTTAGAGGATTTTCTAGTTAATGACGACCCCACAAACAGAGTGTGATCTAGCTATGTACATGATAAAGTTACTAATGCCAGAAACATTTTGTCCCCCAATTCAATAACCGCTCAAGATATTAATTATAACAGTCTAGTGATGCCTGCTGATTAAGTGTTAATTTGCATAGTAAAAAGAAAGACATGAGCAGCCCCGAGTATTGGCACCGCATGACGTTTCTGCCTACCTCCAAAAAAAAAACCCAGAAAAAATAACTGTCCTCCGCAAGGCACCTGCGCCTGCAATGTTCTCTCCTGCTCCCTGATGACACTCTCACCAGATGTCAGTGTCTCAACCCCGCTGCTCTCTTTCATTTTCCTGAGGGGGGTGGGTGGTTGGTGACGATGCTGATAGTCACGAAGTGCAATACCCCTCTGCCCGCACGATTGCACGATTGCCTCGAAGCCATGTTCCCAGAAACAGCACACCTGCCCTCTGTGTGCAATACTGGTGCCACTGCCCAATACTCCTCTTCACAGCTTCACCTGACACTATATGGCTCCCGCTTTGCAGACGAGTCCAGGAAATATCACACCGAATTTTCAATTCTGTTCAATTTCCCCCCTCGCCCCCACCCTTTCTGCCCGAAGAAGAAAAAAAAACAAAAAACAAGCGGAACTACACGCACTTACACAGGTTGCAGTGCTAAAAGTAAAAGCACATGGAAAGGTTAATACACCAGAAGCTGATATTAAATAATCTAGCAGACCAGGCAGCAAAACAAGCTGCCACTCAGATACAGGAAAAGGAACTCGAGCAGCTAGTCCCACTACTAGTACAGACTCCTGTCTCAGAACTACAACTCACAAAGTTGCAGGGCTCTCCATCACACAGTGAGAAGGGAGACTGGGAGAAAAGGGGGGACACAAGCATGCACGGACTCCTCTGCATAAGAAATAAAGTGTGCTTACCTAAGGCACTCTATCCGGCTGTAGTACAATAGGCACATGGGCCCTCACACCTCTCAAAAACATTGATGAATGCCCTCATCAGTCTACACAATCTGTCACCTTTCGAAATACTGTTCGGCACGGCCCCCAGGCTAGGGTGCTATTTCCCTCAACAATTACAGTTACAATCTGACAGCCTAGTAAAATATGTCACCAGTGTTTCAAAAACATTAACTGATATCTATGGTCAGGTGTTCTCTTGCATTCCAGACCCTGAAAGTATTGACGGCACTCATCAACTAGTCCCGGGAGATTGGGTACTAGTGAAGAAGTTTCTTCGGAAAAATCCACTTGAGCCCAGATACGACGGTCCTTTCCAGGTCCTCCTCACAACAGCAACGTCAGTAAAGCTGGAAGGAAAATCCACCTGGATCCACGCGTCCCACTGTAAAAAGACCTGTACACCATTAACGGACCAGACAACAACCCAACCATGATTATGAATATCCTTCTCATTTGGGGGGGGAAATCCAGGGGCAAAATGTGGCTGTCATAATGGGACAAGCGGCTGTTGCTATGGTGCAAGAAGTTGTGGGGGAACAGGTGGGCATTGACATAATTCCACAGGTTGTCAAACAGATTGCTGATGGCACGGCAGTTGCTGCCGCCGAAAACAAACTAATCACTTTCTGGTACAATTCCTCTAACACTCGAGTGGCCACTTACACCTTTTAACTATTGTGATGTAAACCCTTGCCCAGGCCCCCGCCCGCAGTGTATCTGGAGAAATGGGATCCCACACAACTACAATATATATGTGTGTTACCAATAGCTATTGGGAACAGGAGTGTGGCAGCTGGGCATCGGTGGGATGGAATACTGGGGCTCCCTGGGGACACAAGCCACAGATCGCCCTAGACAGAAAGGATAACAATGGTAAATCACTTCTCGCTCGCATGACACTCAAAAAGGCCCCAAACACATGCCCCGCCCAAGAATTGCAGGAATCAGATGATGACACCGTATTTAAATCTAGAACAGGGGCGACGGCACTGAAACGAATCCTAACCCTAGAAAATCCTGGACCCGGGGATGCCGGTACCTATATTCTGGGAATGTGGGAAAAAGGGGGATCAGAGAATCCCTGGAGCCTGGAAAAATTCCACCTACGAGATATGTATCTTGCCCCTGACTGGGTCCCTCCGCACCAACAGTCCAAACCCCTTAATCACCACATGATGATCTCTTCCAATGGTATAGTAGCCATCGCTGATCCCACGTTCGAGGATACTATAGCCATTGAAATTCTCAGATATGAATGTTTGGTTAGAATGGATGAAATATAGCGTTTAATCCCACAACAGAACCAATTGCTATGTGTGTGGTACTGTTAGGCCTCTTCTAGGTACGGTACCTCTCAATATCCCCAAGGATATCGAGGAATGTTCTCTCAGTTTGTTTACCAACAACACTCTAAATCACGATGCTTGCAAAGAATGGAAGTCCAAATACCCCCTCCAGACACAAAACCCCAGACTCTCAGAGAGTATCACCACCTACCCCGGGAACTACACCTGTTACTCCTCTT
The DNA here is from genome assembly GCA_009667805.1 of Leptobrachium leishanense. NCBI lineage: Eukaryota > Metazoa > Chordata > Amphibia > Anura > Megophryidae > Leptobrachium > Leptobrachium leishanense. The sequence continues at coordinate 252,455,499 of CM019065.1, forward strand.
GGGGGACCGGTGCCCGGGTAGTTGGGAACTTCACAGAAGGTTATTGTGTGCGGTACAGCGCTGTGGAGAAGGAGAAAGTGCAAAACCAGGTGATATCCCTGGGAGATGTCTATTGGATCTGCGGTGACCTGCGAGTCCGCTCCCGCTTGGTAGGTGCGTGGAACGGTGAGTGTGCTCTGGCTAAAGCCATCATGCCCCTCCACATCCTGCCCTTTGATGATGATCTGCCAATAGTCCACACCCACGGACTCACTAGACAAAGGAGACAGGTGAAACCTGTACCTGGCAGTTTCGATCCCCACGTCTACCTTGATGTCATAGGAGTCCCAAAGGGGGTGCCTAATGAGTTCAAAGCTAGAGACCAGGTATAGGCAGGATTCGAATCTTTAATCCCCATGATAACCATCAACAAGAATGTTGATTGGATTAACTACATCTATTACAACCAGCAGAGGTTTGTTAACTATACCCGAGATGCCCTCCAGGGTTTGGCCAACCAGCTAGGCCCGACCTCTGCGATGACCTTCCAGAACCGCATGGCCCTCGATATGCTACTGGCAGAGAGGGGTGGGGTCTGTAAGATGTATCTTGCGTAATTTCGCTGTTTCTGCAGAATAGTTGACCACAAGCTGGGTGGAGGACACATTTTGCATCCTGTTACAGGACATTACAGGACATTACAGGACATCACCCAGGACAAAAACTGCTGACTACGCCGATGACGCATGATACCTTGACCTTTGGAAATAGCTGATGTTTGATTCTCATTTATTTAATAAATAAACTGTATGTCCACAATTTTATGCTGAAGTCAATCAAAATGTTAAGTTGACTCCCACCTGCTTACGTATAGAACTGCTATAAAACATATCAAAATCTAATAAAGGATCAGAGAGATCATTGGCTTTGTGAATAAATTAGATACGGAAAAACGGGAATCTGTAGAGGTAAAAAACAACGACTCATAGCGCATACAGATATATAAAGAGGATTGTGCAAGTTTTTTTTTGTTTATATTGTTCGTCGTCACACTCCAATTGTTTGTATACTAGATCATTGGCTTTGACCAGAGAAGCCGCATAGACCCTTTCGTTGTCTGTGTGATTTCTTTCTTTAAGCGTGCACCTTAACTTACCTGGTTTCTCCACCGATTAGACCAGAGACTGGCATCCGAGGAAGGACTTTATTGTCCACTTCAGTACAGGGCCACTTCGGCGCCCACCCTTATGTGCTTGCTTCAGTATATGCTCCTAATTCCCCAGACAAAGACTTTTGGTCCGCACTCTCGGAATTCTTGGGGTCCTGCACCCCAGGCGACTTAATCATTGGGGGTGATTTTAATGCCACGCTATGCGCAGCTGTAGACAGATCAGGAACAGGGGCTCCCACACCACAGGACCATGCCTTCTCTTCTTTTGCGCGAAATATGGGTTTAGTAGATGTCTAGCGGGTGCAACACCCGGTAGAGAGAGACTATACATTCCTGTTACACCCTCATAAAACTTACTCGCGTATTGACTACTTCCTTGCATCGCCAAACAGCTTGAAGGTAATTGACGCTTCCTCTATAGCAGTGGTCCCCAACCCTGGTCCTCAAGGCCCACTAACAGGCCAGATTTTGCAGATCACCATGGGGAAAAGCAGACTGAATCCTGCAATCACTGAGCAGCAAATCAAAACACCTGTGCTGTGCTTCAGATATCTGGCAAACCTGGCCTGTTAGTGGGCCCTGAGGACCAGGGTTGGGGACCACTGCTCTATAGGATCTATCACGTGGTCGGACCATGCGGATATTCACTTGGGTCTGATGGGTTTGGGGGGGCTCGGTTAACAGGAGATGGCGACTAGACCCGATTTTACTGACGCGCCGAGACATTACGGACGGAAACCCTCACTAACTCAGCTCCCCACTACCTGTCCTCACTAATCACCAAATAAACCCCAGCCCGCTCCCCAAGGTCAAACAGTGACCTGCGCCTAGCTTCTCCCCGCATCACCTCTTCCCATGATAGACTGCAGGATTTCTCACGCGCAGCCCCCACTCTCTGGAACGCTCTCCCTCGTACTGTCAGACTTTCCCCTAACTTCTCTTCCTTCAAACGCTCCCTTAAAACATTCCTATTTAGGGAAGCCTACCACCCAACTCACTGACGCAACCATCAATCACTCTCACCTTACAGTCCTCTCCTCCTGTTTCCAACCCCAACCCTCCCAGATTGTGAGTTCCTACGGGAATAGGGCCCTCATCTCCTCCTGTACTGTTTGTCAAATGTTGTTCAATGTATTGTAACCCTGTCTATACTGTGCTTATTGTACAGCGCTGCGGAATATGCTGGCGCTTTATAAATAAAGAATAATAATAATAAAAATAGCCATGGAATTGACAGACTTTTTTGACTTAAACTCCAGGGAGGAGGTCTCTCCCCCCATGGTTTGGGCGGCCCATAAAGCCGTTATTAGGGGCGCTTTCATCAAATATGGGTCACAATATAAGAAACGCAGAAATGCCCAGATTCTAGATCTACAGGCAGACCTGAAGGATAGAGAGACTGACCACAAGACTTGTCCCTCGGAAGCTTCTTTCTCGGCACTTCAAAACGTACGGCAGGCCTTGAATCAATTACTGGTAGATGACGTTGGGCGCTCCATGATCTGGAATAGACGCTTATATTTTGAAAGGGGCAACAAAATGGATACTCCTTTGGCCCGTAAACTGCGACCACGACCCTATTCGGCCCCAATCTGCAAGCTACGGAGCGGAGAGGGAGCGCTGGTGACTTCCCCCTCCGCGATTAATGATCTACTGACCTCCTTTTACAAGGACCTTTATAACCATTCCCCTTCCCACACTACTGACAATCAACCCCTTTGTAACGACATTAGAGATTTTCTGTCTTCTCTTAGTTTACCCACAGTAGGGGGGGAACAGGCAGAGACCCTGGTAGCACCCTTCTCGGCAGAGGAGTTGGCGGAGGTGATAAAGGGAATGAAACCACATAAGGCCCCGGGGCCGGATGGATTCACTATGGCATACTATAAAAAGTTTTCGGCCATTCTGGCTCCTCGCCTGCTCCCCCTCTTTAACGCCCTCTTGACCGACGGACATTTCACCCCAGAATCATTATCGCATCTATAGTGATGATCCCGAAACCGGACAGGGACCCTCTACTCCCTGAAAACTACCGCCCTATCTCCCTACTTAACACGGATGTAAAAATCTTTGCCAAACTTTTATCAAACCTGGGACGTAAAAACCCAAGGGCTGAATATAGAATATTTGATACAGTCCTAACCTCAACATCTGAGGAAAGGGATTTAGGGGTTATTATTTCAGAGGATCTAAGGGTAAGTAGTCAATGTAATAGAGCAGCAGGAAATGCTAGCAGAATGCTTGGTTGTGTAGGGAGAGGTATTAGCAGTAGGAAAAGGGAAGTGCTCATGCCAATGTACAGAGCACTGGTGAGACCTCACTTGGAGTACTGTGTGCAGTCCTGGAGACCGTATCTCCAGAAGGATATAGACATCTTAGAGAGAGTTCAGAGAAGGGCTACTAAAATGGTGTACTGCTTGAAGGAGAAAAGTTACCAGGAAAGGCTTAATGATCTTAACATGTACAGCATGGAAAAAAGACGAGACAGAGGAGATATGATAGAAACATTTAAATACGTAAAGGGAATCCACAAGGTAGAGGAAGGGAGTATATTTAAACGGAAACAAAGTAGCAAAACAAGAGGACATAGTCTTAGATTAGAGGGGCAAAGGTTTAAAAGTAACATCAGGAAGCATTATTTTACTGAGAGGGTGGTGGATACATGGAACAGCCTTCCAGTTGAAGTGGTAGAGGCCAAAACAGTAATTGAATTTAAGCAAGAATGGGATAGGCATAAGGCTATCCTAAACAAAAGATAAATCCAGGTTAAGTATCCATGTAATTGGGCAGACTAGATGGGCCGAAAGGTTCTTATCTGCCGACATTTTTCTATGTTTCTAACAGACTTGACACCCTTTTACCCCGCTTGGTTCATCCGGATCAAGTCGGTTTTATCCCAGGCAGACAGGCCTTCGACAATACGCGGCGGGCAATTGATCTTTTATGGCATGCATCCTCTTCCCACACGCCCTCGCTTTTTCTGTCGCTTGACGCGGAAAAAGCTTTTGACAGGGTCGAGTGGCCCTATCTATTTTTGGTTTTAGAACACTTCGGCTTCCCGGAAAAATTCATAGCGGCGGTCCGCTCCCTGTATGCCTCCCCGACAGCTAGTATAGTCTTACCCCACGCCCCCCACCCCCTTTCAGATATATAACGGCACTCACCAGGGATGTCCTCTGTCACCAGCGCTCTTTGCTCTGATACTGGAACCTCTCCTGCAGGCGATCCGACAATCGGACGGAGTTAAGGGATTGGGGTGGGTGACCGCACTTATATTGTCTCTGCTTATGCGGATGACATCCTTTTGTCCCTCGCAGACCCTGCCGGGTCTCTGGAATCGATGTCCTCTTTGCTGGCGCGTTTCTCTCGCCTCTCTCTGGATATAAAATTAATATGTCCAAATCTGAAGCATTGGCTATATCTATCAAGGAGGCTGAGAGTTCGCGCCTTGCTGCAGAATATCGTTTCCGTCTCCAGCGCTCCCGACTTAAATATTTAAGGATATACCTAACACCCCGAACAGAGGACTTGTACAACGCTAATTATACCCCCCTCCTGCGCACACTACAGCAAGACCTAGATAGATGGTCTAAACATACGATCTCATGGCTAGGGCGCATACATTGTGTCAAAATGAATCTACTCCCCAGAATGTTATATCTTTTTCAGACCCTACCGATTCCCCTGGTGGGGGAGGACTTGCAACGGATGCAGAGGCACATTGATGATTTTGTCTGGGGTGGGGGTAGGAGACGGATTGGGCGGCAGACTCTCTATCGGCCCAGGGACCGGGGCGGCTTGGGTTTGCCTTGTTTACAATCGTATTATTACGCCTCTCAGCTAGCACAGATAGTGGCATGGCACTGCCCAGCGTATGAACGTAGGTGGGCAGGGCCGGTGCAAGCTTTTTTGTCTAGTCAGGCGAAGGTGTGTTTTGGTGCCCCTCCTCATCCATGTCATTTCAAGCCAATCAGGATAGAGATGCATAATAATCTCTATCGCGAGTGTTTGGTGTCTTCGCGCAGAGAGTAAAGGGTGCTTAACGTTGGTCTTGCAAGGACAACCTTTAGCAGCATTGTGAGTCACTGGTTGGGTGACAACCACCAGTGCTGTCTTCATGGACATATATAAACATCGTCTTTCTTCTGGAAAGGCAGCAGTAGTTACATTTGTCAGACTGTAGGAACAAGATATTTTCACCATAAGCACTATATTAAGCTAAAGTGGTTCTGGAACTTAGAGTATTCATTTAACCTTTTTTTAATTAGCAGGGAAAAAAAATATGGTTTTGTAAAGTGCATTTTATTAACATTTGTTCAACACAACAAGAAAGAAACCTATCAAATTTAACAACAAATAAAAGTACATGAACGAAATACATATAAAAAGGACATAAGGAGCTCATAGGAGCTTACAGTCTAGAGACATAGGAGCAGAAACTCAGTAATATAGGCCACGACAAAGGGCACGAGGCACAGCATAGATTGTCATTGTGGCCTGTGGCCTGCTGTCTATGTGCCAATCTATGCTGTGCCTGGACTCAGAGTGGTGCCCCTCCTGTCCCACAGGGGCAATCCACACAGCGCCTGGTACCGTACCCCTCTTTTGGCAATCTGGCTAAGGAGGGGCACCAGGCACTGCATAGATGGTGCTGTGGCAAGCAAAGAGGGTAACCAAGCACAGCATAGATTGGTGCCCCTCCTGTGCCACAGTGCCAGACAGCCTAGAATGCCACAGTGCCAATCTATGTGGTGCCAGGTGCCATGCCTCTCCTGTTCCACACAGTGCCAATCCAGGCTGTCTGTGCCTGGTGCCTCTCCTGTGCGCCACAGTGCCAATCTATGCTGCCTGTGCCTGGTGCCTCTCCTGTGCCACAGTGCCAATCTATGCAGTGCCTGGTGCCCCTCCTTTGGCAAAGTAGCAAAGAAGGGGCACCACACCAGGCACTGCATAGACCGACTACTAGCACTGTGGCATGGCACGTGACAGAGAGGTGCATCAGGCACAGCATAGATTGGCCCTGTCTGTTGCACAGGAGGGACACCAGACACACAGTAATCTACACTGCATGGCTGCGCCTGCTGCCTGGTGCCCCTCCTGTGCCAATCTGTGCAGCCTGTACCCGGTGGTGCCCCCTTTGGCCCCTATTGCATCAATAATTATACAGCTGCTACCTACCTACCACCACTGTGCCTGCGGTCGTCTCGTCTGTACAGTCAGTCTCTCCACCTCCAGAAGTAGCAGCAGGGTCCTCCTTTGTCTCTGCCTCCAGTCCTCGCTCTGATGCCTGTCACTTCTGTCCAGACAGAGACAGGTCAAGGAGGAGGGGCAGTGGACGGTGGATGATAAGAAGGCTGCGGCTGGACTGGCACCAGCTACTGCCGGCTGCCCCAAGGAGGACCAATGAGGACTGGGTCTGGGAGCCGCCATTTCATGTAGTGTGCCGTGCGCCGGCTAACCTGGTGAGCAGAGCAGGTCACCGTCGCGCCCTGCCGACGTCATCATCATTGGCGGATCGAGCGCCGCCATCTTGGTGGAGACCAAGATAGTGGCAGACTCTGCCCCCATTGGTCTCCACCAAGATGGTGGCGCCCTGCCCGCCAATGTTGACGACATCGGCAGGGTGCCACCTCTGCTCGCTGGGGCCAGAGAGTAGTAGACAGCGTCACAGCGGACTGGAGAGAAGAGATTGGACAAGGTGGCCATCTCTCCCCCTGGCCGACCAAGATGGCGGTACCCGGCCCGCCCCTCCAAACATGTTGATACAGCCCCCACCAATGATGACGTCGCGGTCGGCAGAGCGCCACCTTCGCTCGCTGGGGCAGAGTGAGAAGGAGGCGGTGCTGCACTGCGCCGGGTCTCTCCCCGGCTGGCTTTACCATAATCTCCAAAATTCCGCCCCCTCAAACTGCAGGAAGCCAGACAGTAAGGCGGCCGCCTGTGCCGCCTTACATTAGCGCCGGCCCTGTAGGTGGGTGGAATTGGAACACTCTATGGCCTTTCCGCTCAAACTGGACTTATGGATATGGCTCTCCAAGCCCCACAGACCATTGCTACGAACCGCCTGCCCGGCCATCACCAACTCTCTATCTGGACTAAGATCGCACTGAAATGTGACCTCACCTGCTATCCCTCCCCGCTGACCCCACTGTGCCATAATCGGGAATTCGCTCCAGGACTCCAACCCGCCATTTTCTCGCCTATCACTGATAAAGGTTTGCATCGCATCTGTCATTTATTTCCTCGAGGAACTTTGCTCCAATTTCAGGACCTACAAGAGGGTGTCCACCTACCGCGGGCATCTTTTTTCAGATTTTTGCAGTTACGGGACTTTGCCCTACAACCACATATTAAAAAAGCGGTACTGACAAAACCTACCTCATTTGAGTCTGCCTGCCTGCGAGGACGTTACACTAAAGGCCTAATTTCCTCTCTATATCAACAAATCACTTGCATATTGGACTGGGCAGAACTCCCTTACGTTCGAGCTTGGCATGCAGACCTTCAAGAACAGTTGGAGGGGGACTCATGGCTGGACATCTGGGAGGCCTCCAGAAAAGTCTCCGTCTGCACCACCATCCAGGAACAGGCAGTCAAGCTACTTATGCGCTGGTACACCACACCGGCCCAACTGGCCAGGATTAAAAAGACGACCACGGGATTATTTCTACATGTGGTGGACCTGCCCTGTTATCCACACATACTGGACCAGTATACAGACGCTGTTCGAGGAGGTCATGTCCTGCCAGATTCCCCTGACACCAGACCTCTTCCTGCTGGCGAACCCGCTGGCTGACCTTTCACAAAGGGAACACAAGTTGCTTGTTGCTCTTGGGAGCAGCACGCAGGGCAGTGGCGGAGGAATGGATAAGAATGGAAGCGCCGTCCACGGGACGGGTACTCAGCCTCATCAGAGACTCCTTTTTGATGGAAAAACTGACGGCGATTGTCCATCACACTATGGACTCTTTCTCTAAAACGTGGGCTCCATGGCTTTCATACAACCCTAACTGCACTATATGAGGAGCACTACACCTTGGGTTGTTTTGCTATGCATTGCCTACCTCATAACTTGCTTTCTTTCCCTGACCGGCCGGCACTCGTGGCGACTCCCAGCGGTCAGTGTACTGCTTCTTCTTTCTGTACCTGAGACCGGGGCCCCCCCACCTTCCCCCACCCCTCTCTTCTTCTTTCCTTTTCCTCGCTCCTTCTCTTTTATCTTCTCCTTACTTTCTTTCTTTTTATACATAAAAACAGGTAGCTACCCCGCAACGAATCGGGACAGGGGACTTTATTATGTAGAGAAGCTTCAGCTTGATACTTTGCATTGGTTTTACTGTTTTCCCCCTCCCCTTTCTCTATTTTCTGTACCCTTAGCAACATCGATATATGCTGCTGAAAAATAGTCTTTTTAAAAAAAAAAAAAAAAAAAAAAAAAGGGAAACGCAACTCTCTATATGGCCAAAGGCTTTTAAACCTAGAGCCAGGGAATTATAGGCTCTTATAAATGTGAGTGTTATACATCCCCGCGACCAATAGAATTTTGCCCCATCTGTTGAGATTCTCTGCATGATCATTATCTTTTTGTTCTACCTCTTCCCTCCCCGGGTTTGTGAGACGGTGAGGATAACACAGATCTATCGTTGGAATAAGAAGTATTGCACTGGTTGATGCATACAAGTATACCTTTATTCTTACTGATTGGTGCATGCACCACTGCACTGGACTGCAATATTGGACACTACTGCACTTTATTGACTGCATAATTGGACACTATCGCACTTTATTGGCTTTTGCAAAATAGTCCTTTGCACATATTGGTTTTATGTACACCATTGTATTTTTATACGCACGTGCACTCACTAATATATTTTTGTGGTTAATATTCACTCTGTTAAGGATATTGTATGCTACTATATTATTGACATAATTGCCCTGTCTATAATTACTGAATCCTTTCGATGCGCCATAAGGGATTTTCCATTGTATTTTCCCAAGAGTGTAAGCTCACCTGCCAACGTGAAGGCACCTCTAGTGAAGGCGAGTCCTATCCAAAAAATTAAACCACAGGCTATATAGAAAACCATCACTAGTCACGCTGCTTTTCAGTCATGAGGTAGACTGGTGGGCCTTTATTTAATACCCTCCCAGAAACAGCTTGCTTGGCCGGCCTTCGGGATCAGGCGAGTCCCCGGCTCGGCCCGGCCTCCAGGCCCAGGTTCTCATGTCTGAATTTCGGCCAAACCGATCCCGAATTTTCGGTTCTGGTATCGGCTGGAAATTTCCATTTCGGTGCACCACTAGAATTGACAACTTTCTCAATAGCCGAAAGGACACAAAACTGCACTGTATGTTCGTGCCCTTCAATGGCAATCGTGCGCTTCAATGGCTTCTTTGAATAAACCCTTTAAGTTTAGTAATATCAGTGAGATAGTCAGAGCTGACAGCAGTGAGGTCTGCGGTAGGTGGAGTGGGGCGCATGAACAGATTGAAAGTATGAATCAGACGTCTGGAATCATGAGAAAAGGTGATTAAGGATGGGAAAGAAGTTTAGCGAGGGATAAAGAGCCTGTAGGAACGGAGCATGAATTTGTAGTGCAAGAAGTCAGCCGAAGAGAGGCCAGCTATTAGTGAACTACATTTCTTGCTCCATCTTGCCCACAGCGCCCCATGCACCCCACTACTTCACATCCTCAGCTATTACCCTCACCTAGTGTGTGTGTCACCCCTCTCCTCTTAGATTGTAAGCGCTTGGGCAGGGTCCGCTCCCCTAGTCTGTGTAACTTGTATGGGCATTTGTTATTCTGCTTCTCCCAGTGTACAGCGCTACAGAACCTGCTAGCGCTTTATAAATACCTGTGACTGTATGCACCAACACAAGCTGTGCAGCTCATACTGGGGAAACTGAGGAACAGAGTATTGACCATCTCTCAACTGTGAAAGCAAAACTCACACACTCATGGACACGCTCTTTTATGGTTTACACTAGGTGGAAACCCTGCCCAGAGGGTAGTCTATTGTTAAGCGAAGCAGCTCACATGGGTAGATTTGCCCCAGCTCACATGGGTATAATCGCCCCCAGATCACATGGGTATATATTCCCCCAGCTCACATGGGTATATTTGCCCCAGCTCACTTGGGTATATTTGCCCCAGCTCACTTGGGTATATTTGCCCCAGCTCACATGGGTATAATCGCCCCCAGATCACATGGGTATATATTCCCCCAGCTCACATGGGTATATTTTCCCCAGCTCACGTGGGTATATTTGCCCCCGCTCACATGGGTATATTTGCCCCCAGCTCACATGGGTATAATTGCCCCAGCTCACATGGGTATAATTGCCCCCGCTCACATGGGTATATTTGCCCCCCAGCTCACATGGGTATAATTGCCCCAGCTCACATGGGTATATATTCCCCCAGCTCACATGGGTATATTTGCCCCAGCTCACTTGGGTATATTTGCCCCCCAGCTCACATGGGTATATTTGCCCCTCAGCTCGTATGGGTATATTTGCCCCAGCTCACATGGGTATAATTGTCCCCAGCTCACATGGGTATTATGGCCCCCAGCTCACATGGGTATTATGGCCCCCGCTCATATGGGAATATTTGCCCCAGCTCCTGCGGGGATAGTTGCCCCCAGCTCCCGTGGGTATAGCTGCCCCCAGCTGGTATAGTTGCCCCCAGCTCCCGTGGGTATAAGTGCTCCCAGCTCACGTGGTTTAAAGTGCCCCCAACTAAGACGCTGGATGCACGCACAGCCTCTACCTGTCGGCCACGCGCGCATCCAGGAGAACAGGAAGCGCGTGCAGCCGACGGATAGAGGCTGCGCGCGCATCCTGTAGAGCCGGATGCGCTCAGAGCAGACGGCGATAGGCAGTGGTGTAGCGTGGGTTGTCAGCGCCCGGGGCCAGCCAAGAATTGTGTGCCCCCCCCAACCTGTGGACACGTTATCGATATTGCCCCAGTCAGCTCACACATGGATATACTGCCCCAGCTCACACATGGATATACTGCCCCAGCTCACAAATGGATATACTGCCCCAGCTCGTAGATATTGCCTCAGCTCGTGGATATTGCCCCCCAGCTCATGGATATACTGCCCCCCAAGCTCTCATGGATATGCCCCAGCTCAGACCCCAGACCAGACATTCGAATGCTCTATCGGCATTCGGACAACCGCCCCTGGAGCTCCGTCTCCGGCATACTTCCCCGCTTCCGCTCGTTGAAGTACCGAAGCCGCGGTCACGTGGGACTCCCACGTGACCGCGGCTTGGGTCCTTCAAAGAGCGGAAGCGAGGAAACTTTCCCTTCGCCACTCAGGGGTTGGATGCGCTCGCGCGCGGCAGCCGGGTAGAGGCTGCGAGCGCATCCGGCTCTACAGGATGCGCACGCAGCCTCTACCCGGCTGCTGCATGCGCATCTTGTAACCACCGCGGCAAGCGCACAGCCGGCTCGTGCCGCGGCAGTTGCATGCACGCGCATGCGCGCGCATGCGCAGTACAGGTTTGGCGATGGACACACCAAGCCTTACTGCATTATAGTATAGATATTCACTGTCTCATTCTTGTGCGTGCCCTCTTTTGCTGCACCTTTTCTTGGTTGTCCGCTTTATCTTGCCGTTTTTTTTTTCTTTACCGTTTCTGGCTGGGTCTGCTTTTCTTTGTTGTCCCTGTCTCTTCTCCCCCCCCCCCCCAGGGTGTATTGATTTTTTTCTTTCACCCCCAGCTACTGCAGAGAAAGGGAAAGTTCAGCCCCACCCTCGCCTCAGCTCACAGTGCAGGAGGGAGGAAGAGCAACTCAGACGTACATGCGCAGTGCATTTTTTAATCTATACCTTGGTATAGGCACCCATTGGTTAGCTCAAAGTGCCTCCTGGAGGTGGCGTGGAAAAAACGCCAAGAAAAGAAAAAACAAAACACCTTATTTACTTGCTTTTTATGTCTGACACTACTGGCCCATTCAAAAAGGCATAGTATGTTTTTTTTTTTTTTTTTTTTTTTTTAAGCACATTAAAAAGGGACATGCATGCTTTGTAAAGTGCCATTGTCATGGGCTAAACATAGTGGACTCATTTGAAAGGGTAGGTGTCAGGTTTCAACGCCAGTGGGGTACCGGTCTAAGCCCAGTATGCAGTGGATATACAGGGGAGACTGACAGGAGGTACCAGGACATTTGGAACACACTGGGACTATATCTTGGGAAGGCAAAACAAGACACAAGGGGGGGAATCCAGGCGAAGTACAGTAGGGTGTTCCAAGTGAGTGGTCGAGAAGGTCCTTTGGTCAGAGGCAGTAGAAGGCGGGTAGTTGGTTATCAAACAGGGCATCTGGTACACGGGTAGTCTGTAGATATTTCAGGGAGCTTACGGAGACACGTCTCACACACACACACGATTAATGCTGAAGCGTGGAACAGACCTTTATGCAAGGCAGGGTGTGGTGTGTGTCAGGTGATTAACGGTTTGTGTGCCTGTTAGAAGTGCTGAACATTAGGGCAACACTTTTTATGGAGCTGCCTGAGCTTAGCGGTGTGGGCAGGACAGCATGGCCAGGGCCATAGGAAGGGCGAGGCCAGTGAGGTACTCGCCTCGGGCGCAGCTGTGAGGAGGCGCAGCCAGGGCTGCTTTGTTTTGGGGCCGCTGGGCTGATCGGCCGTTTCAGAATCAAAAGTAGTTTGAAGGAAAAAAGTGCTTGAATCGGCTGCCAATAAGGACTGCGGGGGGGCGGAGCTATGGCCCCGGGTGACTGACAAGCTAAAAGGGGTGTGTTTATGGCCGGGTGTCTCCGCGCAGCCTCAGATCAAAGCAGGAAGCCACCTGCACGAGTGCGTGCATTGCTGGCTTTTACCATGTGCGAAGAGTACCCGGCCCGTGTTCTCAGCAGCCCCGCTCAGCAAGTTGTTGGCCAGTATGTGAATAACACAGGCAGTGACAGAGATCTTGTGTTTCCAATTAATCTACCAGAGGTGAAAGAAGCATTGGCTCCTGCTGCAGCTGAGTGAGCTCTCACCTCACCCCCCCCCCTCTCGGCATTCCTCAGTGGGAGGGACAGAGATCCAGGAGCAGATAACGGCATAGCGAAGCAAAAAAAAAATAAAAAATTGTATTCCTTTTAAAATGCTGGGAAACCCAGGCGGATCAAAACCACATCCCTGCTGTAGCTGTATTTAATCAGCAGGGATGTGTTTAACAGCCAAATGCTCTCTCGTTTAGACAGGCTTAGATCCATCTTTAAATATCAATTTCAAGACATTTGCTTTTCTCTATGCAGGAATGAGAAACCATGTCCGCAGTACCAAGAAACCGATTCTCCCCCTCCATGATGTTCATTGGTTTGTGCAATGAAAGGGTTAAATGCCAGCAGCTACACTATATTGCCAAAAGTGTTCGCTCACCTGCCCAGCTCCTGATTTGGATGGGTGAGCGAATACTTTTGGCAATCTAGTGTAACGGTGTAAATTATTATGCTCAGAATTTAAAATCATTCTAAAAAGTTATTCATAGAGCTCTATAATTTCAGTGCTCTCTCCTACAACAAACCTCAATTTGCTGACCCTGCGGTGAATTCACCATTCACCACAGGGTCGCAGAAGGGAGCCACTGACTGGACGCCGCCGAAAGACCCAATCAGACCAATGAATGTAGCCGGAAAAAGCCAAACAGCAGCTGAACAGGGGTAAGAAAAAAAAAACCTAACTTTTAAAGGGCATTTAAACCTAAACTAAAGCATGGAAATAATATATAAGATCCTATGAATAATAAAAAGTTCTGTTACAGAATTTTTTTAAAAAAAAATGCCAGGTAAACAAATCTTAAAAAAATTTTGCTGGAAAAATCCAGAAAAATGCCTAAAAAAATTAATAAACGGTTTATTAGATATTGGATTAAAACGGGAATATTTGTAACATTGAAACCTAGGGGACTCGCCTGAATAAACCTGCCGAATGAAACCACTGAACATCAGGGCATTTCACTGACCTTTCTCTGCTGTTCAATGTGAATAGATTAACCATTGCTTCTCTATGGGGGATTTCACTGCTGTATTTTGCTGCTTTTTGAATAGCCGAATGGCCACGAAATTGCACCCTTTTTGTGCAATTCGGTGGCCCATTCAGCAGTCTTTGGCTAACCCAAAGACAAAAAAGTGTAATAGAGGGCATGGAGATAGTGATGAAACTGGGGCATGAAGTGGGCTGCTAATAGGAGGCATGGAGGGGGTTGATTTACTGTATGGAGAACAGGGTGATTTAAGATATTGAAGTATGTGAAGATCTGCCAATGTGTGTGTGTGTCTTTGTAGCGGTTGCTGTGTGGCTATCGGAGTATAGGATGGAGGTTATTATTTGAGTGTAACACACATGCACACACACACTCAAACCATGAACTATAAGCTCCCTCACACTTAACCACTCGGTTACACTCAACCGAAGGCCATAAAGTATTGTTACCAGGTCAGCCATGTTTTCTGGACATACATTATTATTTCATGCAGAGGGGGAGCACAGGGAAAAGTGCTGCCCTGCAACATGTATAATTCATATGACTATTTAAAAATAACGTGGGGGGGGGCACAATTTTCTGTTCTTGCCTCGGGTGCAAAAGGAGCTAGCTACAGCTCTGAGCATGGCACAGGAGCGGCGTGGGCAGGACAGTAGGATTCAATTTTATGCAAAACGAATGAGTAGATTCTACTAAATGAATAATTAGGATTACAAGCAAACATCAGGAGGGTGTTCATACAACTTTATTGAAATAAATAAAAGGACACCTAAACAAGAGCAGACACTGCTTTACCTAAAAGCCACATGTACAGAAACAAGATTGAGTCACGTGTTCCATTTAGCACTGTATGAAATCTATACACTTATGGGCAGTGCGAGTACAGCCTCTTTTTTGCACATATTCAGGTCAGATCATAGATTTCACAGCATACTCCACCTAAGGGAAAAAAAAAAAAAGTGTAAGAGACACCAAGTATGCCACTTTCCAATCTGACAGTTTCTAATCTGGCATACATATCAAGTCATGGTCAGCATGCACACAGCTTTGATCAATTATTCTGTGCAGGCGCTACAGAACGTACATAAGTAAAGCGTGCAAATCCTGTAGTAGTGTGAAATTTATGATTGCACTCCTATGCAACTTGCAAGGCAAATTGTGCAGAAAAGGTTCAAAGGACTTCCAGGTTTTGGAGTCCGAGTTGAAGAGAAGGAGCAGTGCATGTCAAGGGACAAAAAAATAAATGCAACAAAATTAGTTAAAAAAAGTGTGCTACTTTAAATACTGGCTTGTATACCAATATTTAGGTCTGCATCCTTCCAATAGAGCACTTCCAGCATTGGCTTGTGCATACACGCTTGCATTTTATAGAATCCATATGCAGGCAATACATAGATTGCCCTCATTTTCAATCATATCCAAGGAGGGACATTAAAGGGTCTGTTCAACAAGCACCAAACTGAATTTCACAGCAGTTAGACTTTGCTGTTCACCTTTCGGTGCACTTTGGCTACCTTCAACTTTGTGAGGGTTCGGTGATCCCATCTTCGGCACACTACTGTGAACATTTGCTAAAAAGGCAAAACCAAAATTTGAGAAATGGATTCACCGAAGTGCACTGAACTGTCGGTTTGTGAATTATACCCTTAAAAAAGGGTCAGTGTGTACATCTACGCCGATCACATACATTGGAAAACCCAAGGATATTGTTCCTATTACAATTTCTACAAAGTATATTGCTGGTGCTTAATCCTAAGTATATGTTTGACCCCCCCCACCCCCACTCAAGTACCTTCAGGATTAGTCCAAGAACTTCCGATTTGGGTTTGCTCCAAATAATGCAACTCTGATATCTGGCATCATCTGTTAAAGAAAAAAAAATGTTAAGAGGCCATTTGTTTCAGGAACAGCAGTTCTAGTGTGTCCAAAACAGACAGTAGAAAGTAAACCATCCAAAGAGCTTGCAGCTGTATTGCAAACAATATAATTTTACAGTTAATATTTACATTGTAATTTCTGAAGGTTCATCTCCTTTATGGAGGTATACATCTCTAGATTTTAGAAAAAAAGCTTTAAATAAAAGGCTAGAAAGTTTTTAAAATAAAGTTTAGAGGCAATCAACAAGAATCAGTGATTGCAAAATAAAAAAAAATAAAAAAAAGAGGTAAACCTAGCCTGTGGGAACCTGATGGTAGATGAAGTTGCGTCAAAATTGTTAATGGTGCCACTGTTATTCTTCAGTATCCGTCAACTTTAGCCAGTCTCCATTAAAACGATCATTATTAGTACTTGTACTCCAGGAAATGCCACAATACTGGAAGCCAGCACTGGGCTGACTTGGTGGGCAGGATCTGAGGACATTCTGCCAGCTGCCCCAGCCCCTAACAGCATTCTGCCAGAACAGTCCTGCTGGCAGAGTTCCAGCAAGCAGCCGCTGGCACGTGAATGATTTAACGCAGCTGCTGGGGCCTCCAGCCACGCTCTAGCAAAACTCTGCAACAGCTCGCGAATGCACGGCACAAGCAGAGTCGCATTAAAAACCTTCACATGCTGGCACGTGGTCAGCTGGAGGGGCCTGGCAGAATGCTGTTAGACACTGGGGCGGCAGACAGAATGCACTGAGGTCTGGTGTGAGTATGCATGTCTAAGGGCTGGTGTATGTATGGTCAGGGAGTGTGCAAGCCTGTGGGTGTTTGGCCATATATTGCAATATTAACATAAATTGGACCGGCCTTCAGCAAAATCCTACATTTATTGTAAAGTGGTCACATGACAAAAGTATCATAATCTTGTATTGGTGAGGACACAAAAGAGAAGCATGGTGTATGTGCATCCCCAAGCGTTGAAACAGTTTACAACAGTCCCTTATTAGTAGGTATATCCCATCCGGTCTACTTTACCAATGAGTTGACATTTCATTGTACCCACACCCAACTCTTGCCTCCTGGACTGCTCCTGAGGTTTTTCCTTTCTATGGCACTCCCTTCCCCACAACAGCCCCCCCCCCAAAGAAAACACGATAGAGGAGCAAACTCCATAATCCCCATTGTGCCTGTCCTGCTCCATCCCACTACTTCATACTCCACTACTTACTCTCACCCAAGTAAGTCACCCCTCAGAGCAGGGTCCTCTCCTACGGTTCCCCATTGAACTACTAAAACAGTTAAATTCTGAACACTAGTTGGAAAATAGACCTAGAAGTAACATCATCTATGGTCTATTAACAGAATTTAAATGTTCAGACAGACGAACTGGAGGGGGGGCCTAAAAAGAATCCTAGTACCATTGTGTGGGACTTTTACCTGCTGAGCTATCAGGTCCAATCTGCTCTCCAAGGTGTTTGCCACTTTAATCTTTCCGTCCGCATTATACAGCTCAATTCCTCCAGATCTGCAAAGAAACAGAAATTGCCTCAACCTCTCTTAATATGGCATGCCATTAATCAACAGCTCCAGCACTCCCATCCAGCCAAAACAGTCTTGCCTTGAAAAGAAGCCTCAGCCCAAAGCTACCATCCACCTTCAGGTTTCTTGTACCTTTGATTAACCCTTTCAGGGTTTAGTTTAAGCTCACTGCCAAGTTGCAGAATATAGGTTACCGACAGGGCTGGCCCCATATTCCTATTGTACCAGAAAGTCTATTAGCTGCAGAATTTAATGATGAAGACCAAGAATAAAGTAGGATATGAAACTCATGCTAATAGCTAAATGATCTTGGATACAGGTCTGCTTGAGAGATCACATTTTGTTAGACTTTCACCTGTCTATTTTCCTCAATAGTGCAACCCTCAGAAAATGGGTTTGCTCATCTTACAATTAATTGTAGTTAATGTATAAAGTCTGCATGAAGTCTTCAAAATTAAAAACCTAAATGAGAACTGGAAACAAATACAGTGCCTGCGAAATGCTAATCAACCCTCTATATATAGAAGAGCACCTTAAGAATTTGACTGCTGTTAAATCTAGTTATTTTAAAATTTGGAAGAGAAACTCTTTAATGCAGAGGGGTAAGAACCAATAGCTCCATCAAGTCATACTACAACAACCTATGCCCCACAGTTGCAGACAATAAAATCCATGTCCTAGGCCAGAAGCTCAAACTCTGTCCCCCCCAATGATTCTGAATTACAACTCCCATGATTCTCGGGCTATTTGTTGCCTTTAAAGAATTTTGGGAATTTTAGGCAACAAACATCTGGAGGGCCAGAGTTTGAAATCCCTGTTCTAGGCAAAAGATAGTCCAGTAAATTAATGTATCCCCCCCCCCTTTCCTTTCCCCCCCCCCAAGTCAACACAATAGTCGGAATACTCACACTTCAGGGGCTAAGTAACCGTTTTCGTCAATCACCACCTCCAAAGTCTTCTTTGTAGCCGCTTTGTAGATTGGAATGCTTTTTTGAACAGCAGACTACACACAAAACCAGAAAAGTTACAACAGATTCAACTTCACTATAGAAAAAAGTTGCAATTGCCACACCTATAGGATTTACCTTGACCATTGGAAGATCTTGTTTACGACAACGAATTACCACCTTTAATTCCAAAAGTTGATACAATCCCTGGGGAGGCAAAAATTAAGTTTATACATTTCTATGCAATAAGCCATTCACCCCCCCTCCCCAGTTAACAAATCAAAGCACAGGGCAGTGAAGTTGTAGAATACCTGTAGAATAAGTCCATCTAACAAGGCTTGGTAACGGGCAGAATCCTTCACCACTCGAGCAAGTCTCTGTTTGGCCTCGGTAAGCAACTCCTGCACAGAATATGAAAAATGTTAACCCCCACACACACCACTGCTGATTTGATTCGGAGTGATAGGTGACATGTCTGCCTAAATGCCTCCGAGTGTACTGAAGCATCCCAGAAACAGCCCTCAGTAACATGACATTAGATTGCTGTTACAGTACAAAAACTGGAGTCTTTCCATTGTCCCTTGTACCAAATTTGTAAAGGATGTCTTTGGCGTAAGGCAGGGATATCGGAGGTTGCCCTGTGTATCCCATTGCTGATCTACATGAAGCTTTTAGTTTTTTTAAAAAAAACAAATTCAATGAGAAATTTACCAAAAGGAGGTGTTGTGGCTCAAAATCACAATTAAATCCGCTATATGCACCATGTAGAACAGCATACTATGAGCTTTTTCTATTTAATTTAAGTGCTATGTGGAAAACCCACAAGTACTAGGTCAAGTGCCATGATAGAGTTATTATAAACAGATATTGCCATTTGGCCCCAAAGATGGCGTGAGGCCAGCAAATTAGATCAGAATGGATGATGGAATTTTGACAGGTTTAAGATGCAACGCCATAAGTCCAATATAAAAGCAGTAGTCTTAAAAAATGACATCCAAGTGGCTGAAGTTAGAAATGGTCTGACGGGAGTCATTTGGATTTAGGGTGCGTGGGCATAGAGATTGGTTTGGGGGTGCTGGCCTGAGGTTCTTTATCATTTCTATTGTCCTCTCATGTGCAGAAGAGATGTGAAATCTGTGTTTATGCAAGAATGTGATTGTCCGTTATGTGTTCAAAGGATTAACGTCCAAATTTACCCTTTCAAGAATGCGCTTTATTTCTACTTGAGTAGGTTGTTAATCTGCTATCCTGATTCCTATTGTCCTGCCTCGTTAGAAATGTTAAGCAATGTTTGATTTAATTGTCTGTCCCTAATGTATTTAGGTTTCACCTTCCAAAAAGGCAAAGATTGTGCAATTGTCTGTTAGTGTAATTACAGTGGTGTTCAAAATTATTCAACCCCTAATGCTGTAAAGGGTTTTAGGGAAAATTTGTAATTGTATTCAGAATGAAATCCTACAAGGACTTTTTAAAGAACCATATGCAACTAAAATGACATCAATTGGTTTTGTAATACGGTAGTAAATGTTTTTGAGAATTCTTCATTGACACAATTATTCAACCCCTTAAAGACTACCACTCTGAAAACACTTGAATGAACCTCTGTTCTTCAATCAGGTATGTGGATGTCACGGAGCAGCAATAAAGCATAATAAGCACCAATTAGGCAGCTTTAAAATGACTGATACTCAGCTCCTTCTAGACATTTACTGGTGTGGTTACAAACATGGTGAAGTCAAGAGAATGGTCCAGGAAGACAAGAGAAGAGGTGATTACTCTTCACAGGAAGGGCAATGGCTATAAGAAGATTGCAAAGATGTTAAACATACCAAGAGACACCATAGGAAGCATCATTCGCAAATTCAAGACAAAGGGCACTGTTGAAACGCTACCTGGTCGTGGCAGAAAGAAGATGCTGACTTCGACTGCTGTGCGCTACCTGAAGCGTAGAGTGGAGAAAAGTCCCCGTGTGACTGCTGAGGAACTGAGAAAAGATTTTCAGATGTGGGTACTGAAGTTTCAGCTCAGACAATACGGCGCACACTGCGTAATGAAGGCCTCCATGCCAGAACTCCCAGGCACACCCCCTTGCTGTCTCCAAAGAATAAGAAGAGTCGACTGCAGTAGGGATGCACCGATACCACTTTTTTAAGACCGAGTACCGATACTTTTTAAAAGTACTCACCGATACCGAGTACCGATACTTTTATTTAATGTCCTGTGACGCTTTCCAATAGGAACAGACCTCATAAAAATTTATATGGGATTGGCCCCCAGCTCTCATGGATTGGCCCCCAGCTCTCATGGATTGGCCCCCAGCTCGAACGCTGGCCGTGTGCATGTAAAGCACGCGGCCAGCGTTCCCCTCCGGCGCGCCAAATACTCACCCTTCCTGAAGTTCCGGTCGCTGGGCAGTGATGCGGTCACGTGGCCGCCGGGCGCATCTGTGACGCTGCCTCCAGCCGAGAGGCCGCATCACAGGAGCGCCCAGTGGCCGCAGGAACGCATCACTGCCCAGCGACCGGAACTTCAGGAAGGGTGAGTATTTGGCGCGCCAGAGGGGAACGCTGGCCGCGTGCTTTACATGCACGCGGCCAGCTTCCCCAGCCCCGCGGATACCGGCAAGCCGGCCCAGCGCCGGCTTCCGGTATCGGCGGGATGTATCGGGCCGTTTGCACGAGTAACAAGTACTCGTGCAAACGGCAATATCGGCCCCGATACCGATACTAGTATCGGTATCGGTGCATCCCTAGACTGCAGTATGCCAAAAGTCATGTGGACAAACCACAGAAGTTTTGGGATAGTGTTCTGTGGACTGATGAAACAAAATTAGAACTGTTTGGGCCCATGGATCAACGCTATGTTTGGAGGAGGAAGAACAAGGCCTATGAAGAAAAGAACACCTTGCCTACTGTGAAGCATGGCGGGGGGTCAATCATGTTTTGGGGCTGTTTTGCTTCTGCAGGTACAGGGAAGCTTCAGCGTGTGCAAGGTACCATGAATTCTCTTCAGTACCAGGAGATATTGGATGACAATGTGATGCAGTCTGTCACAAACCTGAGGCTTGGGAGACGTTGGACCTTTCAACAGGACAATGATCCCAAGCATACCTCCAAGTCCACTAGAGCATGGTTGCAGATTAAAGGCTGGAACATTTTGGAGTGGCCATCGCAGTCACCTGACTTAAATCCGATTGAGAACCTCTGGTGGGACTTAAAGAAAGCAGTTGCAGTGCGCAAGCCTAAGAATGTGACTGAACTGGAGGCTTTTGCCCATGACGAATGGGCGAAGATACCCGTAGATCGCTGCAAGACACTTGTTTCAAGCTATGCTTCACGTTTAAAAGCTGTTATAACTGTAAAAGGATGTTGTACTAAGTACTAAGATTGAATGTCACTTGGGGGTTGAATAAAACTGATAATGATGTGAGCACAGAAAAGACATTTGTGGTTATTTCATTATAAATGTTATGTTATATTTGTCTGACCTACACGTGCCTCTTTGATCAAAATCAATGTCAAACTGGCCAAAACACTCAATTTCAGTGGGGGGGGGGAGGGGGTTGAATAATTTTAAACACAACTGTAGGTCTCAGGTG
Source organism: Leptobrachium leishanense (assembly GCA_009667805.1). Lineage (NCBI taxonomy): Eukaryota > Metazoa > Chordata > Amphibia > Anura > Megophryidae > Leptobrachium > Leptobrachium leishanense. The sequence goes on from CM019065.1 coordinate 252,477,603, forward strand.
GTTTCTAGCGGGGGGGGGGGTTGTGTATGTAAATGACCCATGTTTGACCATATAAATGTGGATTTATACCGGATTAAAACCAGTTCTATTCTGCCCGTAAAGGCCTCAGCTCTACAGCCTCGTTTAATTTCTAGGGATGCTAGGTGGCTCCCCATGCGTCCTGTTCCTTGAGCCTTGTCTGGAAGGAGGCACAAGAGTCTGCCTGGGTAGAACATGGGGGTCCTGCAAGGAAGTGGCATTGGCAGATGTGACACTGTTGGGGGTACAGAGATCGGTCACCTGGTCCACAGCCTATTTTGGAGCCAATGAGAACTGGATACCTACAATTCTTATAAAATTATAAGGGTACACTTGAGAGTAGATAGTAAAAGGTGAAAAACTGCCTTAGCCATTACCACACAAGGCAAATAAAGAAGGCATTAAGGGCATCCGCAGAAATTTTTCGGGGGGGGGGGGGATTTTAATGGCATCAATATTCTGCCCTTTTGACAATGTCATGAAGGGGACAGTCATAAAATAAAAGCGTAGTAAAACAGGCTTGCGAAACATGATGCAAGTCTAACAGAAGAATAAAATGTGTAAGTGTCGGATCTGAATGTTTCATTTTTTTTTCAATTCAAGATTTTTATTATGAGAGAAATAAGCCATACAGCAAAAATCACAAAAAATATTTCAGAGTACAGCAAACAAGATACCAGCGGTAAAACAGCAGGAAAAAGATAAAATGGAGGGGGCACTCAGACAAACATGGGACCTCTGTACCAGGGAGGCGGCGAAGTCAGCAATAAAGTCGCGGGCAGGCTGTCTGGTCAAGAAGAAAAAAAAAAAAAAAAAAAAAGAGGGGAGGAAAAAAACGTGGACGGGACTGCCCAAACATGAGTGGCGTTCCTGGCGCTCTCCAGGGAGATACCGGAGGCCATGGAAGAGGCCACAGGGCCGGGTGATCTGGGGCCAGAGGGGGCAGTCGGAGCCATGGTTTCCGCCCCAATGGCTCACCCAGAGCAACCCAGTGTCCCACACAAAAAGAATAAAAAAAAAAAAAAAAAGGGGGGGTGGGATCCAGACACCCACCCGCCACACAGGAACCCACAGCCCGGTGAAGCAAAGGATAGTCCACAATAAAAAAAAAAAAAAATGTCCAGAGTGCAGGGAAGGGGGGGTATGTGACACAATAGTGGAGGAGGGGGGGGGTGTCTTCACGGAGGGAGTCAGAGATGGGAATTGGGGGGGGCAACAGCAGAGGATCAGCAGCCAGAAAGAGGAAGTGGTCGGGCTAGGGAGAGTCAGCCAGTGTCCAACAATAGAGCGAGGAGGCACGCAGCCCCCTCGGGGACAACCTCCAGCAGGGACACTTCAGTTTCCAGGATAGGGATACCTTCCACAACCGCGGTGCCTCCATCCACCAGCCGTCCTCTTCGCTGCCGTCCATCCAGCAGGTGCAGCTCGTTCGGTCTGTGCAGCCTCTCCAGTGGCCGAACCGGGAGAGGGGGGGGGGGACACCTCTCGATTTCTCATCCGTCACCGCTACAGGTAAGTCCTCCAAGTAGTCAGAGTGTACCTCCACAGGCCGTGCGATCAGAGAGGGTGCCGCATCCCCTGGACCGACAGGGCTCCGTCCGCACTCAGCACGATCTCCAGAGAGCCGCACCTCCAGCAACTCCGCCGAAGGCCCACCGAAAGCCGGAGCCACCCCAGAGCGCCATCCAGCTTCCCGTCAGACCTGGATCCACGAAGCCCGAAATTCCTCCATCAGCATATCCTTCGTGAGGGGCAGCGAGTCCGGGTCAGTCATCTGTGCGGAGGATATGTGTGCCAGGAAGGAACCAGGAGCCCAATGACGATGCAGGCTTCAGAAATGGCTGTCAAGGTAGGCCGCACGTGTAGGCCCGAAATGGCTCCTTCGTCGACAAGAGCACCCGCAACTCTTCACGGCACCCTGGTGCCAGAGCCAGCCGATAGTAGCCACCGAGTGGGGGACATAAAACAGACGGGACGGACGCCCAAATCACATAAAATGTACAATCAGCTAGGGAGCTCCGCAACGTGCATACTCTGCAGTCAGCCCCGCCCCCATGTTTCATTTTCTAGTCTGTTAACGCCATTCAATGCACCATGCAAGTCATACACCCATGATTGAGGCACTAAAGTGTTTTAAGGCCATCTCTGTATAAACAAAGCCAGCTATGTATACACAAACCATGTCCACCCCCCCCCTCCCCAGATACTGGCACACACACCAGCTCCCCTTCCTACACAAATTATGTATACATACACAGCAGACCCCCCCAACCTACATAAAATAAATTTAGTAAACATTTTGCACCCTCTCTTTACCTTTAACGCAGGGAGGGGCTACACTTGAAAGGGCGCCAGAGCGTGGCTCCTTGCCATGCTTTATCTGGTCAACCGGGGAACTTGCCCTTCTGTAAGCGCGGGGCATCAGCGGTGAGAAGGCAACACACGTACCTCCCCCAATGTGATTCTGGTGTCAGTGGGACCACACCACTGAGCACCGGAGCCTGTACGGGGGATGCACGTGCGCAGAAGGCAGTCCCAGAGCGCACCTGCCGTCGCACCTCGTGGCGCCCTGGGCAGAGCACGGCATGCAGAAGCAGAGGTGTAGCAAGGTCATAAGTCAAAAATTGATTTAATTGCGAATTCAATATTTCGGTCCAGGATCCGCAGACTCAACAGGCTAATGGGCGGAAACACTGGAAACGCGAGAAAAGTCAAATTTGATTAGATTTAAACAAGTCACAAGGATGCCAGAATTCCTGCCCTATAAACTATACACATAAATTTAACACCCCCTCAAAAGATATTGAATTATACAGCTGACAGCCTCCACAGCAAATTACATCTACACCTAAAGTTAAGCAGGAAAGATTTTTTTTTAAAAAAAAATTTAAATTTTACATACATTGGAGGACATTACAGCAGATATAGATACCACAGCGATGTACACAAAGCATCGAGTAAGAAAAGAGGTTGTCTTTGTGGAAAAAAAAATATCATAGTAAAGAATGTTTTACTATGTGGATGATCTCTAGCTCGATGCACAGACAAAAGCCAAATATGCCAGCTCCCATGAGACTGGAGGGGGGGGGGGGAGAGAAGAGAGTGCTGCCAGCAAGTGTGTGAGCCAACCCAAAGAAGGGTGTGGGGGCCGGACCAGGCCCCCCCTCCTCTTAGATTGTAAAATCTGGGAGAAGGGTCCTAATCCCCACTGCCCAGGCAACACCCTGCCTAGACCGCCTGTATAATGCCAATATTGCCCTGGCCTGTACCTCATGTAAACTCTGAGCTTAAAAACAGTCCCCCACCAGATTGCCATCATTTTGTGTCCCTCCTCCCCATATAAAAGACAATGGCATCAAGCTTAATAACCTTTGTCCAGCATCCCAGTCAGTGGCCACAGCTGCACCCGCATCTCAGCCCTGCCTCTCCCAGCCTGCAAAGTGAGTGGGAGCGTGAGGTGGATAGGAGGTGGAGGTGACCACAAATTCAACACAGACCTTCCCCACACTGACCAGAGCATCTCGTGCAGCCTAGGGAGAGCCAAGGAACTGCAGCAGTGCAGTGAATAATCATTTAAGTTCTGTCCTGTTGATGGGGGGGGGGGGGGGAGCGTACCCCACCCTGCAGACGTCCATGATTATGGGGTTAATAGTCACTAGGATTACAGATGCGCAACCCTATGACAATCTAAAAAAAAAAAAAAGCCGAGACAAAGGAGAGTCTCACAGGTGTAATTAGAGGAACACTCTAGGCTAAAAATCACCCCCCCTTTCTTAAATTATCCTACACCGATTGCCCTACCTAGTTATTCAGTATTTTTTTTTAATGTAATACTTACCCTAAAAACCTTGTTTCCAACGGCGGTTTTTTTTATATACTCACCTCCCTCGTCTTCCGCTCCCCTCGTGGGAAATCTTCAATTTGGCTAATGGTTTACGTAAGAAGTGCGCATCTCACGTAAACCAGCCAATCAGCAGGCTTCCTCCCGGCTCCATCTTCTTCTTTGATTAGTGTTACGCGCAAGAGGATGTGCGCAACACTAATCTCAGCTGCTGCCGCCAGCTACTGCGGCGAGTTGGAGACGTCATCGTGCAGAAGCGGGAAATCCGAATCCCGCTTTGCTGACTGACAGCTGGGAGGGCGGAGTAAAGTCCTCCGTGTCTCAGCCAATCGGCTGAGCGTAGGAAAAGGGCAGACTTAGGTGGTCATGTTGCCTAGAGCAGGGGTCTGCAACCTTAAACATTCAAAGAGCCATTTGGACCAGTTTCCCGTAAAAAAGAAAACACTGGGAGCCGCAAACCACTTTTGACATCTAAAATGTAGATAACACTGCATATATTGATTTTTACCTTTATGCTATGGGGTGGGGAGGGGTACTCTAAACATTTAAGAATATTTTTTTAAAAAATAATTTTAAGCCCACACAAGGCAGGCAATCGCCATGTCATTCATATAAAAAAATTTTATTTCAAATTAATTACAGTTACAAGCATTTATAAAGCGCCAACAAATTCCGTAGTGCTGTACAGTGGGAGAGCAGAACATAAATGCATACACAAACACAGAACAGTAGGAGGACCCTGCTCAAGCGCTGAATGCCATTTATTTATAATTATTACATACACACTATATATATATATATATATATATATATATATATATCCCCACATATAATACTCCCCAGCCCCCTCCATGTGTAAATGACTAACCCCCAGCCTCCAAGTCCCCATGTATAACATTTATAATCCCCAGGTCTCCCCATGTATTAATTAATAATCCCCAGGCCCCCCATGTATTAATTAATAATCCCCAGGCCCCCCATGTATTAATTAATAATCCCCAGGTCCCCCCCATGTATTAATTAATAATCCCCAGGTCCCCCCCCCCATGTATTAATTAATAACTCCCAGGCCACCAAGTACCTCGTTTCCATCATCCTCTTAATTTCTGGTGCGTGGTAGCGCTCAATCATTCGAAGGGGGCAGGGTTATCCCTGCTCCCCTCACTCCTCTATTGGACAGCCACCGCGAGCCGGAGTCTTCCATCACGCTGCACCCAGAGCAAGCGCACAGAGTGATGATGGTGATGGATCAGACACAGTGGCCGACGGAGTCTGGGGAAACTCCGGGTTGGGGATGGCTGTGCCCTAGGAGGAGCGTCTGCCTGTGAGCTGCAGCAGAGCGATGAAAGAGCCGCATGCGGCTCCGGAGCCACAGGTTGCAGAACCCTGGCCTAGAGTATCCCTTTAAGCACACTCCTACCTCTACAACGAGCCTAACCCAGAAATAGATCAAAAACTAAAGACCACATCAGGTGGACAGGGAAAAGCCCATATTCTCCCTCAAAACAGGGCGGGGGGGGGGGGTGTAACAGTGCAAAAAAAAATTCACAATTACTGCCTAACGCAATCTTTATTAAATGGAGCAAAGCACACAAAAAGAAAAAGCAAGACACAAAACCACATTGATAGGATACAATAATTGCACTTTTTTTTTTTAGATTCTAATTCAAAGCAGGTTACATGGATAGACAAATACTCATTAAGTCCTTAAGCATTGGACTAATACCAATATACCTAATACAGATTCAAGGGAAAGGCCCCATATATGCACTGTGACATGCGTCACTTTGGACTTGAAGTACATGGGCCTAGAAATGTATTTGGGAGGTACGAGCCTGATGTTTTATATCGTTTTCCTGCCCTTTCCTTTGTTAAAGTCACCCTGTATCTACAATTCTAGATGCAGGGTGTTCTGTGTACCTTATCTCTGTATAGCGTGACCTCTGTATTAGTACCTGCTCACTCTATAAAAGAAATTCCTTGTGTTTACCCTTACTCCCCCCCCCCAATTCTAGGAAATCTCATTGTTTGAAGGTCCTGTGCAGCTATCTGATCTGTGATGTAATTTGATTGTATGCAAATGTAATGACTGTACCTGTGTGTCTGTGTAATAAACAGTCAGGATCCCGTGAGTGTTATTGCCTGAGTTTCACCACATTCTGGGCCAAAAGCGGTACTTCTGCGGAATACTGACTTCAAGGGAAGCAGTCTGCACGTGGACAGAAACCCCCACGTTACATGCACAAATGACATAAAAATTGGAATGTATAAAGAGTAAAGGATAGTTCAGATGAACACTGACAGGACCAATCAATAGGCAATAATTATGGGGGTACGAACATTGGCATTTTTAATGACCTTTCGGCTAGGGTTGAAGGAGATTCAGGCCAGGAGATGGTCGTTATTCTGAGGCAGGTGGCCATCTTGTTCAGAATATTGGTTCACTTGAGTATAACTAGATAGATATTAGTAGGAATTAGAATGAAGTTTACATAGAGTCTTAGGAATGTGTTAGATCAGCAGTAAAAGCAATTAAAATAGGGAAGATCCGGGCTGCAGCTGGCACGAAGATACAAGGTCACAGGAGGCCCGCAGTGGAGACAAAGAGCAGTGGAGACAAAGAGCGTAAAAGCAGACCAGGTTTTATCTAAACAAACAATACACAAGCCCAAGGGAGATGGGCACAGGCAGGATCCAGCGTAGTAGCAAATCATTTTCTGTCAAACTAACATGAAGCTTGCCAATTTATGACCAAAGAATGGAATGTTTTTGTATTAGATTAAGGGAGGTACGGACCCACGTGGGGTGGGATAGTGTCACCGGGAGGTGGGCCAATTGGGATGTACCTAATTATGCATTTGGGGTATAAGATCTCATGTCACGGGGAAATTGGGGCTCAGTCTTAGCGATTCAATCCTGTCTGAGCATCTGTGATATCACAATAAAGTTTGCCTTTCCTGAAGAGACTCGTGTTCAGACAATCCTTGTTCGTGTCGGCCCGGCCTCGTCCCGAGTGAACCAAGTGGATTCCGGTTACAGGGTCAGACTAACGCAGTGCGAACGCGCGTGCAGCCACACTTTATTACGGCCGTAGTAGCAGCAAATGACCGCCAATGATGGCCAATATACGGAGTATGGCCGCACAAAAGTACGGCCGCGCAACGCAAGCGGCAAACAAACGCATTTTTTCGAGAACATGATACTGCTAGTACTGACGTACGGAGTGCGCTGCGTCCGCTAGCGGCGTGTGTGCGTGATTAGGAGACGGCAGACGCTGCTAATGTCCGGCCAACATCATGTCCAGACACAAAAAGGGTTTTATTGATCCGTACAAAATCACGGACGAAAATGCGCATCGTATGACCGCTATCGCGTATTCTGTGAAAAAAAAAAAAAAAAAATACGTCCATTCGTTCGAACGCACTTTTTCACGGACAACGTGACAAATGCGTTCGCCTGACCCTAGCCTTCATCAACAATCCTACAAGCCTGGCGTCTGCTGCTCCTGATTACACAGGCACTTCAACATAAGGGAAAGCCCCAGCAATAAGGGATTCCCTCATCACTGTAACCAACAAATAACAACTCGCAACTGGTGCTCCGTACTCCCGAGAAGGTTCCCCGGGCCTTCCGGGAATGGCTGTAACAAATTGGGAGGCCTTTGATTTTCGTCCTCCGCTGAATCCTGATGCCATTGTGCAATGCCGACAACGGCCCCGCCAACGCCAGCAGTTCACGGAGACACTGGACGAGTGAGATCCCTCAGTCTGATGCTATGCCCCCCCCCCATATACGAGATCCCCACTCACCATCTTATTGTTCTGGCCCTTTATACACAGGGAACCTCATAAGACGACCAAAAGTATATCAGTACTGAATGAGCATAGATAAAAAAAAAAACCTTTATTAAAATTGGTAATTGGACAAAAAAAAAAAAAAAAAAGTTGCAAAAGGTGTCTGGGTAGCCAAAATTGCGTAAGGCTTATCAAGCAGTAAATACTGCTGTGGCACCTCTAGCCAATAATAATTAGGAATTATTGACTATTTTTCTCCAACAAACTAACCTCGGCAGTTCGTGCCGCCTACTATACCCAGCTAAAATATAAATATTATTTTACACACACACACACGTAACCATAAATAGCAGAATGAAAGAGGTAGCCAGGTAGAGGACAAGAGGTAGAGAAATCATGACAAAGTTAGAGGATGCCAACCATAACCCAGACTAAAATGAGTGGGTATGACTTGTGATTTTTAACTGTTCACCCGACACGTGTCGCTGCTCAAGCGCAACTTTTAAGAGTGAGGTATAGTGGTACCTGTATTTATATGCATAAAACTCATCTGGGTCATCGATACCAGCTGTTTCAATATACTTCCGGTGGTGCATGCGCACCTAATACCCGCAAGTCCCTACTAAAGATCACGTATGCTGTTGCTAGGAGACGATAAAGCTTCTAGCCGGCTTTCTATCTGCGCTTGATCAATGGAACTTGTTACGATTATTCAATTGGTGCCGCAGTCACACGTGTGTAGTAACTAGGAGGTCTGAAGATTTGCATTGGCTATCATAGGGATAGCTTACGAATGTATTTTAGCTGCATCTGATGTCGCATTCTAAAGCGAGTCAAAAAAGAAAGACAGATGAGAGTAGATGAAGGATCTTGAACCTGATAAGAATTAGTGTCTGAAAAAAAGACCCAGTGAAGATCCCAAATACTCCTGTTATGAAATATGCTTTCATATATCAGGAGTATTTGGGAACGTCGCTGGGTCTTCCCCCCCGACACCATTTTGAATATAATTTTTTTTTGTATGGAAATTTTTATTTTTTTGTAAAGGAGGTCGTCATACAAACAAGAATAAAATAAAATTAGGGCCTCGCAGACATCTAAATGAACTCTGCGTGAGAAATACAACCAAGAAAAATAAAAGCCAATAGGCAGGACAGCAAATCAAAAACATGCTCAAACTCCGGGCCAAAACATGTCAGCGGCAAGACATCATAGAATATGAAAAATGAAAGTCATCTTAGGGCGGTAAATAGAGAAAACAGCTCAGCGGGTAAAAATAAAAGTCCTCTAGGAGAGGAAAAAAATAAAAAAGCAAAGCAAAAACTGAAGACAAAGAGCACAGCCGGAATGAGATGGCTCGTAAAGCAGGTAGGGCACTGCCAAAGAGGCCAGAGTATGCAGCCCGTGTAGGCCTGTCCACGATGAACACGGCACACAGCACTCGGTGTTGTCAGGCCACACAGCAGTTTGTAGGGTGCCTGCCCAGAGAGTCGACGACGCAGATGGCAGTAGATGGGGCGAGAGACCCAGGACGTGACTCTTCCGCCCCCCCAGTCGACACAAGAGGGCATCCTTCCACCACCAAGTACCTGCCAGGATTCTCGGGCCTCCACAGTGCTCCCGCCAACGCAGCACGAGTCGGAGATCCACGGCCAACTCAGGACCACACAGTGAGGACAGCTCAGCTACTGGCAGGATAACCGGTTGTGTTCAAGCCTCTGGGTCACCGCTCCCACCTCGGGGGATCAGGCTTTTCCAAGGCCGCACAGCCGTCTGCGCCAGTCTGCCACCGAGAGCTTCCGATGTTATCACCGCTCGGAGCTCAGAATGTAGGTAAGGACGTCTCATGATCTCCCAGATATGAAGTGTCTGCTCCCCTGCAGCTCCACAGCGCGGCGACCATCTGCATCAAGATCCCCCTCGTGAGCGGGCGCGAATCATCTCCCCCCAGCAATGCTAGGCAGGCATCCAGGCCTGCTATCATGCCATCTGTCTTTCTGTGGAGGGAGGAGAGGCCCCGACACCAGGCCTCACCTCTAACACCCTCCCCTGCCGTAGCAACTGGGAGATGGCGGCCCTCCACCCCCCCCCCCGTGCGTGGCTTCAAAATCTCCCGACTGAGGTCTCCACAAGGAAGCGACGGGGCAGCTGGGAAAGGCCCTAACAGGGGCAAAGGAGTAGGCCTCAAAATGGCCACCGGCAGTGTGCTCCAGGGAATAGACGGTCAAAATCAGCGTCTCTGCTCCGGAGGGAGGGCAACACGGGTTCCGGAGTACTCACCCCCGATGGCCAACCGTTCAGGGACTGCAGGCACAGAAATCAGCTATCAAAAAGTCCTCAGAAACACCTCATGTGTCTAAGCAAGAAAGGAGCTCCGCAAATACACGTCCTCTCCCCTTCATGGCCGGCCACGCCCCCCTATAATTAATGATAAAGGTTCAAGATCCTTCATCTATATCTTTATTTTTTGACGATCAGTGTATAGCGCTTTAGAATGAGACATATCAGATGCAGCTAAAATACATTCGGAAGCTATCCTTATGATAGCCGATGCAAAGCTTCAGACCTCCCAGTTACTACACACGTGTGACTGCGGCACCAATTGAATAATCGTAACAAGTTCCATTGATCGAGCGCAGATAGAAAGCCGGCTCTGAGCTTTTTCATCTCCTAGCAACAGCACACGTGATCTTCGTAGGGACTTCTGGGTATTCGGTGTGCGCGCACCCCTGGACGTATATTGAAACAGCTGCTACCGATGACCCAGAGGAGTTTTATGCATATAAATACAAGGTACAGATACCACTATACCTCACTCTTGAAAAAGCTGCGCTTGAGCAGCGAAGCGTGTCGAGTGGTTAGGACTTCGTGATTTTTAACTGTTCACCCATTTTAGCCTGGGTTATGGTTGGCATCCTCTAACTTTGTCATGATTTATCGCCAACTACCTCTTGTCCTCTTTCATTCTGCTATTTATGGTTACATACATAAGCTGGGTATAGTAGGCGGCACGAACCGTTAGGAATTATTGACGGATTATTTTTCTCCAAATTTTTATTGGCTGGAGGTGCCACCGCAGTATTTACCGCTTGATAAGCCTTACTCAATTTTGGCTACCCAGACACATTTTGCAAACACTTTTGTTCATTATATTGTTTTTCACGTGTCGTTACTTTTTGCTGTGTTTTTTGTTCAATTACCAATTTAATAAAAGTTTTTTTTATCTATGCTCAGTCAGAGCTGTAGCTAGCTCCTTTTGCACCCGAGGCAAGAACAGAAAATTGTGCCCCCCCCCCACACGTTATTTTTAAATAGTCATATGAATTCTACATGTTGCAGGGCAGCACTTTTCCCTGTGCTCCCCCTCTGCATGAAATAATAATGTTACCAGGTCAGCCATGTTTTCTGGACATACTTTATGGCCCTCGGTTGAGTGTAACCGAGTGGTTAAGTGTGAGGGAGCTTATAGTTCATGGTTTGAGTGTGTGTGTGCATGTGTGTTACACTCAAATAATAACCTCCATCCTATACTCCGATAGCCACACAGCAACCGCTACAAAGACACACACACACTGGCAGATCTTCACATACTTCAATATCTTAAATCACCCTGTTCTCCATACAGTAAATCAACCCCCTCCATGCCTCCTATTAGCAGCCCACTTCATGCCCCAGTTTCATCACTATCTCCATGCCCTCTATTACACTTTTTTGTCTTTGGGTTTGCCAAAGACTGCTGAATGGGCCACCGAATTGCACAAAAAGGGTGCAATTTCGTGGCCATTCGGCTATTCAAAAAGCAGCAAAATACAGCAGTGAAATCCCCCATAGAGAAGCAATGGTTAATCTATTCACATTGAACAGCAGAGAAAGGTCAGTGAAATGCCCTGATGTTCAGTGGTTTCATTCGGCAGGTTTATTCAGGCGAGTCCCCTAGGTTTCAATGTTACAAATATTCCCGTTTTAATCCAATATCTAATAAACCGTTTATTAATTTTTTTAGGCATTTTTCTGGATTTTTCCAGCAAATTTTTTTAAGATTTGTTTACCTGGCATTTTTTTTAAAAATTCTGTAACAGAACTTTTTATTATTCATAGGATCTTATATATTATTTCCATGCTTTAGTTTAGGTTTAAATGCCCTTTAAAAGTTACAGGTTTTTTTTTCTTACCCCTGTTCAGCTGCTGTTTGGCTTTTTCCGGCTACATTCATTGGTCTGATTGGGTCTTTCGGCGGCGTCCAGTCAGTGGCTCCCTTCTGCGACCCTGTGGTGAATGGTGAATTCACCGCAGGGTCAGCAAATTGAGGTTTGTTGTAGGAGAGAGCACTGAAATTATAGAGCTCTATGAATAACTTTTTAGAATGATTTTAAATTGAGCATAATAATTTACACCGTTACACTAGATTGCCAAAAGTATTCTCTCACCCATCCAAATCAGGAGCTGGGCAGGTGAGCGAACACTTTTGGCAATATAGTGTAGCTGCTGGCATTTAACCCTTTCATTGCACAAACCAATGAACATCATGGAGGGGGAGAATTGGTTTCTTGGTACTGCGGACATGGTTTCTCATTCCTGCATAGAGAAAAGCAAATGTCTTGAAATTGATATTTAAAGATGGATCTAAGCCTGTCTAAACGAGAGAGCATTTGGCTGTTAAACACATCCCTGCTGATTAAATACAGCTACAGCAGGGATGTGGTTTTGATCCGCCTGGGTTTCCCAGCATTTTAAAAGGAATACAATTTTTTTTTTTTTGCTTCGCTATGCCGTTATCTGCTCCTGGATCTCTGTCCCTCCCACTGAGGAATGCCGAGAGGGGGGGTGAGGTGAGAGCTCACTCAGCTGCAGCAGGAGCCAATGCTTCTTTCACCTCTGGTAGATTAATTAACTGGAAACACAAGATCTCTGTCACTGCCTGTGTTATTCACATACTGCCCAACAACTTGCTGAGCGGGGCTGCTGAGAACACGGGCCGGGTACTCTTCGCACATGGTAAAAGCCAGCAATGCACGCACTCGTGCAGGTGGCTTCCTGCTTTGATCTGAGGCTGCGCGGAGACACCCGGCCATAAACACACCCCTTTTAGCTTGTCAGTCACCCGGGGCCATAGCTCCGCCCCCCGCAGTACGTTACTGGCAGCCGATTCAAGCACTTTTTTTTCCCCTTCAAACTACTTTTGATTTTGAAACAGCCGATCAGCCCAGCGGCCCCAAAACAAAGCAGCCCTGGCTGCGCCTCCTCACAGCTGCACCCGAGGGGAGTACCTCACTGGCCTCGCCCTTCCTATGGCCCTGCATTCAGTACCGATATACTTTTGGTCATACTTTTTTTTTTTTTAGTACATTACGGACAGGCTTGTCAGTGCTATATATGTACGATTCTTTTTAGCAAGTCTCTCAGGCTTGCAATCCCTTTTTTCTAACCTCATAAGACGGTTGAATTTTTTGTTTCTTGTCCAGCAGTATATACTGTTGATAAAGAATTTCGCAACTTTTAGTTCACATTTTTTCCGTCACCCTATACAGCAGGTTCCAGCCGTTATGGACACTTAACAGTTTTAGCATTTATTGCTTTGGTGGGAGGGTTGTTTTACGGGACTTTGGTTGGCGGTGTTCATTCTTACCACATGGGTGTTTGCTCCTGATAATGGGGTGGTACCCGTAGATTAAAGGGGGGGGGGAAGATAGGGTTCCTCGCAGGGGAAATGGGTGGCTACCTGCTGGGGGGGGCGGGTTCAGTACTTGGGGGATGGTTAGAGGGTTGTAATGTTTGTGTTCTCAAACTGTTGCATTTTGTTTTACATTACCCCTCGTTTTTCAGAAGTTCCTCTCTTGATGGGTTGCGCTCTGCCTCCTTATGGCAGTATTATTTAAGATTATTGGAGGGACGAGTTGGTCTTCCCTGACATCTATTCCTCGGCACAATTACCTCATACCACTTTCTTTATCCGCCTTCCTCTCGACTCCCCCCCCCCATACCCATCTTGTTTTGTCTCCCTTCCCCTATCCCCCCATACCCATCTTGTTTTGTCTCCCTTCCCCTATCCCCCCCATACCCATCTTGTTTTGTCTCCCTTCCCCTATCCCCCCCCCTTTTAGAGCAATCATGTATGCACCAGGTTCATTACACTGCGTCTCTTTAAAAAGGAGGATTTTTCTCAAACTTCTAACTACGGGCGCAGAAGGCCTCAATTGCATTTCTCCAGGAGACCAACTTCAAAACACAATGTGGCTCCTACCTTCTGAGACATCTATTTTCAGCTCGGATTCCTTTGGAATTAAATGAGGGAAGGGGTGGAAGTCCCGGGGCACAGCGATCGTCAGGTCTTGTGATGTTCCTTTTGTGGAGACTGGACTTAGGAACCTGCTGTCAGGATCAGCGCTGTCTGTCAAGGGTACTATAGCCGACACTATGTATACCTTTGCTTCTATTTACTTACCAAATAAGTCTCCGCATCGTAGCCAGCATTCATCCTACGCGCTTTCTGCTTTTCAGGAAGGCATCCTAATTTTGGCCGGTGACTTCAATGTAGCGCTGGACCCAAAGGTGGATACCTCTCTGAGCACTTCCTCCCTTCCACACAATATGCTCCTCGCACATCTCCGACACTCTAGATCGCTACCAACTGGTAAATGTGTGGAGAGCTTTGCATAGGGGCAACTCTTTATTCCCTGGTGCATCCCATTTACTCCCACATTGATTGATTATCTTTAGGTCTCAACACCAGATCCTGACTGCTTGGTCCTCTGATCTTCACTAGAGCACCTGGTCGGATCATGCACCTCTTTTGGTCCACGTTGTTTCTCCTTTCCACGTGCCGAGAGAACGGACTTGGCAACTCAAATCTCGCACCGTTATCAGACCCGGTCGTTTTGCAGGAGGTAAAGCAGACGATCACCGATTACTTTCATGACAACCTGACACCAGACATGCCTATTCCCAACAGTGTGGGAAGCCCATAAAAAGCAGTCATCAGGGGCTTACTTATTAGTAAGGGCACGCTGGCGAAGCTTTGCCAATCTCAGATGGCGGATTTGTTCAAGACAGATACAGGGTTACGGTAGTCTCAGACTTTGTTGAAAGGCACGGGCGGCACTTCGCACTTGTCCTCCAAACTCAAATTTATGGCCATTATAAACGGTCTGGTTTTACGCTCTTGATGAAAATAAACCTGGCAAATAACTTGCCCAAATCTTGCGCACCAGACGTGTTAAGGCTTACATTCCACGTCTTTGCCTCCCTTCAGGCCAAGTCACCGTTAAACCCGACCTGATCGCTGGGGAATTTTGTTTGTATTTTACCAACATATTTTCTATTTCAAACTTTCCAACACCCTGCGCTAAACGCAGACGACATTACTTAATAAAATCAACCGCACCCTGACCTGCGACAAAGCCATGGAGCTGGGCTCTTAGAGGGGTGGGAATTAGCCTTGGCCCTTAAGCAAAGCAAAACATAAATGTCCCAGCCCTGATGATCTGCCCGCCGAATATTACAAAAATAAACTTCCCTCATAGGTTACCGGCTTTTAATTCTTTATTGGAGGGGACGCTCCACCCGTCCACGTTGGCAGCGACCATTTCTTTACTCCCAAAGCCAGGCAAAGATTTATTGCTTAGCTCCAGCTACCGACCCATCCCCCTCCTCAACACTGATGTCAAACTGTTGGCGCGCGTTCTGGCTACCCGCCTGCAGAAATACCTGGGTTAGTGGACCCGGATCAGGTCGGGTTTATTCCTGGAGAGGTAGGTGGTGGATGCCACTTCGAGAGTGATTAACACAATTTGCCTAGCAACCAAGGACCAAGGATCTGTCAACAGATGCCAAAAAGGCCTTCTCTCAGTGAAGTAATCGAGGGCTTTGGACTTGGGTTTTTTGAGGTGGATCTCTGCGCTGTATTCTGTACCCACAGCATGGATTCGGGTCAACAGAGCATTGACTCCTAGTTTCCCCAGATTCAAAAATGGGACACGCCAAGGTTGCCCACTGTCAGCTCTGATCGAAGCCAAAAGGGGCTGCAGAGCAAGGGCAAATCCAAGGATCCCTGCTCTTCAGGGTGTCACCCGACGGCATAAAGTCTCGGCTTAGGCCAACGATCTACGGTTCTTCCTCTCCGACCCTGAACACTCACTACCAGCAGTAGTCTCCGACTTACATACCTTTGGAGAGATATTGGGCCTAGCGATCAACGAAGACAGACAGAAATTTTAAATGTGATGCTACCCTGGAGGACTGCTACAACCTTGAACAGACCCGGATTTCCCATTAGGCACGTGTCTACAGGCGCCTGCCAAAAGGGGGCTCTGTGTGGTGAAAAAAAAAAAAAAAAAGCTACAATTTGTATCTCTGGAGCCCTAAGGGCTAGGAGGGACATATGAGGTATCATTGGAAAGGTCAGTTTATAGCCTTTCCAGTGATAAACAATAACCAGGTTAGAGTTATGTAAAAATAAATATTAAAATAATATTTCTCTCAAATGCTCAACACATTATAATTGTAAACTGAATAATAAAGTGAACAGTGATGCTGCACTGACACACACTTGCTGGCAGTATGGTAAATGAGGTGAATCTGGTGAAGCAACGCATTGTTTAAGTCAAAACTTTGACCGTGGCACTGCAGTGAGGAGGGACAGGGGGACTTTGGAACCCGCATCCCTGAATTGTACAGCACACAAGGTTAGGTGAGGTGTCATTGGAAAGGTCAGAGTCTAGTCTTTACTATGATACCAAAACATGACCATGTAATGTTTAAAAATAAAAATAGGAAAAAAGTAAATGCTAAAATATTTTAATTTTCTGTTCTACAGCAGAGGCAATATATGCTTTTACATATAAAACAAACTATGCCACTGCATTCACTGCCCTCCTCCTTTAACCATACTACCCCACTGACTCCCGCACTCCTACTAGGTCTTCCTTTTCTACAGTCTCGGAGGAGGATGTAACAGTACTTATGTCCTCCTACCAGACCACTTCATTCCATCCCCTCACACCTTATTTCAGTCTGTCCTAACAGTTACAGTCCCTGCTTGGACTCATTTTAGTGGTATAAAGATGATCTTAGAACAGAATTACTTCTGGTTCCAGAAAGAGTTCTATTTGCAAGTATAGCTATGGGGACGTCATTTGCCCCTAGCTTCGCCAATCTATTTATGGCCTACTGGGAGTACTTGTTCTTGACTTAATCGCAGATATAAAATCAATGATATATTTTTTATTTGGAGAGGTGGAGAAGAGAGTCTTAAAGAGTTTGATACTGAACAACCACTTCTAAACGATAAAGAAGTTATTTTACTAGATCAAGATCTATGTTGAAGGTAACAAGATCAAGACTAAGTCACATTTTAAAGATGTAGACTGCAATAGCTTCATCGAATGTACAAGTTGCCATCTATCCCAATGGTTGGATACTGTCCCGAAGGGACAATTTATGTGAATGAAAAGGAATTGTACAGACATCTGAATACGACACTTGAACTCTGAAGAGTTTATGGATAAGGGCTATAAGAAGGAGATCTTGGAAGATACCCGAATGGATCTTAGAACTATGAATAGATCAGATGTATTGAAAGGAACATCCTCCTTTAACTGTAACCTTCATCTTCTCGTTTAATCCCTTTAATAAAGAAATTAGAAGTATCAAACATCGGCCAATTTTATGTAAGGACCCTATGTTGAGGGAAATTCTGCCCACGGATTATCTGCAGAGGGGCCAAGAACTTGAAAATGAAACTTAGACATAAGCCAGGAAAGAAAAAGGGACCAATGAACCATTTTGGAAGAAGAGCAGGTTTTCAGTGTGGTAATTGCCTGAATTGTAGAAATACCACAGGCAAGAAACATACAACCACAGAAATAGGAAAGTTATGACTTGCTTCTCCAGGAATGTGATATATATGCTAACCTGCCCATGCGGACAATCTACCTTTCCTTTCTTGATCTCTCCCCTCCGGTGTTAGACCGTGTTACTGCCGGCCTATCGGCTGTCTCCGACTAATGACTTCACATTTCCTAAATCTCATCCTCTCTAAAACTGAATTTATCTTCCTTCCCTCTAAAACCTCCATTTCTGCGCCAATTTCTCTTCAAGTGAATGGTGCCACCATTACTTCTACCTCTCAAGCTCCATTGCCTCAGGGTCCTCTTGGACTCCAATCTATCCTTTACTCCTCACAGTCTAACAAAATCTTGCTACTTCAAAAAAAAAAAAAAATTCCACGCATCCGTCCCTTTCTTAATCTAGACTTTACTAAAATGCTCATCCAAGCTCTTATCACCTGCCTTGACTACTGTAACCTGCTTCTCTCTGGCCTTAAGAGATCCCAGATTCTGCCTCTGCAGTCTAATGAACGTCTATTCCAGACTTGGCTTCAAGACTTCTCCCGAGCTGCACCCTTTCTATTGAACCCCCCCCCCCCCCACCAGCAACACTCACCCGTCTCTCCAGTCCTTAAAGAAGTCTCTGAAAATGCATTACTATAAAGAAACCTTTCAGCTCACTCCATGAGCCCCCACTGTAATTTCCTGCTCCATCTTCCCATACAGTCCTCATGCAACCCGTTACTTCAAATACCTAATGTGTCACCCCTCTATTTTGTAAGCTCTCGAGCAGGGTCCTTCCTCTTTCTGTTCCATGTGTGTAACATATTTGTTATTCTGTTTCTCCCATTGTACAGTGCTAAGGAATTTGACGCTTTAAAAATACTTGAATTCAACTAAGGCAACAGATTCTGCCTCTTTTGATTTGAGCACAGAGAAAAAGAGTTTCGGTTTTGGGGGGGTAGGGGCGCTCCTCATTTCTGTGCCTACAGGCTCCTGAGCCTACAGGCCCTGGCCTTGAATAGGCAATTCCGCTTCCGGTGGGGTGTAGGGAAACTTAAGTATTGGGGGGGGTGTCTGGATTTGCCCTGACCTCACTCGCATCCAGGCTTTAAAACTATGATCTACCCAGGGCCGGTGCTGCCCCTAGGCCAGCTAGGTGGGCGCCTATAGCGCAGTACCCACCTAGGGCGCAGCCAGTCTGGCCATTTAAAATAAAAATAAAAAAATTGGCCGCGGGGCAGCCGCAGCCAGCCCCAATACGTGCCAGCGTCACCGCCGGTGTCAAGTAGACAGAGGCGTGGACTTGGTGCTTCCAGCACCAAGTCCACGCCTCCGTCTCCTTGACGCCAGCACGCATTGAGACTGGCTACGAGGAGGAGGCGGAGGGGGGCAACTACACCCACGCAAGAGCTGGGGGCAACTACACCCACGCAAGAGCTGGGGGCAAATACACCCACGCAAGCACTCTTTTTTGGGGAGGGGGGGGGGTGCAAGTAGCTGGTCTTGCCTAGGGCGCAAAATAGTCTAGCACCGGCCCTGGATCTACTACTAGGGAATCTCCAGCGTGACCTTGACGTTTGCTCCCCTAAACCTCTTTCTTGATTTGGGGGTCTTAAAGATGGATTTTCTACCCCGGATCTTGTATCTTTTTGCAGACTCTGCCGCTCTCCTTGCCAAAGAGGTTTCTTGATTTAAATACAGTCTCTTTCTGACCTTCATCTAGAAAGGCCAACATCCCAGACTGAAATGTTCGGTTATGTGTCAACTGACATCACAAGGTGGTTCAGCCCTGCCCGATGTCCGTCTCTACTATTATACCTCTCATTTGACGCAGATCATTGACTAGATGGCCGATTCCTCAGGGAAACGTTGGGTTGATCTTGAGCTCTGGTGGGGGTCACCGATGTGGGTCCTGCCAGACCACTTGCCGAAACTATCAGGGTTATTCAAAGAGATTCGAAAAGTCACCGCACGTTCGGTGACTTTTCGTTCTCTTCAATTCGGTTCCTTTTGCCGATCTCGGCATCGCTAAAGGAAGGCAAGTGTGAGCGGGGGGGGGGGGGGGGGGGGGGCGATATCCATGAGCTTGGGGGGGCAGTATCCATGAGACCTGGGGACTTTATATGAGGTCTGTTCTGATTGGAAAGCGGTCACATGACATAAGATAAAAGTATCTGTACTCGGTCTTAAAGTGGCATTGGTGCATCTAGTTTTTGTACATAGTTAGCCTGTAATAATTAGGAATCACGCACTGAAATCTGTGCAATCAAGAGTCCGTCCTGGTAAAATCCCACACACACACACTCCGATAAGTTTGAAACCTGACAATTTATTATCCCAAAATTAATGCAAATGATTTTCAATAAAAAATAAATAAAAACACTGAAGTCTGTCTGAAAACAAGGGTGAGACGATGTATGGTCTGTTTCTTATCCTGTAGTGCCACCTAGTGGTGGTTCATTAACATTGCATTTTGGATTATACACCGGGTTATTCAAAGAGATTCGAAACGTCACCGCACGTGTTGTGACTTCTTGTTCTTCGGCTTTCCCATTTCAGCTACCCTGCGGTCTATTCAGCAAGCACCACAGGGCTGTCGAAGTGCAGGGAAAAGATGCTGAAAACCTGGCGAATGCATGCTGAAAACCAGCAAAAACATCTGGATTAACCCGAAGACACCAGAAAAACCTGAGCAGGAGCCGATCACACACAGCGAAGCCGCAGGAAAAAAAGTCAACACTGCAGATGAAGGCAGTGAATAAATTAGGAAAACAGTTTGAAAAGTGAAATGCTGTTTGCAATCATTCAAAGAAACTGAGCGAAAATGTCTGAAATTTACATAGGGCTGTTACAGAAAAAAATTTAAATATCCTAAAAAACAATTTTAAAAAAAATTTATAGACTCTTTACTGCAGAATTTTAGAATTAACGGTTTAGAGATTTAATTAAAAAGGGAGTATTTTTAACATTGAAGCCTATGGGATTCGCCCGAATAAATCTGCCGCATGAAACCACCGTTATGTGCAGGGCATTTCGGGAACCTTTCACTGCTGGTTTGTACTCTCTGAATAGCCAAAGCAGTGCTTTTTAAATGGGGATTTCACTGCCCTCGAACAGGCACCGTATGTGCAGGCAATTAGCCAGGATTTGGCAAATTGCCTGCTCTCTGGATCAGTGTATTTTGGCCTAAGCTGGCACTTTCCAGGGGGCGGTGGCCTGCACCGGGTGGCCCCACCCCTTAAAAAAAATATATATATAATTTGGATGTCCTGGGTAGGCAAGGCCTAGGCTTTCACTTTCCAGGGGGGCACCAAAAAAAACCTCACTAAATGGGTTACACAGAGCACTGAAATGACGCCAACATTTTGGTGTTCTGTAGTTCCCTGCACCTCGGGGAATAAAATTTCCCCACCATGCAGTGAATTCACCATTCACCGCAGGGTCCCCAAAATGCATGGAGTTGCCCGCTGAATGCTGCCACCGCAAACCTGTGGCCTGCTGTTTTCAAAAGAACTAAACGAAAATGTCTGAAATTTACATATAAGATCCTATGATTTCTGTTACAGAAAAAAGAAAAAATGCTATTAACCACTTGAATGCTAAGGACGCGCTCAGCGCGTCCTCAGCATTCCCGCTGGTGTGCTGAGGACGCGCTGAGCGCGTCCTCACATCGGGGTCAGCGTTCGGCCGGGTTCCGGCCGATCGCTGGCCCCTCCGGTGCGGGCTGACATCCTGGATGTCAGCCCGGCATCCGGACCAGCAGCCGCCAGCATTAGGTGTCATCGCGGGGGCGCGATGACACCTAATTCAGGCGCCCCCCCCCCCGCATGTGCGGAGGAGGCGCCTGAAAGGGAGGGGGGGGAGGTCCTTCGGACCTCTCTCCCTCCCGATCGGCGGCGCACAGGGGGTTAACCCAGGCATCATTTGGAAGGGCACAGCCTGCCCTTCCAAATGATGCCTGGCATTAACCCCTGGGGAGCTGGATCGCGAATCGGCACTGAAAAGCGCCGGTTCGCGATCCTTTCCCGGAGCTGGCCGACATCTTGGATGTCGGCCAAGCCTCCGGGAACTCCCCCAGAGGACTGGCGTCATCGTGCGTAGCACGATGACGCCAGTCCTAGACTTAACCCCTAACTGCCACCAACTGTGGAGATGGGAGTTCATTGGAACTCCCTATCTCCCGATCCGTGGCAGTTAGGGGTTAAATTTTGGTATCGTTGGATCGGCCAGAGCATGGCCGTTCCAACGATACCAAACACTACAGTGAAAAATTTTGTAAAAAAAAAAACTTTTTTTTTTGGGTTTGTTAATGCAGCAATATTGTTCCCATTTCAATTATAATGTGAACAATGATGCTGCACTAACGATTTTTGTATGCGGTGCGTTTGTTAAAAATAGTGTCATTTTCCCCCAAAAAAAATGTAACGAGACCCCATCTCTAATTTTTTTAACAAGCGCACCCCATACAAAATATAACCGCAATTGCTCGCATGTTAAAATGTGAAAAAAACACTTTACACATTGTAAATTATTGAAAATACATATTTTATTGCATTTTTTGTTATAATATACAGACATGACATAACGTATACATATAATAATGACATATTATGAATCTACCGAGTCTGACGGAAAGAACGATATATAATATGTCTGGGTCATATACTAAAATAAGCCTTCAAAACGTGTTTAAACATGATGCGCAAAACAGGTAAAAATGACCTCAGCATAGGGGCGGGAAAAGCCTCAGCAGCGAAAGGGTTAAAAAAAAGGGGGAAATTTTGCCAAAAAATAAATATCTGAAATTACTAAAAATAAAGACTTTTTACTGCAGATTAAAATAAATGGTTGTGAGCATCAGAGCAGTGGTGTACTTAGAGTGGCGGGGGCCACCCCAGGTACTAGTGATTATTGGTATGTTATTAGGGGGTACTAGGAGGTGCCACTGTCACTGTGTGTCAGCTTTGACCTGTGTTCTCAAACAATGATCAGCGGAGCAGGGTGTTTGCATACGGAATAAAAATCGAATAGAATACAAAACCCCCTCTCCTCCCCTGCAGCAGCTCTAGGAGAGGGGAGGGGGATGTGATTTGTGTGCAGAGAGACTATTACAGTAAACAGCAGGTAAGGGGGGGGGGGGGGAGGTAATCAGCAGAATATGAAGCCCTGTCTGCTTACTGCTGTTTAAAGTGGACCTTTCCTTAACCAGCACTGCAGCGATAGAAATTTGTCATTGAGCTGCCTGGCTCCTGGTGAGGCTGCGTGCGTGCAGGTCACGCGGTCCGGCCAGTCAGGTGGTACTGAGTCTCAGCACCACCTGACACGCATGCAGCTGCCCGCTCTTTTGTTAACACGGACACTATTCTGGACTGAACACCCACCAGGAAGGGAATCAAAGCCACGGTGCACCCTATGGCAGTGGCACCCCACTGCTGACAAGATGGCTGCACGCACAGCCGCCATCCTAACGTGGCCTGGAGGGACCTCCTGCTGACTCTGCACACAGCCCTACTGCGGATGGAGGCCGGCAAAAATTGAATAAATAATTGCTGTGTGCTCATATGGGTTTTATTGCAGTGCACGTTTCTGTGGATTTTAGTGTTCAACCAATTAGAGTGGCTGTGATCCAGTATACTTGACATGCGTGGCAGTTCTTTGTAAAAATGCTTGAATTTAAACATTATAATTTTATTTATCTCAATAGATACATTTGAAATGTTATTACAAAATATACAAGTAGGCACTTGGCGGAGATTAACCAGGAAGAGGGGTGCCCTTGACAGGAAGGGGTGCCTCAAATTTAAATTAGGGGGTGCACGAGTTTAGTCAGGCCTAGGGCAGCACAGAACCTAAATACACCACTGCTCTGGATAGCCGAATGGCAAAGAAAGGGAATGAACGCTGAAAATCAGCGTTTGGTTAGCTTTCTCCAGCTAATTCGGATCTCTTTGAATAACCGATAGTGTTTTATTAGGGAGGCACCGATACCACTTTAAGACCGAGTACCGAAACTTTGTCATGTGACCGCTTTCCAATAAGAACAGACCTCATCTAAAAATGCCCAGCTCACATGTATATACCCCCAGCTCACCTGGCACTCTCCGCGATCATACTTACATTCCTGAGCGACGCCGGGAAAGTCTTTGCGCGTGCGCTCGTTGGAAGGCCCCCAGCCACGATCATGTGATCGCAGCTGGGGGGGCCTTCCAACGAGTGCACACACGGAAGCTTTCCCGGCATTGCTCAGGAAGGGAAGTATGATCGCGGAGAGCTCCAGGTGCCTGTCCGAATGCTCTATCGGCATTCGGACAGGCCCTGCAGCTGCTAACCGCGTTTATACTTCACACGCGCAGAAACTTTCCCGGCGTCGCTCAGGAAGGGAAGTCTGAAAGCGGAGAGCAGCTGCAGGGCCTGTCAGCATTCGGACAGCCGCCCCAGCCCCTCAGATGCTGGCAACATGCCAGCTTCCGGTATCGGGGAAAATATCAGGGGTACTGCACGAGTACCAAGTATCGGCACAACCCTATCGATGCCCGGACCAGCAGCAAACTTAGCATCGGTACAACCCTATGTTTTATAATTTTTTTCTAAGTTTGCTGCTGGTCCTGCATCGTGTGACTCAAAGGGAGTCTTAACAGGAAGCAACTTACCGCAATCACACTGCGGGGGACAGAGAGGGAGCGCAGGAGGAGGTGAGTATGCATCCAGCCCGAGTGTGGCTCGGGGTTACTGTTCGCAGTAGTGAAATTTAACCGAGTCACTCGGGAATACCACCAGGGTGGTTAAATAGTCAGGCTGTGTGGAGATTACTTGTCAGCGCGCAAAGCAGGATGAGATCATGTCTATCCAAGCACTCGTAGCAGCAAGGAGAAAGACATGAGCTTGAGTTTTGCACACAGAAGCCATCACTGACCAGGTGGTCGCCAAACTTGTGTGAAAAGTCAAGCTACATTATTTGTATGTACATACACCACAAAATTGGGGGGGGGGGGGGAGAAATTGGAATTTTGTCATTATCCAATTAAGCGATAAAAAAAAAAAAAAATTATGAAAATTAGTGCTGCCACTAATATAATATTAAGAGCTGGTGTAGCTTGAGCAGGGT
The DNA here is from genome assembly GCA_009667805.1 of Leptobrachium leishanense. NCBI lineage: Eukaryota > Metazoa > Chordata > Amphibia > Anura > Megophryidae > Leptobrachium > Leptobrachium leishanense. The sequence continues at coordinate 252,502,188 of CM019065.1, forward strand.
CCTCTCCCCCTACTGTTCTGTAGTAACTTATGTATATTGCCATTCTATCTTACCCATTGTACAGCACTGTGGAACTGGTTAGCGATTTATAAAAACTTGTAACCAACCGTATACTCACAGAAATCAGATCATCGCGAGCCTTCAACACTTTTAGCCTAGCTTGGTTCATCAAGTTTGACATTTGACTGAAAGACAAAAAACAAGTTACAGCACAATTGGGACACATGCACTTTTGATAGTTCAGTTATAGCAGGGCTTCTTGAATTGGAATTAAATTTAGGAGTAGCTTACATATAGGATTTACATTAGAGAAGTCAAAGTTTCTGGAGACACCATCCTTTTGCGCTTTAGTTCAGGCTTTGCAGATCCAGGTGCTAGAGATAAGGCCAGAAGGCAAAAGTGCATCCATGCTCAAACTTACATTTTCTTTTGTTGTTCAATCTGTTTCTCTTTCTTTTCATAATACTCCATAATTTTCAGTCTCTGTGTCTGGACCAAGCGTCCCTTCTCAATATTGAACTCCTCTTCTGCCTAGAATGGATATAAAACAGCTTTCAAGACCAATATGAATACGTACGTACACAAACACATGAAGTGGTGTGTTAGGTACCTTCGCATCAATTTCTTCAGCTTTTTCATTAGCTTCTTGTTCAATGAAAGCCATCATATGTTTGATCTGGAAGAGAAGAAATACATTGATCACAATAGTCATGTTGACACCTACAAATGGTAGAGCTGGGTTTCCCCAAACTTGTCTTCAGGACCCACTGATAATTTGCTTCAGTGATTGCAGGATTCAGTTTGCATTTCTCAAGGTGATCTGCAAAATCTGGCCTGGTTGAGGGTCCCGGGGACAGGTTTGGGAAACACTGGGCTTGGCTGGTGCTTTTTTGTACCAAAAGGAGATTGTGGCTTGGCTGAAAAAGTACAGAAGTGATTAAACAGAACGGTTCACTCCTATGACACACAGCACGACAAAAACAAAAAAAAAAAAAAAGCATTTTTACCACACAATTTCATATTCGCAACGTCACACGATTTTGCAAACCACCACCAATGCAAATCGCAAAAAAAGGTGTGGGTATGTATGTGATTGTGTATATACTGTAAATATATATTATTTATACACACAGGGGGTATGTAGGGATATACAGTGTGTATATCCCTACATATACCACAGATATCTAAATATCACACACGTGCCTAACCCGGTATCAGCACCGATACATCCCTAGGTTTTCAGCCAAGTTGTCAGGCTGAAGCACCAAATCAGTGCGACTTCGTGGGCTCACAGCAACCGCTAAAAGTTCCATAGCGCTGCACAACGGAGACAGAACAACAATATACATACAAGTTAGACTAAAACAGTAGGAGGACCCTGTGCGAGAGCTTACAATCTAAGGCTAGGGTCAGACGAATGCATTTTTCACGTCTACTGTCAAAGTGCATCCAGACGCACTTTTCCCACGGAAGACGTGATAGCGGTCATACGGTGCACAATTATGGCTGTGTTTTGACAGAGCTAGAAAAAAAAAAAAAATCTGAGTAACCAAAGTTTGTGTCTCTGGACATTATGTAGGCCGGACATGGTGCAGCGTCTGAGGTCTAATCACGCCGCTATGCCAACACAGCGCACTCTGCATCAGTACTAGCGGTTCGACGTTCAAAATTAAGAAAAAAAGCGTTAGTTTGCTTATGTTGCGCGGCCGTACTTTGTATATTTGCTGCTACTTTGGCTGTAATAAAGTGCGGCTGAACACACGTTCACACTGCGTTCCTGACCCCAGCCTCAGAGGACACGGACACACACACGGTAAATTAAGGACCTGAATTAGCAAGTAAATATGGGCTGGATGGGAAGATGGTGCAAAAAAAAAAAAAATAAATAAATAAATAAATTGTACAGTGGGAGATTATGGAGTGAGCTGATATTTAAAGAAGTCAGTTTTCAGAGACTTCTTGAAGGACTGGAGAGATGGGGAGAGTCTAATGTTGCAGGGAAAGAGTTCCATAGAAAGGGGGCAGCACAGGAGAAGCCTTGAATGCGAGAGGTAGGGGGTGCCAGTACAAGGAGACAATAACATCAGATCATTGGCAGAGCAAAAGTGGTCAGGACAATATGTACCTAGAAATAATGGAGGGGGATGTAGTATGGGGCGCTGTTATAGAAAGCACCAGTATTTTGAACTGGATTCTAAAATGGAAACAGGGAGCCACTGTAGAGATTGACAAAGAGGTGAGGTGCAGCAGGAGGTCTTGTGACCACTGAGGGGGCTGAACGCTTAAGCAAGCAACTAGCCAGTCCAATGGTTCTTCATGCCTGAGAACATGGAGAGCCATTGACTGCTAGTAGGTCCCCAAGCGGAATGCTTGGGATCAAGCCCCTGACCACTGAAAATTGCCCCCCCCCCCATGCAGTGTGAGCTACTCAACTTTCCCGCTGAACAGGGTGTCCCTTTAAGGATGGTTTCTGGTGGCATATGCACTCCACCTAGGGAGGTGGGAACCAGTTGAGAAAACCCATGAAACTCAGTTTATACCTCAATACTGACAGTACTGTTTAATAAACACGATGCAAATGACCCTTGAAAGACTCCAGAGACAAAAAAGCAAAACAAGGTGAATGAATTTCATGTCTGCAAATGCAAGGCTAAGGCTGGGCATCCACTGAATCTGTATTCATGAGTCAACGACATTGCGAAGTCGTCAGACCAATCCAGCACTATTGTTAATGTACCATCATCCATTGTAATTGAATACAAATAAAATTGGTCGGGGTTGGGTTTCTACAGTACCCAACAAAAATAGAAATAAAGTCTGGTTTGATGTACAAGAGGGATTTGCCTCCCCAGAAACAGCTGAGTGTATATTTTAAATACAAATACCTCCAGCGCTGCTATAATGGTGCACTTGTGCTACATTTATTTGGAAGGAAAAAAAATAAAAAAAAAAGTGTCGGGGGACGCAGCCCCTTCCTCAGAGTGTAGTGCCTTAATAAATAGAATGAAACCCCCTTATATACACAAAGTAACAAGGATACAGTGAATCAGGTAATTGGAGACACATGGAAATAATTAACAAGCGCTAACTCATACACTCTGGGAGATGCAGAATATTCCAAGCGTTCCCAGCATCTGGACACATGGGAGACCACAGGCGCGCATGCGCAGAAGACGAATAGGGACCAGCATAGAGTGTCACATTCACATAGGTAAAAGTTCCCAAAATAGGGGGAGGAAACGCTAATTCCAAGAGCGGATCCAAATAGATTCCATGGTGAACCAAAAAGGCTGCTATAAAGTAGCACCTGGAGAGAAACAAAGCAAAAACAGAATAGATTACAGCATACAAATACTCAAAAAGTATAGAAAATTAAGATTAATTAGACTTAGAGATAATAAGAATCAAGCCAACAGCTCACCTGGAACTGCAGATGCCTTAGTGGATGCAGTCAGAGAAACCAGTGCCACTCAAGCTTCTCGTTAAGACCATGAGGGGTTACCGTGTCTAACATACATCCACCTCTTAAAAGGTCTAGTCCTTTTACTGACATAGCCTAGACCACATGGGCATTTTATGTCAGTAAAACCACTAGACCTTTTAAGAGAAGTGGATGTATATGTTAGACACAGTAACCACTCATGGTCTTAAGAAGCTCGAGTGGCACTGGTTTCTCTGACTGCATCCACTAAGGCATTTGCAGTTCCAGGTGAGCTGTTGGCTTGATTCTTATCTCTAAATCTATACTTTAGTATTTGTATGCTGTATAAATAAATCTCTGCTGTGTGTGGTTACCAAATCTATTCTGTGGTTTGTTTGTTTTTTTAACCAGAGACTAGGTTTTATTCTATGTACCATTTATTATGGACACTGGTTTATTAGGCGTTTTCACTTTTTCTCTAGTTTTTTTCTTCCCCCGATGCTGCTTATTATAGCAGCCTTTTTGGTTCACCATGGAATCTGATATCTTTGCTGGATCGGGGGGGGGGGGGGGAAATTAAAAACCCTATTATATTCAATTGTTTGATATTTAAATGTATATTTTGTGTATGGGAGATGGGTGGGACTCGCCATGTTTGGGTACGGTACAAGGTGAATATTATTAGGTCTGCAACGAAATTATTTTCATAATCGAAATTAAAAAAAAAATATATATATATATTATATATACCAACTAAGCGATTCGTCAGATAAAAGTTAAGGAATTTTATGTAAAATAAACAAGTAATTTGCATAGTGTACATAAATTTCATATCTTGTGTACTCTTCACACACACAAGGTATGCGAGTGCTTGGTCAGAGGGATTGGTTGATGCTGCATGCGCAGCTTAAGCCCATGTTCGCTTTCTCAAATGAATGCAGATACAAGCACTCGGTCATAGATGATGTCAGCATGAAATCCGGGTTAATAAGCTAAAGTGGTCAGGGTGCGTAGAGTGTCCCTTTTAAATAATTTCGTGAACAAACTAAGTGGGAGGAGGGACTGGAGGAAAAAAAGGGAGTGACTTGACCTGAGTGTGAGCAAAAGACCAGATCTGAGTGTGGTAGAGTTTGTGGAAAGGGACCAGACCAAAAGGGAGGGAATGGCGGTTCCTGACCAAAGAGGATGTGGCAGGGAGAGTGGGGTGGTGGCACAGGACTCCAGCTTCAAGTAAGGATAAAAAAGGCATACAGCTCTTTCACCCAGTGGCAGTATCCTATTTGTTTTTATTCAATTTACAACAGTAGCGGAACTAACACAAACTGTTGTGTCTGACACAACCCTAGAACTAAATCATACCAAGCAAAGCAGCAACGCATCTTCTCCAATCAGCTCCAAAGCTCAGGTTATTTACGTTTAACTCTAAACAGTGTGTGCTGTACACAGAACGATTAAAAAAAAAAAAAAAAAAATATTTGTCAACCATTTTTAAATCAGATTGTTTGAGCCCTAAATATTATTAATCTTTATATAGCGCCAGCATATTCCACAGTGCTGTACAGTAGGCACAGTATAGACAGGGTTACAATACAAAGAACAACATTTTGACAAACCAGTACAGGAGGAAACGAGGGCCCTATTCCCGTGGGAACTTACAATCTTGAAGGGTTGGGGGGGGTGGAAACAGGAGGAGAGGGCTGCAAGGCGAGAGTGACGGGCTGCAAGGCGAGAGTGACGGGCTGCAAGGCGAGAGTGACGGGCTGCAAGGCGAGAGTGCAAGGCGAGAGTGACGGGCTGCAAGGCGAGAGTGACGGGCTGCAAGGCGAGAGTGACGGGCTGCAAGGCGAGAGTGACGGGCTGCAAGGCGAGAGTGACGGGCTGCAAGGCGAGAGTGACGGGCTGCAAGGCGAGAGTGACGGGCTGCAAGGCGAGAGTGACGGGCTGCAAGGCGAGAGTGACGGGCTGCAAGGCGAGAGTGACGGGCTGCAAGGCGAGAGTGACGGGCTGCAAGGCGAGAGTGACGGGCTGCAAGGCGAGAGTGACGGGCTGCAAGGCGAGAGTGACGGGCTGGTTGCGTCAGGTGTTAAGGCTTCCCTAAACAGGAATGTATTAAAAAGGGAGCGTTTGAAGGAAGGGAAACTAGCAGAGTCTGATAGGGGCTGTGCGTGAGAAATCCTGCAGTCCATCATGGGTAGAGGTGATGCGGGGAGAAGCTAGGCGCAGGTTTGGATGAGCTAGCGCGGTGTGTGTGAATCCTTTTGCGCAGCTGAAAAAAAGGACCTAAACTTCATTTCACCCTACCCAAACATGGCTAATCCCACCCATCTCCCATATAAAAAGCGTTTTTTTTTTTTTTATACTTTAGCAGCCAGGAGTCAAAACTATAGGAACCAATGGCTACATGGTGCCTAGATTTGTCAAGCTGGTGTTGATAAGTAGTTACACAGAAACACAAATTTTGAACAAAAATAAACCACGGTACAATAGGTTAATGCAAGGGGATTGTAAACTGCAGGACAAGGTTTGAAAATACTCAAGCTTGTTCAGTTATATATCTTTGCCATCAGCTACCAAGTCCCTGCTTTGCAATATATTGAAAGTCAGATTCTTCTCTGCTGCACTGTAAACAGCCGAGGCCCTGTGATGGAGTAAGAACAGGATGATTCTTTATCTGACAGCCTAGAGTCTGGTCTTGGACAGACCATTCCGGACTCTGTGCAGCACCTCCTTTCAGATCCAGCAGTGAGCAGTTCTACCTAAACTCAGTATTTACAGTAAACAAGAACCTGCTGAGCCAGAAGTGAAGACTTCCTAAGCCATGCAGAGCCCTTCCCAGATACAGGATAACTAGATTCAGGGACATCGAGCACAAAGGATTGGTTTCTGATCCTTATAGGACCTGCAGGGAGTGTGGAGAGTGTACGAACCTACTGAAAACAGGACGGCTCTAGACAAATCCTGGTGTAAACTTCAGTGCTAAAGCCTATGGAATTGGTAGTTTTTACAGACAGCTATAATTACATTTCCAGAGTTGGAATATAGATTATGGTCCAAGATTAGAATAGCAAAATGGTATAGTAAGGCCATTCCCACTGCTCCATAAAACGGAGACACAGCCCAGAGCACCTCTCCAGTAAGAGTGTCCTTGGGAAAGACACCTAAATGGTACATACGCGCCACCCAGGACACACTTGAAAACGAGAAATCTCAATGTATCCTTCCTGGTAAGAAAAATTAAATTAAATTTAAATTGAGGAAGTATGGAAAAAAAACCACTGGAGAATAGGTAACAAGGTATACGGGGGGGGGGGGGGGTGAGCATGCATCGTGCAAGTTTGGACGTGTGCAGTATTAAAGTGGAAGAAAACAGATTCTGGAGCCACAACTTTACTTTTGACAAAACATTCTGGTACCAGTTAGTAGATCACATCAAGTTAGAAATTGTGAAGTCCCAGTTTAGGCAAGGATAACGTTGCGATCGTCAAGCCTGCTAAATGGGAGGTTTTAATAAGTTCTGCAATGCGGGCATTAACCAAAATGACCCACTCACATTAGAAAAGAACAAAAAAAAAACCAACCACAGATTAAACTGCTCAACACCACAATGAACAGCAGGACTGAGGGTTTCCTCTTAACATGTTATGGAAGTACCGGTTTCCTTTGAGAAATATATTAAAATTTCTAGAGTCTACTAAAACCACACAAACCCTAGCGATGGCATGCCAGAGCAAGTTTATAAAATGAAGGTTGAGTTCCAGTTCCTGAAATTAAAGTCATGCAGTCATATGATCGGAGTCTACACAAGCGCACGGAAGATGACGGTCAGGGGCCTCTGCTTCGCTTGGATCTGCGTCCCACGTTTGTAATTTATTAACACCCCAGTCCTTATCGCAAAGCACTACGGAATCTGTTAGTATTATTTATATAGCACTACTATATACAGGGTCACCCCCCCTAAAATATATTGCAACAAAATATACAGAGATACATTTATAAAGTGGAAATGTAAGTCTTTTCAAAGAAGACACACACGAAAGATTTGTTGCCCCATGAGCTGTGTATCCCAGCCTTTGTAAACCTGTTTCTGGAAGCATTGCTTACAGGACACGGATATACAGGATTGGCCTCTGTGCACAGGCACCCGGTTATGTGAGAATATGAGGGTTATTCAAAGAGATCCGAATTGCTTGAGAAAGGTAACCGAACGCCGATTTTCAGCGTTTGGTTACTTTTCTTGCCCATTCGCCAAATACTGACAAATTGCCTGCACATACGGTGCCTGTTCGAGGGCAGTGAAATCCCCATGAAAAAGCACTGCTTCGGCTATTCATAGAACACAAACCAGCAGTGAAAGGTTCCCGAAATGCCCTGCCATTCGGTGGTTTAATTCGGCAAATTTATTCAGGAGAATCCCATAGGCTTCAATGTTAAAAATATTCCCATTTTAATTCAATATCTAAAACCGTTCATTATAAAATTCTGCAGTAAAGAGCCTCATTTATAGATTTTTTAGAATATTAAGCATTTTTCTGGTCCGATTTGCTTGATTTTTTTTAAAAAAAAGTTTACTTATTTAACAGCCCTTATCATTCCCTGGACCTCATATGTAAATTTCAGTCATTTCTGCTCAGTAGTTTCTTTGCAAACAGCGTTTCACTTTGCAATCATTCAAGCAAACTGGTTTTCTAATTTATTCACTGCCTTCTTCGGCAGTGTTGGCTTTTCCAGAGGCGTCCCTGCCTGTGGCTCCTGCTCAGGTTTTTCCTGCATCTTCGACAGGTTAATCCAGATGTTTTTGCGGGTTTTCGGCGTGCATTCGCCGGGTTTTCGCCATCTTTTCCCTGCACTTCAACAGCCCTGTGGCGCTTGCTGAATACACCGCAGGGTAGCCGAAATGGGAAAGCCGATTTGGAGAATGAAGTCACCGAACGTGCAGTAACTTTGCAAATCTCTTTGAATAACCCTGTATATTGGTGCCCATTTGCTTCAATAAAAGGAGCCAGAGCAGCAGAATTCGGGTGTGATGTCAGTGTTCACTCCTTCCAATTCAGAGACAACCACAGATCGCCTAATACGGCCCAGTCAGTCCCCCTCCCCCCTATGCACAGAGATCGGGGACACGGCCGTATGCTCCATGCTATTGCTGCACACGAGGGACATGGGGAGATGCGCCCCAAGCAGAGTGCTTGACAACAATAACGTAGCAGCAACGCCCTACTCATCGTCCCCAAATTCCCTGACATCATCTCCCCCTCCAAAGACCCGAATTGTCAGCTCACCTGCTTCTGCACGTCCGCGTCGCTGAGGGCCATGGCGCCGGGTTTATCGAGATCCGATCTGGGAAGATAAAGGAAAGATCGCTGACAAGAGGAGGACCGCTGTCCTACAGGACGGGAAAAGCAAGCTTTGTTCTCTCCCCAAAAAAATTCCCGAGCACCTGCAACACAATAAAAGCCAGCACCAGCAGCTTCCTCTTATACACAGATCAGCTGACTGAGCTCCGGATACGCCCACTTCCGGGTCACATGAGAGTTCCTTGGGAAAACCCAACCCTGAGATCGTCTGCAATCGCCAGCTTGTCACACCCCTTGACGTCAGCTGGCCCCCGCCCTCTTCCTCCATTGGGAAGGTCACCTCGATGGATTGAATAACGGGATGAATGACCTTCTGCCCATCCTAGTGGGCATTAAGCTCCTAAATATGTTGAAACACAAAAATCAGCCCCTGTGCCATCAAGCAAATTTTTATGTGTTTTCATTGATCTTGCGTATTTTCCAGGCAGGAGCTCAGGTCACATTTGTTGCCAAAATTTCCTTTATCTCCAAAATGGGGATTGTTTAGTACAGGATAGAAGTAAAAGCACCATTTTGTCTCTTCACTTGAAAGGGGCTCGAGGAAATGTATAGTATTGGCATTAGGGTCTCATCTTACGCATTTAACCTCTTAATGACTGGTTTGTTTTTTCAATTTAAGACAATTGCATTTGGACTTTTGATTGGAGGCTGAACGCATGTCACATCAACTTCCGAAGACATGTCAAGGAGGAAGGAGCCCTTGGGTGCCTGACGCTGCAGCTAACTGCAGGTCAGGATCAGTCCCGTTCTGAGGATGAACTTCATCCTAGCCATGTTTTGCTGAACCGAGCCCAGCCCTGTTCAATACCTCAGCAGCTGCAATTCAGTTTGCTGCAGCAGTGTCATTGAACGCTTTGGATGCGAATTTTGAATCCAAAATGGCCGACGATTTCTTAATGAAAAATTCAGATTGTTTTTCGGATCACTCAGACAAAATATGATAAATAAAAGCAGTCAGCACAGTTCCGTTTTGTATGCACACACCACAAATGATAGTTTTTAATGAATAAACGTTATGTTTACTTCTGAAACAATATATAAATTGAACTGTAATATATGTCTATGTGCAGGGGGAAATAATAAATATTTTGTGCTTTGGTGAACAAAAACCTCAAAATTAACATTGTTGTACGAAATTATTACTTGCTTCGTGGCGGCGGCCATCTTGCTGTACGGCATTGTTACTTGCTTCATGGCGTCGGCCATCTTCAATACACACTCAGCATCTCCTCGGGTCGCTGCATGTGCTAGGTTAGCACTGCTGAGCGGTTGAACGGCGTTCAATGGCAAGTTGCTAACTTAGCACTTGCAGTGGCTGAGGTATTGAACGCGTCTCAGGATCTCTAGAGCAGCCAGGCGCTTGAAGTACAACTTCTCCACGTCCACTTGGAGCTCTGCAGATTTAAATTTTCGAGAGGTGGCCTATGGGGGTTCCCAGGACCACGGGGGTTCCCAGGACCAAGGGTAAAACACATACCCAGGTGTTACAGGACCTGCTCCCTCTCAGTCACTCCTGGTAAACATTGGGGGACAACTCTCCGGGTGGATTTCACCTCCCGGTGTTGTGTCTGATCTGGTTCCTCGTCGAGAGCTGTTCCAAGCAGCCTTTGTATGAGGGTTTTATACAAATTATGTACAGTTTTACAGTGCAAAAACAAAGTATGTTCTTAATAAACACAGCATAACATTAAATAGGGAGAGAAAGGGGGGTGTGAGGATCCTGAGGACGTGCAATAGCACTAGTGGCCTGCTCTATGGTAGGTGCCCGCTCAGGTCTCACAATGTTTAAGCTTGCTTGTGCCATTACAGGGATGAATGCTCCATATGCAAATCAGTCTGCTCTCACCCAATGAAGGTGGCCTGTACTGATTGCCAAGGACGTCATCCCTGCACGAGAGGTGCAGCAACCCCCGACAATCATTTTGGCCTTGTCAGGCCTCGTCAGGAGGGTATAGCTCAGGGGCTGACTGGCAACTTTGGCCCAGGGGGCAAGTATAACCCATAGGCCCATGGAGCAGCAACCCGGTCCCCCATTTAAATTTAAAAAAAAAAATTGAAAAAGGCATGGTTAACAAATTACATAATAAATGACATTTTCAGACTGTTTTAAATAAATAATTATTTATTTTCAATACCACCTAACTGATCAATGTCCTACCTACCACAAACTAATACTGCCTATATCAGAGCAATGTTCCCCTTTCCTCACATTATTACCCTCTAGTTCATAGCAATGCCCCCTTTTACCCATAATCACTAACCCCTGAATCAGAACAATACCCCATTCACATTACACTGATGCCCTTTTAAATTCCAGCACTGCCTACTTCCCTAAAACCAAACCCCACAGTAATGTACCCGAACCCCACACTAATGTACCCGTGACAAATTGTATTACTTGTAAAAGCCACTCAGATACACACACACACACACACACACACACACACAGATACACACATTCCATCATGTCATGCCCCCTTCCTCTATGCCTTTTTTCACCCCTTCATTCTCCTTTTTTTTTTTTTTGTATTCAAAATTTTTTTTATTTTGAGATAGTCAGCAATACATCATACGTATAACAGGTAACAAAAGCAAAATGTCATCAGATCACAACAGCAATAGGACAGCGAGCGTAAAGAAGACAATTAGTAGGATATATAGTCTCAAAAGTAACGAGCGAACCGCTATATACTCTGCATGAGAACAGGACATCAACATAAGAGGGAGTCAGCTATAGGTATCCAGCATAGGTAGGTGGGTGAGAGAAAGGAAGCGGGAAAGGAGAAAGAAAGAAAAAAAAAAAAAAAAAGGGGGGGAAAAGAAGGGGGGTTGGAAAGATGGCAATGGCCAGAATTGTGCCTGCCCTGGCGAAAACCCATACGGCCATGAAGACCGCATGGGGGCCACAGGGGGAGAATGGCACTTAGGCCCGGGCATTCGGGGGCAAAGACGGGCACCAGGTCACGTCTGTGCCTCCCAAAATATCCCGAAAAAAAAAAAACAAACAGAAAGAGGGGAAGGGGGAAGCAACACAACAAAAGAGTAATATCAGCTGTGAGGAGAAATTAAAACAAGAAAAAGCAATAGCTACGAGGCGTCTCAGCATGTCATCCAAAACATGGATGTAAAAACCACAAAAATAAAGTCCACAGCAAGTAATAGACAGACAGCGGGGGGGGGGGTGTCATCGCGTTGGGGGATATCATCAAAAGTTGGGAGAGGGGGAACAGTGTGCAGCCAGGGGTCAGCATCTAGAAGGGCAGGGTGGAGAAGCCACAGTCATGGAGAGTCAGCCAGTGTCCAGCAAAGGAACGAGGCATGCAGCCCCCACAGGAACAACAGCCAGCGGTGACACTCCACATACCGGTACAGAGATACGTGCTGCTGTGCAACTCCATCCACCAGCAACTTGAGACAAGGCCGCAGACGGTGCCACAACGGGGGACAGCAGGAGAGTCTCAAACAAAGTCACCGTCTTCACGGAGACAAAGGGGAACTCCATTGCCACTAGACTCTGGTCGGCACCAGGAGGTTTCACCAGGACATCCACCAGCTCCACTCGGACAGGTGATTCCCAGCATTCTGGTACTCCTGAGACATGCGGCGGGAAAAACTCCTCCATCTCGCCATCTGGTGCACCAGCCTCTTCCCACAGAACTCCGGTCACCGGTACCTCACAGCTGCGCAGGACAACAGCAGGCCGTCTTCCCCTAGGAACGTCGCCAGTCGAAGCCTCCTCTTCCTCTGCAGTCTCCCGTCCAACTCCGATCACTGCCATAAGCCGCTGCCATGCGCCTCGGGTAAGTGGCGTCTCCTCGTCCCCTGGCAGCTGTGTCAAGCAGGCCTCGAGTGCCGCAAACATAGCCTCCATTCTACCAGCAGGTGGGGGGTGCTGCAAATCGCGCTGCTCCAAGTGACCCTCCGCTTTACCCACCCAAGGGACATCAAGCGCAGCTGGAGGATGGGGGCCCTCCATCCTCGCAGCCTGCGAATAGTAAGCTCCCGGTGAGGGCTCTCTCTGCAGGGGGAAGCAGGAGGGACAATGAGCGAGGTGTCCAAGCTTAGGCCTCAAAATGGCTGACGGCCGATCAGGTCTGCCTGGGGTTTACATCAAAATACTCAGCTGTGCTCCGGAGGGGGGGACAAGAACGGGCCCGGAGCAATCCCCGTAATGACCAGCCGTGCAGGGACTCCACTGGTGGGCATTCACATAAAAATTCAGGCTAAAAACCCCTTTTTATCAGGAGAATCATGCAGAGCTCCACAAAAGCACGTCTTCTCCCATGCAAAGCCAGCCACGCCCCCCTCATTCTCCTTTTTATCCACTTCTCTCTTCCCTTTCTTTCATTCTCCTTCTCTCTCCACTTACAATCTCCTTTTCGCTCATTCTTCTTTCTATGCAGATCTTCCCACTCCTCTCCTATGTCCATTCTCTCTCTCCCTTTCCGTGCTCATTTCCTCTCTTCCTTTCTCTGTTCATTTTCTCTCTATTCCTTTCTTAGCTCAACTTCTCCCTCTCCACATTTCATTCCATATTCTTCTTGTCTTTCCCGCTTTTCTCTATCCTTTTTCAGATCTTTTCTTTCCAACCTTTTTTAAGCTTCTCTCTCCCCCTCATTTTCAGCTTATCTCCCTCTTTATCTCCCCTTCATATACAGGGTTATCCAAAGAGATTCGAAAAGTCACCGCTCGTTCGGTGACTTTTCGTTCTCTTCAATTCGGTTCCTTTTGCCGATTGCATTTCGGTGACCCTGCGGTGTATTCAGCAAACAGCACTGGGTCCCCGAATTGCAGGGAAAAGCTGCCGCAAACCTGACGAAAACTAACCGAATGCACGCTGAAAACAAGCAAAAACATCTGGATTAACCTTTGAAAAACCCGAACAGGAGCCAAATCACACAGAGCCGAAGCAGCTGTGACGTAGAGGAGGCAGTGAATAAATTAGCAAAACCATTTGTATGAATCTGGGAGAATGAAAAGCTGTTTGCAAAGAAACTACTGAGCGAAAATGTCTGAAATTTTCACAGGAGGTCCAGGGAATGATAATAAAGAGGGCTGTTACAAAAAAAAAGTTAAAAAAAAAAAAAAAATCACAAAAAAAAAAATCGGACTTTTAAAAAAAAAAAAAAAAAATTCAGAAAAATGCTTAAAGTATCATAAAAAATCTATAAAGAGACTTTTTGCTGCAGAATTTTATAATGAACGGTTTATCAGATATTGAATTAAAACGGGAATATTTTTAACATTGAAGCCTATGGGATTATCCTGAATTAACTTGCCGAATTAAACCACCGAATGGCAGGGCATTAGGAGAACCTTTCACTGCTGGTTTGTGTTCTCTGAATAGCCGAAGCAGTGCTTTTTCATGGAGATTTCACTGCCACCGAACAGGCACCGTATGTTCAGGCAATTCGCCAGGATTTGGCGTATTGCCTGCTCTCTGTATAGCCGAATGGTCAGGAAAGGTAACCGAACGCTGATTTTCAGCGTTCGGTTACCTTTCACAAGCAATTCGGATCTCTTTGAATAACCCTGATAGTCTTCTCCTCCCTTACCTGTGGCCAGTATTCTCCTTCCCTCCTGTGGGACTGAGAGGAAGTGAGTATGACATGATAAATGGTCACTTCCTTCCAGCGCTGCTTCAGCAGAGGAGGGAAGCAGAGTGTTATGAGGAAAATAGAGGGTGGGGCTGCTCAGCCAACCACAGCACTTTGCACCTGGGGGTAGAGATCCCTCTTTAAGCAGCTTTGTAGAAATTTGTGTCTTGCCACTGTGGCTCAAATGGTAGCAGCGCCTGTTTAACCCTTTCGCTGCTGAGGCTTTTCCCGCCCCTGTGCTGAGGTCATTTTTACTGGTTTCGCTCATCATGTTTAAACGCGTTTTGAAGGCTTATTTTAGTATATGACCCAGACATATTATATATCGTTCTTTCCGTCAGACTCGGTAGATTCATAATATGTCATTATTATATGTATACATTATGTCATGTCTGTATATTATAACAAAAAATGCAATAAAATATGTATTTTCAATAATTTACAATGTGTAAAGTGTTTTTTTCACATTTTAACATGCGAGCAATTGCGGTTATATTTTGTATGGGGTGCGCTTGTTAAAAAAATTAGAGATGGGGTCTCGTTACATTTTTTTTTGGGGAAAATTACACTATTTTTAACAAACGCACCGCATACAAAAATCGTTAGTGCAGCATCATTGTTCACATTATAATTGAAATGGGAACAATATTGCTGCATTAACAAAACAAAAAAAGAAAAAAAAAGTGTTTATTTTTTTTTTATAATTTTTAAAAAAAAATAAAATTATTTTTCATTTTTATTTTTTTTTTACAACATTTTTCACAGTAGTGTTTGGTATCGTTGGAACGGCCATGCTCTGGCCGATCCAACCATACCAAACATTAACCCCTAACTGCCACGGATCGGGAGATAGGGAGTTCATTGGAACTCCCTATCTCCACAGTTGGTGGCAGTTAGGGGTTAAGTCCAGGACTGGCGTCATCGTGCTACGCACGATGACGCCAGTCCTCAGGGGGAGTTCCCGGAGGCTTGGCCGACATCCAAGATGTCGGCCAGCTCCAGGAAAGGATCGCGAACCGGCGCTTTTCAGCGCCGATTCGCGATCCAGCTCCCCAGGGGTTAATGCCAGGCACCATTTGGAAGGGCAGGCTGTGCCCTTCCAAATGATGCCTGGGTTAACCCCCGCAGAGCCGCCGATCGGGAGGGAGAGAGGTCCGAAGGACCTCCCCCCCTCTTTTTCAGGCGCCTCCTCCGCACATGCGGGGGGGCGCCTGAATTAGGTGTCATCGCGCTGCCGCGATGACACCTAATTCCGGCGGCTGCGGTCCCGGATGCGCGGCTGACATCGAGGATGTCAGTACGCCCCGAGGGGGCCAGCGATCGGCCGGAACCCGGCCGAACGCTGACCCCAATGGGAGGACGCGCTCAGCGCGTCCTCCGCATACCAGCGGGAATGCTGAGGACGCGCTGAGCGCGTCCTCAGCATCGAAGTGGTTAATAAGCAGGGAGGTCCTGAGTTCAATTCTTAGCTGGTCAACTGTATTTTTTTTTCTACCTCTGCAAGCACAATAATAATATTGTTATAATGCTGCTGCTATTATTGTTCTGTTATTAATAATAGCAGCATTAGAATAATTGTGCAGAGGTAGATGTTTTAAAAAAATTAAAAATAAATTATACATTACCAGCTAAAAATTGAACTCATGACCTTCCTGCCCACTAAACAGGTGCTGCTACCATTTGAGCCACAGAGGTAACCAGTGCAGTATCTTGGCCTAGGCCAACAAGGCCTAGGCCTAGGGCGGCACTTTCTAGAGGGGCAGCAAAAAAAAGCCTTGGGCTCACATGGAGACTGTATAACATGGGAATTGGAAGTTATTATCTTCGCAACTAATAAAAAAACTTTATTTGAACTACAAAGATGGCCACCGGAAGTGACCAGAGCAAGGATGGGCCACCTAGTCTAGGCGTTCCAAGAAGGTGGTGGCAGGGAAACATGAAGCACCGGTAGAGGACCCGCATCCCTCCTAAGCATGCTGCACCTTTGCTGATTGGCTATTACAGGGGCAGCTACAGAGATCAGACCGTTTGTGCTGCCTGCTCCTCGAATCTTCACTGGTACGCAGGGCAGGCTGCGTGTGAGTGAGACGCTCAACACCACCAGTCACTGACATGTGGGGGTGGTGCGGTGATGTATCTTCTTCCCCACTCTGCCAGGTCCTCCTCCTCCCATCAGCCACTTGCTCCCGCTCAGGCACATGTGACCAAGTTAAGAGAAGCAGCAGGACTCCCAAGACAAGCTGCTCTGAGCTGTGCCTGCTGCAATCATTCAGGGATCTGGATCCATTCCACAGGCTCCAAGAATCATGGTGACAACAAATTAATCTGATCTTAATACCAGTCTGCCATACATACCAGCCAGTGTGCCATAATAACAGTCTGCCATACATGCCAGTGTGCCATGCATACCAGCCAGTGTGCCCTAATACCAGTCTGCCATACATACCAGCCAGTGTGTCCTAATACCAGCGTGCATATCAGTCTGACATACATACCAGTGTGCCATAATACCGGTCTGCCATGCATACCATCATAGCAGTCTGCCATACAATGCATACCACGTGCCATAATATATACGCATAATGGATACGCTACAAAAAACAATTGACGCCCAAGCCTAGCACTAGAGTGTTTGGGTTTGGCTTGAAGAAACGGTGGCAACCCTAAGTCTTCAATTAACTGTTCTAAGGGGGTATATATATTACACAAAGATTTTATATATTTTGAAAGGATCTTATCCTTGAGAAAGTCACCGCTGTGCGATGAAACACGTCGGATTTTCATGTACATATGTGGTTTTAATTCATACTGATTAAATTGATGGTGATTTTACTATCCCAAGTTTACAGTCTGTTCTGTCTATCCACGGTAGTCCTGTGGTTCCCCTCCCCCCATCAGGATCGGTTACAGCAGACCCAATCAGTGCTGGAGAGGAAGGGGTGAGGTTTAACAGGAAGAGGTGTGACCTTGACAGGAAGGGGTGTGTCAAATTTAAATTAGGGGGTGCACAAGTTTAGTCAGGCCTATGGCAGCACAAAACCTAAATACACCACTGGAGGTAACACACTAAAGTGTCTACAAAACTGCCTAATGAGGGATCTCTGCCCTGGGAGCACTGTTACTATGATTGGCTAAGGAGGGCTGTGGGAGGTGTCTCTGGCCCTGCACTTCCTGCTAATGAGTCTGGCTGGCCGAGGTGTGTAAAAGCCGGCCGGTCTCATTACAAAGAGACAGAGCA
Organism: Leptobrachium leishanense; assembly: GCA_009667805.1. Lineage (NCBI taxonomy): Eukaryota > Metazoa > Chordata > Amphibia > Anura > Megophryidae > Leptobrachium > Leptobrachium leishanense. The sequence goes on from CM019065.1 coordinate 252,519,798, forward strand.
GCCAGTGGCGTAGCGTGGGTTGTCAGCGCCCGGGGCCAGCCAAGAATTGTGCGCCCCCCCAACCTGTGGACACGTTATCGATATTGCCCCAGCCAGCTCACATGGAAATTGCCCCAGCCAGCTCTCACATGGATATTGCCCCAGCCAGCTCTCACATGGATATTGCCCCAGCTAGCTCACACATGGATATTGCCCCAGCTAGCTCACACATGGATATTGCCCCAGCTAGCTAACACATGGATATTGCCCCAGCTCACACATGGATATTGCCCCAGCTCACACATGGATATTGGCCCCAGCTCACACATGGATATTGCCCCAGCTAACACATGGATTTGCCCCAGCTCACATATGGATATTGCCCCAGCTCTCACATGGATATTTCCCCAGCTCACACATGGATTTGCCCCAGCTCACATATGGATATTGCCCCAGCTAACACATGGATATTGCCCCAGCTAACACATGGATTTGCCCCAGCTAACACATGGATTTGCCCCAGCTCACACATGGATATTGCCCCAGCTAACACATGGATATTTCCCCAGCTCACACATGGATTTGCCCCAGCTCACACATGGATATTGCCCCAGCTAACACATGGATATTTCCCCAGCTCACACATGGATTTGCCCCAGCTCACACATGGATTTGCCCCAGCCAGCTCTCACATGGATATTGCCCCAGCTCACACAATGATATTGCCCCAGCTCACACTTGGATTTGCCCCAGCTCACACATGGATTTGCCCCAGCTCACACATGGATTTGCCCCAGCTCACACATGGATATTGCCCGGGCACTTGAAGTTGGGAGCAGCCAGGCCCAGCAGCAGCCAGCAGCTACCCCCGTAGTCGGTACCTTGGCTCAGGCTGTGCTTGGGCCTGGCCTGGGGAATGGTGGACCGTGTACGGACTGGGTCTGGAATCTCTGGACTGGATGCATTACATTTACAACACAGTCAGGCAGCCGTAGGCAGCCACGGAATCCGGATGATTTAATTTCAGTTCACAAAGAAACACACTACAGTAGTCCTCACTCACCGACCACCAGCTCGTGACACCGCACAGTCCAGGCTCGGCTCCTCGTCCTCTTGTCTCATCTCTGCCTGCGGCTGTGTGTCCACTCCTCCGAACTCGGTAGAGGTACTGTCCGCTCTGACACAGCTCTCAGGTCAGCAAAGCGGCGCCGCCCTTGTCACAGTCAGTGAGAGGCCGCTCAGCTCAGTAGGCGCCAGTCCCTGTCCATCCATCTGCGCAGCAGCCAGCACCGGCACGCTCTGAAAAGCGTGGCGCCGGCGCGCTGGCGGCGTCATGTGACACAGCTGTGCTTGCACTTCCGGATTTTCCTCCCTTCATTCGGCGCGCCGCGGCCGATCGGCTGGGAAATATTAGGGGCTCAAATTTAAAAATTTGCGCCCCTAAAAGCTTGTAAAAAAATCGCGCCCGGGGTCACCGCCCCGTTGGACCCCCCCAACGCTACGCCACTGAGAGCAGCTGCCGCAATTGACATTTTAATGGGCTGAGGACCGGCCCAGGGGCCATTTGCCACCCTGCCTCCCAGCCCAGTCCGCCCCTGGTTATAGCTGACACCCCTCTAGGCACATCAAGCAAGGGGTCCACGTCTGGATGACCCTGTAAACTTATAGTGAGAGAAAGGGGGGTGTGAGGATCCTGAGGACGAGCAACAGCACTAGTGGCCTGCTCTATGGTGGGTGCCTGCTCAGGTCTCACAAGGTTTTAGATTGCTTGTGCCATTAGAAGGATGAATGCTCCATATGCAAATCAGTCTGCTCTCACCCAATGAGGGTGGCCAGTACTGACTGCCAAGGACGTCATCCCTGCATGAGAGGTGCAGCAACCCCCGACGATCGTTTCGGCCTTGTTAGGCCTCGTCAGGAGGGTATAGCTGATACCCCTCTAGGCACATCAAGCAAGGGGTCCACGTCTGGATGACCCTGTAAACGTATAGTGAGAGAAAGGGGGGGTGTGAGCAGGGTCGGATTTGCACCTCAGGAGCCTGTAGGCACAAAAATACGGAGCCCCCCTACCCCCCCCCCAAACAAAAAAAGAAACATGCCAAAATTACGATTTAAATTTTTTGCTTTGAGGCAAAAAAACCTAAAAAAATACATTTAAAAAAAACTGAAACGGTTTTCTTCTCCGTGCTCAAATCAAAAGAAGGGGCAAATCTGTTGCCTTAGTTGAATTAGTTACAGTTACAAGTATTTTTAAAGCGCCAACGAACTCCTTAGCAATGTATAATGGGAGAAACAGAATAACAAATATACATATATGTTACACACACGGAACAGAAGGAGGGAGGACCCTGCTCAAGAGCTTACAATCTAAGAGGAGAGGGGTGACACATTAGGTGAGGATGAATAGGGTATTTGAAGTAGAGGGTTGCATGAGGACTGATTGGGAAGATGGAGCAGGAAATGACAGTGGGGGGATCATGGAGTGAGATGATAGGCTCCTCTATAGTAATGCGGTTTCAGAGACTTCTTGAAGGACTGGAAAAAATGGCGAGTCTGATGTTGCGGGGGAGAGAGTTCCATAGAAAGGGTGCAGCTCTGGAGAAGTCCTGAAGGCGAAAGTTGGGGTGTGCGGGTACGAGGAACTGACAGCATCAGATCATTGGCTAAGTTTTAGTGGTGAGGATGGGATGTACCTGCTAATAAGGGAGGAGATGTAGACAGGGTCTACGCGGTTATGGAGAGCTTTGTATGTGAGCACCAATATAATGAATTGGATTCTAAAGGTAACAGAGAGCCAGTGTAGAGATTGACAGAGAGGGGAGGTGCAGGAGGTGAGGTGTATGAGTCTGGCACAGGCGTTGTTTACAGACTGCAGAGGGAGAATCTGGGATCTCTTAAGGCTAGAGAGAAGGAGGTTTCAGTAGTCAAGGCAGGTGATAATAGGATCTTGGATGAGCATTTTAGTAGTCTGGATTAAGAAAAGGATGGATGCGTGCACTGTTTTTTAGGTAGAAGTAGCAAGATTTGGTTAGAGACTGATTGTGAGGAGTAAAGGATAGATTGGAGTCCAAGAGGATCCTGAGGCAATGGAGCTTGAGAGGTAGAAGTAATAGTGGCACCATTCAACTGTAGAGAAATTGGCGCAGGAATGGAGGTTTTAGAGGGAGGGAAGATGAGAAGTTCAGTTTTAGAGAGGTTGAGCTTTAGGAAACGGGAAGTCATCCAGTCGAAGACAGCTGATAGGCAGGCTGGAACACGGTCCAACACTGGAGGAGAGAGATCGAGAGAGGAAAGGTAGATTTGGGTGTCATCAGCATAGAGGTGATATTGGAATCCATAGGAAGAGATGAGGTTGTCCGAAGAGGCGGTATAGATCGAGAAGAGTATGGGACCCAGAACAGAGCCTTGAGGTACCCCAACTGAAAGAGGAACTGGTGGTGAAGAGACACCAGCGAAGGAGACACTGAAGGAGCAAAAAGAGAGACAGGAAGAGGACCAGGAGAGAGTGATGTCACTGAGGCCAAGTTGACGCAGCGTGAGGAGCAGGAGAGGGTGATCAACAGTGTCGAATGCAGCAGAAAGCTCAGGAAGAATAGGGAGGAAGAAGTGACCTTCGGTTTCAGTGGCAGCTAAATCATTAGTCACCTTGGTCAGAGCAGTCTCAATAGATTGTTGGGAGCGAAAGCTGGACTGGTGCGGATCAATTAGAGAGTTAGCAGCAAGAAAACTGGTGAGCTGGTTATAGACCAGACGTTCTACGATTTTGGAGGCAAAGGGAAGCAGAGAGATGGGACAGTAGAGGGATGGAGGTAGGATCAAGAGATGGCTTTTTTAGAATGGGGTGATCAAAGCACGTTTGAATACAGAGGAGAAGATTCCAGAGGAGAGGTTAAAAATATGAATCAAAGCAGGAACAGTAACTGGTAGGACAGGCCGAATAAGGTGTGAGGGGATGGGATCAAGTGGACAGGTGGTTGTCACGTTCCATGCTGGCATACCTGTCTTCCTGCCCTCTGTATTTGTATATTGTGTTTTTTCCCTTGTGTTTCTGTTGCTGCCAATTCCTGGGTGGCCTCCCAGGGGTTAATTGGTGTTCTGTGTGCTGCTCACCTGTTTACCCTTGCCTTGATTCCCCTGACTATATTAGAGCAATGTACCTATAGCACATTGCTGGGTCATTTTTCCTTTGCCTGGTCTCCTTGCGTCCTGTGTCCTGAGAGCTCCTTGCTGTGTTCCTGATATTCTCCGTTTGTTCATCCTTGTTAAGTTTTTGCCTCTAATATTTCTGTTCCAGTTTATGTCAGTTCCTTCTGTGTATTTAGTTCTGTCTATTGCTGTATTTTGTTTTGCTGTTTATGTTCCATTTAGATTCCCCGGTTACTGATTTTTGGCTTGGCTGACTTCCCTTCTGGTTCCTATTCCTATATCCTGTATGACGTACTCTCTCTGGTTATGACCTTTGGCTTTCCTCTATATGACTACTCTATAGTATTTTCCTTGTCTGTACCGTTTCCAGGAAACCCTGTCATCTGTATACAACAAAAGACTCTTTACGGCTTCAAGGTAATACTTTCCTTTAGATTAGATCCGGCTATCCTAAAGACCGGCCTTTCAGTGCAGGGAATCTTTGGTATTGCCGTACAGAGGTCTTTTGTTAACCCTGTGTTGCTTTCATCTGTCCTTGCAGTTTACACTGCATATAAGGGCTTCTCTCAGGAACCTTGACCTCACCTTCCTGCGAGTTATATTCATAGGGTTATATATTTACAGACCGACCACTTCCAAGGATCGGAGGGCAAGTATAGGGTGGTGCATGCCTGGTGGTACTGCCACCGTGACAGTGGTCGGGTAGGAGGACATAAGAAGTCCTGTTACATCCTCCTCCGAGACTGTAGAAAAGGAAGATATTACTATGAAGAGGGGGCAGGGAGTGATGGAGTCAGTGGGTTAGAATGGTTAAAGGAGGAGGACAGTGAATGCAGCAGCATAGTTTGTTTTATATGTAAAAGCATATATTGCCTCTGCTGTAGAACAGAAAAAAAATATTTAGCATTTACTTTTTTCATTTTTTTTATTTTTACACCTTACATGATCTTGTTTGATATCATAGTAAAGACTAGACTCTGACCTTTCCAATGACACCTCACTTAACCTTGTGCAGTGTACAATTCAGGGATGCAGGTTCCAAAGTCCTCCTGTCCCTCCACACTGCAGCGCCACGTTCTAGGTTGTGAATTAAACAATGCGTTGCTTCACCAGATACACACTTGCTGGCAGTATGGTAAATGAGGCGAGTTAGTGCAGCATCACTGTTCACTTTATAATTATAAACTGAATAATAGTGCCGTGTTAGAAAAAAAAGAGAAAAATATTATTTTAATAGATATTTTATTTTTACATAACTCTAGTCTGGTTATATTTGGTATCACTGGAAAGGCTATAAGCTGACCTTTCCAATGATACCTCATATGTCCCTCTAGTCCTTAGGGCTCCAAAGATACAGTGCTCTAAATTATGGCAAATTGTGAAGAAAAAAAAATATATTTCTTTTTTTTACACACAGAGCAAGGCGCCCCCTTGTGGCAGGCGCCTGTAGGCATGCCTACTCTGCCTAATGGTAAATCCGGCCCTGTACACAGTGCACATTACTGTGAGTTTTATTGCTTTGGAGCTCTGTGAAAGGTTCATACACACCACACATTACTGTATGGCCAGTACTGAAATGCCATAGATGTCATCCCTGCACGAGCGGCGCACTAACCCTGATGGTTGTTTCAGCCTTGTGGGGCCTTGTCAGGAGGGTATTGTTACATCCTCAGCCCCTGCCGTGCTGCCCTGGGGGTCTGGGCATGTTTCGGTGCCACTGGCTGGTCGAGTGCCACCACCTTGTAATGGCCGATCGGCGTCTGAGGGGGCGGGGCCTGGCGTGGTCACGAGGAGCCGCCGGGATTAAAGCAGGGCGCGAGGAGTTGCCTCGTCGCCCCCTGATGTGGAGTTCTGTTCCCGCATCGCTTACCATTGTTATCATTGCTAGTCTAGTTGCCGACCCGTTTACATCTACGATCCCTGCTCCTGATTATTGACCCGGCTTGTTTTTTTTTTATTTTTTTTTATTTAAAATTTTTATTTTGTAAATAAGTCAGCATATAATCAAACATAAGAAAGCAAGGGCCACGCAGGGCCATCCATAGCAGAAGTATCACGTGTGAAAAATAATAAACATCCCCTATAGGGGGGGGTCTCAGCATATAATAGAATCAAGGGGGAGGGAAGGGGGGTAGCGGGTGGAGAAAAAACAGACAAGCATAAGGTGAGGGCCTCGCAGGGCCTCACATAGTCATCTGTAATAACTTCGACTAAAGAAAAATAACAAATAAGAATAAACAATGAAATTAGGGGCGTTTTCAGAAAAAGATTGCAAAAAGAAAAGATGGGGGGAATATAAAAAGATGGCAATGGCCAAAATTGTGCCTGCCCTGGCGGATACCCATGCGGCTTAAACAACCACGAGGGGGGGCCACGGGGGGAAAATGGCACTGAGGCCCGGGCATTCGGTGGCATAGCCGGGCACCAGGCCACGTCTGCACCTCCCGAATTATCCCGTATAGCCACAAGAACACAAAAGAAGAAAATAGAGGAGAAAAAAAACAAACAAAAAAAAAAAAAACGCATAATACGGCAATGATACAATGTCGGCAACCATTGAACTCAGCTGTTAATCAGGAAGAATATAAAGTCTGCATGTACTCTGCGGAAAGCCGTATTAAAAAAAAAAAAAAAAAAAACATAAAACATGTAAGACACGTAAACAGAAGGGGGGGGGGGGTTCATGTTGGAAAACAGCAATATATCTAAATGCGGGGGAAAGGGACAAAAATTGGGAGAATGTCCCCAGCCAGGGAATATCAAAGAAGAGTCGTCTGAATCTGCGAAAAACAGCAGAGGGTCCATAGCCGGAATCAAAAAAGGGGGTGATGTAGAGAAATGCAAAAAATTGCTGTCAACCTGTGTCCCGGAACGGTAACGGAGCCAGAACAGGCAGAGCGAAGCCGAATAGGTCAGGCCATGTGGCAAGAAGCAGGGCTGATATTGCGAAAAATCCCCCGCCGACCCCGCAACACCAGACTTCAGCATCGCAGAGGAGGACCGTAGCTGGTGTCGCAGCGAGGAACGGCAGGAGGGACCGAGACAGCGACTTCCTCCCATCAGCAAGCGACAAGTAGCGGTCGTACGGTCCCAAAGTCGCAGTCGTTTTACGGGTGTCCAAAGCCATCACCGGGCACTGTTCCGCAGCGGTAGTGGGTGCTTCAGCCTCCGCGGGGTCCTCACGAACAAGCATGCTGCAGGCAGCCGAACGGTTAGGTCCCGCAGGGTCATCTGGCGGCGACATCACGCCCAGCGGTCGAGCAGCCACCTCCAGGGCCATCTCTCCCCGACAGCTCCTCAGCGCCGACAGCATCCGCCGCCAGACTCCTCTAGTAAGCAGGCCATCTTCATCCTCCCCCGACAGGATAATCAAGCAGGCGTCCAGGCCTGAAACCACAGCTCCGTCACCTCCAGAAGGGGGGAGGGATCCATCCTCCCACCACCTCGCAGGTCCGTCCGCCGCACCCGGGGGACATCCGTCTGGTTTGACTGGGAGACGTGGGCCCACCATCTCCTCAGCCCCCAGCAGTATCTGGGTCGGGGCAGACAAACCAGCAAGGCCGGTGAACATTCGGCGCCAGGAAGAAGGCCGCAAGATGGCCGCCGGCGTCTCTCACCAGCCAGGGTCAGTAGCCAGAAGCAGAGTCTCTGGTCCGGAGGGGAGGCTAAACGGGCTCCGGACAGGTCAGTACCGGTGGCCAGCCGCACAGGAACCCCTAAACACAAAAATCAGAGCAGGGAGAGTCAGCTGGGGGTCCCCAAACAGGGAGGACATGCGGAGCTCCACAGAAACACGTCCATTCCTGCCTGCAGCCGGCCACGCCCCCCCGACCCGGCTTGTTTTTGACCATTCTTATCCTACGTACTATAGCGGTTGCTAGTACTGTGCGTCGTGGGTTTAACCCTATGCAGGCTGCTTGGGGTTTTACTCAATTCATGGGGATATTCCCATCTTGCTCTGGTGTACTATCTACAGCCTTATCAGGGTTCTAATCCAGGCCCAAGGTCCATGATTTAAGGTCGTGTATTTATGAACAATCCGCAATAGCGAGATACTGTTTGTTTTCTGCCTATGATTGTCAATTGCCTATGATTGTCGAGCTCAGCTTGCTAAGTGTACCTGGGTTTGTACTAGCTTTAAACCTTAATGTGTGTCAGTACAATCTAACATATTCCCAACCAGTACCAGAAATTTTGCTCCTGAGTAGGGATGAGCTGTTCGGTTCGGACGGTTCGGAGTTCGGACCGAACTTAGCCTGTTCGGTCTGCTCGCGAACTCCGAACATTTCCGGGTGTTTGGCGCATGTTCGATCACAATGCATCACAATGGACCACAATGCATTTTCCCACTGGCCTGAAGCTCGTAATTGGCTACAGCCTTGCACCTGACCACAGGTCTGGTGCAAGACAGGTTCAACAGTATGCCAATCACGGCTCAGAGTCCTGATTGGGCAAATTTTGCCCAATCATTGTCCTCACAGAGCTAAGTCCCGCAGCACACTATATAAGGTTTCCACGCACGGCTTCACCACGCATTTGAGAGGAGATTTCATAGGAGATTGTTGTTCTGTGTTCTTACTGCCGGTCTGCCACGCTACTGGGGGGGGTCTGGGGGGGTCTCCTTTCTACAAAGCATTTGGGAATTGAGGTGATCTGTGTCTTGTCACTGCCAGCAAGTATTTTGGGGGTCTCACAAATTTCCACAAAACATTTGGAATTGAGGTGATTTGTGTCTTGTCACTGCCAGCAAGTATTTTGGGGTCTCACAAATTTCTACAAAACATTTGGGAATTGAGGTGATCTGTGTCTTGTCACACAGCCAGTGCCACTCAGTATTTTGGGGGGTCACTAATTTTTACTAAATATCTTGGAATTGAGGTGATCTGTCTCTTGTCACTGCCAGCAAGTATTTTGGGGGTCACTAATTTCTACAAAATATTTGGGAATTGTTATAATCCGTGTGTTCTCACTGGCTGCCACCCATCAGGGGGTCTCACTGATTTATAGGAGGTTTCTGAGACTTGTAATCTATGGCTTCTCACTGCCACCCATCAGGGGGTCCCACATACTTATAGCAGATTTATGCAAATTGTAATTTGTGTCTTCTCACTGCCACCCATCAGGGGGTCACACTGATTTATAGGAGGTTTCTGAGATTTGTAATCTGTGGCTTCTCACTGCCACCCATCAAGGGGTCACACTGATTTATAGGAGGTTTCTGAGACTTGTAATCTGTGGCTTCTCACTGCTACCCATCAGGGGGTTCCACATACTTCTAGCAGATTTATGCACATTGTAATTTGTGTCTTCTCACTGCCACCCATCAGGGGGGTCTCACTGATTTATAGGAGGGAATTGTAATCGGCCTTGTCACTGGCTGCCAGCTATCAGGGTGTCTCACTGAGTTATACCAGAGTTCTGTAAATCTTTAATCTTTATGCCAGAGTTGAATCAGAGTTCTGTATATATTTAATCAATATATCACTCACTATGTCTGAAAGAACAAAAAGGACAGGCAGACGCTCCCAGACACAGATAAGAGGGCAAGCAGCCTCTGTGTCGGGAGGCTGTGCCTCTGGTCATGGTGGACGTGGTGCATCCTCTGCAGGGGCACACTTGTCCTTTCTAACTGGTGCTGGCCGTCTTAAGCAGCAGCAACATACAGAGGATTTGGTGGATTGGCTAACCAGGCCATCCTCATCCTCCAAGTCCTCTGCCAGCCAGGCGTCTAGTGCTTTACAGTCCACCTCAGCGGCCAAAGCATCTAATGCAGCCTCCATGTCCACAGCTACTTCTGCCGTAGCCTCGCTATCACACACGGAGGAGTCAGCTGAATTTTTTGACTACAATGACAGTGACATGCTGCTTGAGGATGCGCAGCAAGTACAGTGCTCTGATTCAATCTCTGAGGTTGAGGAAGGGAGTATAATCAACCTAGAGGAAGGGGGTGCCAGTGATGACACACAAATAACTGGCACTCATGTTGCCCCAGCAGCTGCAGCATACTGCCAAGTTGGCTCCAGTGACGAGGAGATAGGGGATGATGATGACAATGATGATGAGGTCACTGACTCCACCTGGGTGCCTGATTGAACAGAGGAATCAAGTGAGGAAGAGGGGGAGGAGGAGGCACAGCAAACACGAGGCACAACATCCTCTATGACCAACCGTAGCACTAGCCAGTCCAAGGCATCACAGGTCAGAGCTGCTCCGGTGCAGAGCGCTGTTGTTTCAAAGCACACACGCAGGAACTCTGCTGTCTGCTGGGAGTTCTTTAAGAAATGTGCAGCAGACCCCACCGTTGCTATTTGTAATCTATGTCAGATGAGGCTTAAGCGTGGGAAGGACACTGGACACTTGGGTACCACGTGCTTGAGGCGACATATGACCTCTTGCCACACATCCCGTTGGCGCAAAACTTTGCGTAGGTCCTCCTCCTCCTCATCTGTCTCTACCCCCACTGTATGTCCTTCCATGTCATTGCCTACAACCTCCACTGACAGGGATGATGCTACAGTAATGGATGTACCAACTCCTTCCTCACAATGTGACATCATCCCATCACCTGAAGGTTTATGCAGTCAGATTACGTTGCCGCAGCTGCTGCAACATAAGAAAAAATATAGTCCCAACCATCCCCAAGCACAGCGTCTAAATGCCAGCTTAGCAAAATTACTCACATTGCAGCTGCTGCCTTTCCAGCTGGTGGACTCTGCTCCCTTCCGTGAATTTGCTGAATGTGCTGTACCACAATGGCAGGTTCCAAAACGCCATTACTTTTCACGGAAGGCCATTCCAGCACTATACCAGCACGTGGAAGACAATGTTTTCCAGTCATTGGGAAAGGCAGTCAGCAACAAGGTGCATGTGACTTTAGACACGTGGTCCAGCAAGCATGGACAGGGTCGCTACATTTCCTTCACGGCACACTGGGTAACTCTGATTGCAGCTGGGAGGGATCCAAGACCGGGCTCTGTGCTGGAGCTTGTTCATCCACCACGCCTCCAGAAAGCTGCTTGTATGAGGTCTGTCTGCTCCACCACCTCTTCCTCCTCCTCCTTCTCTGTCTCTGAAGTGGCGGTTAAACTGACGCGTGGCAGGGGCTATGCAATGGCTCAAGCAAAAAGATGCCATACTGTGCTTGAGCTGGTTTGTTTAGGGGACAGGAGCCACACCGGGCCAGAAATTCTGTCAGCTCTGCAGGGGCAGGTGCAGAGATGGTTAACACCACGCCAGCTCCAGCTGGGAAAGATCGTCTGCGATAATGGCAGCAACCTTCTCTCCGCCCTACGCAAGGGTAAATTGACACATGTACCATGCCTAGCACACGTCCTAAATCTAGTGGTACAGCATTTCCTAACCAAGTACCCAGGGCTGCCAGAGCTTCTCAGCCAGGCCAGAAAAGTCTGCAGCCACTTCAGACGGTCATTCCCAGCAAGCGTTCGCCTGGCAGAAATTCAAAGAGAATTCCACCTTCCCACAAACCGTCTGATCTGTGACATGCCCACCAGGTGGAACTCGACATTAGCAATGCTGCAGCGTCTGCACAAGCAGCAGAGGGCCATCAACGAGTACCTGTGTGAGTATGGCACAAGGACAGGTTCAGGGCAACTTGGTTCCCCCCCACAGTGGCTGATGATCAAGGATGCATGCACTGTACCTTCACCATTTGAGGAGGCAACGAGGATGGTGAGCAGGGACAGTACATGCATCAGTGACACAATTCCTTTAGTGTTCCTGCTGGAGCACACTCTGCAGGGAATTATAGATGTGGCTCTAGAGGCAGAGCAGCGGGAGGAAGAGGAGGCCTTCCCTAGCTCTCAAGGCCCCAGTCTTTCTGCAGACAGCATTCCAGCGGGTCCTACTCAGATCAGACAGGAGGAGGATGAGGAGGAGGAATATTTAAGTAGTGGGGGCATTGAAGGTGGGGATTCCTCAAAGGAGGGTTTTGTGTGCCCAGAAACACAAGGGCTAGTGCGTGGCTGGGAGGAGGAAGTGCACGATATGGTCATCCTCAATGTCTCCTCTTTTCATACAGACTGCCACCCCAAGCAGTTGTTTATGGATAGAGTAAAGGAAAAGCATTTACCGTCATTTGAAACGTCATTTTTTTGTTTTCAAGTGTTTCTATACATCCTAGAAATCCGCCACTTCACGGGCAGGTTATGGGGACCTCCTAGGCACGATATTTGAAGGAATCTTTCCTTTTTATTTTTAACCCTTATTTCATGGAAAACTCTCTGTCCCTTTAAAAACGTTTTTTTAAAACTTTTTGTCCTTGTTTCCTGTCCCCCAGGGCACTACCCGGACCCCCATACACCTTTTATGGCAAATATCTTGGAGGGCACTCTAAAAACCGAATTTTCAGCCCCACTGACTTGTATTGGGTTCGGGTTCGGATTCGGATTCGAACATTTGGAATGTTCGGGTACGAACCTGAACTTGGGCGTGTTCGGCTCATCACTACTCCTGAGGACGCCCTAGTGGCGAAAACATGTCGAGCACCTGATATGGGATAAATTGTTTTTTGTACATTTTTATCTTTTTGGATCAATGACAGCAATGTTTACTTTATAGTCAGTCTCTTTCTTTCACTGTTCTATGAGACCATTCTAAGGATCTCTATTCTGGCCGCATTGGGCCGCTCTTTAAACAATAAGTGTATTTTGAGACTAACCTCCTTTTTTGGTTGACCCTATGTTTTGTTGTTTGCCAATATGCGATTACCTATTCATATGGTAAGCGATGTGGATTTAATACGTTGAACAGGGTCCTAAGAAAAACAGCCTAGTCTGTCATTTTTCCAGTGTCTCACCTACCCATACAAAGAATCTACACCCGATGTGGCATTGATTTTTTTTCTTTTCTACATGGCTTGTGTGGGACACAGTTGTTTATCTATGTTTGTTTTTGTTAGTTTGATTTTTTAAGTATACAATAAATGCTACGTTTTAATCGCTGTCCTCACCTATTTAAACGATGTGTGTCAGTAGACCCTGGTGATTACAAGGTAGAACATACCCGTTTAAGCTTATCAGAAAACACTAAGTCTGTCAGGTCGGTGAGTGCCCTGCAGTCTGCACAATAAATTGACTGTCAAACAAACTACCTCGGTTCACCCAGGGCCGGATTATCGTAGGGACGGATGGAGCGGCCGCTCCAGGCAACCACCTAAAAATAGGCCCACAGCTAAAAGGATGATCCGCTGGCCGGTGGTCTGCCAAAATTGGCAATTTGTCATAATCACCGGCCGACAGACCACTTCTGAACGCGTCACTTCTACTTGCCCATGCAGCTCTCCCTCTCGGCCACATGACTGAGATGACGTGAGTGTGGCCGAGACAGAGTGAGAGCCGCGCGGTCGCTTATAGGGACGGGTTAGGAAGCTGCCTGGCAGCAGAAAAAGAAATCATCCTGGCCTGCCTTCTGCCACCAGCAGGCTGCACTGAGAGGCGGCAATGCTGCTGTTGCGTGTGAAGGCAGGAGAGGGGGGACCCAGACAGACGGAAGCTGAGCAGTGGTGAGTGAGCCAGCTGTCTAATTCCTCCCCCCAGCAGAAAAGTGAAGATATAACCCCTTTCCAATCCTTCCGGCTCTGCAGGTTAGGGGGTTAAAAATCTCAGGATGATTGGGGAAGGATTTAACCCCCCCCAATCCCCTTCCACACAGAAGTAGGAGTTAAACCATTCCTCTTCCTGCAGAAAAGTGGGATTTAACCACTTCCCTGTGGTGTTGGAAGGATTGTGGAGATTGTTAAATCTGGGAGGATTGAAGGGGAGGATTTAACCCCTTCATCAATCCTCCCCTCCCTGTAGAACTTCAACTGGGGGGATTTAACCCCTCCACAATCCTACCCTCCATGTAGAGCTAGGGGGGGGGCGACTTACCTCCTCCCCAATCATTCCCTGCCTGTAGAGTTCACTGCAGAAAAGGGATGATTTAACTGCTTCCATGCAAAACTGGAAGGATGGGGAGTGGGTTAAATCTGGGGGGATTAGGGAGTGAGTTAAAAATGGGGGGATTAGGGAGTGGGTTAAAGTTGGGGGGGATTAGGGAGTGGGTTAAACCTGGGGGGATTATGGAGTGGGTTAAAGCTGGAAGGAGTTGGTTAAAGCTGGAAGGAGTTGGTTAAAGCTGGAAGGAGTTGGTTAAAGCTGGAAGGAGTTGGTTAAAGCTGGAAGGAGTTGGTTAAAGCTGGAAGGAGTTGGTTAAAGCTGGAAGGAGTTGGTTAAAGCTGGAAGGAGTGGGTTAAAGCTGGAAGGAGTTGGTTAAAGCTGGAAGGATTGGGGGGATTTAACCCATTTGCTGTAGAGCTAGGAAGATGTAACCCCTCCCCAAACCTCCCCTCCCTGCAGAGCAGAGATAGAATGGAAGAATTTAACTCCAACCTGCAGAGCTGGAAGGATTTAACTCCCTTTCATTACTGTGAGTTTTATAGCTGTGGAGCTCTGTGATACACTCATACACACTGCACATTACGGAGTTTTATTTGTTTAGGTTAAGCTTATTTTTCTGTGCTGTCTTAACCTCTTAACACCGCAGGGCGTACTATGCCTCTCTGTGATGGGTGGGTCTAAAGGCTGCAGGATGGCATAGCACGCCCAGTAGTTATGGGCCACACCTGGCCCGCCCACCAGTTGGCGCGTCATTTGCTGCTGCTGGATGGCTATTGAACTCAAGCCGTCCCCTGCAGCACACTGCACATCAGTTGTGTAGGCGGGCTGGAGGAGGGGCCCAGTGCACTGTAAATCCTGCTGTGCATCATAGCACACCACATCAGAGTCACCAGTCAGGTTTCCCAGTCGCTCTAACATTGGCATAGCGTGACATACGCACAGTGCGCCGCCCGACTCTCTAAACGAGAAAGCAGTGTGGACCAATTGCTGTCTCATTATCTTAAAAAGGCCCACCAAAATCCTCAGCACCAGGCCCATGATACTCTTAATCCGGCCCTGGGTTCACCCACTCAAGTATTGAAGCCATCTGTATTGTTTTGTGCTCTAAGTTGTCCGTTGGTCTCGAAACCTTTGGAACTTAGTAGCAGATCAGTTGTCCTGTTATACTCCTTGGCTTTGGAGTATAAATCTGAAAATACTGTGTATTTTGCAACCATCAAGCAGATATAGCTGTCCAACAAGATCTCAACCGTGCTACTCTTGTGTGAGCGCTACAGTGCCCGTTACAGGTATAGCCTCACAAACCTCTTTTTCTCACTAAGGGCACTATTACATTCCTAACGCAAACGTTAACGCTCACTTGCGTGAGCATTAACATTTGCTGCAGTATTTACCGCATATTACAATCCAAATGCAAACGGGTTGAAAAACCCGTTTGCGTTTGGTACCTTGCGCTGCGCGAGGTTACTGTACTTTGTGTGCCCTATGTTTAACATGGGGAGCGCAAAGTGTTAATCAGCGCTGGTATTACAATGTCCCAGCGCCTGGGACCTGGGTACCTGGGTTTGTACTAGCTTTAAACCTTTATGTGTGTCAGTAGACCCTGGTGATTACAAGGTAAAACATACCCGTTTAAGCTTATCAGAAAATACTAAGTCTGTCAGGTCGGTGACTGCCCTGCAGTCTGCACAATAAGTTGATTGTCAAACAAACTACCTCGGTTCACCCACTCAAGTATTGAAGCCATTTGTATTGTTTTGTGCTCTAAGTTGTCCCTTGGTCTCAAAACCTTTGGAACTTAGTAGCAGATCAGTTGTCCTGTTATACTCCTTGGCTTTGGAGTATAAATCTGAAAATACTGTCAGGGTTATTCAGAGAGCGTGAAAAGCAGGAGAATGACTGGAGAATGAAAAATTCTAGGTCAAAATAGCCGATTTGGAAAGTGAGATGAAAGGGAGAATTTTTCTGGTTTGGCTATTTTGGCCTAGAATTTTTCATTCTCCAGTCATTCTCCTGCTTTTCACGCTCTCTGAATAACCCTGTGTGTATTTTGCAACCAACAAGATCTCAACCACGCTACTCTTGTGTGAGCGCTACAGCGCCCGTTACAGGTATAGCCTCACAAACCTTTTTTTCTCACTAAGGGCACTATTACATTCCTAACGCAAACGTTAACGCTCACTTGCGTGAGCATTAATGTTTGCTGCGGTATTTACCGCATATTACAATCCAAACGCGAACGGGTTAAAAAACCCGTTTGCGTTTGGTACCTTGCGCTGCGCTGTACCATACTTTGTGCTCCCTTTGTTTAAAATGGGGAGCGCAAAGTGTTAATCAGCGCTGGTATTACAATGTCCCAGCGCTGATTAACGCTTGGCTCTGGTCAACGCAAAGTTAACCAGAGCCAGGACTTGCTGTTAACGGATTCTGCTTCTGCAGAATCCGTTAACACCAGTTGTAAAAATAAAAATACAGATCGCATACTCACCCTCTGTAACGCGGCGAGGACCGCGGTTCTGTTCGCCTCCTCCGGCCGGCGGGAGCAGGGAAAGACTGGGGGAAAATGTCCCCCCAGTCTCTCCCTGTGTATCCCTACGCCGACCGTCCGGTTCTCACGAGGCGAGATCTGGCTGGTCACGTGACCGGCAGGGAGGAACTCAATGGACTCCAGCGAGTGGATGCTCGCGGCTGCGCTCAGTGCTGCTGCGAGCATCCAGAATTTAATGCTCGGGGGGCGTGGCCAGCTACGAGCGGGAGCGGACGTGTTCTTGTGGAGCTCCGCATGTCCTCCCTGCTTAAGGACCTTCAGCTGAGTATATCTGCCCCAATTTTTGTGTTTATAAGTGCCTGTGTGGCTGGCCATCGGTGTTCACCCGTCCGGAGCCCGTTTAGCCTCCCCTCCGGACCGGAGACTTAACTGCTGGCTGAGAAATCTGATTGTTGTGAGGGGCCAACGGCCATCTTGGTGACTGCCTCCCGCCATCGGATGCCTACTGCTCTTGCGGATCTGACCGCCCCGTCCCAAGCTGTGTCTAAGACTGGGGAGATGGTGGGCCCACATCTCCCGGTCAATGCTGCTGAATATCCCTTGGGGACAGCGGATGGACCTGCGGGAAGGAGGGATGGCACCTTTCCCCCCCCCCCTCTCTGGAGGAGATGGAGCTGTGGACTCAGGCCTCGAGGCCTGCTTGCTGATTCTAGCGGGGGAGGAGGAGGATGGCCCGCTGACCAAGGGGGTTCTGCGCCGGATGCTTGCCGCATTGAGGGACTGCAGGGAGATGGCCCCGAGGGTGACGGTGAGGTCGGATGCTGTAACTGGGGATGCAGCGTCGCCACCATCGGACTACCCAGCTCAGCTAGGCCTGTCGATTACCTGCAGTCTACATGCCGGAGTGGTGCCTGATGGGGAGGAGGAACCCCCTGCTGCTGCGGACCAGTACCTGGGGAAGCCGCTGACTCCCTGCCCGTGCGTATCAGAAGATGACTTCCTTGCACCGGCCGACGGGAATCGGGTGGCTTTTTGTGACAGAGAGGAACCTGGAGAGGTTTCTAAGCTGCTGGAGCAACTGTCATGGCCCTACGTCATGATCCATGCTCCGACCCGGGAGATGCCTGATGGCCACGGCATGTGGGAGATGCAATCAAGCCCACCAACATTATTCGCTTCTAGGTCTGCGGTGTCAAGATGGATCGAAGCGCTCTGTGGAGAGCTGCCTGTGGTGACCCCGATTCCGTTATTGGACACGGGCTGAAGTGCTACATAGTCTGGCGGGACTGTCCTTTGTCCTTTATCCTCATTGTGGCCGGCTCACTTCCAGGGACTTCCTTCTTTTTGATGTGCGCCCCCCTCCCGCTGTTCTTTGGCCCGCATCAGTTTATTTTTTATTTTTGATTTTTGTTCCCCCCCCACACGCTGAGTTTATGCCTTGAGACCCTCTTGCTGCCTAAATGTTTTTTGCTCCCCGGCTGGGGATGTTTGTTTCCTTGAGACGCTATGAGGACACCCCCCCTCCCCTTTTTTTTTTTTTTTTTTTTTTTTTTTTTTCCTTCCTCACCCGCTACCCCCTTCCCTCCCCCCTCTTGATTCTTTTATATGCTGAGACCCCCCCTTTAGGGGATGTTTATTATTTTTCACACATGATACTTCTGCTGTGGATGGTCCTGCGTGGCCCTTGCTTTCATATGTTTGATTATATGCTGATTTATTTACAAAATAAAAATTTTGAATACAGAATTTAATGCTCGATAACAATGCAGGCAGCAATTTCTGCGCCTGCATTGTAATCCAGTGTTAAAACGAGGGCGCAAGGGGGAAAACAGCGGGCGTAGTTTTTCCTCCCTTGCGTCTCCGTTTTAACGCTAAGAGCGTAATAGGGCCCTATAAGTTTACAGGGTAATCTAGATGTTAACCTAGAAGGTGCCTAGAAGGGTGTCAGCTATTCCTTTCTGACAAGGCATCACAAGGATTGTCGTGCAGGGATGACCAGGGCCGGATTTACCATTAGGGAGAGTAGGCATTTACCTACAGGCACCTGCTCTGTGTGTAAAAAAAAAGAAATATATATTTTTTTCTTCACAATTTGCCATAATTTAGACCACTGTATCTTTGGAGCCCTAAGGACTAGAGGGACATATGAGGTATCATTGGAAAGGTCAGCTTATAGCCTTTCCAGTGATGTGAAACATAACCAGGTTATTTGTATGTAAAAGTAAAATATCTATTAAAATGTTATTTTTCTCTTTTTTTTCTAACACGGCACTATTATTCAGTTTACAATTATAAAGTGAACAGTGATGCTGCACTAACTCACCTCATTTACCATATTGCCAGCAAGTTTGTATCTGGTGAAGCAATGCATTGTTTAATTCACAGTGAGGTGTCATTGGAAAGGTCAGAGTCTAGTCTTTACTATGATACCAAACAAGACCATGTAATGCGTAAAAATAAAAAAAATAAAAAGTAAATGCAAAATATTTTTTTTCTTTTCTACAGCAGAGGCAATATTCTCACACTGACTCCCTCACTCCCTGCCCCCTCTTCTATATATTCCTTTTCTCCAGTCTCGGAGGAGGATGTCTCTGCAGTTCTCATGTCCTCCTACCCGACCACCTGTCCACTTGATCCTATCCCCTCACACCTTATTCGGTCTGTCCTACCAGTTACTGTTCCTGCTTTGACACATTTTAACCTCTCCCTCTCCTCTGGAATATTCTCCTCTGTATTCAAACATGCTCTGATCACCCCCATTCTAAAAAAGCCATCTCTTGATCCTACCTGCCCCTTGAACTACTGTCCCATCTCTCTGCTCCCCTTTGCCTCCAAAATCTTAAAATGTCTGATCTATAACCAGCTCACCAGTTTTCTTGCTGCTAACTCTCTACTCGATCCGCACCAGTCTAGCTTTCGCTCCCAACAATCTACTGAGACTGCTCTGACCAAGGTGACTAATGATTTAGCTGCCGCTGAAACCAAAGGTCACTTCTCCCTCCCTATTCTTCTTGACCTTTCCACTGCATTCAAACACTGGTGATCACCCACTCCTGCTCCTCACGCTGCGTCAACTTGGCCTCAGTGACATCACTCTCTCCTGGTCCTCTTCCTGTCTCTCTTTTCGCTCCTTCAGTGTCTCCTTCGCTGGTGTCTCTTCACCACCAGTTCCTCTTTCAGTTGGGGTACCTCAAGGCTCTGTTCTGGGTCCCATACTCTTCTCGATCTATACTGCCTCTTCGGACAACCTCATCTCTTCCTATGGATTCCAATATCACCTCTATGCTGATGACACCCAAATCTACCTTTCCTCTCTCGATCTCTCTCCTCCGGTTTTGGACCGTGTTACAGCCTGCCTATCGGCTGTCTTCGACTCGATGACTTCCTGTTTCCTAAAGCTCAACCTCTCTGAAACTGAACTTCTCATCTTCCCTCCCTCTAAAACCTCCATTCCTGTGCCAATTTCTAATCAGGTGAATGGTGCCACCATTACTTCTATCTCAAGCTCCATTGCCTCAGGGTCCTCTTGGACTCCAATTTATCCTTTACTCCTCACATTCAGTCTCTACCCAAATCCTGCTACTTCCACCTAAAAAACATTGCATGCACCCGTCCCTTTCTTAATCCAGACCCTACTAAAATGCTCATCCAAGCTCTTATTATCACCTGCCTTGACTACTGTAACCTCCTTCTCTCTGGCCTTAAGAGATCTCAGATTCTCCCTCTGCAGTCTGTAAAGTATGCCTGTGCCAGACTCCTACACCTCACCTTCCGCACCTCTCTGTCAATCTCTACACTGGCTCCCTGTTTCCTTTAGAATCCAATTCATTATACTGGTGCTCATACAAGCAGCGCTCCCCAGAGGCCGCAAGGTGAACTGTGCCAGCTGCAACGCACTCCAGCAGCGCTCCCCAGGGGCACACAGTGAATTGCATTGACAATTTTAAATGTGTTTAGGCAATTTCGTGAGTCTCCTTAATAATGGCAGAAGGCTGTGACGTGCCAAAAGAGTTGGGCCTACAAATCAACGCTGACTCAAATGAAGAGTGTGCTGTCCAAAATTCAGAAGATGCAGAGGCAATTCAGAGACATTATGAACTGAGGGCGCATAGGGAGCTTACCAAGGAAATGAGATCGAGCCTGATGGCTGAGTGGGATAGGTACTACAAAAGGTACACTAAATCCCGAGATAAACTAATAGAGCTCCGCTATAAACCTAAAAGGGAGCTCTCTCCCAGTCGTATCACAATAGAGAACGAATGCATGAGGAAGATACATCTAGAGTCGAAAGATAGCGAACTCCACCTCATCTTCATCCAGTCAAAGTTAGAAGACCCAAATCTCCAAGCATCCAGGCGTTCAAGAAACAGCATGAGGTTTTCCTTTCAAACTGTGATGACTCTCATCAGACAAATCTGCAGGCAGTGGACACAAGCAACAGGAAGGCCGAGTCGGAGTTATCTCATTGCTCACGCGAGGCCTCTTCTCATGCTTCAAAGAAAGCCTCGTCCTTTCACGTCAAGCCAGCACGGTCTCACACGGGTAGCAACGTTTCACAGCAATCTCCTGTCGCAGACTCCGTCCATTCTTCCAAAGCATCCTCCTATCACAGCCGTTCGTCCTGAGCCTCAAGTAAAGAGAGTCTCACCACCCTGGCGATACTAGCACAAATCGAGGCTGATGAAGCTGCTGTAGATCTGCAAGTAGCAAATAAAGAGCAATTACTAAGGGAAGAAATAGCCAAAGCTCGAGCTAGACAAGGAGAAGAAATGGCCAAAGCTCAAGCTAAACAAGAGGAAGAAATGGCCAAAGCTCGAGCTAAACAAGAGGAAGAAATGGCCAAAGCTTGAGCTAGAGAAGAGGAAGAAATGGCCAAAGCTCGAGCTAGACAAGAGGAAGAAATGGCCAAAGCTCGAGCTAGACAAGAGGAAGAAATGGCCAAAGCTCGAGCTAAACAAGAGGAAGAAATGGTCAAAGCTCGAGCTAAACAGGAGGAAGAAATGGCCAAAGCTCGAGCTAAACAAGAGGAAGAAATGGCCAAAGCTCAAGCTAGACAAGAGGAAGAAATGGCTAAAGCTCAGGCCAACCTTACGTATCTTCATCATAAACGGGAGGCTGCAAAAAAGGCAGTATGGGTCACAGCTTTACGGGCAGAAGCTGCCAATGCTTCCCTCAACTTCGATCCTACACAGTTGGAAGGAGAAAGCTTGCAGGACCGTGTCGAAACCTACGTGAACGACCAGAACTCCCTACAGCAGGGACGAGGAGGAGAATCTCCACCACTAGTTCTGCAAACTAGTCAGAATGCTGACACCGCCAAATCCGCACAGCTAGAAACCCTCCTAGGAGCTGAAGAACTTACCACAACAAACCAAAACACAAGGGGTAACCAGATTGTTCCATCAGCATTAGTGAAGGATCCTCAGCAGGCAGGCACAAAAGTAGCCGCGAGCTACAACTTCAACATGGAGGCAGCAGTATTCCAGCCACAGACGCAAAGCAACTCAAGGACGAACATGAGGCCCATCGAACACGGTCGACCTATCCTGCAGAGAAAGCAACAACCATCACATGTGTCATGGCAAGACATAATAATCAACAAGTATTCTGCAGACACAGAGCAGCTGTCCTTAGCATCCGCTCCTTTTCCTAGGGACTATGCTTGCCAGAACCCACAGGAGGCCCCTGAACCTGCTTTCACCTATTCCATGGGTTTCAACTTACCATCTCTCCCCAAATAAGAGTAGTGGATCCATGAACGATCACTGTGAATACCAAAAATGCCGGAATGCATGCACAAAACAAACAAAAATGGCTAAAGCCCATCACTACCTTCAATGAAAATTTGAACAATAACCTAAGTAACATACAAGCACCTCCCAACCACTCCCAACCACTCCCAACCGGCTGCTGTCAAAGTAAACAACCAAACTGTACAACACCCCCTAGATGTAGCAAATGCTTTTAATAATTATTTTGTTGGATGCGCCACCACCCTGATTGCTAAGCTAGGAAATGACACGCAATCAGAAAGGCCGCACACAGGTCAGGCCCCATCAACTATGCAAAGACCTTGTAACGCAGAGAAATTCAGTTTTAGACCAGTGTCATCACTACACTTCTCTGTAACCAAAAGATGAAATACTACTCTGGACCTGATCAAATCCCAACAATGCTGCTGAAAATCAGTGCGCCAGCAATTGCAAAACCTGTCACAACCCTAATCAATGAATCAGATTGTACAACAAATGCTTATGCCAGCCATTGAATACAGAGATGTAGTGTATGCAGCTGCCTCTCAAACACACCTCCAGAAACTTACTACATTGTATAACTCATTCTGCCGCTTTGTGCTACAATGTAACTACATGACACACCATTGTGACATGTTAAAAGAACTAAACTGGCCATCGCTGGAATCTAGACGCACCCTTCACCTTTCTAACCTGGTGTTTAAGAGCCTTTCTGGGAAGCTACCACCCTACCTGAATAGGCTGATTGCCCCAGCAGTTCCCTCATCCTATAACCTCAGGTCCAGGACAAGCACCTTACTTGCAATACCGCAATAAAAAAAGAAAGTGGCTCGATCCTCATTTTCCTACAGAGCACCGGAAATATGGAATAACCTCCCAGACACCATCAAATCTTCTCCCAGTCTAAAGTCCCTTAAGAGTTCCCTATTAACATACCTCAATACAGAATGCACCTGTAAACATGTAACATAATGACTTTATTTCCTACATATTTATTTTTCTTTTAATTTGTATATTTGGTTTTGTGTTAATATTTTGCATTTTACTATTTTGTATTTCTGTAACCACGCAATGTTCTTGAACCCAGGACATACTTGAAAACGAGAGAAATCTCAATGTATCCTTCCTGGTAAAATCCTTTATAAATAAATAAATACAACCCCTATACAGCCCAGATGGATTTTACGACGCCCTGGGGAAGAAACATAGAATGGCCACCTCGACAAGGGAAGGTGGATTTGGCTTCAAGAGGAGCACAGAGGTTTTCTGACGAGCCAGGCAGAGACTATTGAAGCACTATACTATGGAAGCACATCTTTTTATATACCGTTCGTGACGAAAGGTTACGGCCTATCGAGTAGATCATACATCTGATGGCTTGGCTAGGACCAGAATATACACGAGTAGTGAAAGATATCTATTCATCTCATCTTGGTGAGCCGGTCATTGCCCTTAAACAAGCCTGGGAAGTGCTCGATCAACGGTATGGTGCATCCATGTTGACGGAATCCTAGCTGATAGATTGTGTCAATGATTTCCCAGTCATCCGCATGAATGAACCTGACAGGTTATGGGACTTCTCTATCATTCTTACGCAGTTGCGGGCAGTCAAAGAAGATCCTCACCTAATTTGCCCCAGCTTACACATGGATATATTTGCCCCAGCTCATATGGGTATATTTGCCCCCAACTCATATGGGTATATTTGCCCCAGCTCATATGGGTATATTTGCCCCAGCTCACATGGATATATATTGCCCCCAGCTCACACATGGATATATTTGCCCCAGCTCATATGGGTATATTTGCCCCCTGCTCACACATGGATTTATTTGCCCCAGCTCATATGGGTATATTTTCCCCAGCTCATATGGGTATATTTGCCCCCAGCTCTCATGTGGATATATTTTCCCCCAGCTCTCATGTGGATATATTTGCCCCCAGCGCATATGGGTATATTTGCCCCCAGGGATTATGGGTATATTTGCCCCCAGCGATTATGGGTATATTTGCCCCCAGCGATTATGGGTATATTTGCCCCCAGCGATTATGGATATATTTGCCCCCAGCGATTATGGGTATATTTGCCACCGGCGATTATGGATATATTTGCCCCCAGTGATTATGGGTATATTTGCCCCATTTGCCCCCAGCAATTATCGATATATTTGCCCCCAGCGATTATGGGTATATTTGCCCCCAACGATTATGGGTATATTTGCCCCAGTTCACATGGATATATCTGCCCCCAGCTCACATGGAGATATTTGCCCCCAGCTCTCACCTGCTGCCAGGACCCCCAGCTCTCACCTGCTGCCAGGACCCCCAGGCTCCGCTGGCGTTCTTCTCAGAGGCGAGTGGCTGCTCGCCGGGTGGGAACCACCTGACCAGTGCAGCCGCGTTCTCTTGAGACCAAGATGGCGGCGCTTGGGCCGGGAATTCCACCCCCTCAAACTGGCAGGAAGCCAGATAGTAAGGCGGCCGCCTGTGCCGCCTTACGCTAGCGCTGGCCCTGACTAGTCCACCAGGTCGAAGTGCAGATTGTGAAGCTGAAGGAGTCAGGTGGCGACCAGCAGACCTTCGCCAAGAAGCTTTCAACACCTGGCCAATTTCCGATCTGGTACTGCTGTTGAAGAAGAATGAACTGGAAGGTTGAACCTCAAGCTTTACATGCTTTGTTTATAACTTATTGTTTTCACTGTTTGATGCTATGCCTTCGTTTTTCTCAGTTAACAGTTAGTAAGTAGTGGAATTTATAAATCCTGGCGGGGAGTGTGCTGACTAGAGCAGCCTGATGAGAATAGTCAGTAATTGTAAGAGATAGCATTATAGGAATTGGAAACTGCCCCCTTAAGGGAAATGTGTTCTGGGAATTGTACTTTTATGACATGTGATCAGATCTATGTGTCTAATTGGTGCTGAGAAGCTTTGCATGCTGGTAGGAAGAAATGCTTGTACTGAAGGAGGAATGGGTTGGCGAAAAATGGTTTGTATTAAAATGATTATGTAACCTTTACTGATACAACTTAATACAGTATATAAAGGGTTAACCTGAGCCGAGTGCAAAGCATCGAACCGTGTGCAAAGTCTTAAACCGTGTGCAAAAGAAGTTGTCCAGGTGTCCAGCAGGCAAGACCCCTCAGGGCATGAGCCGAAACCAAGATTTCTGAATAGATTCGAGGGAACGGCCGTTAATGAGATTCTGGTCCTTTGTTATCTGTTATCTGTAAATCTATACCATCAACAGAAAGGTTTCACGTGTCATAGGGGGCTATAAAATGTATATGCAAAAGTGCATCTGGACTCATTGCTGGTCATCCTTCCATGATGCCACTGAGTCTCGGTGAATAAATCCTGCCTTCCTGAAGAATCTCTGTCTGGGTATTATTTCTCCACCGCGGCACGAAATCCCTAAAAATCTGATTCCTATTTCATATGGTGCGTTGGCCGGGAAACCACTGCCCTGTCTTTTTGATCGGGCACCTGAGGGATCTCCTGCCGCGTGCGTTGAGGATTCCTGATGGCCAGCGACTTCGAGGACCGGGGTGGGTTGAATGTCTTCGGTTGGCGCCACAGACGTTTTGTCTGAATCGGGATCTTCACCTGCTCCCCGGTTCTCCTGTCTCTGTGATCCAGGCTGATGTCCATTGATGAGTCTTCAGGAAGCCAGGCAAGCGCTAGCGTCTGAATGGTCAGTATACTGCATCTGTCTGTCTGTCTGTGCCTTCTCCCACTTGGAGAAGACGGGAGACTTGATCACCCTCCCTTTTCAGGTTCTGGTCTCGGTATTGTGTGTGAGAGAGTCCGTGTGTATGCTTGCGAGCCTACCCAGATAGTGGGGAAGCCAATCTGAGAGCGAACTGTTGAACAGCATAGAGTGTATTATTATGGGTCGGAAGTATTCCCAGTACAAGGGGACGCCTTGGGACTTGTTGGTACTGGAGTATTTCTGGATGGGCTGCTGTGATGTGTGTTCTGAAGCAAACTCCGAGAAGTGCATGAAGTGTGTGTATGTGTGAAAGCTCATCCAGGTCTGTATCTGTTATCAGTGTTTCTGTATAAGCGCTGCTCTCTGTATAGCGCTCAGTGTCGGCTCTGAGTATATATCAGTGCCTCTGTATAAGCGCTCAGTGTCTGCTCTCTGTATAAGAGCGCAGTCTTGGTAATCCTGTGTATGATTTTGGTTTGTTTCTGACGTTTCTCCTGTGTAATCCTCGTGTGATATTTACTGATATTCTGTGTACCGTTTCCTGGCTGTTCTGACTTCCCTCTCTGGTATCTGATCTTGGCTTGTCTGACATTCTCTCCTGGTTCTTGATCCTTTGGCTCTGGTTCTGACAATTCTTTTGAATGTTGCTTGTGTCCTGTCTGTGTATAACCCAGCAACATTATATTCAGTTCGTATTAAGTCCTTTCTGTCTGTCCTAGTGTTTAGGGATCCCTTTAGTTGTTCGTTATTATTCTTGTCTAGTGTGTGGTCTGTCTGTAGCTGTGTGGTCTGTCTGTATCTGTCTGGTCTATCTATGTAGCTGTGTGGTCTGTCTATGTAGCTGCAGAAAAATCTGCCTCAAGGGTGGTTAAATATCCAGTATAAAGGGCCCACCTTGGCTCGCGCCGGGTGCCCCCCTAATAATTAGTCAAAATCTGCAGTGATGTATTGTTTCTGTTCCAGTATTCAAATATGGAAAAGAAAAAAAAAAAACCTCAAGCTGCTAAATACTGTATAATGAGCTCCATAATGTACAGAGTATTCTACATATAAAACAGGAGCTTTAGCAAGTAATAAAACCTGCGCAGGTAATAAACCAGATATCAATAAGGGTTTTAAAAAAATATATATACAGTTCACAGTGTGTAATGTATGTATATTTGTTATTCTGACTCTCCCTTTGTACAACGCTACAGAACTTGTTGGCGCTTTGTAAATGTGTAGCGCTCACTCCCGGAGGAGCCGCTGAAAATGAACCACGGGTCAGTCTCCCCGCACTAGGGAATAAATATACTCCAACACGCTGGACAGTTTTACAATTTAAAAGGTTTACTAAAAGGTTTGCAGCTCTTAAGACACGGTATATGCAGGAAGATTTACAGTACTTTCGTAACACGATAAACGCGTAGCGGTAAAAGAAACGAAAACACGAGGACTTCGTATTTTCGGAAAAAAAAACCCCGACCGAGCAGAAAATTAAAAGATACGAAATTCGAGGAAAACCCGCGTAGCGAGACACAATAAAATACACAGTTCTCGTATCACGGTGAACGCGCAGCGGGAACAAAAAAAGGAAAAATGTTCGGAATGTAGCTTTAACTTTGCCCCCTTGTCCCGGTTCGAAAAAGGAAAATGAGTCCTGCACAGGTTAAATCCCAGAACATGAGGTGATATGTATTTGTGTGTGTAGGGTACCCGGGTACTTCTCAACTGGCCAGTGAGTTTACTTTAGCGATGTCTTCGACTAGTCAGTTGGGGCCCTGTGGGTTTTAGAAGGAAACAGCAGCGTACGCTCTTATTTAAACACGGCCTTGGGGCCTCTCACCCATCCAGCGCAAGCTTGAGATTCGGCTGGCCCAGGACGCCTCTCCGCTCGATGTTGCCGGGGGATGCCGACCACCGGATCTGTTGTCTGGCCCTCTGTCTGTCAGCCGCGACTCATCCAGCTTACCGCCTGCTCCCCGCTTCGATCGACCGCGGTACTCCTCACTCCTGGGGTCTTCTCTCCTTCAGCTGCACTTGAATAGCATAGAGGGTGAGGTCTGTGTCCCGCAAGCTGAGTGAGCCAATCCTGAAGGCCCCGATCCACTCTGTCTGCGCTCCGGCCTATCTTTGGTCTCTCTCTTTACTTTGTGCATCCACTCTCCTTGACTCCCTGGCGCGCTCTGCCTGTTCTCCACGAGGTGCAGGATGTACAGCTCTCCACAAACCCACCCACTTCCTGTTTCTTCGCAAAGCATGCATGGACATGTAGTTCAAGTCCCCAGGGTCTTTAATCGTGATAGTCTCCATCTTGTGGCCAAAAATGGGTACTGCCACAGTAAACTTTAACACATCGCTACACTCTCCCCCTCCTAGAACTCTTGGGTCTCTCCAAGGAGGTACAACAGTTACATTATCCTTTTACAATATGCACACAGTTTATACAGCATATACAGGTTCAGCAGCATACATGCAGTGGGTTAGAAACACTTTCTCAAGCTGACTCATGGTCTGGGCTACCTCAGCTAACATAGCAGACACTTCGGGCAATCTCTGCACAGTGGTGATGGCCTCTTCAGTGCTATGTCCAGGTGAGTCATAAGTAAGTCGCTGGGGCGGCCGAATAGAGCGTTTTTGTTCAGGCTCCCTCCGTTCCTCTTCAGGTGGAAGTACTATGGGCGTTGGCTCAATTTCTCTTTCTATCACTGGAGCAGACGTTTCTTCAGAATATGATCCCTCCAGTGAAGGCATAGAGCCGTAATCACCTGAATAAGCTTCCGGAGCTACCGGATCCCCACAGCCTCAGGGGCTTCCCACTGAAATTCAAGCGGCTCAGGGATATCAACAGTCTCAGGGACTTCCAACAAGAATTCAGGAGCCTCAGGCCTCAAATTACTCTCCCATCGTTCAGGAACTGAGGTAATCTCTTCAGGCTCCGGTGAACGTATCCAGTCCAGACAGAAACTTTCTTCCTCACTGTCCCTTTCGCTCTCTTCGACAGCCCGGGTCTGTTGAGACCGAGTAACAGGAGGGACACGTGGAGCACGCGGATTCGCCGGAGGAAGTTCGTTTTCCACTGGTACCCTCACAGCCTCTCTCAATGGTAACAAGTGATTTCGGTGCCAATTCTTGAGGGGACCAGCCTTTCCATCAGGGCGAATCTGATACACCGGCAGACCTGGCAGTTGTTTGCAAACAATGTAAACCTGAGAACTCCATCTATCCGCCAGCTTGTGTCTCGCAGCAGCACCCAAATTCTTCAACAGAACCCTATCACCGGTTGTAAATCCTGTACTCGAACCTTCAGATCATAGTTCTTCTTGTTCCTTTGCTCCCTGTTACCTGAAGTCAAACGAGCCTGTTCAAACGCAGAAGCCAGATTCTTCCGAAGTCTATCCACATAGTTTCTATGAGAAGCTACCGACGTCTGGTCTAGAGATAACCCAAATGCCAAATCAACCGGCAGTCGAGCTTCTCTTCCGAACATAAGACGGTACGGTGAATATCCAGTGGCATCACTCTCCGTACTGTTATATGCATGCACCAGAGTAGCTATGTGACGACTCCAACTCTGCTTCTCCACATTAGACAAGGTCCCCAGCATGTTTAGCAGCGTGCGATTAAACCTTTCAGGCTGAGCATCACCTTGAGGGTGGTATGGCGTAGTTCGAGTCTTTTGAATTCCCAACAACTCCAGCAATTGCCCGACCAATCTACTTTCAAAGTCTCTTCCCTGATCAGAGTGTATTCTTCTTGGCAGGCCGTAATGAACAAAGAACTTTTCCATCAGCACCTTCGCCACTGTCGGAGCGCGTTGGTCTTTTGTAGAAAAAGCTTGGGCATAACGGGTAAAGTGATCAGTCACTATCAGAATGTTCCCTTGCCCACTAGCATCCGGCTCTAAGCACAGGAAGTCAATGCACACCAAATCCATGGGTCCCTGACTCTGTAGATGGCTCATTGGAGCAGCTCGGGTTGGTAGAGTTTTCCTCTGAATGCACCTCAGACAGGAATGGCAATAACTCTCAACTTCAGCCCTCATGCAAGGCCAATAAAACCTATCTCGCACCAACTTAAAAGTTCTCTCCGCACCCAAATGTCCATGCTCATCATGTAATGATCGCAACACACTCTCCCTGTGTTTAGTGGGGAGAAATAACTGTTGAATCTCTTCGGAATTGGTCGAGGGGCCCCTTCGGTAGACCACCCCATCCAACATCTTCAACCGCTCCCACTCTTTGTAAACCAATCTGGCTCCATCCGGGGAATTGGTTAACAGAATCTCTCGCTGGTTTGTAGTCAGGGCCTTTATGGTCAATGCAATCAAAGGGTCTCTAGCTTGATCCGCTTTCAAATCCTGCTTGGAAAAGGTAGGTAGATTTTCATCCCTCAATTGCGTAGGGTTACAGTAGAACTCAGGAACAGCCGCGGCCATGACTCCTATGGCCTCCGCTTCAACTCCTCCCTTGACCCGGCGTTCTGTTCCTTGACACAAAGCTTGCACCCCGTCTGGAGTTACCTGAGTCCATTCTGTAGTGTAGGGTCTTCTCGACAAAGCATCAGCATCTCGATTGTTCACCCAGGGCGATACTTCAGGCTGAACCGAAACCCTGACAGAGCAGCCAACCACCGATGTCCCGTTGCGTCCAGTTTCGCAGTAGTAAGAATATAGGTGAGAGGATTATTATCCGTCTTGATCACGAACTCAGCTCCATACAGATAGTCTTTCAACTTGTCCACCACTGCCACTTCAAGGCTAGGAACTCCAGTTTGTGAGTAGGATAGTTCTTCTCAGAAGGCGCAAGGCTCCGGCTCACATACGCCACAGGCCTCAGCAATCCATCATACTCCTGATATAGGACTCCTCCCAGACCTTCTCGGCTGGCATCCACATGTAGTTCATACGGCTTGTGAGGGTCCGCATAGGCCAGAACAGGAGCTCGGGTTAGATTCTCTTTCAGCTTCACAAACGCACCTTCACATTGACTAGTCCATTCACCTTGTATGGACTCTTTAGCTTTCCTTGGTCCTGGAGCGGAGGGGTTTCGGTCAGAGACCTTACAGCCTTCTTCGGTGGTTTCTTTCTGTAGGAGTTTGTTCAACGGCTGAGCTATCTTTGCAAATCCTCCCACAAATCTTCGATAGTATGAGCAGAATCCCAAGAAAGATCTAAGTTCAGTGACGTTTCGAGGTCTAGGCCAAGAAGCTACGGCCTCCAACTTTCGAGGATCTGTCGAAACACCTTCTGCCGAGACTACGTGTCCCAGATATGTGACTGAGGGTAAACAGAACTGGCATTTCTCCAGAGACAATTTCAACCCCTCTTCATGGAGCCTCTTCAATACCTTCTCCAAACGTTGCTCATGCTCCTCCAGAGTCTTCCCGAACACAATTATGTCATCCAGGTACACTAACACTTCGATTAGATTCATATCCCCGACTGTCTTCTCCATCAACCGTTGAAACGTGGCTGGAGCTCCCGTCAGACCTTGAGGCATTCTATTGAACTCAAAGAACCCCAGTGGACAAATGAACGCAGTTTTCTCTTTGTCTTCAGGGTGCATCGGTATCTGATGATATCCGCTTCGAAGGTCTAGTACACTGAACCACTTTGCTCCAGACAAACACTGTAAGGCATCTTCAATCCGAGGAGTGGCGTATTGGTCGGGGATGGTTCTTCGGTTCAGGGTGCGATAGTCTATGCACAAGCGGACAGAACCATTCTTCTTCCGGACCAGCACTATGGAGATGCATATGGGCTCCTGGACTCTTGAATCACATTGGTTCTCTGCAACTCATTTAGCTGTTCTCGCAGATCATCCAAGTCTCCCAGCGGAACTCGCCTTGACCTTTCACGAAACGGCTTGTCTTCTTGCAACCGAATCGGTGTTCCGTACTCTTAGCCAGGCCCACACCGAACTCATCTTTCGAGAATAATTCTTTCCACTTTAGAACTTGAGACTGAAGACGTTTCTTCCACTCAGGTGAGATGGGGGCGTCTTTAGGGTAGAATCTTTCATCCGAAATCTCTTTATCCACTCCCCCTCCTAAATCAGTGGAAGGGGTGTAGCAGACTCTACTTGCCCGATAGGCATTCGTGCTTTAAGGACTACTGGAGAATCTGTCACATTGCACACACTGACCGAGACTCTTCCTCGTGTTCTCTTCAAGGCTTTTGTGGAGATTATTTCAGGAATTACTTCGACTCCGATTTCACTCCCATGACTGACATCGGTTCCCAGCACCACATAGGGCCTGGTTGCGATCCGTTCAACTTGACTGAAACCTGGAAGCTCGCTACTTCTCCTGCTGCAGAACCTTCTCTGTCCCACCCAGTCTCCACAGTCTTCCCACCTCAGCAGGTGCTTTCCGTTCTTCAACCATCCTCTGATAGACCGGTCGTAACATGGGGTGCACTCCTTGAGTTGACCCTTCTTCCACTACGATGGGTCAGGAGACGCCGCACTAGGTCCGTGTTCGTCCCCACTATCAGAGAGCTTCTGTTTGCACCCGAGGGTCGGGGCACACAATGGCCAAGGCGTCACAGCCCCCAGACTGTCCGATGACTTCAGATCCGATCTCCAACCTTACTTGCAGATACCCGTCATAAGGAGTTTCTCAGTGCCGATACCCCATATTTCCAAATCCTTCAATTCTTGCAGAGGAATGCTTTAAGTGTTTCTCATAGAAGTCTTTATAAATCAAAGTCACTTGAGCCCCTGAATCTAACAGAGCTTTGTGTAGACTCCCTCCACTTGGATTGGCACAATCGGAGAAGGACCTATCAGCTGGTCAGGAAACTTGGTGGAGGTATCCGGACGCTTAGACCCAGTTTGCTGGACCCTGGCCTTTCTTGGCCCGTGCAGGTTTGGGTGTGCATTGCCTCCCCATGACGCAGACCCGGATGCTAAGGGAGTGACTCTTTCCATTCTGGCAGGCTCAGCAGTTGGCTTGACTTTGGGCCCTCTTGCCCTCTTAGTTTTAAATTGGTTCTTGGAGCGAGATTCAACTTCTGGGCACCTAGGTTGCTCCTTTACTGGTGCCCTCTGGCGTTTCCCGCTGGTGGAGTAGATAACAGTCCCTCTAGGGCTTTCAGCAGCCGCTCAACTTTATCCTTCTCAGGCTTCC
Source organism: Leptobrachium leishanense (assembly GCA_009667805.1). NCBI lineage: Eukaryota > Metazoa > Chordata > Amphibia > Anura > Megophryidae > Leptobrachium > Leptobrachium leishanense. The sequence goes on from CM019065.1 coordinate 252,552,879, forward strand.
GCCTTTACACTGCGCACGGAAATGGCCCATTTCTCCACAACCGAAACATCTCTTCCTCGAAAGTGGAGACACAGTTGCTTGTTGCGGTTCTGATAAGAGATTTGAACCAGACGCCACGGCAACTTCAGTCGTCTGCATACCTGTTAGAACTTTTGCATTTCCCCCTGCATCTCGGTCACCTTCATCAACACCCTGCACAATTCAGCGTGCGCTTTCTGCAGTTCAGTTTGAGCTTCCTGTACCTTCTTTACAGTCTTGAACAACTCGCTTCGTTCAGAAGAGTTCGATTCTTTAGCAGCCTTTTCGACGAATTTAAAACCGACTAACTGCTCCTGTTCCTCCAGGTCAGATCCATAGGTGTCTAACGAGTCGTTTTCAGGCTGCAGACCGTCGTTATATCTTGCAGTTGTGCATAAGCCCTTTCTCCCCGCCTGAAGGATTTCTCTTCCAGCAGAGCCTCCTCCTCTCGTACAACTCGGATCAGTTCCAGGTACTTCAACTCTTGATTGACTGCTCTGCTTCTCAGCTGCATCATCACCGGATCTAACGGTTGAGAGCCCCTCAGGATCTGCTTTATTCGTATCTTATCTACGTCAGCCGGTTTGGCCCCTTTCTTGAGGAGTATTTTGTGCAGAATCTTATCCAAGCGCCTCATGTAATCAATCATTCTCTCACCTCTCTTCTGATAGGTGTGTTCGTACTGATATACTAGTTCCGCTGCCTTTTCTGTTCGCCCAAACACTTCTTCAAGAACGTTCAGATAATCCAAAGCAGTACAATCTTTTCTACTCAATTTTAGGTTTCTCACCGCTTCTGACGCAGGTCCCTTTAAACTCTCGGTGATCCTTTGCTTTTTCTGGGCCTCAGGACGTCCCACTCATCCAGTGCCTGCATCGCCTGTTCCACCCATTCCTCAAAGGTTTCTTCTCCCGCCGGAGTTGGTACATTTCCTGTAAAGTTCCTTAACCGTCGATAACCGAAATTAGTGTGAGGAGGGCTTGTTTTCTGACATTTAGCCAGCAAATCTCCAATAGCCACGATAAATTCAGGCCCGATCATAGCCAACGGACTGGACGCGGGAACACTATCGGCTTCGCCACGTGGCGCACTTGGCTGAATCAGTTGGACTTCCACCTCATCGGTCAGCTTCACGCTCGCGCCCCGAAAACATGCTGGAATACCTTTTCTCCAGGAGTGGCGTATTGGTCGGGGATGGTTCTTCGGTTCAGGGTGCGATAGTCTATGCACAAGCGGACAGAACCATTCTTCTTCCGGACCAGCACTATTGGAGATGCATATGGGCTCCTGACTCTTGAATCACATTGGCTCTGCAACTCATTTAGCTGTTCTCGCAGATCATCCAAGTCTCCCAGCGGAACTCGCCTTGACCTTTCACGAAACGGCTTGTCTTCTTGCAACCGAATGGGTGTTCTACTCTTCCAGGCCCACACCGAACTCATCTTCGAGAATAATCTTTCCACTTTAGAACTTGAGACTGAAGACGTTTCTTCCACTCAGGTGAGAGGGCGTCTTTAGGTAGAATTTTCATCCGAAATCTCTTTATCCACTCCCCCTCCTAAATCAGTGGAGAGGGGTGTAGCAGACTCTACTTGCCCGATAGGCATTCGTGCTTTAAGACTACTGGAGAATCTGTCACATTGCACACACTGACCGAGACTCTTCCTCGTGTTCTCTTCAAGGCTTTTGTGGAGATTATTTCAGGAATTACTTCGACTCCGATTTCACTCCCATGACTGACATCGGTTCCCAGCACCACATAGGGCCTGTTGCGATCCGTTCAACTTGACTGAAACCTGGAAGCTCGCTACTTTTCCTGCTTGCAGAACCTTCTCTGTCCACCCAGTCTCCACAGTCTTCCCACCTCAGCAGTGCTTTCCGTTCTTCAACCATCCTCTGATAGACCGGTCGTAACATGGGGTGCACTCCTTGAGTTGACCCTTCTTCCACTACGATGGGTCAGGAGACGCCGCACTAGTCCGTGTTCGTCCCCACTATCAGAGAGCTTCTGTTTGCACCCGAGGGTCGGGGCACACAATGGCCAAGGCGTCACAGCCCCCAGACTGTCCGATGACTTCAGATCCGATCTCCAACCTTACTTGCAGATACCCGTCATAAGGAGTTTCTCAGTGCCGATACCCCATATTTCCAAATCCTTCAATTCTTGCAGAGGAATGTGCTTTAAGTGTTTCTCATAGAAGTCTTTATAAATCAAAGTCACTTGAGCCCCTGAATCTAACAGAGCTTTGGTGTAGACTCCCTCCACTTGATTGGCACAATCGAGAAGACCTATCAGCTGGTCAGGAAACTTGGTGGAGGTATCCGGACGCTTAGACCCAGTTTGCGACCCTGGCCTTTTTCTTGGCCCGTGCAGGTTTTGGTGTGCATTGCCTCCCCATGACGCAGACCCGGATGCTAAGGAGTGACTCTTTCCATTCTGGCAGCTCAGCAGTGGCTTGACTTTGGCCCTCTTGCCCTCTTATTTTAAATTGGTTCTTGGAGCGAGATTCAACTTCTGGGCACCTAGGTTGCTCCTTTACTGGTGCCTTCTGGCGTTTCCCGCTGGTGGAGTAGATAACAGTCCCTCTAGGCTTTCAGCAGCCGCTCAACTTTATCCTTCTCAGGCTTCCGGCCTTTACACTGCGCACGGAAATGCCCATTTCTCCACAACCGAAACATCTCTTCCTCGAAAGTGGAGACACAGTTGCTTGTTGCGGTTCTGATAAGAGATTTGAACAGACGCCACGGCAACTTCAGTCGTCTGCATACCTGTTAGGAACTTTTGCATTTCCCCCTGCATCTCGGTCACCTTCATCAACACCCTGCACAATTCAGCGTGCGCTTCTGCAGTTCAGTTTGAGCTTCCTGTACCTTCTTTACAGTCTTGAACAACTCGCTTCGTTCAGAAGAGTTCGATTCTTTAGCAGCCTTTTCGACGAATTTAAAACCGACTAACTGCTCCTGTTCCTCCAGGTCAGATCCATAGGTGTCTAACGAGTCGTTTTCAGGCTGCAGACCGTCGTTATATCTTGCAGGTTGTGCATAAGCCCTTTCTCCCCGCCTGAAGGATTTCTCTTCCAGCAGAGCCTCCTCCTCTCGTACAACTCGGATCAGTTCCAGGTACTTCAACTTGATTGACTGCTCTGCTTCTCAGCTGCATCATCACCGGATCTAACGGTTGAGAGCCCCTCAGGATCTGCTTTATTCGTATCTTATCTACGTCAGCCGGTTTGGCCCCTTTCTTGAGGAGTATTTGGTGCAGAATCTTATCCAAGCGCCTCATGTAATCAATCATTCTCTCACCTCTCTTCTGATAGGTGTGTCGTACTGATATACTAGTTCCGCTGCCTTTTCTGTTCGCCCAAACACTTCTTCAAGAACGTTCAGATAATCCAAAGCAGTACAATCTTTTCTACTCAATTTTAGGTTTCTCACCGCTTCTGACGCAGGTCCCTTTAAACTCTCGGTGATCCTTTGCTTTTTCTGGGCCTCAGGGACGTCCCACTCATCCAGTGCCTGCATCGCCTGTTCCACCCATTCCTCAAAGGTTTCTTCTCCCGCCGGAGTTGGTACATTTCCTGTAAAGTTCCTTAACCGTCGATAACCGAAATTAGTGTGAGGAGGGCTTGTTTTCTGACATTTAGCCAGCAAATCTCCAATAGCCACGATAAATTCAGGCCCGATCATAGCCAACGGACTGGACGCGGGACACTATCGGCTTCGCCACGTGGCGCACTTGGCTGAATCAGTTGGACTTCCACCTCATCGGTCAGCTTCACGCTCGCGCCCCAAAACATGCTGGAATACCTTTTCTCCATTCGAGAAGAACATGCGTGTGAGAGGTATCTGGGTTTTTCTTAATGTCCAGAATTAACCCCCGATGATCTGGTGCTAGCGTGGCCACGGCCTGGCGAATCTGATCTTCGGCCCAAGTGTCTGCAGGAATATCCATGACTATGCAACATGCTAACTGACTACTGTGCTCCCCACCATTCGGCAGCAGTGTCTGGATCCATATTTAACCCTTTAGATGCGGTTTTTCCAGAGACTGAATCCCGGAAACGAGCCCCCACGTGTAGCGCTCACTCCCGGAGGAGCCGCTGAAAATGAACACGGGTCAGTCTCCCCGCACTAGGAATAAATATACTCCAACACGCTGGACAGTTTTACAATTTAAAAGGTTTACTAAAAGGTTTGCAGCTCTTAAGACACGGTATATGCAGGAAGATTTACAGTACTTTCGTAACACGATAAACGCGTAGCGGTAAAAGAAACGAAAACACGAGGACTTCGTATTTTCGGAAAAAAAACCCCGACCGAGCAGAAAATTAAAAGATACGAAATTCGAGGAAAACCCGCGTAGCGAGACACAATAAAATACACAGTTCTCGTATCACGGTGAACGCGCAGCGGGAACAAAAAAAGGAAAAATGTTCGGAATGTAGCTTTAACTTTGCCCCCTTGTCCCGGTTCGAAAAAGGAAAATGAGTCCTGCACAGGTAAATCCCAGAACATGAGGTGATATGTATTTGTGTGTGTAGGGTACCCGGGTACTTCTCAACTGGCCAGTGAGTTTACTTTAGCGATGTCTTCGACTAGTCAGTTGGGCCCTGTGGGTTTTAGAAGGAAACAGCAGCGTACGCTCTTATTTAAACACGGCCTTGGGGCCTCTCACCCATCCAGCGCAAGCTTGAGATTCGGCTGGCCCAGGACGCCTCTCCGCTCGATGTTGCCGGGGATGCCGACCACCGGATCTGTTGTCTGGCCCTCTGTCTGTCAGCCCGACTCATCCAGCTTACCGCCTGCTCCCCGCTTCGATCGACCGCGGTACTCCTCACTCCTGGGGTCTTCTCTCCTTCAGCTGCACTTGAATAGCATAGAGGGTGAGGTCTGTGTCCCGCAAGCTGAGTGAGCCAATCCTGAAGGCCCCGATCCACTCTGTCTGCGCTCCGGCCTATCTTGGTCTCTCTCTTTACTTTGTGCATCCACTCTCCTTGACTCCCTGGCGCGCTCTGCCTGTTCTCCACGAGGTGCAGGATGTACAGCTCTCCACAAACCCACCCACTTCCTGTTTCTTCGCAAAGCATGCATGGACATGTAGTTCAAGTCCCCAGGGTCTTTAATCGTGATAGTCTCCATCTTGTGGCCAAAAATGGGTACTGCCACAGTAAACTTTAACACATCGCTACAAATGCTTGTGACTGTATAAGATGCATATAACAAATGTCCAAAAGTGCATAGTGCAGCAGTTCACATATCCACAAAATACTGTGCTGGGGATTCGCTAGGATTCCTTATGCTTTGCTGCCACATTGTGCATTAATGTGATACAAGAAAGGGTTAACTACCCTAAGAGTTCTTTTTGTGTTTGCAGAAAGTCTGGTTGGATATATGTGTATATCATAGGCGTGCGCATGGGGTGTGCTGGGTGTGCCTAGGCACACCCTAATCTCACCCGCGGCACTCTGGGTCCCAGCTGGCCGCATCCCACGGATAGCCGCCAGGACCCTTTGCCTCTGCAAGCCTGTACTTCCCTGGTGGTCCGGTGGCTGTGGGCTCTGCAATGCGATCAGAACGCAGAGCATGTCCCACACAGGACCCGTGCGCTAGCGATCCTCTGATGACCTGTCACCTGATCGCCGGCGCATACTGACTATGTCAGAGAGCGCCGGCAGTCAGGTGAAAGGTCATCAGAGGATCGCCGGTGCACGGGTCCAGTGTGGGACGTGCTCTGCGTTCTGTGCACGAAGCACAGATCGCATTGCAGAGCCCACAGCCACCGACCACCAGGAAGTACAGGCTGGATTTAAGCTGCATGAAGCGGTCCCCTCCTCTGCCAACGGACATGTTCATCCCCCTCCCTGCAAGAAAAAAAGTAAGCAAGAGGAGTCAACTTTATATTACAGTATTTTTAAATATTACAATATTATTTGATGGCAGTGGATTCTGTGATAGGCTTATATGCACCGCACATTACTGGGAGTTTCATGGCAGTGGATTCTGTAATGTGCGGTGCATATAAGCGTATCACAGAATCCACTGCCATGAAACTCTCTGTAATGTGTGGTGCATATAAGCATATCACAGCATCCACTGCCATGAAACCCCCAGTAATGTGTGGTGCATAAAAGCGTATCACTGCCATGAAACTCTCTTTACACTCCACAATGTTAAGTTAGGTATCATTGGAGAAGTCAGAGCCCGGCCTTTCTAATGAGACCAAACACGATCATGTAGAAAAAATACAAAATTTCCTCATTGCTATAGATGTTAAAAGCGGGCAATGTTATTTCTCACCTCGGGATTAAACATTAACAGGGTTATTCAGAGAGCGGTGAAAAGCAGGAGAATAACTGGAGAAGTGAAAATTCTAGCCAAACCATAAAAATTCTCCCATTTATCTCACTTTCCAAATCAGCTATTTTAACCTAGAATTTTCCATTCTCCAGTCATTCTCCTGAGTTTCACCTCTCAATGAATAACCCTGATAGTCATAAAACACAATCGGCCACAATACTCAGCCACTAATTGGGTTAGTCGAGACTCATGGGAAATGTAGTTCAAAAACAACTGGATGGCCAAGGTTGCTGCACCTCTGAATTATAAACATACAGGGTTATCCAAAGAGATCCGAATGGCTGGAGAAAGGTAACCGAACGCTGAAAATCAGCGTTCGGTTACCTTTCCTGGCCATTCGGCTATTCAGAGAGCAGGCAATTCACCAAATCCTGGCGAATTGCCTACACATACGGTGCCTGTTCGGTGCCTGTTCGAGGGCAGTGAAATCCCCATAAAAAAGCAATGCTTCGGCTATTCAGAGAACACAAACCAGCAGTGAAAGGTTCCCGAAATGCCCTGCTGTTCGGTGGTTTAATTCGGCAAGTTTATTCAGGCAAATCCCATAGGCTTCAATGTTAAAAATATTCCCGTTTTAATTCAATATCTAATAAACCGTTCATTATAAAATTCTGCAGTAAAAAGTTTCTTTGTTTATAGATTTTTTTTTAGGATATTTTAACCATTTTCCTGGTTTTTTTTTTTACTTATTTTTTTCTGTAACAGCCCTTTTTATTATCATTCCCTGGACCTCATATGTAAATTTCAGACATTTTCGCTCAGTAGTTTCTGTGCAAACAGCGTTTCACTTTTCAAACATTCAAGCAAACTGTTTTGCTAATTTATTCACTCCATTCGTCTGCGGTGTCGGCTTTTTCCAGCGGCTTCGCTGCGTGTGATCATCTCCTGCTCGGCTTTTTCCAGCGGGTTGTGTTAATCTAGATGTTTTTGCGGGTTTTCGGCGTGCATTCGCCGGTTTTGCTGTTAGTTTTCGGCAGGTTTGCGCGACCTTTCCCTGCAATTCGGGGACCCTTGGTGCTTGCTGAATACACCGCATGGTCGCCGAACTGGGATTCGTCAAAACAAACCGAATTGAAGAGAATGAAAAGTCACCGAACGTGCGGTGACTTTTTGATTCTCTTTGAATTACCCTGATTGTAATGATATATTTAGGCTGAATGTGTGAGAGTGGTCGTGGTTGTATGTATGCATAAGTGCGTGTGCGTTATAATATATATATAACATAATTTTTTTTCATGTGTTTGAGCTTTTGGGTGCACACCCTAATGCAATAGGCTGCGCACGCCTACGGTGTATATATATATTTTGTACTAATACGGGCTCCTTTATGAAGGTTGCGAAATGCCCTGAATCTATGTATAGGTTCTGCGATTAGATATTACCCTGCCTGAATACCAGATATTACATTGGTTTTTTGGATGATATTAAGTGCATTTATGGCTCTGTACAATGTCGCTTGTTGCTTTTCATTAAGCACATGGCTGTCCGCCATTTTGATGCCGACATGGCAAGCACATAGCTGTCGGCCATTTTGGGGATAGCCACATGCTGATGACTTTGCTATAATTGTACAACCGTGGCGCAAATAGTTCATCCATAGCAACGCAAAGTATTTTAAAAGACATATCGAGCAGGATATCACCTAATATTAAAAAGCTCTAGCGAGTGATCTGCGTTTGATAATTAAGACGGTTTCACTAGTCTGCTTTAGAATTGCTGCTGTTTTAAGTTTGTTACGTTGCCTTTATTTGGAAATAAAGTTGCAAATTGTATTGCAAAATATGGATTAATCCTTAGGTGATTTACTGGAATCTATTGCAGATTAATTGGTTTAGGTGGTGAAGCACACAGCTTAAATCTTATTGCATACAGTAAAACAGAACAAAAAAAAAAAATTTGCTTGTAAAACAGGATGGGTTAACAAATGTCAGAGAGCATTGATTGAAAAGAATAAATTAGAGACCTGCAATTAAAAGAAAAAAAAAGGGGTTTTGACTGAGGAATGTTGGAAGTCCATTCAAACCAAGAGGTGATTTGATTGTACTGATAAGAAGATGAATTGCCCAGTTACTATTAAATGAGCTGGTTAAACCAGCCGAGTAGATTTTAAGAATATTTGTGTGTGTTTCAATGCCTCAGAAGTTGGGGATGTAAGGTTAAGCTGTCCCATGTTCACAAGTTAGAAATGCCTTCAGGCGATCCAGATCTGTGAGAGTTAATGTCCCTTTTTAATGGATGTTATTAGACAGGCCCATGTGTTCCCTTTACATGCAGATTAGAGCCCACATCCCCCTGTATAACAATGGAAGGTGTCATTCACAGGGTTCGCATGATGCGGGATGTGTGGTGGGATTGACTGCAAATAACTGTGAGGAACCTGATATGGAAGATTTCACTGCTTGTATGAGAACAAGATTGTTAAAATGGGTGTAAAATTGACTTGATGGAGAAGGTTAGGAGTGAACGTGAGAACTATCCGATGCAAATGTCTAGGCGGCAAGTATGGCATAAATTGACAAGGTCGGGTGTGTCTAAGAATGAAATTGATGGTATCCTCCCTGATAGATAAACGCCCCTATTCCAGGTATCTCCGAAATCCCATACCCCTTCATGAAAAGAGCAACTGGTGGAGAGCCCCACCCTCAGCCACTGGGGGTCCTGATTCATATGAATGTAAGGGATGGGGATTGACTGGAAACAAAGGAAATAGAAAAGAAAATAGAGCAGTTGTGGATGTGGCGATGCTTTTTGGGAAACCCTATCAAGCACATTGTCAAAGATGGACCGGGTGTAGAGTGCAGACACAGTTACAGCAAAAATGACCCCAGACACTATTGTAGCCCCCAAAAAGTGAAACATGTTAGTTTGCCTCCAAAGACAGCTTTTGGAAAGAGACAGTGCAAATAGTGTTATTTCTTCTTCCACCATGCTAAAGAGACTGGAAAAGAAACAAACGCGACCCGCTGAAAGACTAATGAAAAACTGAATTCTGTTCTGTAAAATGCCAGGTGACTCTAATGAGGTGGTGATTGATGGCACCCTGCAGTGCCTTCTCAAATATGGGGTTCTGAAGTTCTGTGTCTCATCATGGAATACGCCCCAGTTGGCCGTCCAGAAAGAAGGGGTCTGCCGTATACCCACCCCCCCAAGAGTAGACATCAGGTTCTACGCAGTAACAGAAAAACCTCTGTATGAATCCACAAAGGGGGGGGGGGGACATGGAAAACAAGCCAAGTATGCCTCAGAGATTCTAGTCCTTTTGGAAGCCATCTGGATACCTAAAGCAGTGAGTGTTATCCACTGCCAGGGACATCAGAAGGGAAAAGAAGTTGTTCCCCCGAGAAAACCGTAAAGCTGACTAAGCCGCCAAGGAAGCTGCCAGTTGTGGCCACCCTGATTCCTGCAGCACTGATGGAATGAGTTTCTGTATACTCTGAAACGGATCATGAATGGTTAATTTCTGAGCCTGGTGCCTACGACTCCAGTGGATGGTATATTCTGAAAGACAACCGTATTGTGGTACCCTCCACCATAGCCCCAGAGTTAGTCTGGAGTCTGCATAATAGTACGCACAGCGGAAAGATTGCTATGGAGAAACAGTTAGAGCTCGAGTTCTATGTGCCACACCTGCCATCCCTCTGTAAGACTGTGACTCAGCAATGCCCCACTTGTGCCAAAAACAACCCCAGAGACCTATCTTGCCTCCAGGTACAGTCTCTGTAGGACTGATGCAATGTTATTTCTACTGGTGGACTTCACAGAATATGCCCCTCTGTAAAGGCTACAAATACCTCCTGGTGTTCAGCTGTACCTTAACCGGCTGGGTAGAAGAGCACCACACCTGTACAGAAAAGACCACAGAAGTAGTCCGATGTCTCATGTATGAGATCATTCCACAATATGCGATATCTTCAGAGATTGGCTCTGATAATGGGCCCGCCTTTGTCCATCAAATACTACAGGCTTTGGCCTAAGCCCTACAGATCAGGTGGAAGTTGCATACAGCCTACCGTCTCAAAGCTCAGGGAAGGTGGAACGTAGAAACCATACTTCGAAAAACCGGCTTGCAAAAATGTGCCAAGTAACTTCTCTGAAGTGGCTGGAAGCCTTACCTATGGTCCTGTTCCACATCCGGTGAAGTCCAAGTGCTCCTCTGAACCTCAGTCTCTAAGTTGTTGTTTGGACATCCTAATCCGCTGATAAAAACCATGACTAAAGGACTCTGGGTGAAAGCAACCTCTGTTACCAAGTGATCCAGTTAGGCCGCTCCTTGTCTGTCCTGCACAGATGGCCGTAAAAGTTACAGAAGTGTTCCCTGGTTACACCACTCTCGTCAGAAACCAGCTGCACCTCCTCTGCTATCTGCGAATCCAAAGTGGAGAAGTCATCCTGATCCAGACAATCCTCTGAAACTGCGTCTCACAGCTACCTTCTGATATCAGCAAGTAGGTGTTTTGAGGGACATAAAGCCTGACCACCTGCCAGCGAGAGAAAGACGGGTTTGTTTAGCCAAAAGGTTACCCGTGAAAAATTGTGCCTCACTCTCTTTTTACCGACCTTCTCATATCCGCTAGCGAGTGATTTCGAAGGACATAATAACGCCTGGTCACTTGCCAACGAGGAAAAGACGGGTTTTTAGCCCAAAGGGCTGCCCGCGAAACTATTCTTCGCAGATCGTCTACTCTGCAGCCCTCACTCCGGAAGCTGAGGTGCCTTCGCACAGTCGAAGAATGGAAGGGAACGGAAGAGCAGAAATCCGAAACACATATACTGTGATAATTGTCTCTGGTGTTCTTATATTATTAACAACTGTGATTGTCCTGTACATAGGCCTGTACACTCCTCCACTCGAATTGAGTAAGCCCCAGGTATATCACCGTGAAAAACGAAGCCTGGTAGCCCAGAATTTATTAATCAAATATAAATATGCTTTTGCCAACCGATCGGGCCATGAAGCCTGTTGGGTCTGTAGTAGATTACACCCAGACACTATGTATATTCCCCTTATGGCAGTACCATGGTCCTATGAAAATGAAAGTGAATCTCTAACCCCTGCTGGCACCTCCCACTTTCGTTCTAAAATCGTAAATAATACAGTTCTAACCCCCTTGACAGTTATAGGTCCGAGTAGGCCACCTCTCTGGTGTCTCCAAATAGGCCTCAACCATTCCCAGGGGGCAGCCTACTGCAACCAAGCCTTGGTGAACGTCACAGCATCGGGAAGAACTCAAGGCAACCTATGGGAGACCATCAGCCTACAGGGGAGGGAGCGGGATAGGGATCGGTTCTGGGCACGGGTTAATAGGACAAATGCCTCTGGAGCGGCCGGCCAGGCTATAATAACTCTCCTTATGGATCTTGCCTATATAACCCATGTCCATCGCTTTAGCATGAATAGAGCTGAGCCTGAGCGGGTCAATATGCACAGCCCGGTTGCACTGACTAATGGTCTGTACTTATGTTGTGGAAAGCAATGCTATCTGTGGCCCGACCTGAACACACTCTGCTGGTGGTACGTTGCATATGTAGTACCTTGGGAGACCATAGTATCGGGTCCAGAAGTAGGAGTACTGGCGTACCCCCGGTACCCCATTCAGTTGTCAGGAAGGCAGAAGCGGGACCTTTTTACAGAAGGAGATCAAGTTTGGTCCTGGTTCCCTTCCTCCACTGGGTGGGGTATCGAGATGATGCACAGGCTCAATAATTATTCGATGTTAATGGATGAAATCCTGAACTTAACTAGCACCGACATACAACTTTTAAACACTGAACTTAGAGAATTGCGGAAAGTACAGATTACACATGACTTAGCCCTGGAACAAATAGCAGGCGCTATGAATGGGTTATGTGAGATGACCCTGGGATATGATTGTTGTACATATATTCATAACAGTACATATACGACCCCTGATTACTACGAGGTCATTAACGCCCACCAGGAAAAGGTGGATCAGTTGCAGTACCAAGCAAGGAGAATGGCGGAAGAGGGATGGAACCCCTTTAAGGGGTTGGGGTCTTTTGGGGATTTTTTTGGCTCCATATTGGGGTTCCTACAACACTGTGTTTCTGTTATTCTCATGATTGGTATTGTTATCCTGGTCTGCTATCTAGGGTATAAAGTCATTTTATGTATCCTGGCCCACTGCACGGCCAATGGGAAAAATCAACCCCAACCTAATTATAGATCCCTCATGGTGTAGCACCCAAACACAGGGCACACATACTCAGCGTTGCTATTTTTCCTCTGGAACCTGGGTAATTTATATTTGGCTAGGAGCCCATGAAAGCATGGACTCATGGCCAAAAGGGGGGAATGAAGGAGGAATGGGTTGGCGAAAAATGGTTTGTATTAAAATGATTATGTAACCTTTACTGATACAACTTAATACAGTATATAAAGGGTTAACCTGAGCCGAGTGCAAAGCATCGAACCGTGTGCAAAGTCTTAAACTGTGTGCAAAAGAAGTTGTCCAGGTGTCCAGCAGGCAAGACCCCTCAGGGCATGAGCCGAAACCACGATTTCTGAATATCGGGAACGGCCGTTAATGAGATTCTGGTCCTTTGTTATCTGTTATCTGTAAATCTATACCATCAACAGAAAGGTTTCACGTGTCATAGGGGGCTATAAAATGTATATGCAAAAGTGCATCTGGACTCATTGCTGGTCGTCCTTCCATGATGCCACTGAGTCTCGGTGAATAAATCCTGCCTTCCTGAAGAATCTCTGTCTGGGTATTATTTCTCCACCGCGGCACGAAATCCCTAAAAATCTGATTCCTATTTCAGTACATCAGGAAGAAATTCCAGGAGTAATTAATTAATTAAGTACGTAATTCCAGCTACAGCATGCTCTCTCTTTACATGGGAGTGAAATTACCCTTTTTTCACACTGTATAAAAGGACAGAATATAAACGATCCAGATGAATCTTTTCAATGACTGTAAGTTTTGTTTATGAATGCCTGGAAATAAATATCTGTATATGCCTTTCATCGGAGTTGAAGCTGCCTGTTTCTACAAAAGACACCGTGGGGACAGAACAGGCAGAGTTTGAGATCCCTGAGCTAAATCCTTGTGAGGCCTGGGCGGGCCCCACTGGCCCCTTGCAAACCTCTTTCTTTTTTTTTTAAACATATTTTTATTCGTCTCAGATCAGGATGAATTTACAGAAAAAGGGGTAACATTTTTTTTTTTTTACCTTTACATATCATGTACAATCTGTAACAATGCAAAAAAAAAAATCACAGCTTCCGGTGTTAATTAAAGTATTACATCACAAACCAGTACCGAATTGTCGTGGTAATGTCAGCATTTAAAGCTCAGAGGTGGACGGCTGGGTTAAGGTATCCCGGGAAGTGGAGGCAAGAAAGTTAACTAACAAGTGGTCAGAGGTATCTGAGGGGATCGGAGGGGTGTTCCGCAGCATTTGTAGGGAATACCATGGGGCATCGCAGAACGTGTTTCGTAGGGAGGTTTTGACCTCAGGTGGTAAGGCACAAATAAAAGGGGACCAGTGGGTAAAGAATTGTTGAGTTTTCTCAGTCTGATGTAGTGAGGCCTCAGACCAGTCAGCCAAGAATATGGAATAAATTCTGTCGTACATCATGCGGAATGAGGGAGGGGTACCAGATATCCATTGAGATAATATGGCCTTTTTGCCCGTCGCTGCTAAGAGACCTAACCAAAACCTGTGGCATCTAGAGAGGGGTTGAAGGGTCTGTGAAGTTGGTAAGTTGAAAATAGCCCAGCTAGGCGTGAAGGGAATCTCGATTCGGAGAACCAGAGAGCTGAATCGGTGTACGGTGTCCCAAAATAATTGAATAAAGGGGCACGACCAGAGACAATGATGGAGGTCGGCTGGGGAAAAATTGCATTTTAAACAGTTGGCATTAGGTAATAGTCCTGAACGGGCCATTCTATCCGGCGCCATGTAGGCTCGGTGGAGTATTCTATAAAACATGTCCCAATAATTGGCGGATGGGAGAGTGCGTCTTGATACCAGAGTAGCCGACACCAGGTCGTGGGGGGTAAGGTTTGGAAAAGTAGTGACCCATCGAGAGATAGCCCTCCAGGGTTTCGAGGTGGGGAGTGAATGTTGTAGAAGTGTGTAAATGGTTGAAGTCGAGGGAGGAGATGAACTATGTACGAGTAATTGCGTGTCTAACGGGTTAGTTAAATCAGTGGGAGATAAGGTGTGCAGTTGTGTGAGAAGGAACTGTCTGAGTTGTAAGTAATAAACAGGGTGTATAGTTAATGGGGCAATGCGTTCTGTCAAGGCTGTGTAAGAATAAGGCAGACCTGATGCTCCATCTAGGTAATGGTGTAGAAGTCTAAAACCTCGCTGAGCCATGGTTCGAAAGATAGGAGCAGGGGAGGCATTTTGAAAGTGAGGGTTGTGCAAGATAGGGGACCAAAGGGATGTTTGCCAGGACAATTGGAGGCGTTTACGAATTCTGACCCAAGCTAATTTCGTCGTGGAGAGCAAAGGGTTATCGCGTAGGGGAGGGGGGATGGCGGGAGAGTGTTGGTGAAGAAATGCTAGTAAAGAGGAAGCAGGAAGTAGCGCTTGTTCTACATGTAAGGCTGTGAAGCGGGAAGTATCATTCAGCCAATCCGATACGTAACGATATAGTGCTGCTAGGTTATAATCTAGTAAATTGGGGAAGTTGATACCTCCCTCGCTATCGGTTGCTGGAGGCTAAGGAGTGGTATACGTGCCCGCTTATCTTGCCAAATAAAGGACGCGTACAGCCTGTTGAATAACTGAAGATCATTAGGTTTCAGTAGGAGAGGCAATACTTGTATAGTGTATAGTAGTAATTGGGAAATAAGGTCATTTTAATAAGTGAGGCCCGCCCCAAGTAAGAAAGTGGAGTGGAGTGAGCTCCAGGCCTCCAAAAGTGCCTTTGTTTGGGCTAAGTGAGGGTCTATGTTGAGTTTGTATAAGCGGGAGAGGTCAATCGGTAGAATAGTACCCAAGTATTTAATATACGGCGAGGGTGCCCAGGAGAAGGGAAAGCCCTGGAGCCATGAACCCTGTGGTTTGGGGCCTAGAGGTAGAGCTACTGTCTTGGCGTAGTTGATTTGGAAGCCGGAGGCTACGTGGAAGGAGTCAAACAACTTCAATAGGGGGGGGATCGCGGAGGCGGGGTCTGAAAGGAATATCAACAAGTCGTCTGCAAAGGCTACAACTTTTAATACTACTGTGGGGACAAATGAATTCCTGATATTGTTTGGGACATCTCTATGATACGTATTAGAGGTTCTAGGGCCAGGTTAAATAATAACGGGGACAGAGGACATCCTTGCCTAGTTCCGCGTTCTAGGTTAAAGGGGGCGGAGTTGAGTCCATTTGCTGTGATCATAGTGGAAGGCGTAAGATAGAGTGCACGAAAAAGTGTTAAGAATGTCTTACCAAAATGATGAAACTTAATAAATCTGATTAAATAATTCCATGAGATCCTATCGAACGCCTTATCTGCGTCACAGCTCAGTAAGAGGTTTGAGGATTGTGGCGTGAGGGAAGATGACCATATTGCCGCTATGGCTTTGCGTATATTGGTAGTGGAATGGCGGCCGTTAAGGAATCCTGTTTGTTGAGGCCCTATGAGGCATGCAAGAGGTTTTTGAAGACGGCGGGCCATGATGGAGGACAGTATTTTGAGGTCAGTATTTAGTAGTGCAATGGGACGATAGGAGGTAACCAATGTTGGGTCCTTTCCCCGGTTTGGGGAGAACCCCACCCGCGCCTCATTAAAGGTCGGGGGTGGGGTCCCACCCCCAGGGATATTGTTATACAGCGTAACTAAGTGGGGAATCACCAGGCCCAGAAAGGAGTTTGTAATATTCCCCCAAAGCCATCTGGGCCCGGTGTTTTTCCGATTTTAAGTGCGGTTATTGTCGCTTTGATTTCGGCGTGTGTGATGGGTACTGAGAGTGCGTCGCGTTCTCCTGGGGAGAGTTTAGGCACTTGGGCTGTATGAAAAAGATTTAGTTGGGCGGCACAGTCATCGGGGCCTGCTTTGTAGAAGTCCGCAAAGTAGGTACGAAAGTGATCCACTATGTCATTAGGTTTGGTAAGAATGGTTCCGTCCGAGGTCTTGAGTTTGAAATTAAGGGTCTAGTCTGGGTCTGGGAGCGTACCAAATTAGCAAGAAGTCGACCTTGTTTGTTGCCAAAGCGGAACAGAGCCTGTTTTTGACGTTGGCATGTACGGTGTGCCTGTTCTGTGGCCAGGGAGTCGTATCGCATCTTGCCATTTTTGTATTTTTGGAGGGTCGTGGAGGTTGAGTCTAAGAGATAAGCTCTATAGCTGCTAAGGAGCTCTGAGTGGGCATCGGAGAGGTGTCTAGAAGTCTCTTTTTTTGTGCGGGCGGCATATTCCATTATTTGAACCCGAAGCACTGCCTTCGACGCAGACCAAAAAAGGTTGACGTCGTCGACATGCTCAATGTTATCGTCTGTGTAATTATTCCATGCCAGTTCAACGTGAGAGGTGAAGAGACCGGAGGTCATGAGATGCGAAGGAAAGCGCCAGTTCCTTGAATAGGGCACCGGGGTTTCCAATATGATTTCTAGTGTGATATGCGCGTGGTCCGTGAGAGTTATTGGGCCAATGTCTGTCCGTAGGGTACGGTTGGAAAGTAAGCTTGAGACCAGAAAAAGGTCTAGGCGGGAAAAGGATTTGTGCGGGTCGGAATAAAATGTAAAATCCCTGCCCGTAGGGTGGTGGGAGCGCCATACGTCATCCAGGTCAAAATGGGACCTGAGGAAGGTCGGGCCTGTGTGTTGAGCACGTCCTCTAGTCATCGTACGACTGGGTGCTCGGTCTAAAATAGAGTCTGGGACCTCGTTGAAATCACCCCCCACAATCCTACGGGAAGAGTCGTGTAAATGGAGTAATGGCAACAGTGATTTAAAGAAAGTGAGATTGGGGCTATTGGGAGCATAGATGTTAAGTAGTTGTAGGGGTTCTTGTCCCACTGTCAGGCCAAGAAAGGTATATCTGCCTTCTGGGACATTAATCTCAAGCAAGTCAGAGTATGGGTGGGAGACGTTTGTGGAGAAGGATAGTGGTACCACGCGATATCTGCGTGTGGACGGATGATGTCTGGAAGCCTATCCAGGGGGCGCGTAGAGACTGGTTTGGGGAAGTCCAGTGCGTTTCCTGTAGGAAAATTATGTCAGGATCTAACTTTTTCAAGTATTGTAGTACTTTTTTCCTTTTGATAGGCGAATTAAGGCCTTCCACATTCCAGGACACCAGTTTCAACGATTTGCGTGTAAAAATCTGTGGTTCTATAGGAAGGGTACTTTCAGACATAGTCCTCGTGGGTCATGGGGGATACCAATAGCGGGTTCTAAGCTTAACCGTCGAGAACAATTTAAGTGGGGCCGGGAACCGTCCCAGCATCTGCTCCACAGCCCCATATATATTAGCGACTAGTGTTACCTCCTGCCTATGATTCAAAAGGCTAATCAGAAACATTTTAAACATTAAGCACCCAACAGGAACATAGGGGTGCCTGCATCTGGAAGATGCAAAATGAACCAGAAACAAACAGAAGAACCATAAACAGTATAACCAAGATTAACCAAAAGGATCCGGGTGGTGATTGGTAAACATACGGTTCGGACCGTGGTTGGATCTAGTCCTGTCCGTGGAGTCCAGCACCGGAGAGTTAGTAAAATCGAACAAAAGGGGAAAAAGTCGTAGGGATCCATTGCATCTCTAGGACCACGCTGAGCCAGTTGTAGAGTCGGAGCTACAATCAGGTTGGGGGGTTCGATGATGCGTTGCCTGTGTGATGTGATGGATGAGGGGGAACAGTGCAGTGTCATCTCCAATATGGTCAAGGCGTCGTTTGGTGAATCGTAAAAGGTGACTTGGCCGTGAAGGTGAACTCGCAAGCGAGCAGGGTATTGCAGCGTGAACCGCACATTAGCCGCGCCAATTATTTGGAGCAGATGGGGGCGAAGGCCTGCGACGGGCCGCCAGAGATGCGGAGAAGTCCTGGAAGAGGCGTAAAGTAGTTCCATTGTATTCTAGGGTACTGGCTTTCCGATACGCCTGCATGATGCGGATTTTGTCTGAGAAATTCAGCAGTTTAATATGACAGTGCGAGGGCGACCTAGGGATGGAGAAAGGTCCGGTCCCAGACGATGTATCCCGTTCCACAGTCAGCACTGAATTATCCGCTAGCCTCAGGGCTGTGGGGAGCCATGAGGACAACAACGTGGTGTAGTTGAGGACCTTTTACGGTTTCAGGGAGTCCCACTATTCTTAAGTTGTTTCTACGGCTCCTGTTCTCTAGGGTCGTCAACTTGTCGGTCTATTTCAGGATGAGTCGTGGATTGAGGATGAGTTGGAGCAGGGTCGTGAGAGGGATTCTTCACCGGGCAGTGTTTGTTGGGAGGGGGGTGTCAAGTCCATCCTCCAGGAGTGGACTGAGCCCTTTTTCTTCCACCGAGTGCAGTGCAGTCTATTGTGCTTGCGAGGGGTGAGCTGGGGGAAGAGTGGCCAGAGGTCGAATGGCGTCGATAGGCATCAGTGGCCCAATTTTATCATCTAGCAATGGGCGAGGTAGCAAAGCTGTGAATTCAGAATCCATTGCCGTGCTTATGACAGTGAGTGGGCCAGTGAAGAGGGGGATATTCAGTGTGTGGGGCTGGAGGCAGCGGGCTTCCCAGATCAGATGTGGGTGGAGGGGAGTTTGGGGGATTCGTGTCGAGGCCGTGTAGTTGCCCTGGGATTTGATTGGTAAGGGCGTTTGTGTGAAAATTTTTGTGGATGAGTGCAAAAAATTTGAATCCATGGTGAGGCGTAGGCCTGGCAACTGTATGATGCAGCAGACAGTGGGAGTGTCCAGAAAAATGATATATACAGACAGTGCGGAGTGTCCAGAAAAAATTATGATATACAGACAGTGCGGAGTGTCCAGAAAAAATTATGATATACAGACAGTGCGGAGTGTCCAGAAAAATGGTGATATACAGACAGTGCGGAGTGTCCAGAAAAATTAATGAATATACGAGACAGTGCGGAGTGTCCAGAAAAATTATGATATACAGACAGTGCGGAGTGTCCAGAAAAATTATGATACAGACAGTGCGGCGTGTCCAGAAAAAATTATGATATACAGACAGTGCGGAGTGTCCAGAAAAATTATGATATATAGACAGTGCGGAGTGTCCCGAAAAATTATGATATACAGACAGTGCGGCGTGTCCAGAAAAAATTATGATATACAGACAGTGCGGAGTGTCCAGAAAAATGATGATATACAGACAGTCGTGGTGTGCGGTAGTGTCCAGAAAAATGATATATAGACAGTGCGGAGTGTCCAGAAAAATTTGATATACAGACAGTGCGGAGTGTCCAGAAAAATTATGATATACAGACAGTGCGGAGTGTCCAGAAAAATTATGATATACCAGACAGTGCGGAGTGTCCAGAAAAATTATATATAGACAGTGCGGAGTGTCCAGAAAAATTATATAATAGACAGTGCGGAGTGTCCAGAAAAAATTATGATATACAGACAGTGCGGAGTGTCCAGAAAAATTATGATATATAGACAGTGCGGAGTGTCCCGAAAAATTATGAATATACAGAAGTGCGGCGTGTCCAGAAAAAATTATGATATACAGACAGTGCGGAGTGTCCAGAAAAATTATGATATACAGACAGTGCGGAGTGTCAAGAAAAATTATGATATATAGACAGTGCGGAGTGTCCAGAAAAATTATGATATATAGACAGTGCGGAGTGTCCAGAAAAATTATATACAGACAGTGCGGAGTGTCCAGGAAACTTATATACAGACAGTGCGGAGTGTCCAGAGAAAATTCGTTACGTTTTTTTTTTTTTGTTTACTTTGAAAAATAAAAAATTTATCTGGGCCGCAGAGAAAGGTTTTCTTAGATCTATATACAGTGGGCCAGCAAAGAATTTTGTAGCAATGGGGATCTCATTGGGGCAGAAGGACGAGGTAAGCAGGTGGTGTAGGGCTCCGGTCCAGCACCGAGTTGTGTGGTGGCACTGAGGGGGGAGGGGTTGAGCAGGCCCGGGTCTGTCGGGTACCCGTTATCATACGGCACGGGTTTTCTCTCCCGCTGCCTCCGCTGATGGGCGACACGGTGGTCCAAAACGGTGGGTCACTTCACCTTCAAAGCGGAGGTCGGGCATGAACACCCGGAGGCGCCGATCGTCTGCACGTGGGGGGCAGGAAGCCTTTCAAGTAGGCCTCTGCACGTGGTGGCGCTTCGCTATACCAGCGCCGCGGCAGCCGCCCGGTATTCCGGGCAAGCGGAGGCTGGATGGCGGATCGCTGGTAGTAGTCCCTCCCTGTGGCAGCAGTATCCAGCCAGTGACTGTGCAGGGGCCGGGCGGAACCCGCAGAAAATTGCGCACCCACTCGGCGTGGGTATGGAGACAGCCGGTATACGGCCTGTGTACCTCCGGGAGTGACAAATGGAGGATCGGCGTGGTCACTGGTGAAAGGTGAGCCTGGATCCTCCTGGGTGCCGACTGTGAACCAGTGGGGGACAGGGGATTCGTCGTCGCGTGGTCTCTGTCGGCGGAGAGCTGTTAAAACGCGGCCATCTTCTCGGCCCGCCTCCCGGAAAGCAAACCTCTTTCTTAAACCTTAATTGAACATCTCTAATTTAATTCAGGGCTGCAGGGTTAAAGTAGCAGTGTGTTTCATGTATAGAAATGAAGACACTGCAAGCTGCTTGTGTGAGGAATCATGTTGGATTATAGAACTGCCTCCAGGTCAGAGCAGGAAACAGGAAGTATAAGCATAATCAATACACAACATCTCCCTTTTTTAACATTTAATACAAACTTCGTAAACAATTAACCTAAAACAGATCCAGAACAGTCTCAAACATAGCATGCTGTGTGACTGGTAGACTCAATCTGTAGTGTACCTATCTGGCGGTCTTGAAACTCGACCGCTACGCAAGGCCACAGAGATTTTGCCTGGAGAAGGTCATGCAGCTCCAGTAGGCATTGATACAGAGCCGCCCTCCCTCCTGGCTGGGATGTTCGGCACAGACGAACTTGATGGTACAGGTGGCTGTATTATGTCATTCTCAATGTATCCTTCTGAAAGGACAGCAGTATTCTCTCCACTTTGCGGATGTGTGCAGGAGGACTAGGGGCATTGAGCACCTCGGTAGGATCACGTGCAGGAGGCACATAGGCTTGTACGGGGAGTTGCTCCGCTCCTCGCAAGTCCACCCAATTGCGGCGGTAGAGACTGCCGTCTACATCCACAAGATATGAGCGAGGGGCAACACGCTGAACACAGGAACCCAGTCTCCAGCGACCAGTCCTGTCACCAGGAAGCGGCTTCATACGGATTGGCTCTCTAATGCTTAGTTCAGGTAAGTCCTTAGCAGACACATCATAAGACAGTTTGGCGATCTGTTTCCTCCTCCGCAGTTTCTCTAGGACACCTGTAACCACACAAGGTTCAAGTAATTTGTTGGCCACAGGCAATGAAGTTTTCAGTCTCCTTGACATTAAGTGCTGCGCAGGACTACTGTCCATGCTTTCGGATGGGGTGTTCCTCCAATGTAGAATGGCTTTCCACGGATCAGTACCATCATACTTGGCCTTCTTACAAATATTCTTCACAATCTTGATGGCCGATTCCGCTTTGCCATTGGCTTGCGGGTGCGGAGGCGATGAGGTAACGTGCTCAAATCTCCAATCTGCAGAGAACTGTCTGAATTGAACACATGCGAAATTTATTTATTTAAGGATTTTACCAGGAAGGATACATTGAGATTTCTCTCGTTTTCAAGTATGTCCTGGGTTCAAGAACATTGACATTGAATTGAGGTCTGTTATCTGAGATTACCTTATTCGGCTGGCCATAACGTGCAAACTATACTTTACAACGCCTGATTGTAGTATCAGCAGACAGGTCAGGAAGTAGCTCAATCTCCCAAAAGTCAGGAGAGTGATCAACAATTAGTAGAAAATCTTGCCCAGCATAATTCAATGAGTCCATGCTTACAATTTGCCATGGCCGGGTGGGCAGCACATGCGACATCATGGGTTCTTTCTGTAGTGCCTGTGCATATTCATTGCATGCTGAGCAACGGCTAACAAAGTCTTTAATCTCATTCTGCATGTTGGGCCAGTATATGGTATCTCATTCTTGCCTATAGCATGCTTCTCCACCAATGTGACTGGCATGAATACGTGTCAGCATCTCTGATCTTAAAAATTTAGGAATGATGACCCTCTGACCCTTGTATAGTATGCCATCCTGAATGCCGATTTCATCTCTGAAAGTCCAATATTCTCTCGCAGTTAATGGCACCTCCTCCTTGGAATCAGGCCAACCATCTAGAACAACATATTTAAGAGTTTGCAAACTCTCATCGGTTTCAGTGTGCTGTTTTATCTGAAGCAATCGTTGGTCCGTGACGTTCAAATAGTCTGAATGATTAATCTGGGACAGGACATCCAGGTCCTGTTGAACATTGCAAACTGTGTGTTGTGCATAGTCGGGTGCACCTCCAGCTGCTGTAGCTCTGCTAAGAGTGTCACTAATATACATTTCCGGTCCAGGCTTGTAGACAACATTTAGGTTATAGTTTTGTAGTGTGAGCAACATGCTCTGTAGGCGTTTGGGTGCACACAAAAGAGGTTTCTTGAAAATAGGAAATCAAAGGCTTATGGTCAGTTTCCGCCGAGATCTCATCGTGACCATAGAGGTAGTGGTGAAAGCAATGGCAGGCAAACACTATACTCAGACATTCCTTTTCTATTTGAGCGTAGTTTTGTTCAGTAAGAGTCAGTGCCATTGAAGCAGAAACGATAGGCTGGCCAGCTTGCAATAGGCAACACCTTAGTCCAGTTTTGCTTGCATCACTTTGAATAGTTACAGGAGTAGTAACGTCATAGTACTTCAGGACAGGTCTATCTGTGACCAAACGTTTGATGTCCTGCACTGCATTATCATGCTTAGGAAGCCAATGCCAAACAGCGGCCTTGTCCAGAAGCCTTCTCAACGGCTCGCAGACCTCTGAGAGGTGAGGTAGGAATTTTGCCAGGTAGGTAACAAACTGTCAGACCTTTTCAGATATGAAATTTCTATAACACATCATATTCCACAGGACTGTTTAAATTTGGGGCCAGGAATTGCTTCACACAGGCAACTTGTCTGCGTGGTTAAAATGAAACAAGAATATGCATTTTAAAACAATGTAACAAGCTAGACTCGTTATCTATCAGCAAACAAGGGAGGAACATCCATTGTTCTTAATTAATTCTGGTTGTAAGAAAAATAACCAGATGTTAGATCACATAGCTTAACCCAGGGCATTGTGTTTATCTGATCTGATCAAAGCTATGAAGCCATATAACCCTGGAACAATGGCCCACCCAACCTGTAGAAGGAAAAAACCCAGAGAAGGTTAAATGATTTGTTTAACCATCTTGTAAAGCTATACTATTCGGCGATACGATCTAACACTATATGGTATTTGAATATTTAATTTATGTGGTCAGTTATAATAGATAATCTGGGTGTTTTATAAAAGACAGAGGCCATACCACATCAACATCAAGGTTAATGTATTTGTGTTGTGCATTGGATAAACAAAATACAAAACAAAAGGTTGTCATGATGGAGACCATCGCTAACTTAAATGCAAAAGTAGGAAATGGTAATGATTTAACAGACAGACCTGAGAAAGCCACCACAGAAATAATTACTTTAAACGAACAAAGCCAGAAACTGCAAGAACAACTCCAAAGCTTACAAGTGTGACGGAATGGGGTGTTATCCGTCTGCGGGTGTGCTCCAATCTGACCCCCTCTTGATGCCGTCAGGCCCGACTACCGAGTGTCACGGCACTCGGCGTCTCGAGTGGCCTGAGATGACCCTGGCGTTACTTGGCGAGATGGTGCTGCCGAATTAAGTTGACCCGTTCTGCGTAGTGGGGAGCTAGGAGACCGCAGAGTGTCTCCTGCACTGTGATTTTAGCTATGACGACACCAAACGGGGCTGTAGGCTTCAAGTCAAACGCAGTTGAACTGACTCTTTTCTCAAATGGGACACGCATTTAAACATCTCACACACAAAGGAGACATGCCCAGGCTTGAATGGGAACTCAATTTGCATACAATGGCATGCTTGCATCATCAGATTACACACACACACAGAGCTAATGTACACAGAAATTAGCATACAATTGAATTTCAACACAGCCTTTCACTCCTAGCAACCAAGGGGAAATATAATACCTTTAAATGCATCCCACAATTACACATCTGAATCCACACTCATACAATACAGGATACATGGTAATACATCACACCAATAAAACCACATCTAGAAAAGGTATAACTGTTCATTTCAACACGCAAAACCGAAAGAGTCTCAAATAAAGAAAAAGGTCTTTGAAATGTCCCAGGCTGTTAGTTCGGGGGCTCGCTGGTCAGAGCCCCTATGTCCATTCCATGACATTCCTCCCCCTTCAAACGAGTCCGACGGACCCGGTTGGACCCACACGGGTCAAATAGGGGAAGTCGGGGAGCTTGGATCTCCGGGGTCCCGGGCCGATTGCCGGGATAGACCGTCGGCATTCCCGTTCTGTGGCCCGGGCCGGTATTGGATAGAAAAGTTAAAAGGTTGGAGGGCCAGGCTCCACCGCAACAGGCGGCCGTTCTCCCCCGCCACCCGGTTGAGCCACACCAGGGGGTTGTGATCCGTCATTACGGTGAAGGACCGCCCGTACACATACGGCTGGAACTTTCGCAGGGCCCAAACCAAGGCCAGACATTCTTTCTCGACCGCTGCGTATCCCACCTCCCGGGGTAGGAGTTTGCGGCTGATGTAAGCCACCAGATGATCCCCCCCGTCGTCCCCCACTTGGCTTAGTACGGCTCCCAGTACGAACATCGATGCGTCTGTATGGACAATAAAGCGTCTGTTATAATTGGGAGCTGCCAAGAGGGGTGCTTGGGTTAGGGCGGTCTTCAGTTGTTGGAAGGCGGTTTCGCACTCCGGAGACCACAGGACTTGGCGGGGCAGGGTTTTCTTAGTCAGGTCGGTCAGGGGTTTGGCGAGGACGCTATAGTTGGGAACGAATTTCTGGTAGTACCCTGCCGTGCCCAAGAAAGCGAGGACCTGAGTTTTGGTGATGGGGATGGGCCACTCCAGAATGGCTTCTATCTTGGCCGGTTCTGGACGCTGGGTTCCCCGACCCACCCGGTGGCCGAGGTACTGTACCTCGGACATCCCTATCCTACACTTCGCGGGTTTAAGGGTCAGGTTGGCGTCCCTTATCCGAGTGAATACCACCCCCAGATGGTGAAGGTGTTCCTCCCAAGTCTGGCTGTAGATGGCGATGTCGTCCAGGTACGCGCAAGCGAATTCCTGGAGGCCATCGAGGAGGCGATCGATCAACCGCTGAAAAGTGGCCAGGGCGTTCTTCATCCCGAACGGCATGACCCGAAACTGGTACAGGCCGAACGGGGTGATGAAGGCCGACTTCGGGGTCGCCTCCTCTGCAAGGGGAATCTGCCAGTACCCCTTGCACAGATCTACCGTGGTCAAGAACTGGCCCTGGGAGATCTGATCCAACAGCTCGTCGACTCGGGGCATGGGGTAAGCATCAGTGACAGTGCAGTCATTGAGCCTCCGGTAGTCGACACAAAACCGGGTGGTACCATCCTTTTTGGGGACCAGGACTACGGGCGAGGCCCATGGACTGGCAGAGGGCTCGATAACTCCCAGCTCCAGCATCTCCCGGATTTCAGCCCGCATGGATTCGCGTACTGCCTCCGGGAGTCTGTATGCCGGTTGCCGAAGGGGACGCTGGCCGGGGGTTTCCACCTGGTGCACGGCCCGGCTGGTGTAGCCAGGGAGTGCGGAGAAGAGCTCCTGGTGCTCTTGGAGCAGCTGCCTAGCCTGCTCCTGCTTATGGGGGACCCAACCCTTCCCCTAGCTGCACTTGTTCCACCCCTGAGGGCCAACCGTCTATCCCGGGGAGGTCTACCAGGGGGAACTGTTCTGCCTCCTCGGTCGCAGGAGCGCAGATGGCAGATACCATCTCGGGGCGCTCTGTCACGGTTCCCGGATCCCACCACGCAGTACTTAACACCCAACACTCCACAAAACCCAGAAGCTACCAAAAGTGTAGCTGTGAATGATCCCTATCTGTCTGGTCCTTAGAATTGGCCAGGTAAACTAGCTAGACAGAAAAGGGTTAACAATACAGAGAGGAATCAGCCGAGCCAGAATCAGGAATACAGAGTTCAGAATGGTCAAATGGAATAGCCGGGTCGGTATCAGAGCAGTAGCGTAGTACAAGAAAATAGTCTAGGGCAACAGAAGGCAGAATGGTCAGAACACAAGCAGAGGTCAATAACAGGTTAAATCAATATAGCAGTCAGGTACAAGGAGCTCAGGTATGGATAACCACAATCTGGCAACTTCTGAAACTAACTGAGGGTTTTTTAAAGACCTTCACCAGGCCATGCCCCCCACTCAAGCCACACCTCATGCAATCACCTCCCTGCCTGTCTCCATTTAAACTGGGCAGTGGTCAGCGAGCAGCATCAGACTTGCTGTCCTCAAGCACACAGGTAGGGCTGGAAGCCCCCAACGTTACAGTACCCCCCTCTCCACGAGCAGACGCCGGATGCTCAAAAGAGGACAACAAGAAAAATGACAAGAAAAAGTCAATGGGTCTTGTAGATACGTAGAGCCCTCTCATACACCTCTCGGTCCTCAAGGCATATAATAGCACCGTTAGAGGCTCGGAAACATCCAGCAGGGACAGGACTCGACTCTCGGGCTTGCGGGCCTGAGGTACAGACCTTTTGGGAGCCAAAGCTGGGTCCAGGTTGGAAGGCACTGGCACCAGTCCTTTTGCGTCTCCTACCCCTGGTACAGGACGCGGAATGGACAGCAACAGTGTTCTCTCTGCACTGCGGCAACATGAACACGGCACCAGTGGTACGGATCTGCGGGTCAGTGACCCCGGCACGGCTCTGCTGTGACTTAGTCATGGCGGCAACAGCACGGATCTGTGGGTCAGGGACCTTGGCACGGCTCTGCGGCGACTGGACTGGAACCACTGGGCTCGAAGACACCGGGAAGCTGGGCTCGAAGACGCCGGGACAGCTGGCTCGGTGGGGCAGCGCCCTTGGTGTGGACCGGTTGGGTAGCACCCTTGGCAAGGACAGGAGGGGCAGCGCCTTTAGCACAACTCTGTGGTGACTTGGACATGGCAGCAACAGCACAGCTCTGTGGGTCAGTGACCTCATCACGGCTCTGCGGCGACTCGGTCCTGGCGGCGGCAGCACAGATCTGTGGGTCAGCGACCTCATCACGGCTCTGCGGCGACTCGGACATGGCGGCAGCAGCCAGCTCGGGTGAGCGTGGCTTGGCAACAGCCAGCTCGGGTGAGCGTGGCTTGGCAACAGCCAGCTCGGGTGAGCGTGGCTTGGCAACAACCAGCTCGGGTGAGCGTGGCTTGGCAACAGCCAGCTCGGGTGAGCGTGGCTTGGCAACAGCCAGCTCGGGTTGAGCGTGGCTTGGCAACAGCCAGCTCGGGTGAGCGTGGCTTGGCAACAGCCAGCTCGGTGAGCGTGGCTTGGCAGCTACCGGCTCGGGTGAGCGTGGCTTGGCAGCTACCGGCTCGGGTGAGCGTGGCTTGGCAGCTACCGGCTCGGGTGAGCATGGCTTGGCAGCTACCGGCTCGGGTGAGCGTGGCTTGGCAGCTACCGGCTCGGGTGAGCGTGGCTTGGCAGCTACCGGCTCGGGTGAGCGTGGCTTGGCAGCTACCGGCTCGGGTGAGCGTGGCTTGGCAGCTACCGGCTCGGGTGAGCGTGGCTTGGCAGCTACCGGCTCGGGTGAGCGTGGCTTGGCAGCTACCGGCTCGGGTGAGGGTGGCTGGGCAGCTACCGGCTTGGGTGAGCGTGGCTGGGCAGCTACCGGCTCGGGTGAGCGTGGCTGGGCAGCTACCGGCTCGGGTAAGCGTGGCTGGGCAGCTACCGGCTCTGCAACAATCTTGATCTCACAGTGCTTTGCAACCACCTTGGCTTGGCACTGTGGAACGGTGACCCCGGCTTGGCACTGTCTCTTGAACTGCTGTGCAGTGGACTGGCTCTCAAACTGGTTAGCGGTGGACCAGATCTCGCACTGCGAGGCAGTGGACTTGATTTGTTCGTGCTGCAGGGCAGCACTCTTGACTGGAACTGCTAGCTTAGGCACAGTAGACATGGACAGGACTTGAAGCTGACAAACAGCAGACTCAGATTCTTTGTGCTGCTGAGCAGCCACCTTAGATTGTTCATGCTGCAGGGCAGCACTCTTGACTTCCCACTGCTGGGCATTACACCTGGTCTCTCCCTGTTGGGCAGTGGATTTAGGACGTCCTGCGACGTGCAGAGCAGTGGACTCTGGGGCCTGGTAAGGCTGGAACATGGAGGGTAACTTCTGGGGGCGCAATTGACAGTCCATTCTTTTATGCAGGAAAGAACCGCAATAAAAGCATAAGCCCTGAGTCTTCCTCCATACCTTTTCCTCCAGGGTCAGGGGTCCTCTGGAACCTTTAACTGGAACAGGCTCCTTTGGGAAGACGTCCCTAGGAGGTTGCAGCAACCTTGCATACAGGATATCCAGGTGCTGAGTAATGAGCTTGTTAGCCCCTCTCAGGATCTCCAGCACCTCTAGAATTACTGCTCGCTCACTATGTACTGGCTGCCTCATTATGTGTACCTGGGATGTCTGAACGACAGGGGGCACAGGTATAGCAGGCGGGGGTGCAACCTCAACTGGTTCCAGGTGTGCAGTACGATTCAGGATAGTTTGTAAGGCAATGGCAAACTGATCCATCCTATGATCCTGCTCATCCTGTCTGGATACAAAGGTAGCCAAGTGCTGTGTTAAATCTGCGGGATCCATATTGGCCAGATCGTAATGTCACGGTTCCCGGATCCCACCACGCAGTACTTAACACCCAACACTCCACAAAACCCAGAAGCTACCAACAGTGTAGCTGTGAATGATCCCTATCTGTCTGGTCCTTAAAATTGGCCAGGTAAACTAGCTAGACAGAAAAGGGTTAACAATACAGAGAGGAATCAGCCGAGCCAGAATCAGGAATACAGAGTTCAGAATGGTCAAATGGAATAGCCGGGTCGGTATCAGAGCAGTAGCGTAGTACAAGAAAATAGTCTAGGGCAACAGAAGGCAGAATGGTCAGAACACAAGCAGAGGTCAATAACAGGTTAAATCAATATAGCAGTCAGGTACAAGGAGCTCAGGTATGGATAACCACGATCTGGCAACTTCTGAAACTAACTGAGGGTTTTTAAAGACCTTCACCAGGCCATGCCCCCCACTCAAGCCACACCTCATGCAATCACCTCCCTGCCTGTCTCCATTTAAACTGGGCAGTGGTCAGCAAGCAGCATCAGACTTGCTGTCCTCAAGCACACAGGTAGGACTGGAAGCCCCCAACGTTACACGCTCGTGGTATGCCTTCAGCATATTGACATGGAACGTCCGCTGGATCCTGGTGTCGGTACAACTGACAACCACGTAGGTGGTCTCTCCCACTTGGGTGACCACCCGATAGGGGCCCTGCCAGGACGCCTGCAGCTTGTTCTGCCGGTGTGGTTTCAACACCAGGACCTTCTGCCCCACGAGAAACGAGCAGCTGCGGGCAGAGCGGTCGTACCATGCCTTCTGCTGGGCCTGGGCTGCCTGCATGTTCCCCTGAACCATCGCCGTGAGTTCGGTCAAGCGCTCTCGGAGCTCCAGGACGTAACTCGCGGCGGGGAGCCCTTCGGCTTCCTGTCCCCCCTCCCACTGCGCCCGGACTAAGTCTAGGGGGCCTCGCACCCGTCGCCCGTACAGGAGTTCGAAGGGGGAGAACCTGGTCGACTCTTGGGGGACCTCCCGGTAGGCAAATAACAGGTGGGGTAGGTATTTCTCCCAGTCTTTCCTCTCTTGGGCGTAAGCGCGGATGAGCTGTTTCAGGGTCCCATTAAACCGCTCGCACAGCCCGTTCGTCTGCGGGTGGTATGGGGCGCTGTGAAGCGCCTTAACCCCGCACAGACGCCAGAGCTGTTGGGTTAGCTCAGCGGTGATTTGGGAGCCCTGATCAGACAAGATTTCCTGAGGAAATCCTACCCTAGAGAACACCTGTAGGAGGCCATCGGCGACGGTGTCTGCCTGAATGTTAGACAGGGCCACCGCCTTGGGGTATCGGGTGGCGTAGTCCACCACGGTGAGAATATATCTCTTCCCGGTGGCGCTGGGGCGGGGTAAGGGACCAATTATGTCTACCGCCACCCGACTAAAGGGTTCTTGAATGATGGGCATGGGGTGAAGGGGGGCTTTCGGGTGGTCCCCAGTTTTCCCCGTTTTCTGGCAGGTCGGGCAGGTGCAACAGTACTCCCGGACATCCTCACTAAGGCGAGGCCAGAAGAATGCTCGGGTTAACCGGTGTCGGGTCTTGGCCATTCCTAGATGGCCGGCGAGGGGAATGTCGTGGGCCAGTCTCAGGAGTTCCTTTCTGGGGGCCTGAGGTACTACTAGCTGTTTGTGGGGAGCCCGTGGTTTCTGAGCGTCTCCCCTATTGGTGTACCGATACAGTAGCCCATCTTCCCACTCAATGCTGTCGTCCCGTCCGTCGCCGGGACCCTGGCCGGCCCGGTCGCGGTACCTTTCTAGGGTGGGGTCAGTCTGGGTCTGGTGCCGGAGGGTGGCTGGAGAGCTCCACGTGAGGGGGTGGTCCGGGGGAGGAGGTGTGGGTTCGTCTGGTCGGGGGGGGTCTGGGAGGCTTGGGGGGTTTGGGAGGTCGGAGAGGTCTGGTTGGTCTCACCTGGGTCCCGACCGGAGTGCCTTGGTCGATCCGGTGGCTTTGTTGCTGGGTGGTCACTGGGGCGGCCGCGTCCGTGGCGTAGGCTGATACCAAGCGTCCCAGGTCATTCCCCAGGAGGATTTCTGCCGGTAGTTGGTCGAGTAACCCCACCCGCACGGATCCCTCCCCCGACCCCCAATCCAAATGGACTCGGGCGGTAGCGAGTCAGAGCACCTTGCCTCCGGCTACGCGAACAGCGACGGTGCGGTCCAGCCGGTCCTTTCGTGGAATCAGGTGAGGCCGGACAAGCGTGATGGTAGCGCCGGAGTCACGGAGACCTTCGGCGGCCCGCCCGTTAATCCATACCGCTTGTCTGTGGTGTTGGCGGTTGTCGCGGATGCAGTGGGCACGGGATCGGCCTCATGAAGCATCCCCCATTCCTCCTGTGGGTCCCAGTATGGGGATTCCTCCTGGTAACAATGAGCCGTGGGTGGGGCTCGGATGGGGCCCCGCGGAAGGGGCGGCTGGTTGGGGCAGTTCTGGCGGTAGTGGGCCATCTGGCCGCACCCATAACAACGGATGGTAGCCGTGGAAGGGGCCCGGTTTGGGACCCGGGGTGCGGGCCAGCGTGTTGTTGGCTCCGGCCGGGGAGGTGGGGGTGTGGCACGGGGAGGTGGTAGGGTGGATCGGGAGGGTGGAGGTCGTTCCCCCCCGTGGGACGTGCGCGTGTCCGTATATTCATCGGCCCAGGTGGCCGCTTGCTGCACCGTCTGGGGCTTCTTGTCCCTCACCCACTCCCGCACGGCCGGGGCGGTGTGGTCGAAAAACTGCTCGAGAAGGAACAGCTGAGTGACTTCTTCGAGGGTTCGAGCCTTGCTTCCGGCGAACCAGGTCTTCATGTCCCGTTGCAGCCGGTGAGCCCACTCCACATGGGTAGTACCGTGGGGCCGCCGGGAATTTCGGAATTTCATCCGGCTGGCTTCAGGGGTGATGGCAAAACGGGCCAGCAGGGTTTGTTTCACCTGTTCGTAGTCCCGGGCTTCTTCGTCTGGGACAGTCCTGTAGGCCTCCGCAGCCCGCCCTGTTAGTTTACACGCCAGGATCCCAACCCAAGCGGCCCGTTGAACCTCGTGTAGTTGGCACGAGCGTTCAAAGTCCTGGAGGAAACTTTCTATTTCCTCCTCTGCCTCGTTGAAGCTCTTGAAGGCCACCTTCCGTGCCGTTGGTCTTTCCCAGTTGGGGTTTCCTCCCTGTTGGTACTGGATTTCCGCCAGCCGTATCTCATGTTGGCGCACCCGCTCCTGCTCTTCTTCATGGGTGATGTCCCAGACGAAGTTCTGGAAGGTGGCTTCTGTCGGCGCGGCTCCGCAAGCCGCTGCCCGCTGCTGTACCTTCCTCTGTAAGGAGTTTTCAGGGCTGGACGCCTGAGCTACGATCGGTGGTGAGGTTGTGGGCAGGTCCCTGGTCTGCTGATCCAGGGCCGCCAATTCTTCGACCAGGGCATCCTTGCTCTTTGAGCCCACGGTTCCTCCACGGTCCTCCAGCATGCCCCGCAGTGTGTCCCGTTTATAATTGGCATATGCTGCCATGATGAGGGTCTTCTGGGGGTGCAGAGAGCTATCCACCGCTGCCACCAGTGTGACGGAATGGGGTGTTATCCGTCTGCGGGTGTGCTCCAATCTGACCCCCTCTTGATGGCGTCAGGCCCGACTACCGAGTGTCACGGCACTCGGCGTCTCGAGCGGCCTGAGATGACCCTGGCGTTACTTGGCGAGATGGTGCTGCTGAATTAAGTTGACCCGTTCTGCGTAGTGGGGAGCTAGGAGACCGCAGAGTGTCTCCTGCACTGTGATTTTAGCTATGAAATGACGACACCAAACGGGGCTGTATGCTTCAAGTCAAACGCAGTTGAACTGACTCTTTACTCAAATGGGACATGCATTTAAACATCTCACACACAAAGGAGACATGCCCAGGCTTGAATGGGAACTCAATTTGCATACAATGGCATGCTTGCATCATCAGATTACACACACACACAGAGCTAATGTACACAGAAATTAGCATACAATTGAATTTCAACACAGCCTTTCACTCCTAGCAACCAAGGGGAAATATAATACCTTCTAAATGCATCCTACAATTACACATCTGAATCCACACTCATACAATACAGGATACATGGTAATACATCACACCAATAAAACCACATCTAGAAAAGGTATAACTGTTCATTTCAACACGCAAAACCGAAAGAGTCTCAAATAAAGAAAAAGGTCTTTGAAATGTCCCAGGCTGTTAGTTCGGGGGCTCGCTGGTCAGAGCCCCTATGTCCGTTCCATGACATTCCTCCCCCCTTCAAACGAGTCCGACGGACCCGGTTGGACCCACACGGGTCAAATAGGGGAAGTCGGGAGCTTGGATCTCCGGGGTCCCGGGCCGATTGCCGGATAGACCGTCGGCATTCCCGTTCTGTGGCCCGGGCCTGTATTGGATAGAAAAGTTAAAAGGTTGGAGGGCCAGGCTCCACCGCAACAGGTGGCCGTTCTCCCCCGCCACCCGGTTGAGCCACACCAGGGGGTTGTGATCCGTCATTACGGTGAAGGACCGCCCGTACACATACGGCTGGAACTTTCGCAGGGCCCAAACCAAGGCCAGACATTCTTTCTCGACCGCTGCGTATCCCACCTCCCGGGGTAGGAGTTTGCGGCTGATGTAAGCCACCGGATGATCCCCCCCGTCGTCCCCCACTTGGCTTAGTACGGTTCCCAGTACGAACATCGATGCGTCTGTATGGACAATAAAGCATCTGTTATAATTGGGAGCTGCCAAGAGGGGTGCTTGGGTTAGGGCGGTCTTCAGTTGTTGGAAGGCGGTTTCACACTCCGGAGACCACAGGACTTGGCGGGGCAGGGTTTTCTTAGTCAGGTCGGTCAGGGGTTTGGCGAGGACGCTATAGTTGGGAACGAATTTCCGGTAGTACCCTGCCGTGCCCAAGAAAGCGAGGACCTGAGTCTTGGTGATGGGGGTGGGCCACTCCAGAATGGCTTCTATCTTGGCCGGTTCTGGACGCTGGGTTCCCCGACCCACCCGGTGGCCGAGGTACTGTACCTCGGACATCCCTATCCTACACAAATAAAGAAAAAGGTCTTTGAAATGTCCCAGGCTGTTAGTTCGGGGGCTCGCTGGTCAGAGCCCCTATGTCCGTTCCATGACAACAAGCTGTATATTTATTTATTTATAAAGGATTTTACCAGGAAGGATACATTGAGATTTCTCTCGTTTTCAAGTATGTCCTGGGTTCGAGAACATTGAGTGGTTACAGAAATACAAAATAGTAAAATGCAAGATATTAACACAAGACCAAATATACAGATTAACAGAAAAATAAATATGGAGGAAATAAAGTCATTATGTTACATGTTTACAGGTGCATTTCGTATTGAGGTATGTTAATAGGGAAGTCTTAAGGGACTTTAGACTGGGGGAAGATTTGACGGTGTCTGGGAGGTTATTCCATATTTGCGGTGCTCTGTAGGAAAATGAGGATCGAGCCATTTTCTTTTTGTATTGCGGTATTGCAAGTAAGGTGCTGGTCCTGGATCTGAGGTTATAGGATGAGGGAACTGCCGGGGGAAGCAGCATATTCAGGTAGGGTGGTAGCTTCCCAGAAAAGCTCTTAAATACCAGGTTGGAAAGGTGAAGGGTGCGTCTAGAGTCCAGTGATGGCCAGTTTAGTTCTTTTAACATGTCACAATGGTGTGTCATCTAGTTACATTGTAGCACAAAGGGACAGAATGAGTTATACAATGTAGTAAATTTCTGGAGGTGTGTTTGTGGGGAGGCTGCATACACTACATCTCCGTATTCAATGGCTCGCATAAGCATTTGTTGTACAAACTGCTTTCTTACCGTCTCAGGCAGGATTTGTTTCGTACAGGGCACCTAGTTTGGGGTAGAGTTTAGATGAGAGTTTTTCGATGTGGGGGCCAAAAGATAGATTTGGGTCTAACCACATACCTAGGTATTTGAGAGAAGTGACTGTGGTCAGTGTGCCATTTGATTTTGTCCCAACACATAGATGGGGTGTTTGCAATTTGTGTAGTTTAGGTGCGGTTCCAAAGAGCATTGTAACAGTTTTATCAGTATCTAGAAAAAGTTTGTTATTTGCGATCCACTTTTCTACCCCTGTGAATTGTTCTTGCAGCACTGCCTCCAGCTGTGGGAGATTTGGTTTGCTGGTATAGATTACAGTGTTGTCTGCGTACATGTGTACAGTTGAAGCTTTGCAGACATTGGGCAGATCGTTTATGAATATTGTGAATAGCAGGGGGCCAAGTATCGAGCCTTGGGGTACACCGCACGTGACTGGGAGGGGAAGGGAAGTGCTGTCAGAAATGGACACAAATTGAGACCTATCAGACACATATGA
This sequence comes from Leptobrachium leishanense, assembly GCA_009667805.1. NCBI lineage: Eukaryota > Metazoa > Chordata > Amphibia > Anura > Megophryidae > Leptobrachium > Leptobrachium leishanense. The sequence goes on from CM019065.1 coordinate 252,588,534, forward strand.
TTGGAACCAGGTTAACGTACTATCACCAATACCAGAGTTCTTAAGTTTTTGTAATAGGATGCCATGGTCTACTGTGTCAAAAGCCTTGGCAAAATCAAGGAAGATGGCTCCAGTTAGATTTCCTTGTTCCATGCCCGCTTGGATATCATTACAAACTTTTAAAAGGGCAGTTGTAGTTGAATGGTTTGGACGAAAGCCTGATTGATCTGGGGTTAAATAGTTCTGATACTGATAATAATCACGTAATTGAGTGTAGACACATTTTTCCAGAATTTTTGACATTACAGGGAGCAGTGATATTGGGCGGTAGTTGGATACCAAAGTATTGTCTCCACTTTTATGGATAGGTACCACCCTTGCAGTCTTCCAGAGTTTGGGTATGTATCCAGTTGCCAGTGATTCATTAATCAGGGTTGCGACAGGTTTTGCAATTGCTGGTGCACTGATTTTCAGCAGCATTGCTGGGATTTGATCAGGTCCAGACTGGTATTTCATTTTTTGGTTATGGAGAAGTTTAGTGATGGCACTGACAGGCACTGGCCTAAAACTGAATTTCTCTGGGTTACGGGGTCTTTGCACTGTTGGTGGGTCCTGACCTGCATGCGGCCTTTCTGATTGCGTGTCATTTCTTAGCTTAGCAATCAGGGTGGTAGCGCATCCAACAAAATACTTATTAAAAGCATTTGCTACATCTAGGGGGTGTTGTACAGTTTGGTTGTTTACTTTTAAAGCAGCTGGTTGGGAGTGGATGGGGGTGCTTGTATGTTACTTATGATTTTCCAAAAATTTCTGGGGTTTGATATGTTATTGTTTAAATTTTCATTGAAGTATTGGGCTTTAGTCATTTTTGTTTCTTTTGTGCATTAATTCCGGCATTTTCGGTATTCACAGTGATCGTTCATGGATCCAGTACTCTTGAACTTTGACCACAGGGAGTCTCTAAACTGGTACATATGCGTGAGGTCAGCTGTAACCCAGGGGAGATGGGCCCCTTTTACTCGCACTTTGCGCAGTGGGGTATGGGTGTTCCAGACTTTCAGGAGCTCGGCTTGAAAGTATTCAATTGCACAGTCCAGGTCTGGGATTAGGTTTAGTCTGTACCATGGGAGCTGTTTGAGATCATTTAGGAAGGATTCAATATTAAATTTCTTGAAAGACCTGGTGATTATTACCTTTGGTGGACATTTTGTGGCCCTTATTTTGCGCACACAGTACACTAGGCAGTGATCACTGAAACTGTTAGCGAGAACGCCTACCTCCTGTAGTCGATCAGGACATGAGGAGAGAATCCAGTCCAGCAAGGTGTGGTTAGGGCTTTTCCTATTAATGCGAGTGGGGGAGGAGATTAATTGTGTTAGCTGCAAAGCCTTAAACAGTGAGCAGTGTTTATTGTTTTTAGGATTCAGCCAATCAACATTAAAGTCGCCGAGGACCAGCAGTTCGCTTTTTTGGTTTTGAGCGGCTAATTTACTAAGAATTTGGGTTATGTCAGAATAGAATACCCTTGTATTGCTATGGCAGAGTCTGGCACTTTAGGGGTTAACCATGATTATGTTAGCACAATGACTTTTAGGTTTGTAATAGTAGCACCAAGCTTTAAGCTCATCCAGTTTAGGGAGTAAACTGCGGATGTTGCAATGCACAAAGGAGAGGCCTTTTTTAGTGGGGAGATTAAATATGGTGTCAGCTATTGGACCAGGGTTGGATTCAACATCATTTGCAAGTGCAAGCAGCAGAATAAAAAGGAATTTGGACAGGTTTTTCTTTTTGGAAAATAGTGATTGAAGGGTTTTAAAGCTCTGTTGTGTGGGGGTGGGAGGGCTGGATTTTAACACTCTCCACCAGCACTCAGCTGATAAATTAAAGGAGCTGAGCAAGCTATGGTGTATTTGGGTTTCTTTTACAGCTTGCGGTAATTTGTAGGGTGTATAGGGAGGGAGGGTAGATTTAGAGAGAAGGGAGATGGTGGAAAGAAGCAGCAAGAGGGGGAAGAGAGGGAAAAACATTTCTAGAGAAAGGTGGTGTGGGAGAAGGGGAGGAAAAAAAGGAAAGGTAGAGGACAGGTAGGGTATTGATAAGGAAAGCAGGAGATGGAAGGGAGTCTGGTAGGTAAAGTTCCAGAGTGGTGTAGGTTGGTAGCTGAAAATATCACATGACCAAATTAGTTGGGTATAAATGAAATGAGAACTGTGGGGGAGGGAGGGTGGGAACTAAGTCCAGGTGGGAGCTAGGAGGACACTGTGATAGAGGCTGGAAGCTGTATGGAGTTGAGTATGCTGAAAAAACAGAAATCCAGGATTACATTGCATCTTTGGGGGATGTTGGGGCATAAATTCTCTATTGCAGTGAATCATGACCGGGGGGGGGGGGCACAGAATACCAGGCCCATGGCTGAGTGGAAATAAATATAACTGGTTAAAGATGGCAATTTTGGAGTGCAAACAGGACTGGTAAAGATATGGCAATTAAAGATATGGCAATTAATGATAGCAAACAGGTCTAGTTAAAATATCTTAACAGTTACGCTATATGGGATTTTACTTTAAAATAAACATACAAATTAACATGGACAGTGCTATGAAAGCATACATACTAAACATTGAACGTTAAGGTATTAGGCGTTGCGAAGCGTAGATTCAAATCACCTTGCAGGAGCCTTGGATAGATGTGTCCAGGTGGGAGCTAGGAGGACACTGTGATAGAGGCTGGCCCTGGAAGCTGTATGGAGTTGAGTTGTGTTGAATTAAACAGTTTTAAAGAGAAATGTTCTAATTTAGAGCAGGAACTATATGGCTATAAGCAGGAAATAATGCTTTCAAATGAGTTCGAGGTGTCAAGCAGTGATGAAAGTGTTGAAACTGACACAAATAGAATTCAATGCTTACTGGAAACCTTGAAGAAAGAGGTACTAAAAGCCCGGATAGACTCCATATCCCAGGTAAAGGGTAGACAAACAGAAACTGTTTCCTCTGACCATAAGCCTGATGCTGGCCCTCATTTAAAAGAGCATGCCAGAGACAGTGGGGTAGATTCTGGAAGTAGCCCCGCAGATGATGTTAAACAGGGCGAAAGGGGGATCCCTTCAAGGCCTATAAAAGTGCAGGTCCGGCCATCTAATGAGGCCAGTCATGGGAGTCATTATAGGATGGATAAAAGGGCCCATACCACAAGCCAAGTTGCCCCTAAGTAATATCATGATGCCTCCCAGGTATGTGTTGCTAGGAGGAAATGGTAAGAGGGAATAATCCAGATAGGAACCCCAGGGTCACGCCTGCCCCGCACCCACCAAGAAGTGGGGAGCAGAGGTCACCCAATGACTGCAGAAGGTATGAGCAATGGCCAAGACCGCACAATAATCACAGGGAATATGCCCAAGGGCCTAGGCCTGCACAAAGAAATAGGCATCCCCAATCTAGTGGTTCTCCTCAAAGTGATGATTCCCCTCAAATAGGTAGGACACCCCATTGCGTTAGGGTTCCTGAAAATAGAAGGGGAGGTCAGACAGGAGACCCCAGGCCCAGATCCCACCGTCAGAACAGAAGTAGTGATGTTGATTCTGAAACATCAAAATAATTCTAGGCCCGAGCGTAATAGGATCCGCAGAAATAGATACCTTAACCAAAATTATCCGAATGACCGAATAAACCAATTAGAATACCGGATATATCAATTCGCTGAACAATTGGCGAAGATAACGGAGTATATATTGGCACAACGGCCTAATAACTCTTTAGAGATAAATCCAGTGGCCACCCAAGGGCCACAGGATCAATAACACCTCAGGGGTTATTGAATCAGAGGGAACGACTGAATGAAATAGCAGAGGTGGCACAACCTAACACCATTTTATCCCAAGGTCTACATATTAATAAGGAATCTAAAGTATGTAAAGGGGGATTTCTGCTGTTGGATGCTAACCACTCTCCTATTTTTCAGCCTACTTTTAGTCCCTCTGATATAAACAGGTCATTAACCGCAACCGACTCTCAAGAGATCGATGTAGCCAGATGCCCCGATGGAGAGCCAGCTACCTGTTGCGTGTTAGCCCACAAGAAACCTAAGGTTCTCTGTACGGTGGGTAAGGATGAGAATTTCCCTACCCCAAGTAAAGTGATTCTCAACACCAGTTCATGGAGTTGCCCTCGAAGGTTAGGAACGGGTATTAACAGGGCCTGTTATAATAAATCCCTACAATAACTGCATGATTGCAGGAGTAAACCTCATGGGAAGGCCGAATCCAATCACTGGTTTTAACTAGTTAATACGGTCAAGGAAATTAAATTTATATATATAAATATATATATATGTAGATATTATTTATCTCTACAGGGCGATATCCTATTCAGTCCCCTAGTAGGAAAGCAAGCCCACAAAAGGGGGATGATATACTTAATGGCTCACAAGAATTGAAAGGGTTAATAATCTATGTGTCACTGTCTTGATGAAATGCATTAAAATTAAAATAAATGCCAAGCTGCATCTAAGGAAAAGCATGGAATAAATCAGAAATGAGGAAGATTACCCGTTTTCATTTACCATGATCCTAAAGTCCAAAGTCACAAAGATGAAGTATTAACCTAAATATTCACATGTTGTGTATGTCAATTCTTATGAAGTTTATCTCATTTTAGAAAGATAAGATGAGTAAAGTGACAATTGGTCACTCGCATGGAGACGTGTCCTAAAGGCTCAGATGTCAGGAGCAGCCATGCTGGAGGTGACTGAAAGTCATGGGAACACCCTGTCAGAAAGGATACCCAAAGAAACGGAAGGATGATGACAAGTGCATTATTGGTTGTTTGAAAATCAACCTCCATAGATGAAAACATCAACAAGCCACAAGATGTTTTGCTTGAATGGTCCTTACCCGGGGAAAACACTGCTTGATTCAAATCCATTTTTCATCAACTGGAGTTCATTGATTCACCCTCAAATTACCCCAATCGTAAAAGAAATGGGGGAACCACAAAAGGGGGATGGTCGTGAGAACCAATCATGTATTTACCAATTTTTTCCGGCACCTATTACCAGATGGAGTCCAAGCCTGACACTTGTTAAAGACTTAGGTTACCATACAGATGTAAAATTTCCTATCCAATTGGTCCATGTCAATTCCTAATCATGGATCTAGATGAGTAGATATTGAAAAGGGGATTATGTCAGACCTTTTCAGATATGAAATTTCTATAACGCATCATATTCCACAGGACTGTTTAAATTTGGGGCCAGGAATTGCTTCACACAGGCAACTTGTCTGCGTGGTTAAAATTAAACAAGAATATGCCTTTTAAAACAATGTAACAAGCTAGACTCGTAATCTATCAGCAAACAAGGGAGGAACATCCATTGTTCTTAATTAATTCTGGTTGTAAGAAAAATAACCAGATGTTAGATCACATAGCTTAACCTAGTGTATGTATTCCAGGGCATTGTGTTTATCTGATCTGATCAAAGCTATGAAGCCATATAACCCTGGAACAATGGGCCGCCCAACCTGTAGAAGGAAAAAACCCAGAGAAGGTTAAATGATTTGTTTAACCAGCTTGTAATGCTATACTATTCGGCGATACGATCTAACACTATATGGTATTTGAATATTTAATTTATGTGGTCAGTTATAATAGATAATCTGGGTGTTTTATAAAAGACAGAGGCCATACCACATTCAATTGATTATTACATAACAAATGTCTTGTGTAACTAACATTTATAAAACAGATTAAGTCTGATAATTATGAATGAATCTCAAAGACGATATCACGAATGAATGCAAGCACGCCGTGGCGAAGTATGCCGGCGATTCAACAATAGAAATACTATTGATATTGTTAATAAAATCTATGGAGTCCCGGGATATAGGATAAAACGACCCCAAACCAGTAAAAGATTGGCCAAATACATAAATTAATTCCTGCAGAAGGTTGATGGTTGATCTGAGAGCGCCATCTGCTGGCCAGGTAATATAACACCTGGACAGACCCCTGGAGTAGGGATGCACCGATACCGACACTAGTATCCAGTATACCACCTGGGGGACCTGGGGGATACTAGTATCGGTATCGGGGCCGATATTGCCGTTTGCACGAGTACTTGTTACTCGTGCAAACGGCCCGATACATCCCGCCGATACCGGAAGCCGGCGCTGGGCCGGCTTGCCGGTATCCGCGGGGCTGGGGAAGCTGGCCGCGTGCATGTAAAGCACGCGGCCAGCGTTCCCCTCCGGCGTGCCAAATACTCACCCTTCCTGAAGTTCCAGTCGCTGGGCAGTGATGCGTTCCTGCGGCCACTGGGCGCTCCTGTGACGCGGCCTCTCGGCTGGAGGCAGCGTCACAGATGCGCCCGGCGGCCACGTGACCGCATCACTGCCCAGCGACCGGAACTTCAGGAAGGGTGAGTATTTGGCGCGCCGGAGGGGAACGCTGGCCGCGTGCTTTACATGCACACGGCCAGCGTTCAAGCTGGGGGCAAATCCATGAGAGCTGGGGCCAATCCATGAGACCTGGGGGCCAATCCATGAGACCTGGGGGCAAATCCATGAGACCTGGGGCCAATTCATGAGACCTGGGGGCAAATCCATGAGACCTGGGGGCCAATCCATGAGACCTGGGGGCAAATCCATGAGACCTGGGGGCCAATCCATGAGACCTGGGGGCCAATCCATGAGACCTGGGGCAAATCCATGAGACCTGGGGGCCAATCCATGAGACCTGGGGGCCAATCCATGAGACCTGGGGGCAAATCCATGAGACCTGGGGGCAAATCCATGAGACCTGGGGGCCAATCCATGAGACCTGGGGGCCAATCCATGAGACCTGGGGGCAAATTCATGAGACCTGGGGGCAAATCCATGAGACCTGGGGGCAAATCCATGAGACCTGGGGGCAAATCCATGAGACCTGGGGGACATATCCATCAGAGCTGGGGCAAATCCATGTGAGCTGGGGCAAACCCATGTGAGCTGGGGCAAACCCATGTGAGCTGGGGGCAAATCCATGAGACCTGGGGGCAAATCCATGTGAGCTGCGGTCAATCTCATATAAATTTTTATGAGGTCTGTTCCTATTGGAAAGTGTCACATGACATTAAATAAAAGTATCGGTACTCGGTATCGGTGAGTACTTTTAAAAAGTATCGGTACTCGTACTCGGTCTTAAAAAAGTGGTATCGGTGCATCCCTACCCTGGAGGTAATGAATATATATATCCTCCAATCAAATGAGGCCACATAGTGATGGGCTAGATCTAAAACTGGGCGGAAGACCACTATATAGAGGGGACACTCCAGAGAGAGAGGATCAGACTGAGAAAAGCTTGGGGAGAGACCTGAGGGACGCTTGGAGGGGAGAAAGGGCAGATACCATCAGCCCCCCAATAAGACGTGATCACACCCTAATCTTCCACCACTCTATCTTCACTAACCGGATGGTAAAGTATACCTGAATAACTTGATATCTATTTTCTAATTGCGTAGTCCTTACTTTAGATGTCCATCACAAATTAAAGGAATATAAATGAATTATTTTGCTGTTGAAGCCTAAACAGTAGAATAGTATCAGTCTTTCCGCTCCACTGCAGAGGAGCGCTAAGGGAGAGACTATTACGGCTGCCTACTTGAGCCATAATTTAGTGAAATTATTTATATTCCAAGAATACTGGATGTGGACATCTAAAGATCAATTGTATACCCATAGTGAGATACGCTGAAACCGTGAAATAGTTTTTATATGTCAAGTGCCATCAGCCCCATTAGTAAAACTAGCATAACTCCTTCCATATCCATCTTGCAGCCCTTTCGATTTGAATGCGTGTAAGTCAATAAGAAGCTTTGGGTTAACGTATATTGAATGAAGTGCTGTGATTGACCTGTGGAAGAGATAGTCTACCTATCGAGTGTGTTATGTATCTCCCTGAAGGAAGTTGCATTTAGTGAATAGGCCCCCACAATAATAAATTGTGCTGTAGGTGATGCCCAGTAACTGAGAGTTTATTTTAGCCAAGTGGAGGATTGGTCTATAATGGGAAAGGTTTAAGTGAATAGAATAGAGCTTGGTGTTTAAGAACTGAGGCGTGTATATCTGTGGTGCGGTCTATAAACCTAAAATATTTGTCCATTCGATTATTGCGTGTCGCAGTATCGCTACTAATCACGATCTATAATCACTTGTGAAATTGTATCTTGCTAATCCTTCATAACATACGATTGTATGAAACTTGACGTGTGAATAAATTTTGGTTTGAATTGTTTTACCATTACGCAGTCTCATATCATCTTTATTGATTTTATTGTGTCTAAAAATATCTAGATAGCATCAAAAGAACTCGGGATAACGCGCCATATATTTGTTAAGACGTATATATTCATTGGAGAAAGTGGGGTATATCTCGGATGGGCGCTGCACCTTGTGATTTCTTGATCAAAGAAATCTATATGCTCTGGAGTTGATAGTACACAGAATGAAAATACATATTGTATACAAATGAAATCATGTGAGATAAACATTTGCAAAATGGTTTGTTCTTCCACAAGACCTACAAGTCTTCCCATAAACTGGACACTGCCCTTTAATTCTTTGATGCACAGTCCCACAGTATTTGCATGCTGTAAGGTTGGCAGCATTTGTGCTAATCAGGCGGCGTTGCTCCGGTTTGCTTATGTTATGACGCTGCATTGCAATGTTTATGCTGTCGGTCCTCTGTCTGTCCTGTTCCATGACTTTCAGACGTCTGTCAGTGAGCTCTGCTGTACGGCATGTTTCAATGGCTGTTTAGTCATGTTCTCTTAGGAGGCGCCTGCGTGTGCTCTCACTAGCTATGCCCAAAACAATTTTGTCTCTTATTAATTCATCTTTGAGAGCTCAATAAACGCAAGTTGCTGACTTTTCTCTCAGGCGTGTAACAAAGTTATCAAAAGATTCTCCCTCTTCTTGTTTGCAGCACCCAAACACATACCTTTCATAAATGATATTTTTAGCAGGTTTGAAATAAGCTTCCAGTGCTTGTAGAATGGCTGTAACATTTTCTTGCTGCTCTGCTGTGAGGTTCACATTGTGTTTATACACATGCCTGCATTCACTGCCCATCACTCTCCTCAGAGTTGCTGCCTGCACTGCTGCAGATTTCTCATTCAAGCCTGTAGCTGTCACGTCTCGGCCATGCCTCCTGCTGGTGGTAGCAGGGATTCCTGTTTGTTTTCGTTTTCAGGCTGCAGGCCATCTGTTGGGCTTATTGGTCTGCGGTGACATGACCTGTTCTGCCATATATGTAGGGCCAGGATTTCCCTTGATCCTTGGACCAGGATAGACCTTATTCTATCTAGTTCCTGTGCGCTGTATCATTGTTACTCTTGTTCTGATATCCCGTGTATGACCTCTGGCTCTTATGTTTGGATTTCTCTCTTGTCTGACCCCTGAAGTATTTCTGATATCCCGTGTATGACCCCTGGCTCCTATGCTTGGATTTCTCTCTTGTGTGTTCCCTGGTGTATTTCTGATATTCTGTGTATGACCTTCTGGCTTGGATTTTTGGACCTCTCTAGTATTAACCTTGTCTGTTTCAGGTATTATTGTGTGTGAAGGAACCATTCCCTTCCGTCTGTCCTGGCTCTCCAGACACCCCTTCGTTGCGGTCAGCCCGGCTACTGGGAGCGCTGTCTTCAGCACCTCGAGCGGCTTGACCTGCCTGCTTCTGTTCCTCTGCCCTGGAGCCGTTAGGAATCTCCAGAAGGCCGCTCTCTGCCTTCTGAGGGTGAGTGTGGAGTGTAGCGTAGTTTGTAACAAAGACACCAGGCGCGGCTGTATGCTTTAAAACAGGATCCTCTCTCTCTGAGCTCTGAGAGTTCTCTGACTTTTTAATGAACAACCACCATTTATGCTGAAGTCCAACAGTCATAATTTGCATACCCATACTAATTACTAGTCATAATTTGCATACCCATACTAATTACATTAGGTCAGTTATTTACAATAAACATTCTTTACATTCTCTAGCCTTCAGCTCACACAACATTTGTATATCCATTGTTCTAACACATCAGATTAAACATGCAGCTAGATAATGGGAAAAGCCCTGTTGCATAAATTACACAGCAGTAAAGCTTGTTTACTGTTTTACACAAAAACACATTTACCTACAGGAATATAAGTATTTTTAAAACCAAAGCTATGCCATTTTACACTAAACTAAATTAAACTAAAACCAAACGATGTAAAATATATTTAAAACCACACGAAATAAATGGACATAAAGTCTCTTGGGGTTTGAAGCATGGAGCGTTACATCAGCTCCATGACATTGTGTTTGTGCATTTTGTAGCTGTTTTCACTCAGCAGACATTTAGCCATGAAGCCAATTTGCTGTTGAGTGGTACTCAGGACCTTATCTGTACTCCCTGGCTGGGAGTGTCTGGTTCATCAGTCTGTACTATTGTCAGTATTGAGTGCTGCCCTGCAGCTTGCACAATTCATTCTGTCTTGCCAAATACCTTCTAGTTCTGAAGCTCAAGTTTTGCTATCCTCTGTATTGTTGGGTGCTCTAAGTTGTCCCATGGTCTCAAAACCTTTGGAGCTTAGTAGCAGTTTAGTTCTCCTGTAATACTACTCCCTGGATTCAAAGTATAAGTCTGAAGGTATTGTGCTTGATCCTGTTACTGCCTGTTCTACCATATACCTGCCCTAAAGGCTTCAACCTCCGCAGATTAAAGGCTCAGGCTCAGCTATAGGGGGCTCACCGTTAAAGTAGCCAGGGAATAATCTTCATATTCAGCTCTGAAAGATTCCCAATTGCTGCTCCAATCTCCACTCATTCTCATCCCCCCTGGGGGAGGTATGCAATTCAATGCAGCCATATTGCCAGGAAGCCTCTGAGCTCTCAAATAGCAAAAAAAAAATCCACAAGGAACAGCCTTAGTCCACAGTTCACAAACCTGTGTAGTTTCCCAAAACTGCTGTGCTCCAGACAAGAGGCTCAGTCCTAATTTTAGTTACTTCTGACACCATGTTTCATGTATAGAAATGAAGACACTGCAAGCTGCTTGTGTGAGGACTCATGTTGGATTATAGAACTGCCTCCAGGTCAGAGCAGGAAACAGGAAGTATAAGCATAATCAATACACAACAAAGTGTTCTGTAAAGGGATATTGGGGGTTGAAGGGTTAAATTAGAGGTGTTCAGTAAAGGGCTGATTAAAGGAACACTCCAATCAAAAATCCCCCCCGTTTTTTTACATTAAACTATCCCTATTCCCTCACTAACTAGGTAGGGATTTTTTTTTTTCAAGTGTAATACTTACCCTAAAATCCACTTGTTTCCAACGGCGTCTTTTTTTTTTTATACTCCCCTCCCTCCTCTTCTGCTCCCGTCCTTCTTGCTTTCACTTGGCTTATGGTTTACGTGAGACGCGCGCATGCGCGCCTCTCACGGAAGCCAGCCAATCGGCAGGCTTCCTCTCGGCTCCATCTGTTGAGGATTAGTGTTGCGCGCAAGAGGATGCGCGCAAACACTAATCCTCAGGCTGCCGCCAGCTACTGCGGCGAGTTGGAGACGTCATCGCGCTTAATGCGCGATGACGTCTTCTAGTCGTCAGAAGCGGGAAATCTGAATCCCGCTCTGCTGACTGACAGCTGGGAGGGCAGAGTAACTGTTTTCAGCTGATCGGCTGAGCGGAGGGAGGGGGGACAGGCAGGGGAATACTCAGGGCATCATGACCACCTAAAAAAGCTTAGGTGGTCATGTTGCCTAGAGTATCCCTTTAAGGGCTACAGGATTAAGATAGAGGTATTCAGTGACAAGTTAAATCAGGGCTATTGATAATAAGGCCTAAAACGTGTTAGGGCTGTCTGTGGATTAAAAGGCTAACATGTATTCTGGTGCTGTTACACAGAGGGAGCCCTGCTGGCTTCACACGCGGACCCTGAGCGAATAGCTATGCTTTAACAGTGGGAGGAGCCGTATTTAGACAGAGAAAGGCCGACCCCCTGCCTTTGTGCGCACAGTATTTTACAGGTAACTTTAGCACAAGGGCAGGAAATTTGGGAAGATGTAGGGGCGTCACGTGCCGCGCTCAGCTCCGCCCCCATCATGGCTGCTGCTCCTGTGTAGAGTGGGAGCCGGGAGAGAAGAACCCGCTTAGCCTGAGCTGCAGCCTAAGGTGAGATGGGGCGCCCCGAGGGCAACGCATGGTTCAACCTTACCCGAAAAATAAAGGAGGCTATTTACTGTGGACACGATTCCATAGGTTCGTATCCCAGCCATGTGACTAGCTGGGTCCCGTCTCAGTGGGCTGTGTTTGGACTCTCTGGTGCCAGCCTGACCTCAGGGAAGCTCCTGCACCAGGCGGAGTGCAACTAGAGTAACGTACCCAGGGTATAGCTCTTCTGTACATAGAGCCTCTAACCTCACTAATCAGGAGTTCACACAAATGTCACCTTCCTGGGGAGGCTGTTCTAGTGGATCCACGAAGAAGCCGGTGAAATCCAACCCCACCCCCTTCCCGACACGAGTAAGGTTAAGGTGCTTCCGAGATACGCACAGAGGCCACCATGTGCTCAAATGATCCACCCTAGGGAAGAGGACTGGGGGCTTCCTGAACCTCTTGAGTGTCAAAAAGTGACAGTGTTTCCTGGTAAAGCTTGCATTGCTCTGGATTCCGATTCCCTGTGCCAGGGGTGGCTGATCCACAACATTCTACCAGGAAGTGATGCTCAGTAAAGAGCTGTCAGTTCCAGTGTTACAGCTCCATAATATTCAATAATATTGTATCCGTCTGCTGCCTCGAAATGCATTCAATCCCTTCCCAGGTCAGACCTTCTGTGTTAAGACTCCCCTTGGGTTCAAAGACCTAGAATTCCTGTGTCAAACGGTTTGAGAAGGCAACTCATGAGTGCCATGTTCGCTTTAAGAAAAGCGCGGTCTATAGATTTATGTATTTACCCCTTTGTCTTCAAATCCACTTTAAAAATGCATTTGTGAGTGATTTTTAGTGTTTCTGATGAGATCCCTAAAATAGCACAGATGTTGGAGAGATCCAGGAATGCTTGTCTGTAATGTATATTGGGGAAGCCATGTGGAACATAAAGAATAGTTATCACAAGTGTATTCTGTTTTTGTATTAAAGTTAACGGTACTAGTGTATATATTGTATTAATCCTACGTGTTAGGTCAGGCGTCCATGTCTTCTGTCGGCATGATTTACTGATGCTTCAGTGCAGCCAAAGTTCAACACTATTAATCTAGTTCTGTAGATCCTTCAGAAAGAATGTAAAATACCGTATATACTCGCGTATAAGCCGAGTTTTTTGACTCAGATTTTGAGTCAACGCGATTCGGCTTATACACGAGTCAACAGCGTGAGTCTGTCCATGTTGAAGGGGATGCGGCTGCGTGCAGGCACAGCCGGTCACGTGGTCTGGCTAATCAGGTGGTACTGAGTCTCTGTACCACCTGACTGGCTGGACCGCGTGACCTGCGCACGCACGCAGCTGCATCCCCTTCAACACGGACGGACTCACGCTGTTCAGGACCGGGCAGGCACTCCCGCTGCCCGGCATCTGGGCCCCCTCAACCCCTGCTAGATCTGGAGCTGGGGCAAGTATCCGTGTGTGAGCTGGCTGCCGCTGGGGCAATATCCGTGTGTGAGCTGGGGCAATATCCAGTTTTTTACAGTTTACTGTTTTTATTTGAAATAAATATTGAAAAACATTTAACCTACTGATGCCTCATTGGTATTTTTTTTTTTTTTTTGGTGTCTATTTTTATTTTTGAAATTTACCAGTGGCTGCTGCATTTCCCACTTAGGCTTATACGCGAGTCAATAAGTTTTCACAGGTTTTTTGGGAAAAAGTAGGGGGTCGGCTTATACCCGAGTATATACGGTACTATGCCATAACAAGCGTATATTTTTTTTTTCTCCTTCTGTACATGTTTATTTAAATTTTGTCTATGTAGCAGATCACTAATAAAGTTTCAGTGTTGCATTTGGATGCCACGTTCCTATGGATTCGGTTTGTGATTTAGTTCCCTTTTTTAGTATACAGACTTGTAAAATTAACGCTATTTGGACACATTCAAATATTCAACGTTTATTAATTTCGAACAGTGTTTTTGTGTGGTGCAACATTGTTAGATGATCATTAGCAATAAAAACAAAGTCTGGTATTTCTCTTCCTGTTTCAGAACTATTTTAGTGCCAGCTTTCGGATTATGAAATGGTTTCATTATATTTGCTGGAATTGTTTTTGGTCCCTCACGACAAACGTTTCTTTCCGGTGTGAGTGCTTCTCCATCGGTAGGAGACTGGTTAAATTGAGAGCTCTTATAAGCAAATCAGTCTCTCTTCTGTTTTGCAGACCGTAGCTTAAACCCTTCACTGCTGAGCCATTTCACGTCTTAAAAAATCACTTTTCTTCTTCTTTTTCTTTACCAAACATGACCATGTTTAAAGTATCGTTGGAAATGCCATGCTCTGGCCTTTCTAATGATACCAAACAACATGACCCTGCTAGCTGCCAACATTCGGGAGATACCTGGGTTCAAAGGAACCCCCTATCTTTCCTTTAGGAGTCAATGAGGATTGACATCCTCAGCAGTGAAAGGGTTAAAGCCTGAGATACACTGAGCAGGAGGCAAAGTGAAGCAAACATTTTGCAGGCTTGACTTCACTCCGCTCCGCCTTCCAGCCTGCCTACACTGCATTACGTTTGCTTCTCTCCGCACTGGACAAGAATCCAATACTTTGCAGATCAAACTAGAGAAATGTTTGTTTCTCAAACGAAGTAAAACCCATTTCATGGGGGGGGGGGAAACAAGTTTATTGTAAAACAAGTCTTTATTGAATAAAATACTGATAATCTAATGCGAATAGTAAAGATAACTAGGTAACCCTAGTCATATATATGCACCCCCCCCGTATCCTCATATCCCTCTATACATAGCGTCCCCCCCCCCTCGTGTGTGTGTGTAATGTATGTATATATTCACACCCTCACACTGCGACTGCTAAGTATAGAGTAGGGATGCATTGATACGTTAATGTCATGTGACGATTTCCAATAAACTATTTAGGATTAAACCTGTCCAGTTTTTGTTACTATTGAAAAATATGGCCAGACACCCCATTTACCCACTGCACAGCATATATATAGATATATATATATAGATATATATATATATATATATATCTCCCATA
Source organism: Leptobrachium leishanense (assembly GCA_009667805.1). NCBI lineage: Eukaryota > Metazoa > Chordata > Amphibia > Anura > Megophryidae > Leptobrachium > Leptobrachium leishanense. The sequence continues at coordinate 252,603,713 of CM019065.1, forward strand.
CAGACATCTGGTGTGTATATATCTATATATATCCCCCCCCCCCATATACAGGCATCCGATGAGAATATATATATCTCCCCCATACAGGATATAGAATGTGTATAGATGTATATCTATTTCCCCCCACCCCTACAGAGATGCATGTATATGCTAGGGGTATATATCTGGGGTAGGGATAGACCGATATCAGTTTTGCTGATATTCAGAAAATTACTGATTATCGGCATTTTATTTGCCGATATTGCGACAAGTTGGCTCACTGCAGCTGTAACACGCAATATCCCACAGAACTGTGCGAATCCGGGGCTTCTCCCACCTCCGGCTGTAAGCCCTCTCTGCAGAACGCCCTCTGCTCACTGACTGACTGTATTGCGTATGAGCATGATAACAGAAATGGGCTTCCATCCCATCTGGCAGGGAATTCAGGAGATGCAGGGGTCAGCAACCTGGGACCTCCAGATACATTTTTCTATGAGGTCCCAAGAACCTGATGAGAAGCTGAGGATCATGGCAGATTTTTTTTTTTTTTTGAGAAAGGATTTTACCAGGAAGGAGATTTGAGATTTCTCTCGTTTTCAAGTACACCCTGTGTGGCGAGTGTGTACCGTCAGGTGTTTTGCCCAAGGACACTTACTGGAGAGGTTGCTCGCTGGGATCGAACCCATGACTCCACAGGCTCTCTCCATGCAGAGTGGTGATGTTACCTCTACACCCAGCCGGTCAGAATTCCAAAACGTGGAGCAATATTACAAAGTCAGCGCTAACTTAACCAGAGCTGTTGTAAACTTACCAGAGCCATTATAGTCGATGGGGTTGTTAACTTTACAACAGCTCTGGTTAAGTCAGCACTAACGTTGTAATATATCCCTTGGAGGGCCAAGGTTGCTGAACCCCTTTACATACAGGGTCATATGAGGGATCTTTAAGAAAGCCAAAGACACGGTCTGATTGTTTGCAAAAATTAAAGCTTTAAATGAAAAATTTTTTCATTAAATTGAATAAATGAAGTGGACGTAGTGCAATGTTTAAATGTTAAACACAATCAGGGTTATTCAGAGAGCAGTGAAAAGCAGAATGACTGACTGGAGAATGGAAAATTCTAGGTCAAAATAGTCGATTTGGAAAGTGAGATGAAAGGGAGAATTTTTCTGGTCTGGCTATTTTGACCTTGAATTTTCCATTCCCCAGTCATTCTGCTTTTCACCGCTCTCTGAATAACCCTGATTGAGTTCGTGGCATAATGTCTGATGTTTTTTTTTTTTTCCACAACTTTAAAATTACAGAATATCGGCCAGAAAAGCTGTCGATAATCGGTATCGGCCCTGAAAAAAATATCGGTCTATCCCTAGTCTGGGGATATATAGATATAGTTAGTCTGGGGGTATATACACTGCTCAAAAAAAAAATAAAGGGAACACTTAAACAACACAATGTAACTCAAAGTCAAACTGTTGCAACACTGACAGTCAAGTCCACATGCTGTTGTGCAAATGGAATAGACAAAAGGAGGGAAGAATAGGCAGGTAGCAAGACATCCCCAATAAAGGAGTGGTTCTGCAGGTGGTGACCACTTCTCGGTTCCTATGCTTTCTGGCTGATGGTTTGGTCACTTTTGAATGCTGGCAGTGCTGTCACTCTAGTGGTAGCATGTGGCTCAGGTAGTGCAGCTCATCCAGGATGGCACATCAATGCGAGCTGTGGCAAGAAGGCTTGCTGTGTCTGTCAGCGTAGTGTCCAGAGCATGGAGGCGCTGCCAGTACATCAGGAGATGTGGAGGAGGCCGTAGGAGGGCAACAACCCAGCAGCAGGACCGCTACCTCCGCCTTTGTGCAAGGAGGGACAGGATGATCACTGCCTGAGCCCTGCAAAATGACCTCCAGCGGGCCACAAATGTGCATGTGGCTGCTCAAACGGTCAGAAACAGACTCCATGAGGGTGGGTGGTATGAGGGCCCGACGTCCACAGGTGGGGGTTGCGCTTACAGCCCAACACCGTGCAGGACGTTTGGCATTTGCCAGAGAACACCAAGGTTAGCAGCTTCGCCACTGGCGCCCTGTGCTCTTCACAGATGAAAGCAGGTTCACACTGAGCACTTGTGACATGGTCTGGAGATGCCGTGGAGAACGTTCTGCTGCCTGCAACATCCTCCAGCATGACCAGTTTGGCAGTGGGTCAGTAATGGTGTGGGGTGGCATTTCTTTAGGGGGGGCTGCACAGCCCTCCGTGTGCTCGCCAGAGGTAGCCTGACTGCCATTAGGTACCGAAATGCGATCCTCAGACCCCTTGTGAGACCATATGCTGGTGCGGTTGGCCCTGGGTTCCTCCTCATGTGGCTGGACTGCGTCAGCAGTTCCTGCAGGACGAAGGCATTGATGCTATGGACTGGCCCGCCCGTTCCTCAGACCTGAATCCAGTTGAGCACATCTGGGACATCATGTCTCACTCTATCCACCAACGCCACGTTGCACCACAGACTGTCCAGGAGTTGGATGCTTTAGTCCAGGTGTGGGAGGAGATCCCTCAGGAGACCATCCGCCACATCATCAGGAGAATGCCCAGGCATTGTAGGGAGGTCATACAGGCACGTGGAGGCCACACACACTACTGAGCCTAATTTTGACTTGTTTGAAGGACATTACATCAAAGTTGGATCAGCCTGTAGTGTTGTTTTCCACTTTTAATTTTGAGTGTAACTCCAAATCCAGACCTCCATGGGTTGCTCAGTTTGATTTCCATTGATAATGTTTGTTATTTTTTTTTTTTTTTTTTTTTTTGTTGTCCGCACATTCAACTAAGAATATTTCATTCAGATCTAGGATGTCTTATGTTTGTGTTCCCTTTTATTTTTTTGAGCAGCATACATATTTACAGTCAGGTCCAGAAATATTGAGACATCGACACAATTCTAACATCTTTTGGCTCTATACACCACCACCATGGAGTTGGAATGAAACAATGTGCTTTAACTGCAGACTGTCAGCTTTAATTTGAGGGTATGTATATCCAACTCAGGTGAACGGTGTAGGACTTACAGCAGTTTGCAGATGTGCCTCCCACTTGTTAACCCTTTCGCTGCTGAGGCTTTTCCCGCCCCTATGCTGAGGTCATTTTTACCTGTTTTGCGCATCATGTTTAAACGTGTTTTGAAGGCTTATTTTAGTATATGACCCAGACATATTATATATCGTTCTTTCCGTCAGACTCAGTAGATTCATAATATGTCATTATTATATGTATACGTTATGTCATGTCTGTATATTATAACAAAAAATGCAATAAAATATGTATTTTCAATAATCTACAATGTGTAAAGTGTTTTTCCACATTTTAACATGCGAGCAATTGCGGTTATATTTTGTATGGGGTGCGCTTGTTAAAAAAATTAGAGATGGGGTCTCGTTACATTTTTTTTTTGGGGAAAATGACACTATTTTTAACAAACGCACCGCATACAAAAATCGTTAGTGCAGCATCATTGTTCACATTATAATTGAAATGGGAACAATATTGCTGCATTAACAAACCAAAAAAAATAAAAAAAGTGATTTTTTTTTTTTTAATTTAATTTTTATTTTTCATTTTTTACAAAATTTTTCACTTTCATGTTTGGTATCGTTGGAACGGCCATGCTCTGGCCGATCCAACGATACCAAACTTTAACCCCTAGCTGCCACGGATCGGGAGATAGGGAGTTCCAATGAACTCCCTATCTCCACAGTTGGTGGCAGATAGGGGTTAAGTCTAGGACTGGCGTCATCGTGCTACGCACGATGACGCCAGTCCTCTGGGGGAGTTCCCGGAGGCTTGGCCGACATCCAAGATGTCGGCCAGCTCCGGGAAAGGATCGCGAACCGGCGCTTTTCCCGGCGTCGCCCAGGAAGGTAAGTATAAACACTGAGCAGCTTCAGGGCCTGTCCGAATGCCGATAGAGCATTCAGACAGGCCCTGAAGCTGCTCTCCGCGATGATACTTACCTTCCTGGGCGACGCTGGGAAAGTTTCCCCGCGTGCGCTCGTTGGAAGGACCCCAGCCGCGATCACATGGTCCCACGTGGTCGCGGCTGGGGGCCTTCCAACAAGCGCGCGCCCGAAGAATTTCCCGGCCTTGCACAGGAAGGTAAGTATGAATGTGGAGGGGGGGGGGATTCCGTGAGCTGGGGCGCATATCCATGTGTGAGCTTGGGGGCATTTTTATGTGGTCTGTTCTTATTGGAAAGCGTCACATGACAATAAAGTATCGGTACTCGGTCTTAAAGTGGTATCGGTGCATCCCTAATATATATATCTCCTTTTATCTAAACATTGTTTTATAATAAACGTAAAGAAGCAGTGAGGTTTGAGAGTCCCGGGGGGGGAAAAAAAAAATCCCATGTATGTATAACCTGGACGAGCACATAGTTCAAATTTGGACAAGTTGTCTGTCATATCAGAAGATGAACCGAAGCTTAATCACCATCTGTAGATTTGTAATGGTCATCATCCACTGTGGAATAAATATGCCCTTTGTTGCTGAGGAACTCCAACGCTTGTTTGATTGTATTTACATACATTCCATGTAGCCTTGCTTTCAGCTCAACTGCCATGCCTTCATTCCCCCTGCAGGGTTTAATCCGATTCAGGATCTGACTTTGAGGTGTCAGGCCATTAATTTGCATTTCGCTACCACCTGCATAACTTCCTCCCGTCTCTACCCCTGTGCGTCCAGGGGTGCTGTGGGCCAATGCAGATCTGCCACCTGCAGCCTGGTTATGGGAATTGAGGATAATGTGGGCCTGGACAACCACCAGCATGTGTGATACAAACTCATTCATGTCTTCAATGGGAGCAATTTTAAACGCCACAACACTTCTTATTCTGGAAGGAGTGAAGGTGACCGGCTACTTTCACATAACTCCCAGGATGCACACCAATACTTTCACAACTTGATTCATCTGTGTCCACCCACTGTCTGATATCCATGGGAACAGCTGTCATGTCATCAACTTTATACAAGATGTTTGTTGGAGCCTTTTCCGCGTGTCTGACTATGCCGACAATTGTAACCTGAGAAAGCTCAACCTCCCCTATTTTGAAAATCTCATCATTCTGTGTAGCAGACAACAGTTGTGATACTGTGCATGGGACTATCTTTTGTGCCCTGGATTTTTTTTCTCTCCGTGAGGGTGCTTGAGAACCAAAGCCCCCCGGTGACTGCATGTAACCACCACCGCCCATGCCTGGACCACCATAACCGCCATCAAAACCTCCGTGATTGTTCCACATGCTGAGCCGTTTTATTCTCTTCACAATCCGACTTGAGGGGCAAAGCACACGGCGTCTTGGCGCGAGAACTATCGGCGACCAATCTAGGGTGTTTTCTTCACAAGGGATTCTTCCGTCATCCACCAGTTGTTTTCCGTTGTCTCCCGGGTCTTCTGGTGTTGAGCTCACCGGTGCGTTCCTTCTTTTTGCGAATGTTCCGAACAGTTTTGGCCACGCCTAATGTTCTTGCTATCTCCTGGGTTTGTTTTGTTTCTTCAGCCTAATGATGGCTTGCTTCACTGATAGTGACAGCTCTTTGGATCTCATCTTGAGAGTTGACAGCAACAGATTCCGAATGCAAATAGCACACTTAAAATTAACTCTGGGCCTTTTATCTGCACTTTGTAATTGGGGGAATATCACACACCTGGCCATGGAACAGCTGAGAAGCCAATTGTCCCATTACCTTTAGTCCCTTCACAAGTGGGAGGCACGTCTGCAAACTGCTGTAAGTCCTACACCGTTCACCTGAGTTGGATGTACCTACCCTCAAATTAAAGCTGACAGTCTGCAGTTAAAGCACATTGTGTTTGTTTCATTCCAACTCCATTTGTGATGGTGTATAGAGCCAAAAGATGTTAGAATTGTGTCGCTGTCCCAATATTTCTGGACCTGACTAATAAATATATATTATACGGAATACATTTAGAATGTATGTATGTTTGGAAAAAGCAAAAACAATTGCCTAAATCGCAATATTCATTAAAAAAAAGAATCGCAATATGATTATTTTGTCCATATTGCACAGCCCTAATGTGTGTGTGTGTGTGTATATATAATTACACACACAGTGGCAAGAAAAAGTATGTGAACCCTTTGGGATTACGTGGAGTTTTGAATGAATTGGTCATTAAAATGTGCTCTGATCTTCACCTAAGTCACAACAATTTGAAAAACAGTCTGCTTAAAATAATACAACACAAACATATGTTTTCATTTTTTTTATTGAACAGAACATGTAAACATTCACAGTGCAGGGTGGAAAAAGTATGTGAACCTTTGGACTTCATAACTGGTTGACCCTCCTTTTTGGCAGCAATAACCTCAACCAAGCGCTTTCTGTAATTGCAGATCAGACCTGCACAACGCTCTGAAACTGTTTTGTGAAGAGAAGTGGTCCAAAATTACTCCAGTGTAGCAATATTCTTGGGATGTCTGGTGTGAATCGCTCTCTTAAGGTCATGCCACAGCATTTCAATCGTGTTGAGGTCAGGACTCTGACTGGGCCACTCCAGAAGGCGTATTTTGTTTTGAAGCCATTCTTTTGTTGAATTACTTGTATGCTTTGGGTCATTGGCCTGTTGCATCACCCATCCTCTGCGGAGCTTCAGTTGGCGGACATATGGTCTTACGTTTTCCTGCAAAATGTCTTGATAAACTCTGGAATTCATTTTTCCATCAATGACAACAATCCGTCCAGGCCCTGAGGCAGCAAAGCAGCCCCAAACCATGATGCTCCCTCTGCCATGTTTTACAGTGGGGATGAGGTTTTGATGTTGGTGTGCTGTGCTGTTTTTTTTGTTTTTGTTTTTTTTTTCTCCACACATAGTGTTGTGTGTTTTTTTCCAAACAACTCAATTTTGGTTTCATCTGTCCACAGAATATTTTGCCAGTAGTGCTGTGGAACATCCAGGTGCTCTTTTGCAAACTTCAAACGTGCTGCAATATTCTTTTTGGACCGCAATGGCTTCCTCCGTGGTGTCCTCCCATGTACTCCACTCTGGTTTAATGTTTTCCTCATTGTAGATGTGTCAACAAAAATGTTACCGTGTGCCAGAGATTTCTGTAAGTCTTTAGCTGACACTCAATGAGGTAAAGAAGAATCCTAAAGTATTCTGCGCTGTGTTCTTGCAGTCATCTTTACAGGACGACCACGCCTAGGGAGAGTAGCAACAGTGCTGAACTTTCTCCAATTGTAGACAGTCTGTCTTACCGTGGACACATGAACATCAAGGCTTTTGGAGATACTGTTGTAACCCTTTCCAGCTTCATGCAAGTCAACAATTCTTGGTCGTAAGTCTTCTGAGAGCTCTTTTCTGCGAGGCATGGTTCACATCAGGCAGTGCTTCTTGAAACCAGTAAACCCAAAACTGGTCTGTTTTTAAAGGGCAGGACAGCTTTCAGCAACACATCCAATAATATCACACTGATTGGACTCAAGGTTGGCTCACTCCTGGCTCCAATTAGCTCTTGGAGAAGTCATTAGGCTAGGGGTTCACATACTTTTTCCACCCTGCACTGTGAATGTTTACATGTTATGTTCAATAAACACATGAAAACATATGTTTGTTTTATTTTAAGCAGACTGTTTTTCAAATTGTTGTGCTCTGATCTTCACCTAAGTCACATTTTATGACCAATTCATGCAAAACTCCACGTAATCCCAAAGGGTTCACATACATTTTCTTGCCACTGTGTATGTATATATATTTTCACACGCACACGCTGTGCAATATGGACAAAATAATCATATTGCGATTTAGGCAATTGTTTTTGCTTTTTCAAACATACTACATACATTCTAAATTTATTCAGCTCATGGATACTGCCCCAGCTCCCCTCTTTGCGCCGCGTGTTTGGCTCCCTGTGAGCTTCCGGCGGCATGGAGCTTGGGCGCTCGCCTGGGGGAACCACGTGACGAGCCGTGAGAACGCGGCTGTACACGTGGTTGCCCCTGCCAGCGCCCAAAGCTCCATGCCACCGGAAGCTCACAGGGAGCCGAACATGCGGCGCAAAGAGGTGAGCTGGGGCGCCACCGGAAGCTTACAGGGAGCCGAACACGTTAATTTCCGCAGCCCTAAAATGAATAGATAAAATCGCAGCCTTATGCGGTTTAGAAATTGCAGGTACTTAAATCGTGATTTTCTTCTTTTAAATATTTGTTTTTGCGCTTTTTTTTTTTTTTTTTTTTTTTTTAAATATTGCACAGCCCTAAAAATAAATATCAGAAATACATATCTGGTCTGCGCGATGTAAAACGCTAGGGAACTCGGACGGTTTCTCAAATGGCGTTGCCAACCATAGTGAATGGTGGAAGAGGCATGTAAAAGAAACAGAAGTTAAGTGTAGAGAGACAACACATTCCCAAATTTTATTAGTGTGAACGATGATATTGACTATCCACATATTTTATTGGGCCAATTTTATAAGTGGAGGTACATAGCTCCTTTTTAACTATAAAGGAATATAACAAATATAAAATATGTTATATTCCTTTTATAGTTAATGAGGAGCCATGTACCTCCACTTATTGACTATCCACATATTTTATATCTCCTGTTTCCAACCCCAACCCTCCCAGATTGTGAGTTCCTACGGGAATAGGGCCCTCATCTCCTCCTGTACTGTTTGTCAAATGTTGTTCAATATATTGTAACCCTGTCTATACTGTGCTTATTGTACAGCGCTGCGGAATATGCTGGCGCTTTATAAATAAAGAATAATAATAATAATAATAATATCATCGTTCACACTAATAAAATTTGGGAATGTGTACTAAGACCCCCTTTTTTTACTTTGGTAATGCAAAAAAATGACAATTTTCACTTTTTATTCTGCGCACTGCTATATCATTACAATATCGTTTAATTTGAGAAGAAAGTCTGCTTCGTTTGAGGTTAGCTATAGAAAACCATAATTATGAAGCTTCTATATTCCCTTGTATGTTGGATTGATTATTTTTTGACCGCAGATAAAATTGTGGACTTTAAAAACATCGCGAGCGGTTCGATATTCCTACGGAAACGTAAAGTACATCGGAATTCCGGATACAGGACTGTGAAACGCATGGTGGAACGCGGAAGTCTCCTATGCCCCTGCGCAAGATGGCGCCGAGGTCCAGCAACATGCGATAATCTCGACAAGAGGCTAGGAACGCACGCTGACCACCAATTAATGCACAGCTAAAAACGTTTATCCGTGATTTTTTTTAATTTTCTGTGTTATGCATATCGGTTCTGTAATTATGTTCCAGCTGATGAAGCCGTGTGCCGCCGGCGAAACGCGTTCTGGCTTTATTTTATTTGATTTTATCATTTTATTAAATTTTAAAAGAGCCATCACCGCATGTTTTTGGTTATTGGGTTTGGCCAAACGAAATCCATCTGCCTATCGTTCTGAGCTGGGAATAGCTCCACTACACGTGAGTTTGCACTTGCAGCTGATCTACACAAGATTGTGCCTTCTCTCTCTTCCAATTCCTATGGATGTTATGAAATATCAACACCAAGGATTGGGTTTCCTGAGAAGTTATTGAAGAAAAATAATCCAAAGGCATCGTCCCACTTAGAGAGCCTGTCACTGGCTCTGAGTAAATAACTGAAAGATATCACGTATGCTGTAATTGGTGTTGTCTCTCTACACTTCTGTTTCTTTTACATGCCTCTTCCACCATTCACTATGGTTGGCAACGCCATTTGAGAAACGGTCCGAGTTCCCTAGCGTTTTACATTGCGCAGACCAGATATGTATTTCTGATATTTTGTCTGGTAAGCGCCCACACTATACCCCCCGAATACCCAGCAAACCATTCTCCATTATAGATATCTGTGTAGGTAGATCCGCTGCGCTTACAAGCAGTTCTCTGCTCTCCCTGCCATAATTGTCTGAACGCGCGCAGTAAGGAGACAGAGACTCTGCTGTTGTCATGTTGGATCCTCATTTTTCTGTATAAGGGATGCCTTTTCTAGCCCAGAAAGAGTCATACACAATGCTGCTTCATGCTGAAGTCCATCTACCAAGAGACCTCTTTGCCTCTGGACTCCTTTTAATTTATTAGACCAATAGGACAACACCCAGCGGGTGATGGCTTTACAACATAAACCAGTAAGTACATATCAAAAAGCTGTCAGCATGGACCCCATTCAACACATGCTCAGATTTGATCAGTATCTAGTGAAGATCCGTCTATTTGTGGAGACATTCCAGCTATTGTCAGTACACGGTACGAGTGTACAGACAAGGCAGGCATGTCTTAAAAGCAGGTATGTATCCAGAAAGGGATAGCGTAGCCGCAACAGAGATATAATACGTATCTCTCGTTATGCAGACTTCACTTCTCCAATGTGCACAGACCTTGTGAGATAAGAAGCCCAGCGCATTGCACTTAGTGCTCACAAACTGCCAAACACCCCCCACACACGGAGAACATGTCTCTAAACCCAAGAGAAGGTTTTCATACTGACGGTTTTGCCGCTGGTTCTGATTAAACCCAAGTACCCTCTGCTAGAGCGTTTCTCGGTTTAATCTGACACAGGGAGGCAGATGACAATTTATAAAACGCACACATCCTAGAATATAATGTCCACATAATAAAATTTCCAATAAATATATATATTTCTGCAGGATGGGGGAAGAGGGGGCACTTGCGCCCCCCCCCCCGGAACCAGGGCTGCCTGTCTGCGCAGAACAGACAGCTGTGTGTGTGCGCAGTCTGCTCTAGTGTTTTACTCACAGCAGGCTGCACCAGAGCAAGTGCTAAGTTAGCAACTCTCCCCTGAACGCCGTTCTGCAGCTCAGCACTAACTTAGCACCTCTCGACTTGAATGCAAGTGCTGAGTGTGACGTAGGAAAGATGGCCGCCTCCACGCAGCAAATAATCCAATAAGGGAATGTTCAGTTTGGTGTAGCAAAACAGCAAATATTTATTGGAACATGGCAAACATTAACACTAAAGTGGTAATAATATGGACAAGTGGATTTTGCAGAAACGGCACCTTTCATCAAGCAATCCTCTGCCCTTTCTCTTCCATATTCACAGCCAAATCGTTCAGTGAGATGGCTGCAGCAAACTGATCTGCTGCAATGGAACAATTCAGCAGCTGCTGAACTGAACGCGCCTCAGGAGTTCCGGTCTGTGTGGATCTTGTGATGTCACCTCCTCACTCCACCTCCAATCCACCATGTGCTCCTAATCCCTTAGAGGCTGGGAGAAGCTGCCTGGGCTGAGATGCTGTGGCCACTGGAATGCTGGACACTGCAAAAAATGGTGGTGATTGTCAAATCTTTAAGCTTGATGCCCCCTGGTCTGAGGTCTAGTTTGTCTGCCTGGGGAGGAGGAACACAATGATTAATAGTAATCTGGTGGGGATGATCTTACATCTATCTGTATACAGAGATGGAGGGGGGGTGTGTGTGTGTATAATATATATTAGGAGGGGGGGGCCTGGTGTGTGGGAGGGTCATGGTTTGTGTATACAGAGATGGCCTAGAATATGCAACACTCAGACACTTTATTCTTGCATCATGTTTCGCAGCCTGTGTATTACTACACTTTATTTTATGACTGTCCCCTTCATGACATTTTCAAAAGGGCAGAATATGGATGCCATTAAAATTTTGCCCACCCCCCCTTCCCTTGGAAAAATTTCTCGACGCCCATGATCTGGGGTATACATGTGTGTGTGTCCTTTTTTTATAGACCTCAGACTCAAGCAGGATAAAGGAGGGCACAGTCAGCAAGGAGGGATGAACGGGGAAGAGGGGAGGCAGCCGAGATCTTCAGAGCCCTCCAGTGATAAGCCGGGGAATGCGGACTCGGAACACCATAAGGTGAGAGTGATTTACAGGACACGGCGCATGCGCCATGTGCTGCAGATCCTGCCACTCCTTTCCATGCGGTGCTTCGCCCGCGGCCAACGTTAAAATTTCAAACTCTCGTCTCTCAGCGACACATGGTGGCGCCGGCTGTGCAAGGGAGATGGAAAATGCTTTCACACTGAGTGCTTCTCGGTATGTGGCACTGCTTAGAGGCGCCGCTTCGCGCTCAGTGTATCTCGGGCTTAACTCTGTTTTTTTGATTTAAAACATTTTACGCTTGGCCTCTTTGAATAACGTTCAGTGTCTTTTTTTTTTTTTTTTTTAATTTTAATTTTTTTATTTTATAGCACGGTCAGCAAAATGATATACATAAAGTGGCAACGTAGGGCCAAAACAGGACATCAATATAGGCACGTCAGTGAAAAACAAAGGCGACACTCCGAATGAGGTCTCAAGTATAACTGCTTCAGAAGGGAACGAAGAGCAGGGGGGTTGCAATGGACACCAACTACATGCCAGTTACGGTGCAAAGGGATAAGGAAGGGGGGAAAGAGGAAAAAAAGGGGGGGGGTGAACCACAAAATAAAATTACCTCGGAAAAGGAAGTGGCAACGGCCGTTAGTGACTTTCCCGGCTCACTCCCGAGGGAGGCCGTGGAAGGATCTTGTCACAAGGCCCGGGAGCCCGAGGGCCAAGTATGGCAACCAGAGCCATGGTAGATACCACAGTGGCGCGCCTCGGGATTTCCCATCGTGCGAGAGAAAAACTCCATCACTGGCACGACCTGAATCTATAAAGGCGCAAAAAGTCTCAATTGTGAAAAAGAGGTCTCCATGGGGGAGGGATAATCAAAATAAAAGATCAGTAATCAGCAAGATCATACACCAGGAGAAATAGGGGGGGGGGGACAAATCAAAAAGCGATCCCAGGGAATGTCTCAAAAGCATAAACAAATCGTTGGGTGTCCACATGGGAGGGGGGTGTTATCCAAAAGCGAGAGGGGATCAAAGAGGGCAAACACTGCAACATGAGGCCACGGTCGTGGGGGCCAGTACACTACAATGGAGCCTCTTCAGCCGGTGTCCAGAAAGGAGGCCAGGGCTGTCAATGGCAAGGCAGCACAAGAAAGGCCATTGAGGCGGGAAACTCATAGCGCAGGCGGCAACGCCATCCACACCAGGAAGGCCACGGGACCAGATCTCGCACTGTTCCTCTCCCCCCCCCCCCCCGAGGCCTGGGAAAATGGACCCACCAAGCAGTAGGGGCCCTGCAGGAGCCGTCAGACACAGTTCTGCAACTGCCCGATGGCCCAGAACAGCATGGATCAGCAGAGGCAAAGGAACCATCTCCTGTGCAGACGTGACGCGATCAGCATGGGACACAACGGGAGGTGGCTGTGGCAGCTCAACATCCGATGTATCCTCCGTAGCCCCACTTTCCACATTCTCCGTCAGAACCAGGCAATCCACCGCATCAGACAAGTGGTGATCGGCAGAAGCGCTCCCACACCGAGCCACCACATCCCAGCAACTCTTCAAAGCATCAAATAATCTACGCAGGTCAAATTGGTGAGTATACGCTCGTCTTCTTCCTCTGGTAGTGCCAGTTTCCACACAGGCGGAACCTCTGACCATCCTCCCTCATATACCCCAACTGTTCCCCCGACTCTCATCACGGAAGTGGCTGGGGAACCGGCACCAGGATCCCGCCGGCAGGGGCCCTCCACCCGGCGGGGCACTATCTCCAGCTCCATCCACAGCAGGAAACGCACATAGGGAGGTCCAGAAGGGGATGCTGATGACCGCACAGTGCTCTGGAATCGGCTAGCGAGTGCCCAGGACAGCCGCTGGATGTAGGCCGCAGGCGTAGGGCAAAGCCTAAAAACTCCTCAAATAACTACCGGATGGAGCAGGAAGGTTCAAGTGCGGGTCAGCAGACCCTAAAGTCTGTACCCCTCCAGCAGAGACCAAGTGGGTCACAGAAATTATGGTAAAATCAACAACTGGCAGAGCTCATCCAAGATGCGACCACACTCGCCAATGTTCAGCCCCCCCGTCTCTTTTAATGGTGGATCTTTAAACCTAAAAAAAAAAAGTCTCCTTCCATAAACTCGCCCTTTGCACATTTCAAAAGTGCATTTACATGGGAATCTGCTTCATAGCCACTGCGAGGCACAAATGGTTAACATTTAATCATTGTAGTTTCCAGCTACTTCTGTATTGATCTGGCAGGACAGTAAAGGGATTGACTTGAAGCATTACACAGCATATTTTTTTGCAGACTTGAGAACCAACCTCCTGTCCTATAACACACAATGCAATTAATTATATTGAGCTCCTAAAGGGGCTCTGCTGAATCTTTAGCGCTTAAACGGATATCCTAATGGTGTTAAACTGAGCTCTAAACATATTCTCAATGCAACATGATTCTTTGACCCTTGAAAACGAGAGAAATCTCAATGTATCCTTCCTGGTAAAATCCTTTTTATAACCTTTTTTTTTTAATAAAAATTCTCCTTACTGTGAAATTGATACCAGTCTGCCTCTTTTAAAACAGATTTATTTTCTTTCAGAATGTAATGCCTAAAAATAAATAATTAAAAAAACATATCCCAGTTTTCAATTTTACTGGACTTTTAGAACTTTGAGCTACACTAGGTGTTGGTATATGTTTTTTGCATTAGGTTGCAAACTACATGATGGGTGGATTTAGAGCAAGCCCCTTTGCCTACATTCACAATGCTCTGCCCCGAATGACAGACGGACATGTCTTGGGACCTCATTAGATGCTTCATATGATCGTTGAAGCCCAGGACCTGTAATTCAGTGCTAGGGTTCTGTGGCTAGCATAGGAAACCTCATACAGAAGCCTAATGGCCAGGGCAGCCATCAGAAATGATGGGGCCCCTTACTAAACCTCACGGTCGGGCCCCCCCCTGGCACTCCCTCAACCTCTAACAGCTTTTCTCCCCTTCAAAAAAAAAAAGGACATAACATAGCACCACAGCAATAAAACTCCCAGTAATGTGCAGTGTGTATTGGCGTATCACAGAATCCACAGCAATAAATCTCACAGAAACGGGCTGTGTATGATGGCCTTTGGGTCTGGTCCCTGGGGTCTGGTCTGGGCCCTGGGGTCTGTGCTCTGGGCCTTGGTCTGGGCCTGGTCCCTGGGCCTTGGGGGCTGGGCTGGGCCCTGGTCCTTGAGTCTGGCCTGGGGTCTGGTCCCTGGGTCTGGGCCTTGGTCTGGTCCCTGAGGTCTGGGCCCTGGGTCTAGGCCTGGTCTCTGGGTCTGGGCCCTGGGGTCTGGGCCTTGGGTCTGGGTCTGAGTCTGGGCCCTGGGGTCTGGGCCTTGGGTCTAGGCCTGGGCCCTGAGTCTGGGCTGGGGTCTGGTCTCTGGGTCTGGTCCCTGGGGTCGGAGTCTGGCCTGGGGTCTTGTCCCTGGGTCTGGGCTCTGGGTCTTGGGGCCTGGTCCCTGGGGTCTGGCCTGGGCCCTGGTCTTTGGGTCTGGGTCCTGCGTTTGGGCCTAGGGGTCTGGGCCTTGGGTCTGGTCCCTGGGTCTTGGGGCCTGGTCCCTGGGGCCACCTACAATGGAAAGAGCCATGCTGACTCTTCAAACGGTCTATTATATGCACCACTATCAGAAAGCCAAGTGGGTCCCGCTTAGAGCAATTACAGTGCCGTTACAGAAGCAAAATTCTGGTGTAATGCAGTAGTAGCAGCTTTAATGTAAGGTCACTTTCATTGAGCGTTAAAGTGAAGATCAGCGTTCCGCCAACTTTCAACTTTTTCTTGTGGTTAACCCTTTCACTCAAGCACTTTTCAGGGATATGACTATGCGTCCCATGTTTCAGATGTTAACACTAAGTAATTTAGTGTGTGTATGTTTGAAGATAATGGGATGCTGTAAAGTTGTGTAAGTGGGGGGGATTTATGGGTTCAATGTACAGTACGACTTACAACTTTTGCAAACAATGGTGAATGTTGCTGTTGTAATGACGACCATAAACTTCATTTCCCCAAAAGATATTCAAAGAAATGAAACCTCTTCTGCTGCTGTTTGAACCAATCCCATTAAGGAAACATCTGTGTTTAGTTGCTTTTTTTTCTTTCTTTGAATATGCTGCCCTCCCCTACTTTTTTTTTTTCTCTAATGCAAAAAAAGTATATACATGTTTTTTTGTAGTGAAGGGGTCAAATTAATTTTTCTTTCCAAATTTTATTTTGGAAAATAGTCCCAGATCAGCAAAAGAAAAAGTGTCCATGCAGGGCCACCACAGAAGGGGAGAGCGAGAAAGTGGCCATGCAGGGCCACCACAGAAGTCTCCTAACATATCAGCAAAGGGGGGGGAGGGGGGGAAGAGTTAAGAGAAGACCTTCAAGGAAGGCACAGCAACCTCCATCTTCCACCCGGCCAAAATCAAGAGAAAAGAAGAAAGAAAAACACCCAGAATAACTCAGAAGAAAATCAAAAATGTCCTCAGTGGCACAAAAAATGAGGGGGGGGGGGGTGTCTCAAAGAAATAAAGTCGCCGCCTACGATGGGGAGCGGGTTGGTTGGTAAGAGAAAGACATCGTGGGGGGAATCACTCATTCGGAATGAGACAGGAACCGGAAAAGAAAACCAGGGTAGTCAACTTCAGCCCGTATTCATCCAGAGGGCAGGGTGAACATCCCCTCCAGGCTTGACCACCTCAGTAAGGGCCTGTTGAAAGAGCCGCCCCTGTGTAGCTCCAGTCGTGGGACTGAGAATGACACTGCACTGGGGGGGGGGGCGGCTGCAGCCTGCCATCACCGGGCATCCCTATTGCCGCAGAGATCTCGCGGGGGGCACAGATGCCATTCTTCTCCGATATCCACCTCCTCGGTTACCAGCAAGTCCCCCACCGTACGAACCAGGAGCCGCTCATGAGATCAAAAGGACCAGCATCCGAACCTCCAGGCACACCACAACCTCCAAACCGCTATCTGCACAGCTGGTGAATAAGGCCTCCGCAGGCTCACGCTTGTAGGCAGCACTGCCATCTGCTGGCGCAAAGTTCCCCCCGTAACCGGGCTCAAATTCGCCTCCCCCAGCAATACCATACAGGCATCCAGGCCCGGTATCCCAGCCATCTTCTCGGCGGTGGGGGAGGGGAAATGTCTCGCTTGCAGGCCTCGCTTCTCCCCACCTCCGCTGCGCCTTCTTTCCTAGAAGCCAGGAGATGGCCCTCCATCACCGCGGCTCGCAGCAGGCATCTGTCCTGAAGGAATCTCCTCATGGAGGCAAATGTGTAGTGATACGTGGTTTTGTCGGACATGGGGAACAGACCTCAAAATGGCCACCGGCAGAGCGCCGCAGCCAAGTATCAACAGCCTAAACTCGTGTCTCGGCTCCAGAGGGGGGACAACACAGGCTCCGGAGGATGCATGCCCGATGGCCAGCCGCTTAGGGGTCCCCACAGAAGGGCAAACTATGCAGAGGGCCTTCCAAAAACACCGACTTGTAAAGACTACAGATGGAGCGCAAACAAAACATGGCCTCTCCCTTCAACAGCCGGCCACGCCACCCTTTCATTTTAATGACGCTAGCAAATGCAAAAATTTGGAGAAAAGCTGCCTTGATGCAGCTTGTGCACAAATTGGTGCATTGGAAGAAGAAATCAAAAGTAGAGTGTAGCTACGCAACTAGTTACAATACATCATTGTGCTAAAGTTGACTTGACCCTTTCGCTGCGGAGGCTTTTCCCGCCTCTGTGCTGAAGTCATTTTTACCGGTTTTGCTCATCATGTTTAACCGCGTTTTGAAGCCATATTTTAATATATGACCCAGACCTATTATATATCGTTCTTTCCGGCAGACTCAGCAGATTCATAATGTCGTCATTATATGTATACGTCATGTCCTGTTTGTATATTATAACAAAAAATGCAATAAAATTTCGAATTTTCAATAATTTACAAGGTGTAAAGTGTTTTTTTTTTCTTTTTCACATGCGAGCATTTGCGGTTATATATTCTATGGGGTGTGCTTGTTAAAAAAAATTGAAATGGGGACTCGTTCCTTTTTTTTTTTTTTTTTTTTTTGGGGAAAATTTTACTATTTAACGTACCGCATACAAAAATCGTTAGTGCAGCATCATTGTTCACATTATAATTGAAATGGGAACAATATTGCTGCATAAACAAAACAAAAAAAAAACATTTTTTTTTTTTTTTTTTTTACATGGTCATGTTTGGTATCGTTGGAAAGGCCATGCTCTGGCCAATCCAACGATATCAAACATTAACCCCTAGCTGCCAGAGATAGGGGGTTCCTAGGAACCCCCTATCTCCACCATTGCTGGCAGCTAGGGGTTAACTCCAGGACTGGCGTCATCGCGCTATGCACGATGACGCCAGTCCTCAGGGGGAGTTCCCTGAGGCTTGGCTGACATCCAAGATGTCGGCCAGCTCCGGGAGAGGAGCATGATCTGGCGCTATTCAGCGCCAAATCGTGATCTGGCTCCCCAGGGGTTAATGTCAGCCACAGTTTGGAAGGGCAGGCTGTGCCCTTCCAAACGGTGCCTGCCTTAACCCTGTGACCACCGGCGATCGGGGGGAGAGAGAGGTCCCTTTCAGGTGCCTCCTCCGCACACGCGGGGGGGGGGGGTGCCTGAATTAGATGTCATTGCGCCGCCGCAATCACATCTAATATCCCTGCCGGGGTCCCGGAGTGCTGGGCTGACATCCAAGATGTCAGCCTGCACCGGGGGGCGCAGCAATCGGCTGGAATCCCGGCAGATTGCTGCCTCCTGTGCTAGGACGCGCTCAGCGGGTCCATAGCACAGGAGAACCACTTGACTGGACGCGCTGAATGCGTCCATAGCAGCCAAGTGGTTAATCTCATTTTCAAATAAAATAACAAATTGGCAACCACAGACTTGATAAGCGCCACACAACACGCCGTATCCACCCAAACTCCAATGCTACACCAGCAAATAGTGGTTCCCCGACACCATAAAATAAGCAAAATAATACGTATCTGGTGAGCGCAGAATGAAATTGCTCTGGGGTTCAGGTGTCTCATGCAGGCCCGCAATACATTACATGATTATATGAAAGAAGGAAAATAGAAAAATCCATAGTGCAGATTGCAAGGAACACTTTTTAAGGCAGTAGGATATATAAAATTTTCCACTCACAAATGTAGAGCCCCAACACTGGCTCTGAGTGGAACTACGCCTCTGGGTAATTTGCCTTCCTCTTTGTTAGCAGGTGACCCCCACCTTTGCATGACAATTTTCTTCAAATGACATACACCCGTGAAAGCAAAAGGGGATAGAAAAAAACAATTTGGAGCTACCATAGCTCAGATTGGAACGCCCATGGATTTTTTTTCTTTTTATGGAGAAAGTCCAAATAAAAAATGGCTCTGGATGCCGGGACGTGGTCTTAAAAGGTTTTATTAAAACAAAGTTAAAATAAACAATGAAACATGACCTCCAGGATGCGTTTCGCTGCTATAAAGCAGCTTCTTCAGCTGGCAAGTCAGTATATTGTGTCTATGAGGTACAGTTTTGTTCAAAATTATTCAACCCCCAATGCTGTAAAGGGTTTTAGGGAATTTAGTGTACATTTGTAATTGTATTCAGAATGAAATCCTACAAGGACTTTTTAAAGAACCATATGCAACTAAAATGACATCAATTGGTTTTGTAATACAGTAGTAAATGTTTCTTTTGTGAATTCTTCATTGACACAATTATTCAACCCCTTAAAGACTACCACTCTGAAGAACAGCGGTTCATTCAAGTGTTTTCAATCAGGTATTGAAAACA
Organism: Leptobrachium leishanense; assembly: GCA_009667805.1. NCBI lineage: Eukaryota > Metazoa > Chordata > Amphibia > Anura > Megophryidae > Leptobrachium > Leptobrachium leishanense. The sequence goes on from CM019065.1 coordinate 252,623,348, forward strand.
CCTGTGGATGTCACGGAGCAGCAATAAAGCATAATAAGCACCAATTAGGCAGCTTTAAAATGACTGTGATACTCAGCTCATTCTAGACATTTACTGGTGTGGTCACAAACATGGTGAAGTCAAGAGAATGGTCCAGGAAGACAAGAGAAGAGGTGATTACTCTTCACAGGAAGGGCAATGGCTATAAGAAGATTGCAAAGATGTTAAACATACCAAGAGAGACCATAGGAAGCATCATTCGCAAATTCAAGGCAAAGGGCACTGTTGAAACGCTACCTGGTCGTGGCAGAAAGAAGATGCTGACTTCGACTGCTGTGCGCTACCTGAAGCATAGAGTGGAGAAAAGTCCCTGTGTGACTGCTGAGGAACTGCGAAAAGATTTGTCAGATGTGGGTACTGAAGTTTCAGCTCAGACAATACGGCGCACACTGCGTAATGAAAGCCTCCATGCCAGAACTCCCAGGCACACCCCCTTGCTGTCTCCAAAGAATAAGAAGAGTCGACTGCAGTATGCCAAAAGTCATGTGGACAAACCACAGAAGTTTTGGGATAGTATTCTGTGGACTGATGAAACAAAATTAGAACTGTTTGGGCCCATGGATCAACGCTATGTTTGGAGGAGGAAGAAGGACTATGAAGAAAAGCACACCTTGCCTACTGTGAAGCATGGCGGGGGGTCAATCATGCTTTGGGGCTGTTTTGCTTCTGCAGGTACAGGGAAGCTTCAGCGTGTGCAAGGTACCATGAATTCTCTTCAGTACCAGGAGATATTGGATGACAATGCGATGCAGTCCGTCACAAACCTGAGGCTTGGGAGACGTTGGACCTTTCAACAGGACAATGATCCCAAGCCTACCTCCAAGTCCACTAGATCATGGTTGCATATTAAAGGCTGGAACATTTTGGAGTGGCCATCGCAGTCACCTGACTTAAATCCGATTGAGAACCTCTGGTGGGACTTAAAGAAAGCAGTTGCAGTGCGCAAGCCTAAGAATGTGACTGAACTGGAGGCTTTTGCCCATGACGAATGGGCGAAGATACCCGTAGATCGCTGCAAGACACTTGTGTCAAGCTATGCTTCACGTTTAAAAGCTGTTAGTACAACATCCTTTTACAGTTATAAGTACTAAGATTGAATGTCACTTGGGGGTTGAATAAAACTGATAATGATGTGAGCACAGAAAAAGACATTTGTGGTTGTTATATTTGTCTGACCTACACGTGCCTCTTTGATTTAATTGTAAGCAAGATGACTGAATGATCAAAATCAATGTCAAACTGGCCAAAACACTCAATTTCAGTGGGGGTTGAATAATTTTGAACACAACTGTATGTATACCCTTTAAAACTCATTAAAAATTAACCACTCCTGTCCCTGATTAGTCCAGATTCTCGTCCGGTGCGCGCCGCCATCTTGCGCATGCGCCATGCTGTTTTCTGCGTTCACATCGACCTCCAAAGGTTTAAACGAAAATTAAGTCTTATTCTTTTTGAGGAACCCTTTGGAGAAAGTTGTCACACCTAATCAGGGATTGAATGTCCATACGGATTTAAAGACCAAATCGAAACTCTTCCCTCGCCATGTCATCTCTGACAAAATCAAAGTGTTTGCTTCTATGTCTTTCATTACTAAATTTTCAATGTCCACTAAAGGGAAAAAAAAACGAATTTAAGCAGAGAAGGAAAGCGAAAGCGTTAAAAGATCTTGAAGGACCGCACAATAATAATTAAACCTGCGAACAAAGGGGGGAGTGGCTGTCATCTTATCTAGGGAAGCATATGAAGAAGTACTCTGTATCTTAAATGATGATACCACATATGCGAGATTAAAATCAGATCCCATTAAAGATATAAGATCAAATTTTCATAATCTCCTACAAAAAGGAAGAGATACACAAATCCTAACCCAACAACAAGAATGTGACTACATATTTTTAGAACACACTAAAACTCCACACTTTTATATTTTACCAAAAATTCCTAAAAGTTTAACCAATCCTCCGGGCAGGCCCATAGTAGCGGGCATAGAATCCATTACTAGCCATTTGCCTATTGTAAAAGAGATACTTAAAGTGTCCTTTAGGTAAGAGGGTATTACAAATATTAAAAGAATTTGAGTGAAAGACCTAATGGTAACATGTGACGTAAATGCCCTCTACAGCAGTATACCACACCAGAAGGGCCTTAATATTGTCAAAGAGGAAATAGAGAAATCCTAAAAAAAATTGGTAAAGATCAAACATTATTTGTAGTTGACAGTATGCATTTCATACTAAAAAATAATTACTTCAAATTCAATGAGGATTATTATATCCAAAAAAGAGGAACTAGAATGGGGACAAAGTTTGCGCCCAGCTATGCGAACCTATATATGGCAGGTTGGGAAACCCAATTTGTCCACGGTTCGCATAGCTGGGCGCACCAAAATATTTTGATCTTCAAGTGGTTCATAGATGATGTGTTCTTTGTTTGGCGAGGTTATGAAAAAGATCTTGTGTCTTTTCTGGAAAGCCTAGATAGTCCAGAATGTTGAATCAAGATCACATTCCTAGACTTAGAAATATATAGAGAAGGCAATGAGATACGGTCCAAAACCTTTTTCATAGAGGTCGACACATACATATATAGTATACACCTCAAGCTGCCATAATCCGACATGGTTAAAGGGTGTCCCTAAGCGACAATTCACTAGACTAAGAAGGAACTGCTCCGATATTACGATCTATAGACAACAAGCAGATTCCCTTAAACAACAATTTTATAGAAAAAGGGTACAATGAAAAAGAATTAGACCTCACCATTGCCACACTAGGAAATGAGGATAGGGACACACTGCTAAAATACAAACCCAAGAATACAAACATGGGAGATGAGATAACTTTTATCTGTGACTATGATTAAAGCCAATAACATTAAAAAAATACTCTAAGCATTGGCATGTTTTAAGCCAAGATAAAGAATTAACTGGCTTTGTTGGGAAGAAACCAAAAATAATATTCAGAGGAACAAAACAGTGCCTTCTTCCTTTCATACATTAATATATTGATAGTGGTAGAATTGATAAGAATTCACTAACCATATATCTTAGTGAATAGTCGTACATATACATCCATATTTAAAAGCACCGTATATATTTACAATGCGATTTATCACTTATATTGCAAAGTTCACAAAAAAATTGTATACAAATGCACTTTACGATACAATTTAGAATTTAAATTGATAGAAATGACACATAAATTTGAGGTTAAAAGGCTCAAACACTGATTTATACCATATGTGAACACACTAAGGATACTAGTCAGACGCTGTTTTTTTTTTTTTTTTTTTTGCGACTAGACGAGAATTCCTGGGATTATATTACATCCCACAGATGGCATGGGGAAGTGTTTGGTACTTTATAAGGGATTTTTTTAGGAGACCTATTATATAGTTTATTTGCCATCTGTAAATGATGATGAATGCAGGACTATGATGATTCCTCTTGCGTGCAGCAACATCAAGTATGCGCCACGCAAGATGGTGGAGTACGATCTACATCAGAGATCATCTTGGAACGCAGAAGTTAGGACGGCGCATGCGCAAGATGGCGGCGCGCACCGGACGAGAATCTGGACTAATCAGGGACATGAGTGGTTAATTTTTAATGAGTTTTAAAGGGTATACATACCTCAGACACAATATACTGACTTACCAGCTGAAGAAGTTGCTTTATAGCAGCAAACGCGTCCTGGAGGTCATGTTTCATTGTTTTGTTTTAAGACCACGTCCCGGCATCCAGAGCCGTTTTTTATTTGGATTTTCTCCATAAAAAAATCCATGGGCGTTCCAATCTGAGCTATGGTAGCTCCACCAAATAGTTTTTTTCTATCCCCTTTTGCTTTCAGGAGTGTATGTCATTTGAAGAAAATTGTCACGCAAAGGTGGGGGTCACCTGCTAACAAGGAGGAAGACAAATTACCCAGAGGCGTAGTTCCACTCAGAGCCAGTGTTGGGGCTCTATGTTTGTGAGTCGAAAATTTTATACATCCTACTGCCTTAAAAGTGTTCCTTGCAATCTGCACTATGATTTTTCTATTTTGCTTTCATATAACCATATAATGTATTGCGGGCCTGCATGAGCCATCTGAACCCCAGAGCAATTTCATTTTGCGCTCACCAGATACGTATTATTTTAATAGCCATGTTTTTGAAATAGACACATTTAAGGATGGTTATTTTGACATTTAATTATGTTCTGTTTTGAAATCTTATCCAGTGTTTTCTGTCCCCGTCCTCCCCCATACACTATTACTGATGTGAATTTTGCCTGATGTGTGCAGGACTTTTAAAGTGCATAATTTCTGTTGAACTTCTATAGGGCCAGACTAAGGAGTTGATTTCTATTTTTAAAGATACAATTTTTACAGTTTTTCCTTTTTTTTTTGTCATTTTCATCAGCTCATTCAATTCTATTAAAACTGTATATTTTTAAAACCTTTACAGGCAACAATACTAGCCATACAATAGTGTAGGCAAACACAAAACCAAAAAATGTCAGACCTGCTGCCCACAATTCAAAATTGAACAAAACCCTACAAATCCATAGCAATAGTAATAAAATGCACCCCCCCCCCCCATTCAAAGTTTGTTAGCAAACACATGAGACTATTAAATGCATTTCAAGTGCATGTTGCATTGGATTTTTGTCCAGTAGGAATCAGACACTTTTATATTTCTGTATTTGTGCTGGGTATACAGGTGAATTAAATGTATTCTGCAGGAACCAAATGAAGATGGGCAGTGGGGCATATGGGGCAGCAACTTTGCTTCAATAAATATCCAACGGATTGTTAATTGGGGAGGGGGATTGTTGGCCCCAGTTATTGGGATCATTCCAGGGCTAAAATAGAGCAGGAAGGAGTGGGAGTACAGTTCTTCCACTATATTTTCAGAGGGAACAGAGCAGGGGCGTAACTAGAAATCACAGGGCCCCATAGCAAAATGTTGATTGGGCCCCTGCCCCCCGCAGCCTATTCCCCCCCCCCCAAAAAAAAGAACGAATTCCATTGAACAACACATTACTACACTCGTGGCACAGTACCCAGGTACATTAGAGCTCCACAGCAATAAAAAAAACGTAATGTACCGTGTATCACTGAACGCCACATATCCTGGGGGCACACACACACCTGTCGTAGAAATCTATTTCTGTGTAGTTAGATCCGCTGCACTTACAAGCAGTTCTCTGATCTCCCTGCCATACTTATTTGAACGCGCGCAGTAAGACAGAGACTCTGCTGTTGTCATGTTGGATCCTCATTTTTCTGTATTAAGGGATGCCTTCTCTAGCCCAGAAAGTCATACACCATCTAGCTGGAGTCCATCTACCAAGAGCCCTCTTTGCCGCTGGACTCCTTTTAATTTATTAGACCAAATGGCCCACACCCAAGTAAATACATTTACATATCAAAAGGACAGGGGAGTGCACCAGGATGGCTGGTTAGTCCACACCTCATCCCTGTAAAAGGAGTCATGTCCATTGTCCCCGTCTGCCATGTTGGCCGACCATCCTCCCATCACTGTCAGCATGGACCCCATTCAACACCTGCTCAGATTTGATCAGTATCTAGTGAAGATCAGTCTACTTGTTCTTATAGATTTGAGACATATCTGTGGAGACATTCCAGCTATTGTCAGTACACGGTACGAGTGTGCAGGCATGTCTTAAAAGCAGGCATGTATCCAGAAAGGGCTAGCGTAGCCGCAACAGAGATATAATACGTATCTCTCGTTATGCAGACTTCACTTCTCCAATGTGCATAGACCTTGTGAGATAAGAAGCCCAGCGCATTGCACTTAGTGCTCACAAACTGCCAAACACCCCCCACACACGGAGAACAGGTCTCTAAACCCAAGAGAAGGTTTTCATACTGACGGTTTTGCCGCTGGTTCTGATTAAACCCAAGTACCCTCTGCTAGAGCGTTTCTCGGTTTAATCTGACACAGGGAGGCAGATGACAATTTATAAAACACACATATCCTAGAATATAATGTCCACATAATAAAATTTCCACAACAGTCCCTCTTCTTTGTCATATGCTCCACAGTGTCCCTCGATGAATCTTGATCTTCCTTGGAAAGAAACCGTTCCTCTTGTATACGGAAAGTCCATCTTGACACGTAGAATCTTAAAGCAAGTCTTAAAACAAATCTTGAATAAAGCGAATATGCTGCACTCACAAGGGTCCACCAGTCGGCATGGAAGACTCCCCGATCCAGACAATCAAGAAAAATAATATAGTAGCCGACTTAGAATTGTACTTAAAGAATTTTTTTGTATTTGACCAGAAGTTTCTTTATGCTCATTCGTGGTATGTCAATGGGTACTAATGTAGCTCCAATGTATGCCAACATCTATATGGCCTAGTTTGAGGAGGATGCCGTCTATACCAATCAGTTGTATAATAATCACGTGAAGTGTTGGTATCGTTTTATATTGACATCTTCCTCATCTGGGAGGGACCCCATGATCGTCTTCAGGCATTTATATCATTCTTAAATGGAGTGCACCTAATATAGTTTTCACCATGGTCTCGAGTACTAAAACTATTAGTTTTTTGGATACCATGGTCACTAAACAGGGCGACCGGTTTGTGACAGATCTATTTAAGAAACCAACTGATAGAAATGCTCTTTTGAGGTTTGATAGTGCACATCCAGACACCTTAATACGGTCACTTCCATGCAGTGAGTTTCTTTAGAGTAAAAAGAATTGTGAATGACTCAGGATTGTGTGAGACAAGGTTAGGAGAAATGGTGACTAGATTCAGCGAGAGAGGCTATCCTTCTAAACTTCTTCAAAAAGCGCTTACTTTTGTGAGCGATAAGCCAACTATGTCGGCTCATCGGAAAAAGCAATATAATAGATTGGCATTTGTCTCGAAATTTGGGACACATTTCAGAGCTTTGAGACAAATACTGTGTAAAAACTGGCATATTCTGAGAGATATTTATCCTACTGTCCCGGAAGTCAGCTTGCCTCCTTTGATGTCCTACAAGAGAGGTCGGTCCCTGAGAGAGACATTGGTGCACGCTGAATTCCGTGACAGTTGTTTCGCTACACCATTTTTTTGGCAAGCCCAAACAGGGGACGTTCCCCTGTTTGAATTGCTCCTGCTGCAATGCTGTAATCAGGGGGGATTCATTTGTCCATCCACATTCAGGTCAAAAGTTTAAAGGAAGACAGTTTTTCACTTGTAATTCTCTATGTGGTGTATCTTATTAAATGCCCCTGCGGTTGGGCATATGTGGGAGAGACCATACAAAAAATCAAACACAGGATTACTAAGCATAAGTCAGATATTCGCTTAAAAAGCATTGAATTACCTATACCAAATAATTTTGTCACATTAGGTCATGATATTGCACAACTGAGGTTTCAGGTAAATGACACAGTCAATAAATCAGAGGGGGTGATAGAGAGTTAGCATTAAAAAAGAAAGCATTATATTGGATAAACCGTTTGAATACTATAGAACCAAGTGGTTTAAATAGAGATTTTGACCTCTCCCCATTTTTATAGTGGAAGAGTTGGATATTTAGAAGCAGCCATATCCCTTTCATCATAGACAGTTGTATACCCAAAAAATATAATTACAAAACCATATATAAAATGAATAAATATTGAAGTTAATACAATTATTGTAAGATTTAATTTTTTGGTGATTGTTTTTATACATTTGTTTTTATTTATATTCACTTATGTGCATCATGTTAAACAATTGTGGTGAGATCACTTAAAGGAACACTGTAACAAAAAAATCACCCCCCCCCCCCGTTTTTTAATCCTAACCTATCCCTATTCCCTTAATAAATAGTTATTTTTTTTGTTTTTTTTTTCGTGTAACTGTAATACTTACCCTAAAATCCTCTTGTTTCAGCGCTGTTTTTTTTTTTTTTGTTTTTTTTTTATACTCCCCTCCCTCCTCTTCCGCTCCCGTCCTTCTTCTATCCGACTTGCCTTCTGGTTTACGTGAGAAGCGCGCATGCGCGCCTCTCACGTAAGCCAGCCAATCGGCAGGCTTCCTCGCGGCTCCCTCTGAGGATTAGTGTTGCGCGCAAGAGGATGCGCGCAACACTAAGGCTAGGGTCAGACTAACGCATTTTTCGCGTTGTCTGTGAAAAAGTGCGTTCGAACGAATGGACGCATTTTTTCACGGAATACGCGATAGCGGTCATACGATGCGCCTTTTCGTCCGTGATTTTGTACGGATCATCAATAAAACCCTTTTTGTGTCTGGACGTTATGTTGGCCGGACATTAGCAGCGACTGACGTCTCCCAATCACGCACACACGCCTCTAGCGGACGCAGCGCACTCTGTACGTCCGTACTAGAGGTTTGACGTTCTAGAAAAAATGCGCTCGTTTGCCACTTGCGTTGCGCGGACGAACTTTCGTGCGGCCGTACTTCGTGTGTTCCCCGGTAATTGGACGTCATTTGCTGCTAGCACGGCCGTGATTTCGTGCGTCTAAATGCACGTTAAAACTGCTTTCGTCTGACCCTAGCCTAACCCTCAGAGGGAGCCGACAGCTTCTGCGGTGAGTTGGAGACGTCATCGCGCTGAAAGCGCGATGACGTCTCCTACTCGGCAAAAGTCGGCAGAAGCGGGAAATATGATTCCCGCTCTGCTGACTGACAGCTGGGAGGGCGGAGTTAAGTTCTCCGCCTCTCTCAGCTGTTTTCAGCATTTACAACTGAACAGCTGAGTGGAGGGAGGGGGGACAGAGAACAGGATACTCCGGGCATCATGACCACCTAAAATAGCTTAGGTGGTCATGTTGCTTAGAGTATCCCTTTAAGCTGTATGCTGTTGAACCTTGGTAATACATCTTTAAGGCATACAGCAGGTTTTTCTGATTAAGGTATAATTGACTTGCCAGCTGCATTATGTTATTTCACCTATATATATGTGTATGGTGTACTGGTTATTTTAGACTTGACAAAGATATATATATATATATATCTATCTTTGTCATCTTTTGGCAAATCTTAAAACAAATCTTGACACGTAGAATCTGCTCTAGGGGAGGTGACTCAGAGGGAGGACATAAGGTGGTGGGTTGCGTTGGTCGCCGGTCAGTCTGGAATCCTCTGTATCCGGTCCATGGGTTGGTCTTCAGGGCGTCTCGTCTGTTCGGGCTTCAGTAACTGTCGATTTTAGACATCAGGAACATCTCACTCCGGCATATAGAAGGAATAGAGACCGAAACACCATAAGTATTTATACTCCCATTACCTTTAGCCAGGATCCAATGGAAAACAAATCTCCGAAGCTTCCCAAAGCTTTGAAAAAGATTCCAACTCTCACTAGTCATAGTTCCGCCTCTGCCCTGATCTCGTCAGTGTGGACCTGACCCTTGTAAACCCCCCCCCCCCTTTTGGATGCTCTACTGTCGTTGTTCCTTGGTGATCTCCATCACTGCAACACCGCACAAGAACTTAAACAGGTGAACGGCAGGAGCCAGAGTTACTATTACAAATGTCTCCTTGTGGCCCTTGCTAGTCTTGGGTGCATTTCCCTCCCTCTAAACTAAACAAATAAACAAAATGATACTCTTCGACGTAGTTGAGCAACTTCTTTCAGTGACCGGCGTGGATCCAGTTGTCTCGTCCCTCGAACTTCAGGGAGGTTGGCGTCGTCTGCAGCACCTGGAATGGCCCTCAATATCTCGCCTCTAGTCCCGTCCTCGGATGTTTCTGTAGCATTATCCAATCACCTGGTTGACTAGTATGAACACTGGTTAGTGAGTTTGGGTCCGGGAGAGACTCCCGGACCCGGTGGACTTTTTTTGGAGCTCATCAAGGAAAAGCAATCATGATGGTCCTCAAAAGTGTTTCCCTAAAATTGATTAGAGGTTGAGAGGTTAGAATGGTTAAAGTTGTTTTTTTTTTTCACACCATTATCTCCCCCCTTCTCTTCCTCCTTAACAGGAAGAAGAGACGCTGGGTTCAAAATGGTGCATCGTCTTAGAGTCAGTTTAGTGGGTGTTAGAGCCACTTAATGTCTTTACTCTCTGGGTGGTTAAATGTTGGGTACCCTGAGAGATGCAATGTCCGAAGAAGATAACCTTTTCCTTGCAAAACTGTAGTTTCTCCTTGCTAGCCTTATTACCTGTGGGTGCCAGATGTTTAAGCAATGATACAGTATGCCGATAACAAACCTCCCGTCTGGGACAGAGTAGCAAGTTATCCACATACCACCCCTGGATCGGTTTGTGGCCCACTAATCTAACACGATCTTCAGCTTGCAACTACATTCCGAGGGCCTAGTCACCGACCCCCTGAGGGAAACGTGTCCATGTTAGTTGTTTACCCTGGAATGTAAAAACACAAAAACTGGAGAGAGCAGAGTTAGTTACATTGGTGATGACAGAAACATCAGAGGAAACTACAACAGATCCAGTGTTGGTGGATCCAGCCTGCCTTAGCAGAATTAGCCCAGTAAGAGCCTCATCCGCTTCCATCATTGGATTACCAATCGCGGCTATCCCCTCTGGCCAGGTGTACATAATGCGGTTCTTCCCCTAAATCTACCCCTAAACACAGTCTTAAATTATTTAATTATCATTAACATAAAGCCGTTTAAACAAAGAAAAATGTGTGGCGTGTATGAGAGTATCGCAGAGCTCAACAGCAATAAAACTCACGCACCTACACACCGCACATTACTGTGAGTTTTATTGCTGTGGAGCTCTGTGATACGCTCATACACACGGCACATTACTGTATCACAGAGCTCCACAGTAATAAAACTCACGTTCATACACACCGCACATTACTGTGCGTTTTATTGCTGTGGTGCTCTGGCACAGCAAGGTGCAGTGTGTATAAGTGTATCCGAGCATCACAGCCATAGCTCACAATAATGTGCAGTGTGTAGGAGCATATCAGAGCTCCACTGCCTTTTTTTTCACCCCCCTCTTTCTCATTCTTTTTACTCCATTCTTTCCCCCCCTCATTCTTTCCCTTCTCATTCTTTCCCTTCTCATTCTTTCCCTTCTCATTCTTTCCCCCCTCATTCTCATTCTTTCCCCCCTCATTCTCATTCTTTCCCCCCCTCATTCTCATTCTTTCCCCCCTCATTCTCATTCTTTCCTCCCTCATTCTCATTCTTTCCTCCCTCATTCTCATTCTTTCCTCCCTCATTCTCATTCTTTCCTCCCTCATTCTCATTCTTTCCTCCCTCATTCTCATTCTTTCCTCCCTCATTCTCATTCTTTCTTCCCTCATTCTCATTCTTTCTTCCCTCATTCTCATTCTTTCCTCCCTCATTCTCATTCTTTTCCCCCCTCATTCATCACCTGACCCACCCACGTGATACGTCGTTGACTCGCAGCAGTGTGTGCAATGCGTCATGTGGGTGGGCAGGTGACCCCCGCAAACCTCACAGGCTGTGCGGGAGGGGGCAACCAAGAGTCCAATACCAGAGCTGAGAAGCAAGGCGGCGGCGGCCCACTGATCCGGGTCCCAGCAACAAGCGGGCCTGATGGGTCAATGTGCCCCACTCGCCCGCAGCTAATTTCCACTCGCCATTTGCGAGCAGGCGAGTGGAAATTTTGCGGTCTGATCTGTGCCATACTTTAAAGGGGTTTCATGGCCTTCGCCCCAAAACTAGATTTTATGTGCTGAGCAGCCGTCTGACTGGGAAGCCTCGCTTTCCTTCCCTTTTTATGGACGGCACATTGCCCATGGCGATTCGAATCGGCTTCTCTTACCCCTGCGTCCAGGGAAACCCTGCACCAATTTAGGGGAGCGCCCGGTGTCGTCTTCTACGGTGGATTGTCAGACTATAACCACTATAGTCCCCCCAACTAGAGACCCTAACCGAGGCGTTATGTAACTCTATGGCTTGTTGTCCCAACATGTTTGGTACAGAACTATGCCAAATGATTAGTCAACAACCACAGATTACCCCCCCCGAATTATGTCTCTACCCCTCAGTGTATGCATACACAAGCGTATACGCTGTACGACCGTACACTTCGTCGCCAGACTAAACCGCACAGCACACTTACAACCGTTTTCTCTACAGAATAATGTGGCTTCTTTCAGTATACAGTTGTTAAATGGGGATAGCCTTCTGCTGTCTAACACCTGAATCACTGTCACCAAATGAAAAAACTCCAAAACAAAAACTAACAAAGTCTGAACGTAAAACCGAGATGAACTACTCGCTGAGCAAAGCAACTATAAACCAACTCTAAACCAATAAAAGCGTGTTATTCTCGCTTGCACAATCCGCCTATGGAAAGTAAATATAAAAAAGTTTTAAAACCAAATTCTTTCTTTTTCTACCGCAAAACCAACAGTAATGCGATACTATGCAAAACGCAGCAAGGTTCTAAAACCCAAAACAATGGAGGGGGCATGAATTGCCCTCCCAAAAATGCCCAAACAATAACATGAAAAAAACACCACTGAAGTACACTCTCTACCACAATCTTCATTTACAGGAAGTCTTGCTATATACATTGAGATTCAGTAAAAAGTCACTTTTAACGTAAAACCAAAACTCAATACTGTCATGGAACTGACGTAGCGCTCCACGCTTCAAACCCCAAGAGACTTTGTTCATTTATATTGTGTGATTTAAAATATATTTTACATTGTTTGCTTTTAGTTTAAATTAGTTTAGTGTAAATTGCGTAGCTTTAGTTTTATATATTGTAATTCCTGTAGGTAAATGTGTTTTTGTGTAGCCAGTAAACAAGCTTTGCTACTGTGTAATTTATGCAACAGGGCTTTTCCCCTTATCTGGCTGCATGTTTGATTCAAGAAGTCTGGGATAGTGTTTGTCTTTAATCTGATGTATTAGAAGAATAGATTATGTAAATGTTGTGTGAGCTAAAGGCTAAAGAATGTTTATTGTAAATATCTAACTGACCTTATTATTATTCTTTATTTATAAAGCGCCAGCATATTCCGCAGCGCTATACAATAGGCACAGTATAGACAGGGTTACAATACATTGAACAACATTTGACAAACAGTACAGGAGGAGATGAGGGCCCTATTCCCGTAGGAACTCACAATCTGGGAGGGTTGGGGTTGGAAACCGGAGGAGAGGACTGTAAGGTGAGAGTGATTGATGGTTGCGTCAGTGAGTTGGGTGGTAGGCTTCCCTAAATAGGAATGTTTTAAGGGAGCGTTTGAAGGAAGAGAAGTTAGGGGAAAGTCTGACAGTACGAGGGAGATTGTTCCAGAGAGTGGGGGCTGCGTGTGAGAAATCCTACAGTCTATCATGGGAAGAGGTGATGCGGGGAGAAGCTAGGCGCAGGTCACTGTTTTTAACTTAGGGAGCGGGCTGGGGTGTATTTGGTGATTAGTGAGGACAGGTAGTGGGGAGCTGAGTTAGTGAGGGTTTTGTAGGTAACTGACCTAATGTAATTAGAGACTTTTAGGTACATGTTCACTGTCATGGAGCTGACGTGGCGCTCCGCGCTTCAGACCCCAAGAGACTTTGTGTTCATTTGTATCGTGTGATTTTAAATATTTTACAGTGTTTGTTTGGTATTAGTTTGGTGTAAAATGGCGTAGCTTTAGTTTTAAATATATTCCTGTAGGTAAATGTGTTTTTGTATAGCCAGTAAACAAGCTTTACTGCTGTGTAATTTATGCAACAGGGCTTTTCCCCTGATCTGGCTGCATGTTTGATTTAAGAAGTCTGGCATAGTGTTTGTCTTTAATCTGATAGTATTTTAGTAGGACGATGTGCGTTATTTATGCAGTAGTGGCGTTTCACTCGGCTGTGGGCCCCATAGCGCCCCCATGGGTCGCTATGGCGGTAGTTCCACCCCTGGAACAGAGTAGGGCTGAAACACAACTAATGAAAATAGTTGTGAACTGTTCTTTGTCGATTTTTAATAGATTTGTGTACAGCACACACTCTTTAGAGTCAGAGATAAACGTTATAACCTCAGATTCTGCTTCAGAGCTGATTGGAGATGTGTCGCTGCTTTACTCTGTATGAGTTAGTTCTAGGGTTATGTCAGACTTAAACAGTTTGTTTTGTAGCAGCACTAGTACACAAACCCTGGGATAATGCCACTGGGTGCAGGCGCTGTACCTCTGGTGTTTTATACTTAATTGAAGCAGGAGTCCTGTGCAACCACCTCAACCTGTCTGTCACCCCCTCTTTGGTCTGGAGCTGCCATTCTCTCCCTTTGGTCCGTTCCCTTCCCACAAACTCCCTCCCACACTCAAGTCCGGTCTTTTTCAAAAAAAACCTCCCGTACTCAGGTCAAGTCCTTTGCCCAAACTCACTCCCTTCCACCTTCGGTCCCACCTCCCGCTCAGTTTGTTCATGTGATTATTTTAAAAGGACACATTACGCACCCTGTCCACTTCAGCTTATTATCATGCTGCGTGGAGTGCCCCCCTTCTTGCCCTGCTTTCGTGCTGACATATCTATCTGAGCGCTCCTAGCAGCGGAGAAAGCAGACACAGGCACACAGGGCTTTAACCCCTTCACTGCGGAGGACGTGTGTTGAACATCCTAATTGACTCCCGCTATATGCGGGGGATGTGCCCCACATGTCCTCCGCTTGCGGGAGCCCCCACGGAGATACTCCTCTGTCCGGGATCCCGCGGTGTTCTGACTTCAGCGAAGTCAGACGCTGAATTTGAACCCACCCCTGACGTCTGACATAATTGCGCCATGCGCAATGACGTCATTTCCAGGTGACCCTCACCACAGAAATGCCGGGAGATCGCCTGAAAGGTAGGGGGATCCTTTTGAAACCCTCTCCTTCCCAATCGGGAGGGTTTACAGAAAAAAAAAGGCACCGCTTTGAAGGGCAGTGTCTGCTCTTTTAAAGCGGTGCCTGTTTTTTAACCCTTTACATGCCAGATTGCGATCTAGCTCTGGTGGGGGCCGCCATCCTGGATGGCGAATCCACCTCTGGGTTCCCCCTTGCCTCCTGAAGTGTCGCACATAGCGTGATGATGTCAGATAGCCGGGAAACCCCTAGCTGCCCGGGGATTTCCCAAGGAAATCCCCTGGTGGAGATGGGGGGTTCATTTGAACCCCGGTAGCTAGGGGGTCATGGAGGGGGTCATTCGAAAGGTCTGAGCATGGCCTTTCGAATGACCATGTTCAAAGTAAAAACAAAATAGAACAAATTAAAAAAAAATTGCGTTTGCTAAAAATTACATAATTCCCCCCCCAAAAAATTTAACGAGTCCCCATTTCTAACTTTTGTACAAGCGCACCGCATTCGCTAATGTAAAAAAAAAAGCTTTACATGCTGTAGATTAAAAATTCTAATTTTTTTTTATTTTTTTTTTTATAATATTCAGGCAGGACATGACGTATACATATAAAAATGATATACTGTATTGTATATGATATACTGTACTGCTGAGTCTGCCGGGATTTTTTTTTTTTTTTTTAAATAATAATTTCAAGGCCATATAATAAAACGTGGCTTCTAAACATGATGCGCAAAGCGGTAAAAATTAGCTCAGCACACAGCGGTGAAATGCCTCTGCAGGGAAGGAGTTAAGGCTCGTGTCAGACGAGCGCAGTGTTCACGTCCGTGTTACCGCACGTAAGTACGTCCGTGATGGCATACAATTGTGTTAAATGGAGCCCCACACACAGTACATCCGCACAGAAGTGCGAATGTATGACGCATGTGGCAAACGGACGCAGGTTAAGCAAGAACGTAATACTACTAGAATGGACATGCGGAGTGCACCACGTCCGCAATGTCCGCATAGCTTTGTGTGTGAGTGATGGAACGTGGTCAGAATGACTGCATTTATTCGTCCAGCATTTGGACAAAATGGTTTTGCATTTTAATTTATATTTTCTCTCCATCAGTCAAAAAATACGTCAGTGAGAAAAACTGACTGGCCTCTACCTTGTTGTCAGTCAGAAAGTACGTCCGTACTGCACGGATGCACAGTCCGTACAAAATGTTCTCGTCTGACACCAGCCTAATTTGCGCACAAAGCTTCAATCCCTCTCTCCGACCAGGTGCTTGGGTACGTTGTGTGAGGGGGAAAAATAATAAATAAATCATACCTCCTACTTTTTTTACACAATTTGCATAGTGTACGTACAAAAATTGTCTCACGTAACCTGCAAACTTTTCGCACACAAAGTACGCAAGCACCTGGTCAGAGTGGTGAATTGGATTGGTGCTGGCAGCGCAGCCCAAGTCGTCTCTCTCCCAGAATGAACGCCGTTTACGAGCACTTGGATAGATATTAGCACGCTGAGAAGGGGGAGGGGGGCATTCCATGAAGACTGACCACTTAATTAGCTAAAGTGGCCAGGGTGCAAAGAGTGCCCCATTTAAAATAAACACTCTGAGGTTATTAACATTTAACTCCATCAGACTCTATAAACAGAGTGTTCTGTACACAGACCGATTGATCGATTAATGATAATAGTTGACAACTATTTTATCGTTCCGGCCCTACAATTAGGCCGGTTTTATGGAACCTTTATAATGCACACCATCATCATGTGGCGCCCCGCCCTCCCCAGCTGGTCATGTGATCGCTTTGAGCCGGCATATAATTCGGCACCTGGAAGGTGAATTTTAACCTTGCAGGTGCACGAAACTGGCAACTATGGCTCCAGGCCTGTACTGACCTTTTGGGAACCAAACAAAAATGGTACTTAAAGGGTTCATCCAGACTTAAAAATTCACGAAATAAATTGAAAATTCACACTTGGTTTTACTCTTTAATGCTTGTCACTGTTGGCCATAAAGAGACGATCTTTATGGAATCCTCTTATAATTTGTATTAAAACTACATTTTAAAGATGAACAGTTACTGATTTCTTCTTACAGTTAGCTTGGTAGTTGTTTCCTGTTTTTGGCCCCAGGGTTTAATCTATAAAATTAATCTTCCTTTATTTGGTTCATATTGACACTTTCACGGTTTCTCTTTTTAAGGTTAATGTTACCTGTGAGAGGTTTGCAGGACTTGGCAGTGACAGTCTCAGTCAGTCATGTGAGCGGGCTATAACTGTTTCAGGCTCTTATTAAATGTGAGCCTGAATAGCAGATGTACTTTGAAGGTCATATCCTATGCTGTCAAAGCATAGTGAGGCTGAGAAGTATTCTGTACTAGCACTGGGTGTGCAAGTGTAGTGCTCAGGGTGTTTTAACAACTGTATGCAAGAACTTATTTCTTTAAATTGGCTTTCTTTTATTACTTTTAACCAGTGCGTTTTTTCTGGAAAAATAGGTGGGGTACTCTCACGCCCAGGGAAAAGACTGTGATTTATTATTGTGCTGTTACAGTTATATTCATGTAGATGGGGATTTATATTGTATAGATAATCCTTATGCTGCCACCTAGTGGTCTTTCTGTATTGTACATGTTTTCTCTTTTTTCCTTCGCTTTATGATGATGCACTTCCTGTGTGTGTGAAGTTCCACCCTTCTTTCTGAGTAAGAGCTGTAGCATGGTGCAGTTATCTAGCAGCACATGTCTATTCATCGCAAGCTACGGACAGTATCATCTTTTGACCATATAAAACCCATCATTCCATCATCTGCTGTATCCTGTGATCTGCTGTAACCTGATATACAGAATAAAGCAAGTCGTGGAAAGAAACAGTGTTTTGGTGAGTTCAGCTATCTGATAAGGATTGTCCTCGGTGATTGCATCTACTTATACAGGCCAGGCATAGAGGTCTCTGCAAGGGATAAATCGCTATACAACGATCGGAGTCAGAATAGTCAAAAGATGTGTAGAATCCTACAGCCTGCTACTATATATGTGTGTGTTTAATCTGCAATCAAGCTCAGTGTCATCGGCCATCTTGGGAAGCACATGGTCGCACAAGCTTACTGCATCTCACTTATACTGCATCTCACTGAATATTGAAACGGTTTCTCTGCATTTAACTGTGTTACCTGCCTGTCTAAGCTGCCGTTCATCTTCTTAAAGAGACAGTACTATTTTTGCAAAAACGTATAAAATGTCCAGACAAGGTTCTGTGCACTCTATTATGACTGAACCGACGCAGATTCATCACGTCCCTGAACCCGCAGACGTACAAGGAACAGATTCTGCAGAGTTTGCCGAACCAAGTGTAAAACCCAAACGCACAATAAAACCGACACAGAAACTCAGAGAAAACTATGAATGCACTAGAGATGAGCTCTCCAGCAATCTGACAGTCCTGTGGGACAGAACGTCACAATGCATGTCAGTTTTACCACACTTTAACAATCACCCAGCTGAATTAAGAGACTCTATAGATCGTCTGTCTGCTGCATATAAACGTTACCAGAGGCTGTCAGAAAAATACAGACTTTTTGCAGGACTCTAATATGAAAGACTTTTCAGCAGAATTGTCCAAGACTGATGCACTAAACCAACAAAGAGACCTCCTAGTGCAAGTTGCCAAAGAAAGGGCAGAACTCCGCATTGCTCAACTGCAAGAGACCAGATCGCACAGATCCACATCAACCAAGCTCCGTGCACATTCTTCCAGATCCTCTCGCTCCAGACATTCAACGTTAAGCGACAAGCTAATAGAGGCACGAGCTGAAGCGGCGTCAAAGAAAGTGCAAAGCTCCTTTGCTAAAAAACAAGCAGAGTTAGAGGCCCGCCAAGCAGAGTTAGAAGCTCACAGCAAAGCCCGCCAAGCAGAGTTAGAAGCTCACAGCAAAGCCCGCCAAGCAGAGTTAGAAGCTCACAGCAAAGCCCGCCAAGCAGAGTTAGAAGCTCACAGCAAAGCCCGCCAAGCAGAGTTAGAAGCTCACAGCAAAGCCTGCCAAGCAGAGTTAGAAGCCCGCCAAGCAGAGACGGCATCCCAAATCAAGATTCTGCAAATGGAAAAGGAGGAAGCAGCTGCCGTAGCGAGGCTGAAGATTCTCGAAGAAGCAATGGGACAAAGTACTAATGCAGACTGCCCTATCCCAGCAGAACTGGAAGACCCAGTCGAACGCACTAGCGAATACGTTTTACAGCATAACATTTGCAACAATACACAGTCATCTCCTGTACCTCCTCCCAACACTGTTCTGACTCTCAATGCAGAGACCTCTCAGCTCCAAATGCCTGAGCCTCTTCCAGTCCACAATACAAGAACATCTACACAACAAATCACATCAACTCATTTTGCCAGCAAGGTGAATCCCAGCGACAAGCCGCAGCTCAAGCCGCAGCCAGCAGAAGCCTTAGAGGCTACACCAAAGTTAAACGCTCTTGCAACGTCATTTTATCCTGGTAAACCTCACCCTTCATCACCAGAGAACTTTAACACCCAAGCCCGTTCCTCAAGTTACTTTGGCACCAAGGAGTGAGAGATCAGACTTGACTGACTTCGCCAGATATATGATACGCCGAGAGCTCATTAACACCAGCCTCTCAAGGTTCGACGACTGTCCAGAGAGCTACAGGGCCTGGAGATCAACCTTCAAGGCTGCTATTGCTGATCTGAACCTTACTACCAAGGAGGAACTTGATTTGCTCATAAAGTGGCTGGGGCCAGAATCCACCGATCGTGTTAAAAGACTGAGAACAGTACATGTTGACCACCCGGATGCAGGTCTCGTTGCTGCGTGGGCAAGACTTGAGCAAGCTTATGGCAGCGCTGAAGCCATAGAAGGCGCTCTGTTCAAGAGACTGCAAAACTTCCCAAAAATGGGTAACACAGACTATCGCAAGCTCCAAGAACTGAGTGATCTCCTCCTGGAGCTAGAGTTGGCAAAGACAGACCCACGTCTACCTGGACTAAGCTTCCTGGACACTGCTCATGGTGTAAATCCAGTGGCGTCTAAACTGCCATACGGCCTGCAAGAGAAATGGGCGCAACACGGCTCAAGATACAAAAGAGACTATAACGTATCCTTCCCTCCATTCTCATATTTTTGCAGGTTCATCAGTGAACAAGCCTGGACAAGAAACGATCCCAGCTTCAGCGAAACCAACTTGCCAGCTTCTTCATCATCACCAGCATTCGCATCAAGGTATGATAACACAGTGGCTACACGTAGAGACTTTAATAGAACAATATCTGTTAAAAGGACAGACATCTCACCACCCGTGTCCTCTCGTGCAAACCAGAGGGATTCAGGTGATAGCGATAAAGACCCTAATCGTCGGTGCCCTATTCACAAGAAGCCTCACCCTTTAAAGAAATGTCGTGGCCTTAGGGCAAAGACTTTACAAGAGCGCAGGGAGATTCTTCAAAAACTTTGGGTATGCTACAGGTGCTGTGCCTCTTATGGACATTTTGCTAAAGACTGTAAAGTTGTCATCAAGTGCACAGAATGCAGCAGCGACAGACATGTTGTGGCTATGCACCCTACTCCACTTCCAGACAACCCACAGCAGCTACCTACCTCTGCACCTGTCTCAAATCATGGCGGGGAGCAACAAGGTAATGCTCCAGCTATAGGGAATATTTCTTCTTCATGCACGGAAGTCTGTGGAGAAGGCTTAGATTACAAATGCTGTGCCAAGGTATGCCTAGTCAAGATATACCCAGAGGGTCAACCTGAGAAAGCCACGAAGATGTATGCCATATTTGATGAACAGAGCAACAGATCGCTTGTTAAGCCTAAATTCTTTGAGATCTTCGGCATAAAGGGACATGCAACACCGTATACTCTCAGAACCTGTTCTGGTCGCGTAGAGACTTTCGGCAGAAGGGCCAACGGGTTTATGGTCTCTCATGTCAAGGGGAGAGAGGGAATACTCCTACCAACATTAGTTGAATGTGACCAGATACCAGACGAAAGGGAAGAGATTCCTACTCCAGAGGCTGCATATCACCATCCGCACTTAAGGCATCTTGTAGATGAGATTCCAGTAATGGACATGAATGCTGAAATCTTGGTCCTGCTAGGAAGAGACATTCTCAGAGTACATAAAGTACGGGAACAGTGCAATGGACCTGACGATGCCCCTTATGCACAAAGACTTGACCTGGGCTGGGTAATAGTGGGCAATGTATGCTTGGATAAAATGCACATGTCATCTGAGATCCACTCCTTCAAAACTCACGTGTTCGGAAACGGACGTGTATCCCACTTCAAACCGTGTCCTCACCATTATGACGTAAAGGAGAAGCCTCTTGACATCATCTGCGTGCCTGACGTCACCCCTATCCTCTATGATGACAAACTAGGTACCACAGTGTTTTGTACTACAAGTGATGACAACAAAACAGCTTTGTCAGTTGAAGACAGATAATTTATCAAAGTAATGGACAAAGAATTCTTCAAGGATGAGTCTAACAGCTGGGTAGCACCATTACCTCTTCGTGCTGCAAGGGTCAAACTCCCAAACAATCGTGAACAGGCTTTATCCAGAGTCAAGTCACTACAACGAACACTAAAGAACAGACCTGAAATGAAGGACCATTTCATCGCCTTTATGAAAAGGATCTTTGACAATAATCACGCTGAGCCAGCTCCACCTCTTCGAGAACATGAGGAGTGCTGGTACCTGCCTTTCTTCGGAGTGTATCATCCACGTAAGCCAAAACAAATCAGGGTAGTATTTGACTCCAGTGTCAAGCACCAAGGCATATCCCTGAACGATGTTCTTCTCACTGGTCCTAACCTAACCAACAACCTCGTAGGTGTACTCATGAGGTTCAGAAGGGAGCCAGTCGCCACACGCTGCTACACTTCAGCTTCTCTTGCTACAAGTCAGAGAAAGGAACTTCACATCTTCTCAGATGCATCTTCTGACGCCATAGCAGCTGTCGCCTACCACAAGGTCCGGAATTCCTGCTGGATCATCCAGAAGAAACAACAGCTGACGTCTTTGGTCTACAAAATCCTGACAAAGATGCAGATATTCGTCCTGAAGCCAAAACTCTTGTCACCAGAACTGCACAAAGACTCGTCTTGGGCTGTCAACGCTTTGAACGTTTCTCCATCGCGAGAAGCATCTGCCATAATCAATTCTAGACCACTTGTTCCAGTGTCTACAGATCCAGAGAACCCAACCATCCTTACTCCAGCTACTCTTCTTACCCAGAAACTCGGGACTGTCCCTGTTCCACCTGGAAACTTTAAAGCAGAAAAAATGTGCTACAACCAGTGGAAGCGAGTACAACACCTTGTCAACTGCTTCTGGAATCGTTGGAAGATGGAGTATCTTTCCACTCTACAAGGACGCAGGAAATGGCAATGCCTGAAACTGAACGTTCAAGTTGGAGATCTCGTTCTCCTCAAGGACCAGCAAGCCGAAAGGATAGAGTGGCCTATGGGACTTATTAAAAAGAGCATCTCTAGCGATGATGGTAAGGTACGTAAGGTGGAGGTGAAGGTCGCAAGACAAGGAACTGTAAAGACTTTTATCAGACCTATCACGGAACTTGTTTTGCTCTTACCGCTTGGAGACTGAACTTACTTAGGTTTTCAAGACTTCTAGCAAATTACACTGTCTTTATTTGCGCTTGCATAACTACCGTTATGATGTTTATATATAGTGACATTTTCAATGCCAGATGGGGAGTGTGCTGTTACAGTTATATTCATGTAGATGGGGATTTATATTGTATAGATAATCCTTATGCTGCCACCTAGTGGTCTTTCTGTATTGTACATGTTTTCTCTTTTTTCCTTCGCTTTATGATGATGCACTTCCTGTGTGTGTGAAATTCCACCCTTCTTTCTTGTAAGAGCTGGGTGTAGTTATCTAGCAGCACATGTCTATTCATCGCAAGCTACGGACAGTATCATCTTTTGACCATATAAAACCTATCATTCCATCATCTGCTGTATCCTGTGATCTGCTGTAACCTGATATACGGAATAAAGCAAGTCGTGGAAAGAAACAGTGTTTTGGTGAGTTCAGCTATCTGATAAGGATTGTCCTCGGTGATTGCATCTACTTATACAGGCCAGGCATAGAGGTCTCTGCAAGGGATAAATCGCTATACAACGATCGGAGTCAGAATAATTATGACTATACTTTATTAACCATTTACAGACAGAGGCAATTTTACAAGTCATTCTTACTTTGTGCTGTGCAGGCAGCAGATAATGTGGCAATTCTAGGAGCAATACCAGCCTTTTGTGTGCAGGGCAAGGGGACAAAGCCAGACTGTGACAAGAACACATGTGCAGACTTTTACACACAGCAGCCTGTTTAAAGTCAAATGCATGCATTTACACACACTGCTATATGTTCACATATATACCCTACACCCCGGGGGTATGTAGCACTAAATCTCACAGTAATGTGCAGTGTGTGTGAGCATATCAGAATCCACAACAAACCCCCAGCAATGTGCAGTGTGTGTGTGTGTGTGAGCATATCAGAATCCACAACAAACCCCCAGCAATGTGCAGTGTGTGTGTGTGTGTGAGCATATCAGAATCCACAACAAACCCCCAGCAATGTGCAGTGTGTGTGTGTGAGCATATCAAAATCCACAGCAATAAACCCCCAGCAATGTGCAGTGTGTGAGCATATCAGAATCCACAGCAATAAAACCCCCATTACATATTTACTAGCCTAGGGCTGTCTCTCTGATGGGTGAACGTGTGGGGAGCCCGGAGACAGTCAGCACTTGGCAGCAGGGGGTTTCTCTATGCCACGGTAGGAACCATCTGGACAGTGCAGCAGCGCAATGCCTGGAGTCCACATTGAAGAAAGGGCAGGCTGCTGCGTGTAGGTCTTGCAGTCCGGCCAGCAGGTGGTACAGAGTCTCAGTACCACCTGACTGGCTGGACCGCGTGACCTGCACACTCATGCACGAAGCCATAGCGGCTCTCACATAGGAAGGCTGGGGAAAGTGTTTTTTTTTTTTAAAAAGTGCCGGTACTCAGCCGGTAGGTGCCGGTACTCAGTACTGGCACATACAGGCTGAAAAAAAACACTGCTTTTAACCGCACTGTGCATACAGATGACCAATGGGGTAAACAGTCTTTTGACTCCCCCAAAAAAAGTTCTAAGGGGCCGGTCACACACTGTAGCGCGTGCTACAAGCGGACGTGCATAAACCCTCCCCATCAAAATGCTGTGCACGCGTTGGACAGAGCTGCAAAGCGAGATCCTCCATAGGGGATCGAGCCTTGCAGCACTGAGTGCACTAACTGTGTTCAGTGAGGTGGCCAGAATGACGTCCACTCTCATGGACATTCCTTCTCAAAGACGCTCGTCTGACCCCGACCTAAGCGTGCAAATGGAACTGTTTACATTTCACAACACCTGGATGAAGATAAGATTGAAACCCTTCCCGCAGGCTCTCTTATTCAAACCCTGGATGGAGGATTTTTATATGCATGACTACCTGATATGAAAGCGGGCTCTGTTTCTTTTATGTATGAGGGTAGAGAACTCTTATTTAGATATGTATGCATAAACATACTCAAGGTAATAACTGTAGTCTCCAGACCAAAATCAGTAGCGTCTCAGAGAATCTTCATTTTGTCTCTCCCCAACTTGCCTCGACTAGCTGGGATGGAAAGATCAAAGTTAATGGGGTTTAAAGGTTGCACAAAGGCTAGGTTTAGTGGAGTCCATTCACTGAAGTCTACCCAAGGAGCCTGGTTTGGGAGGTGTCTGAGATCAACCAGCAAAACAGAGGGACGGAGTGACTGAGGGGTGTAGAGCCAAGCCATGAGTACTTAAAGGGTTATTCAGAGAGCGGTGAAAAGCAGGAGAATGACTGGAGAATGGAAAATTCTAGGTCAAAATAGCCAATTTGGAAAGGGAGATGAATGGGAGAATTTTTCTGGTTTGGCTATTTTGATCTAGAATTTTCCATTCTCCAGCTTTCTACCACTCTCTGAATAACCCTGTATCAGAATTCTATCATGCTTGATATGTTGATGTGATGCAGTGTCCATCAATTTGTCTTTTAACTGTAACAGTATCTCAATTTGAAAGACCATATCAATATGACACAGAACTGTTGTTTTTATTTGTCTGTGTGTTTTAATCCCTAAAGGGTTAACCCTGTAAAAAGGGTCATAATTTCTTGGTGAAGGAGTTAAATGGTGGTTAAATTGCACACTATGATTAAAACAAAGGTTTGGGGGGGATTATTTAACCCCTCCCCCCCTGTTTTAACCTTGGAGAGTGTCCCTTTAAGTCACAGGTCAGCTTTTTTGGCCTGGTAGGGAAGGACAACTTTGCTGAACCCTGCTTTAAGTTAACCTCCCCAGTGGTTTTCCAGAGTGTGGCTCCGGGTTAAATTTCATTGCTGAAAGCAGCTACCCCGAGCCACATTCAGGCTGGATACATACCTGTACCTGCGCTCCTCGCTGACCTCCCACAGTCGCATTCTCCTCCGCCAATCGCAGCGTCCTTCCTGGTTCCGGTCTCACGAGAAGGGAAGCAGGACGCCGCGATCGGCCAGAGGGGACGCAGGGACAGGTATGTATCCAGCCATATTGTGGCTCGGGGTCACCGCTTTCAGCATTGAAATTTAACCATGAGCCACACTTGGGAATACCACTAGGGGGATGAAAAAAATTGTACAGATTCTGACATAAGAGATGTCCGAATCGGACCGCCAGGGAGGTTAAAGGGTGACTACAATCAACAAAAATGACATTTTTTATGTTTCTGATAGCTTACATTTTATTTATAAAGGATTTTACCAGGAAGGATACATTGAGATTTCTCTCGTTTTCAAGTATGTCCTGGGTTCAAGAACATGGTTACAGAAATACAAAGTAGTAAAATGCAAGACATTAACACAAAGCAAATATACAGATTAACAGAAAATAAATATGTAGGAAGTATAGTCACTATGTTACATGTTTACAGGTGCATTCCTTATTGAGGTATGTTAATAGGGAGCTCTTAAGGGACTTTAGACTGGGGGAAGATTTGATGGCTTCTGGGAGGTTATTCCATAATTGTGGTGCTCTGTAGGAAAATGAGGATCGAGACACTTTCTTTTTGTATTGTGGTATTGCAAGTAAGGTGCTGGTCCTGGATCGGAGGTTATAGGATGAGGGAAGCTGCCTATTCAGGTAGAGTGGTAGCACGGCCGGTGCTGCCGCTAGGCCAACTAGGCGGGCGCCTAGAGCACAGCACCCGCCTAGGGCGCAGCCGGCCCGACCAATTGTAAAAAAAACCACCCGTGGGGCGGCCGCGTGCTGCAGCCAGCCCCAATACGTGCCGCCGTCGTCAAGGAGACAGAGGCGTGGACTTGGTGCTTCCAGCTTCCTGGACCATGTCCACGCCAACATCTCCTTGACGCCAGCGGTGACGCCAGCACACCTTGAGACTGGCTACCGGAAGACGGAGACAGCGCTGGAGGCAAATATCCTTGTGTGAGCCTGGGGGTAAATATCCTTGTGTGAGCCTGGGGGTAGATACCCATGTGTGAGCCTGGGGGTAGATACCCATGTGTGAGCCTGGGGGCAGATACCCATGTGTGAGCCTGGGGGCAGATACCCATGTGTGAGCCTGGGGGCAGATACCCATGTGTGAGCCTGGGGGCAGATACCCATGTGTGAGCCTGGGGGCAAATGTACCCATGTGAGCTTTTTTTTGTGGGGGGGGGGGGTGCAAGTAGCTGGTCTTAAACACCAGGTTAGAAAGATGAAGAGTGCGTCTAGATTCCAGCGACGGGCAGTTTAGTTCTTTTAACATGTCACAATGGTGGGTCATGTAGTTACATTGTAGCACAAAGCGACAGAATGAGTTATACAATGTAGTAAGTTTCTGGAGGTGCGTTTGCGGGGCGGCTGCATACACTACATCTCCGTATTCAATAGATGGCATAAGCATTTGTTGTACAATCTGCTTTCTTACCGCGGGGCTCAGGCAGGATTTGTTTCTGTACAGGGCACCTAGTTTAGGGTAAATTTTAGATGAAAGTTTTTCGATGTGGAGGCCAAAGGATAGATTTGGGTCTAACCACATACCTAGATATTTGAGAGAAGTGACTGTGGTCAATGTGCCATTTGATTTTGTCCGGACACATAGATGGGGTGTTTGCAATTTGTGTAGTTTAGGTGCTGTTCCAAAGAGCATTGTAACAGTTTTGTCAGCATTTAGAAAACGTTTTATCTTTTGATCCACTTTACTACCTCTGTGAATTGGTCTTGTAGCACGGCCTCCAGCTGTGGGAGATCTGGTTTGCTGGTATAGATTACAGTGTCGTCTGCGTAAATGTGTACTGTTGAGGCTTTGCAGACATTGGGCAGATCATTTATGAATATTGTGAATAGCAGGGGGCCGAGTATCGAGCCTTGGGGTACACAGCACGTGACTGGGAGGGGGAGGGAAGTGCTGTCAGAAAATGGACACATATTGCGACCGATCAGACACCTATGATTGAAACCAGGTTAACGTGCGATCACCAATACCAGAGTCTTTGAGTTTTTGTAATAAGATGCCATGGTCTACTCTGTCAAAGGCCTTGGCAAAATCCAGGAAGATGGCTCCAGTTAGGTTTCCTTGTTCCATACCCGCCTGGATATCATTGGAAACTTTTAAAAGGGCAGTTGTGGTTGAATGATTTTGACGGAGGCCGGATTGGTATGGGGTTAAATAGTTCCAATCCTGATAGTAATCGCGCAATTGAGTGTAAACACATTTTTCCAGAATTTTTGACATTCCAGGAAGCAATGATATTGGACGGTAGTTGGATACCAAAGTATTGTCTCCACTTTTATGGATAGGTACCACTCTCGCAGTCTTCCAGAGTTTGGATATATATCCAGTCACCAGTGATTCATTGATTAGGGTTGCGACAGGTTTTGCAATTGCCGGCGCGCTGATTTTCAGCAGCATTGCTGGGATTTGGTCAGGTCCTGACTGGTGTTTCCTTTTTTTGGTTACGGAGAAGTTTAGTAATGGCACTGACAGGCACTGGTCTAACACTGAATTTCCCTTTTGATACATGGTTTTTGCACAGTTGGAAGGATCCGACTTGTGTGCTGCCTTTCTGAATGTGTTTCAATTGCTAGCTTAGCAATCAGGGTGTTGGCGCATCCAACAAAATAGTTCTTAAAGGCATTTGCTACATCTAGGGGGTGTTGCAGGGTTTGGTTGTTTTCTTTGACAGCAGCTGGTTGGGAGTGGAAATTTTATGATTTTCCAAAAAATTCTCGGGTTCGATATGTTATCGTTTCAATTTTCATTGACGTATTGGGCTTTGGCCATTTTTTTGTTTACTTTGTGCATGCATTCTGCCATTTTTGGTATTCACAATGATCGTTCATGGATCCAGTACTCTTGAAATTTGACCAGAGTGAATCTCTAAGCTGGTACATGTGTGTGTGTGTGTGAGGTCAGCTGTAACCCAGGGGAGATGTGCCCCTTTGACTCGCACTTTACGCAGCGGGGCATGGGCATTCCAGACTTCCAGGAGCTCTGCACAGTCCAGGTCTGGGATTAGGTTTAGCCTGTACCACGTGAGCCGTTTGAGATCATTTAGGAAGGATTCAAGATTAAATTTCTTGGACCTGGTGATTATTACCTTTTGGGGGAGATTTTGTGGCCTTTATTTTGCACACACAGTACACTAGGCAGTGATCACTGAAGCTATTAGCGAGAACGCCTGCCTCCTGTATTCTAGAATCCAGTCCAGCAAGGTAAGGTTAAGGCTTTTCATATTAATGCAAGTGGGGGAGATTAATTGTGTTAACTGGAAAGCCTTAGGCTAGGGTCAGACTAACGCATTTTTCGCGTTGTCTGAAAAAGTGCGTTCGAACGAATGGACGCATTTTTTCACGGAATACGCGATAGCGGTCATACGATGCGCCTTTTTGTCCGTGATTTTGTACAGATCATCAATAAAACACTTTTTGTGTCTGGACGTTATGTTAGCCGTACATTAGCAGCGTCTGACGTCTCCCAATCACGCACACACGCCTCCTAGCGGACGCAGAGCACTCTGTACGTCCGTACTAGAGGTTTGACGTTCTAGAAAAAATGCGTTCGTTTGCCACTTGCGTTGCGCGGACGAACTTTCGTGCGGCCGTTCGTCGTATGTTCCCCGGCATTGGACGTCATTTGCTGCTAGCACAGCCGTGATTTTGTGCGTCTAAACGCACGTTAAAACTGCTTTCGTCTGACCCTAGCCTTAAACTGGGAGCAGTGTTAATTGTTTTTAGGATTCAGCCAGTCAACATTAAAATCGCAGAGGACCAGCAGTTCACTGTTTTGGTTTTTAAGCTACCAAATTACTAAAGATTTGGGTTATGTCAGAAAGGGAGTGCACTGGGGAGCTCGGTGGTCGATAGAATCCAGCAACAATAATTGGTTTACTGAAAGGGATCCCAATAATACCAGAAAGGAAATTAAAAGTGGCTGGGGGGTTAGAGTTTTGCAGAGGGGTGGACTCGTCGACATAAATAACAATTCCTCCTCCTCTCTTTGCTCTGTCCTTTCTATAACATGAATACCCTGTTATTGCTATGGCAGAGTCTGGTACTTTAGGGTTTAGCCATGATTCTGTCAGCACAATGACTTTAGGTTTGTAATGGAGTCACCAAGCTTTAAGCTCGTCCAGTTTAGGGAGTAAGCTGCGGATGTTACAGTGCACAAAGGAGAGGCCTTTTTTTAGTGGGTAGACTAAATGTGGTGTCCTCTGTTGGACCAGGGTTGGATTCAACATCATTTGCCAGAGCAAGCAGCAGAATAAATAGGCATTTGGACACAGTTTTCTTTTTGGAGAATTGTGATTGGAGAGTCTTAAAACTCAGTGTGGGGGTGGGAGGGCTGCATTTTAACACTCTCCACCAGCACTCAGCTGATAAAAGAGCTGAATAGGCTATGGTGTATTTGGGTTTCTTTTTCTGCTTGGTGTAATTTGTAGGGTGTATAGGGAGGGAGAGTATATTTAGAGAGAAGGGTGGTAGAAGAAAGAAGCAGCAAGAGGGAAAAACATTTCTAGAAAACGGTGGAGGGGAGAAGATTAAGGGAGAAAAAGAAAAAAAAACCAGACAGGCAGGGAACCTATAAGGTGAGCAGAAGATGGGAGTATGGTAGGTGAAGTTCTAGAGTGGTGTAGGTTGCTAGCTGAAAATATCGCATGACCGAATTAGTTGGGTATAAATTAAATGCGAACCTTGGGGTTCTCTCATGTATGCTTAGTGGGATATTTGAGTTGAATGTTTTAACGGTCACTGGGTGCATCAATTTTGTGATCATTCATGTTGTAAACTGCCCTTCCCCCTGTATCTTTACATCACTTGGTCCTCACTGTGTGGCTTTGGCCATAGAATGGTGTCTACTGGTCGATCACTGACTGAGCTGCCATCCCTTATCTTGGCCTGTAGAATATTAGCCTCTTACCGCCTTACCTAAACATTCACTCCTCCACCTCGTTAACTAT
The DNA here is from genome assembly GCA_009667805.1 of Leptobrachium leishanense. Classification (NCBI taxonomy): domain Eukaryota; kingdom Metazoa; phylum Chordata; class Amphibia; order Anura; family Megophryidae; genus Leptobrachium; species Leptobrachium leishanense. Next base: position 252,653,633 of record CM019065.1, read on the forward strand.
TTAAAATATTTCACAAGAGCAGTAAAGTAAAATGTTTGCAAAGATTTTGGTAAATATTGCATCATGAGAAAAATCCAGAAAATAAAAACTGATAAAACCACTAACTTTATTCTATTTTCAATGCAATTCCTTTTTTAAATTAAAACAGCATGTGTTTTATAAAGTGGTATTGTTTGTAAAGCACACGTAAACGGTAGTAGTTACAGCTTAAAAGTGGAGGTGTCCCTTTTAACCCTTTCCCACAGAGGGAGGACTTCGAAGACTCAGTGCGTACAGGTATGCCCCGCTGTTCTTAATGGGGCTTCCTCGGCCCTTCCTCGCAGCCAACGCGCTGTGCGCCTTATTGCCTGCTGTCCCCCTGCAATCAATGATGCGCCAGCTGCTGGGGCAGGCCGAAATCAGCAGCCCTCGCTGCAGCTGTCGGCAAGGGCTGCTGCGGCAGGCTTAAATAAGCAGCCCACGCTGCAGCTGTCGGCAAGGCGTACCTGTACGCCTCACCGACGAAAGCCATTGGAAAGAATTAACGTTTCTCCCCTCTTAAATGCTGCTGACAGCCTCTGCCCAATTATTTTAAACATATTTATTTAATCTTCGGTGACTTTACTCCCCATTTCTCCCTTGCCGTGGGCAGCTTGTCCTCGAAGGCTGGGGGCACACTAGGTGTCTTCTTCTAGGCACTAGCCTGCGTTACCGGCACCCGTCGCAGCGGGTGCGATGCTGCGGACGGAGCCGGTCACATGCTTGCGTGCGCACTTAGTGCGCGTAGTATGCGTGCACCTAGAGATCATCACTGTTGATGTGCATCGATGGGACTGCAAAGCATGATCCTCCATAGGAGGATCGCGCTTTGCAGCCTTGTGGAGGGGGGCAGGTGGGCGTCGAGGGACCGGTGCGTTAGCGTTTTCTTTAACGCACGCTAGTGCGTTAAAGAAAACGCCTAGTGTGCCCCTGGCCTAAAGGGGAAAACATGATGGAGACTGGGAATTTTCAGGTATTGACATAGATTCTCATTTGGAAGTGGATATTGGTTTAGTCATTCTACTACATCAAGGACCTTGATTTTTTTTTTTTTTTAAGTACCATAATGGTTTGCCTGGATTTGTCTTCTGTTTACTAGTCCCTGCCGATGAAAGGCATACGTCAACTTAAAAGTGCTGGCTTGCTATGGCACCATTGTAAATGATATGGCTAAAAAGTTTGCCAGCATTGGGATGCTAGAGTGCATTCATTTTTGAATGGGGCATGTAAGTGCCAATCCCCCCCCCCCCCGCTTGGTAATACCATACTGGAGCCATTTTAACACACAGACACAGACACACACTATGGTGCTATATATATGGGGGGGTGAGTTCTGAGGGTAGTTATTAATCAAACTGTTGTATCGTAGATTGTTTACCTCTGTACTAACAAGTGCAATAGAGGGAAAAACAAGAGTAGGTCGCTGTAATGAAAAATCAATTTAAAATAAAGGTAATACCAGCCGATAGCGTGAGATTGAGTAGCGAGTGATGGGTATAAAGGTTTTACTTAAAAATAAAAAGGATAAACCGAAAGATAAGGCATTAAACCATTATTAAACTAAACCCTAGACACTGCAGTAACACAAAAACTCAGCATAGGTAAAGTGATATACAAAAGAGAGCAACAATCATGTACCAAGTCCAGAACATGGCAAGCCATGTGCTCTCAAGGTCCAAGCCAAATCACAAAAAGGGCAGATCTCTTCCTGGAACTCCTGGTTGAATCAAAACAAGGTTGGACTAGAGTCTTGTCTCCCCCCCCCACCAGAGTGGCGTCCCTCCCACCGACAATGTATACACCTTTATCCCAGTGGGAGTCACCATATGAGGTGACCACTAGGGATGAGCCGAACACCCCCCGAGTTCGGTTCGCATTCGAACTCGAACTTTTCAAATGTTCGAACTCGAACTCAATACAAGTCAATGGGACTCAAAATTCGGTTTTTAGAGTGCCCTCCAAGAAGGCATATATGCTAGATATTTGCCATAAAAGGTGTATTGGGGTCCAGGTTAGTGCCCTGGGGGACAGGAAACGAGGACAAAAAGTTTAAAAAAAAAAAACGTTTTTAAAGGAACAGTGAGTTTTCCATGAAATAAGGGTTAAAAATAAAAACGAAAAATTCCTTCAAATATCGTGCCTAGGAGGTCCCCATAACCTGCCCGTGAAGTGGTGGATTTCTAGGATGTATAGAAACATTTAAAAACAAAAAAATGATGTTTCAAATGACGGTAAATGCTTTTCCTTTTAATCTATTCATAAACAACTGCTTGGGGCGGCAGTCTGTATTAAAAGAGGAGACCGGGGTATCTCCGGTACATTGTGCTTATACTGCAGGGGTATCCCCGGTACATTGTGCTTATACTGCAGGGGTATCTCCGGTACATTGTGCTTATACTGCAGGGGTATCCCCGGTACATTGTGCTTATACTGCAGGGGTATCCCCGGTACATTGTGCTTATACTGCAGGGGTATCTCTGGTACATTGTGCTTATACTGCAGGGGTCTCTCCGGTACATTCTGCTTATACTGCAGGGGTATCTCCGGTACCCGGTTTTGAATGATACCCAACATGACCAGATAGAAAGTAAAAAAATAAAAGATAAAAACATGTATTTTTTTGTGTTATTTTTATTAATGCAGCAATATTGTTCACATTTCAATTATAATGTGAACGATTATGCACTAATGATTTTTTTCTATGGGGTGTGTTTGCTATAAATCACGTAATTCCCCCCACAAAATGTAACAAGCCCCCATTTCTAATTTTTGTACAAGCGCACCCTATAGAAAACATAACCGCAAACGCTCATGTGCTAAAGTGTGAAAAAAAAAAAACACTTTCCACACTGCAGATGATGATTAAAAATTCAATTTTTATTGCATTTTTTTGTCATAATACACAGGCAGGACATGACGTATACATATAAAAATGATATATTATGAATCTGCGGAGTCTGCCGGAAGAAACGATATCTAATATGTCTGGGTTATTTAATAAAATGTGGCTTCAAATCGCGTTTAAACATGATGAGCGAAAGCGGTAAAAATGAGCTGAGCACACAGCAGTGATGTGCAGCATATTAGAGGAAAATTTAGTAGAGAAATTAACACTTTTCAGAAGCAGACGCCACACCCTCAGTATAGTCTACATACATACAATGTATCAAATTCATTACAACGGACTAAAAACACCTGTTGTTTACAACTTTGACAACACAGGTCATTTAGAGGTGAGAATCTTTGCACTTAGACATTCGTTTTTAATTCAATATCTAATAAACCGTTGCTTATAATATTCTGCAGTAAAGAGTCTCTTTATTTCTAGATATTTTCAAATTTTTTTTTGCGAACTGAACACGCCAAAAAGCTCGAAGTTCGCGAGCTTGCGAACGACCAAAGTTCGAATCGGACTCCGAACTGATCGAACAGCTCATCCCTAGTAACCACTCAATAGTAGGCTGGCTTAATGATGTCACATTAGGGCACACAGGGCAACAAGCCTCACACTGCCCCTAGTGTTCCCTCTTTGATATAACACTCAATATATATATATAATTAAATATGATGATTTATGACACAATTCATCCACGATCACTACAGACGCCAAGGTTCCAATGTTTCCCTTTAGCCCTTAAGTCGCCAGTCCAGCTTCAGGTCATATGTTATTAGATCAGGAATTGGTATCAGCTGGTTCTGAATACTGCATGACTTGGATTGCATTGGCCAAAAACAGCGATTGGAATATCATATCCCTACTTTTTTCCTGTAACCTGTGGTGACCATAACGTGGCAACCTTGCCATAGGGTACCAAACTACTACCTCCTTGATCAGACCAGGGTTTTTCTTCAGCAAAGTTGCATAGTATATTGTGTAAATTTAAAGAGAAACCATAGCCACCACATTTAATTTTAAATGGTAGTGAGTGCCGGTTCCCTTTGCCCTTATTTTTCCTGAAGAGCTGTGACAGCCTTCCAAAGCATAGATCTTCACTCTGTCCTTAAAGCAAGACTCTACTCATCCTGACCACTTTACAATTCTAAAGTTTTCAGGATGTGAGGAGTGTGTGTGCAAACGCACTCAGAGGCCAATCGCGGTAGCAATCTGTCCCAGGCTGCTGCCAGATTGGATCTGCTGATCCATCTCTGATCAATCGTTCTGCACAGGAACCACTGAACCTGCGTGCGTAAATGTCCTCCTGTATCTGCAGGCAGGAATACTGTATTGTAGAATTGTCCTGTCTTTACCCATTGCACCTTGTACAGCGATGCGGAATGTGTTGGCGCTCAAATAGTAATAATAAATTGTGCAAGGCCTGTTGTGATGCACAATTTGTATCTATTTGCATGTAGCATAAAGGCAAAAATTGCATTAGAAAGCTTCAGGGACTTCCAGGTTTGAGAATCCCTAAGTGAAGAGGAGGAGCTGCACGCAGCGAGGAAGAAAAGGCAATTAAAAAAAAATAAAAATATAATTGGGCAGAAGTTGTCAGCAACCTCTGCCCAATTATTTTTGAGGGCAAAAAAAACAGGAAACTCTTATTTTTTTGTAATGGTGTTCAAGACTGTCCATCTGCTTACTGCTTTTCTATTGGTGCAATCACTTAATTTTGCAGTTATGTTTTCGTATTTAATTTACATAATTGCATTTTAAACTACTCGAGGATTTTCTGTGAAACTTTTAGATTTTCGCTTGACATTGCTCACACACAGTGCATTCGCATTATTTGGACCACGTAATTATTTTTTTGTTGCATCCTTATGCTAAAAAAGTTTTCACACATCTACACTAAACGCCTCATAATGATAATGCAAAAAACTGATTTGTTTCAATTTTGTTATATTTCGAGTTCTTTTAATGTTACAATACATTAGTATACATATTCAGATCCTTTGCTATGACACTTGAAATTTAGCTCCTGTGAAAAAAACTGTTTCTTGCATTTGTTTGTCTTATCTGGGTTAATGGCTCACTCTAAGGCTAGGGTCAGACTTTTTTCGCATCATCGTTAAAAAGTGCGTCCGACTGCATGGACTTACTTTTTCACGGAATACGCGATAGCGGACATACGATGCGCAATTTCGGCAGTGATTTCATTCAGCTCCAAACCAGGAAACTTTGGGTGGCTGGACGTGATGTTGGCCGCACATGAACAGCGTCTGACGTCTCCTAATCATGCACACACGCCGCTATGCGGACACAGCGCACGCTTTACGTCAGTACAAGCGGTTCGACGTTCTTGCGAAAATGCGTTCGTTTGCCGCTTGCGTTGGGTGACCGAACTTTCGTGCGGCCGTACTTCGTGTATTTTTTTGTTGACTGAAAGTAGTTGATCTTTAACTTTTGGTTTGAAAACAAGCAATCTGATTAGTTTTTTTTATTATTTCTTTAATATTTTTTATTAGCTCTAGTTTCAGAGATGCGGAACTTATTCCTCTACATATATTATAGAGAAAAGCAAATTTCAACAGTAATATATTATATAACTACTAGTTGTAAAGCCTGCCCAGAGGGCAGTCTATTGTGGATATACTGCCCCTGCTCATGGATCTACTGCCCCAGCTCGTGGATACTGCCCCAGCACGTGGATACTGCCCCCGCACGTGGATACTGCCCCCGCACGTGGATACTGCCCCAGCCTGCCCAGAGGGCAGTCTATTGTGGGTATACTGCCCCAGCTCGTGGATACTGCCCCAGCACGTGGATATTGCCCCAGCATGTGGATACTGCCCCAGCACATGGATACTGCCCCAGCACATGGATATTTGCCCCCAGCACATGGATTTGCCCAGCTCATGGATTTGCCCCCAGCTCATGGATTTGTCCAGCACATGGATTTGCCCCCAGCTCATGGATTTGCCCCAGCTCATGGATTTGCCCCCAGCTCATGGATTTGCCCCCAGCTCATGGATTTGCCCAGCACATGGATTTGCCCCAGCTCATGGATTTGCCCCCAGCTCATGGATTTGCCCCCAGCTCATGGAGTTGCCCAGCAGATGGATTTGCCCCCAGCTCATGGATTTGCCCCAGCTCATGGAGTTGCCCAGCTCATGGATTTGCCCAGCACGTGGATTTGCCCAGCACGTGGATTTGCCCAGCACGTGGATTTGCCCAGCTCGTGGATTTGACCCCAGGTCGTGGATATGGACCCCCCCAGCTAGTGGATATGGACCCCCCAGCTCGTGGATATTGACCCCCCCCAGCTCGTGGATATTGACCCCCCCCCCACCAGCGCTCATACTTACCTGTCGAGCGGCGCCAGGGAAGTGAAGATTTCCCCGCTTCCGGTCTTTGAAGGACCCAAGCCGCGGTCACGTGACCGGGCTTGGGTCCTTCAAAGCGGAAGCGAGGGAACTTTCCCTCCGCCGCTCGGGGGGTTGGATGCTCGCGGCAGCCGGGTAGAGGCTGCGCCTCTACCCGGCTGCCGCGCGCATCCTACCCCTGAGCGGCGGAGGGAACTTTCCCTTCGCCGCTCGGGGACCCGTTAGATGCACAAAGCAGCCGGGTAGAGGCTGCGCTCGCAGCCTCTACCCGGCTGCCGCGCGCATCCAACCCCCGAGCGGCGGAGGAAACTTTCCCTTCGCCGCTCTGGGGTTGGATGCGCGCGGCAGCCGGGTAGAGGCTGCGAGCGCAGCCTCTACCCGGCTGCTGTGTGCATGTGTAACCGCCGCGGCGAGCCGGCAGCCGGCTCGTGCCGCGGCGGTTGCATGCGCGCGCAACCAACCGCCGCTGGTTGCGCGCGCATGCGCAGTAAGGCTTTGGCGACGGACAGCCAAAGCCTTACTCTTTTATTATATAGATAAACAAAACAATAAAAACATAGAGGAATTGCAATTACTACCTGAAATAGAGTGGAGAAAGGGCATTTTGAGGGACATGTTTCAGCCTAAACTATGATCCTTCCTAGTGGCGCATTAGGTACTATTTATACAGTTTCAATTGCTGGTATTACCTCATGAGCCTTAACGTTCCAGGCTCAACTACTGGGCGTATGGTGCTTCTCAATGGTGAGCACCCAGACCTCTTTGGCTGCTTCCTCAGTACCAGGGTGATGATCGTCTGTTCATCTGTAGCCTGCTCCTGCAGTGTTGGGTCCTGAGCCTGGCCAGCTGGGAGCAGCCCCCGGATTGAACGTCGCGCACGGCAAAGCTTTATTATCCGAAGACAGCAGCAGCGATGCCCAGTAGTTGAGCCTGGAACGTTAAGGCTTCTTAATTGGTGAGTGTGAATAATTTTATTACACTACAAAATTATCAGCTGATGCTGTACTATGAGAGCGTTGTCTCTCTTCTGTTCTTTCTGTCTGAGGTAACGCTGGCGGTATAAAGAAGGGAAGCAGCCACTCTATTTGGCCCAAGGCAGAAATCCCTTCCGTGTATTTGCCCGCAGCTTGAATGCTGGGGAAGCTGGCCGTGTGCATGAAAAGCACGCGGTCAGCGTTCCCCTCTGGCACGCCGCGATACTCACACATCCTGAAGGTCCGCTCGCTTGGCAGTGATGCAATCACGTGGCCGCCGGGCACATCTGTGACGCTGCCTCCAGCCGAGAGGCAGCGTCACAGGAGCGCCCAGTGGCCGCGGGAACGCATCACTGCCAAGCGACCGGACCTTCAGGATGGGTGAGTATGTGGCACGCCGGAAGGGAACGCTGGCCGTGTGCTTTTCATGCAAGCGGCCAGCTTCCCCAGCCCAGCGGATACCGGCAAGCCGGGCCAGCGCCGGCTTCCGGTATCGGCGGGATGTATCGGGCCGTTTGCACGAGTAACAAGTACTCGTGCAAACGGCAATATCGGCCCCGATACCGATACTAGTATCGGTATCGGTGCATCCCTAGAATAATATATGTAGGTTCATCATACAGTAAGCAAAGAGGTCCTGTTTAAGAGCTTGCAATCGAAGAGGATGGAGTGATATAAAGCTGAAGGATTTGAGTGAAAGTTTAATGGAAAGCGCCTACAGGTTTTGTAGCGCTGTACAAACTAAATTAGGCAGATTTCAGGTGATAGGTGTTTTTTTTTTTGTTGACTAAGGGAGATTGAAGGTTGTAGTTTATTATCCTGAATATTGTTTTTTTTTTTTTCTTTCTGCATTGGTTTTTCTGCATTTTTCTGCATTGGTCCAGTTATATGTCCAGTTTTATTTTTTGCTGTCTGATGTTTTTGTCTTTTGGTGTGAAGTGCAACAACGTGACTGTGCCCCTATTGAATTTTCTTGGAGAGGGAATAAATCGGGTTGTAAAATAGTTGCACAAACACCTCATGTCTGAATGTTTGTTTTTAACCAATATCCTTAATAAAGATTGTAGTTTTGGATGTTTATTAAGAATCTTTTTCTCGGAGTTTCCTCTGAGAACTTTGCTAGTTAACATGTTCATTTTTAAACATGCCCTTCTATACTTTCTTTCCCAGTTTATGATATTTTTGTTATGTGTTTTTTTTTATTTGAATTGAATTGAGCATTTTAAAAAAAAGATGGTGACCGTTGCAAAAGTAAAAAAAAAAAAAAGTTTTCACATTCTTCTCTTAGCCCCCTCCATTTTCTCGCTCTCTCATGACCACTCCTTTTTCTTTGTGTCCAACAATGTGTTGCATTTTTTCTCCATTTTAAAGTATTCTAACCATATAAATTTTTACGTTTTTGACGGGTTAATAATACATTTTTTTCCCAAGTTTTTACTTTAGGTGAAAATTACCCATGCATGCCAACTTTGAACAAGCTAGATGGAAGATTATTAAATACCAATATAGATACAGCTATTGGAATTGAAGGAAATTTACTCAAACACATTATCATTTCACATTACAATGTTACATCAACCGGATGATAATAAGGAATTATCCGACACCAGGCAATAAAAAATTCTAATTTATCAACAACTCATCGATAAATCATGCGATTTAAAGAAGATCATTGATTTGGAAATACAACTTAACATTTTTGTAAAACTGACATATCTTATTTTCAACCAATAAGACAGAAGACAAAGAAAGAAGATAATGTATTTTTTTATATGCTGATGGATTATCATTGTGTTGTCTAAGTGATAATTATTTTGTGTCTTATTTTATTATTTTTGTTGTTTGGTTACAATCAATATTGTTCAAATTCCCTGACACATTTAGGATTATTGAAGATCACATCCAATTAAAATTAGAGTTAATGTATTTAGGAACATATAATTTAATGCATTTGCATAAATACGTTTCAGGACACATATAGTGGTAAATGGAAAGTTTTAATTCGGTAAAATTAAACTTGTTTTTATTTTTTGGATTTTGAGGATTGGTATGTTTTTATAAAAACCAGGTTTGTTTCAAAACACCGAACAAGACTGAATAGGATAGTAATTAAATATTTTTTTGATATTTAAATGGGTAGAATATGCACTTCGGCTATTTCCTTTTTGAGCCAAATTGTGTGTGTGTGTATATACATTTTATTCAGCAAAGCTCAGAGTTATTAAATTTTCACCATGTGGTAAAAGCTGGTATTATGTACCCATGCATGGAGCTGTTGTAGGTTTTTGAATGTTTGTCTGGAGTGCTCTCTCCATGTTTTTGTTTTGTATTTTGTTCTGAGACGCACCCGCACTGAAACGCTTAGTTAAGGCTGAGTGCTACCCCCCTCCATGTTATATATATATATATATATATATATCTCAAGGAACTGACGTAGCGCTTCAAACCCCAAGAGACTTTATGTTCATTTATATTGTGTGATTTTAAATATATTTTACGTTGTTTGGTTTTAGTTTAAATTACTTTAGTGTAAATTGCGTAGCTTTAGTTTTAAATATACAGCTGTGTTCAAAATTATTCAACCCCCACTGAAATTGAGTGTTTTGGCCAGTTTGACATTGATTTTGATCATTCAGTCATCTTGCTTACAATTAAATCAAAGAGGCACGTGTAGGTCAGACAAATATAACATAACATTTATAATGAAATAACCACAAATGTCTTTTCTGTGCTCACATCATTATCAGTTTTATTCAACCCCCAAGTGACATTCAATCTTAGTACTTAGTACAACATCCTTTTACAGTTATAACAGCTTTTAAACGTGAAGCATATCTTGACACAAGTGTCTTGCAGTGATCTACGGGTATCTTCGCCCATTCGTCATGGGCAAAAGCCTCCAGTTCAGTCACATTCTTAGGCTTGCGCACTGCAACTGCTTTCTTTAAGTCCCACCAGAGGTTCTCAATCGGATTTAAGTCAGGTGACTGCGATGGCCACTCCAAAATGTTCCAGCCTTTAATCTGCAACCATGCTCTAGTGGACTTGGAGGTATGTTTGGGATCATTGTCCTGTTGAAAGGTCCAACGTCTCCCAAGCCTCAGGTTTGTGACGGACTGCATCACATTGTCATCCAATGTCTCCTGGTACTGAAGAGAATTCATGGTACCTTGCACACGCTGAAGCTTCCCTGTACCTGCAGAAGCAAAACAGCCCCAAAGCATGATTGACCCCCCGCCATGCTTCACAGTAGGCAAGGTGTTCTTTTCTTCATAGGCCTTGTTCTTCCTCCTCCAAACATAGCGTTGATCCATGGGCCCAAACAGTTCTAATTGTTTCATCAGTCCACAGAACACTATCGCAAAACTTCTGTGGTTTGTCCACATGACTTTTGGCATACTGCAGTCGACTCTTCTTATTCTTTGGAGACAGCAAGGGGGTGCGCCTGGGAGTTCTGGCATGGAGGCTTTCATTACGCAGTGTGCGCCGTATTGTCTGAGCTGAAACTTCAGTACCCACATCTGACAAATCTTTTCTCAGTTCCTCAGCAGTCACACGGGGACTTTTCTCCACTCTACGCTTCAGGTAGCGCACAGCAGTCGAAGTCAGCATCTTCTTTCTGCCACGACCAGGTAGCGTTTCAACAGTGCCCTTTGCCTTGAATTTGCGAATGATGCTTCCTATGGTCTCTCTTGGTATGTTTAACATCTTTGCAATCTTCTTATAGCCATTGCCCTTCCTGTGAAGAGTAATCACCTCTTCTCTTGTCTTCCTGGACCATTCTCTTGACTTCACCATGTTGGTAACCACACCAGTAAATGTCTAGAAGGAGCTGAGTATCACAGTCATTTTAAAGCTGCCTAATTGGTGCTTATTATGCTTTATTGCTGCTCCGTGACATCCACAGGTGTTTTCAATACCTGATTGAAAACACTTGAATGAACCTCTGTTCTTCAGAGTGGTAGTCTTTAAGGGGTTGAATAATTGTGTCAATGAAGAATTCACAAAAGAAACATTTACTACTGTATTACAAAACCAATTGATGTCATTTTAGTTGCATATGGTTCTTTAAAAAGTCCTTGTAGGATTTCATTCTGAATACAATTACAAATGTACACTAAATTCCCTAAAACCCTTTACAGCATTGGGGGTTGAATAATTTTGAACACAACTGTACTTGTATTCCTGTAGGTAAATGTGTTTTTGTGTAGCCAGTAAACAAGCTTTACTACTGTGTAATTTATGCAACAGGGCTTTTCCCCTTATTTGGCTGCATGTTTGACTCAAGAAGTCTGGGATAGTGTTTGTTCTATGTAAATGTTGTGTGAGCTAAAGGCTAAAGAATGTTTATTGTAAATATCTAACTGACATAATGTAATTAGAGACTTTAGGTACATGTTCACCATTTGGAATGCAAATTATAACTGAAGAGGACCTGAAGGAAACCTGCAGTGGTCTTGGAATCAACCAATCAGAACGGTTGGGATGGGTGGGAAGTTTGTGCATTGCTGTATTTTGTATAAATATCAGGTGAAATCTTCCATAAAGAGAATCCTGTTGGAACATACAGCTTGCCTGGTGTCTCCTTCAACTACGCTACACTACACTCAACCTCAGAAGGCACAGAGCGGCCTTCTGGAAATGCAAAGAGGCTCCAAGGCAGAGGTTCAGATCAAGCAGATCTGGAGCTGCAGATCAGGCTGCTCGAGGCACTGAGCTCCAAGCAACTCAGAGGCCGGGCTGACCTTGGCAATGGGGTATCTGGAGAGTCAGGACAGGCGGAAGAGAACGGTTCCGTCACAATATATTTCTCTAAATGCATTGAGTCAGATGTAGTATGATCTTTTTTTTGCGTGAGGCCCATAGGCTTTTGCGGGGAAATTTTAGAATTTACGATCTGTCTCTTCTTGTGTAAATTAAAATTTTTGTTTTCGTGCACTTGAGAGTGACAATGAATGGATGTATATGATTAGTGGGTATACCATATTTTCTCTTCCCTTTTTTTTTTTTTCTATTGTTGCTAAAACCGTATCACATCAAGAAACCTGACGGTCACAATGACTGCATATGGAACGAATCATGGACATTTTGTGTCAAGGTCACAGGTAATAAGCAACCAGTGCAAAGAGACCGCTTGTTCAGGAGTCCCTATGGTGGGAGCTCTGATGACATTCAATGATTATGCGTCTCAAGCTGGGATGTTGAAAAAGACCAAACCTTGATCTCGCACTTTGGACTACGGTATTAGATTATGGAATATTTTTTATTTTTTTATTTAATCCTCTAGATAAGTGTGAGAAAGGATTGGAGTTGTGAAAATGAGAATGTATTTCTTGAGTGTGTGAATGCAGGTGTGTATGCGTTTTGTGGAGTGAAGCTGAACATCGGAAAACACACAGATATAGATCTGACTCATGTTGATTATTAGATAAATGATCTTTTTACATTCAAGTTATTTATATTTTTCTTGTTCGCTGAAGTACATTTTGGGAAATGGGAATAAATCGTTATTTAATGTCTAGATTAGGTATTTTGGCTCAGGCTCCAAGTGTGGTTCGCTGGAAGAGTGAATCTAGATAAGTGTATTTTATGCTCATAAAGGGCCTCCTAGGGAATCCTTTTCGTATATCATAAAAGGTAGAGAGGTATTTTAAGAGTAATTACCAGAATTTTTTCTTTTCCCTCTGAGCATCTAGAATGATCTAGAGGTATTAGGAGAGGATACTATGGCCCCAGGTATAATTAGTTTAATTGTCTAGTTTGTTTTATCCATTTTAGTGATCACGATTGTATATTTGATCAATGAGACGATTGAAAGGTATTTTAATATGATAGTTAGTTTTTAATTCTTACATTAGTGTGAAATCCCCCCTCCCATTTAAAGTGTCAAGTCCTGCAAGTCTTTTCTTACATAGGATGTTGGATTGTGGAATTTAGCCGATTTCCTGTCTGTGCAGGAAAGGGTGTGTGGACAGTGTAAGCTAGAGAAAAGCCATCTCTGAATCCTATGGGTAACAAAAATAATAGACACAGGTGGTGCAGTAGACATTGCTTATTAACAGGGTTGACGTTCCTGGAGGGATCAGCCAAATGACAAATGATTTAGGTAAACTAAAAAAATGGTCGGAGTTGTGGCAATTGAGTTTTAATGTGGATAAGTGCAAGATAATGCACCTGGGACGTAAAAACCCAAGGGCTGAATATAGAATATTTGATACAGTCCTAACCTCAACATCTGAGGAAAGGGATTTAGGGGTCATTATTTCAGAGGATCTAAGGGTAAGTAGTCAATGTAATAGAGCAGCAGGAAATGCTAGCAGAATGCTTGGTTGTGTAGGGAGAGGTATTAGCAGTAGGAAAAGGGAAGTGCTCATGCCACTGTACAGAGCACTGGTGAGATCTCACTTGGAGTACTGTGTGCAGTACTGGAGACCGTATCTCCAAAAGGATATAGACATCTTAGAGAGAGTTCAGAGAAGGGCTACTAAAATGGTGTATGGCTTGAAGGAGAAAAGTTACCAGGAAAGGCTTAATGATCTTAACATGTACAGCTTGGAAAAAAGACGAGACAGAGGAGATATGATAGAAACATTTAAATACGTAAAGGGAATCCACAAGGTAGAGGAAGGGAGTATATTTAAAAGGAAACAAAATAGCAAAACAAGTGGACATAGTCTTAGATTAGAGGGGCAAAGGTTTAAAAGTAACATCAGGAAGCATTATTTTACTGAGAGGGTGGTGGATACATGGAACAGTCTTCCAGTAGAAGTGGTAGAGGCCAAAACAGTAATTGAATTTAAGCAAGCATGGGATAGGCATAAGGCTATCCTAAACAAAAGATAAATCCAGGTAAAGTATCCATGTAATTGGGCAGACTAGATGGGCCGAAAGGTTCTTATCTGCCGACATTTTTCTATGTTTCTATGTAGTAATAAACCGTGTGGTTAAACTTTGACGTGGAAATATATCTGTATGCTGATTGGCTAGAAGTTCTTTGAAATCTAATAAAACAGTCTGTCTGGCAGGGGATGCCCAGACATGACCTGAAGCTGCATTGCTTTGTGGCTGATTTTGGTGTCTCTCGCCTGGCGTAGCGCAGCATCTTGCTTCCATTTTGTTATATAAGAAGAAACTTGAAAAGGGTTTATGGCATCCATATATGGTAATTATATTAGGGAATTTGTTATTGTTTATCTAAAATTGAAATTTAACAAAGTATCCCTAAAAAAAGGCTGGGACCGTTCTGGACATGAAAAAGGACAGCGCTGTAATGTTCCAACAATCTATTCCTCTTGAGTTTACTAGTTATGGGTATTACTGTGTTTAATATCAGAGACACAGAAAATCTAAGACTTCGCAGAAGAAGAAATCTTAACTGTCACAGCAGAAAAATCTAAAGTTCTTCTGAAACATCACAAACCATTCGGTCACGCGTCGGCAGAACGGCTATAGAGACTCCTTTTAAGTTCAGGGAATAAGGATAAAGAATGTTTTACTATTCTGCACCAAATAGTAAATGACTGAAGTTTGTCAGAAATTTAAGAAACCAAAGCCTGCGGTAGCTTACCCTTGGCTTCGGAATATAATGAAACGGTAGCGATGGATTTGCATGAACTGGAACCAGGTGTCTGGTATCCTCATATAATTGACCACGTCACATGTTTTAGTGCGGGAAATCTTGTTAAAACAAAAAAGTCTTCTGAAATTGTCAATTCCTTTTATCCACACTTGGATTAGTGTTCAGGGTGCCCCTCAAAAGTTATACAGTGACAATGGTGGAGAGTTCAATAATGAGGAGATCAGAGATATGGCTGAAAACTTCAATATTGAGTCCAAAACAACAGCAGGGTATAGTCCCTGGAGCAATGGACTACTAGAAAGACACAACCAAATGCTTACTGAAATCATTCAAAAGTTCAAAAGAGAGAAAGGATGCGGTTGGCACACTGCCTTTGACTGGGCACTCATGGCAAAGAACAGTATGCTGAATGTTCATAGATACAGCCCGTATCAACTTGTATTTGGACAGAATCCTAATCTTCCTTCTGTACTGACTGATAAACAACCTGCTCTAGAAGGTACTACCAGAAGTGCTAAAGTAGGAGAACATATTTCTGCCTTGCATGCCTCCAGAAAGGCATTCACTGAAGCAGAATGCTCAGAGAATCAGCGCCCTGCGTAAACAGCTCAGACCTACAGATGATATGTATGTGACAAGGTATATTACAAACAAATAGACTCCCCTGAATGGAAGGGACCAGAAGTCCTTATTGGTCAATATGGAGCTGTTGTATTTGTGAGACTTGGCAGAATTCTGGTTAGAGTACACCAATCCAGGCTTTCTAAAATTAATACAAAAGGACATCAGGATGATGATACTGTGCAAATCGATAGCCAGAATGAAAACGAACCGGAATTGGACCACGACAATGAAAGCGGTTAATACTGAAGAAGTGGATCAGCCACAAACTGACACAGAACCAATGATTCATCCTAGTGTAACACAAACTGGAACAGGTGTAAAAATAACACCAGGACAGACTATTACATTTACTAAACGAGATGGTGGTCCACAGAAAGCTAAGGTTCTACGCAGAGCTTGTAAAGTTTCTGGAAAATACAAAAACTGGTTTAATCTGCAAAATATTGAGCCTGATGATAGTGAAGGACAAAAGGAGGCCGTAGATTTATCAGAAGTTGATAATCTTACCGTGGATTTGCCTGATCAGGAAACCGATGTATACATAACAAAAGACATTTAATTTAATGCAGCCAAACAAGATGAAATTAGAAGTTGGTATGAAAACAATGTGTTTGAGGAAGTTCCTGATGCCGGTCAAAAATGCATTTCTACCAGATGGGTCTGTAGTCTCAAAGAAATCCACAGGGGTGTTGTGCCCAAAGCACGACTTGTAGCCAGAGGGTTTGAAGAGTTTTGTGTTCAAGAATTACAAAAAGACTCGCCAACCTGCGCTGCTGAATCTCTTAGGCTATTACTGACTGCCACTGGTTTTGACAAATTACAAATAAATTCTAATGGATATGAAATCTGCTTTCTTACAGGGTATGCAGTTGTCTAGGATAATTTATGTCAAGCCTCCTCTTGAGGCAGGAAAAGAAAATGTCTTGTGGAAATTAAACAAGTGTATTTATGGCAAGAATTACAAGAGTGGGTGTCTGTGGAGGCGCTTACTAGGTAACTGTGGTTCCTTAAAAAAAAGGGGGATGCTGCCTACAAGGGGTTGCACATAAATCTCAACATAAATGTGTAGAAAAGGGTAAGGGTCCTAGTGGCGCAGTGGGTGCTTCCAAATATGGAGCAATCTAGATGAGTATTTCTAAATGCTGATATTATGGCTCAACTCTTTATCAGGTGGTGATAGATAAAAGTACTCAAGTGAGTCAATGTTACACTAGTATTGTGCAAATAGCAATTCTGTGCAAAATAAGCAACAACAATGGTGATAAATCCTTAAGTCATGCGTACAAATCTGCTCCTATAGCGCAAAGTGTATAATAATCCACATGTGCAAAATGCATATAAATTGCATGTGCTCATATATCCTATTCCATTCGTAAAGTGCAGACACAAAATTTGTGTTGATGTGACATCAAAAAGGTCATAAGACAGTCCTTTTATTAGGTTATCTGATAGTCTCTGGATGCCCTATGACTGTATAAAGTGCAAATCTCAAAATGAACAAGGTCCGTGACTCCTAGTCACCATACAGTATGTAGGTCACACTTCAGCCAAAATGTTCCAACGTTATGCTTCCTCTCCTCAGTTGGTAGATTCCGTAGCATATATGAGGAAGACAAAAAGAGACAATAGTGCAGACTGTAGTAATTTGTGAAGTGAATATATGAAAATCACTCACAAATTATAGAGCCTAATAAGTCCTGGCTCTAGGTTGGAATGCCTCACGTCAGATACAGGGTGACGTTCCCCCTTTTCCTGGGTCTTCCAGTTATCCTCAAATAAAACACATACAGAGAGACAGTGCTCCCATAGCGTGACACAGTACGTATATTCTGAGTAATTGCAATTTTTTTGTTCAACTCACCGATGTTGGAGCCTCGGTTTTCTCAGGCTCAGCTTAAAGGCAAAAGGTACTTCTTAGGTGAGTACCTTACCCCTCTCTCCTGCAATGCCTTTCAGCTTCGTCTGAAGTGTGACCTACATACTGTATGGTGACTAGGAGTCACGGACCTTGTTCATTTTGAGATTTGCACTTTTTCACGTGCACTTTATACAGTCATAGGCCATCCAGAGACTAATAAAAGGACTGTCTTATGACCTTTTTGATGTCACATCAACACAAATTTTGTGTCTGCACTTTACGAATGGAATAGGATATATGAGCACATGCACTTTATATGCATTTTGCACATGTGGATTATTCTACACTTTGCGCTATAGGAACAGATTTGTACGCATGATTTAAGGATTTATCACCATTGTTGTTGCTTATTTTGCACAAGGTTGTTCATTTGCACAGAATTGCTATTTGCACAATACAATAGTGTAACATTGACTCACTTGAGTACTTTATTTATCAGGTGGTGATAGATAAGAGTTGAGCCATAATATCAGCATTTAGAAATACTCATCTAGATTGCTCCATATTTGGAAGCACCCACTGCGCCACTAGGACCCTTACCCTTTTCTAAGTGTATTTATGGCCTTGCAGATGCATCCTTATACTGGTCCAATAAAGTGAAAGAAATAATGCTGAAGACCGGTGGGAAAATGTCTCAAGTTGACCCAGCGGCATTTTACTGGATGGATGACCAGTGTAGACGGTTTCCTTTGGGCTGGTTCACATTACTTTCTGACAACTGTCATCCCTATATTAAAGTCGGCATTCAATGTTGGACGTGAGGAACATGGAAATTTCTGCTATGTTGGTATGAACTTTGTTACTATTAAAGGTGTGGTTCATGTACATCAGCACAGCTACAGTGATGACCTGCAGTATATTCCACTACACGCAACAAGTGCTGTACAAAGAGACTGCAAGAGGACAACTTTGGTCAAAGATAGGACAGATCCTGTGGGTTGCAAAACTAACCCGTCCAGACATTGTTTGATGCTAGTAGCTTAGCTACAAACGTAAAAGATGCCACAGTTCAGTCTATTCATGAGACAAATAAGGTCCTTAGTAAACTTAAATCCGAGAAGGTTACTTTAAAGTTTCAACACTTAGGAAGAAATGACAACCTGAACTTTTATTGTTTTCAGTGAGGCTTCTTTTGGAAATCTTCCTGATGCAGGTACACAAGGAGGTACATTGATTGGTCTTCTAGGTGAAGACGTTTTCACCTCTCTACTGGCATTCTAAGAAAATTAGGCGTGTGGTAAGAAGTACTCGGGGCCAAGGTTTCCCCTGCCAATCTGATGGTATCGATAATGCGATTTTTCTTGCCACACTCTTTTCTGAACTCACTGTGGGAAATGCTAAGCTAAATGCTCCATTTAGTTTGTGTGACTGACAACCACTCCGTTTGATGCCCTCAAATCCACAAAACAAGTCACTGAAAAACAGCTTTGTCTGGAACTAAGCAGCATAAGAGAACATCTAGAGACAAAAGAAATAAAGGAGATACTATGGTTAGATTCAAAAACTCAACTTGCTGACTGTCTTACCAAAAAGGGTGCATCTTCTCTTATGATGCTGAAAGTACCGAGTGAAGGTCTATGGGACCATTCAAAGCACTCATTTAAGGACTGCGCATGTATTTTGGCTTTTGCTTTACATGCTTCTATAATGTCTTTATCTTTCACTGTTCAATGTCTTTATCTTTAATTTTTTTTTTAAATTTTAAATATAGGGAGATTGTTAACATGTTGATTCCCTTTTACTATGTTCATTACGGTACTAGGCTCCTCTGCTAGGGTTATTACGGCTGAGAGGAAGTGCTGGGGGTGTCTGTTTGTATCCTGTGTGGAGGAGAAGGGGACACTGTGGTGTGAGAAGAATAAAACAAACTTCTATGATAGTAAACGTGTTTATTCTGAGTAACATGTACTACCTTAATTAGCCGCTCGGAATGCCACATGCTTCATTTCATATACATATCCTGAAACCTCATAAATGGGCTATATCTCGGAAATGAGAGCTAACGAAGTCTTTTAAATGTCATATTTTTTTTGTTGAAAATAATATTTATTGAGCATTTTCAAGAGGAAGGGATACAGAAAGGGATGGTGTAACGAAACAAGCGATGCATAATAACTGAAATGTCTCTTGACACATGGAGGTATAAAAAGTAACCACAAAAGTGCCTCGGTTCCATCATATATACACATAAAATCACAGACGGTTACGAACTGTCGCCAAGGTGTTGTGGCCCAGAACACCGGGCTGAGGCATGTAGCATTTGGTCTTCCCAGAGGGACCAGGGATCTGATCTTGGTGGGGTTATGGTAAACTAATGTACTGCCAAAGCTTCAGATGTAGGCAGGTCTGAGATAAAAAAAATTCGAGGTCTTGAAAAATGGTGTGTGTGCTCTAACCGGAGATGACAATACAAAAAAAGCTTCCTTTGCCGCGTGAGTTTTCGTCTTGACTCGTTGACATGCCCAGCAAATAGGCTTCTGGGGAGAAGAGGACCGAGACTGAGTACGTCCTCCTTAAACGTTGCCACTTGGGACCAATTGCGCTGGAAGGTGGGGCAGGACCACCATATATGAAGCGTGGTGCCTCGATGCACCTGGCAATGCCAACATAAGTCAGTAGCTTTAGGGTTAAAAGGTCGTTCTCATGTGGGGACCAGATACCATCTGTACAGTACAGCACTTTATGCCTAGTTTCAAACAGAAACGCATCTAGTCGCACCTTTTGCCGAACGCGAAAATTTGTTACCATGTCAGATCGCCAAATGTCAGCGCAAGCTCGTTTTCCCATGCCCTCTGGAAATGCCATTTGAGGAGGGGTATGGCTAGAGGTCAACAATTTATAGCATAAGGAAAAGAGCTTGGCGCATGGCGAGGGGTATATAGAAAAGTTTTCGAAGGCCGACAGTGGGGTAGCACCCGTTGCATAGGATGTCAACAGTCCCGTGTTTGTAACATACGACCACAGTTGCAAATAGGAGAGGAACGCCGAGGCAGGCACACCATATTTATCCCTTAGATGAGCAAACGAGAGTAGGGCCAAATCATGGAAAATTTTTAAAACCTGCGTAATCCCGCATTGAATCCACGGCCCAGGGTTGAAAAAGGGGATCGTGTAGCTCAGGGCAGCCACAGGCCTAGCAAAAGACAGTGGTTGAAAAGAGGTGACGGCGGCAATGTGCCGATCCCAAATTGTCAGGTACCAACGCATCATGTCCAGGGCAGACAGGAGGGGTGGTCTAAGCTTAGGTGGCGTAAACAAAAGATTGTGGAAAGAGTGTTGTTGCAGTTGAGTAGACTGAATATAGGTCCAGAGTGGTTTGTCAACGTAAAAGGATTCCCCCAAGGATGCTATTATAGCTGCTTTTGAAGGAAGTCGTGATATTAGGGAAATTTGAGGCCTCCCTGCCCAGGGGGGGACGACAGCACTTTAAAGGGGACCCGCGGTTGTTTATCATTCCAAATATATAAAGATAAGACTCGTAGGGAAGTCGAAGAGGACACTGGGAGTGGGGTGGGTAACATACGAAATATATATAACGGTTTGGGCAAGATAGTCATCTTAACTGATGCCACCCTGCCCAAACAGGATAATGTCACCCTTTTCCACGGTGCCAGCAAGGATTTTCTCAGAAAATATTTGCGTGTGGTTAAGAGCAGCCACCCAGTCCAATTTCTTAGGTATCGTGAGACCCAGATTTTGGATACCCTGCTCCTTCCAGTTAAAGGAGTAGGATCGATGTAGGGTCAGTAGGTCCGGTGGAGGGATATCAAGGGCCAGTGCCTGCGTTTTGGGGAGGTTGATAGAGTGATATGAAACCAGGCCATACGACCGGAGAGCCTCCTGCAAGGGGGGTAATGATGAGAGTGGATCTGTAAGTGTTATCTGCATTCCGCCTATCTGATAATTTTGTCTTATGGCTTGCGCCAGAGGTTCCAAGACTAGTGCGTAGAGAAGGGGACGATAAGGGGTAGCCCTGCCTTGTCCCGTTGGTGATGACAAAGGCATTAGAGGAAACCGTTGGTCAGTACTTTTTGTTTATGGAGAAGCATATAGGGCCATTAGGGATTTAACATGTGCCACAGGGAATTCGAATTTACCAAGTTCTTGACACACAAAGCCCCAGTGGACCCTTTCGAACGCTTTTTCTGCGTCGAGTGAGAGCCATAGGCTAGGGAGATTGTAGTTGTGTTGAGAGTTCAGAAGAGCTAGTAGTTTCTTTGTGTTCTCAGTCCCCTGTCACCCCCGCACGAAGCCCACCTGGTCATGCCCAATTAGTGTAGGTAAGATAGAATTTAACCGGTTAGCCATTAATTTAGCATAGATTTGGTGTCTATATTCAGAAGTGAAATAGGGCGAAATTTTGGACAAATTGTCGGTTTACCTGGTTTGGGCAAGGTGACAATGGTGGCTTGTAACATATCCCCGGGGAAATGTCCCCCCCCAGATGAGACTTCATTAAATATATTTTAAACCAGGGGATAGTAGGGGTATAAAGGATCTGTACTATGAGGAGTGAAAACCGTCCGGTCCAGGGGCTTGCCTCGGAAGGGAGGAGACCACCTGTTCAATTTACATAAAAATGTGGAGGTACCCCTTGTTAGCGCCTTCCCTTTGAATTAATGTATAGATATAGCGGGCTGCTGCCTCCTGAGGGTGTCAGGCAATGCTTTGCTTTTTGCCGTAGATTAATCCGAGTAAGATGTAGATACCCTCTGTCTGGTGCTGCTCCTCGCGTTTACCTGTACCTATTGGTGCCAGATACAGTTATACATATAGTGCTAGTAAAGCGTGAATTCCAGTATAGATTACCAATATGGGTGGCACACACTGTTTCCTTTGCGCGATTTTCTCCAATCTTTTGATACCTTCTTGAGTGCAGAGGACGCTGGGGAAGTCCCCGTTCCGCAAGGAAGTGTAGACCTTGATCCAGAGTCGTCACAGTTCGGTGGGAGCCATCATGAGATATCACTAGACTCCAGCGATATTGAATATCATGGTGTCTCAGGGCAGTGGTGACCCGTTGAAGTGACCAGCGGAAATCCAGAGTGCGTTTTGCCAAATCAGGAAACACCTTGATGTGATCATAAGAGGGGGGAAGATCATGTGGGGTTCGCAGGGCTTGAAAGAGGAGTTCTCGAGGCCTGAAGTAGTGGAGGCATAGCATAACGTCTCGTGCGGTGTCTGACATCGTGAGCGGACGCGGTAAGTGATGGATTCTGTCCATCAGTAGGGAGTCAGATCAGTAACATAAACTGTGAGATTTTGGGATTTAACGCTCTCTGGGATGCCACGGATTTTGACGTGCCTACGTGATCTATTTTCAAGGTCAGCAATTTTTTTTTTTTGTCAAGCAATCCTCTAAGGAATCTTTCATCTCCTGCACCATATCGGCCATGGCGCTCTGAGCCTTGGCATATTCCCCCACTTAGAAACATAGACAATGTCGGCAGATAATAACCTTTCGGCCCATCTAGTCTGCCCAATTACATGGATACTTTACCTGGATTTATCTTTTGTTTAGGATAGCCTTATGCCTATCCCATGCCTGCTTAAATTCAATCACTGTTTTGGCCTCTACCACTTCTACTGGAAGGCTGTTCCACGTATCTACCACCCTCTCAGTAAAATAATGCTCCCTGATGTTACTTTTAAACCTTTGCCCCTCTAATCTAAGACTATGTCCTCTTGTTTTGCTACTCAAACATTGCAATTTATTGATAAGCCTTCTATGCGGAACAGTATCAAAAGCAGGGGCGGACTGACCAGTCAGGCAGATCGGACCTGGTCCGAGGGTCCGTACCAGGGCAGAGGGCCCGGGGCCTTGCCTGCTGGTAGTCGGCCCGAAAAAAGAAATAAAAACACAAATCGCGATGACCGCAGTGCAGCTGTGCAGTCCTTGCGATTTGTAAAGGTTCGGGTGTTAGGCAGCAGGCTGCCGCAGGAGCTTCTCTGCCCACCCCTCTATCTGAGTCAGAGCGCAGAAGTGCAGGTGCACATGTGACGTCCATCACCTGACTGTGAGCTGGCATCATGTGCCGCCTGCACGTGGTGCCGATAGTGAAGGAGCTCAAGGTGTGACTGCCCCTGCTTCCATGATCCATCTCAACACCGCAGTGTAGGCAGCCGGAGTTGTGGACCGGGCCCTTCCTGCCGATCATGGCCTCATGAGGGGCCCCCTGTAGCTTGCTTGATCATGCTGCCAGATTTGGGGCCCCTCGAGCACAGCAGGAGAGTACAGGAGACATCCTGCTGCACAGAGAGAAGCCATGCCCCCTTCACGGCAGCTCGGAAACCTCCCAGACCACAGCACCACCAGGATGCAGTAAGCAGGCAGGGGGATGGGGGAGAGTGTTTGTTTGAGGGGGTGAGTTTGTGTCTGGGGAGGTTAAAGTGTGGGAGGGGTGGTGTGTGTGTGGGGGGGGGTTAATTCTGTGTCGGTGTAAGGGGTTAATTCTGTGTGTATATCTAGATTTTATTTATTTTAATATATAACTTTAATATATTTTTAAAACCATAAACTAAAATATAATTAAAATATTTTATTTTTTCTTTAATTTTAAAATAACATTTATATTAATATATTTGAGTTTTATTCCTGTGGATTCTGTGCTACAGTATTTGTGAGGTCTGTTTGAGCATGTCACAGAAACCACAGCAAAAGAACTCATGCTCATACACTTTGAACATTTCCGTGAGTTTTATTGCTGTGGAGCTCTGTGATACGCTCATACACACCGCACATTACTGTGAGGTTTATTGCTGTGGAGCTCTGTGATACTCTCATACACACTGCACATTACTGTGAGTTTCATTGCTGTGAAGCTCTGTGATAACGCTCATACACACATGCTGTCCTCTAAATCATCAGGGAGCAGGCTGCTCGTTGGCCCTGTGGAGCCTCATAACTGAGATTTGCAGAAGGCGTCAACATATCTGGAGCTGCCGCTGCTTGGGAGTGCCAGCAAGACCAGCCAGACCCATGCCTGCCAGCACACCAGGGACACACAGTCCAGCCAAACCAGTGCCAGCCAGTTTCACCAGCCATGCTAGCCTGAGCCACACACAAAGTTAAGGTGAGCTTGGTGGAGCCAACTTGGGGCTTTATTCGAGAGTTGTCAATAAGCTAATTACAGGAAACCTTAAAATAACTACAGGAGACGTTATGTGTATCGACCGGAAATGCCATTCCATTCGCTTTTGTCTTTAATATAGCGTTTTCTTCCGCATGGTTACTGTACATTGACATCGCCTATATTTATTATGGGAGACGTTAATTGTGAGCTACGCGTGAAAGCACAGATTATTCTAAAGTAACCTGCGCTTCCACACAGGAGACGGTATTTCACTGTGAAATGACGTCTACTCAAAGCTAATTTTTCATTCTCCTACCCACCCCCCCCCATTATCCCATACTCACTTCTTATCCTGAGGTGGGAAAGGCAGAGCGATCCGCTGCTTCTCACCGGGAACAGAGTGAGACTGGGAACAAACAACTCCTAGACTCCCTCTGTGATTCATCTGCGGTGCTGCACGAGAGTGAGCTTGCGCACATCTCGGAGCCGGATTGCGCAAGGCTCTATGGGTGGGGTGTGGGGGGGCCTTGCTTTATTTGGTCCAGGGGCCCTGAGTCTTGTCAGTCCGCCCCTGATCAAAAGCCTTACTGGAATCTAAATAAGCAATGTCTACTGCACCACCTTTGTCTATTATTTTTGTTACCCAATCAAAAAAATCAATAAGATTAGTTTGGCATGATCTCCACGAGGTAAACCCATGTTGTTTCTGATCCTGTAATCTATGTGTTCTTAGATGTTCAACAATCCTTTCCTTTAACATGGTTTCCATTAATTTCCCCACGACTGACACAAGACTAACTGGCCTATAGTTCCCCGATTCCTTCCTACTACCCTTCTTGTAAATGGGTACAACATTTGCTAATTTCCAGTCTTCTGGGACGACTCCCGTTAACGGTTTTGCTATTACACCACTGAGCTCTTTTAATAACTTCGGGTGGATCCCATCAGGCCCCATTGACTTATTTGTCTTTACTTTAGACAGCTGCTGTAGAACCTCCTCCTCTGTAAACTCATATGTAAATGTCTCTTTAGTGTTTCCTCCTAACTGAGGTCCCTTTCCTTTTTTTTTTTCTGCAAAGACTGAACAGAAATATTCATTGAGGCAGTCAGCGAGACTTTTATCCATACCTTCCTTCGTTTGTTTTTTGTTTTTTTTTTATAATTCTTTATTTTAGAATTTTAGCATAGACATCATGAAATCAACATTGTAAGTTAGCCACGCAGGGCCATATGTCATCTGAAGAATTATCCCGCCAGCAATAATAAACACACAGGGACATAAAGCAATGGGTCGAAGACGTAAAAACACTCAGATGGCATCATGCATAAACTTTCCATTGGGGTGTCCCCAGCCGGAGACATCCACTACGCAGCCCAAAAAATAGATAAATAAAAATAACGCAAATGTCCACAGAGACTGCGCAGTAATAAAATAAAATATAAGGGAGGAAAAGAGGGAAAAAAAAAAAAAAAGGGGGTGGGGAGGGGTGTCAGAAGGCATCTGCAAAACAGAAAAAGACAAGGGGGGGTTGCATAACTACAAAGCGTACAGTAAGAGTAAAATCAAAACCGCTTTAAATCTTCTGAAAGTGTCAAAGAAGCATAAACGTCCTCAGCAAAGAAGATCTCAAGACGTAGTCGTAGCAGAGAGCGGGGGGGGGGAGGGGGGGGGTGCGAGAAGCAAAAATCACGGCATTAAAAAAACAAAAAAAGTGGAGAGGTAATTACAACGGATAGTCATCAGGCAGGAAAAAACAATAGACTGCTCTCATCCAGTGTCCCGAAACAGCGGTCGCCGCGGGGCAGGCAAGGAAAGGCATCCCCGTAGTAGTGTGATCACAGCGGAGACAGCTCCATGAGGCCTAGGCACACTTCTCTTTCCTCCTATGGGGCACACTCCGGCAGCAGGTATCACCTCCACCTCGGTCTGCGACGTATCTGGCAACACCTCCACTCCAACATGCGGCGGTGGGTTCGCGTGCGGCGTCGCCGGTGTCCCATGCCCCTCTTCCCTGACTTCTGGGACCAGCTTACCTCCAGTTGCGTCCTCTGTTACCGCAGCAGGGAGGACCACCATCCGTCCAGGAGGCACCTCCGTCAGCTCCGGACGTTCAGTTAAGTCCTCCGTCTCCTCCCGACCTCCATGCAGCTCCGCCATCTGTGGTCGCCAGGAGCCTGTAGCAATCTGGTTCCCCTCGGTGTCAGGCACCATCACCAGGCACTCCTCCAAGTCCGCAGACATGGCCCCCAGGGCTCCAACACGAGGAGGGAGCATTGGCTGTCTCCATGTCGTGCCAGCTCGTTCCTCCAGCAGCCCAGACGCTGCGGTCGCCGCCGCGTTCTGAAGATGGGGGCCCTCCATCCTCCGAGCCGCTACAGCTGACCACCCATCCAGGTAAAACCGCCGGGGGAAGTTTGGAAAGCCCGAAACGGTCAGAGACTGATCCCGGTGATAGGCCTCAAGATGGCCGACGCCTGAACGCCTCCGCTGTGGGACAAGGCCGCAATCTCCGCCATGCTCTGGAGGGGGGACCGAACCGGCTCCAAAGCACTCCTCCCGGTGGCCGACCATACAGAGACTCCCTGTGGGGCAAATTAAACGAGGAATTCGGTCCAAAACCGCTGTCGCCAGCGATTCCAGACGGAGCTCAGCAGAAGCACGTCTGGTCCCCTGCATGGTCAGCCACGCCCCCCCCTTCGTTTGTTTTTAATCTAACTAATTCTTGTTTTACTTTTCTTTTCTCGTTTATGTATCTAAAAAATGTTTTGTCCCCCTTTTACTGACTGAGCTATTTTCTCTTCAGCGTGTGCTTTGGAAGCTCTTATAAATTGCTTTGCCTCTTTCTGCCTAATCTTATAGGTTGCCTATGTGTGACGTGCGGTCAGCCAATACTTGAATATCTGCTCTAATCTCCCTGGCAACATCTTTCAGGTTTTTTTTTTTTTTTTTTTAAATCCGCTGACATGGTGGAAATCATACCCTCCAGTGTGGCAGAGAGAGCTTTGATTTCAGTCTTTGTGGCTGGGCTATCCGTCTGCTGCATCGCGTGCGCAGCTGGGCTCGAGTGGCCAGCGCCATCTTGGATCTCGGCCTGTCCCAGGACGAGGGGTGAAGAATTCCGATTTCGCTGCCAAGTGCTTGGTTTTTCCCTGAGACCTTTCCCACACTCGGGTGCCGACAGGGAGCAGATTGAGCTGTTTTACAGCGCTCACGGTCGCTTATGATGAGGTTTACCAGCGGAGCTCCTCTGTTAAGCCGCCATTGCGCTCGGCGGTTCGCCACGCCCCGTCATTTAGTTTTTAACATACTGAAATTAATACGAAAGAAGTATTTTCAAGTCAGAAACCATTTCATCGTTGACCAATGTAATCGGTGTGCTATGTAAAAATACTTGCAGACTAGTATTTTTCATAATCACTTTTTCCCAAAGACAAAATTATGGTAACATTTATATAGGGTTGCACCGATACCGATACTAGTATCGATATCGGTGCCGATACCGGGTACTGCAGGAGTACTTGGTACTCGTGCAGTACCCCCGATATTTTTTTCCGATACCGGAAGCCGGCATTGAGCCGGCTTGCCGGTATCCGAGGGGCTGCGGCGGCTGTCCGAATGCTCTATCGGCATTCGGACAGCCGCCCCTGGAGCTCTGCGATACTTACCTTCCTTCAGCGACGCCGGGAAAGTCTGCGCGCGCGCGCGCGCGCGCGGCGCGCGCTGGTTGGAAGGACCCCAGCCGCGACCACGTGGGACCATGTGATCGCGGCTGGGGTCCTTCCAACCAGCGCACGCGCGGAAACTTTCCCGGCGTCGCTGAAGGAAGGTAAGTATAAACAAAGTGAGCAGCTGCAGGGCCTGTGTGAATGCAGATAGAGCATTCAGACAGGCCCTGCAGCTGCTCTCCGCTCATACTTACCTTCCTTCAGCGACGCCGGGAAAGTTTCCGCGCGTGCGCTGGTTGGAAGGACCCCAGC
Source organism: Leptobrachium leishanense (assembly GCA_009667805.1). NCBI lineage: Eukaryota > Metazoa > Chordata > Amphibia > Anura > Megophryidae > Leptobrachium > Leptobrachium leishanense. The sequence goes on from CM019065.1 coordinate 252,682,061, forward strand.
CGCGACCACATGGTCCCACGTGGTCGCGGCTGGGGTCCTTCCAACCAGCGCGCGCGCGCGCGAAGACTTTCCCGGCGTCGCTGAAGGAAGGTAAGTATGAGCGGAGCGGAGGGGGGGGGCATATCCATGAGCAATGGGGCAATATCCATGAGCAATGGGGCAATATCCATGAGCAATATCCATGAGCAATGGGGCAATATCCATGAGCAATATCCATGAGCAATGGGGCAATATCCATGAGCAAGGGGGCAATATCCATGAGCAGGGGGGCATATCCATGAGCAGGGGGGCATATCCATGAGCAGGGGGGCATATCCATGAGCAGGGGGGGCATATCCATGAGCAGGGGGGGCATATCCATGAGCAGGGGGGCATATCCATGAGCAGGGGGGGCATATCCATGAGCAGGGGGCATATCCATGAGCAGGGGGGCATATCCATGAGCAGGGGGGGCATATCCATGAGCAGGGGGCATATCCATGAGCAGGGGGGCATATCCATGAGCAAGGGGGCAATATCCATGAGCAATGGGGCATTATCCATGAGCAAGGGGGCATATCCATGAGCAAGGGGGCATATCCATGAGCAAGGGGGCAATATCCATGAGCAAGGGGGCATATCCATGAGCAAGGGGGCATATCCATGAGCAAGGGGGCAATATCCATGAGCAAGGGGGCAATATCCATGAGCAATGGGGCATATCCATGAGCAATGGGGCATATCCATGAGCTGGGGGGCATATCCATGAGCTGGGGGGGCAATTATCCATGAGCTGGGGGGGGCATATCCATGAGCTGGGGGGGCATATCCATGAGCTGGGGGGGTCAGGATATCCATGAGCAGGGGGCATATCCATGAGACCTGGGGGCTTTATAGGAGGTCTGTTCTTATTGGAAAGCGTCACATGACATAAAATAAAAGTATCGGTAATTGGTATCGGTGAGTACTTGAACAAAAGTATCGGTACTCGTACTCGGTCTTAAAAAAGTGGTATCGGTGCATCCCTACATTTATACCTAACGTTTGTACCTATTTGTACTACTTAATATTGTTGTTCTGACGCTTGGAGGTGTCATCTGGGAGTGTATGAAGATATGTATATTAAAATGTATCTACCACCATGGTGATACACCTTGTTTATGTATTTAGAATGATGGTAACCGCTGTGACAATAGGTCTTTGCATGCCGGCCAAAATAGACATGGCCCTTGTATCTCTCAACTTCAGATGGTTACAGGTAGGGATGCACCAATACCACTTAAGACCGAGTACGAGTACCGATACTTTTATTTTATGTCATGTGAACGCTTTTCAATAAGAACAGACCTCATATATACATGTGAGCTGGGGCATTTTTATATCTCCCCGAGATTATGTATGCATAGAAACATAGAAAAATGTCGGCAGATAAGAACCTTTTGGCCCATCTAGTCTGCCCAATTACATGGATACTTTACCTGGATTTATCTTTTCTTTAGGATAGCCTTATGCCTATCCCATGCTTGCTTAAATTCAATTACTGTTTTGGCCTCTACCACTTCTACTGGAAGACTGTTCCATGTATCCACCACCCGCTCAGTAAAATAATGCTTCCTGATGTTACTTTTAAACCTTTGCCCCTCTAATCTAAGACTATGTCCTCTTGTTTTGCTATTTTGTTTCCTTTTAAATATACTCCCTTCCTCTACCTTGTGGATTCCCTTTACGTATTTAAATGTTTCTATCATATCTCCTCTGTCTCGTCTTTTTTCCAAGCTGTACATGTTAAGATCATTAAGCCTTTCTTGGTAACTTTTCTCCTTCAAGCCGTACACCATTTTAGTAGCCCTTCTCTGAACTCTCTCCAAGATGTCTATATGTATGTATGTATGTATGTATGTATGTATGTATGTGTGGAGATTGCCCCCAGCTCACGTGTAGATTGCCCCCAGCTCACGTGTAGATTGCCCCCAGCTCACGTGGAGATTGCCCCCAGCTTTCACAGACCTATTTTGAACGCTGGGGAAGCTGGCTACGGGCATGAAAAGTTCCCCTCCGGTGGCCGCAATACTCACCCTCCGAAGGTCCGGTCGCACGGCTGTGATGTGTTCACGTGGCCGCCGGGTGTCAGGGTGCAGGTTCCGGGGTGGCAGTTTGAACGCAATATGCAGTGATATGTAGGAGTCGCACAGAAGGATTTATTAAATAAACAAAACCGGAAGCAAACGGATGAATCAGAATAACAGGCAAGCAACAGATTCTTTAGGTTGGTTCCACTTGAGAGGGGGGTTCCTTGTAAACAGAGTTTTAGTAAGCTGGAAACAGGATGAAAGATATGCAAAGCTCTTGGGAGAGCAGGCTTCTTCTTTTACAGACAACCTGAACAAAATAATGAAGCAAGGTGTTGTGGGTGCTCCACCCTTAAATAGTGATAGATTGAACAGAAGGGTAGGAGCACCTGTATCTGCTATGGTGAATGGTAAGGTCCAAAATAGTGCAAAAATCAAAGCTGAAAGGGGGCTGCCAGGTTATAGGCAGGAAGGAGCAGTCTTTAGTTTATTCTTCTTGTGCCGCCTGCTGCTAGGACCATGACACAGAGGCGCCCGGCAGCCACGTGAACACATCACAGCCGTGTGACCGGACCTTCGGAGGGTGAGTATTGTGGCTTCCAGAGGGGGAATGCTGGGCGAGTGCGTTTCATGCACGCGGCCAGCTTCCCCAGCCCTGCGGATACCGGCTTCCAGTATCGGGGGGGGGGGTGTATCGGGCCATTTGCATGAGTACTAAGTACTCGTGCAAATTGCAGTATCGGCACTTATACAATACTGGTATCGGTGCATCCCTAGTTACAGGTATATATAAAGAGCTAACAAGTTCCATATTGCTGTACAATGGGTGAGACCAAACCACAAATATACATAAACGTTAAACACACAGAACAGTAGGAAAGAGGACTCTGCTCGAGCTTACAATCTCTAAGAGGAGTGACACGCTAAGCAAGTGTAAATAGCGGAGTATGTGACGTAGTGGGCTGTGAGGGGGGGGAACGGAGCAAGAACTGTACAGTGTGGGATCATGGAGTGAGGAGATGGGCTTCTCTAAAGTAATGAGTTTTCAGAGATTTCTTGACGGACTGGAGAGACGTGGAGTTCCATTTAAATGGGGGGCAGCTCGGGAGAAGTCCCAAAGACTAGAGTTAGGGGTGCGGGTACGAGGTGATATCAGAATATTGGCAGATTGGGATGAGGTATACCTGCTCAGGGAGATGTAGGTAAGGGTGCGGTTATTGAGCGCTTTGTACGTGAGAACCAATATAATGAATTGGATTCTAAAGGAAATGAAGCCAGTGCAGAGATTGACAATGGAGCGAGGTGCGATATTTAAGCTGCCTCAGTTTTATCAAATTTAAAAGCTTTAAATGCCTTTTTTTTCATTTCCTTAGTTACCTTCCTACTACTTGTGGCTTACCACATTGGTTTCAGTCTGTTTCTTTTATATTTATTAACCAGTGGAATATATAGTGATGTGTACTTTTCTAGTGTTAGTTTAAAGATATTCCACTTATCCTCAGCGTTTTTCCCATGAAAGAGTTTCTGCCAGTCAATGACATTGAGAGCTTCCTTTATTTTAATGAAGTTGGCCTTTTTAAAATTATATGTTTTAGCATGCCCCCTATGAATGTGTTTTTTTTTTTTTGAGTTTATTTCAAAAGACACCATATTATGGTCACCGTTTCCCAACTGTTCCTTTACATGAATATTTGAGAAAAGATCCACATTATTTGTTCTAACCAGATCCAGACAGTTATCCTCTCTAGTTAGTGTTTCTACCAGTTGTGTCATGAAGGTATCATTTAAAAGGTTCAGAAACAAGATTCCCTTCGCTGAATTACTAGTCCCACTATACAGAAGACCGAGGTGATGCATCAGCCAGCTCCGAAAGCCCAACATCAAGAGCCCACCATCACAGTGAAGGGACACTGCTGTAAGCAGTGGACCAATTTACTTACCTAGGCAGCACCCTTTCCCACGCAGTGACAATTGACATTGAGGTCAACTGCAGAGTAGCCAAGGCAAGCTTTGCATTTGGCAGACTATTGACCGCCGTGGAATAAGCCTTGACACAAAGCTCAAAGTCTACCGAGCAGTAGTGTTAACTACCCTGATGTATGCCAGTGAGACTTGGACTGTATACAGGAGGCATGCTAGGCAACTGAATCGCTTCCACATGACATGCCTCTGCAGACTTCTCAGGATCTGGTGGCAGGATAAGGTGCCAGACACAGAAGTCCTTTCCAGAGTAGGCCTGCCATCCGTTTACACCCCGCTGATGAAAGCCCAGACACGCTGGGCAGGTCATGTTGCAAGGATGCCCGATCATCACAACTCTAAACCGCTCCTCTACGATGAGCTGTCTCAAGGAAAGTGGCCGCACGGGGGACAAAGGAAGTGATACAAAGATACACTGAAAGCCTCCTTCAAGTCCATGGATATTGATATCACCTGGGAAATCTTGGCACAAGATCGATTGACATGGCGCATGCTGACCCTCCAAGGCCGCCAGATATCTGCGGACAGAAGAGCAACCATAGCACAAGAGAAGCGAGCACTTCGCAAAGCCAGAACTGCAAATGTTGCAACAGGGGTACCCACACATGTCTGCTCGACGTGTGGCAGAACATTTCGTGCTCGAATAGGCCTCATCAGCCATCTGCGGACTCACCGTGGACAACCCACAACCTGTAAGATGTCAAGGTCCTCATCGAATAAGATGGATGAACATCATCCGTCCCAATGTCCGGGTAATTAAAATCTCCAATAATTAAAGTGCTCCCACGTTGTGCAGCCTTTCTAATTTGCTCCAACAGTTGTTCTTCCTCATCATTTTCTATATTAGGTGGTTTATAGCATATGCCAACCAATAGTTGACTTCCCGGTTTATTCCCCAAAGAAATATTTACCCATAAGGATTCCACATTTCCCTCATCGCTTTCCAGTTGTGTAATATTTGGCTTTAAATCCTGATATAAACCTACTCCACCTCCTTTCTTATGCATTGTTTAGAAGGGATAGGAAACATTATTGTTTGATTTTGTTCATTGCAATTGAAATGGCTCAAATGTTTCTAATGGTTTCACCAAATTCAACTTGTAATATGCAAGCTGATTTCAATGGGGATTGAATAGTTTGACTTTTGTTTGAGATAAACCGTAATACAATGTTAAAGTAATGTTTTCATTATGTTCACTCTCCAGGATGTATACTTTGGATGAGGTAACTGGAAGGTGGGAACATGGCTGTCTTTAGTTCATTGATAGTATTATTTTTAGTAAAATAGTAGTATTATTTTACATTGTTTGAGCTTCTTGATACTATAACACCGTTGACAATAAAAATTTAACTGCTTCTTCTCAGGAAAATTCTGCGTTCTCTCCAACTCAACATTGCAGAATCTAATGGCGTCAGTGGCTACAGTGCCTATCGGGTTCCACTATGAAACAAAATATGTTGTGCTTAGCTTTTTGGGGTTCCCTCCTCAAGACTGGGCATCAGGGGAGCCTGCTGCTGGGTCAGGTGAGCATATGTATCTTTTATCACACACCTGATGTTTTAAAATCCATGTACTGCTTTACAACATGGACCGTAAGAACATCTTTAGTTTAAAGAGGACCTATTCTGCTTCATTTTCATCTTGCTGAAGTGGGGTGCAGACTGCATCATGTGATATCAGAACATACGGTTTTCGATCAGAAGGAAGGCATAGGGACAGATTCTTATGCCTATCCCATGTGCATTCAGAAAGGGCAGCCCTTTGCGCTGCCGAAAGTCATACCATCTTCATTCTGCCCTCATGCTGCTTTGACTGTCCCACTTCCCTAGAGGGAGATAATGACAGCGGCCTTGGTGAGCTTGTGCACTGGAATGTGCTAAGCGTGCAAGATCGCGTGCACTCTTCTAAACACCAACAGTATGTGTTGCACACATCTACAATGAAATGTACAAAGTATGTAATTTTGCAATTGGGGGGGTTAAGTTGTCTTTGTGCCCTTTTCAGTGTGGGGGTCAGGGTATTAGAATGTGTCAATGATTCTGTACCTATGAGTAACGTTGTCCGTTTGAGTCTGTCATGGTCTTACGTTTCAGTCCTGGCACAGGACCTTACTCAAGCAGTGCAGGACTGTAACATGGCTGCTTGAAGCTGACCCCCCTGCAATCGGCACAAATACAAAAAATCCACTGTTTGGTTAGTGCTACGATTCTGCTGTTTTTTTTGTGCCGTAAAAAAATGGTGCTGCTTTTATTGAGATAATAGCAATTGTTTTTTTTCCCTGGCAATGATTATTGAATTTATAAACTGTTTTATTAGGAAGGATACATTGAGATTTCTATCATTCAAGTATGTCCTGGGTTCAAGAATATTGATTTGTTACAGTAGGTACAGAAATACAAAGTAATAAAATGCAAGATATTAAAAATACAAATATACAGATTTACACAGAAAATAAATGTGTAGGAAATATACTCGCTATGTTAAATGTTTACAGGTGCTTTCTGTATTGAGGTCTAATAATAGACAGGGGTCGAGTCCTGCGGGAACGCAGGTTCCCGCTGTGGACAACCGGGACTGCTAGCAGAATGCATTCCACTAGCAGCCACTCGGCTGGCCGCGTTCCCCCGAGCGCTGCGTGTGCTTCCCTCCCTCAGTCCAGCCTGAAGGCTGTGACGCGGCCTGCAGCTGAGGTCTCGTGAGATTTCGCGAGAGCGTGTCACCGCCTTCAGAGGGCTGAGGAGGTGGCCGCGTGCAGGAGCACGTCTGAGCTGCTCCAAGGAACATGGCAGTCCTGAGGTCTGCAGGCTAGGTAAGTATAATTCCGGCAGTCCGTTGTGCTATAATTCTGGGGGTCCTTGTCTGGCTATAATTAATTCTGGGGGTCCCTGTCTGACTAAATTCTGGGGGACATGTAGCTGGTTATAATTAATTCTGGGGGGCATGTGGCTGGTTATAATTAATTATGGGGGTCCCAGTCTGGCTATAATTCTGGGGAGCATGTGGCTTGCTATATTCAATTCTTGGCGTCCCAGTCTGGCTATAATTCTGGACGTCCCTGCCTGGCTATAATTAATTCTGGGGGTCCCTGTCTGGCTATAATTCTGGGGGTCCCTGTCTGGCTATAATTAATTCTGGGGGTCCCATTCTGGCTATAATTAATTCTGATGGGCATGTGGCTTGTTCTAAATAATTCTGGGGGGCATGTAGCTGGTTATAATTAATTCTGGGGGTCCCATGTCTGGCTATAATTCTGGGGGTCCCTGCCTGGCTATAATTCCGGGGGTCCCTGGCTGGCTATAGTTAATTCTGGGGGTCCCAGTCTGGCTATAATTCTGGGGGACATGTGGCTGGTTATAATTAATTCTGGAGGTCCCTGTTTGGCTATAATTAATTCTGGTGGGCACGTGGCTTGCTATAATTAATTCTGGGGGTCCCAGTCTGGCTATAATTCTGGGGGACATGTGGCTGGTTATAATTCTGGGGGTCCCAGTCTGGCTATAAATAATTAATTCTGGAAGACGTGGCTGGTTATAAATAATTCTGGGAGACATGTGGCTGGTTATAAATAATTCTGGAGGTCCCTGTTTGGCTATAATTAATTATGGTGGGCACGTGGCTTGCTATAATTAATTCTGGGGGTCCCAGTCTGGCTATAATTAATTCTGGGGGTCCCTGTTTGGCTATAATTAATTCTTCGGGTCCCAGTCTGGCTATAATTAATTCTTCGGGTCCCAGTCTGGCTATAATTAATTCTGGGGGGCATGTGCTGAACATAACAGGAAATCGGCCACAGACCATATCCTAAAGAAGGAACAACTGTTTAAATGCAGAATTGACACTTAGAAAAGTAGGGGGGAATCACAGCCCATTTTATCAGTACAGCCTTTTCAATTCAGGATAGTTATATTCATACAGAAAATTTAAATCTAACAATTGCTTCCTTTGATCACATATCACCTGTGATCATCTAAAAGGATAAACCAAACTTGGGCAATTAAACTAATGAATTATACCTGGGGCCACAGTGTCCTCGCCTAATACCTTTAGTTCATTCTAGATGCTAAGAGGGAAAGAAAAAAAATCTGGTAATTATTCCTAAAATACCTCAATACCTTTTATAATGTACAAAAGGGATTCCTCGAGGAGGTCCTTTATGAACATAAAATACACTTGGAGAGAAAAGGAGAATTCGGTGGAGGCGCTCGTGACTAGATATAAGGTGTGGATGTGTGTTGGTGCTGCCAACTAGAGGGTGGCACAGGCTCTCGAAGTGGATGTGCAGATAGGATCAGGTGAAAAATATAGGGTAACTAGTGGCACAGTAATTCAGGTTACTCCTCATGCGATATCTCAAAGGCTAGTTGCATGTACCATACAAATCATTGGTATATAATACAAAGTGCAAATGCAAATCACAGAGAGTATAGGTGATCACAGTAATCTGTGTATACAACACATTAAAGTGCAGATGTAACGGTGAAAACAATATAATAATAAAAAACAAGGTTCTAGCTGTAGTAACCAGTCTAGTCCATAGAAGAGGACTGCCTGCCAATGTTCAAGAAAGTCTCTGCTATTGGTTTTCCGGTTCCTAAGTGGATGGGTGATGCATCAAAAAGTGCTTGAGATTAATGTCGCTATTACCCCTTCCACAAATGTAGCGGACTTGTTTGGACGTGTCCGTTCCTCTAGTGGTCTTGATGGGCTCCACGGCAGGAGATATATGTGGGGGAGAAAAAGGGGAGATAATAGTGCAAAAAACTTCTATACGTGTGTTTCACGGTGAGTAGAAATGCACACTTACAGATACCAGAGCCTAATTGAATCCAGGCTCTGGAGTGGAACGCCTTGTGCCTAAATGTAGGGTGGTCACTGCCCTTCTTTTAAAAGGTCTTCTTACTCCACCTCAGCCGGGGGACACAAAAATAGAGAAGAGACAACGCTCTCATAGCATGATACCAGTCTTGCAATAATGTATTAGGAGAGAGAAAAGGTTTACACTCACCAATACAGGAGCCTTAAGGGTCCAGGCTCAACTGTTACGTATCCTGAACCTCTTTAGCTGCTCACTCTGCACCGGATTGTGACTCGTTAGGTATCTTCAGTACTGCTTTGCCAAATCCAGAGGAGCTATTGCTCTTCAGGATCGCTCAAAAACAAGTATTAATGGAGATTGTTCATGCAGGATTGTTCATTTGCTCACCACATAACGGCCCCGAGTCAGCTCACACTAAAATACACTTGCCTATCTAGATTCACTCTTCCCGCGAACCACACTTGGAGCCTGGGCCAAATACCTAATCTAGGCATTAAATAACTATTTATTCCCATTTCCCAAAATATACTTCACCGAACAAGAAACATATAATAACTTGAATGTAAAGTTCATTTATCTAATAATCAACATGAGTCAGATCTATATCTGTGTTTTCTTATGTTCAGCTTCACTCCACAAAACGCATACGCACCTGCATTCACGCACACTCTAAAGAAATACATTCTCATTTTCCCAAATCCAAACCTTTCTCTCACTCATCTAGGGAATTAAAAAAAAAAAAATCTTAATCTAATACTGTAGTCCAAAGTGCGAGATCAAGGTTTGGTCTTTTTCAACATCCCAGCTTGAGACGCATAATCATTGAATGTCATCAGAGCTCCCACCATAGGGACTCCTGAACAAGCTGTCTCTTTGCGCTGGTATCTTATAACCTGTGACGTTTGACCTTGACACAATGTCCATGATTCGTTCCATATGCAGTCATTGTGACTTGGTGACTTCAGATTTCTTGTGATGATGAAGATGTGACACGGTTTTAGCAAAAATAAAGAAATAAAATATGGTATACCCACTAATCCTATACATCCATTCATTGTCACCCTCAAGTGCACAAAAACAATAAAAATGTTAATTACACAAGAGACACAGATGATAAATTTTAAAATTTCCACGCAAAACCTATGGGCCTCACGCAACAAAAAAGAAAATCCTATTACTTCTGACTCATTGCATTAAAAAAATATATATATATACGCAACTTTGGCTCAAAAGGGAATAGCCGAAGTGCATACTCCCATTTTAATATCAAAAAATAATTTATTGATATCTTATCCATTCTTGTTTGGTGTTTTGAATCAAACTGGTGTTTATATTTTATTAGGATTGGTGTGTTTTATAAACAATTTATAATTTTACTGAATTAAAACTTTCCTACAATCGTTTAGACCTGAATTAAACTATATTCCATTCAACTCTAAATATGTCATGAAACGTATTTATGCAAATGCATTATATTATATGTTCCTAAATACATTAATTAACTCTAATTTTAATTGGATGTGATCTCCAATAATCCTAAATGTGTCAGCGAATTTGAACAATATTGATTGTAACCAATCAACAAAATAATAAAACATACGGAATAATTATCACTTAGACAACACAATGGTAATCCATCAACATATAAAAATACATTATTTTCCTTCTTTCTTTGTCTTCTGTCTTATTGGTTTAAAATATAACGGTTTTGTGAAACCGACATGTCAGTAATTGATGTCTTTCAAGTTTTATTTCCAAATCGTTTTGGGCATTAAATCCATCATTAATTATTGAATTAATATGCAATAATTAAGGCCCTAAGTTGCAGCAATAACATTTATTTATTGTGGGTAATGTGGCCGAATATAAGTGTGTGTGTGAGATAGAGATAGCGATATATATATCTCTATCAAATGGAGAGGGACGCACACCAGGACTTAGGCAAAAAAAATCACAAAGATGTTTTATTCAAAAAACATTAAAAAGATGCCAAGTGCATCAAACCGACGTTTCGGCCCTCGCAGGGGCCTTTATCAAGGTGATGGGCACAGGCTGAATAAAGCAGGGATATGTGGACTTTTGTTGGGGCATCCTGAACCCTCGTCTAAAAAAGGCTGTTGATCGTGTGTGGTCGGAGTGTTCCCTGGAATTTCTGTCTCGGAGCCTGATTCCCCAGAAGTGATGTCTATCGTAGTGTATCGGGGTTTAGTAATTCCAGGGCCTGTGGGTTTGTTAAAACGTCTGGGTTGGTCGGAGGATAACCATCTGTATACATGTTGGAAAGTGTAGTCCATATTGACTTTATCAAGTTTCTGTTCTTTGAAGTGTATCAGTTCAGCGCGATAACGATTAATGTCCTCTTTTTGAGTTTGTTCATCTGGGTCTCGAAGGAATTAGAAGATAAAGCCATAGTGTGTTCAACTTCAAATTTAGTAATGGACTCACGTACTGTGATGATTTCCTGGGAGACCTCTTCAACGACCAGAACCATCCAATCTAATGAACATCGATTGGCCACAGAAATCCACCTTTTACAGAATTCAGGTTTATCTCTCCCGATTTCAACGGACACCTATTAGCTACAAACGCTCAAACAATCTTCGAGATTTATTAGTTAAAACCGACCCCATGATGTCATATTCCACTCCAGGTCAAACTTTACGATGGGGATGCTTTCGCTGTCCCAACTGTGTAACATGCAGTCATATGACTACAGCTTCTACCTTCCCTCCTCCTACTTCAGGGAAACGCATGACGATTCGACACCATATCACATGCACTACTGATCACGTCGTATATCTTATCACCTGCCCCTGTGGTCTCCCTTATATGGGAAAAACCAACAAAACACTTCGGGACCGTATAAGAGGACATCATTCCAACATCACCACTGCCTTCAGGGATAATTTCTCTGACAAACCCGTAGCTAAACACTTTTTATTATTTCGACATCAATTATCCACCTTGAGGTTTAGCGCCATAGACCACGTGGTGGCAATCGTTCTAAGATTCTTTTGCAACGTGAGACGTTCTGGATCAGGACATTGGACACTGTTGCCCCCAAGGGACTCAATGAATGCATTTATTTTGCATCCTTTTTCATTGATTTTTTTATTTAATTTTTTTTTTTTTTTCAATTTAAAGTTTTTATTTAAAGCAAAAGGTCACAAATTGACCACCAGATATGGCCTTGCAGGGCCAGAAGGCAAACTCAGCTAGCAACATACGAAATGAGGGGGGGGGATGTCACAGGAAACACATAGTATGTCTCAGCAGGGGGAGGGGATAAGGGAAAAATAAAATTTAGGGAAGGGGATCACAAAAGTCTGCAAATATATTCCAGCGAAAATAAAAATTCAGCGGTGTATGTCTCAGCGAGGGGGGGGGAATGGGGGGGGCAGCAATAGTCCGCAGATACCGTGCAGTAAAAAGAAAAATCTGCTTTTATTAAGCAAAAATCAGGGTGAACATAAAAAGAAACAAAAAGTCATCGGGAAATAAGCGAAGGGAGAGAAAATCGCAGCAGGCCATGTAGGGGTGCCAAGGTCAGAAAACAGTATGCAACAGCGGATCAGCAGGAAGTTCCCTTCAGCCTGTGTCCAGCAGGAACGTGGGGTATAAAGCATCGCCATGCCTTCTTTCATCGCCTGCAGCGCCCGAAATATCCAGCGACCAGGTCCCCCCGTCCGCCGCACCGGGAACAGCCCAGGGCCAAGATAAGCACTGGCCCTCAACAAGCCCAAGCTCAGGGCCCCGAGCAGCACCCCCAGCACAGGCCCCACAGAGGGAGCTGCAGCCTCCGGTACCATAATCACCATCTCAGCGACCTCACGCTCCTCCAGTGTCTTTGCTGGGAATGGGGGTCTGCGCAACGGATCAGGCACCCTCTCGATCTCACTGGCATTAACCCCTGTAGGGACCTCCACGCGGACCATCAGCAAGCCCTCCACCGCCTCTCCTCCAGCAAAGGCCTCCGGCCTCCGATCGCCCCACAGCACGTCCATCATTTGCCGCCACGCACTGCGCGTGAGCGGAGTCTCATCGTCCCCAGGCATCAGCTCCACAAGCGCCTCTAGGCGCTCCAACATGGCTCCCAGGGTTCTGACGGGAGGTGGGAGTACCAGCTGCCCCTGGAACTCTCTCTCTCCCTCCTTCTCGGCTATGGGGACCTCCGCAGCAGTCAGTAGATGAGAGTCCTCCATCCTCTCCAACCACCACAGCTGTACACCTGGGTAAGGGGACCACTCCTGGAGCAGGCCGACGAAATGCTGGGGTATAGGCCTCAAGATGGCCGACTGCAGGGCTCACTCAGAGGCCTTAAACGCCTCCAAGCTCCTCCAGACTCCGGAGAGGGGGCCAAAACGAGCTCCGAAGTCTGCCACTCGATGGCCAGCTCAGCAGGGGTGTTATCTTCAAATAATTCACGGGAAATCCGGGTAGAAACCCCCGATATCAGTGGGTTTCAGCGGAGCTCCTAGAAAGCACGTCTGCTTCCCCATGCGGCCGGCCACGCCCCCCCTCTTTATTTAATTTTGAAATGTTACATTCATTTGTATTTTGAGTCCCATTCCATGTTTCCTTCATTTTTCATTTTCATTTTTATTTTATATTTTTACATTTATATTTATTTTCATTTTTCATTTCATTTTTCTTTTTCTTTTATTTTCCCACATTTCAAATTTTTTGTTCTTATGTCATATTTATATTCACATTTCTTTACAAATTATTCATTTATTCGTTTGGTCTCTTGATGTTTTCTATTTACTCCTCACAGCGTTTATACAAGCCATTGGGGCCCTTGATCCAGTGTCAATTTTTTATTTTATTGTATTTCATTTCATTTTTTTCGCAATCTATTTGATTGACAACATGACATGATGTCTTAGAGCGTTCACGTATTATGGGTCGTCTTGATTGTGTATGTAGATCCATATTGCTTCATTACTGTACATCTCCGTGGCGGTTCGTGATACATGCCTCCCCTCTCAATACTATTACTATTTGTTTGTGCACGTTCGTTGGTTTAAATGCTCCTTAGCGCTTACGAATTCTATATAGCTTTCCTCCTTGTTGTTTTTATCTCCGTGCAGACACGTCTCCCTGGTTACCATCCGGGGGAGACGCTGTAGTCGCTGCACACTGAAGCAATCAACAGGCGTGCCTGTCCATCGCCGGACACCACGCCCTTAGGGAATCGAGCGTCCTGCCTGGCAGCACGCCATGAGCGGGGTAAGTGACTCATTAATGTTTTATACACTTCTTATAAATATGTGTTACCCACCCTGTGCCCATCACCTTGATAAAGGCCCCTGCGAGGACCGAAACGTCGGTTTGATGCACTTGGCATCTTTTTAATGTTTTTTGAATACAACATCATCGTTGTGATTTATTTTTTTTGCCTAAGTCCTGGTGTGCGTCCCTCTCTATTTGTTTTGTATATCGTTTATTGGATTCTGCACCCAGGCACCTGTGAGTATATTCATGGCCATAGCTGGTTGCCTCAGTGATAGAGATTGAATGACAATTTACTTGGCAATCTATATTCACAGTTTATAACATTTGCTTTACAGTAAGTACAAAAAAACTAACATATACACACAGTTATGTAATAGTCATATCACAGTACATTAAACTAAAACAATACAGCAATGAAATGAAAGCATGCTTACTAGGCCCCAGCTTTTGGCTGAGGGGCTGCAGAAGGTCTCACATGGTCAGCATCTCCAGGGAACTAGTTTAAGAGAGACTTAACTCTTGGTTACTCCCACTGGGAATAAAAGGGATTTGCACCAATAGCCAAATCTCTCTATCAATAGGTAAAACCTCTCTAAAGTAGGCTGGCTTAATGACATCACAGCTAGCCACACAGGGCAAACAGCCTGCACACTGCCCCTAGTGGTCCTTCTTTGGTATGTCAATCAGTTAATATTAAAATACGATAATTTATGGCAGAAATCATTCATGATCATTACAATCCACCCTTTGACTTATGTCATAAATCATCTATGAAACAACCTCCCCATTTTTGAAAGAATACATTCCTCCCACCAACAATATGAGTGCTTTATCAACTAATCATTCAGCAAAGGTATACCATTGAGCGTGTGCCTTGCCGGTTACAAAACCTTGGCCTAGAATAGGCACATACACACCTTTTTATTATAGTGAACAAATCAAAACCAACTTTATTGTATTTATGTGAGGATGTGTGGTGGCGCTTAATAACATGTTAGACACAACAACCCATATAGCACCTGTAAGTCATGGCATGGACAGTCACTGGAGCTGGATGCTGTAGGCCTCGGAGCCTGATATTTCCCAAACATTAGTCCTGAAAAGTTTTTCTCTCTTCTTTTTTCTTCAAAGAACTTGACGAATATCAACTGATGAAGAAATCATTTGCGCAGAGAGGTGTAGGATATTACTCAACAGTTCACTGGTGCAGGGACTCTCATGTGTTTTTTGGTCACTTATCATTCTTTATTTCATTCCCCACATTGATGTAACACAAGTTCCTGCTCTTTTGTTGCATTATTTACCTACTCTCATCACTCTCAGCTGCAGTGAAACTTCAATGAAAGCTGAGCTTAATGTCCAAAGCTGCTGCCTCTTCTTCTGGTTCTTGAGCTGCAGTAACCATAAAGACCCACGACCAATAACACACACAGCCTGATCGGTGAATGAAATCTCCTTGCTGGAAAGTTCTTGAAAACGCAGGCAATTGTCTACACAGGCCAAAACGACAGCTCATTGGGTGCCGATCATCATAATAACTATTTGGTTGAGATGTCTAAACTTTTTACCCTGTGGAGATAGATATAAACCGACACATATCTCCTGAGATCTCTCTTTATACACTCCTGATTCACAAATAAACACCATAACCTGGTACTACTCCTTGACGGGACTGTCAATGGAACTGTAACCAAAAAACATCAACATTTTACATGTCGTTTCACTTTGACCGGGCCCCATTTGTGCACCCAGTCCCCTTCCAACGATAGAATCTCTCAGGGCACCGCCATTCTCCCATCAACACTTACAAACGCTCCACTTTGACTCCAGTCACTCCCCCATCCCTTTCATTCATGGGAATCAGGATCCCTAGAAGATAATGGTGAGGAACGGCAGATTTGAAGGAGTACGGCTTGTCTGGGATAACCTGAATAGGGTCATTTCTTTGAGTTGGACCAGGACTGGCGGGGAACCTCTCAGTCATTCTTACACACATCGGTTGGGGTATTTTAACTCTACCATTTCAGCCAGCAAGGGCATTTGCACTGACACACACATTTCAACAAACCTTCTCATGCAAACAGTGAACGATATCCCCCTCCCTTAGCTTAATTCCCAATACTTTGCAATGATGGGGTATGCATTACACTCACAAAACCAATTAAAGGCCCAACCAAAAAGAATACCCCCACCCAATCAATCACCTTAGTTATGCAAGTATTGTGACGCTTTATGCATCCGATCATAATACAGACCTATTAAAAAGGTCCTATATATGAAACTCAAAAATTATAAATTTCTTCAAAAGTCTTAAAAAAACCAAACGTTCTCTTGTCTCCAAGGTCTGCTATATCTAAACTGAAAGAACACAGATCATAATTCCTTTCCTAGTCATTTCCAGCATTTAACTCTACAAATGGCATGTACAATATAATATGTTCTGTTAATGCTTAAATCTATAACTATTCAGCTTGTAGCTGCTCTCTGCTCATTATCGTCACATGCGGTCAGTGCAGCCATTGGTGACAGTCCATGATGTCAGAGACCCAGTGGCTCACGAGGGCTTAACAAACTCTTTGCCTCAGATGTAAGGGCCCTCCATGCCATCCTGGATTGCGCTGTCCTAGAAAGCACTTTGGCCAAACACTGAGGGAGCGATTAAATGGTCTGCACCAGTTAGAGGTGCACAACGAACACATTTTATCCACCAGGGATATAACACACTTCCTGTAAAATAAAGCACACAGCATTAGTTCATGGAAATAGCCAGCTGAGATAAGGGGGGTCGCAAGCACTTTTGGAAGCCTTACATGCAGTCTGAACTTTGCATGTCTCTCCACTCCTAGGTTTTAGGGCATTACCTTGCATAGTGAATTATGTTTTACTCTACTGCCCTCCAACTAGGCCACAAATGTGATCACGAGGTGACCACCCCTTAAATTAAACCACATATGTTCCTACATCACGGGGTGAAGACGTAGCCACTACCCTTTCTTTTAGGGACTAATGGGGTCATCGTCTACCTTTTGCCTTCACCCCCCAATTCAATTTTATAGAGGAGCGACAAACCGCTTCCCTCTTCCTGCTCTTTTAAAGGGTTATGGTCCAATATGTTTGCACAGCTATGGGCATGTCTTCCATTGTTACCTTTAAGAATTATACTCTTATCCTCTTCTTACACTTTTTCCCCATGTAAGTTACCTTCTACTAACCCCCCCCAGCCCAATGTCCCCTGCCCAGCCATTTTATATCCTCCCTTCCATTGTTTCTCCATTGTACCCAATCACAAAGAGCCATGCTTCAGCTCATAGAACAAAGTCTGATCCCATATAACAAGGAAACCTCCTTTCTTTCCCTCTTGCATAATACAGAGATAACTCTTAAGCCTTTTTCATTCCTAATTAGTCATTCTCTCGAACTAATCCGGACATGTATTCCTTTCCTTTTCAAACAGAGTTTGCATCACTACTCAAAGGGGAGAACACAAATGCAATATTTATTTTAGGGCTCTGTTCACTAAATGCATTTACTTGTTGAGCACAACATGTTAGCGTGGCATCAATCACTATGCAGGTATGTTATCTAAATCCACTCGCAAGCACAACTTCCTCCCCCATCTTTAGCTGAAAAAGATAGTCTCGATTTCCATAATCATTTACCAAACTAAATGATTGCTAGCCAGGTCACAATATATCTCATTATCTCTTACCATCCTCTGTTAAAAGCCACCCTTTTTATCTCAGTCACTATATCATGTGTATATACACATATATGCACAATAACATGCATATTTTTAACTTTGCATTTTCTTCCTGTAAAAAGAAAGAAAATGAATTCATTACAAATCCTAAAAAGAATGGTGAAAACCCCAAAAAAACAGAAAAAACTTTCCAGCAATGAACTGTTAAGTCTTTTCATATGCAAATGAAGCTAGGCATATGCAATGAAGTAAACATACTCCACAGCATGTGGTCTACCACATGGTCAGTCTGTGGCAAACACAAAATGTTTTTTCATTTAAAACATTGCTAATCAAATTCAAAAACGTATTTTATCATTTGCACCAAAAATCATATAACTTTTCTGTATTACATAAATTCAAAAACTAGGTATATATGGTTACATGGGCATAAATGGAAAAACTATGCACATTGCATCATCCATTCATTCAATCCTATGCAGACACAAGTGAATTACAGAAATACAAATCAAATCACATTTGTGTCTTTCTTAAATATTCAAGCATATCCCATCTTCGTCGCCAATTGTTTCGTTTTGGGCATTAAATCCATCATTAATTATTGAATTAATATGCAATTAAGGCCCTACGTTGCAACAATAACATTTATTTCTTGTGGGTAATATGGTCGAATGAATGTATGTATGTATGTATGTATATATGAAAAACACACAGAAACTGGTGCAATACGAATGACAATTTACTTGGCAATCTATATTCACAGTTTATAACATTTGCTTTACAGTTTGCTTTAGAGTAACTACAAAAAACTAACATATACACACAGTTATGGAATAGTAATAGTCATATCACAGTACATTAAACTAAACAATACAGCAATGAAATGAAAGCATGCTTACTAGGCCCCAGCTTTTGGCTGGGGGGCTGCAGAAGGTCTCACATGGTCAGCATCTCCAGGGAACTAGCTTAAGAGAGACTTAACTCTTGGTGCAAGTCCCCTTTATTCCCAGTGGGAGTAACCAATAGCCAAATCTCTCTATCATTAGGTAAAACCTCTCTAAAGTAGGCTGGCTTATTGAGATCACAGCTAGCCACACAGGGCAAACAGCCTGCACACTGCCCCTAGTGGTCCTTCTTTGGTATGTCCATCAGTTAATATTAAAATATGATAATTTATGGCAGAAATCATTCATGATCATTACATCAATGATCTCCTTTAATCGCATGAGTAATTGATGAGTTGTTGATAAAATTTCTTCTTCCTTCATTAATTTAAAATGATATACAACTCCTTTTGTTAGAATGTTTTATTGCCTGGTGTCTGATAATTCCTTTCTTGTTATCCCGTGGATGTAACATTGTAATGTGAAATGATAATGTATGTTTGAGTAAATTTCCTTCAATTCCAATAGCTATATCGATATTGGTATCAAATAATCTTCCATCTAGCTTGATCAGCATCAGTTGCAATATGCGCGTAGGCATGTGTGGATAATTGTCACCTAAATGAAAAAAAACTTTGAAAAAAAAATTATTAACCTGTCAAATTTTAAAACTTACATAGAAACATAGAAAAATGTCGGCAGATAAGAACCTTTCGGCCCATCTAGTCTGCCCAATTACATGGATACTTTACCTGGATTTATCTTTTCTTTAGGATAGCCTTATGCCTATCCCATGCTTGCTTAAATTCAATTACTGTTTTGGCCTCTACCACTTCTACTGGAAGACTGTTCCATGTATCCACCACCCTCTCAGTAAAATAATGCTTCCTTACATGGTTAAAACTTGTAACGTTCAGCAACAAATACTTTAAAGAAATCATGAATCCACGATGCAAGTTCAGCAAATTTTGAATACAAAGGAAACAGAAAGGGAGGGGAAAAAGAAGAGGGGGGGTTGGGTGAAGGAGAAAGACGAGATGTAGGGGGCTAGGAGAAGAATGTGAAAACTTTTTTTTTTACTTTTGCAACTGTTATTTTTTTCTTAAATTCTCTTGTATATGCAAATAAAAACACGTAACACAGATATCATAAACTGGCATAAAAACATATAGAAGGGCATGTTAAAAATTGACCAAATAACTAGCAAGAAAGTTCTCAGAGGAAACTCCACCGAGAAAAAGATTGTTTATTTTAATTGTTTGTAACAACGTTACAAAGAAACCATCCCTAGACACCAACTCTCCATCCAACTACCGCCCTGTATCCCTGCTTCCCTTCACATCAAAGCTCTTAGGAAAACTAGTCTTCAACCGCCTCTCCCTCTTCCTGTCCTCCAATTCCCTACTTGACCCCCTGCAATCTGGCTTCCGTCCGCTACACTCAACTGAAACTGCCCTCACCAAAGTCACCAACGACCTCCTAACTGCTAAAAAACACGGCCACTATTCTATTCTCATCCTGCTTGACCTCTCGGCTGCTTTTGACACTGTTGACCACCCCCTCCTTCTACAGACCCTCAACTCTCTGGGTCTCGGTGACACTGCACTTGCTTGGGTTGACTCCTATTTATCCAACAGGTCCTTCTGTGTGTCCTTTGCTGGTAACTCCTCCTCTTCATTGCCTCTATCTGTTGGTGTACCTCAAGGCTCTGTCCTTGGTCCTCTGCTCTTTTCCATCTACACCTCCTCCCTGGGCAAAATCATCAACAGCTTTGGCTTTAATTACCACCTCTACGCTGATGACACTCAGATCTACCTCTCTACCCCTGATCTCTCTCCCCCTGTCCTTTCAAAAGTCAGTGACTGTTTATCTGGCATCTCCTCCTGGATGGCCTCCCACCACCTAAAGATCAACATGTCAAAGACTGAGCTCCTACTTATTCCTCCCTCTAATGCCTCCCCACCTCCTGACTTCTCTGTCACGGTGGAGGGTATCACCATCTCCCCATCAAACCAAGTTCGCTGTCTTGGAGTTACACTGGACTCTGCTCTTTCCTTCATCCCCCACATCAAGTCTCTTTCCTCCTCCTGCCGATACCAACTGCGTAATATTTCCAGAATTCGGCCATTTCTTACCGCTGTCACCACAAAACAACTCATACACGCCCTGGTAATCTCCCGACTCGACTATTGCAATAATCTCTTATCTGGCCTCCCTCTGTCCCGCCTCTCCCCCCTACAATCCATCCTGAACGCCTCCGCCAGGCTAATTCACCTCACCCGCCGCTCTGTCTCTGCCGCTCCCCTCTGCGAGTCCCTTCACTGGCTCCCCATCCACTGCAGAATTAAGTTCAAAATCCTTATCCTTACCTACAAAACCCTCACTAACTCAGCGCCCCACTACCTGTCCTCACTAATCACCAAATACACCCCAGCCCGCTCCCTAAGGTCAAACAGTGACCTGCGCCTAGCTTCTCCCCGCATCACCTCTTCCCATGATAGACTGCAGGATTTCTCACGCGCAGCCCCCACTCTCTGGAACGCTCTCCCTCGTACTGTCAGACTTTCCCCTAACTTCTCTTCCTTCAAACGCTCCCTGAAAACATTCCTATTTAGGGAAGCCTACCACCCAACTCACTGACGCAACCATCAATCACTCTCACCTTACAGTCCTCTGCTTCTGTTTCCAACCCCAACCCTCCTAGATTGTGAGTTCCTACGGGAATAGGGCCCTCATCTCCTCCTGTACTGTTTGTCAAATGTTGTTCAATGTATTGTAACCCTGTCTGTACTGTGCTTATTGTACAGCGCTGCGGAATATGCTGGCGCTTTATAAATAAACAATTTTTTTATTATTATTATTAATATTATTTATCAAGAATCAATCTTTATTAAGGATATTTGTTAAAAACCAACAATTAAATGTGAGGTGTTTGTGCATCTATTTTACAGCCTGTTTTATTCCCTCCAAGAAAATTCAATGGGGGTACAGTCATACGTCGTTGCACTTCACACCAAAAGACAAAAACATCAGACAGCAAAAAAAGTCTAAAAATAGGCAGACCCTATACTTGCTTTGTACGTTCCCAACACGGACTCAATGGGCAAGGCATATGGCCACTAATGTAGTATACAATATTAAGATACACTTATTCCTATAGTGTTACATATGGTGAATACAATGTTAGAGGACGGTAATTTACTGCCTCCTGAAGATATTATTTGCTTATATTGGCGCCCAGAAGATTCTCTGTTCTCCCCTGTTTTTGTGTTAAATATGTTTAGTCTCAATTTTTATCAATTATTTATGTGCACAGATCCCCAATTAGCAATATGACCAAATTAATCAAATGTTTCCTGAAAAGAAAACAAAACCTTCTATTCCCACTTATCACCTTCAATACTAAATAAATCTGCCTTACTTCCTTTTTTTTATTTCTTCTAGACCTGTCCAAAGTACAAAATTTTGTTTTGAACTAATGGATTAGTCCTAAAATGCAATTTATTTAGTTGCTAAAGAAATTAGTTTTCAGTTATTTAGTATGAAAACGAATTTCATTCATTCAAATACCAATTGATACAATTACTATTTCTGTTGCTCATCACAGCGCTCAGAGTTTCAGTAAAACTAGTAAATAATATTTTTATAATATAAGAGGTTGGAACAATATCTCCTTGTTTTACTGAAACTCTGAGCACTGTGATGAGCAGCAGTCAGTTACTGTAACAGCTGAGTCTGATACATTGTACTGAAAGATAATTTAACAAGCAGCCGATCTCAGCGCTCACAACCACTGGATTTAAAGGGCTAATAAAAAAAGGCTCCTCTCGGTATAATGTATAGAAGAGCATTCTGCATTAATTAACACCACTCTCTGTATAATGTATACAACATCCACCTGCATTAATAAATACCCCTCTCTGTATAATGTATAGAAAATCCTCCTGAATGAATTAATGTGTCTCTCTGTATGGAACATCCTCCTCAATTTATACCTTTCTCTGTATAATGTATATAACATCCTCCTGCATTAATACCCCTCTCTGTATAATGTATAGAACATCCTTCTGCATTAATTCATGCCCCTCTCTGTATAGAACATCCTACTGCATTGGCATGTGGAGGGTGCAGAACTTCGGAATGAAATGCTTATCCAGCACAGGAGAGGGAACTTTTACTTAAACTTTGTATCTCTGTGAGGGAAACACAGGAATATAAAAGCAGGGGAGGGGGAAAATATTAACGTAAATCGGTCTGAAAGCTCAGAGAAGAGATGACTGGTGCAAATTTATTTTTATAATAAAATAAAGCACTTTAAATCCAGGGAAAACATTAAAATCACACTGAAGGCTCATAATGACAGAGTAACTGGGAGAGCTGGATACTAAAGGAGCAGCTGGAGAAGGAAAACATTCAAATAAATCACACTGAAAGCTAATGACCCCTTTATAACAAGCAGCACTGGGAGAGAGAGGGACTTTATATAAAACGTGTATTATAGATGAGGAAAGGGGGATAGTGCTCCTGGATAATATAAAATGTATCAGACCTAAGCCCCTATTATGCAGAGCGGGAGGGGAGATAACACACGTTTTATAAAGTCCCTCTCTTCTCCCAGTGCTGCTTGTTATAAAGGGGTTTTTACTATCCAGCCCTCCTCTGTCATTAGCTTTCAGTGTGATTTATTTGAATGTTTTCCATCTCCAGCTGCTTTTATCATCTTGCCTGCCTCCTAGACATGCAAGGGTTAAGTAAAGGTTTCCTCTCCTGTGCTGGCTGTCTGTGCTGCGAGGTGAGTATTCTGGAGCTCTATCACTGTCAGATATTCGGGTAGGGGTCTGGAAGGATTACGCATACAAACCTTTTCTGTAGCTTTGCGATGTTGCGCTCTTCATTGCTGGTCTCCTTCAATCAATGTAATATCACAAAAAGGACTGAAACTAAAATGTAGTGCATTTTATTTTAGTTTCTTTCGTTTTTTGTACTGAGCAGTTTCGTATCTCTTGAGTCACACGAAAACTAAATTATCCCAAAATTCGGACTAAATCGTTTTAGTACTAAAACGAATGCACATGTCTAATTTCTTCTAGGTACGAACATACTTTAACAGTCCTTTGTACAGCGCTACAGAACCTGTAGGCACTTTCTACGTAAACTTTAATACTTCATATTCTCAATTAACTCTAATCCTTCAATATCACTCTATCCTTTTAGATTGTAAATTCTTAAACAGGACCTCTTTGCCTACTGTATTATGATAACCTATATATATTCCGTTGTACAGGTTACAAAACCTGTAAATGACTTCAGTCATTTGGGCAATTTTTATTTTTTTTGAGAAAGGATTTTACCAAGGAGGATACATTGAGATTTCTCTCGTTTTCAAGTATGTCCTGGGTGGCGAGTATGTACCGTCAGGTGTCTTGCCCAAGGACACTTACTGGAGAGGTGCTCGTCGGGATCGAACCCATGACTCCACAGACTCTCTCCACGCAGAGCAGTGGAATAGGGGATTCAAATATTATTATTATGTCTTTTAATAGAGATTATCATTTGTTCAGTAACAAAGAAGACTACACAGGCATGCACGTCCCGTATAAAAAACATATAACTTATATTAAGGTGTGGTCAATCCTTTGTGCCGAACTCAAAGACCAGAGAAAAAATAACCGACCACGCCTCTTTTGGGAAAACATATAACGTATATCAAAGCTCGGGGCAGATGGATGACGCCCAGCACCTTGATACACAAAATCGTTTTTTTATATCCTACATCAACTTGTATCATCCCTTCACACTAAGTCCAGCTCCCACAATTCCTTTGTCTGTTCCACATCTGCTCCGCACGCATTCCAAACGCGCTCAGACCGCGCCCAAGCAAGACCATAACTCCATTGCCTTGTCCTCAATCACAACTGCCTCAATAAAATCCAGGAATTATCCCAGCCAACTAATACGCTATATACCAACCAAAATACACCCTTAGAATCACATGAAAGTACCCAACTCCTACAAAGCACTAACAAAGTGCCAGGACTTAACCACCACTATATATATATATATATATATATATATATATATATATATATATATTTAAGGCATTAGACATGTGTTATTATCAGTATCTAACTATTTGTTATATACTGTCTAATCCCTAATAGATACTCACAGCATATAAAACAAAATCCCATTATAACCTCCCAACAGAACAACAAAAATAACTACATATTCCATTATCCAATTTACATTCCCAAAAAGAAACTCACATTTGGTTTAGATCAAGAAGAGCGATAAGAGGAATAATTGAACCGAGAGAGAGAAGAGGGGAAAAAATTAAAAATCGCAAGCCTAAATTAAGGGAGGGCTGTTTCTTTTACAGCTGCTTAGGGGGAGAAACGGACACACGGCATTCAACTTTTTTTTTCATATACTGGCAAAGTGACATATTCCAAAGGAAATCAGTCTCTATACACACAGAAACAGACAGCTGTACAATGTAATAAAATACAAAACCTAACATTGCATTTAAATTATGTAGAAAATATCAGCAATAAAATTTAAGAAAAAAAAAAATATATATATATAAGTAGGTAGCAAAAATAATACAGAAACCAGACAGCGCGCGAGCAACAGCAACGCAAAAAAAAATGGCAGCAGGGCGCAAAAAAAGAAATATATAATTTCTCTCAATGGGAGATAAAACCATCTTGTTATGAGAAGAAACCAGATCTAATCAATTAAAATAAATTACTCACAATTACAAGCAGGTATGGACTGATCAAAACTCTAACACAACGGAGCTACAATACGGACAGACAGACCAATATACACCCTCAACTAGAAACGTCTCTTTTTATTTTTTTTTACGACTTCAATTTCCGGAAGAAATAAATAAACCATAAACACATTCTCAAGCACTTTTAGACTCTTACAACCAGGGCCTTAAACGGGCAAGTTACACACGTGATTCTCTCTGCGGGGAATCAAACGATTGTCCTTTACTACAATAAACACAAAATAACAAAAACAAACAAAGACAAAGTGTCCATTCTTGCAACAAAAAACACAAAAAAGCTCTCAGCCAGAGCAACCAGAAAGGAATCAAGATTCTTGCTTTGAACAAGCAAATGTAAAGCAATATATCACTCAAACATCTGAATGGCAGATCTCACTTCTAACCTCAACTGTTAAATTATAACCATAAACACACAAAAACAATTTTCCTATTATTACCATATATGGAATCCCAAAAAGTCTGTCATTTCTTCTTCATATATCAAAATAAAGTAAGAAGCTGTGCTACGCCATGGGGGAGACACCAAAATCAGCCACAAACAAAATGTAGCTTCATCAGGTCATGTCTGAATATTCCTTTGTTAGACAGACCAGTTTATTAGATTTCAAAGAACTTATAGCCAATCAACATACAGATACATTTCTACGTCAGAGTTTAACCAACAGTGAGGCATAGGCACTTATTACCATATATGGTTCACACAAAATCTTTTTCCTATCTTCCTGCTTTTGCGCACATTTTTCTGCACTGAACATAACAGGAAATCGGCCACAGACCATATCCTATAGAAGGAACAACGGTCTAAATGCAGAATTGACACTTAGAAAAGGAGGGGGGAAATCACAGCCCATTTTATCAGAACAGCCTTTTCAATACAGGATGGCTGAAATTGTTGGCACCCCAGAAATTTTTCCAGTAAATAAAGTATTTCTCTCAGAAAAGTATTGCAGTAACACATGTTTTGCTATACACATGTTCATTCCCTTTGTGTGTATTGGAACAAAACAAAAAAAGGAGGAAAAAAAGCAAATTGGACATAATGTCACACAAAACACCAAAAATGGGCTGGACAAAATTCTTGGCACCCTTTCAAAATTGTGGATAAAAAATAAGATTGTTTCAAGCATGTGATGCTCCTGTAAACTCACCTGGGGCAAGTAACAGGTGTGGGCAATATAAAAATCACACCTGAAAGCAGATAAAAAGGCAAGAAGTTCACTTAGTCTTTGCATTGTGTGTCTGCATGCCACACTAAGCATGGACAACAGAAAGCGGAGAAGAGAACTGTCTGAGGACTTGAGAACCAAAATTGTGGAAAAATATCAACAATCTCAAGGTTTGTAACATCTCCAGAGATCTAGATTTGCCATTGTCCACAGTGCGCAACATTATCAAGAAGTTTGCAACTCATGGCACTGTAGCTAATCTCTCTGGGCGTGGACGGAAGAGAAAAATTAAAAGGTTGCAACGCAGGATAGTCCGGATGGTGGATAAGCAGATCCAAACAAGTTCCAAAGAAATTCAAGCTGTCCTGCAGGCTCAGGGAGCATCAGTGTCAGCGCGAACTATCCGTCGACATTTAAATGAAATGAAACGTTATGGCAGGAGACCCAGGAGGACCCCACTGCTGACACAGGTACATAAAAAAGCAAGACTAGTTTGCCAAAATGTACTTGAGTAAGCCAAAGTCCTTCTGGGAAAACGGCTTGTGGACAGATGAGACAAAGGTAGAGCTTTTTGGTAAAGCACACCATTCTACGGTTTACCGAAAACTGAATGAGGCCTACAACATCAGGAAGCATTATTTTACTGAGGGTGGTGGATACATGGAACAGCCTTCCAGTTGAAGTGGTAGAGGCCAAAACAGTAATTGAATTTAAGCAAGCATAAGGCTATCCTAAACAAAAAGATAAATCCAGGTAAAGTATCCATGTAATTGGGCAGACTAGATGGGCCAAAAGGTTCTTATCTGCTGACATTTTTCTATGTTACAAAGAAAAGAACACCGTACCTACAGTGAAATATAGTGGAGGTTCAATGATGTTTTGGGGTTGTTTTGCTGCCTCTGGCACTGGGTGCCTTGAATGTGTGCAAGGCATCATGAAATCTGAGAATTACCAAAGGATTTTGGGTCGCACTGTAGAACCCAGTGTCAGAAAGCTGGGTTTGCGTCTGAGATCTTGGGTCTTCCAGCAGGACAATAACCCCAAACATGCATCAAAAAGCACCCAGAAATGGATGGCAACAAAGCGCTGGAGAGTTCTTAAGTGACCAGAAATCAGTCCAGATCTAAATCCCATTGAACACCTGTGGAGAGATCTTAAAATTGCTGTTGGGAAAAGGCACCCTTCCAATAAGAGACCTGGAGCAGTTTGCAAAGAAAGAGGTGTAAGAAGCTTATTGATGGTTATAGGAAGCGATTGATTTCAGTTATTTTTTCCAAAGGGTGCCAAGAATTTTGTCCAACCATTTTTGGAATTTTGGGTGACATTATGTCCAATTTGTTTTTTTTCCCCTCCCTTTTTTTTTTGTTTCGTTCCAATACACACAAAGGGAATAAACATGTGTATAGCAAAACATGTGTTACTGCAATACTTTTCTGTGAGAAATACTTAATTTTCTGGAAAAATTTATGGGGTGCCAACAATTTCGGCCATGACTGTATATTCATACAGAAAATTAAAATCTAACAGGGAGGGGAGAGACAATACCACGCTGGCCATTAACCTGATCCACACCACTCAGAGACCTGGTGCCGGTCCGACCCTGCTCCTCTCCACCGACGCCGAGAAGGCGTTTGATAGGGTGCACTGGCCTTTACTGTTTCAGACCTTACGACACATGGGATTTGGCCCCAATGCCCTGCGCTGGATAACTGCGTTATATGACTCTTTCCCCCCCCCACCACCACTGCCCGAATTAACCTAAATGGTGTTCTGTCCTTCCCTTTTTCCATCTGAAATGGTACTCATCAGGGCTGCCCTCTTTCCCCCCTTTTGTTTGCACTGTCCCTGGAGCCCCTTCTTCAGGCCATTAGACTCAACCCCTCTGTAATGGAAAGGCTCAGGGTTCCGTCCAATATTCCAAGACCAGAACCAGTCCGTTATTTGTCCGTCCCTTCTCTGTCCCAGAACCATGCCAGGAGACCCACAGTCACCTTCCACAGTAGAGCGAGATTCCCCAGGGAAGCCAAGATTCAACACACAAGACGAGAGACTTGCAGGGTTATTCAAAGAGCTCTGAATTGCTTGTGAAAGGTAACCGAATGCTGAAATTCTGCATTCGGTTACCTTTCCTTGCCATTCAGCTATCCAGAGAGCAGGCAGTTCGCCAAATGTTGGTGAATTGCCTGCACATACGGTGCCTGTTCGAGGGCAGTGAAATCCCCATAGCTTCGTCTATTCAGAGAACAAAACCCAGCAGTGAAAAGTTGCCGAAATGCCCTGCCATTATGGATGAGCATTCGGTTCGGATCTGTTCGGAGTTTGAATCGAACATTGGCTGTTCGCGAACTTTGAACTTTTTGGGACGTTCGCCAAAAGTTCGAAAAAAAAAAAAAAATATTTGAAAAGTATAAAAAAACGCTTAAATACTAAAATCTAGAAATAAAGAGACTCTTTACTGCAGAATATTATAAGCAACGGTTTATTAGATATTGAATTAAAACGGGAACATTTTTAACATTGAAACCTATGGGATAAAGCATTCTTGTTACTAAAACATCAGGCAGACACGGCCCTCTAATCAGGCACTGTAGAGGGCAGCCTGCCAGGGCCTCCCAAGGATCCCCTTGAGGAGCATGCGGCCACCAGATGAAAGAGCTGCGACTGTGCGGGCTAGCCGCCAGGGTGCATGTGGCAGAGACAGGTGGAGCAGGGAGGGAGCCACTGCACCTGCGGCCACAGCAGACCCCCCCCACAACCAGGATCCAGGGAGCCCCCACTGACCACCAGGCTAAGGTAAGGCGACACATTTCTAAAAAAAATAAAATCCGAGGACATTTTTAAATGTCCCCGGGAACATAAAATAAAACCTTTTTTTTTCTTTCTCTACCTGGCTGAATGTATTTAATTATATATATTAGATACATTCAGCCAGGTAGAGGGGGGTGGCATGTGGGCTGCGTGGGGTCTCAGGCAGTGGTTTGAGATATATATATATCTATCTAATATAAATTTGGGTGCACTGATGCCTGTACCAGATTCATATAATTTTAATATTTGACCGCAGGGTCCAACCCTGCACTCTTCCACAATACCACAGAGGGGTTATGGTGTGACGGCACTGTTGCTGACACTAAAGGCCCAATTTTAAAGCACCTATTGTTACTTTCATCCAAAGCCTGCATATTTTTCAACATAATTTAGCCAAAAAAATCACTAAACTTGCTCTGCGTGTCCTAAAACGTCTCCTCTTTTAATGCAGGCTGCAGCCCCAAGCAGTTGTTTATGAATAGATTAAAGGAAAAACATTTACCGTCATTTGAAATGTCATTTTTTGTTTTTAAATGTTTCTATACATCCTACAAATCCGCCACTTCACGGGCAGGTTATGGGGACCACCTAGGCACGATATTTGAAGGAATTTCATTTTTATTCTTAACCTTTATTTCATGAAAAACTCACTGTTCCTTTAAAAACGTTTTTTTTTATTAAACTTTTTGTCCTGGTTTCCTTTCCCCCAGGGCAGTACCCGGACCCCCATACACCTTTTATGGCAAATATCTAGCACAGGGGTCTCAAACTCAAATTACCTGAGGGCCACAGGACAAGTTTTCATATCCCATGGGGGCCGCATTCAAAATTTCAAACTTCAAAAACAACATTAAACTATATAAACGTGTGTGTGTGTGTGTGTGTGTGTGTGTGTGTGTGGTCACTGCTTAATGCTAGATGCCTGGTAGTGTTTGCTCTGCATTAGATGAGCCAAGTCTGCTTTAAGTGAGTTAGCAGTTGAAACCCTAACAGCCTAGAGATGGGCATCAGTTAGCCTAGACATGGTTCTAGATTTGTTAACGTTCATAGCGGAGATAAATTTTTCACACAGGTATGTACTTCCAAATAAGCACATTACACGTTTGGACAGCTCCGGAAAGGTAGCTTGTAATTCTCTCAAAAACTGAGCTATCGTTTCTGGGTTTCCCTGTGCATCTCTGAACTTAGCTTTGAGGTCAGTGCTGCATTGCAGATCTATAAGTTCTGGTGCTCTAAGTGTGTGGTGTATCTAAGGGCGTCACAGAGCTCCATAGTAATGTTCAGTGTTTATGAGACTGTCACAGACCTCCACAGCAATGTGCCGTGTGTATGAGGGCATCACAGGGCTCCACAGTAATGTGCAGTGTTTATGAGGGCATCACAGGGCTCCACAGTAATGTGCAGTGTTTATGAGGGCATCACAGAGCTCCACAGTAATGTGCAGTGTGCATGAGGGCATCACAGAGCTCCACAGTAATGTGCATGACTGAGTCACAGAGCTCCACAGTAATGTGCAGTGTGCATGAAGACGTCAGCGCTCCACAGTTATGTGCGGTGTATATGAGAGCATCAGAGTAATATTCTTGTTTTTATTTTTTTAATTAAATTGTTAAAATAAAATTTAAGAAAGGATTTTACCAGGAAGGATACATTGAGATTTCTCTCGTTTTCAAGTATGTCCTGGGCGGCAAGGCTGTACCGTTTGGTGTCTCGCCCAAGGACACTTACTGGATTTACAGCAAAGTGTCTTTTTATTTATCTTTCTGAACATATTTTTGGTATTTTTCTGACAAAATTTTTGATTCCCATGTTTTTATAAAGTGTTTTTATTTTAGTCTGTAGCAGACCTTTTTATTATTTTTTTTAAAGGACCCATTTTATTATTTCCTCACATTTCCATGCATTTTTATGATTTTAAACACCTTTTGAAGAATAGCAGTTCAGGTTTTTTTTTTTTTTTTTTACCCGTTCAGCAGTTAGCTTGGTAGCGTTGAGCAGCTTGTCTGAGGTTTTTGGCGGCTCAGCGCACTTTGGGAAAATTGAAATGCATTTGCCGAAGCACACAGAAGGAGAGAGCACCAAAATATCAGGGACATTTCAGTGCTCTCTGAATAACCCCTTTTGTGATACTTGTCCTCAGTGCTGCAAGCGGTTTAATTCTATTTATGGCACATCTTCCATACTGACCTTATAAATTCATTAAGACCAGTATGGGAGACATGCTATAAATAGAATTAAACAGCTCACAGCACTGTCTGATGAGCTGTATATTTATCGCACATTTTTAAATTTATTTAATATTGTATTCATAGTAATAATTAAAAACCGTTTGCCCACAACACTATACTGAGGGGTTAAAACTGTTTTATCCCTGGTGAACCTGTGGAGGAATGATTTTATTACCTGCAGGATCAGAGAAAAACCTTCTGCTTCGGAATGCTAGACCCATCAACACAGCCACGGAGCCGCTCACGTGAAAGACTCGGCCTTCGCGCATTAATTTATGTCAGAGCATGATCTCTGACTCACACTGAGTGTGGGGGCCACTTGTAACTGGTCTGAGGGCCACAAATGGCCCGCGGGCCGGTACTTTGAGACCCCTGATCTAGCATATATGCCCTCTTGGAGGGCACTCTAAAAATCGAACTTTCGGGTCCCATTGACTTACATTGAGTTCGGTTAGTGTTCGAACTCGAACTTTTGAAATTGTTAGAGTTCGAATGCGAACCGAACACTGGGGCGTTCGGCTCATCCCTACCTGCCATTCGGTTGCTTCATTTGACAGGTTTATTCAGGCGAATCCCATAGGCTTGAATGTTAAAAATATTCCCGCTTTAATTCAATATCTAATAAACGGTTTATTATATTCTGCAGTAAAAAGTGTCTTTTTATAGATTTTTTTTTTTTTTTAGGATCTGTTAAGCATTTTTCTATTTAATTTTTTTGCGAAACTTTCCGTTCTTTTTTTTTTTTTTTTTTTTTTAAACGTTTTTTTCTTTCTGTAACGGCTTTTTATTATCATTCATTGGATCCCATATGTAAATTTCAGAAATTTTCGCTCAGTTTCTTTGCAAACAGCGTTTCACTTTTCAAACATTTAGGCTGGGGTCAGACTAACGCATTTTTATGTGCGTTTAGGTGCACTTAATCACGGCAGTAGTAGCAGCAAATGACGGGCAATATATGAAGTACGGCCGCACGAAAATCCAGCCGCGCAACGCAAGCGGCAAACTAACGCATTTTTTTGAGAACGTAGAACCGCTAGTACTGACGTACAGAGTGCACTGCGGCATGTGTGCATGATTAGGAGACGTCAGACGCTGCTAATGTCCAGCCTACATAACGTCCAGACGCAAAAAGTGTTTTGACGATCCGTAAAAAAACACGCACGAAAATGCGCATCGTTTGACCGCTTTCGCATCCACCGTACAAAAAATACGTCAATGCGTTCGGACACACTTTTTGACGGACGATGACTAAAAATGCGTTTGTTTGACCCAATCCTCAAGTGTACTTTTTTTTTTCTTTCACTCTATTAGTCTGCGGTGTCGGGT
This sequence comes from Leptobrachium leishanense, assembly GCA_009667805.1. Classification (NCBI taxonomy): domain Eukaryota; kingdom Metazoa; phylum Chordata; class Amphibia; order Anura; family Megophryidae; genus Leptobrachium; species Leptobrachium leishanense. The sequence continues at coordinate 252,715,049 of CM019065.1, forward strand.
TTTTCCAGTGGCTGCTCTGTGCTCTGATCGGCTCCTGCTCTTGTTTCTCTGGCGTGTTCGGCGGGGTTAATCCAGATGGTTTTGCGGGTTTCAGTGAGTGCTCAGAAAGAAAAACAAAAGCTAGTCGTGGAGCATGTATCGCAGCTATGAAAGCTTGCTTAGACCACTTGTGCTGGTTTCAATATACAGGCAAAACAATATACATATAAATTTATTGAATAAATCTAAAATCATGAATGATAAGGCAATAGATTCTATGTGAAATGAGGCACTCAATAAAACTGTTGATAATCCCATATGATCGTGGGAGTGAATCCCCCTGTGGACTAATCTATCCTTAATAGGCTAAATATCAACAGAGGAACCACAAAGTCTCCCCCACAATAGACCAAATAGATTGGGGCTACTAGTACAAAATATTCTGCAGCACAACAATCTAAGTATACAGGGGGGGCGTGGCCGACTGTTCACGGGAGCGGACGTGTTTTGCTGGAGCTCCGCATGTCTGCTCCTGTTAGGGACCTCTAGCTGACGTTTAAGTGCCCGCTTTTGGTTGAATTTGGGTCCAGGACGTTGGCCACCGGTTCTGCGATGCCCGGAGGCCGTTTAGTCCCCCCCTCCGGACCAGAGACGATCCTGACCGCTGCGGCTGCTGGGCTGGAGCGAGATGCCGGCGGCCATCTTGGGGCCTTTCGTCTGAGTACAGACCTTCGACCGCATGGAGCTGACCGCACGCCCCGCACTGGACCTGCAGCGCAGATGGCCGGGATGGAGGGCCCCCATCTCCTGGCCGTCTTGGATGTTGAGTATGTGGGGGCGGCGGACGGACCCGCAGGACAGGGTGCACTTCCTTCCTCCACCGGGGATATGGAAGCCGCTATTCGCGGATTAGACGCGTGCCTGCTTGTACTGGAGGGAGAAGATGAGGACAGCCCTCTCACTAGGGGGGTTTGGCGCAAGATGCTGACCGCGCTCCGATCCTGCCGAGGGGAGACTCAGCGGCCGCTTGAGACTGGGGTTGAATCGCTGCAGCACGCGGCGGTGACCTGCCTTGCTGCTGCTACGCCCGAGGAGAAGGGCGACAAGAATAGCGGCCTAGACGGGATTCCGGTTCTACCTGCTTGCGCTAGGACCTCTACCCGCACCCCCTGGAGAGCAGTCACGTTGGCGAGTTGGATGTTGATGGTGCCCCCTCGGGGACCTGGGACAGGCGGTCCCGCTAGGTGGGCGATTCGAAAAGCACGGCCGCATACACGGCGACGTCAAGCAGCCCAACGGAGGAGATCCAGCGGAGATGCCCACGGGCTGGCCTGGCCCTCACGACGAGTCTTGTTTCCCGGCGGACCTGGGACACTGCTTCCCCCCAAGCTGACGGTAGGGAAGGCGCAGATGCACACACCGAAGTACCGGGGAGTTCTGCCCAGGAACCTTGGAGGCGGACATTACGGAACGGCACGAGCGTTGCAAGGCCCTGATGTTTTCTCCTATGTTGAGGGTCGGGCGGCTGGGGGGTGCCGTGGCCTACTGGCGGTCGCGCTGCCTGTACCTCGCCCGACTTTATTTCTGGATGCTGGCTGAAGGGACAGTTGGACTGTGTATCTGAATCGCCCCATTTTCTGATGCAATTTTTCTTGACCCCCCCTGCTGAGACTTTGAGTTTTGCCTATGAACCCCTTCCCATCCTTCCCATTTCTTTGTTTTTCTGCATTTCTTGGAGTTTTCTTTCTGAGACACCCCCCTTTTTCTTTACGACCCCCTCACCTGCAGATGTCTTGACCCTGCGCGTGAAGACGCCATCGCATTTTTGTTGGCTGGTCGGCCTTTTTCGCACCACACCATACCCTCCCCTTCCCCTCCCTCCTATTGATTACTATGATATGCTGAGACCCCCCTATCGGGAGCTGTTTGTTATTTTCCACACGTGGTAATTCTGCTGTAGTTGGCCCTGCGTGGCCCTTGCTTACATTTGTTTGATTTTCTGCTGACTTTATTTACAAAATAAAATCTTAAATTGAAAAAAAAAAAATCTAAGTATACAGATGGTCAGCCCACAATGGTAAAAATTGCAAGTCTATTGGTTGACCAATAGGTAAACTGGAACAACACTACAACCCCTTTTTGGGAGTATATAAAAGGTAAGGGGAATTAATCTTACCAAATATGCCTCTTAGCAAGTTAAACAATCACATAAGTTGTCATACTGGAGATATAGTTAGTGTTGCAATAGTAATGATATTCAACAGATACCGTTGGCCTATGTGTCGCTGGCTCATACCATGGAGGAAAGATTATAAATAATGGTTGTTAATGGATCCCTCGACCTAGTGGTAGTCTAAACTGATTAATTGTTAAATCACAACACTAAGTAATAAAAGAACAGCATAGACAGTTAGTCATATATTCATTGTGCAATGGCCCAAATGTATAGATATAAACCAGTAATATGCTGAACAAATAATTGGTTCAACCCCTTGTTAGAAGTAGATGAAAGGTAAGAGGAAGAATCCACCATATGTGCCCCTTACACATTAGTCAGCATACTAGACAGGTATTAGATTGGGATTGCAATGGCAACAGTGGTCAACAGCTTCCATAGGCTTGTGTGTCACTGGCTCATAACAGGAGGAAGATCATTGCTAATATGAAGTTTGAAAATATACATTATTAAATAAATCCCTCAATCTGGTAATTGAGTCTAGATTAGCCTGTATATGGTCACACAAAACAACATAGGTGGTTGATCATATATTGTATATTAGCCCCAATAGCTACAAAAGACAGTATCTCACATCAGGCATGTCACCAGAAACGCCATAAGGCAGCACATATACAGTTGTGTTCAAAATGATTCAACCCCCACTGAAATTGAGTGTTTTGGCCAGTTTGACATTGATTTTGATCATTCAGTCATCTTGCTTACATTTAAATCAAAGAGGCACGTGTAGGTCAGACAAATATAACATAACATTTATAATGAAATAACCACAAATGTCTTTTCTGTGCTCACATCATTATCAGTTTTATTCAACCCCCAAGTGACATTCAATCTTAGTACTTAGTACAACATCCTTTTACAGTTATAACCGCTTTTAAACGTGAAGCCTAGCTTGACACAAGTGTCTTGCAGCGATCTACGGGTATCTTCGCCCATTCGTCATGGGCAAAAGCCTCCAGTTCAGTCACATTCTTAGGCTTGCGCACTGCAACTGCTTTCTTTAAGTCCCACCAGAGGTTCTCAATCGGATTTAAGTCAGGTGACTGCAATGGCCACTCCAAAATGTTCCAGCCTTTAATCTGCAACCATGCTCTAGTGGACTTGGAGGTATGCTTGGGATCATTGTCCTGTTGAAAGGTCCAACGTCTCCCAAGCCTCAGGTTTGTGACGGACTGCCTCACATTGTCATCCAATATCTCCTGGTACTGAAGAGAATTCATGGTACCTTGCACATGCTGAAGCTTCCCTGTACCTGCAGAAGCAAAACAGCCCCAAAGCATGATTGACCCCCGCCATGCTTCACAGTAGGCAAGGTGTTCTTTTCTTCATAGGCCTTGTTCTTCCTCCTCCAAACATAGCGTTGATCCATGGGCCCAAACAGTTCTAATTTTGTTTCATCAGTCCACAGAACACTATCCCAAAACTTCTGTGGTTTGTCCACATGACTTTTGGGATACTGCAGTCGACTCTTCTTATTCTTTGGAGACAGCAAGGGGGTGCGCCTGGGAGTTCTGGCATGGAGGCCTTCATTACGCAGTGTGCGCCGTATTGTCTGAGCTGAAACTTCAGTACCCACATCTGACAAATCTTTTCTCAGTTCCTCAGCAGTCACACGGGGACTTTTCTCCACTCTACGCTTCAGGTAGCGCACAGCAGTCGAAGTCAGCATCTTCTTTCTGCCACGACCAGGTGGCGTTTCAACAGTGCCCTTTGCCTTGAATTTGCGAATGATGCTTCCTATGGTCTCTCTTGGTATGTTTAACATCTTTGCAATCTTCTTATAGCCATTGCCCTTCCTGTGAAGAGTAATCACCTCTTCTCTTGTCTTCCTGGACCATTCTCTTGACTTCACCATGTTTGTAACCACACCAGTAAATGTCTAGAAGGAGCTGAGTATCAGTCATTTTAAAGCTGCCTAATTGGTGCTTATTATGCTTTATTGCTGCTCCGTGACATCCACAGGTGTTTTCAATACCTGATTGAAAACACTTGAATGAACCTCTGTTCTTCAGAGTGGTAGTCTTTAAGGGGTTGAATAATTGTGTCAATGAAGAATTCACAAAAGAAACATTTACTACTGTATTACAAAACCAATTGATGTCATTTTAGTTGCATATGGTTCTTTAAAAAGTCCTTGTAGGATTTAATTCTGAATACAATTACAAATGTACACTAAATTCCCTAAAACCCTTTACAGCATTGGGGGTTGAATAATTTTGAACACAACTGTAGTTGGTCAGATTCTTGCTGCAGAAGTAGCCCCAATGGCTAAACAATTGGTATAGATCAAAAGGTCAAATCAACCAGTATATAGGTGGCTGATGACTGCTATAATCAGGGTAACCTCATCCGTAGCTACATCAGGCATGTCACCACAAACTACATAAGGCAACACATATAGTTGGTCAGATTCTTGCTGCAGAAGTAGCCCCAATGGCTAAACAATTGGTATAGATCATAAGGTCAAGTCTAACAGTATATAGGTGCCTGATAACTGCTAAAATCAGAGTAACATCATCAGTAGCTAACGCTGACGCGCGTTTCGCCACTAACAAGGAGTGGCTTCGTCCAGAGCGCTCTGGACGAAGCCACTCCTTGTTAGTGGCGAAACGCGCGAGAGCGTTGGGGCGCGCTATATATCGACCCTTGAGTGCATATTAAGATATCTGCGCTTTCACCGATTCTAAATGCGCAGTAAGCGTTGTGCGCAGGATGCGCAGTACGAGTTGCGCACATTCCACGGTAACTTTGCGCATGCGCACATGCGGCGATCGGAGGAATTTAAACGCCAATGGCGATTAAATATAGATTTTCTATGTGATTAAGGTAAATTTATCATGTGTTCCACACTGGGAAGCAGCCTGGATGCGCAGGCGCCTTACAGATTGATTAATCAGCGGTTGCATGTGTTATTGTTTTTAATTGTTTTAATGATCATCTGATGTGTACTATGAATAAGTGGAACATTTGAAATAAAATATAAGGAAGCAGCAGGAATAAGACTAGTGATACCAGCTGAAGCAGCTCTGAGGAGCGAAACGCGTTCTGGTAATATCAATTTTTATTTTATGTATTACTAAATGTATTTTATATGATTACTGCTGCTTCCTGATACGTGATTTTTAAAGAAGGTTTTCGGAATTTCCTTATAAATTCCTATGCGAGGTCTTGGAGCCAATGTGGCTCACCTGCATGTGAGTGCAACATTTTAATTGATACATTGCTATTCTATCCTAACGGCATTGCACTACAGGAGTGTATTGTTCTTTTTCCTGTGATTTACTGCAGAGGAAAGTTTTTGAAGATAACTACTACATTGGGGGTACATGGGCACCTGAATATCTTTGAAGGCCCATAATCGTTATTCATCCTAGAGCCTAGGTTAGGCTCAAAAATATGTGAGTAGGACCATCACTCCTTTATTTCCTACATATGGTGGATCAACATATTGCGCTATTATACTTTCTCTTTTGTAGAGATGCTTTATTCAAGAGTGATCCTTGGGAAGATCTAGAATACCTATTGAAGGACGTGTAAAGTGATTTATCGTATTTCCAGTCTTGTACTGGCGCTCCATTGACTTTCCATTTGCAAATTCAGTGTCTGTGTTGGCCGCCATGACTATAAGATGGCGGCTTACGCAGATGACCTGTTATTTTTTTTGTCCAACAACCTCTGATCTCCCTCCCATCCCTCATTGACTTACTCCGCGAATATGGTTCACTCAGTAACTATAAAATTAACATGGAGAAATCGGAAATTCTGAACATCACTGTTTCCGCCACCCTCAGCACCCACATCCAGTCAATGTTCCCCTTTCGCTGGTGTATGTCCTCCCTTAAATACCTCGGGGGTCCACCTTACCTCTGCAATATCGAATCTTTACACTGCCAACTTTCTCCCCCTGCTCTGGGTCCTGGAAATGGACCTCACTCGCTGGGCAATCCCACATATTACATGGTTCGGTCGCATTAACATTTGCAAGATGAACGTCCTCCCTAGAGTGCTTTATGTGCTGCAAACCCTGCCGATCCATATCCCCCCTGCATTCTTTCGCTCCCTACAATCCCTTTTCATTAAATAGGTCTGGGCCGGGGGTCGACCGAGACTCCATCTGACACTGCTGACGGCATGGCACTGCCACATCTACAGCACTACTATTTTTGCTGACCATCTTTTGCGTTTGGAGTGGAGCTTGGGTACCTCTGGCAAATAATGGGTTGCATTGGAGCAGGAGTTGGCTCACCTCCCTCCCTTGGCTCTTGGGCACAGCTGCCCTTACTGACATTCCCCCACACCCGACGGTTTCAGCTACCCTGCGCATTTGGCGATGGCTGCAGCGATCCACGCAATTGGCCCCCTGGCCCTCTCCGCTTCTCCCTCTCAGTCACTTACCAATCACTGATACGGCCGCACCGCGGAACCCCTTACCTGGGATGAACATAGACGTGACCGGCCCAAACCCCCCACGGGACGTCCTGCTGGCACACCCTGACTCCTTCCTCATGACTTTTCACATGCATTGCCTCCTCCCCTACCACCGCTCCCTGGCCCCACTAAACAAATACACTCGCCCCCTGACTACATTCGAACTGATCACCTGGAAGGCACTTCCTCAACGCGGCATTTTGACACTATATGGTATCTTGCAAAACCTATCGCCTTCCACGCCTTATGTAGCTAAATGGGAAGCAGACCTTCACCAAACATTCACGGAGGAAGAATGGACACAAATCTTTATGCTTGCTACCCAGTGTTCTACAGCGACTCGCGCTCAAGAAACCGTTTATAAGCTGCTGTCCCGATGGTACAGTGCACCCTCCACTATTGCTGCTTACTCAGCCATGGCTGACACTTCCTGCTGGAGATGTGGAGCACAGCACACACAGATTTTTTACATGTTTGGTGGTCCTGCCCAGTGTTGCAACCTTTTTGGACACTGGTTCATGATGCCATTAGCAAAGTTTCTGGCTCCCCACCGGACTTCACACCGCTGCTCCATCAGACGCCCTTACCAGTAAACACTTACAGAAACTCCCAAGACATCCGACTCCTGAATGCCGCCAAGGTAGTGATACCCAGACACTGGAAATCCCCATTTGCCCCCACTTTTCGCGAATGGTTGGATGACGCCCAACGCCTTGGACATTGAGGATCTGATGCATCAATCCTCTGGCACTATTGCCAAGCACCTGCAGTGCTGGTTCTACTGGTCCACACCGGCCCGCTGCCCCAACGTAGATTTCCCAAACTGCAGCTGATTATCGGTTGAGTGTTCACCCCCACCCTCCCCCTCCCTCCCGTGTAATGTCCCTTTTATAACCCTGTGTTATCTACTGCTTAAGACTGTAATAGCGTTTGATGTTGAACATGATGCACCAATACTTAGCATATTCAGCAGGCATTATACATGGTAACTGTATTTTGATATTCTACACTCCAGCTGTTATATAATCTTTCTGTTTTGTACTTTGAAAACCTTAATAAAAACTTATTACAATAAAAAAAATACAAAACGATAAGTAGCAATAACAGAAAATACAGCTGTAGACAGATACATCGGGACCTCACATAATATAGGTTGAATAGAGCTCAGCGGACACTAGGGCCCGGAAGTCTTGGGCTGTGACCGAGCGGTTCCCTCGGGCCGAGGTGCGCTGAGACAACGACAGCAGGTCAGGGAAAAGAGCTGCTACCGCTTCAGACAGAGAATCGAAAAAATGCGTAGTTCGATTATAGAGCACACGAAGACGTGCTGGGTACAGAAGAGAGAACCTGATGCTTTGTTCGACCAATTTGGTACAGGGGGCGAAAAAGAACGGTGCTTCGCGGAGACGGCAGCGGAGAAATCTTGAAGTAATGGGGAGCCTTGATATTCCAGTACACTAAGATGATGAAATGATTGAAGCAGCTTAGCCTTGTCGTTAAAGTTAAGCAGATGCATGATAACAGGCCTCGGGCGGCCTGCCTTAGGATTCAGGTCAGGCCCCCCCATCCTGTGGACCCGTTCCACAACGGGGCGTGAGGAAGCAGCATAACCTAGCTGAGCCGGTAGCCAGTCAGCGGCCCAGTCCATCAGAGCCTGGCCCTTCACAGATTCTGGAAGGCCAATAATCCTCGGATTGTTACGGCGGCTACGGTTTTCCAAGTAATCCAGCTTTTCGGTTAAGCCTTGAATGATCAGATCCTGTTTCTCAAATTGGGCTTGCAGTGGGTGAAATTCATCTTCCAAGGTCGAGACTTGTTCCTCCACCTCCGTAAGCCTGTGGGCTTGCGAGGTCAGCTGCGATAAGACCGATTCAATTGTGGCTGTCAGTTTACCAAACTTGTCATCCAGCCGAGGTGAAAGAGCCGCTGAGATGTCTGCTACACTCAACGGTAGATCCGACCGCGTTGTAAGCTGAGGAGCTCCATTAGGGGCCATTGCTTCCAATGCGGAGTCCATGGAATCCCGGGAGCGCGGTGAAGAGGGGTCAGCCCATGAACTTTGTTTGGAAGTGGGTTTCACCGTTGATTTTAGCGGCAGATTTTTTTATTGGACTTCCCAGCCCTGACAAACTTGGAGGGAGATGTTGACATAAAAGCCCAAAGCAAAGTGGACAGTGAGGCGTAGCATGGACCATCCAATGGAGGGGGGCTAGTGAAAGTACAGAAGATGCCCCAGGAACCCCCTGGGATTAATTTTTTTTTTCCCCCGGTGCTCTGTAAAAAACCAAATTCAAATCCTAGGGTGGCGGCAGTGCAGCCGTAAGGGGCTGCCCCGGAAAAATCTGGGACAGAAAAATTGGGACTAGTCCTCTAATTGCAGTGGAAAGAAGAGAAGAAAAAAGGGGGGGTTCTACTCCTTTTGAACAGGTGCTCTGTCCTGTTCTCAGACTATCCCCGTCTCCCCGCAGAACCAAAGAAGGGATGCGCTCAACTTGAGGGCATAATTCCGGGTGCCCCTGGGGGGTCCCCGGGACTGATAAAAATTGGGGAAAAACTTCCCCCTTACTCAAACACACAGTCACACTATCACCCCACCGAACAGACGGTGGGAGAGGAAACAGTTGGGGGCCCTGTGCAGCCAGTACTTTTGGCCCAATCGATTTTGCAGCGGTAGTAGAAGCAGGAAATGTACTGGTCGAGAGGAACAGCAGGCGCCTCGGGGCGTTCCGGGACTGAAATATTTGTAAGGATCGCTGAGGAGTGGCCTCCACTGAACGGGTTCAGCTGATGTTACCAGTCCGGTGCCAGGATGATCTGTTGAGAGGCCGCAGCACAACCACACAGCTCCAGCAAGATGGCGGCCGTCTGTATCAATCCCAAGCCGGAAGGCCTCAGGCATGGGTGGTCACTGCCGTGCGCGCATGGAAGCGGGTCAAGCCAAAGTCACCACAGCAGGTAGACAGGTCTGATGCCCAAGGGGGGGTTAACTTGGGTTCCAGCGGCCCGGCCCGTAGCGGACCAGTAAAGTCACCCTAAGTGCGGCCTAGTGACTCCGGGGATCAAAGTGCTACGCGTGTCCGGGACCACCCGGAAACTAAAGCTCATGCAGCAACAGTCAGGGTGAGCTCCTGCACACGTTACGGCACAGGGTGGTGTAAAAAATCCAAGCAGCAGTTTTTTTCGTTTTTTTCGGTAGCTCAGGACTGAGCTCAAGTTAAAAGCGGCTATTCACTTGGCCCACCTCCTGGAAGTCATCTCAAATACACTTAACATTAAAACATAAACAGACATAGCTTACATGAGAAGAATAGCAGAGGAGCGAGGTTTTAGTACAGTCTAAGCACGGGGTTCCATGACATTGCTCCCCCTCTCTGAAGACAATCTGGGGTTGCCCAAACTGGTAAGTACGAGATTGGCTGGGGTCTACATAGAAATGGGTTGGGGATCTGGGCCAACTGCCCAGCATTCCGGGGGTACGCATCTGGAACTCCCAGCCCCATCCACAATTCTGCAATAAGCTTCCCCTGCCATTTGTGAAAGGGGGTCAGTAGAAAATCATTGCTTGAAAAAGGGCCACCCCCACCCTCTCACTGGGACTGAATCCACCACTGGGGCGAAGTACCCCTTGTACTCTCTCCCGGGCACACACTCTGCGCCTGAGAAGCAGTACCAGCCGTCTCTGGTCCCAGAATCACAAACCGCCGCTGGGGAGTTGTATCGCCAGTACTTGCCTGCTGTCGTTGGGGAGCGAGGCCGACTGCCTCCCCTCCCTGGAACTTGCTTGGTGGTCGGTGTAAGGATGGGATGGTTATCTGTCCCTCTGCCTCCTTTGTGCCCTGGTGGCTCTTCTCCCAAGAAGGCACTTTGTGCTGCACCTGCAGGGTCTTTGTCTCCTTGGTTGCAACATCGGCCAGGAGTTCGTTTTGTAGTCGGAGAGGGGATGATTGGAAGTTCCTGGGGCTCCTTGTTTTCCCCGATCTCTGGAGCAGTCGGTTGAGGCCAAAATATAATGCCCCGCAGTGCTGCAGTGCCATTCTCTCTATTGGGGTGGGGGACCGCTCCCCCATGCACAAACTGTACTCCTTGACCTCTGGAAGATCACCTGCTGCAAACTGGGAATCCAGGCCAGCTGCCCCGCCATTCCCTGGCACCAGAGGAAGGAACGCAGGCCTTTTTTCTGCGGGCCAGACCAAGTCTGCTGTCCCCCGCTTCCCCTCCCATCCGCAGGTTTGTGGGGGTTCGGGGCCTCCTGCCAAGCATTCCAGCAAGATTGCCCGTGGGGGCCTCAGTCTCGCCCAGCACCACCAGGCAGTCCTCTTTCAATAGTGGATAAAGTCTCGGTCACATCAGTGGAGACTGCAGTCCCATCCACGGTTACTAGACAAAGTTCCTCTGCTACCTGAAGGCAGGGCCTAGGAGTGTTCTGCACTTTTGTCAGCTCTTCTGCTACTGCAACACTGTCCCAGTCCCAAGGCCCCAGAATCTGCTGCTGAGCGGAATCTAGCACCTTTTTATAGGCCAGCTCCCATTCCTGGAAACGTATAATGAGGAATCCAAATCATTTTGCAACCAGGGTAACTGAGAGATTCTCAATACTTCTCGGTAACAGTCTCTCTCGATACTTTGATCTCCTCCAGTCGCCACTGCGTCTCGCTCCCACAGGCAGGGCCGGCGCTAGCGTAAGGCAGCACAGGCGGCCTCCTTACTGAGCTGGCCTGGTGAGGGTTATTCAGAGAAAGGTGAAACTCAGGAGAATGACTGAAGAGAAAATTCTAGGTCAAAATAGCCAAACCAGAAAAATTCTCCCCTTTATCTCACTTTCCAAATCGGCTATTTGGTCTAGAATTTTCCATTCTCCAGTCATTCTCCTGCTTTTCACCGCCAAAAAAATCAGTAAACTTTTTCTGTGTGTCCGAAAATGTCTCCTCTTTTCATACAGACTGCCGCCCCAAGCAGTTGTTTATGGATAGATTAAAGGAAAAGCATTTACCGTCATTTGAAATGTCATTTTTTGGTTTTTACATATGTAGCGCTGTGTTAAAAATCTTGCTGTGGCAGTACCTATTTTTGGCCACAAGATGGAGACTATCGCGATCAGAGATACTGGACATTGGGACTACAATGCCCGGCATGCTTTGCAAGAAGACAGGAAGTGGGTGGGGACTGGACACTTACATCCTCTGCCTCGTGGAGAAAGTTCCAGAGCGCGCCAGGGAAGCAGAGAAAGCAGACGCACTGAGGAGATCGCGGGAGAACCGAGGCCCAAGCCCGAGGGAGACCTGTTTATTCCTGTTTGGGTCACTTAGCCTGAGGAGAAGGAGACTCGCCAGAGCCCAGACGTTGCTGCAGACCGGCGGAATCGAACAGAGAGCAGGCGGTGAGCTGGACAAGCTGCATGAAGTCAGACAACGGATCCGGCCGCTAGTATCCCCAGTCAAAATCCGGAGGAGAGACGTCCTGGGTCAGGGGAGCCTAAAGCCTGCGTCGGATGGGTGAGAGGCCTCCAAGGCTGTTTGTGATTAAAGGTCAAGCTGCTGTTTTCTTTTTAAAGTCCACAGGGCCCCAACTGACTAGTCGAAGACTTTCCTTAAATAAACTCACTGGCCAGTTGAACAGTACCCGGGTACCACACACACACATACACCTTTCACCTTCTGGGACTTATCTTGTGCAGGACTCATTTCCTTTTATGAATCGGAACAGGGGTTAAAAATAAAGATACGTTCCGAATATATTTTTCCTCTTTTTCCGTTGCGCGTTTACCGTAATACGAAGGGATTGTATGTTTGGGGTTTTGCTACGTGTCCCTTTTTCTGAACTATCGGGAAATTGCATTGCTTTTATGTTCGGTCGCGAATATTTTATTTTCCGAAATACGAAGCCTCGTGTTTCGTTTCTTTTCCGCTGCGCGTTTGCCGTAATACGAAAATACTGTAACAATACTTGTGAATACCGTGCTTAAACATCTGCTCAAATATTTTAGTAAACTATTTAAATGATAAAAACTCACAACTGTGTTGGAGTATATTTATTCCCTAGTGCGGGGAGACTGACCCGTGGTTCATTTTCAGCGGCTCCTCCGGGAGTGAGCGCTACACATATTTCTATACATCCTAGAAATCCGCCACTTCACGGGCAGGTTATGGGGACCTCCTAGGCACGATATTTGAAGGAATTTTTGGTTTTTATTTTTAACCCTTATTTCATGGAAAACTCACTGTCCCTTTAAAACCTTTTTTTTTTACTTTTTGTCCTTGTTTCCTTTCCCCCAGGGCACTACCCGGACCCCCACACACCTTTTATGGCAAATCTGTAGCATATATGCCCTCTTGGAGGGCACTCTAAAAAAACGAATGGGGTTATTCAGGGTTATTCAGAGAGCGGTGAAGAGCAGGAGAATGACTGGAGAATGGAAAATTCTAGGTCAAAATAGCCAAACCAGAAAAATTCTCCCATTTAGGCTAGGGTCAGACTAGCGAATATTTTTTTTTTTTTTAATTCTTTAAAGATTAAAAGTACAAAGAAAGATCATGAAATCAAACGAAAATGCGGCCATATATGGCCTGTTAAACCGAAGACGAAAAGTCCGGTGGCAAAGTCTAGCGTGAATGAGGAAAAGTTAAGCTACAAACAATGCGTTCAAATTTAACGGTCGGCTAAAGAATAGACCATGCGTGAATCAAGAAAATCGTGCCGAAGTCGTATAGCTGAAAATTAAAAACAAAATCAGAAACAAAACAGTCCGGGGGATTCGTCGGAAAAGCAATTATAACAAAAAGCATATGGAGGGGTAGGATAATCTTCATCCCGGCTGTATCTCCGGAGGGTCCAGGGGAATACCGGCCGTCGCAAGGTCAGTCCAAGCTGTAGCAGGGTCCGTAATTGTATAAGGTACATTAGCGTGCGTTACCACCAAATTGCCCGCCGGGCCCCACTGGTAGCGAATTCTTTTCCTGCGCAGGGTAGACGTCACCTCTCTAAAATGGCGTCGTGCCATCAAGGTCTGAACCGGTAGGTCGTGGTAAAGTGCCAGGGTAGATCCCTCGACTTGCACCGGATCTCGTGCGCCAGGGGTTGACATAATCTTCACCTTAAAAGCCACATCGCGAAAAGCTACCACAACATCCCTCGGTGCTCCTGTTAGGGACGATGCAGGTCTCCGGACCCGAAATACAGAGCCAACGACATCTGGCGTATCCAATGGGAGCCCAACGACCTGGAGGGCCAAACGAGTGACATAGGGCAACAGTTCCTGAGCTGAAACCGAATCTGAGACGCCCCTGACCCGTATGTTACGGCGTCTGTGTCGAGATTCTAATGTTTCCACGGAGCGGGTCAGAACCTCCATCTGCGACTGAAGTGCGACAACCTGGTCCGAGAGACGAGTCTGTTCCAGCTTCATCGCGGAGGTAGTCGCTTGGACCTCCACCACCTGAACCTGTACCGCAGCGACCTCCTCACGGACCGCAGCCACTTCTGGTTTCCAGATTTCCCGTATCTCTCGCAGCTCATTTAAAATTCTGTAGAAGTCGCCTTTTGTGGCAGGAAGATGTTCATCTTCTCCTCTTGACGCGGAGTCAGCGGTACTCGTCGCCAGGGGGGCTACTTTCGGCACAGTCACTGTTGCCTGAGGCACCAGTTCCGGGCCAGGGTTTCTATGCAGGGCCCCGCTGCTGGTGGTAGAAAGTTGAGATTCGTCGGCCGAGTCCTCGCCAGTCAGGGCCTGAGAGGACACCGCCAGCGCGGCCTTACGCTTTTTCTGCGCCCGCTTCTTCGCCGCCGCGGAGAGTGGGCGCAAGTCTTGCGACAGGTTCTGAGGGGAGAGCCACATCATCCCCGCTCCGTCTCCGCTTGGCCAGGAACCGTCGTCTTCCCCAGACGATCCATAATTTGGAGGGAGAGGCACAATCACCTTCCCCTCTCCAAATCACCTGTCAGCGTGTCCCTAATATCCCGCTGGCGGGAGCTCCCCTTCGCCGTCCGGCCGTTTGGCATGTCGCTGCAGTCACCGCAGGCACAGAGGGTCCATTCGTTGCTGGCACGAGGCTTCAAAAATGGCCGCCGTCACTAGGCCCAAGTCCGGGAAAAACGCTGCAGAGCACCTCGGAACACCCGGTTCGATAGCCGGTAAGGAGCACGGCAATCCCCAGACCACTCCGGGGCAACCGAGCACTGCAAGACGCCGTGTAGGAGGAGGAAAAGGGCGGTAAAACGCTGGCTCAATGCGGAGCTCCTCTGAAACACGGCTGCCTGCTCAGACTAGCGAGTTTTTAACGTGCGTTTAGGCGCACTTAATCACGGCCGCACTAGCAGCAAATGACGGCCAATATACGAAGTACGGTCGCACGAAAGTCTGGCTGCGCAACGCAAGTGGAAATTGAACGCATTTTTTCGAACGCAGAACCGCTAGTACGGACATACAGAGTGCGCTGCGTCCACTAGCGGCGTGTGTGCGTGATTTGGAGACGTCAGACCCTGCTCATGTCCGGCCAACATAACATCCAGACACCCAAAGTTTCCTGGTTTGGATTCGTAAAAAATCACGCACAAAAATGCGCATCGTATGACCGTTTTCATGCAATCCGTGAAAAAATACGGCAATGCGTTCGGATGCACTTTTTGACGGTCGCTGCGAAAAATGCGTTAGTCTGACCCTAGCCTTATCTCGCTTTCCAAATCGTCTATTTGGTCCAGATTGTTCTCTTTTCCTGCCATTCTCCTGGTTTTCACCTTTCTCTGAACAACCCCGAGAGAGAGGTGAAAGCCAGGAGAACTGGCAGGAGAAGAGAACAATCTAGACCAAATAGCCAATTTGGAAAGTGAGTTAAATGGGAGAATTTTTCTGGTTTGGCTATTTTGACCTAGAATTTTCACTTCTCCAGTTATTCCCCTGCTTTTCACCGCTCTCTGAATAACCCTGTGAATGTTTAATCCCGAGGTGAAAAATAACATTGCTTTAAATTTTTTTCAAACACCAGTTAACCACTTGGCTGCTATGGACTCGCTCAGCGCGTCCAGCCAAGTGGTTCTCCTGTGCTATGGACGCGCTAAGCGCGTCCATGCACAGGAGGCAGCAATGCGCTGGATTCTGGCGGATTGCTGCGCCCCCCTGGTGCGGGCTGACCTCTTGGATGTCAGCCCAGCACTCCGGGACCCCGGC
The DNA here is from genome assembly GCA_009667805.1 of Leptobrachium leishanense. Lineage (NCBI taxonomy): Eukaryota > Metazoa > Chordata > Amphibia > Anura > Megophryidae > Leptobrachium > Leptobrachium leishanense. The sequence goes on from CM019065.1 coordinate 252,730,852, forward strand.
GGAGCAATTGGATGTCATCGCGGCGGCGCGATGACATCTAATTCAGGTGTCCCCCCGCATGTGCGGAGGAAGCGCCTGAAAGGGAGGGGGGGGTCCTTCGGACCTCTCTCCCTCCCGATCGACGGGGGCAGAGTGTTAATCCAGGCACCGTTTGGAAGGGCACAGCCTGCCCTTCCAAACGGTGGCTGTGATTAACCTCTGGGGAGCCGGATCACGAATTGGCGCTGAAAAGTGCCGGATCGTGATCCTCTCCTGGAGCTGGCCGACATCTTGGATGTCGGCCAAGCCTCCAGGAACTCCCCCTGAGGACTGGCGTCATCATGCATAGCACGATGACGCCAGTCCTGGAGTTAACCCCTAGCTGCCACCAATGGTGGAGATAGGGGGTTCATTGGAACCCCCTATCTCCCGATCCGTGGCAGCTAGGGGTTAATGTTTGATATCGTTGGATCGGCCAGAGCATGGCCTTTCCAAGGATACTAAACATGAGCATGAAAAATGTTTTTTAAAAAAAATAAAAATATTAAAAAAAAAAAAAAGAAGTTTTTTTTTGTTTTGTTAATGCAGCAATATTGTTCCCATTTCAATTATAATGTGAACAATAATGCTGCACTAACGATTTTTGTATGCGGTGCGTTTGTTAAAAAAAGCAAAATTTTCCCCCTAAAAAAGTAACGAGACCCCATATCTAATTTTTTTAACAAACGCACCCCATACAAAATATAACCGCAAACAATCGCATGTTAAAATGTGAAAAAAAACACTTTACACATAATAAATTATTGAAAATTCTAATTTTATTGCATTTTTTGTTATAATATACAGACATGACATAACGTATACATATAATAGTGACATATTATGAATCTGCCAAGTCTGCCGGAAAGAACGATATATAATATGTCTGGGTCATCTATCAAAATATGGCTACAAAACGCGGTTAAACATAATGAGCAAAAGCGGTAAAAATGACCTCAGCACAGAGGTGTGAAAAGCCTCAGCAGCGAAAGGGTTAAATGCAGCATATTAGGATGTTTTAGGGAAATTAATTCTCAAATCTCAATCAGAAGCAGACACCACCCCACCCCCTCACTATATTGTACAATGTATCAAATTGATTACCAGACTAAAAACACCTGGTGTTATGCCCGTTTGTGAACAGAGGTCATTTAGAGTTGATAATCTTTCCACGTACACACTAGTTTTTAATTCAATATCTAATAAACCGTTGCTTATATTCTGCAGTAAAGAGTCTCTTTATTTCTAGATTTTTTAGTATTTTTAAGCATTTTCTATACTTTTTTCAAAGTTTCTTTTTTTTTCGAACTCGAAACGAACATGCCCAAAAAGTTCGAAATTCGCGAACTTTCGAACTCCGAACCATCCGAACCCGAACAGCTCATCCCTACTCTGTACACACACAAACACAGATCTCTCCAGCTGTGCAAGAGAAGCTTGCGTTTTTAACCCCTGCTGGACCAGGTATCTGAGCACCACACTAGAATATGTGCTTCAGCTGTGCTTTTTAATGTGCTCCGATACCTGGTCCAGCAGGAGTTAAAACACAAGCTTTTCCTTCACAGCAGGAGAGATCTCTCACTCTTCCATGTTAGTAGATACATGGAATAGCCTCCCAGTGGGAGCAGTAACAGTGATATAGAAAGGGTAGTAGATACATGGAATAGCCTCCCAGTGAGGGCAGAAACAGTGATATAGAAAGGGTAGTAGATACATGGAATAGCTCCCAGTGGGGGCAGTATCTAGTACCCTTTCTATATCAATGTTACATGGAATAGCCTCCCAGTGGAAGCAGTAACAGTGATGTAGAAAGGGTAGTAGATACTGCTCCCACTGGGAGGCTATTCCATGTATATACTACCCTTTCTATATCACTGTTACTGCTCCCACTGGGAGGCTATTCCAACAGGGATATAGAAAGGGTAGTATATACATGCAATAGCCTCCCAGTGGGAGCAGGATCTACTACCCTTTCTATATCACTGTTTCTGCCCTCACTGGGAGGCTAACAGTGATCTAGAAAGGGTAGTAGATACATGGAATAGCCTCCCAGTGGGAGCAGTAACGGGGATGTAGAAAGGGTAGTAGATATTGCTCCCACTGGGAGGCTATTCCATCTACTACCCTTTCTACATCCCCGTTACTGCTCCCACTGGGAGGCTATTCCATGTATCTACTACCCTTTCTAGATCACTGTTAGCCTCCCAGTGAGGGCAGAAACAGTGATATAGAAAGGGTAGTAGATCCTGCTCCCACTGGGAGGCTATTGCATGTATATACTACCCTTTCTATATCCCTGTTGGAATAGCCTCCCAGTGGGAGCAGTAACAGTGATATAGAAAGGGTAGTATATACATGGAATAGCCTCCCAGTGGGAGCAGTATCTACTACCCTTTCTACATCACTGTTACTGCTTCCACTGGGAGGCTATTCCATGTAACATTGATATAGAAAGGGTACTAGATACTGCCCCACTGGGAGCTATTCCATGTATCTACTACCCTTTCTATATCACTGATTCTGCCCTAACTGGGAGGCTATTCCATGTATCTACTACCCTTTCTATATCACTGTTACTGCTCCCACTGGGAGGCTATTCCATGTAACAGTGATAACGGGGATATAGAAAGGGTAGTAGATACATGGAATAGCCTCCCAGTGAGAGCAGAAACAGTGCTATAGAAAGGGTAGTAGATACATGGAATAGCCTCCCAGTGAGGGCAGAAACAGTGATATAGAAAGGGTAGTAGATACATGGAATAGCACCCAGTGGGGGCAGTATCTAGTACCCTTTCTATATCAATGTTACATGGAATAGCCTCCCAGTGGAAGCAGTAACAGTGATATAGAAAGGGTAGTAGATGCATGGAATACCCTCCCAGTGGGAGCAGTAACAGTGATGTAGAAAGGGTAGTAGATACTGCTCCCACTGGGAGGCTATTCCATGTATCTACTACCCTTTCTATATCTCCGTTACTACCTCCACTGGGAGATTATTCCATGTAACGGGGATATAGAAAGGGTAGTAAATACATGGAATAGCCTACCCATGTGAGGGCAGAAACCGTGATATCGAAAGGGTAGTAGATACATGGAATAGCCTCCCAGTGGGAGCAGTATCTAGTACCCTTTCTATATTCCCGATACTGCCCCCACTGGGAGATTATTCCATGTAACGGGGATATAGAAAGGGTACTAGATACTGCTCCCACTGGGAGGCTATTCTGTCTCAACAAAGGTGGCGGCGACTCCCTAGCAGTAATTGTGGCAGGCGCCCGCTGCACCCTGACATCCTGAGGAGGACCCTGCCAGACAGTGGAGAGGACGCCAGCGGCCCGAATGAGAAAGGCAGTCACAGGCCCACCACAACAAAAGCGTTAGACTAGGAAGATAGGGGAGCTGTGGCACTGGTAATATATTGTGGGTATTGGCACTGTGGCACAGCAGGGGCACCACCAGGCACAGCATAGATTGGCACTGTGGCACAGGAGTGTCATCCAATCAGTGACTCAGACCTCCACTAAAGATTGTCTTTGCAAGTTGAACATTTAGCGTCCTTTACTTTCGGTGAGAACACAAATACTCCAGATAGGAGGGGGGCACCAAAATGCACCTTCGCCTGAGTAGACAAAAATGCTTGCACCGGCCCTGCCCACAGGCTGGGTCTGTAGTAAGGTTCTCAAATGACAATCCAGGGCTGCCAAAGCCCTCTCTGTGGGGTTGCCAACCTCTAGCCATGGACACACTTGCGCCGCATACCATAGAAGTGTTCTGTATCCATCGTCCAGCATCATCTCTGGACCAGTCCATCTAATTCAGACAACCAATCCTCTCGTGGCTGCTCTCCCAGAAAAGGCACACGTAAGTCCCACTGGTGCCAGTACATTTCCACATCAGTGGGGAAGACCTTTCCACGATGGTCCTTCTCCCGCTGCAGAGTCTCCCTCCACATATCCAGGCGAACAAAATCCCTGCAGTCCAGCTCATACTGTGCAGAGCTAGGTCCACCAGACGGGGCCAGCGCCTCCTGCATTTGCCGATTAAACTCTGCTGCTATGGTTTTGCGGATGGCCAGCTCCGAGCTATATCTTTTTCTGCGGCTTCCATAACCTGGTTGATCACTTCTATGGGTGGGTTTGGATCCTAGAATGCCAGGCGCTCTCTCACCCTCTGGGACACCGTGTCCTGTCCTGTCTGGGATGCTGCTGAGAATGAGCTACTGGTGCCTGGAGATGACTCTGCTGAGAGTGTTAGCTGGCCTCTCTTCTCCCTGCAGGGCTAGAACAGTCGGATGCCTGTAGTTTCCGGCCACCCTGATTTTGCTTAATTATAGAATCTGTCTTCAACTGTTTGCACGAAGGCTCCTTCTTCATGACACCAGTGTTAAGAGAACCCGAGGTCAAATATTTTCCCTTGGCCGTCGCGATTCGTTCGCCTCCAAGTTCCCAGATTCTTTCCTCAGCAGGCAGCGCTGAATCAATATCCATTCTTAATTTCTCCCAAAAAAGCAGACGACACTGGTCATATTGCGTTAAACAGACTCACTGGCCATTTCAGCAGACCTGTTTTTATTTGGTACAGAATCAGATAAGAACAGTTAACCTCCCCACCCACCCAGACATCCCGGCACCGCCATGCAGCCTGCTCTCCATCAGGTCCTCTAAGATTGTAAGCTCTTGAGCAGGGGCCTCTCTGATACTGTTCTAGGTGTTTAACTTGTATGTATATTGGTTATTCTGTGTCTCCCATTGTACAGTGCTACGGAACTTGGTGGCGCCTTACAAATAACTGCAGTCATACAGAGCAAGGGTCCTTGTTTGGGGGGGATTTCAGGGGAGCAGTGGCAATCTGGGGGTACCGTTTGAGCGCTTTTTGGACTGGGACACCATAGGGGCCCGAGCTATCAGATCCGCAGGTGGGGGGGCAAGAGCGGCAGTGCGTGGAAGTTACCCCAGGTGATGCCGCATGGCTGCTGTGGTGTGAGCTCCTGGGGCCAAGAAAGGCTCTGAAACTCAGGTTCCCAATGGAGCTCACTCCTGAAAATCACCTCAATGGTAGCTGCCATGAGGGGGCCGTAACCCCAAAAAAGCTCCCTGCTGGAGCAAAGTGTTTTCAGGACTCTGGGGTTTAAAGTTTCTGCAGATGTTACCATTATCGTGAATGCTATGCAGTCCTTGAATGGGATTGGTTGGGGTTTCAAACCCAGCCACTGGATGGTGATTGACTGGAGTTTCAAAACCAGGCTTCCCCTGGTGGCAGGGAGCACAGGGACCGTGAGGGACAGGCTTAAAGGCATTTGGATTATGTGCTGATGGGGGGGGGGGTCACAAATACACCGCTTTTAACATTGAAACATAAACCGACAAATAGCTTACATGAGGGAAATAGCAGAGGAGCGAGATTTTGGTACAGTCCAGTCTCTGAGCACGGGGTTCTGTGACACTCACCTTGTTCCACCGCGGCAGTTGGTGCAATGGTGTGTCCACAGCCCGTTTCCCCTCCTGGGTCCTCTGGGAGCTCACCTGTTTGTTAATTTTCCCCATTTCTCCTGGTAGGTGCTGATTAAGCTGGCTTTTAAAGCACTGGTCTCCCTGGAGCCTTAGTTATGCTGCCAAATCCGATGGCAGTCATGCGCCCCCCACGAATGCCTTTACAGTACATTCACATGCATTACATTACAGTACATAACATGCTGGTCAATCCAGGTATAGCACTGAGGCTGTCAGCAAGTCTCTTAAGATTTGTACGGTATAAGGGCTGATATATCTTACGTACTCTAAATTTAGAAACTTCTTTTGGAGTCAATTTGCAGACACAATTTGTTTACAATAAACTTGTTTTTTCACATGAAGTTCACATTCACTTATTCAATTTCAGGCGCCTGGCAATGCTTTTCAAGATCCTGTTGACTCAGGGTAGTGAAAGGATTAACCCCTTAGTGACCGGGCGGTTTTACACAAATTTAGTGACCGCTGCTGTTTTTACTCTTCTGCGCTGTCCGTGTTTAGGTCAAATTTTCCTCTTACTAGTTTTTTCAACCCACACATATTATACAGTTTTTTCCGCCATTTAATGGACTTTCTAAAAATACCATTTCCATCATATCGTATAATTTACTATAAAGAAAATATGATGAATAATGGTAAACACACTTTTTTGTAATTTACTCCCCAAAATCTACAACCGCCAAAAAAGACCCCAACTAAATAGTTTCAAAATTTTGTCCCGATAATACAAATACCCAATTTTTACATGTTTTTGCTTTTTAACCCCTTAACTGCTGAGCCAGTTCACCTATGTGCGCTGAGCTAATTCTGACCATTTTATGCTCATTTTTAGATGACAGCCTAGATCCTATTTAACTAACCCCCCCCCAGACAATTTTATTTAATTTTTATAAGAAAAAAAACTTTTAAATTTCTTTTGATCAGGCCTTTCCAATGATGTCCAACATGACCCTCTAGCTGCCACGGATTGGGAGATAGGGGGATCCCCCATCTCCCCTTGGTAGCTAGGGGGTTAACTGGCCCACTGACATCCTCACACATGTATGGTGGGGATGTTAGTGGGTGGGGGGTGACCTGGAGGCTTGGCTTGTATCAATATGTATGGAACCAGAACAAAGCGTGTTTGGTTCCAGGGGACGTTTAATATGTGTTGCACTGCAGTTCAGCAGGAAGTAGTTAATCAGGAAGTCAGACACATGGACACTGACTAGAAGCTAGAGCTGAAGTTTATAGAACTTGTTTATAAGATGTTTAGTTAATAAATTTACAATAGCTGGAGTCTGAGAGGCTATTTCATAAGCAGCAACATTTATACATGTTGCAGCGGATATTATTTGAGACATACACCAAAAACAAGATATGGAAGGTTTAAAACCACCAAGTCTGCTGGATTTTCAGGCAAGGAATCTGTCTGACATGGAAGAGATGGAAAAAAGACATTCTTCTATACACAGACCTTATCTTATAATGGCTGACAAACCAGAGGAGATGAAGGTAAAACTGTTCCTTTACTTACTTGGAGACAAAGTACCAAAGACCGGCTGTGTGGAGTAGAGGTAACATCACTGCTCTGCATGGAGAGAGCCTGTGGCATCATGGGTTCGATCCCAGCGAGCAACCTCTCCAGTAAGTGTCCTTGGGCAAGACACCTAACGGTACATGCTCGCCACCCAGGACATACTTGAAAACGAGAGAAATCCCAATGTATCCTTCCTGGTAAAATCCGTTCTCAAAAAAAAAAAAAAAAAAAGGCAGAGAAGTAAAAGACACCCTTCTCCCAGGAGTGGCAGCTCCCTCACTTGCTGCGCTAATTAAAGCATTTGATTATTGTGAACCAAAGCAAAATGAGACTATGGAAAGCTATAATTTTTTTTCAAGGACTCCGAGAGAAGACTAAGGAATTGATGCAGATGTCACAGTGCTGCGTACACTGGCAGCCACTTGCAACTTTGGAAATATCAGGGACTCCTTAATAAGGGACAGGATTGTATGTGCACAAGTGACCTCAGGGAATGCCTGCTGAGAGAAGTGGATTTAACACTGGAAAAATGTATACAAATGGGCAGAGCTGCTGAGCTGTCTAAAGCAAGGTTGAAGCTACTGGAGACTTCCAGTGCAGGATCAGCCCATGGGATGGAAACAAATTTACACCCTTAGGAAGGGACAGAGCAGAATCACATTGGCTCCAGACAATACAATACAGTGCATGTTTTGTGGTAAGCCTCACGAGAGACTAAAAGAGAAATGCCCAGCATTTGGCAAGAAATGTATAGTATGCGGTAAAGCCAATCATTTTATTAGCCAGTGCCGTGCTAATTCACAACAAAGAAAGCCAGCAGTACAAGCGGTTTATAAGGAGACAGCAGATTCAGAGGAATATGAAGACATTATGGGTCTAACTTTGGAGCCAACTTTTCAGATTTGTGCACTGAAGAAAACCGTAAGTAAATTTCCATCAGCTTTGTTTGCTACCATGCTAATCGACCAGCAAGCGGTTAGATTCCAGATGGATTGTGGAGTGGAGTGGACTATAATGTCATACCAGCAAGATTGGTGGAAGACCAATCTAAAATTAATTCTACCATGTGATAAAATGCTAAGGATGTACAAGAAGAGCACACTGACACCAGTAGGAGTATGCAAGATTAAAATTCGAAACCCACGCAATCAAAAGTTCTATCAGGCTGAGTTCGTGGTCATTGACACAGAGGTGTGTCATCCTATACTAGGAAGTGGAGCTATTCAAGCTATGGATCTGATCTCGGTGCAGCACCAAGACTGTGACAACCCAGATGACAAGGTGTGGTGCTGGTCAGCCATAGCCAAGAGTATGCAGATATTTTTCAAGGAATAGGCTGTCTAGAAGGAAAACTGAAATTGGAAGTGGATGCTCTTGTACAGCCTGTTAGACTTCCAAAAAGAAAGGTTCCAGTGTCCTTACTCAAACCCCTTAAAGAGGAACTTGCCGGTTTAGAACAACAGGGTATTATTACCCCCGTTGAGAGAAGCACAGACTGGATTAGTAGTATGGTGGTAGTGAAAAAGACATCAGGAAAGTTTAAGAATTTGCATTGACCCTAAACCTCTGAATAGGGCTTTGAAAAGGAGCCATTATCCATTGCCAACAATTGACATACTTCCAGATCTAGCAAGAGCAAAGATTTTTTCAGTGTGTGATTATCAAGAGTGGATTTTGGCATATTGAATTAGAGGAAGAATCCAGCTATTTGACCACTTTCTCTACTCCTTTTGGCCGATACTGCTGGGTTAGAATGCCTATGGGCATCAGCCCTGCCCCGGAAGTGTTCCAGCGAAAACTAAATCATGCACTGGAAGGATTACAAAGTATCAGGATTATTGCAGATGATATTCTGATTGTAGGAGGAGATACTGAAGTGGAAGCCATTCAAGATCACGATCAAAAGTTGAGGAAATTGCTAGATCGTTGTACAGAAAGACACAAACTCAATCCAGAGAAATTCCAGCTACGGAAAACAGAAGTGCCGTATATAGGTCACTTATTGTCAGCCCAGGGACTTCATGCAAACCCAAGCAAAGTCCAAGCCATTACTGACATGCCCAGACTCCTGGATGTTAAAGGTGTACAGAGATTTTTGGGGATGGTGAACTATCTTTCAAGGTTTTGTGAGAATCTCTCTGAGGTAGGTGAACCACTGCGCCAGCTAATTCAGAAGGATGCAGTATTTCAGCAGATCAAATCCAAAATCAGCCGTGCGCCGGTACTTAAGTATTATAACCCAGACGAACCATTGGAACTACAATGTGATGCATCGGAGAAAGGACTGGGAGCAGCACTGATGCAAGGTAAACAACCAATAGCTTATGCAAGCAGAGCATAGACAGAGCAAGGTTATGCACAGATAGAGAAGGAGTTATTAGCAGTCCTCTTTGGGATGGAAAAATTTTATCCATTCACATTTGGCCAGACAGTAGCTGTACAATCGGACCATAAGCCCCTTGAAAGCATTATGAAGAAACCCTTACGTAAAGCACCCAGACATCTTCAGTTTATACATATGAAGCAGTATCAGATACTGCCCAGGAAAGCCTCTGGCAGTGGCAGACACTTTGAGTAGAGCATATCTAGAAGAAGGTTACACGGAGGGCTCAGTGGCGCACCAGGTTGAATCTATAAACCTGCTCCAATATCTACCAATATCCAGCAGGAGACTTGTAGCTATACAGAAAAGCACTGATAAAGACAAGACTTTACAAGCAGTGAAGCAAATTGTGTTGAAGGGATGGCCTCATGCAAAGGAACAGGTACCCCTAGAGGCGTCACCATTTTACCACATACGTGATGAACTGAGTGTACAGGATGGTGTTTTGTTCAAAGGCGAGCGAGTAGTTCTTCCATCTGAACTTCGAACAGATCTTATGTCTCGGATACACTCTTCACATTTTGGAGTGGAGGGAGGTAGAGCCAGGGAAAGTGTTTACTGGCCAGGAATGAATGCACAGTTGAAAGAGTATATTGACCAATGTGACATATGCCGTACATTTGTTACTAAACAACAAAAGGAGACATTTATGCCTCATGAGATCCCAACTAGACCATGGGAAAAGCTTGGCATTGATTTGTTCACATTCCATGGCAAGGAGTATATAATAACAGTGGACTATGACTCTAATTTCTGGGAGATAGACTAGCTTCAGGATACTAGATCTACTACAGTAATAAATTAATAAATTAAAGGCCCATTTTGCCAGATATGGAATCCCAGACACTGTATGTTCAGATAATGGACCCCAGTTTATTTCAATGGATTTTAAAGACTTCAGAATGAATTGGAACTTTGACCACGTTACCTCATCACCAGGATACCCTCAAAGCAATGGGAAGGTAGAGTCAGCAGTAAAGACACCCAAAAGGGTGCTGCAAAAGGCTGTGTCTTCTGGAAATGATCCTTATTTAGCATTACTGGATCATCGCAACACACCGACACAAGGCATGGAGTGTAGTCCTGCTCAAAGACTGATGGGGCGACGAACCAAATCATTACTTCCAATGAGAGGGAGTTTGTTAAAACAGGATCAAGTGATGAATGACGGTCACCAAAGCCTTTGCAGGAACAAGCAGGCATTGCAAGCGACTCAATACAACAGGGGAGCCAAAGACATGCGGCCTTTAAATGAGGGTGAACAGGTGTGCATACAACCTCCAACGAACCATGGAAAAGAGTGGCGGAAAGCTTGCCTAAGAGCACCTGTGGGAATCAGATCATATGAAGTGGTAACAGTCAGGAAAGGTTCTGAGAAGAAACAGGAGGCACCTGAGAGGCACTGGACACTACATGCCACAAATAAGGACACCAACTAGCACCCAAGAGGAATATCACATGGAGGATACAAACCAGCCATCAATGGCAAATAACACAGAAGAAGGTCAAGAAGAAGCACACTGTGATATATCAAACACAGATACAATGCGGGATGACAACCGAGTCCTGCTACAACAACCACAAGTCTCCAGAAACACCCAGACTAGAAGTGGGAGATGTATCCAAAAGCCAGCATATGTCGACTAAGTTTACACCACTGGAAGAATACATTTGAGGAACTGAATTACCTGGAATTGAACTTAAAAGATTGCAACTTCCATTTCCCCAAAAAGGGAAAAGATGTATCAATATGTATAGAACCAGAACAAAGAGTGGTTCCAGGGGACGTTTAGTATGCGTTGCACTGCAGTTTAGCAGGAAGTAGTTAACCCTTTCAATGCTGAGGCATTTCACCGCTGTGTGTGGAGCTCATGTTTACCGCTTTCGCTCATCATGTTTAAACGCGATTTGAAGCCACATTTTATTATATGGCCAAGACATATTATATATCGTTCTTTCCGGCAGACTCCGCAGATTCATAATAAATCATTTTTATATGTATACGTCATGTCCTGCCTGTATATTATGACAAAAAATGCAATAAAAATTAAATTTTTAATCATCTGCAGCGTGTAAAGTGTTTTTCACATTTTATCACATGAACGTTTGCGTTTTATATTTTCTATGGTGTGTGCTTGTACAAAAATTAGAAATGGGGAATTGTTAAATTTTTTGGGGGGAATTATGTGATTTTTAGCAAATGCACCCCATAGAAAAAAATCATTAGTGCAGCATCATTGTTTTGTGTTTTTTTTTTACTTTGTACCTGGTCATGTTGGATATCATTCAAAAGGCCATGCTCAGGCCTTTCGAATGACACCCTCCATGACCCCCTAGCTGCCACGGTTCTGGATATATTGGGGTGCAAAGGAACCGCCTATCTCCACCAGGGGATTTCCTTGGGAAATCCCCGGGCAGCTAGGGGTTCCCCGTCTATCTGACATCATCACGCTATGCGTGATGACGTCGGGCAGCCAAGATGGCGGCCCCCACCGAAGCTAGGCTGCACTTCAGCGCCGCAAGGCGCTGAAGTGCGACCTGGCGCTTGAGGGGTTAAAGCCGGGCACCGCTTAAAAGGGGAGACTTTTAAGTGGTGCCTGGCTTTTGGCACTGCTCCTTACTGATCGGGAGGGAGAGGGATCCGAACGGATCCCCCCTCCCTTCCAGGCTATCTCCCGGCATTGCCGGGGGGGTTGCCTGGAAATGACGTCATCGCGCGATGACGTCATTTACGTCAAGAGGAGCTTGACTTCAGCGTCTGAGGACGCTGAAGTCAGAACGCCGCGGGACCCCAGACAGAGGTAAGTATCTCCGCCGGGGGTCCCGCAAAGCTGATGACGTGTGGGGCACGTCCTCAGCATGTAACGTGCGTCAATGAGGACGTGTCCCACACGTCCTCAGCAGTGAAAGGGTTAATCAGGAAGTCAGACACATGGACACTGACTAGAAGCTAGAGCTGAAGTTTATAGAACTTCTTTAGAAGATGTTTTTAGTTACTAAATTTACAATAGCACTACAGCTGGAGTCTGAGAGGCTATTTCATAAGCAGCAACATTTCTACAGGCTGACAACCAAGAGGTCAGCCACCTCCCAGGTTTAAATCGCAATTCAGTGCCGATTGGCACCTTATCGCGATCTGGCAGCAAAACGGTTAACTTTTTAAGGTTCTCCCCTTTCCAGCGGTGCAAAAAGCATCTCTGTAGGGTGACTGGTTGGGGAGTTAGAGGGCTCCAAAGGAGCCCCCCCTCCCCTTCCTTGATTTCAATGCAGGCGTGGTGACGTCATTGTGCCCGCCGGCGCCTCTAAAACAGAGGGGCCAGCTTCCTCCCTGCCAGAACTCCGTGGGAGCCAGCGAGGGAGGTAAGTAGTGGCGGGAGGGAGGTTAGGAGCCCGCTGACGTACGTCCGCGAGTCTAAGGGAGACCTGTGGGCAGGACGTACATGTTACATCAGCGGTCGTTAAAGGGTTAAGTATATATGCATCTGCCTGAAAGTATGTACGTGAGTGATTTACTTGAGAGATGTGTGTGTATATATGTATATATATATATATATATATATAATATATACACACACATACATGTATGTTGTAGATAAGCCGCAATTGTACAGAAAAGTTCATGAAAACAGCCGTAATTCATCACATTAGGTGAGTAACACCGTGTCTTCCTTGGTCAAAGGGGGTAACCCAAAATCAATATTGTCTGCAAGAGAAGAAAACAGTGTGTTGCTACAGACACATGGTCTGCAGGATTAAAACGTAACTTTTACTATTCAAAAAAATAAAAACATTTGGCTAAGAGAATTTTTGTTATGGGTTCATAACTGGCAGGTAAATACATATTTTCTTGGCCAGTGTCAGTAAATGGTTCCTTTTTAATGAATGTATGCCTCAATACCAAGAAACACCGTTTACATTTTTAAACAGGTTTTCTTAATTTGCTAGAAGAAGAAAAGAAAATGCTTACTGCCATTTACAAAAACACGGAGATAAACTAATAAAGAGGATTTAGCTTCAACCTCCATCTTTCCCACAAATGCATATTGCATGATTAAAAATCCCAGTAGAGGTTTGTTGGTATATTAGATAAGCACAAGTGGATATATCTATACTATAATAGAATAAGCCTAAAAACGTCCGTCGCCAAAAGCCGTCTGCGCATGCGCGACGGACTTTTGAAAGCGGCCGTTAAAACACACAGGTAGCTGCGCGTGCCGGCCGCGTGAAAAAAAAAAAAAACGGCACGAGCCGCGCGCAGCTACCCGTGTTTACACGGCCGCCAGATGCCCCGATCCTCCAGCGCTGACCGTCCTCCGGCTGTCGGCGGGCCTCCAGGCTCAAGGGAGCCCCCGGCTCGGTTTGGGCCTACAGGCCAGCCGAGCCGGGGACTCGCCTGAGCCTAGAGGTCCGCCGAATAGGCCGCCGGCAGTCGGTCAGCGCTGGAGGTTCGGGGCTGAAGTTCACAAAACATACTCACCTAAATCGGCCCCGATCCTCCAGCGGTGACCGGCTGCCGAGCGGGCTGCTCAGCCGGCCTCTAGGCTCAGGCGAGTCCCCGGCTCGGCTTGGGCCTACAGGCCCAGCCGAGCCGGGGACTCGCCTGAGCCTAGAGGCCGGCTGAGCAGCCCGCTCGCAAAACATACTCACCTAAATCGCCCCGATCCTCCAGCGGTGACCGGCTGCCGAGCGGGCTGCTCAGCCGGCCTCTAGGCTCAGGCAAGTCCCCGGCTCGGCTTGGGCCTACAGGCCCAGCCGAGCCGGGGACTCGCCTGAGCCTAGAGGCCGGCTGAGCAGCCCGCTCGCAAAACATACTCACCTAAATCCGCCCCGATCCTCCAGCGCTGAGCGGCTGCCGAGCGGGCTGCTCAGCCGGCCTCTAGGCTCAGGCGAGTCCCCGGCTCGGCTGGGCCTGTGGGCCCAAGCCGAGCCGGGGACTCGCCTGAGCCTAGAAGCCGGCTGAGCAGCCCGCTCGGCATCCGCTCAGCGCTGGAGGATCGGGGCCGAAGTTCAAAAAAAACATACATAACTCCATACGTCGTCCCTGAGCTCCAACGGGGACCGGCGGCCTGCTCGGCGGGCCTCCAGGCTCGGGCGAGCCCCCAGCTCGGTTTGGGCCTACAGGCCCAGCCGAGCGGGGACTCGCCTAAGCCTGGAGGTCCGCCGAGCAGGCCGCCGGTCCCCGCTGGAGCTCAGGGACGAAATACCCATAACACAATCGAAAAATTCGGCCCAGAACTCCAGCGGTGACCTCCTCCGGTCGAGCGGGCTGCTCGACCGGCCTCCAGGCTCAGGCGAGCCCCCGGCTCGGCATGGGCCTACAGGCCCAGACCGAGCCGGGGACTCGCCTGAGTCTAGAGGCCGGCCGAGCAGCCCGCTCGGCCGGAAGAGGTCACCGCGGTACACAAAACATACATAACCCCCTACTGCGTCCCTGAGCTCCAGCGGTGACCGGCTGCCGACCGGCCTCCATGCTCAGGCGAGTAGCCAGCAGTTTGGCCGACTGTTGCAGGCTGCTCGGCCGGCCTCCTAGCATAGGCGAGCCCCCGGCTCAGCTGGGCCCGTAGGCCCAAGGCAAGCCGGGGGCTCGCTTAAGCTAGGAGGCCGGCCGAGCAGCCTGCTACAGCCCCAGCTGGAGTTCCGGGCCTATGTAGGGTGTAAGTTGCCAAAACATACTCACCCACATCGGCCCTTACATCCTCCAGCGATGGCGGTCTCAGCTCACAGCGCCCTCTATCTCTTTCTCAGTTGGTCGCCGGCATGATGTCACGAAAGCCTTTGACCCGGGGTCAAAGGCTTTCGTGACATCATGCCGGCGACCAACTGAGAAAGAGAGAGAGGGCGCTGTGAGCTGAGACCGCCATCGCTGGAGGATGTAAGGGCCGATGTGGGTGAGTATGTTTTCAACTGGCGCAGGACTCGAGGCCGATGTAGGTGAGTATATGCTCTCAAAACCCACCCTTTATAGCTCGGCCGGTATCCAGGATTAAGGCAAGCCCCCGGTTCGGCTTGGGCCTAGAGGCCCAGTCGAGCCGGGGACTCGCCTGAGCCTCCCGGCCCAGGCGAGTCCCCGGCTCGGCTGGACCTCTAGGCCCACGCCAAGCCGGGGGCTTTCCTTAAGCTTGGATACCGGCCGACTTAGAAAGGGTGGGTGTTGAGAGCATATACTCACCTACATTAGCCCGGAGCTCCAGCGGTGGTTGTCACAGGCTGCTCGGGCGGCCTCCAAGCTCAGGCGAGCTCCCGGCTTGCCTTTGGCCTACAGGCCCAGGTGAGCCGGGGGCTCGCCTGAGCTAGGAGGCCGGCGAGCAGCCTGTGACAGCCACCGCTGGAGCCCCGAGTCAATGTAGGGGGATTGTAGGCTAAACATACTCACCCACATAGGCCCGTAGCTTCTCCGGCGATGGCGGTCCCGTTTGCAGCGTCCTCTCTTTCCGCTGGTCGCCGGCATGATGTCACGAGCCCTTTGACCCTGGCATGTTGACCCGGGGTCAAAGGCTTTCGCGACGTCATTTCCGGCGTCCAATGGAGATTGAAGATGCTGGAAGCGGGCTGACCATCGCTGGAGGAGCTAAGGGCCCATGTGGGTGAGTATGTGTACATCGGCCCGTAGCTCAACCGGTGGCAGTCATTCGACTGTTGCAGGCTGGTCGGCCGGCGTCCAGACTCAGGACAGTCCCCGGGTCGGCTGGGCCTGTAGGCCCAAGCCGAGCCGGGGCTGTCCTGAGTCTGGACGCCGGCCGACCAGCCCGCTCAGCTGGAGGAGGTCACCGGTCGAGCTCTGGGCTG
Source organism: Leptobrachium leishanense (assembly GCA_009667805.1). Taxonomy (NCBI): domain Eukaryota; kingdom Metazoa; phylum Chordata; class Amphibia; order Anura; family Megophryidae; genus Leptobrachium; species Leptobrachium leishanense. The sequence continues at coordinate 252,747,065 of CM019065.1, forward strand.
ATTTATGGGCGTAAGTTTTGGGTATTTAGTCCCCGATTCTCCAGCGGTGACCGGCTGCCGAGCGGCCTGCTCGGCCAGGCTCAGGCGAGTCCCCGGCTCGGCTGGGCCTGTAGGCCCAGGCCAAGCCGGGGCCTCGCCTGAGCGTGAAAGCCGGCCGAGCAGGCCGCTCGGCAGCCGGTCACCGCTGGAGCACAGGGACGCATTAGGGGGATATGTATGTTTAGTGTACCACGGCCTCTGATTCCCCAGCGGTGACCTCCTCCGGCCGAGCGGGCTGCTCGGCCGGCCTCTAGACTCAGGCGAGTCCCCGGCTCGGCCTGTAGGCCCAAGCCGAGCCGGGGGCTCGCCTGAGCCTGGAGGCCGGCCGAGCAGCCCGACCGGAGGAGGTCCCCGCTGGAGTTCAGGGCCCATGTATCTGAGTATGTTATGGGTATTTCGTCCCTGAGCTCCAGCGGGGACCGGCGGCCTGCTCGGCGGACCTCCAGGCTCAGGCGAGTCCCCGGCTCGGCTGGGCCTGTAGGCCCAAACCGAGCCGGGGGCTCGCCTGAGCCTGGAGGCCCGTCGAGCAGGCCGCCGGGCCCCGCTGGAGCTCAGGGACGACCTATGGGGCTATGTATGTTTTTTTAAACTTCGGCCCGATCCTCCAGCGCTGAGCGGCTGCCGAGCGGGCTGCTCAGCCGGCCTCTAGGCTCAGGCGATTTCCCGGCTCGGCTGGGCCTGTAGGCCCAAGCCGAGCCGGGGGCCCGCCTGAGGCTGGAGGCCGGCTGAGCAGCCCGCTCGGCAGCCGGTCACCGCTGGAGGATCGGGGCCGATTCAGGGAAGTATTTTTTTTTAACTTTCACCCAGCCAGGTGCGCGCGCATCCCACCGCCGCAAGAACACCAAAAGCGTCTTGCGAGGTAGGATGCGCAAATTTATCCGAAATAGTCACTAAAGATATTTAACGTTACTTGATGCTTCTGTGTTTTCCTTTCGACAAACATTCATACACACCACACTTTTCAATAGACTGCCCTCTGGGCAGGCTTTACATCTAGTTTCATATAAACATATAAGACAAATAGGATTTATTAAACTCCCCTTGCATTAAAAATGCAAAATCAATTAAGGGCTTACATTCGACGTAGAGAGGGCTTTAAGTAAGGAACATTCATTAAAAGGAACAATTTGCTGACATTGGCCAAGAAAATATGTATTTGCCTGCCAGTTATGAACCCATAACAAAAATTCTCTTAGCTGAAGAGTAGTATATATGGAGAATTCCTCACCACAGTATACAGACTTGCGTCAGATGTTTATATCTGCACAGCAGCTTGCTGGCTATGGTATGCCATTTGATAGGGTTTGGTAAAACAAATGAAACCTTGAAGCCTACATGGCGTGTTTCTGCCTCTGTTTCCAACTGACATAGAGAGCTTTCAGTGTTTCCTTAGCCAGTAACAATCTGGAGTTTCTGTGTGTGGCAAGGCATTGGACCATGATCCCCTGTGTTTTCCGTGTGGCTTGTGATTCTGACAGGTTGTCGAGTGAGATCAGGCTCTCTTGGGGGGGGGGGGTGTCACTGGAGTGCTACGCGTGAGGCCCTCCCAGTCTATTGTTGAGCTTCACGTCAACCCTGTTCCTTCTCTATTGCAACCTAGCAGTCCAGTGAACGCATGACTGTGCCTGATCCTGCTAGTGTGTGTGTGTTCTTTCTCTATGGCCAGACAGGGATGCAGGAGGAATAGTAACCAGTTCCAGCACACTGTTATTCTATACAGTTACAAGTATTTATAAAGTGCTAACAAGTTCTCTAGCGCTGTAGAATGGGTGAGACAGAACACAAAATACAAGTTCGACAGAGCAGTCGGAGAGGACCCTGGTCGAGAGCATACAATTCAATACACAAGTGACCAGATCGATTGAATCTCCATGACAGAACAATTGCCTGCTGAACGATTTGTAATTATTATGGCCTAAATATGCTGTGATCTACTGTACTAAACATTTTGTTGAAACCGTATTTCTCTTCTGGCTCTGATTTGAAAGGCAAAGAACTCTGCCATCTCCACCAAATAAGTATTGCCTCTGTTCCAAAATCGTAATTGTCAAGAATTCACTGTTTTCAGGGTTTTGACTTGAGCTTTTTACTGAAAGGACCCCACAATCTCTAAGATTGCAGACGTTCTTTGTTTGCTTTTGCTGTGACCTACTTATAGCATCTTTGTATAATACAGCAAAAAAATTGTAAAAACTTTTTCAAGTGCCAAGATGTATTTTATTTTTTTAAAAAAAAATTGGGCCCTATTACAATCTTTGTGCAAAAACGCTCGCGCAGCGCGTTAATTTGTGCGCGAAGCGTTAAACGCTATCGCTCGTAAATTAACGCTCTTATTACAATCCGTGTGCATTTTTCACATAATACACTCAAAAGCATTTTCCAACCAGGTTCACATATAAACAATATAAAGAGCAACAAATGAGTATATTGTGACTTCGCACCCACACAAAATAATGTGCATGTACCCACTGTCCCCATAAGGGAGTATAAAGAATAAGGACTTGCAGCAGCGTTGGATCAGCTGCTGCCTTTAAATATACATGCAGGGTGCTACATATAAATAAAATGGTGTAAAACCATTTATTACAGCATGTTTATGGTTAAAATTGTCCCAATGTGTAAAGAGACTGCATAAAACAAGCAGTCCAGGTATCACTGCCTCATGATTTCTCCACGAGTCCAATATACAGTTGTGTTCAAAATTATTCAACCCCCAATGCTGTAAAGGGTTTTAGGGAATTTAGTGTACATTTGTAATTGTATTCAGAATGAAATCCTACCAGGACTTTTTAAAGAACCATATGCAACTAAAATGACATCAATTGGGTTTGTAATACAGTAGTAAATGTTTCTTTTGTGAATTCTTCATTGACACAATTATTCAACCCCTTAAAGACTACCACTCTGAAGAACAGAGGTTCATTCAAGTGTTTTCAATCAGGTATTGAAAACACCTGTGGATGTCACGGAGCAGCAATAAAGCATAATAAGCACCAATTGGGCAGCTTTAAAATGACTGTGATACTCAGCTCCTTCTAGACATTTACTGGTGTGGTCACAATCATGGTGAAGTCAAGAGAATGGTCCAGGAAGACAAGAGAAGAGGTGATTACTCTTCACAGGAAGGGCAATGGCTATAAGAAGATTGCAAAGATGTTCAACATACCAAGAGAGACAATAGGAAGCATCATTCACAAATTCAAGGCAAAGGGCACTGTTGAAACGCTACCTGGTCGTGGCAGAAAGAAGATGCTGACTTCGACTGCTGTGCGCTACCTGAAGCGTAGAGTGGAGAAAAGTCCCCGTGTGACTGCTGAGGAACTGAGAAAAGATTTGTCAGATGTGGGTACTGAAGTTTCAGCTCAGACAATACGGCGCTCACTGCGTAATGAAGGCCTCCATGCCAGAACTCCCAGGCGCACCCCCTTTTTGTCTCCAAAGAATAAGAGTCGACTGCAGTATGCCAAAAGTCATGTGGACAAACCACAGAAGTTTTGGGATAGTGTTCTGTGGACTGATGAAACAAAATTAGAACTGTTTGGGCCCATGGATCAACGCTATGAAGAAAAGAACACCTTGCCTACTGTGAAGCATGGCGGGGGGTCAATCATGCTTTGGGGCTGTTTTGCTTCTGCAGGTACAGGGAAGCTTCAGCGTGTGCAAGGTACCATGAATTCTCTTCAGTACCAGGAGATATTGGATGACAATGTGATGCAGTCCGTCACAAACCTGAGGCTTGGGAGACGTTGGACCTTTCAACAGGACAATGATCCCAAGCATACCTCCAAGTCCACTAGAGCATGGTTGCAGATTAAAGGCTGGAACATTTTGGAGTGGCCATCGCAGTCACCTGACTTAAATCCGATTGAGAACCTCTGGTGGGACTTAAAGAAAGCAGTTGCAGTGCGCAAGCCTAAGAATGTGACTGAACTGGAGGCTTTTGCCCATGACGAATGGACGAAGATACCCGTAGATCACTGCAAGACACTTGTGTCAAGCTATGCTTCACGTTTAAAAGCTGTTATAACTGTAAAAGGATGTTGTACTAAGATTGAATGTCACTTGGGGGTTGAATAAAACTGATAATGATGTGAGCACAGAAAAGACATTTGTGGTTATTTCATTATAAATGTTATGTTATATTTATCTGACCTACACGTGCCTCTTTGATTTAATTGTAAGCAAGATGACTGAATGATCAAAATCAATGTCAAACTGGCCAAAGCACACAATTTCAGTGGGGGTTGAATAATTTTGAACACAACTGTATGTATCACATCCACGAACATGCAGCATTTGGTAATCCTTTTAATTTGGCCACCATCGATGGTTAGAGGCATCAAACGTTTATCCAGTGGGTATTAATAAAAACAGGAGTACTAGTAACAAACAAATCAAAAAGTCACTAGAGGCCTAACTGCTCTGCACGTTTCATCAAAATGACTTAATCGGGAGCTGTAGGGTCCTCCACCTTCATCCTTGTTAGGCTGGCCGTCCACTGGCACCGTATTTGTGTGATCGCGCGATCATTTGACCGATCCTACAACATGGAGATGAATCAGCGCTCTTCCACTGCATCAGACCGACAGAAGATTTCAGAAGATTTTATGTGATTACAACAGATTAGCAATCCTTAGAATCTTCATGGGATTTGGACAGCTGAAATCAGATGATCTGGTGCAAATTTACATGAAAAAGATGAATTGTATGGTTAAACTTCCGTGCTTCGTGGAAACCTGTAAAAGATACATTGTACAGTATAACCAGCGTGTGCAGGGGAAACGTGAAAAAATAGATTGTATAGGAAAACTGCTGTTCGCGAAGCCCATAGGATACAATGGGGAAAAAAAAGATTTTCATTTTTATTCAACTTTTTTAAAACTACAGCAAAAGCCTTTTTATTTATTGTAGGATTTTTGAGGTATTTTTCTGGATTCTTTTACTGAGTTTCAGCATCAAAGACTTTTTTTTTTTATTCGCTCATCAGTGGTTTTTTTTTCTTTCTTTTTTTTCACCCGGTGGCCTGTCCATTGGCCAAACTGGGTCGTCCACAGATGCTTCCAGTGGCCGAGCCTGATCAGCCGATTGCATAGTCCGTAGTCGGGTGCCAAAGTCAGTTGCCCGACTACGGTGCCAGTGGACGGCCAGGCATACTGGTGTTTCCGCACCAAAAACACTATTCCTACGTGCCCAATGGCGTTGCGACCAGGACTGGATTTAAAATTGGACAGAGTAGGCCTGTGCCCACAGGTGCCTTGCTCGGTTTAAAAAAATATATCGAAAATTTACAATAACTTGGGCCCCTGTATCTCTGGCGCCCTACAAACAAGAGGGACATAAAAGCATTGTTGGAATGGCCAAATTATGGCCTTTCCAATGATGCCAAAAATGATCAGGTCTATGTAAAAATATAATAAAATTATTTTCTTCTCGAACACTGCATTATTGTTCACTTTACAATTGTAAAATGAACAACTTTGCTGTGCTAAATCACTTTCTCATATTCCACACTGCATGTAAGGGTAGAGGCTTTGACCCCTGTATGGTGTTGGGTGTATGGAATCCAATGGCAAGCCGAAGGAGGAGACCAGAAGGAATATGATCGATTTTAACTTTTACTAAAGGCAACAAAATAGAAGTCCAGAATAAAAGTAATGCAAGGTTTCTTTGACCGAAATAAAAGTCCAGAACGGAGAGTTGTAGGGATAAATAAATACGGGTTGCAATCTTGGAAATAGTCCAGGGGTAGAGGTATTGGATTTGAAGACAGGATCTGGAACTGGTGTCGTAGAGGCAGCCGGGAGATGGAAGCGGAGCTGGTACCGTGGCAGCAAGAACAGAAGCGGAGCGGTTACCGTGGCAGCAGGATCAGAAGTGGAGCTGGTACCGTGGCAGCAGGAACAGAAGCGGAGCTGGTACCGTGGCAGCAGGAACAGAAGCGGAGCTGGTACCATGGCGGCAGGAACAGAAGCGGAGCTGGTACCGTGGCAGCAGGAACAGAAGCGGAGCTGGTACCGTGGTGGCAGGAACAGAAGCGGAGCTGGTACCGTGGCAGCGGGAACAGAAGTCAGAATTCTCTTGGAGTAACATGAAGGGGAACCGCTGGGTAACGTGGTGTAACCACAGTATAACCTGGTTAATGAACTGGAGAAGGCGGCAGGTTTAAATAGGGTTCAGAGAATCATACGAACACCGCTCACCTGGAGCTCGCAGGTGGAATTGGGATACCTGAGTACCTGATGGATTAATTGGTGGTATACGAGGATCTCCAGTGCAGGTGGAATGTAGTACCTTTACTTGACCAGCAGAGGGTGCCAGAGTACGTAGGTCTTCATGCTCTAGGATGGACGATCGCGCATGCGCGCTTGCCTTCTGTTCAGTTGGATCCCGGAGACGGCGTGGGACACATCCTGGCTCTCCTCCCTCGAGCTGAAGATCGGAATCAAGGAGCGACGCGCCACGAGGGACCTCAGGTGAGTCTGCCAGGCGTCCCAACATGGCGGCCGCGGTCCGACCGCGGCGTGGGGCATTACACTGCATCAAGTGGGCAGATGGCACATCACATTGTTTCGTCGACAACCTAGACCGTGGCAGTGGTGGTGAGAGACCGGGGGGCTTTGGAACCCTGCATCTGATTTTTGAGAGTTTGTACTCTCCAACAATGGCAAAAAATACTATATGATGTGTAAAAATAAATTGAGAAAAAATTAAACGCAAAACTTACTTTTCTGTTCTATGGCAGAGGCAGGGCCGGATTAACATAGGGGCAGATGGAGCAGCAGCTCCAGGCCCATGCCTCAGAATAGGCCAAGAGAAAAGATAACAGCGCTGCGGAATATGCTGGCGCTTTATAAATAAAGAATAATAATCATAATAACTGACCGTTACAAGTTTTTATAAAGCGCTAACAAGTTCTGTAGCGCTGTACAGTGGGAGGCCAAACAACAAATAAACATACAGGTTAAACACAGTACAGTAGGTGATTGGACCCTGCTCAAGAGCTTACAATCTAAGGATAGGGGTGACACACTAGGTGAGGGTTAATAGAGATTGTGAAGTATTGGGGCACATGTGAAGAAAAGAGGGGGAATAGGGAGTGAGCTGATAGGCTTCTCTAATGTTTTCGTAGACTTCTTGAAGGACTGGAGAGACGGAGAGTCTGTTGCGGGGGAGGGAGTTCCATAGAAAGGGAGCAGTTCGGGAGAAGTCCTGAAGGTGAGAGTTGGGGGTGAGGGTACGTGAAGCTGATGGCATCAGATCATTGGGAGAGCAAAGTGGTAGTGATGGGATGTACCTGTTAATAAGGGAGGAGATTTAGGCAGGGGTGCGGTAGTGGAGAGCTTTTTATGTGAGCACCAATGTTTTGAATTGGATTCTATAGGAGACAGGAAGCCAGTATAGGGATTGACAAAGGGGGGGGGTGAGAGAGGTGAGGAGAGGTGGATGAGCCTGGCGCAGGCATTGATAACCGACTGCAGAGGGAGAATCTGGGATCTCTTAAGGCAGGGCTTGAAAATTTTTCTTTGAATCTAGGAGCCAGCTACAGAAGTTAAGGAGTCAACGTTTGGGCGGTATACCTTGATAAAGGTGAATCCTCGCCGAAACGTTTGGAACCTTGCCTCTGCATCTGGGAGTTGGTTTGTACTGACCCAAAGTATGATTTTAGCGGCTTCTTTTTATTTATCAGCTTGTTACCTGGTGCTTTTTGCTGTTAGGTATTTTTTTGCATGTGGTCTTGCGGCTACTTTTTTGAGCCTAGAAGTGTAGACCGTTGCTTCGAATATCAGTTTGGCCGCCCTGAGATATATATTATATTGTGTTGTTAACATCTATACAGTGTGACATTGTGATATTATTTGTTTACTTATTTTCTTTGCTCTGTTGTCATTGGACACCCTATTTACCCACTGGAGACAGACCAGCACACAGACACAACAGACCTCATATAAATACATACACCAGGGCTGGATATATTTACATTAAATGTAGGAGACAGGAAGAAAAATTGAAGCCAACTAGATGGTTTTTAGATGCCAAAGACTGCTTTTAGATTGGTGTAAAACAAACTGGAAATTTAGGAGCCAGGAGTAAAATTTATAGAAGCCAGTGCCTACCAGGCTCCTGGCTTTGTCAAGCCCTGTCTTAAGGCCAGAAAGAAGGAGGTTACAGTAGTCGCGGCGGGAGAAAAGCACTTGGATGAGCATTTTAGCAGAGTCCTGATTTAAGACAGGGACGGATGCGTGCAATGTTTTTTAGGTGGAAGTAGTAGGATTTGGTTAGTGACTGAAACGTGAGGAGTAAAGGAGAGATCAGAGTCTAGGAGGGCACCGAGTCAATGAGCCTGAGCGGTAGAGGTAATAGTGGCACCATTCATCTGAAGGGAAATGGGTGCAGGAATGTTAGTTTTAGAGGGAGGGAAGACGAGAAGTTCAGTTTTAGAGAGGTTAAGCTTTAGGAAACGGGAAGTCAACCAGTCGGAGACAGCTGACAGGCAGGCAGTAACCCTGTCCAGCATGGGAGGTGAGAGATCGGGGGCAGAAAGGTAGATTTGGGTGTAGTCGGCATAGAGATGATATTGAAGTCCATAGGAAAAGAGGGCGGTATAGATCGAGAAGAGTAGGGGACCGAGAACAGAGCCTTGAGATACCCCAACTGAGAGAGGTGTTGGGGAGGGGCACCAGCAAAGGAGACACTGAAGGAGCGAAGAGAGAGGTAGGAAGAGCACCAGGAGAGAGCTGAGTCACTGATGCCAAGTTGACGCAGCGTGAGGAGCAGGAGTCAAATGCAGCAGAAAGATCGAGAAGATTGAGGGAGAAGTAACCTTTGGTTTTGGCAGCAACTAGATCATTGGTCACCTTGGTCAGAGCAGTTTCAGTGAGTGCTGGGAGCGAAAGCCAGACTGGTGCGGGTCAAGTAGAGAGTGAGTAGTGAGATAACCGGTGAGCTGGTTATAGACCAGGCGTTCTAGGATTTTGGAGGCAAAGGGGAGCAGAGAGATGGGACGGTAGTTTAAGAGGGAGGTGGGTTCAAGAGATGGCTTCTTTTAGGATGGGGGTGATCAGAGCCCGTTTTGAAAGCAGAGGGGAAGACACCAGAGGAGAGTGAGATGTTGAAAATGTGAGTCAGAGCGGGGACAACAACTAGCAAGACTGACCAGGTAAGGTGCGAGGGGATAGGGTCAAGTGGACAGGTGGTTGTGCAGGAGGACATGAGAAGTGTCGAGACATCCTCCTCAGAGACCAGAGAAAAGGAAGACCTAGAAGAGCATAATGACCTTGAAATAGGCATCGAAACTCATGTATCAGTGTTTGCAGATGACACAGAACTAGGAAAAATAATGCAATGTGAGCAGGATGTTACTTCGCTGCAGAGGGATTTAGATCGGATTGGGGGACAGTGGTGTATTTAGGTTTTGTGCTGCCCTAGGCCTGACTAAACTCGGGCACCCCCTAATTTAAATTTGAGGCACCCCTTCCTGGTTAAACCCCACCCTTCCTCTTTAAGCTCCACCTTTTCCTCTTAGAGCTCCGCCTTTTCCGCTCTTTATATTAAAAGTGGATACCAAGTGCCTACTTGTATATTTTGTTTACCATTTCAAATGGATCTATTGAGATTTATGAAATGTTTAAATTCAAGCATTTTTACAAAGAACAGCCACGCATATCAAGTATACTGGATCACAGCCGCTCTAATTGGTTCAACAATAAAATCCACAGAAACGTGCACTGCATATGACTGTATGACAGAGCTGCACAGCAATAAAACCCACAGAAATGGGCACTGTGAGCATATCAGAACTGCACAGCAATAAAACTCACAGTAATGTGCAGTGTGTATGAGCGTATCCCAGAGCTCCAGGGCAATAAATCTCACAGTAATATGCAGTGTGTATCACAGAATCCACAGCAATAAAACTCCCAGCAATGCCATGTGTAGTGTGTGTGTCAGCGTATCAGAATCCACAGCAATAAAACTCCCAGCAATGCAATATGTGGTGTGTAGGAGTGCATCAGAATCCACTGCAATAAGACTCCCAGCAAACCGAGTGAATATAAGCACACAGCTAGGGTTGCACCGATACCGATACTAGTATCGGTATCGGGGCTGATACTGGGTACTGCAGGAGTACTTGGTACTCGTGCAGTACCCCCTGATATTTTTCCCGATACCGGAAGCCGGCATTGAGCCGGCTTTCCGGCATCCGAGGGGCTGCGGCGGCTGTCCGAATGCTCTATCGGCATTCGGACAGCCGCCCCTGGAGCTCTCTGGCATACTTACCTTCCTGAGCGACGCTGGGAATGTCTCCGCGCGTGCGCTCGTTGGAAGGACCCCAGCCGCGACCACGTGGGACCACGTGATCGCGGCTGGGGTCCTTCCAAGGAGAGCGAGCGCGGAAACTTTCCCGGCGTCACCCAGGAAGGTAAGTATCATCGCGGAGAGCAGCTGCAGGGCCTGTCCGAATGCTGATAGAGCATTCGGACAGGCCCATCAGCATTCGGACAGGCCCTGCAGCTGCTCACTGTGTTCATACTTACCTTCCTGAGCGACGCCGGGAAAGCTTCCGCGCTCCTTGGAAGGACCCCAGCTGCGATCACATGGTCCCACGTGGTCGCGGCTGGGGTCCTTCCAACGAGCGCACATGCGGAGACATTCCCGGCGTCGCTCAGGAAGGTAAGTATCGTCACTGGGGGGCATACCCATGTGTGAGCTGTGGGGGCATATCCATGAGCTGGGGGCAATACCCATGTGTGAGCTGGGGGGCATATCCATGAGGGGGGCAATACCCATGTGTGAGCTGTGGGGGCATATCCATGAGCTGGGGGCAATACCCATGTGTGAGCTGTGGGGGCATATCCATGAGCTGGGGGCAATACCCATGTTGAGCTGTGGGGGCATATCCATGAGCTGGGGGCAATACCCATGTGTGAGCTGTGGGGGCATATCCATGAGCTGGGGGCAATACCCATGTGTGAGCTGTGGGGGCATATCCATGAGCTGGGGGCAATACCCATGTTTGAGCTGGGGGGCATATCCATGAGCTGGTGGCAATACCCATGTGAGAGCTGTGGGGGCATATCCATGAGCTGGGGCAATACCCATGTGTGAGCTGTGGGGGCATATCCATGAGCTGGGGGCAATACCCATGTTTGAGCTGTGGGGGCATATCCATGAGCTGGGGCAATACCATGTGTGAGCTGTGGGGGCATATCCATGAGCTGGGGCAATACCCATGTGTGAGCTGTCGGGGCATATCCATGAGCTGGGGGCAATACCCATGTTTGAGCTGGGGGGCATATCATGAGCTGGTGGCAATCCATGTGAGAGCTGTGGGGGCATATCCATGAGCTGGGGCAATACCCATGTGTGAGCTGTCGGGCATATCCATGAGCTGGGGCAATACCCATGTTTGAGCTGGGGGGGCATATCCATGAGCTGGGGGCAATACCCATGTGTGAGCTGGGGGGGCATACCCATGTGTGAGCTGGGGCATATCCATGTGTGAGCTGGGGCAGTATGAATATATATATATATATATATATCGGGGGGATATACATGTGAGCTGGGGGCATTTTTATATGGTCTGTTCTTATTGGAAAGCGTCACATGACATTAAAGAAAAGTATCGGTACTCGGTATCGGTGAGTACTTTTAAAAAGTATCGGTACTCGTACTCGGTCTTAAAAAAGTGGTATCGGTGCATCCCTACACACAGCAATATATTCTATATTTACCGGCCTCTGTCTGCGGTAGGGCTGTGTGCAGAGTCAGCAGGGACTGTGTACGGACTCAGCAGGAGGTCCCTCCAGGCCACGTTAGGATCGTGGCTGTGCCTGTGCGTGGAGCCATCTTGTCAGCAGTGGGGTGCCACTGCCAGAGGGTGCACCGTGGCTTTGATTCCCTTCCTGGTGGGTGTTCAGTCCAGAATAGAGTGAGAGTCCGTGTTAACGAAAGGGCGGGCCAGCTGCGTGCGTGACCTGCACGCACGCAGCCTCACCAGGAGCCAGGCAGCTCAGACAAATTTCTATCACTGTAGTGCTGGTTAAGGAAAGGTCCACTTTGAACAGCAGTAAGTAGACAGGGCTTCATATTCTGCTGATACCCCCCCCCTTTACCTGCCGTTTACTGTCATCTTATCTCTCTGCACACAAATCACATCCCCCTCCCCTCTCCTAGAGCTGCTGCGGGGCAGGGGAGAAGCTATTGAGGAAGGATAGGGAGATTTTTATTGTATACACCCTGCTCCGCTGCTCGTTGCTTGAGAACACAGCTCAAAGCTGACACACAGTGACAGTGGCACCTCCTAGTACCCCCTAATGACACCCAAATAATCACTGGTACCTGGGGCGGCCCATCCTCCGCCACTCCCCTAAGTACACCACTGCTCTGTGATATGCTCACACACAAGTTTGGCGAACTGCCAGCAAGTACGGTGCTGCTTGAAGGTATTGCAAATCCCCATAGAGAAGTAATGGTTAATTTATTCAGAGAACACCAAACAGCAGAGAAATGTCAGTGAAATGCCCTGATGTTTGGCGGTTTCAATCAGCAGGTTTATTCAGGCGAACCCCATAGGTTTCAATGTTAAAAATATTCCCATTTTTATGTAATATCTAATAAACCATTTAATATTTAAATCTGCAGTAAAAAGTCTTTATTGATTTTTTTTTCGTACCTTTTAGTAATTTTTCAGCAAAATCCCCCCCCCCTTTTTTTAATAGCGGTTTAACAGAACTTTTTTTATCAATCATAGTATCTTGTATGTAAATTCCAGACATTTTCGTTCAGTAGTTCTTTTGAAAACAGCAGGTCACGGGTTTGCGATGGCAGCATTCAGCGGCCGACTCCATGCACTTTGGGGACCCTGCGGTGAATTCACTGCAGGGTGGAGAAATTTTATTCCCTGAAGTGCAAGGAACTACAGAACACCAAAATGTTGGCGTCATTTTGGTGCTCTGTGAGTAACCCACTTAGTGGTGAGGTTTTTTGCTGCCCCCTGGAAAGTGAAAGCCTAGGCCTTGCCTACCCAGTACATACTTCAAAATTAGTGAAATCTCAATGTATCCTTCCTGGCAAAATACTATGCAAAAGTAAAAAAAATTAATATTTTTTTTGGGGTGGGGCCACCAGTGCAGGCCGTCGCCCCCTGGAAAGTGCCACCCTAGGCCTAGGCCTTGTTGGCCTAGGCCAAAATACACCACTGGAACTGGGCACTTAAATGGCAGATGAAATTTAATGTAGATAAAAGCAAAGTTATGCACTTTGGAGCAGCTTACACCCCAAATGGTATGGAGTTAGGGAAATCAAAGCAGGAGAAGGATTTGGGAATAATCATAGACTTCAAACTAAGTAACAATGTGTAATGTCAGCCAGCAGCCGCCAAGGCCAGCAAGGTATTGGCATGCATTAAAAGGGGAATTCACTCTCGGGATGAAAATTTTGCCTTTATGTTTTCATAGATGAAGACCTCATCTTGAATATGCCATGCAATTTTGGGCACCTGTGTTAAGAGATATTATAGCGCTAAATTAATAAGGGGAATGGAAGGTTTAAGTTACGAGGAAAGGCTAACAAGTTTAAACCTGTTTAGTTTAGAGAAACGGCGCCTTAGAGGGGATCTGATAACCATCTATAAATATATACAGGGCCATAAACCATATAAACCATTGTCTGGAAACCTATTCATTAACAGGACTATACACAGGACATGAGGTCACGCATTTAGACTGGACGAAAGGAAATTCAGCCTAAAACATAGGAAGGGTTATTTTACGGTGAGAACAATAAAGCTGTGGAATTCTCTGCCGGTTGTGGTGGTTGGGTCAGACTGTACAGACTATTAAGGGTCATAATTTTTAATATGTGTTTAAGCTTCTTGATCCAAGGAGAAATCTGACTGCCATTCTGGGGTCAGAAAGGATATTGTTCCCAGTGTGTTGCATATTGGCGAGCACTTCAGACTGGGTTTTTCGCCTTCTTTTGGATCAACAGCAGTAGGTGATGTGTGAGAGAGGCTGAACCTGATGGATGCATGTTTTTTTTTCAGCCTGTGTAACTATGTAAGAGGGGGCAGGGAGTGACGGAGTGAATGAGATTGAGTGGTTAGTGGAGGAGGGCAGAGAAAAGATTTCTAGTCTTCGTTTAGCAATCTTATCAGTCAGCAAAGCAGACAGCGGTGAGGTCTGTGGAAGGTTGGGTGGACGTGGGGTGTGAAACAGATGTCTAGAATCATGAGAAAAGGTAGAGATAAGGGCCGAGAAATACGACTGTTTAGCGAAAGAGCGAGACTGTAGGAGCGGAGCATGAATTTGTAATGGAGTAAGTCAGCTGGAGTACGAGACTTCCGCCAGCTGCGTTTAGTCGCCCTGGAGAAATGCCAAAGGTATCTAGTGTATTTTTAGTGCCACGGTTGATGGGTTGGCCTGCGTTTAGCACAGAGAGAAATAGGAGCAAGTTCCTCCAAGTGATGATGAAAGGGCGGAGTTGTAGAGATCAGTGGCTTGGTCAGTGCAGTTGGATGTAGAGATTGGCAGAATAAGGGGATGGATAGTGGTGGAGAGTAGCTTAGGAGTCAGGGCACCAAGGTGTCTCCAGGGTAGAAGAGGAGTGGGAGTGGATGTGGGTGGGTGGCAAGAGAAGGTTCCAGGAAAGGAGGTGGTGATCGGAAAGGTTCAACGGTGTTGAATGAAGCACAGTAAGAATCAAAGTGAGTTTTCTGGAAGAGAAAAAGGTCACATGGGATTAAAAATTAGGGGTCGTCCTAAAATGTGCAAATCAATGAGGCAGAACAGGGGGACAGATAAGAACATAATAGTTTGGGGGGAACAGCATGAGCAAGGGAGCAAAAGGTAAACAAGTTAATCAAATGAGAAATATCTGCATTTGGACCCCTGTATCTCCAGCTCCATAGTAGCTACAGGGTCAAATGAGGTATCACTGGAAAGGCCAGAGCATGACCAGGTTTTAAATAAAATAAATATTTTATTTTTCAATTCTAAAGTAAACCATGATGCTGCAGTAACCATCACATTTCTCATGTCACCAACAAGTGTGGAGGTGATGGTACAATCCATTGTTAGGGATTGTTACATCAAAAACCTAAACCACCGCACTGCAGGGAACTTTGGACCCCTGCGTCACTAATCTTTGCCCTGTCCAATGACCCCTCACTTGACCTTGTGAGGTGTAGAGTCTGGCCTTTGCATTAATACCAAACCTGACCATGTAAAATCTAAAACAAAATATTTTTTTTATTTTTAGTTCCAAAGCGATGGCATTGTCCATTTGTCACATATAAAATGAGCAATACCACTGCCATTACTCACCTTCTTATTTCCGACGCTGGGAGCAAGGTCAGTGTTTTATACATACAGGGCTATTCAAAGAGATTCGAAAAGTCACCGCACGTTCGGTGACTTTTCGTTCTCTTCAATTCGGTGCAAATCGGCTTTCCCATTTCGGCCACCCTGCGGTGTATTCAGCAAGCACCACAGGGCTGTCGAAGTGCAGGGAAAAGCCGCCGAAAACCCAGCGAATGCACGCTGAAAACCCGCAAAAACATCTGGATTAACCCGTCCAAGAGGCCGGAAAAACCCGAGCAGGAGCCAATCAAACGCAGCGAAGATGCCGGAAAAAGCCGGCACCGTAGAAGAAGGCAGTGAATAAATTAGCAAAACCATTTGCATGAATGATTGCAAACAGTGTTTCACTTTTCAAAGAAACTACTGAGCGAAAATGTCTGAAATTTACATACGAGGTCCAGGGAATGATATTAAAAAGGGCTGTTACAGAAAAAAGAAGTAAAGTTGAAAAAAAAATAAAACAAAAATGCTTAAAATATCCTAAAAAGAGAGATGGGGGGGGGGCGTGGCCGGATGTCGACCGCGTGAGACGCGCTTTGAGGGAGCTCCGACCGAAGGCAGGCAAGCAACTGTTCAATTGAAGCTTTGTACCCCTCGTTTTGGCGTCAAACATGCCGGGTAAGACGACCAACACACCCCAGACTAGACAGGCTCCAAAAACGGACAAAAAATACTTTTTTGGTCCCCGCACAGACCGAGTTTCGTCCTCACCCCCCTCCATCCAAGATGGCGCTGAGGCCCCGGAACTGTCAGGGTACGCTGCCCGGGCAGACTCAGAAGGTTTCAGTCGCATTACATATGGAAACCATGCTAACTGACCTTAAAACCACGCTCTCGAACAAGTTTGACAGTCTAGCGGCAGATATTAAAAAGGAGGTCTGAGAATTGGGGGAAAGAACGTCCAAAATTGAGGAGAAAATGGACGACTTTGCATCTGCCCATAATTCAATGGCCTCACAAGTGGAACACCTAGAGGAATTAGTACAACAATGCTCCAATAAAATTGTTGATTTGGAGGATCGATCTAGACGCCAAAACCTTAAGGTTAGGGGGGTACCTGAAACGATCCCTAATCATAAACTGGCATCCTATGTGACGGATATTTTTGTACATCTCTTACCAGACATCAGTGAGGAACTACTATTTGACCGTATACATCGCATTCCCAAACCAGCGGCAGCCCCGCAAAAAGCACCGCGTGATGTACTTCTCAGACTCCATTATTACAAGCCGAAGGAACTTTTATTGAAAGCACTGTGAGGCCCAGATGCTGAGCCCAGACTTTAAGCACATTACAGTTTTTCCAGACCTCTCCAGGGCGACATTGTTGCAACGTAAAGCGTTATCTACGATTACAGCTGTTCTACGGGCCCACGACATCCCGTATAGGTGGGGCTTCCCTACCTGCATCCAGATCCATCGTGACGACAAGCTCTATAACCTCTCCAGTGTGGAAAATGGTAATCTTTTGTTGAGACAATGGAATTTACCACAGGAAAATCCCCCAGTGGATCCTAAGGTCTCATCTCCTGTCAGATTGTCGGTGTAATGGAAGAAGACCTGAGTTTCTCTCAATGCCTTTTGTTGATTTTCTGATCCTTGCGGAGGTATGAAGACCCTTGTTATTGAGAGGTTGTTCCTGTTCTCAAGATCGACTAGCTTCATACACTATAAGTTGTTTACTACCATTCCAGATTTGGGTTGTTTTACCTCCCTGACTAACAATGACAGACATCGCCCTGAAGGGGCCAGTTGTTGCTAGTCCTGCTTGCCTATAACCAGTGTTATTGATTATCGAGACTTTTACCACGAGCCTTCGGTCACGATAGCTCTCTAACTCCATCGTAGAGAGCCTGCTTTCTCAGAGTGCTCCCCCTCCCTCCCCCTCTTCGCGAGGGCATCGAGCTTTGACGGTTCGTTGGAGGTCGGTTGTTTCTTGTTATTCATGTTTTTCTTTTTCTGCTTCCTCCTTTTTGTTTTTATTTCGGCACAATTGAATTCATGGCTGAAAATTGTGCAGTATATTTCACGACACGTTACTCTGACCCCCGCCTCGAGTTAGTTGGGTTACCTGTTCTGCCATTATGCTTGGTTGTTGCTTTACTTAAATGTCTTTGAAGGTATTGTCTTATAATGTGAAAGGCCTAAATTTACCGGTGAAACGCCACTCTCTATATGCGGAATTGCGTACATTTAATGCGGATATTGTTTGTCTGCAGGAAACGCACTTTAAAAGGCTTAATCACCCCTGTCTTTTTTGCCCACAATATCAAAATCCGTTTCATGCGGTAGGTCCTACCAAAGCAAAGGGAGTCACAGTGTTGATACATAATAAGGTTTCTTTTGTGTTGCACAGGAAGATAGTGGACCCGATGGGCCGCTACTTGATTCTAGTCTGCACAATAAATCAGACACTACACTTTGATAAACGCATATTGCCCTAACACCAACCAGGTCCAATTCCTAAATAATCTGTGCAGTAAGGTGTCTATTGTCCAGACGGGACTTGTTCTTTACTGTGGTGACTTTAATATGGGTACCAACCCCTCCTTAGACCATTCCTCGGTACTCACACGTCGAGATGGAAGAGCGGTGTTTCGACGGGCGCAAAAGCTTGACGAGCTCTTATCGCGAAATGGTTTATATGATGTTTGGAGACTAATGCACCCAAACGAACGAGATTATACGTTTTAGTCTCCACCTCATGACTCGTATTGATCATTTCTTTGCTCCTGGACCTCTATTGCCGTCTGTAGTTGACTGTACAATTCATACAAGGACATGGTCAGATCATGCGCCAATAACGCTATCTATAAGCGAGGCATATTGTAATTATGGTAAATCACCGTGCAGATTAAACGACAAACTGCTTGCAGATCCCCTAGTGGTTAAAGATATATCAGAAAATTTGCAGACCTACTTTCAATATAATGCCATCCCTGAAGTATCACCGTCTCTGTGTTTTGGCGCGCTCCTAAAGTGGTCCTTCAAGGAGTTTGTATATAATGGGCCTCTCATTTCAAGAAAATTTATGTAACTGGAAGAATTCAGATATTAACCAAGATAGACTCCCTTACGCGACGCAAGAGAGAGGACCCTTCCCCTGACATAACTAACCAACTGAAACTTGCCTATGATGAATTGTTTAAGATGGAAAGAGATAGTTATTTTTTCGCTCTCCGTAGACTTAAATCTCGACTGTATATGACCGCTAATAAATCAGGGACCTCATTGGCTCGTAAGCTTAGACCCCCAGTGCCCCCCACGAAAATAGCGAAACTCAGACTACCTACTGGGACTGAGGTTTATCAACCTGAGGAAATAGCTAACGCTTTCGCTGATTACTATAGCTCCCTCTATGACTTATCGAGTGACTCTGCTACCCCACAGCCCACTGCTCAAAAAATAGAGAAATATCTGGCGGACATACACCTTCCAGTGCTTTCAGAAGATCAAAGGTCTGATCTAATGCGCGATATCTCTCTATTGGAGATCAAAAAGGTTATAAAAGGAATGCCACAGGGGAAGGCCCCAGGACCGGACGGTTTTACATCTAAATATTATAAATCTTTTGTAGAAGAGTTGACACCTCACTTGGGAGCAGTGTTCTTACAGGCCCAATCTAGCGGCACCTTTGACCAGGATATGCTTGAGGCTACTGTGGTGACAATACCAAAACTGGGAAAATCGATGGAAGTTTGCGCTAATTACCGCCCTATTTCCCTTATAAATTTAGATGTTAAGATATACTCTAAAATAATGGCTATTAGACTAGCGGAGATTCTTCCTTTTCTGATATGTGATGATCAGGTGGGTTTTATTCACCATCGTCAGGGCCCAGATAACACAAAAAAGTTATTAAGCTTAACCCACTTGATGACAACTAGTCAGATCCCGGGGGTGATATTGTCTCTTGATGCTGAAAAAGCATTTGACAGGGTTCACTGGCTTTTCTTACAAATGTTTTTGCGTAAATTTGGGGTACCGGAGGAGGCGTGTAAGGCTTTTTTTGCGCTCTATAATCTACCGACTGCTAAAGTGCTGACGGCAGGCTTCCTGTCGAGATCCTTCACGATACTCAATGGAACTAGACAGGGATGTCCCCTCTCTCCTTTACTATACGCATTGGCATTAGAACCCTTAGCACGATCAGACAATCGGATGATGTAGTGGGAGTACCTGTAGGTCCACGAATGCATAAAATAAGCTTATTTGCAGATGACATTATGCTAACCATCTCCTCCCCTTTAACCTCTCTTCCTGCGTTGCCCTCACTATTACAGGCTCAGTGTCCTATCACAAGATTAACGTCCCCAAAACGCAAGCGCTTCCGATTCACCTAATGAGGATCTTCTTAAACTGAAAATTACTTATAGATATCAATGGTGTACCAAATCAATAACATACTTGGATTAAATTAGCCTTGTCCATACCCGACTTAGTGAACTTGAACTACACCCCCCTTCTAACCGCTACTAAACATATGCTTTATAAATGGAGAAAAGGTGCGTGCGTCCTGGTTTGGGAGGATCTCTGCGGTTCGAATGACTTTGCTACCTAAATGGCTGTATTTATTTAGAGCTCTCCCAATAGCTGTTCCGAAATCATTAATTCAAGAGATACAAAAAAAATAGTACATAAATATTTATGGTTAGACAAGCGAACAAGAGTGGGGGCATCACTTCTATGCTGTAGGTGGGATAGGGGAGGGGTTAATGTCCCACAGTTTCCAATATATTATGCGGCATCTACTCTTGCCTCCACCATCTCCTTTTTTCAAGATTTAGCCCCCCCATGCTGGGTCTCCATAGAATTGTCCGCTTCTTATCCCCAAGATATTGCAACGCTGCTCTGGACTCCGAGACACTGTAGACCTGAGTTGATAGTCACCACCCCCCTTACGTCACAAGCACTGTGTGTTTGGGATAAATCAATAGGTAAGATTTCAAGATTTTTTTCAATATTCATTGGTTACTCCTATCCAGGTGTTGAAAAGAGTATTACCAACCTTCCCGGTGTCTAAATGGGAATTACATGGGGTTAAACATATCCGAGACTTTTTCTCGAAGACTGATATGCATTCGTTTGCGCAACTACAGACTTTATACAAACTTCCAGGGGGGTTCTTGTTCTCCTATTTACAAATTCAACATTGGATGTGGGCGGTGGGAATTTTACCACACTACTCGGTAGATAAAACTCAATTGTCTGGGGTGGAATCTCTTACGACTTGGAATGGACCACCGTCCGGACTAATTTCAACTAGCTATATGACACTGACAGATATGTCCCCATCTACATTTTCCCATCAAAAAGCTTGGGATAAAGATCTTAATTTAACTGACACAGTCACAATGGACCCAAATTTACTGGTTTGATCTTAAAGCCACAAGAAATGTGACCTTAGTTGAGACGAGATGAAAATTCTTATACCGATGGTACTTAACGCCAGCTAGATTGGCCAAATTTCAGCCAAATAATACTGAGAAGTGTTGGAGATGCCAAGGTGGGGTGGGAGACTATATCCATGTGTGGTGGAACTGCCCTCCGTTGTATTCGCTATGGAAACAAATTCACTCCCTTCTTGAAAAAGTATTGGGCATAGTCCTTCCTTTTACCCCTGACGCAATGTTATTGGGGGCGATCCCTCAACGGCTAGGTCGAAAACACAAAACGGTGTTATATCATGTAATTACCACAACTATGTTGATAGTAGCACGTAACTGGAAATCACTTATGGTACCGGAGTTAAAAGATGTGACGGATACCGTGTCTACGTTTCGTACGTATGAACAAATAGCAACGCGACTTCTAGAGTTGAGGGCACCATCGGAGGATCCATGGGTACTGTGGGACCTGCGTTCTATGTAATACTATGTGAGATTTTCGGTAGGATCACCCTCTGACTGTTTAAAGTGTTCATAAATATATAAATAATGCTAAGAATTTTTTAAAAAAATGCCTATGACGAGTAAGAATAGGAATGTGGGCGAGAACTTCCGTATACCATCACTGTTTGATACTGTGTAAAATAAGCTGATAACAAAAATTGAGTGCCATCTTCTCTCTTTTTTTTCTTTTGTTTGCTGTATTATTGTACTTTCCTTTTATATGTACTTGTTACCATATTGATGAAACCACTGACCCCCTTTTTTCCTTTCTGTATCCTTCCTTTGACTTTTAAAAAATAAAAGTTAAATTAAAAAAAATTCCTAAAAAAATCTATAAATAGACTCTTTACTGCAGAATTTTATAATGAATGGTTTATTAGATATTGAATTAAAACGGGAATATTTTTAACATTGAAGCCTATGGGATTCGCTTGAATAAACCTGCCGAATTAAACCACCGTATGGCAGGGCAATTCGGGAACCTTTCACTGCTGGTTTATGCTCTCTGAATAGCCGAAGCAGTGCTTTTTTATGGGGATTTCACTGCCCTCAAACAGGCACCGAATGTGCAGGCAATTCGCCAGGATTTGGCGTTTTGCCTGCTCTCTGAATAGCCGAATGGCCAAGAAAGGTAACCTAACGCTGATTTTCAGCGTTCGGTTACCTTTCTCCAGCCATTCGGATCGCTTTGAATAACCCTGATAGTCATATTATTCATAAAAAAACATGTTCCAAAACACAAGAGGAAATATTTCATATTTTTTTGTTGTTAAAATTGTATATTTTCTCAGAAAAATGCAGTAATAGGTTCCCATTTCACATTCTTTCAACAAGAATGCCCCATTGAATATATAACCACAAAGGTTTGGATGATAAAATGGGAAAAAATAAATTTACACTCTTTAAATGATTGAAATCTGAATAAAAAAAATAATCACACAGTATCTGCCTGGTTAGGCCCCGTTCACACTGTGCAATTTGAAAATCGCGCAATTTTCATATTCGTGACATAGAGCGATAATGTCGCGCGACTTCGCGGTTTTGCGCGATTTTGCAAAGCACCACCAATGCAAATCAGGGGTCGTGTACCAGCGACATCGCGAGGCAAGATGTGAACAGCTCCATTGAAATGCATTGGAGGAGCTGCATAGCGCGGATTTTGCTGGAACGTTGCAGCAAACGCCGTGCGATAAAATCGCAGTGTGAACGGGGCCTTAGATATACCCGTATCTGCACTATTAAATAACCAAAAATATGTTTTCGTTTCACCAAATTACAAAAAAAGCCACCAAAATATTTAGCTCCAGGTCCATAGAGATCTGAATCTGGGCCTGGGCAGAGGTATTGAGATAGCAATTCTTGGGATTTAACTTAGAACTATACTAATCTAGTGATCTGCCATGTCGATGTTCATCCATTTTGTGTTTTAAAAATACGATTGCT
This sequence comes from Leptobrachium leishanense, assembly GCA_009667805.1. NCBI lineage: Eukaryota > Metazoa > Chordata > Amphibia > Anura > Megophryidae > Leptobrachium > Leptobrachium leishanense. Next base: position 252,769,797 of record CM019065.1, read on the forward strand.
GTCTTTGAGTGCTCTTGAGATTCTATTTTCAGTCTGCATGTTTAAATGAAATCAGTTTGTCAGCAAAACTAAAAAGGGTTTGCTGACCATTGCAGAAATATGACAACAGCTGTACGTCCAAAATGAGAATGAAGAGGAAAGATGACATCATGTGTAAAGTTAGGTCCTAACTCAGACATATGGTAACTGTCACGTGACAATCTGGGTATGTTGGGAAGGGACCTGTATTTTTAGAACAATGTATAAAAGCAGTTGAGTCTGATGTACTCGTCACTCATGATTTGAACAGATACAATCTGTTTCGTGAGTCCGGCAGGTGCCAGCTGAATAAATGCCATTTTCTTTGAAACCAAGGCCTCCGTCTGCTTCCTTCATCGAACCATCACCCACAAGTTCCCGCCCAGTTGGCTGTAACATATCTGAGGGCTCGTCCATGGATTTGGGCCTTGGTTCACAAAGGAGGTTTGAACGGCAGTATTTACTGCATTTTCGGTGGAATCCAGCAGGTGCCAGCTCCAGGCATGTTGATTCTCTACTAAAGGCGCCAAGCGAGATATTCTTGCTCTGTGGACCATCAACCTGCTGGGGGCACGTTCCTGACCGAGAATCCACGAAAAAGAACAGGCCGAGGAAACTGGTGACGCCGCGGCGGAAAGGGGGTAACTAATATAATTGTATTTTTGTGTGTTGAATAATGCCAGCAGCTAGCTTCAATTAGTGTATAGAATTGTAGAATTGTCCGCACTGTGGAGGGAGAGAGTCCAGACTTCTGTATCTGTGTGTGATGCAGGGGCTGGGGATAGACTGCCCTCCAGCGAGGAATAGAGAGGTCTGTAGAGCCTCAAGAGCCTGTGATGCTCTAAAGCCAGTCTGGATTAACTAAAGAAAGTGTTAAATCCCTGACAAGGGGACTGATCACCCCCTAAAAAGCTAAAAGCCCCTGCAGTAGGGTAAATAAATACTGATGGTGAAGTATATACTGATGTTGCAGTAGGTACTTGTATTTAATGATTGAGAGCTAGCTGTCTGCAACAAAAGAACTGTTTTCTTTAATATAGTGTCTGTATTTTATATCTAGTGTTGAGTGTGCAGGAGAGTGGACTTGTTCCCCCTGAGGAGAAGTTACCTGCAAGAATAGAACTGTTTATGTACTGTTTTGTGGTAGATGTATCTGATACAGTACGTGTTGTGATTGCTGAGTGATTGAGTGATTGTGAGTGATTGAGTGCCTACTCGCCTTGCGAGAAAGCAAACTTGAGAGTGGACTCCCAATGTACGTTTCCGGCTCAGGCGACTGCAGTCCGGCTACTGACGGAGGAAGCGAATACGATACGAGAGAACTGTTGCATGAAGTATCAGACAAATGATTTTTAAAGTGCTTTTGCTGCAAGTTACATCTGCACTGTAAAAAAAAAAAAAAAAAGCCTTCAAAAAATAGCTATGGGTAATGGGTCTTTTAAGCCAAAAAAAAAAAAAAACAGGGGAGGGTGAAACACCCCTGGAATATATCATACGCAATTTTGAGACTCTGTATGCAGTTCACCAATATGGAAAAAAACTGCACAAAAGCAAGTTGCGAACACTGTGTGAAACTGAATGGCCTATATTAAATCCTTCATGGCCCCTGGAGGGATCAATGGACCCCGTAATCATACAGGGTGTCCATTTAGCGTTCACAGGGAGTCCTGGGCATCCAGATCAATATCCCTATATAGATATATGGAGGTATTGTGTGAAGGATAAAAGCGCGACACTCGCGGCGCAGCACAGCCCCTAAACTATTAAATGTGTTGCAAGATCAGCCAGAGGATTTCCTGTACCCCCTTCCTTATCCATCATATTTTGCAGCAGTAGCAGATGCCCCAGCTGCATATGACTCTGCAGCGCACGCCCCCTCTGTGTCGTCCCAACACCCTCAGCCAGGACCCATGGGTGCTGATATCCCCCTTGCAATGGGTCCAGCGACTGAAGGAGAGGGGCATGATATCAAAGAACCAAATAATGTTAAAATGTATTCTGCTGTGCAACATGCTATGTCATCACGATTAGTAGATAGAGGGAGTCCCCACAAGACAGCCCTGGCTCCCCAGTTTGAGAAACCCACTACAAGAAGAAACCATGGGTAATAATCTAAACCCGAGAAAGTGAAGAATGGGCAAATACCCTTGGAATATATGATGCACAATTTTGAAGCGCTGTATGAGACATCACTATGGTGTGGAATTGAGTAAAGAAAAATTAAAACTGTTGTATACAATAATCTGGCCAATGTTGGTCCCTGAATGGCCAGAACAGGATCTATAGACCCGGAGAGAATACAGAAATTGTACTCCCAGGGCACCGGGAGATATGGCCACCCAAATCAGTATCCATATATAGATATTTGGAGGTACTGTGTGAGAGATAAAAGCCATTTTGTTTATGTTAGCAGGGCAAAGAAAGAAAGGTATGCCCTTAAATAAATATAAACAGGAGTGTGGGAATAATTAGACATAGATAAATTACAAGCCCTGTGTGTGGACTGTGTGATGATCTGCAGGAGTCTCTGAGCCCCCACTTCCCCCCAGGCCAGAAGGAAAGGAGATGATCAATGGATCAGATGGTAATCTCGAAGGTCATATGGTAGAATGTTTTTGTCTGACTGTGTTTATGATTGATCAGGGAACTACATGTCCCATAGCTGTCAAACGAGAAGAAACTAAGCGAGTATATATATGTTGTTTATTTTTGATCTATCTTTGTAATAAGGGTTGGATGTTAGTTTAGAGTGTGTGATGGCTGAGAGTAATGAGATTCTCCGATTCTCTTGTTTCTCCCCCTTTCTTAAAATAGAGGGGAGGGAGGGAGTCAGCTCCTTGATGAACAAAGGAATTAATGATTTATGTGTCTGTGCAGCGAATTTAGAATGAATGTAGTCTGTTGATTGCGAGATGTAGGTTTATATTTTGTGTTGATATATTAGGTTAGGTCTGTCTTGTTTAAAAGGAAACAAAGTAGCAAAACAAGTGGACATAGTCTTAGATTAGAGGGGCAAAGGTTTAAAAGTAACATCAGAAAGCATTATTTTACTGAGAGGGTAGTGGATACATGGAACAGTCTTCCAGTTGAAGTGGTAGAGGCCAAAACAGTGATTGAATTTAAGCAGGCATGGGATAGGCATAAGGCTATCCTAAATAAAAGATAAATCCAGGTTAAGTATCCATATACTTGGGCAGACTAGATGGGCCGAAAGGTTCTTATCTGCCGACATTTTTCTATGTTTCGATGTTTCTAAATCGAAATAGTTTTATATAATCTAGGCTATATGTGAGAAAGATATTGTCTAGCATTGTGTCCGGATGTTTCAGAATGATGCGCAATGTGTTAGTATTATTGCAGAAACTGAGTGCATATATGTGCTGTGTCTGTGTTTAGGGCACAATGTATATGTGCTGCCCAGTCTGTATAAATGCTATATATGTGTATAGTGGGTTTATATGCTCTTTCGTTTTGTATGCATTACAATGAAAATGATCTATGTATATAATCCCTGTTTGTGTGTGTGTGTGTGTGTGTGTGTGTGTGTGTGTATATGTACTATGGTGTGTACAGTGTCTATGTGGTTTCGGGTGTGCCCCTACAGAGCATTGATTAATAGGGCTAAATTAGGAAGAGACTCTGCCAATTCTAAAAAAATGAATGAGACAAAGTTGTTCCAAGTTTAACCCCCCCCCCCTCCCTTCATGCACTGAAGGAGAAAAAGGTAGGAGGGATGGGCTATTAATAAACATCTGGAAAAAAAAAAAAAAAAAAGCCAACAGATATAGAGAAAAACACTGCAGGCGGTAGATCAGTTTGGAGAAATTGTAGACTAAATAGAAAAGACAAGTAAAATGTGGAATACACTAAGAAGTTGATGATGAGAAAAGAGAAACGTATTATAAAATGTGTATTTACCACATCCCAAAAAAAAAAGCTTGGCAGCACATCCAAGTCCACCTTGAACATCTGTTTAAAGTACGATTTTCCTAAAGTTTTGTGTGTTTTCATGGAATACTTCGCTACTGCCAGTGCAGAAAGAGAATACCCAAGAGTACCGACCTGTCCAGGATTTAAGAGCAGTTAATTCTGCCACAGTGACTTTATATGGATTTAACCCAATTGAGTGTAATCTCCTAGCTCTGATACCCGGCAACACAGAATTCTACATTTGATTTAAAAGATGCATTCTTCTGTATCCGCTTGGCTCCAGCGAATCAGCCATGGTTTGCCTTTCAGTGGGAAAATGCCCAGAATGGCTCCAAACATCAAATGATATGCCTCCCTCAATGTTTGCTATCCTCGGGAGAGCACCGAACAAAGACTTATTTGCCTATCACTCTCAGCCAGACAAAGATACCCTATGACAATATGTTGATGATCTCATGCTTGCTCCACCAACTCAAGAAGATTGTTTCAATGCCACAAAAGAACTGTTAAGTATCTTATGCAAGGCAAGCTACAAAATCTCAAGACGCAAGGCACAGATTTGCAGACACAGTGTCAAGTATCCAGGCTTCCATCTTACAGGAACTAAGCATGCAATCCAGAACGCAAATAATCAGTCTGCCGTGTCCCTCAAGCCACAGACTCATTGCCAAATAAGAGAATTACTGAGCCTCTGTACCAAGTCACCAAAGGTGCCGAGCCTGTCCCTATTATATGGAGTGAAGAACAAAACTAAGGTTGTCACCCAATTAAAGACTTTGTTGCTTGAAGCCACTGCCCTCCTGGTTGCTGAAGCTGACAAGCTCACACTAGGCTAAGAACTCTTTGTGAAAGTCCCTCATGCAGTCCAGACTCTTCTAGACTATAAAGGCAATTACTGGTTCAGCAATGCAAGAATGACCGAGTACCAAGCTATGCTATGTGAAAACCCAAGAGTTCATTTGGAACTAATCTACACCCTGAATCCTGCTACGTTGCTTCCAGATGCTCCAAAAGATCAGGAACATGAGTGCCTTCAAGTAATGGATGAAGTATATAGCAGCAGACCTGACCTCAAAGACATACCCCTAGACAAATACGACATGCAACTGTTCACTGATGGAAGCAGTTTTGTAGAAAATGGAAAGAGATTTGCTGGGTACGCAGTAGTCACTCTTGACGAAACAATTGAAGCTAAACCACTGCCCAATGGCACTTCTGCTCAACTGGCTGAAATTATTGCCCTTACCAGAGGTCTAGAACTATCTGAAAACAAAAGGGTGAACATATACACTGATTCCAAGTATGCCTTCATGACAATACATGCTCACGGAGCACTCTACAAAGAACGAGGCCTCCTAACATCTGCAGGCAAACAAGTCAAATATGCCCTTGAAATATTGAATCTACTGAATGCAGTATGGAAACCGTCCGCAGTTGGTGTTATTCATTGCCGTGGCCACCAAAAAAGGCAAGGAAGAAGTTCCCAGAGGAAACCGGAAAGCAGATCTGGCAGCAAAGGAAGCAGCCAGACAGACACAAGCCCTTGAGCGTGGCTGTGATTGGAAAGAAACCAAGGCTAAGAGTACTCGACAGCAGCAGGTGCAGCAGCAGGAGAAAACTCACTTGAAACTAAACTGGAGAGGATACCCAGTTCAAGATGAAGATCCCCTGGAAAGTGTTCGGGAAGGAAACCCCGATCGCCGGAGAGGATACCCGGTAAATGCTGAAAATCACTTGAAAAGCTTCTGGAATGGAAATCCGGAACACCGAAATGAAACTTCGGTTCCCCAGAGAGGACTGGTTCAAGATGACTCACCTGTCAAGATTCTAGTATGTAAACCCGAATCCCCGCAAATGAAAGTCGAAACTCTGCTCTGTCTGAACGCTGTTTTCCAAGATCAACCAAATGTTGACTTCTATATGAATAAAAGAAGATTTGCACCTCATGAAGAATTTATTGAAGATGTTCTTTGCCACTGGTACGGTGAATATGAACTTCTGGAAAAGCACCACAGCTATATCCAATGGTTGTTTCCTCTACGTGAACAAGGCCGAAATGAACATGCAAAGCCACTGACTTTTTTTGAAATTGAAATTATGAAGAACACCGCTGAAATCCAACATAGGCTACGGAGAGCCTATAAACTGATGCTGAATTTCTTCGGCGTAAAATTAGTGGGGAAGAGGAGATAGAAGTGATACGAGACTCAAAATTTTTCAACACGCTTCTCCAATTTGAATACCAACACCCATAATAACCTGAGAATTACCCGAATTGTGAAAAGCATGGGAGAGCTGGGAGCTGCACAATACCAAGCTCCGCTGGTGAAGTTCTTCCTGAAAGAAATACTGGTTGAAGATCAGCTGCAAAATATGAAAGAAAGTGCCCTGAAGTATTTCTTACCGGTGGTAAAGAATGATCATGAAAGAGATGCACTGTCTGAATATGTTTTGAAGCACAGAATATCCAAGAATGCCAAGAGGCTTCTCCCAGTGGTGACGTCCCTGTTACCAACACCCATTACTCACTGGACTCCGGCCTACTCTGAAAAAGAGAAGAAATGGCTCTCCGAAGAGCCAGGAGAATACAGAGAAGACGGATGGTACCAGTTGGAGAATAAAAGAATTGTTTTACCAGCCACTCTGGCACCTGAAATTGTCCGGGCCTTGCATTCCAGGACTCCTGGAGGAAAGACAGCCATGGAGCAACAACTAGAACCGTATTTCTATGTTCCTGGACTCACCGCCATTTGCAAAGCAATTGCCCATCAGGGTGTCACTCGTGCTACGAACAACCCAAGGCAAGGGATAGTAAGTCCACCAGGAGTATTATCTCCAATGTCCTCTATACAAGTTGACTTTACTGTTCTCCCTCCATGCAAAGGATATAAATATCTACTGGTGCTAGTATGCACATTAACGGGATGGGTTGAGGCCTACCCAACTCAAACAGAAAAGACTGCTGAAGTAGTGGGATGCTTGAGAGAAATTATTCCAAGGTATGGACTGCCTCTTGAAATCGGATCAGACAATGGTCCAGCCTTCGTACAAAGTTGTTTACAGCAACTCGCCCGCCTGCTGAGAATTTTGTGGAAGCTACATACCGCATACAGATCTCAAAGCTCTGAAAAAAGTGGAAAGAATGAATAGAACTCTAAAGACCTTGATGGCTAAAATATACCAAGAAACGTCATTGAAATGGTTGGATGTGTTGCCAATCGTACTGCTGCATGTCCAAAGCAATCCTACCTCACTCCAAAAATTGAGTCCATACGAGATAATGTGCGGATATCCTATCCCTTTGATAACTGGGTTGAGGGGGGATCCCCGTGTATTAGGAGAAACTGACCTACGCTAGTAAGTGATCAGGTTAGATCAGACGATGCAGAGTATATACAAATAGGAGAGCGAGCATATACCCTATTTTCTGTTCCCACCCCTTCATAAGTACTGTCCAGGAGACTCAGTATGGATTAACCAATGGAAGATAGGAGCTAAAGGGAGGGTTTTTTATGTTGTCTTGTTATCCACTCCTACTGCAGTGAAAGTGGCCGAGGTGGTGCCGTGGATACATCACTCCTGACTGAAACCCGCAGCAGAGGTTACGGACAGAGCATGGAAAGTGATAGCCAGTGAATCCGATCCGCTGAAGCTACATTTCCACCGTATCCAAGCAGCTGCACAGACTGGAGAGGAGGGAGATCCAAGTCTAGTTGACCACCGGCTCTCCAAACTCCAGTCTTTATACTTGTTGTTATTGAAAGACCGTTCAGTTCACCGCCTAACCAACCAATGGAAGCTCCAGAGATACCCCAGGAGGCCCATGAGCCTCTGCTTCCAGATACCCTTTTTACCAGACTACAGAGACCGTTTGAGCAGTACCAAAGGATCCTGATATGTATTGGGATTATGGTTTTCTTTTTAACTTTATTGACAATTGTTGCTGGACTATTTTTCCAATCCAGCTCCCTAAGGGAGTGAGGTCAGCCCCTATTGGGTTGACACCAGAACATGACATAACTATCCCATCGGTACAGGACCGATGGAAACGGGAATTGACAAGGCCAGAAGACAATTTGTTTATTAAATTTACGTATGCGTATGCAAAGAAGTCAGGATATGAATCCTGTTGGGTGTGTAATAAATTGAACCAAGGGTCATCAGTTATTCCCACCTTAGCTGTACCTCTTAATTTGTCTGACTACCCTGTGAATGAAAGTATAGTGGCCCCTAGTGTACTTAAACTGACTAAGAGTCTAGATATGCCAAAGACAAACCACACTATTCGCATTACTCATGTGGCCTATTTCTCTCTCTGGTGTTTTAAACTAGAGAAGATCCATGTTCCACCTAGTTCAATGTGTAGAGAATCTTTGTTCAACACAACACTAGATATATCTGACCCAGAAGCACTAGGAGATAGTCTTCAAGAAATGGTAACTACGATTGATAATTACAAACAGACTAATGATAAAAGTCCAGAGGCCCTTGCATACACCCACAAGTCACGATCCTTAATTTTCTCCCACCTTGGCTCAGAACCATTTTTATCTGATGCCAGGGGATGGCATACATATTTGTTGTGGAACTCTATGCCACCTTTGGATTAATACTGAAATAAAAACTTAGTGTTATTTGGCCTGGGTGGTTTCCCTGCAGCGTATCCAAGGGGACACCATAGACCTAGGAATACCACATCCGATATTCTCTAAATTTCGTTAAACGAGAGTTGTTTTCTAAAAGTGGTATGATTTGGTCTTGGTTTCTTTTTTCCTTCCACAGGATGGAGCACTGAAATGACGAAAAGATTTAATAAATATGTTGTTTTGATGGATGAAAATATAAACATTACCAGCACTGATGTTTAGTTGTTAAATGTTGAATTAAGAGAGATTTTTAGAACCCTCGAACCAAAAAAGCAATCCCTAGAGTAAAAACTGGCGAAGGTTTACTTAAGCTTAAATCCCCGGAAGAATACAAAGCTTTAATGATTTAGTTAGTTGGCTGAGAGAGGTCGTTGTAGACTCTCTGCCAAGAGGAGGGAATGAGATAGCAATTCTTGGGATTTAATTTAGAACTATACTAATCTAGTGATCTGCCATTTCGATGTTCATCCATTTTGTGTTTTAAAAATACGATTGCTGTCTTTGAGTGCTCTTGAGATTCTATTTTCAGTCTGCATGTTTAAATGAAATCAGTTTGTCAGCAAAACTAAAAAGGGTTTGCTGACCATTGCAGAAATATGACAACAGCTGTACGTCCAAAATGAGAATGAAGAGGAAAGATGACATCATGTGTAAAGTTAGGTCCTAACTCAGACATATGGTAACTGTCACGTGACAATCTGGGTATGTTGGGAAGGGACCTGTATTTTTAGAACAATGTATAAAAGCAGTTGAGTCTGATGTACTCGTCACTCATGATTTGAACAGATACAATCTGTTTCGTGAGTCCGGCAGGTGCCAGCTGAATAAACACCATTTTCTTTGAAACAAAGGCCTCCGTCTGCTTCCTTCGTCGAACCATCACCCACAAGTTCCCGCCCAGTTGGCTGTAACAGTATTATGTGCCTTTTATTTAAATGGGGTGATGTGGGTGCTCACTATTTGATTTTTACTAGAGCAAATTATTTATTTTTTGAGTCCTTGGATATAGGTTTAACTGCCTGTTACATGTATGATATGAACTACTTTCTCTATTTTAAATTATGGAACAGACTTTAAAAAGGGGCAAAATTGACGAGCTCTATGTCCACACATCAAGATGGCAGAGCAGTTCTAGTGTGGGCAAGAGAAAAGCTAACCCGATGAGCCATTTCCAGTTGCCCGGCGGAATAGAGATGACGCAACTTGCATTATTAGATGCGCACAGTGACGCCACCAGGCGTGTGGGAATATTGTAAGCATGAAGGCTGAGGATCCTACAGCTCCTGATTAAGTCATATCAACCAAACTCGTCAAGCGGTTAGGCCTCTGACTTTCTTTTTCTGTGTTTTGTTACTACTACATTAACTAAATGGTGTTAGAGTAGGTCTATAACAGTTTGGCTATACTAGCATTGACAGACATTCATATTCCTAAGGAAAAGGACAGGGGGTAACCCTAATTTGGTTCGTTTAAATAGGTGAGGACAGCGATTTAAAATGTATTTATTGTATATTTAAAAATAATCAAAAAACAAACCTACATAAACAACTGTGTCCCACACAAGCCATGTAGAAAAGAAAGAAAATCAATGCCACATCGGGTGTAGATTCTTTGTATGGGTAGGTCACTGGAAAAATGACAGACTAAGCTGTTTTTCCTTAGGACCCTGTTCAACGTATTAAATCCACATCGCTCACCATATGAATAGGTAATTGCATATTGGCAAACAACAAAACATAGGGTCAACCAAAAAAGGAGGTTAGTCTCAAAACTCATTGTATAAAGAGCGGCCCAATGCGGCCAGAATAGAGATCCTTAGAATGGTCTCATAGAACAGTGAAAGAAAGAGACTGACTATAAAGTAAACATTGCTGTCATTGATCCAAAAAGATAAAAATCTACAGAAAACAATTTATCCCATATCAGGTGCTCGACATGTTTTGCCGCTAGGGCGTCCTCAGGAGCAAAATTTCTGGTACTGGTTGGGAGTATGTTAGTTTGTTACTACTACTCCTGGTTTTATTAATACCTGCTGGTTAAGTGTTTGCTGCCTATAACCATCGATGGTGGCCTAGTTACCAGGATTACCGAATGCTGCATGTCAGTGGATGTGATACATATATTGGACTCTTGTGGAGGAATCTTGAGGTGGTGATACCTGGACTGCTTGTTTTTTGCTGTCTCTTTACCATTTTCTTTGTGAGTGACAATTTTTTCCATAATTGTTGTAATAAATGGTTTTACACTATGCTTTTTTTTTTAGGTAGCACTTTGCATGTATATTTAACCCTTTCACGCGGGCAGGTGGTGCCCGGCAGGAGGGCTTTAATGTTGGCTGGGGCGTGCAAGTATGCACTGCTGCCTGCGGTGGGCCTCTTTCGGCCCGCCCACATAGTGGACGCGCGTCACTGGCTGCTGGAGAGCCAGGCCATCCCACAGCAGCGAGTGGTGCGCGGCAGTTAGTACGCCCCCCCTGACTTCAATGGGCCTGATCTGACCCCGCCCACTATGTCACCCTGCAGCTTTAAGGCACACCCGCCACAGGGACGGTATAGTCTGCCCTGTGGCGGGAAAGGGTTAAAGAAACTCTGCTGAACCATCATTACTAGGATTCCTTTCCCTGTGTTAAGTCACAATATACCCATTTGTTGTGGTTTTTTTTTTGTTTTATGGTTTAAAAATTACGCATTTTCAACTTTGTGTACCGACCTCACTGGTGACCTTCAGTTAATGTTTAGCTGAAATCTGAGTGGTGTGGTTACTACTTAAATGTAGGGTAAATTGACAATTTTGCATAAATTATACCGCTAGGGGCCCAAATAAATTGTACCGACGCTGACACTTAAAATATGGAACAGTCTTCCAGTAGAAGTGGTAGAGGCCAAAACAGTAATTGAATTTAAGCAAGCATGGGATAGGCATAAGGCTATCCTAAACAAAAGATAAATCCAGGTAAAGTATCCATGTAATTGGGCAGACTAGATGGGCCGAAAGGTTCTTATCTGCCGACATTTTTCTATGTTTCTAATATGGGAGGGTTTTTGCAATAAAAGGTCCTTTTTTTTTTTTAATCTATTTTTTTGTTTTACAATTTTTTTTTTTACATTGAAACCTTGGAAATTGCCTGTCTTTTAAACCTGTCGAATTGAAACCCCAAAAATCAGGCCTTTCGCTTGCATTTCCATGCAATTGAATTAGCAGACGTGAAAATTCTAGTTCAAAATAGCCAAACCAGAAAAATTCTCCCATTAACCTCGCTGACGGTATTCCCGAGTGTGGCTCGGGGTTAACTTTTCGTACCAAAAGCGGTATCCCCGAGCCACACTCGGGCTGTATACTTACATGTCCTGCACTCCCTCGCTGATCTCGCAGTCTCCTCCAGCTGCTGGCAAGTCGCAACATCACACTGCCTGGATCTCTTCTCGCGAGGAGTGAACCAGGAAGTGTGACATCACGATCGGCTGTAGTGTGACTGCGGGGACAGCAAGGGAGCGCAGGACATGTAAGTATCGGCCCGAGTGTCAGTCAGTGTGCCCGGCGCCAGGCTAGCCCAGCTGCGACTCACCGAGACTGAGTGAAGCCAGCCTTTGTTTCCAGTCTGCTGCAGCATAAATAATACCAGTGTGTGTGCCACAGTGCCAGCCTTTCCAGTCTGCCAAATATAATACCAGTGTGCCAGCCTTTTCAGTCTGCCATGTATAATACCAGTGTGTGCCAGCCTTTCCAGTCTGCCAAGCATTATACCAGTGTGCCAGCCATACCAGTCTGACATAAGTGTGCCAGCCTTTCCAGTCTATGTACAGTATAATACCAGTGTGTGTGCCAGCCTTTCCAGTCTGCCAAGTATAATACCAGTGTGCCATACAGTGTGCCAGCCTTTCCAGTCTGCCATGTGTGCCATACCAGTGTGTGAAACAGATGAAAGAACAGCGCTCCTCCTCAAAGTATGATTACCTATCTCCAATTGTAAACACCTAAAGTGTATAAAATGAAGTAACAACAGTCTTACGTTTATGTAGTACAGGGGGAATTGCTCCTTTCCAATAATCTGATTTCAGTAGTTCGGAGGACCGAAATTGACCTCAAAAATAAGGAAAAAAAGACAACAATGGTGTAGACCAATGTGGCAGTATAAATAGATTCAGTACTACAACACACTCACAATTTATGAGAGCTCTCTAGCTCTATATTGGACGCGTCACGGACTGTTATAGGCCAGCCCGTCAGCCAAACTTCTGTTAGTGAAAATCTCTTCCTTCCTCTTACAACTCAAAGAAAAAGAATTTTCATGGCACAATATCGTTCTTACTTTATCGACACCAAATGAAAAGGAAGGGAACACACTCACCCTTTAAAGAGCTTAGCCCAGCTCTAGGTGTTCAGCGCATCCAAATTGTTAGGCACAATTAAAAAAGCCTCTTTCTGGCCAAATATTCTGCAGAACCGCGGAAGTAGAAAAGTATAAAATTTATTTCCAACATCTACTTGGAACAAACCTAGAAAGAACTGCCAGACGCAGAGAGCTCTCATAAATTGTGAGTGTGTTGTAGTACTGAATATATTTATACTGCCACATTGGTCTACACCATTGTTGTCTTTTTTCCCTATTTTTGAGGTCAATTTCGGTCCTCCGAACTACTGAAATCAGATTATTGGAAAGGAGCAATTCCCCCTGTACTACATAAACGTAAGACTGTTGTTACTTCATTTTATACACTTTAGGTGTTTACAATTGGGGATAGGTAATCATACTTTGAGGAGGAGCGCTGTTCTTTCATCTGTTTCACTTTCTAATTTTTCCTATTTGTGGTGAGGGGAACACCACATTTGTAAGAACGTGTAGCGATCTATCCAATAGTTCTGAGCGCCTTCTTTACAACCTATCTTCTGTACCACATGTACCAGTGTGTGCCATAAAGTGTGCCAGCCTTTCCAGTCTGCCAAATATAAAACCAGTGTGTGCAATAGTGTGCCAGCCATACCAGTCTGACATGTGTGCCAGCCTTGCCAGTCTATGTATAATACCTGTCTGCCACATTGTGCCAGCCTTTCCAGTCTGCCAAGTATAATACCAGTGTGTGCCAGCCTTTCCAGTCTGCCATGTATAATACCAGTGTGTGCCAGTGTGCCAGCCTTTCCAGTCTGCCAAGTATAATACCAGTGTGTGCCAGCCTTTCCAGTCTGCCATGTATAATACCAGTGTGTGCCAGTGTGCCAGCCTTTCCAGTCTGCCAAGTATAATACCAGTGTGTGCCATACAGTGTGCCAGCCTTTCCAGTCTGCTAAGTATAATACCAGTGTGTGCCAGCCTTTCCAGTCTGCCAAGCATTACACAAGTCCGCCAAGCATTATACCAGTGTGCCATAAGTGTGCCAGCCTTTCCAGCCTGCCAAGTATAATACCAGTGTGCCATAAAATGTGCCAGCCTTTCCAGTCTGCCATGCATTATACCAGTGTGCCTTAACAGTGTGCCATGCATATAATACTGTATCTCAACAAGCCATAAATGCTGAACAGGTTCACGTTACAGTAAATCTACAGGACACTAGCACTATTTATTATAGTGTGTATGGTGAGGGTCTCTTTCCCAAATTTTTCCCAAGCATTTATTGGTTCAGACATACACTCCAATTCATACTTAAAGATTTAAAATGTATTGTATTTTATCAACAGTAATCATACAATAATGTCTTCAGATGATGAGCTTCAGCCCAGTACCAGTAAAAAAGCATGGCGGCGTTGCAAGTTTCGAGATGAGTGGCTTGAAAATGCAGATTTTAAAACCTGGCTTCTTCGAGAACAAGGTGATGATTCACAGGCGAGATGCCGTTTGTGTCGCATCACATTCAAGGTGACATATGATGGTCTTAAAGCCATTAAAACTCACCAAAATTCAGACCGTCACAAGCAAGCGGTTCGTGCTCAGAGAACATCGGATACTCTACCAAAGTTTTTTGTCAAAGTACATGCTGCGGAAATTAGCCTAATCTGTCACAGGTGAGAATTATTTGATTGTTATGATGTAACCTTTTCCAAGTAGCAGAATAGTTTACTTAGCATTATTTGTATTTCTGGTATGTATTTGTTTAAAATTAAAGAATTACTCGGCTTTTAGTATCCCTTTTAATAGCAGCATATATGCAATACACAGAGTAAAATCCATAAATAATCTTTATTTTACACTATGACATATATTTGCTTTTTACAAAAATTTTTATTGCATCTGTTTTAGGACTGTGGGAATAAACTGTATGCAAAGGTTTTTCCAGATTCTTCAATTGCAAGAAAAATGCACTGGGGAAGAACAAAGTGTTAAGCGATAGAACATTTTGTACAATCTCCGTCTTCAGTTGAAACCGTAGTGGAGCAGATTCAAGGTGGAAAACCGTTTTCAATATCTCTTGATGCTTCAAATAAAGGCAACTTGAAATACTTTCCACTTGTAGTGACTTATTTCGACAAGGAAAAGGGGGTACAGAAGAGACTGCTGGATTTCTATGAAGATGCTGATGAAACCTCTGATGCAATGTTTGGCCATGTATGTCAGGTTCTAAGCTCATTTGGTCTGGAACTCGAGCAAGTAGTTTCATATGGTGCAGACAATGCATCTGTCAATTATGGTATCCACCATTCTGTATATACCAACTTCAGGTCAGAAAATCCTTATATTTTGGCTGCAGGTTGCAACTGCCATTTGTTGCAGAATACTGCAAAACACGGATGTAAAAGGTTCACACATGATGTGGAAGCATTCGTTATTAAAGTCTATATTGAGTTTTCCTGCAGCGCTAAGCATATCAAAGAACTAAAGTCATGCTTTGAATTTCTCGATATGGGATATCAAAAGCTTTTACGTCATGTGCCGACACGATGGCTGTCATTATTCACTGCTTTGGATAGGTTACTGAAGAACTGGCCTGCTGTGAAGATGTGCTTCATTCAAAAGGGAGAAGAGAACTGTCCCTTTCTCATTTGGAATTTCATTGCATCCTAGGAACATGGTCTTAATTCGGATTCAGAACTAACACTTCCTGAATGTTACCTGTTCTTTGTACATAATTTTATGAATGTTTTTCAACCTGCCATATTAAAATTGGAGAGTGACACTATGCAGTCTACTGAAATCTTTCCCATTCTTGAAGAAGTACTTAACAATCTCAAGTCACGGATAAGAGAATTTTTTTGGTTTCAAAGTAAACCAGGCATTGAGGCATCTTCCATCATCTTCACAGGAGGCGTTCAAGAAAAATGCTTTAGAAGTATACAACTCAAGTGTACAATATTTGGAGAAGCGATTTTAATTTTGGATCAGATTCCCACTTAAAGAAAATCGCCATTCTGATTCTAAAGCCTAAAGAGCCGTTAAACATCTTCTGAACTTCATAGTCCCTCAAATGTTAACATAGATGTTGATGGTGATCAACTTTTCAATGAGTACACCATTCTTAAAACAGTTTTTCACTTATTGGATCCTGATTAACAGCATTCAGTTGATCAAAGATGGTTAAAGTTTTTTGAGAAGTCCTCTTCACCCAATCTTTTGAAAATAGTGGAATTTGTTTCAGCATTTCCTGTAAGCAATGCATTTGTGGAGCGTGTCTTTAGTGTCATGCAAAATCTTTGGAGTGACGAAAGAAATCGTATGTCCTCTGATCTGGTGAAAGCAGAAATCTGCATAAGATTCAACTTCAATATGTCTTGTTCAGAAATGTACTACTTTGTATTGAATAACAAGCCACTGCTGAAAGCTGCAAAGTCTAACACTTTGTTTTCAAAAAGTTATATTATTATTGTATTTATGAACTTAAGCTGGGTTACTCTTTTATTAATATGTTTTATATTGTTGCATTACAAGTTTTAGAAATAAAATAAACCTGTTAATAATTGGTTTTGTTTCCTTCTGTTTCTAAACTATTGAATACAGTTTTATGTAAATAAATTATTGCCTTATAAAGGTGTACTAATCTCCACTTTCTAATTATTGCACCTAATTTATTTGCTTTCATATAGATAATCTTTTCTATTTACAGTAAGTCTTTTAAAGCACAAACACTGTTTTTCTACAGTATAAATGGTCGGAAAGTTAATTAACTCCATAGGATTTGAAATGTTATGTAACCATAAAATATATGCATAATGTATACACTAAAAAAAAATTGTCGCCCAACACTAGAGTATTCAGGTTTGGCTTGAAGAAAAGGTGGCAACCCTACTTATACCGCTAGGGGGCCAGAATAAAAAGGACCGATTCTGACATATAAAATGTCAGAATCGGACCGCCAGGGAGGTTAATCTCACTTTCCAAATATTCTATTTGGTCTAATGTTCTCTTCTCCTGCCAATTCTCTTGAGATTCACTTTTTAGTGAATAGACTGGTTATTAAAAAAAAAAACTTCTTTTTTTTTCTTACGCTATTTGCACATTGAGCTTAATCTCCGTACGTACATATGCAAATTGTGTATCTCGTGTTACTTTTCGCACAACAAGCTGCTGGTCAGTAATGGATTGGATTAATCCACTGTCTGCTTTCCCCTTCTAAACAAATGCTGCTGTGAGCTCTCAGATATGTCAGCACACAAAGAAGGTTGAGTGGGGGGGGGTGGGGGTGATGCCATAGAACCTGATAACTTTTAAAGTGGTCAAAGTGTGGAGAGTGTCCCTTTTAAAATAATTTCATGAAATGAGTGGGGACGATGACTGGTTGTCTAGGCGGGAATGAGTTTTAAGCACGAGACTGGACCCAACTGTGGTGGGAAGGGACCAGACCAAAGGAAGGGAGGGTGGGGTGATGGCACAGGACTCCCACTCAAATTAAGGCTAAAACACCGGTGGTACTGCTTCTCCAGCCAGTCTAAATAAAAACAAACTGGTTCTGTGTAAGGACAAAACCCTAAAACTAAATCCTAGAGTATAGCAGCCTGCACGTCTTTTCCAATAACTTCGACACTTTTTTGGAGTTTAATAACGTTTAACTCGGTCTGACGCTAAATAGTGTGTGCTGTTCACAGGCAGATTAATTGTCCAACCGGTTAATCAATAATGAAAATGGTTGTTTCAGCCCTACTGTAAATAGAAGCCATAATGGTCCTCTATGGGACAATTTCAGATCCGCCGAATCGCAGCAAATTGCACCATATTTCATGGTTAATTCACCTATATTTGGAAAATTGATAGCTTGGTGAATGAAGTAATTGCCCCAAAATTGCGCCTAAGGTAAAAATCACCATTTGGGGCCAGTTGGTGAATAAATAATGAATGTGATACAACAGACAATAAAAATGGTCACTGATCTCGTTTAAAACCACCTGACTTATGGATTCATGATGAAACATAGAAAAATGTCGGCAGATAAGAACCTTTCGGCCCATCTAGTCTGCCCAATTACATGGATACTTTACCTGGATTTATCTTTTGTTTAGGATAGCCTTATGCCTATCCCATGCCTGCTTAAATTCAATTACTGTTTTGGCCTCTACCACTTCAACTGGAAGACTGTTCCATGTATCCACCACCCTCTCAGTAAAATAATGCTTTCTGATGTTACTTTTAAACCTTTGCCCCTCTAATCTAAGACTATGTCCACTTGTTTTGCTACTTTGTTTCCTTTTAAATATAAGAGCTAGTTATAGTATATCATATATTGGGTTAGCCCGCCTAGTCAATATACTGTATCAGTTACCCCTTGCTCGTCAGGGATGCCATATAAGATGCATTTCTCAAAGTTAATCCTGTTATTGCAGGTATTACTTTGGCATAGGTAGGACATGCCCTGATGAAGTACATTGACATAGTGGATGTGGGCAATATAACCAAATGCTCATCATTTATCGCTAAATCGGTTATTAAAGTCTTTAAACCAGGGCTCGAGTCCTGTGGGAACGGCGGTCCCGCACTTCTCCCACAGCGGGAACGCATGTTCCCACTGTGGGCTGATTTAGTTTATCGCAGAGGGCTGCCAGCGGAATGCATTAACCACATTCCGCTAGTAGCCCCTCGACTGGCCCGTGTTCCGAGCACTTCCTGCCTGTTCCTTCACGCAGCCACCGTCTACAGCCTTGTGAAGGCTGTGACGCGGCCTACTGCCGAGATCTTGCGAGATCGCATCACAGCCTTCAGATCAGAAGAAGCCGGCGGCCACGTGCAAGGAGCTCAGAGGAACACGCGGGAGGAGGTCTGTCTGGGTAAGTAGAATTCTGGGGTCTGCTGGATACATATAATTCTGGGGGGGGGGGTCTGTGCTGGTTATTTATAATTCTGGGGGGGGGTCTGTGCCTGGTTATACATAATTCTGGGGGTTCTGTGCCTGGTTATATATAATTCTGGGGGGATATATATTCCCCAGGACTTGACCCCTGCTTTAAAAACGTCATGATGTGGATTGCTTTGAATTTAGTATGTTGGTTCATTGGTGAGGCTGAGTGCAGTCATTGTGTAGGTGTACTCTTATTTAAGCACAATGATTTGAATGGGTGGACAAAACTAAGGTGACTAATATTTAGATTTGTATGGTTTTTTGAGCATTTCATCTCTTCTGCAGGTACCCAACACACACCATTGCCCTCAATAACCAAGCAACAATCAGAAAAGATGAAGACTGAAATAGAGGAAGAGTTGAAGCGGCTGGAAGATGAAATTTCTTCTGGTATGTATTTGATGGTAAATATCGCACCATTCACTCTTGGCCAAAATGCATCCGCTACGACCAGAATGATTTGTTCCTATATATTTTGGTTTGTGCGACAAAGAATTTTTTACTAGATTCTGGTTTTTGAAATGTTTTTTTTTTCCTTTCTACCATTTCTCTCATAGCCTTCGTGGCAACTGGGTTTGATATGCACACTTCTCCTGTCTTCAGCCCTGTCAGTCCCGAGACATCCATTGAAGAGTGCCTGTGTCAGCTTTCTGAGAAACTATGCCTGGAAAGCCGCGAGTCACTGGGAAAAGCACTGGAGAGGCTGCTAAGCACGTATGTTTTTTTTATGTGGGCACATTATATATTCAGAATGGTTTGCGCATAACCTGTATTTTTATTAAGTAAAATAAACAATTTCTTTCAAAGAGAAGGATTATTATTAAATAATCCTTAATCTACATAAGGGAATCTACCACTTTCATTTATATATGCACCAATTGTAAAGTGCAAACATTTTAAACTAATATTCCGGTGATATTCTCACCCCATCTTTCCTACACTGGATGGGTAGGGTTTATTCACACCGTAATCTATACCAGTAAACCAAATCTCCCGCAGCTGGAGGCAGTGCTGCAAGAACAATTCAGAGGCAGAAAAGTGGATTGCAGAAAACAAACTTTTTTTTCAATACTGGACAAAACTGTAACCTTTGGAACAGTACCTAAACTACATAAATTGCAAAATCCCCATCTATGTGTCAGAACAAAATCAAATGGCACGCTGACCATAATCACTTCTCTCAAATATCTAGGTATGTGGTTAGACCCAAATCTATCCTTTGGCCCTCACATAAAAAAAAACTCCTCTACACTTTACCCCAAACTAGGTGCCCTGTACAGAAACAAATCCTGCCTGAGCCCTGCGGTAAGAAAGCAGATTGTACAACAAATGTTTATGCCGGCTATTGAATACAGAGATGTAGTGTATGCAGATGCCCCGCAGACGCACCTTCAGAAACTTACATGAGAACACTATCTGGAGGAAAATTCATCCAGCTAAACACTTACACATATTCTAAGTGTGCAAATGATCAATTCTGATTCTTAATTTTTAAAGGAGAGTTTGACTCCCTTCCTAGGTGGCCCACGATCTGATCTTCCCTATCCTTTATATCACCACCACCCCACCCTTCTCAATTCTCTTACCCCAGCAGGAGCATAACCCACTAGCAGGGCCGGCCTGTCCATGGAGCCGCGAGGTGCAGCCGCTCCAGGCAGCACTTTGTCAGGGGTGGCACTTTGCCGCCCTGACAAAGGCTGCGACATGGAGCGCCCAGCCCAGTCCTTGCCGGTAAGGCACGGCCTCTGTAGCAGGCTAGCGCCTGCCCCAAAAGCAGCCCCGGACCCGGCGTCCATGAAAACAGCGAGCCTGTGCCCCTGCAGCCAATGACTCCCCTCCTGCATTTATGCCCTCCTGCTGGGCACAACCTGCCCAGCGGTAAGGGGTTAAACAGTGTTTGTTAGGAAAAGTGTTGAAACGAAAATACTTAAACAAAAACCAAACAAATTAACCCCTTGTGGACCAATGACGTACATTGTATGACTTGGGAAAAACTTCCGTTAAGGAACAAGGATGTACCATGTATGTGATTGGTCCTCTAACCTCTCCCTCCCTATACTCATCTCTCTGGCTGGGGTCTCACACTTTATGGGCCCCGGTCATCACCGGGGGTGATGACAGGAGTTTCAGGTGCTTACCCGGGGGAGAACCTGAAAGGGGGGAGGCCTTTTTGGACCCCTTTTCCTCCAGAATGGCTGAAGCTAGAAAAAAGAGAGGCACCGCTGGAAAGAGCAGTCTGCCCCTTTCAGCGGTGCCTCGTTTGAACCCCTTGGGTGCCGGGTCGCAGTCCTCTCCTGGAGGTGACTGACCTCTTGGATGTCAGCCAAACCTCTGGGGCCTCCCCTGCCCACTAACTTCAACGCCATATGTGTGATGTCACTTGTGCAGTTAGCGGGGTCTTTTGGACCCCCATATCTCCCAATTGGTGGCAGCTAGAGGGTCATATTTGGCAGGGGAGGTCAACAAACCTGGTCGCCATGGCGACAAGAGATGCTGTCCTGGCACCTGGGTTTGTATACATAGCCTCCCCTTCTGCCAGGCTCGCTCGTTGGGTCCTCCACCCGCCGGACATGAAGCCTTTTACAAGGCTTTGTCCGCTCTGGGAAAGCCGTGCGAACGCTGCGATTTGTGTCGGCAGCGTGCACCCTTTATTTCTGGGCCGGTCAGCGCGTCTGTCTGCGGTTATAAATCAGACTCCCGTGACAGGCACGCACACACAGCTGCTGGCCCGGCCCCCTCCTTCTCTCCGCTGCTGGCCCACCCCCCACTCTCCCACCGCTCTCCGTTGCAGAGTGGAGGGGGGAGCGCTCAACTCTGTGCATGCTGTGAACACACCTGACCCGCTGCATCACACAGTCTGGTGTTGTATCGGATCTGGTTCCTCGTCGAGAGCTGTTCCAAGCAGCCATTTCTCACCCATTTGACGCTCAGTTTTTGGGGGTTTATATTTCTTAGACGTTTTGTATGATAATGAAAAGTTTTTTTTTACACTGAGAAACAGTTAATGTAAAATACATTTAATTATTTGGTTTATTAGTTAGGTATAAGGCCCCTTTTTTTGTTTTGTGTGTGTTTATAATATATATACACACACCAGTTTAACCACTTGGCTGCTAAGGAGGTGCTCAGTGCGTCCTGCCAAGTGCACCTCCTGTGCTACGGACGCGCTGAGCGGGTCCTAGCACAGGAGGCAGCAATCAGCCAGGATTCCGGCAGATTGCTGGCCCCCCTGGTGTGGGCTGACATCTTGGATGTCAGCCCAGCACTCCGGGACCCCAGCGGGGACATTAGATGTCATCGCGGCGGCACGATGTCCTCTAATTCAGGCTCCCCACTCCCCTGTTTGTGCGGAGGAGGCACCTGAAAGGGAGGGGGGGGTCCGATCCGTGGCAGCTAGGGGTTAATGTTTGATATCGTTGGATGGGCCAGAGCATGGCCTTGCCAACGATACTAAACATGACCATGTAAAAAAAAAAAAAAATTTTTTTTGTTTATGCAGCAATATTGTTCCCATTTCAATTATAATGTGAACAATGATGCTGCACTAACGATTTTTGTATGCGGTACGTTTGTTAAAAATCGCGTAATTTCCCCCCCAAAAAAAAGTAACGAGACCCCATTTCTAAATTTTTTTTTAACAAGCGCACCCCATACAAAATATAACCGCAATTGCTCGCATGTTAAAAAAAACACTTTACACGTTGTAAATTATTGAAAATTCTAATTTTATTGCATTTTTTGTTAGGACATGACGAATACATATAATGATATATTATGAATCTTCCGAGTCTGCTGGAAAGAACTATATAGAATATGTCTGGGTTATATACTAAAATAAGCCTTCAAAACGCTTTTAAACAAGATGAGCGAAACAGGTAAAAATTAGCTCAGCACAGAGGCTTGAAATGCCTCAGCAGCGAAAGGGTTAAAGGTTCATTTTGTTTAAGCCTATTTAATGTTATGCCGTATTTAAGAACATACTTTGTTTTTGCACTGTAAAACTGTACATAATTTGTATAAAACTCTCATAGAAAGGCTGCTTGGAACAGCTCTCGACGAGGAACCAGATCCGACAACACCGGCCAGCTAATAAAAACAAAAAATCTCCAGATCAGAGTGGGGGGGGGGGCACAATGGACACAGCTCACCCAGCTGTATGTACACTGCCTATAACATTCACTGTGTGTTCTATATAGTGTATGTACTGTGCCTGGATCAGCTGTGTGGTATACACCGTATATAATGGCCAGATCAGGGACTGTGTTATATTGGCATACGGTGTGAGCACACCTTATGTAACACACAATCCCTGATCCAGGCACTGTTTAGTCTGATGGACAACTAGATTTTGAACAAAAATTCTACAGCCCTGGGTTGTGAGAGATTGAGGACAAGACAAAGAGATATTGAAATGTGTGCACGCACACACTATGATAAATTGTACAGGCTTTAGGCAAAATCCTAAAATATTTATTGGAAAGCGTCACATGACATTAAATAAACTTATCGGTACTCAGTCTTAAGAAAATGGTACTGTGAATCTTTAGTCGTTAGGCCGGGGCCAGACCAGCAGTTTTGCAGAGCGGAATGGACATCCTTCCACTCTGACGCCCGTCTGGCCGCATCGCTGAGCGCAGTTAATGTGCTTTGCAGTCGCTTCAATGTGTGTCTAGCGTTTTGATGGGGAGGCTTTGTGCGCTGATGCTTGTTGTGTGCGCATATTTGCACGCGCTCAAGCGTGTGACCAGCCCCGTTGCAGCGTCACGTCAGTACAGCGCATCTAGTGCGCTCGTCTGACACCGGCCTTAGTCTGGAAAAAAAAAAAAAAAACCTGGCTCCTAACTTTTGCAGCTGGCTCCTAGATTCAAAGCAAATTTATCAAGCCCTGATATTATTTGGTATCTGTCAGGGTGGCACCTGGCATACGCCGTGGTGGGACCCAATTGCTGGGGATTTGAGCCCTTTAGGCAGGAATGTACAGACTGTACCTTTAGAATAGGCTGGTTGGTAGCAGTCCATAGCGCGGTACAAATGGGATTACGAGGCAGAATGGTCTGGACGGTCCGAGGGTCGAATAGGCGGGCAGCAAAGATGCAAGGTCGACGGTAAATCAGGGTCTGGTACACAATTATCAACTGGAACATACAACAGGTCTCTATAGCACAAGGTTTTGACTTGCAATGAGAAGTCAAATTGCAGGAGTGGGAGTTTCTCTTTTATTAGACAGGGGGGTGTGGTGTGTGTTTGTGCTTTTACGTTTCACTTGGAATTAACCCAGTGGCGTAACTAGAAACCTGAGGGCCCCGGTGCAAGAATCCATGAAGGGCCCCCCAACCCCCCCAAAAAAGATCCATATTTTTACCTTTTTTTTTTTTCTGCAATATAAAAAAGATAGTATTGCCCCCAGCTCACATGGACATATATTGCCCCCAGCTCACATGGACATATATTGCCCCAAGACCACACATGGATATATTGCCCCCAGGCCACACATGGATATATTGCCCCAGCTCACACATGGATATTTTTGCCCCCAGCTCATGGAAATACTGCCCCAACACATGGATATACTGCCCCAACACATGGATATACTGCCCCAGCTCATGGATATACTGCCCCAGCTCATGGATATACTGCCCCAGCACATGGATATCCTGCCCCAGCACATGGATATACTGCCCCAGCTCATGGATATACTTCCCCAGCTCATGGATATACTGCCCCAGCTCTGCCCCCCAGCTCATGGATATATTGCCCCAGCTCTGCCCCAGCTCATGGATATATTGCCCCAGCTCTGCCCCAGCTCATGGATATATTGCCCCAGCTCTGCCCCCCCAGCTCATGGATATATTGCCCCAGCTCTGCCCCCCCAGCTCATGGATATACTGCCCCAGCTCTGCCCCCCCAGCTCATGGATATACTGCCCCAGCTCTGCCCCCCCAGCTCATGGATATATTGCCCCAGCTCTGCCCCCCCAGCTCATGGATATATTGCCCCAGCTCTGCCCCCCAGCTCATGGATATATTGCCCCAGCTCTGCCCCCCCAGCTCATGGATATATTGCCCCAGCTCTGCCCCCAGCTCATGGATATATTGCCCCAGCTCTGCCCCCCCAGCTCATGGATATATTGCCCCAGCTCTGCCCCCCAGCTCATGGATATACTGCCCCAGCTCTGCCCCCAGCTCATGGATATATTGCCCCAGCTCTGCCCCCCAGCTCATGGATATACTGCCCCCAGCCCAGCTCTTACCTGCTCTGCTGGCCCCAGGCCCAGGGCAGGCTCCGTCGGCGTCTTCTCCTCCGGCGTCTTCTCCTCCTTGGCGAGCGGCCGCTGGAAACATCCAGCTTGGCCGCTCGCCGGAAACCACCTGATCAGCGCGAAGTCTCGTGCGCTGGTCAGGTGGTTTCTCTCCCACGTGAGCGGCCAAGCTGCATGTCAGCGGCCGCTCGCGTAGGGAGAGGGACGGCCAGCGCGCGGTCACAGATTCCGGCGCTTTTTGCCGGAATCTGGCGGCGGCGCTGGGCCCCCCTCCAGTGGCGGAATGCCAGGGCCCGGTCGCAATTGCAACTGCAATTAACCCATATAGGTGCTGGACAGGACTGAGACTGCACTTTTCCTGTATGCATACATGCAGGGCAGGTTCTTGTGCACATACAGGTACAGATCCCTGACAGTATCATTGGAGAGGACCGAGCATAGCCTTTCCAATGACTCCAAACGTGACCACGTTTGGTGTAAAATTCCGTAGATACTCTAGTATAGCGCGACCCGAATATAACACGATTAATAGAGATTTATTATGGAAATGAGAGAATACTCAAGACTCAAATATAAACGCGAGGAGCAAAATTATACTGTACTGGGAAACCATTAAAATCCTTCCGGGTTTTCTTAACGCAGTCAGGCCAGGGTTATCTGCTGTAGGATTGTAGTTGTTACTAAGTATGAAGCCGCTGGCCACCCGTCTTCTTACTTGTGATAAGATGGCCTGCGGAGCGAGATGACCACCGTAAATCCGTCACAATTAGCCAGCACGCCTGGAGGTGTCGTTTTCTGACCTCGAGCTCTAGCAGGCAGGCTCATCCACCGCTAGTCACGGAGACCATGAGCATGTCAATTTTTTTTTCTTTTCTTTTTTCACATGCAATGCAGATGTCTCGACTATAACGCGACCTTTAAAATTTTGAGGTAAATTTGTCACAAATCTAGCGGTATACGCGAGTATCTACAGTAAATAAAAATTTGTCTGGGTCATATATTAAAATAGGACTTCAAATCATGTTTACACGTGATCATAAAATGGTCAAAATGAGCTCTGCACACAGGTTAAAGCAGTGCAGGGGTTAAAAAACAAAAGCATAAACTTTTGGCTCCCTCATTATCTCCCCGGAGGGTGGACATGCGCTTGCGGCTGCTACAGCGGATGAGACTGAGGGACATCTCCTTTCAATGGTTCTGCTCCCTGCTCTTTCGTGTCAGACTGCCGCAAAATTCGCCTGTTTTCTCTCCCCTACCCCCAGCTGCCCGTACTCAGACCAGGTTACTACGATACTTCAGCTGAAGCCCTGTTCTGACCTATCGCCCCCCCCCCCTTTTCACTTTTCCTACCCACTCCCTCCTTCCATATTTTTTTTTGATGTTTTTGGAATGCCCCGAGGTGAGCCACTATGCCAGTTACCATGGCTCTGCCTGTATGTGGCCCTCAGGACTCCTGGCCTTGTGATGGCCTTCCATGGCCTCCCACTGTCCTACGGACAACAGGGAGTGACCCAGGATTGTCGCATTTTGGCCCTCGCCCACCCCCCCTCGCTCTTCCTTTTCCCTCATTTGTCCTTGTTACTGTGGATATTTTTTGCACTTTAGTGCATTGCTAGTTGTGGCCCTGTGAGACCTTTTCTTATTGATTATTACATTATGCAATTTCCTAGATAGGTTGTGGTGCTGCGGGACCACTTATTTTTCGGTTTCATGTACGATTCTCTGCAAAACCCAAAATAAAGAATTTTAAAAAAAAGATCGGAGAATAATCAAATGTCCATAGCCAGGGGTCATACACATAGAATCCAAATAGGAGGAATGGGAAACAATGGATGGAGGTTACCGGTGAGGCAGAAGGAGTCCAGATGGGTGGCGGATCAGGGAGCTTTTCAGAGCACAGGTCAGCTAGGTTGCAAAGTTCTGACTTCAATGAGGAAGTCCTCAGCAGAGGGTGCAGCTTCCTCATAAAGAGTTCTCATTAGCAAGAGCGAGTTCAGGTGAGGCCCCCAGGGCTTGTGTGCAAACTCAAATGGCAAGTCCTGGAACCTGCATTAAACAAGCATACATTGATTTGGAGGGGCTGCCAGGTTTTAGCATATGTGGTTCCTGACAGGACCCCCCATTTAAAGGCCGAGCACCGAGTGGCTAAAGTTTGCTTGGGGGGACCGGGAGACGTCAATAAAAGGTCCCCTGTACAGTGTAGGGAGCATGATCCATAGATGGGTGGTTGGTTGGAGAGACAGTGGCATGGAGTACAGAATTCTTTTCTCTTGCCAGTCTTTTCTCATATGCAATCAGATCTCCTGTCCTAACCACCATACTATCAGAAGCTAGAGCGTAGTCTTTGGAAATCCAACCTGGTGGTGTTGAGGTCGTGGGTAAAGTTTGGCAGGACCCCCTTTTTGCGGAGCGATCTCCAGGCACTCTTAGCGTTTTTAAATACACAGGTCTGCGCATCTGACTATGGTCCCATTAGATCCATAGGTGAACCCAGGAGGCAATGGCTCCATGGCGATTGTGCCTTCTGGGGTGGAGACGGTGGTGCCAATGTAGGCGGTCCTCCGGCGTGATTGTCCAGACATGGTTTTTGTTTTATGGCTATGCGGGATGGGCGTCTTTTGCAAATCCCAAAGCCATACTGGGCATGGCGACAGCGAGGACATTACGGCAAGGAAACGACGGCAAGGACATGGCGGTGATGGCGAGGACACGACGACGGCGAGGCCACCGCAGCAGCAAGGACGCGGCGGCGGCAGCGAGGACGCGACGATGACTCTGCTGGGCTCTGCGGCGACGACTCTGCTGGGCTCTGCGGCGACGACTCTGCTGGGCTCTGCGGCGACGACATTGTGAGGACACTGCAACAGGGGCCTGGCCAGGCTTGGTTACTGAGGGGCCAGCATTAGCAGGGACCATGACTCCAATGTAGGCAGTCCTCTGGTCCACAGGTATCGAGGTATGTTTATCAATAGGAGTTCTGAAGTCGGTGGCAGGGTGGCACTGATCAGTAGCCAGGTTAGTAGGGAGCTTCTTTTCATTTAGCTCCCATTCAAGGTTGGAGTCAGTCACTGGAGGCACCGATAAAAGGCAAGAAGTCCTCTGCCAAGTCGGGTTTGGTAGCTGCGACGCCAATATAGTCGCTGGGATGACCAGGTGGCCCTTGGGAGTGGCGTGCAGTCTCTCGGCGGTTCAGGAGTCCACCGAACACCATTCCTCAGAGGACCAATACTCTGAAGCCGATTGGTATGGTGAGTCATGCCGGCTGGAAGCCACTGGAGCGGTAGTACAGTTAGTCATGTGTTGGTGTGGATTGGTGGGTGTCATATCGGAAGGCAGGACAGATGCTATCTCTATGGGCACAACAGGATCAGGCTCTGTGGGTTCACTGGGCTCTTGTTCCATGGGCACAGCTAGATAAGGTTCTGTGGACAAGGTGGATTCGAATTCCATTGGTTCAGCTGGGCTGGGATCTTGATGCACGATCTCAGGGCCCGCTTCCATAGACATCACTTTCCTGGGTCTGGTGGTGGATTTTTTGGTCAAGGGCTTGGCAGACAATGACTTACTAGGCTTTGGGAGCAAGGACTTGGCAGAAATGGTTTCTCTTTTTGGCTTGGTGGATGCCGTGTCTTTGACAGGTAATGTCTTTTTCAACTTGGGGAGCAGTGCCTCACTAGGCATCAGAGGCAAGGACTTGACTGGTGCAGACCGTTTAGGCTTAGTGGGTGAGTATTTGGAAAAAAGTCTCTTTAGGTTTGGTAGATACAGATTCTTTAGACTTGGGAGACACGGGCTCAGGTGGGGTGCTGTATGGCTTTGGTGGGCGTATCGGGCAGGCCCATATTTTATGTAGGCCACTGCTACAATGGAAGCATAGATCTGGAGACCTTCTCCTTTCACGCTCCTCCAGGGTTAGGGGTTCTCGGGCTCCCTTTTTAGTAACTGGAACGCGCACCTTAGTCTAGATGCCCCTTAAGCCTTGCAGCAGGTCAGAAAACAAAGTGTCCACTTGCTGCAGGATTTCTTTCATTGAAGCTTGCAGGTAATCCATCACAGCTTGGCTCACCACGGGCTCACAGGTTAAGGACTTCCTCGTTCTGTCATATGAATTTAGAATTGTTGCAGAGTGTGAGCCAAATATGCAGTGAGGCATATATTAAAAAGGAGGCAGGTTGCAGGGCTAAACCAGATATTCATTTGCTTCTGCTGTTATTTAAAATAAGAGAACCGACACGAGGTATAGAAGAAAAGAGGGCGAGATGGGCAACTAACTAAAGCAGTGGAAAGACCCAGGAAAAGGGGATTGAAGAAAGATGAATGGCTAAGAGTAGTGGGAGAACTGAATCAAGATGTATTAGGAGGAGTGGGCAAGGCAGGCAAGGACCTAATACATCTTGAAGCAGAAGGAAGATATAGGAAAAGGGTATGAATCAAATAGAAGGATGGTTGAGAGTGTGAGTGAAAGTGAGAAACTAGAGGCTATAGGGAGCTAAAGATAGGGGGAGGCAGAGAGCAGAACAAACAGATGAAGGGATTAAACAAGGGATACACAGGAGGGAACTGGATAAGTAATAACAGAATATTAACTAAACATGGGAGAAACAGATTAATTAAAGCAAATAATATTGTCCATAGCAAGGTATCCAGATAAGGGGGCAGGCAATCTCTTAGTCAGGTATCAGGCAGAGTTCGTGGGTAAACAGATCGGAGAATAAGCAAATGTCCATAGCCAGGGGTCATACACATAGAATCCAAATAGGTGGAATGGGAAACAATGGATGGAGGTTACAGGTGAGGCAGAAGGAGTCCAGATGGGTGGCGGATCAGGGAACTTTTCAGAGCACAGGTCAGCTAGGTTGCAAAGTTCTGACTTCAATGAGGAAGTCCTCAGCAGAGGGTGCGGCTTCCTCATAAGGAGTTCTCATTAGCAAGAAATAGAGTTCAGGTGAGGCCCCCAGGGCTTGTGTGCAAACTCAAATGGCAAGTCCTGGAACCTGCATTAAACAAGCATACATTGGTTTGGAGGGGCTGCCAGGTTTTAGCATATGTGGTTCCTGACAATATTTGCAGAACAAACATAGGATTGAGGTCTTTTCCTGAACTTTGTTTATTCTATCCACACTGTGGAAAAGTACATGTGATCACATCTTGGATTAATTTAATTTGTTTATTATGGGTGGTTACAATGAGATTGATTTCTTTATCGCTTGTATGCACTGCAACATAAAATGTAAATATTCTATGAATATGCAGTCACATGCTGAATAACCTCGTAACAGACTTTATATCCAAAATTATAAGTAATTGAAATATGCAATTCATTGCCATCTGTCCCACCCTCCCTGTGCCTGCTAATTCATGTTTTTGTTTCAAGATAAATATCTGTTTAATTAGGCAATTTCCTTAAACCTGTTCTCCAATGATATCAATTGTCATCATTAACATAGAAAATGTGCTGTTAAACACACTCTGTATATGTCACTTTTCCCACATAGCAATTTGATTGGTTATGACATCACCGCCTCCATTTTAGCATGTAAGGATATAAATACTCTTCTGTTGTTGAATACAATTTGGGTAGGATATAGACGTTAATCTGTGTGTTTTATTCATTCCTGAGCATGGTCCTCATTGCTCTGCCTGAGGGATCAATACTGATGACCAGAGACCTGTAATCAACATGGGGGACACACAAAGACCCCCAGAAAGGGGGAGAGACTTTTTATTTATAATATATCTTAAATAGATTTTCCTCTAAAAGTACACAAAAAGTTGACAGGCGCCCACAACTTGTACCGCCACCAACAAACCAACGCCAACCAGAATATAGTGGTTTCCCCCAAACCAGTGAAATACAAAGAACAATGGTACGTATCTGGTGGCGCGATGATGGTTGCTGAATGGTAGGTGGTGGTTCCCTTAGTTCGTATGAAGCATATGAAAAAGAGTAATACAATATATAGTGCAGATGATTCTAACACAATAATATATATGTGCCAATGTGGGATATTCCACTCACAAATTAAAGAGCCCGGACACTGGCTCTAAGTGGGTCGCAGCTTTTGGGTGTTTTTGCTTCTCCGTTCCTTAAGGTGACCCACGCCTTATATAGGATGGAAAATGGCTCATACACATGGACATGGAAGAAAAACAGAAACAGCTTCCTTGTGCAGATCTTCTAAAATTCAGATAGTATGAATAGACAAAGCCGTTAAACTCACATTTGCAGGAGCTTATGGACCAAGCTCGTGGTTTGTGCGCTTCAAGGCTCGCATAGGGTGGAGCCCAAACCCGTCTTCAAATCCAGAATATCAAGGGGACGATTGAAATAAGATGTTTTTTAAAAATTTATTAATGCATAAATAAAACAAATAAAATACTGGCTCAACCAGGAGACCAGAACGCGTTTCGCCAGACGTGCTGGCTTCTTCAGCTGAAACCAGCTGAAGAAGCCAGCACGTCTGGCGAAACGCGTTCTGGTCTCCTGGTTGAGCCAGTATTTTATTTGTTTTATTTATGCATTAATAAATTTTTAAAAAACATCTTATTTCAATCGTCCCCTTGATATTCTGGATTTGAAGACGGGTTTGGGCTCCACCCTATGCGAGCCTTGAAGCGCACAAACCACGAGCTTGGTCCATAAGCTCCTGCAAATGTGAGTTTAACGGCTTTGTCTATTCATACTATCTGAATTTTAGAAGATCTGCACAAGGAAGCTGTTTCTGTTTTTCTTCCATGTCCATGTGTATGAGCCATTTTCCATCCTATATAAGGCGTGGGTCACCTTAAGGAACGGAGAAGCAAAAACACC
The DNA here is from genome assembly GCA_009667805.1 of Leptobrachium leishanense. Taxonomy (NCBI): domain Eukaryota; kingdom Metazoa; phylum Chordata; class Amphibia; order Anura; family Megophryidae; genus Leptobrachium; species Leptobrachium leishanense. Next base: position 252,801,714 of record CM019065.1, read on the forward strand.
CAAAAGCTGCGACCCACTTAGAGCCAGTGTCCGGGCTCTTTAATTTGTGAGTGGAATATCCCACATTGGCACATATATATTATTGTGTTAGAATCATCTGCACTATATATTGTATTACTCTTTTTCATATGCTTCATACGAACTAAGGGAACCACCACCTACCATTCAGCGACCATCATCGCGCCACCAGATACGTACCATTGTTCTTTCCTCTAAAAGTATTTCATTAAAGTAAATCCAATTTGATTGATTAATTTTTTTTACTTTTAAATCCCCTATTCTTTACGGGGCTTATTTCTGCGTTTTGTCGAAATGAGCCGTAACTTCCATCATAGACTCGTTCTAATATTTCCTCTGTTCTTAACTGTTGGTTCAAAAACTGGAAGTCAACTTTTTCAATGTTTAGCGGAAAGGAAAAAAAAATACTTATATTCTTCAGTTGAAGGGTAAGGTTTTACAGGACAATTGTATTTTGAAAGTGTATACCGTTGGCATAAATATTTCTGACAAAGTTAAAGGTTTGACATTCCCATAATTGGTGTAGCCAGGAGCACACCATTTCCATACGTATAGGTTTTCTCTTCCCTCTAAGAAAACAGGAAGGGTTACCTTCAAAGCTATAATTTTCTAAAAAATAAAAAATGCAGGGACACGGGAGAAATGACCTCTTTCCCCACCCCATACCTATAAGATCTCTTCTGACCAGAGAACTCCCAGTCATCTTCCTGTCGTCAGGGCAGCAGGTTGCTGTGGAGCGGTGCTAGGGAAGCGACTCGTTTCTGAGGACAACCGATTGTTCCTCTTCTGCCCGTACTGTTCTTCTGCGTCTCATGTGGATGGCCGGCGTCTTTGCACATCGGCTGGTGATGACGCGATTTCCAGATGTGTGTCTCAAGGTCTTGCTGCGGCTGCTGGCGGAGTGCATTGTAGGGCCTATGATGCGTTTCACAGAGGAACGCAGGCTCAATGTGCCTGTGTGGGTGTTCCTTTGGGTCCCATTTTGGCAAAAGGTTTTTTTATATAAAAATATATATATATTCATAAGAGCAAAAGACAATCAAGCAAGAGCGGTAGTAAGAAGTACAACTCAATTGCAAATAACATGTGGAATGTTCAGCACAGAAAGCTGTGAGCAAGTCAACACTCAAAAATCTGCAGTAAACATGAGTGCACTGGGCAAATCAAACTCCTAAGCATGGCAGCCATCAGAAATGATGGGGCCTCTTACTGAACCTCACAATGCCCCCCCCCATAAACTTCCTCAACCACTATCAGCTTTTTGCCCCCTTCCAAAGCAAAAAAGGACATAACACGGCTCCACAGCAATAAAACTCACAGTAATGTGCGGTGTATATGAGCGTAAAACATTTCCCACTCGCTGATGGTAAAACATTTCCCTGGGGTCTGGCTGGGCCTTGGGGTCTGGCTGGGCCTTGGGGTCTGGCTGGGTCTAGGGTCAGGCTTGGCCTTGGGGTCTGGCTGAGCCCTGGGGGTTTGGCTGGGCCCTGGGGGGGGGTCTGGCTCACCTCTCTGCGGTCTTCTGTCCCTGTCCTCTCTTCTTTCTTCGGCGCTCTTCCTTCTTTTCTTCTCTTCTTCCTTCTCTTCTTCCTTCTTTTCTTCTTCTTTTCTTCTCTCTTCATCCTGGGCCCTTTTTGTCTTCTCACTTCGTCCCGGGCTCTCTGTGTCTTCTCTCCTCTTCTTCTCCCTCCGTCTCAGGCAGCTTCTCACGTGACTGGAGGGGGCAGCGCCAAAGCAGTGTGCTTGGGAGACCCATGCACGCTGCTTGGCCCCATCCAGCCAGGAGAAACAGTCAGCTCTGGATTCGGACTCAGAGTCCGATACCGGAGCTGTGAAAAAGAGCACAGCCGCTGCCGACGGGGCCCCGGCAGGCCGGGCCCCTTACGGCAGCATGGGGCGTAATGCCCTGATAGCAGCCCTGCTCCTTAGGAACCCAAAAATACCGGTGCAAAGTGTTTAACGGTCGTGGACGCATCAGCAATGAGAGAGTGCAAAATAGATGTCCACCAAAAAAATTTAACCAAAAGAGAGGTGATTGCTGGAAAGTAGAGCTAAAAGAAAGTGGTAGAACACAAGCGAAGGATAGGATCAGGGGAAGGAAATGACCCGAAAGCTATGTAGGAGAGACAAGAGGGAAAACAGGAGGTCGGGGTAAGGGAGAAAGAGGAAAGAGCAAAGGGGAAAAGAGGGGGGGGGAGAGAAAGAAAACTATTCTTGGAAGAAGTGTACTGGGAATGAAGTAAGTAAGCTGGGACAAGTGAGTAGGTACTTAGGGCGATCCACGTCCGTCGACTCCCTCCATGATAACTGGGGACCCGGACCCAACACCCCTCTCGGTCTCCTCCTTGAGGGCAGCCCGAAATGTAAAAGGTTTTTAAATTTCTGCCAGTATCTGCAGTCATTAGGCCTGGAAGGGAACTAGGACTGTATTGCTGTGGCCTTCTCTGCAGGACCTCCATTCTCGCCCCATTTGCTGCTCATGGTTGTCCAGGATGTCTGCTCCAAGTGATACTCCCTCTGAGAAATGTTTTGCCTTTTTCGTAAGTTCCAATGAGTCGAACTCCACAATTGCAGTTCTTAGAGGCATGGCAGGGTACAACACCAGGTTTGGAGACAGTCCGTCAAGGTTATGTCATACATTTTGATGACCATCCCCCGGAATGTTTTCTACAGTCATCTCAAAGATCTGTGAAGTCCGCGGCTCTGTTATACGGTGATGTCCTCTTTGTTGCAGAAAAAGATGGTGGAACCAGGGTACAGTGGATAGCAGGAGTCTAAACACCCCTGATAAAATGTCAGGTTTCTGTGATGAAAAAAAAATCCATTTCAGACTTTTTTCCACCTTTTTTAATGTGACCTTTAAATTGTACAACTCAATTGAAAAACGAACTGAAATCTTTTAGGTGGAGGAAAAATAAACTAAAATAATATGGTTGCATAAGTGTGCACACCCTTAAACTAATACTTTGTTGAAGCACCTTTTGATTTTGTTACAGCACTCAGTCTTTTTGGGTATGAGTTTTATCAGCATGGCACATCTTAACTTGGCAATATTTGCCCACTCTTCTTTGGGAAAACACTCCAAAACTGTCAGATTGTGAGGGCATCTCCTGTGCACAGCCCTCTTCAGATCACCCCCACAGATTTTCTTCTTCTGGTGAAGCTATTCCTTTGTTGATTTGGATGTATGCTTTGGGTCGTTGTCATACTGAAAGATGAAGTTCCTCTTCATGGTCAGCTTTCTAGCAGAAGCCTGAAGATTTTGTGCTAATATTGACTGGTATTTGGAACTGCTCATAATTCTGTCTTCCTTGACTAAGGCCCCAGTTCCAGCTGAAGAAAAACCGCCCCAAAGCATGATGCTGCCACCACCACGCTTCACTGTGGGTATGTTGTTCTTTTGGTGATATGCAGTGTTGTTTTTGCCAATCCTATCTTTTGGAATTATGGCCAAAAAAGTTCAACCTTGGTTTCATCAGATCATAACACATTTCCCACATGTGTTTGGGAGACTTCAGATTAGGGCTGAAACAACTAATCGACAACTAATCGACAACTAATCAATGATTAAAATAGTTGTCAACCATTTCCATTATTGATTAATCGGTGTCTATTAAACAGTGTGTGCTGTACACAGGATGATTAGAGTCAGACTGAGTTAGACGTAAATAACTTCAGCTTCGGAGCTGATTGGAGAGGACGCACTGCTACTTTACTAGGTATGATTTAGTTCTAGGGTTATGCCAAACACAACCAGTTTGTTTTTATTCTGTTTACAACAGTAGCAGAACTATAACACAAACAATAGGATACTGCCAATGGGTGAAGGAGCTGTAGGCCTGTGTTTTAACTTTACTTGAAGTTGGAGTTTTGTGCCACCACCCCATCCTCCCTGCCACACCCTCTCTCGTCGGGAACTGCCATTGCCTCCCTTTGGTCTGGTCCCTTTCCCCAAACTCACTGCTACACTCAGATCCGGTCCATACCCACTCCCACTTCACACTTGGGTCAAGTCACTTGAGCAAAGTCCCTCCCTTCCACCTCCAGTCCCTCCTCCCACTCAGTTTGTCCACAAAATTATTTAAAAGGGAGACTACCCTGACCACTTTATCTCATTAACCCCGATTTCATGCTGACATCATCATCTATGACCAAGTGCTTGTAGCCGCGTTCATTTGACAGAGCAAACATGGACTTAAGCTGCGCATGCTGCATCAACCCATCCCTCTGACCAAGCACTCGCATACCTTGTGTGAAAAGTACACAAGATACGCAATTTGCGTATGTACTTACGAAAGGTACGGACACTAGGCAAATTGCTTATGCAAAAAGGGGGAGGGGTTGTGGTTTTAAGTAAACCATTTTTTTAATTATTATTTTGATTAATCGATTCATCAGATAATCGGCTAACTAATCGATTTTATGAGAATAATCGTTAGTTGCAGCCCTACTTCAGATTGTTTTTGCAAAATGTCTTGCTGCTCTACCCCATAGCCCAGACACCTGAAGTATACAGGAGATTGTTGTCATATGTACCACACATCCAGTACTTGCCAGATAGTGCTACACATAGGCGACTCTACAGGGGGGCAAGGGGGGGGCAATTGCCCCCCCTAGGTTATTCCTTGCCCCCCAATGTGCCCCCCCACCAAAAATCAGCATCCAGCTTCCCACACTTCTTCGGACCAACATATCTCCGTTGCTATGCATCGTATATAGAAGAACTAGGTGTCATTCGAAAGGGCAGATTCTGGCCTTTCCAATGATACCCAACATGACCATATTCAGTGTGAAGTATAAGTCATAAAACATTAAATAAAAACGTGTACTTAAACTTAAACTTTTTCACAGGGTTGAAATGGCTCAGCAGTGAAATGGTTAATGTTCAGACTATACACTACATTATGTATTACGTTAGTTTTTGCCTTGGTTTTATTTGTATATTAAGTGTTAATGGGCAGGCTTCATCCCTTACAGTATACATTTGTTTTTTCCTTGATTAATGGCATTTTACAGGTTGATGGGTAAACTACATGCCTCAGTGTATTCATTTCATGTTTTCCCTTGATGAATGGCATTTTATGGGTTAAGGGGTAGCTAAATGCCACATTGTTTATTATTTTTATTGTATTTCTCTGGGTTTATGGCATTTTAGGGGTTATTATGGAAGTTAGAATCTAAAGGGTCTAATGATCTTTAGATCCTCTGCTTTCCGTCACATTTCGGGGAATTTATTTTTCCGAAAATAAGGTGAATTCACTATTTAGCGAATGGTCACTGTAATTTGCTAAAAGTGGAGTCGCTGAAGCAGCTATCAGACATTCAGCGAAAACTGCCGAATTGCAGCGAATAAAATATTGAATTTAAGTATCAGGTTAGTACAACAAAAAAAGGCATCATTGCATCACATTACTCATTGCATCACATTACTCTGGGGTTTTGGAATCTTCTTTATATATACTTATTTAGGGCACTATTACCTGGTGTGAGCTAACCCTTGCGTCGGCGTGATTTTGCGTTAGCGCCAGGTTGAGTCTAGCGCCTGACCAACAGATCGTTTGCTTCCCGCTACAAATGGGAAAAATCACTTAGCGCGTTGCTATTAGCGATTTGTACCGCGTGCTTAATGTACTTTCCGCGTCCTATACTTAACACAGGGAGTGCTAGAGATCTCTAGCGCTTTTGCAGCTAACAGATCACTTGGTGCCAGCGCTAAATTTTTTGAGGTGCGCTAATTGCAACATTTTACCTATTGCTCAACCCTGGTGCTAACTCCACAAAAACTAGGTCCTCGTCCAAAATTATTAGGCAATTGAAAGGAATGCAGCACAGGTGTTCTCTTGGCCCCATACACCATAGTAATGGATATGGTCAGCAATGTCGCTGCTGTTGCAGTAAGCTCTATTATAAATGTATCCTTTATGCACATACAGTCATGTCCAAAATTGTTGGCACCCCAGACATTTTTCCAGAAAATCAAGTATTTCTCACAGAAAAGTATTGCAGTAACACATGTTTTGCTATACACATGTTTATTCCCTTTGTGTGTATTGGAACAAAACAAAAAAAGGGAGGAAAAAAAGCAAATTGGACATAATGTCACACAAAACTCCAAAAATGGGCTGGACAAAATTATTGGCACCCTTAACTTTATATTTGGTTGCACACCCTTTGGAAAAAATAACTGAAATCAGTCGCTTCCTTTAACCATTAATAAGCTTCTTACACCTCTCACCCGGAATTTTGGACCACTCTTCCTTTGCAAACTGCTCCAGGTCTCTCTTATTGGAACGGCGCCTTTTCCCAACAGCAATTTTAAGATCTCTCCACAGGTGTTCAATGGGATTTAGATCTGGACTCATTGCTGGCCACTTCAGAACTCTCCAGCACTTTGTTGCCATCCACTTCTGGGTGCTTTTTGACGTATGTTTGGGGTCATTGTCCTGCTACAAGACCCAAGATCTCGGACACAAACCCAGCTTTCTGACACTGGGCTCTACAGTGCGAACCAAAATCCTTTGGTAATCCTCAGATTTCATGATGCCTTGCACACATTCAAGGCACCCAGTGCCAGAGGCAGCAAAACAACCCCAAAACATCATTGAACCTCCACTATATTTCACTGTAGGTACTATGTTTTTTTCTTTGTAGGCCTCATTCCGTTTTCGTTAAACAGTAGAATGATGTGCTTTACCAAAAAGCTCTATCTTGGTCTCATCTGTCCACAAGACGTTTTCCCACAAGGATTTTGGCTTACTCAAGTACATTTTGGCAAACTGTAGTCTTGCTTTTTAAGGTCTCTGTGTCAGCAGTGGGGTCCTCCTGGGTCTCCTGCCACAGCGTTTCATTTCTTTTAAATGTCGGATAGTTCGCACTGACACTGATGCTCCCTGAGCCTGCAGGACAGCTTGAATTTCTTTGGAACTTGTTTGGGGCTGCTTATCCACCATCCGGACTATCCTGCGTTGCAACCTTTCATCAATTTTTCTCTTCCGTCCACCCACAGAGAGATTAGCTACAGTGCCATGGGTTGCAAACGTCTTGATAATGTTGCGCACTGTGGACAAAGGCAAATCTAGATCTCTGGGGATGGACTTGTAACCTTGAGATTGTTGATATTTTTCCACAATTTTGGTTCTCAAGTCCTCAGACAGTTCTCTTCTCCTCTTTCTGTTGTCCATGCTTAGTGTGGCACACACAGACACACAATGAAAAGACTAAGTGAACTTCTCTCCTTTTTATCTGCTTTCAGGTGTGATTTTTATATTGCCCACACCTGTTACTTGCCCCAGGTGAGTTTACAGGAGCATCACATGCTTGAAACAATCTTATTTATCCACAATTTTGAAAGGGTGCCAATAATTTTGTCCAGTCCATTTTTGGAGTTTTGTGTGACATTATGTCCAATTTGCTTTTTTTCCCTCCCTTTTTTTGTTTTGTTCCCATACACACAAAGGGAATAAACATGTGTATAGCAAAACATGTGTTACTGCAATACTTTTCTGTGTGAAATACTTGATTTTCTGGAAAAATGTCTGGGGTGCCAACAATTTCGGCCATGACTGTATATCCTAATTCTAATATATTGCCACATTTTATGCTGGGGGTTATTCATAGTATGTAAGCAGTTGATTATTAGGGTGACTGTGTGGACCATGTTTAAAGGGACACGTGAATAAGTCTTGCCCTGAAACATGTATTATTGCTATGCTGCAGCAGGGAAATTGTTGTTGCTCACCTGGCCTTCCTTTTGGATCTATTAACCCCTTAGTGACCGGGCGGTTTTACACAAATCTGTCCTTTAGTGACCGCTGCTGTTTTTACGTTTCTGCGCTGTTAGTGTTTACGTCAAATTTTCCTCTTACTCGTTTATGTAACCCACACATATTTTACACTGTTTTTCTCGTCATTAAATGGACTTTATAAAGATACCATTTTTTTCATCATTTCATATAATTTACTATAAAAAATATTGTGAAATATGACAAAAAAAATTGAAAAAACACCACTTTTTCGAACTTTGACCCCCAAAATTTCTTATGTATCAACAACCGTCAAAAAAAATTAATTCCTTAGTAGTTTCTAAATTTAGTACTGAGTTTAGCAATACCCAATGTTTACATATTCCTCGCTTTTTTCCTTATTTTATGCAACAATAAGTGCAAGTAGCACTTTGCCATTTCCAAAGAGTTTATTTTCAAAACTAGTGCTAGTGACATTGTAACACTGATATCTGTCACTAATTCCTGAATAACCCGCCACATATACATATTTTTTTAAAGTACACAAATCAAGGTATTAAACTTGGGGTATTTTGACTCTTTCCATGCAAACCATTTTACCACAAATCTATGCCAAAGTTTGAGAAAAAAATTTTTTTTGGTGATTTTTTTTTTTTTTGAACGCAATTTAAGAATACATGTACTGTGAACTTTAAGGTTTACTGCCAAAGAGCACCCCAAAATATGTTCAGCAACATCTTCTGAGTAAATTGATACCACCCATGTATAGGTATGTCGGGTCATTTGGGGGCTAATAGGCCTTATTTGGGGGTGCGCATTTCAGTTTTCCAACTTGGAATTTTCACATTTCGTCATCATGCACCCATGTCCTATTTGGGACATTTTTGAAGCCGGCCAAAGTAATTTACCCCCACCAAACCATATATTTTTAGAAAGGGCACACCCTAGGGTGCTTCAAAGAGTTGTATTTTAACACTTTCCATGCACTAGCTCTATGTCAAACTTTCAGGTAGTCACTTTTTGGGTTATTTTTTCACACACATTGTACTTTAGGCATGAATTGTCAAATCCAGTTATGGGTTACTGCCAAAAAACACCCCAAAATATGTTCAGCAACATCTTCTGAGTAAATTGATACCACCCATGTATAGGTATGTCGGGTCATTTGGGGGCTAATAGGCCTTATTTGGGGGGTGCGCATTTCAGTTTTCCAACTTGGAATTTTCACATTTCGTCATCATGCACCCATGTCCTATTTGGGACATTTTTGAAGCCGGCCAAAGTAATTTACCCCCACCATACCATATATTTTTAGAAAGGGCACACCCTAGGGTGCTTCAAAGAGTTGTATTTTAACACTTTCCATGCACTAGCTCTATGTCAAACTTTCAGGTAGTCACTTTTTGTGTTATTTTTTCACACACATTGTACTTTAGGCATGAATTGTCAAATCCAGTTATGGGTTACTGCCAAAAAACACCCCAAAATATGTTCAGCAACATCTTCTGAGTAAATTGATACCACCCATGTATAGGTATGTCGGGTCATTTGGGGGCTAATAGGCCTTATTTGGGGGGTGCGCATTTCAGTTTTCCAACTTGGAATTTTCACATTTCGTCATCATGCACCCATGTCCTATTTGGGACATTTTTGAAGCCGGCCAAAGTAATTTACCCCCATCAAACCATATATTTTTAGAAAGGGCACAGCCTAGGGTGCTTCAAAGAGTTGTATTTTAACACTTTCCATGCACTAGCTCTATGTCAAACTTTAAGGTAGTCACTTTTTGGGTTATTTTTTCACACACATTGTACTTTAGGCATGAATTGTCAAATCCAGTTATGGGTTACTGCCAAAAAACACCCCAAAATATGTTCAGCAACATCTTCTGAGTAAAGTGATACCACCCATATATAGATTTGTTCTGTTGTTTTTGGGGTGCTACGCCAATCTTTGACATGTGCTTGTCAATTTTCTAATTTGACATACAGTATCTTCTTTGCTTATCTTCTTTTTAGGGGCCTTTTTACATACCCCAGTTTTATGAACGTGCATATATTTGGTAAGCTAACACCCCAAAGTATTGTAAATGGAGTGTTTTTATGCTATGGATGCAACCGTTTGCTCCAAACAAATTGGATACTGTTTGGTGGTCATTTTTCATTTTCACACCCACATCAGTTTTGGACTGTGATTTAGGAGACACGGTTGTTTGTTACTGCATGAAAACTCTCCAGGTTGTTTTCTGCAAGGTCTCCTGAGTACACCCATGCCCCCCATGCATAGGTTTGCCAGGATTTTGGGAAGGTTCAAATACAATTTTTATGACTTTGTCATTGGAGTTGAAATTGAGATTATTTCTTCAGCTAGGCCTAGCTTTGGTTTTGGGTCTACCGCATACCCCAGTTTGAATTATTGCCAGAAAATTGTTTATATTTGTTATGTTGACACCCCAAGGTATTGCATATGGAGTGCTTTGATGCCATGGATGCAACGGTTTTAGCCCAAAACATTTGAGAAGGTGTGTGGTGTAATTTTTCAATTTTCTGATTTTTACGCCCACATTAGATTTGGACTGTGATTTAGGAGACACTGTTGTTTGTTACTGCATGAAAAATCTCCAGGTTGTTTTCTGCAAGGTCTCCTGAGTACACCCATGCCCCCCATGCATAGGTTTGCCAGAATTTTGGGAAGGTTCAAATACAATTTTTATGACTTTGTCATTGGAGTTGAAATTGAGATTATTTCTTCAGCTAGGCCTAGCTTTGGTTTTGGGTCTACCGCATACCCCAGTTTGAATTATTGCCAGAAAATTGTTTATATTTGTTATGTTGACACCCCAAGGTATTGCATATGGAGTGCTTTGATGCCATGGATGCAACGGTTTTAGCCCAAAACATTTGAGAAGGTGTGTGGCGGTAATTTTTCAATTTTTTATTTTTACGCCCACATTAGATTTGGACTGTGATTTAGGAGACACTGTTGTTTGTTACTGCATGAAAACTCTCCAGGTTGTTTTCTGCAAGGTCTCCTGAGTACACCCATGCCCCCCATGCATAGGTGTGCAAAGATTTTGGCAAAATACAGCACCAATTGTAGAACATAAAAATGTACGAATAAAATGTAAAAGTCTGGTGCAGTAAAAGAAAAAAAAAACTAAACTGAACTAACTAACTGGAGTGTGAGAAAAAATAGAAAGGAAAAAAAAAATCACAGATCACGCACAGTGTGATATAGCTTGAAACAGTCCCCAAGACACAGACCGGGTTGTCCAGGGCATTCTGGGCAGTAAAAGATTGTGTCTCTCCTCTGCCCCCTCTTGAAACACACCCTGCACCTTTTTTGGGGTTTCTGTTTGCCCTCAGTAGGGGGGATTTTATAAATAAAATGCGTAGCCCCAACTCTGTCCCCCATCACCGCCCGGGGAGCAGGTGCATCCTGGTTCAAAAGCCCCGAAATGACCTGGAGCTGAAACTGTAAAAAGGATAGCGTCACTCCGGGGTTTGCCTTTTTGCAGAGCAAAAAGGCATTGTGGGTTGCAATTTGCATCAGGTAAATTGCAACCTTTTTGTACCAGGCCCTTGACTTCCGCATAATCTGGTAGGGCTGGAGCAGCTGATCTGCCAGATCAACCCCACCCATATGCCGGTTATAGTCTTTGATGCACACTGGCTTCCTGATGCGCTCAGCTCTGCCACGTACAGAGACCTCCACAGACCTCTCAGTGTGGATGGTGGATAGAAGGTATACATCCTTCTTGTCTCTGTACTTGACCGCCAACAGCTCCTCTTGGCGCAGAGCTGAGGACTCCCCCCTTTTTAGCCGGGTGCGGACAAGCTGTGCTGGGAAACCTACGCGGTTCTTGCGAACAGTACCGCATGCTGCTGTATCAAAACAATACAGCAGCTTGAACAAAGGGACACTTGTATAAAAATTATCAACATACAAGTGGTACCCTTTGTTCATCAGGGGAAAAAGTAGGTCCCACACAATCTTGCCACTGGTTCCCATGTGTTCTGGGCAACCTGGAGGGTCAAGGCTACTATCCTTTCCCTCGTACACCCGGAAGGCCTGAGTATACCCACTCTCACTGTCACAGAGCTTATACACCTTCACTCCATACCTGGAGCGTTTGGAAGGAATATACTGCTTGAATCCCAGCCTTCCCTTGTATTTCATTAGGGATTCATCCACGCAGATATTCCTTCCAGGTGTATAAGCCTCTGCAAACCTGGCGGCGAAGTGGGTAATCAGGGGCGGATTTTATACAGCCTGTCAAACTGGGGATGCTCTCTAGGAGGGCACAGGCTGTTGTCACTGAAGTGCATGAAACGCAAAATATTTTCATACCTTCTACGTGACATTGATTGGGGGTAAATGGGGGTAGAGCAGATGGGGCTACTGCTCCAGTAGGAGCGAATTGAGGGCTTCTTTATGATGCCCATCAGCATAGTAAGTGCCCAGAATTTCAGAAATTCTGGCACATCTAGCGGGGTCCATTGCTGCCTTGCCAAGTAGGAGTCTGGCTTCGCAGCACAATGCTGATGGGCATACAGATTTGATTGGGCCACGATGTGGCCCAACAAATCATCCCCCATAAACACCTGCAAAAACTGTGTGGCGGTAAATCCTGCAACATCAATATTGATGCCAGGATTTGCCGTGAAAGGAGGGATATCTGGCCTCTGGCGATGAGGCACTACCCACTCCTCAGCTGGAGCTGTGCGTCTCCTGCTGGCAGGTGGTGACCCAGGATCTGCATCAGAAACATCACTAGATACATCAGCCAGCGTAGATGATGTATCTAGCGACGTCTCTGAGCAGTTGGCGGGGTCAAAATCAGGGTCGGAGTCTGACGCAGATGCCTCAGATTCTGATGCCAGGATGGCATATGCCTCCTCGGCGCTGTACACCCTCTCAGACATTATATATAATAGATTATAAAATTTTATAATTATTATATATAATAAGCGGATTGTTGGTTCTTAGAAGAACCGTTGGGTTTCACAAGAAAATACAAATAAACACCTAAATCTCTCTAAATCACTCTAAACCTGCCTCAATTCTTCTAAATCTCCCTAAAATCTCTCTAAATCTGCCTAAATTTTTCTAATCTCACTAAAATCTCTCTAAATCTGCCTCAATTTTTCTAATCTCACTAAAATCTCTAACCTGTCAAATCTGATCTCTCTCTCTCGCTCACCAAAACACAAGTGAGGAGAGGAGGGAGAATCACAGAGGTCAGAGCCAATATTTACAAAATATTGACCTGACCTGACAAATTAGAAATTTTATTTTGATTTTTTTTTACTTCTGATTGGATGTTGCTAGCCTGCCTCTCTGATGAGGCAGGCTAGGAACATCCCACTCAGCCCCAAGATGACCCTGCCCTTAGAAGGGCAGCGCCATCTTGGCTGTCAGTTTATTTTAATTTATAACTTTTTATTGATTTTTATTTTTTTTACACTTTTTTTACTCTGCTGGGTGCCTTGATCCCTCGAGGCACCCAGCAGAGCACCTGATCACTCATGTGATCGTTTTGTACTGAGTGCCACGATACCTCGTGGCACTCAGTACTTCCTGCCGCTACCGGAAGTGATCGCTCGGGGGAGCGATCACTTAGCGGACCGGCGGCAGGTAAGCATATTGCAAGGATGCCTCGATGTCGAGGCATCCCTGCAATATACACAGAGCAGCTGGAAGCGATACCGATCGCTTCCAGCGCTCTCTAGAAGTGCCGGGCACCTCTCCGGTGAAACCGGATGTTGATCGCTCCGGGGAGCGATCACAAGGTGCCCCGGCACTTCTCACCGCCATTGCACGGATGCCTGGACTCCCAGGCATCCTGCAATGGCGTTTGAGCTGCTGGAAGCGATCCGATCGCTTCCAGCGCTCAAAAAACCGCAGGACGTACCATGTACGTCAGCGGGTCTAAAAGAGATCCGCTGCAATGACGTACATGGTACGTCCTGGGTCCTTAAGGGGTTAAATGCAGTGTAATGATTCTACATGCTGCTGGGTGGCATTTATCATGCAATGCCCATCAGCCTTAATATATGTGTGCATCAAAACATGGATGATACGGCCACCGTGGAGGATTTTAATAATGCAGGGGTGTGAGGTTATTCACTGGATGTGTTCATATTCAAGCTTGTGAGGGCGGGGGATAGGTATGGAAAAGAAAAACAGTTCTATCCTGTACACAACCGCATTAGCGTGGGTCTCAACCCGGGTCTTAGAGTTTCCCTAGCGTGCACCAAACGACCTTGTTCATGGACTACTGCAGACAAGGTGATCTGTTAGTAGGTCGTCAGGCACTAACAGGGTTATTCAGAAAGCAGTGAAAAGCAGGAGAATGACTGGAGAATGGAAAATTCTAGGTCAAAATAGCCGATTTGGAAAGTGAGCTGACTGAGAGAATTTTTCTGGTTTGGCTATTTTGACCAAGAATTTTCCATTCTCCAGTCATTCTCCTGCTTTTCACGCTCTCTGAATAACCCTGTAAGTTTTAGCGACTCGCACAAAATTTTTCCTTTAGTGATGGTGTTTTAGCTCACACCAGGTGACGGGGCCCTTAGTTTTATTCAGTGATATGATTTAGTGGTGAAAATTATTAGTGCCCCCCCAGTTTTGACTGCGGTATCTTCTGTGCCCCCCCCCCTACATATTGTTCCTAGAGTCGCCACTGGTGCTACAGCTCCTTTAACCCTTTCGCTGCTGAGGCTTTTCCCGCCCCTGTGCTGAGGTCATTTTTTACCTGTTTTGCGCATCATGTTTAAACGTGTTTTGAAGGCTTATTTTAGTATATGACATCGACATATTATATATCGTTCTTTCCGTCAGACTCGGTAGATTCATAATATGTCATTATTATATGTATACGTTATGTCATGTTTGTATATTATAACAAAAAATGCAATAAAATATGTATTTTCAATAATTTACAGCGTGTAAAGTGTTTTTTTCCACATTTTAACATGCGAGCAATTGCGGATATATTTTGTATGGGGTGCGCTTGTTAAAAAAATTAGAGATGGGGTCTCGTTACATTTTTTTTTGGGGAAAATGACACCATTTTTAACAAACGCACCGCATACAAAAATCGTTAATGCAGCATCATTGTTCACATTATAATTGAAATGGGAACAATATTGCTGCATTAACAAAACAAAAAAAAAAAACAAAAAGTGTTTATTTTTTTTTATTATTTTTTTTTTTTAATTTTTTTTTATTTTTATTTTTCTTTTTTTTTTTTTTTTACAATTTTTTTTACTTTCATGTTTGGTATCGTTGGAACGGCCATGCTCTGGCCGATCCAACGATATCAAAATTTAACCCCTAACTGCCACGGATCGGGAGATAGGGAGTTCATTGGAACTCCCTATCTCCACACTTCGTGGCAGTTAGGGGTTAATGCTAGGACTGGCGTCATCGTGCTGCGCACGATGACGCCAGTCCTCTGGGGGAGTTCCCGGAAGCTTGGCCGACATCCAAGATGTCGGCCAGCTCCCGGGAAGGATCGCAAATCGGCGCTTTTCAGCGCCGATTTGCGATCCAGCTCCCCAGGGGTTAATGCCAGGCATCATTTGGAAGGGCAGGCTGTGCCCTTCCAAATGATGCCTGGGTTAAGCCCCTGTGAGCCGCCGATCGGGAGGAGAGAGGTCCGAAGGACCTCCCCCCTCCCTTTCAGGCGCCTCCTCCGCACATGCGGGGGGGGCGCCTGAATTATGTGTCATCGCGGGGGCGCGATGACACATAATAATGGCGGCCACTGCTCCGGATGCCGGGCTGACATCCAGGATGTCAGCCCGCACCGGAGGGGCCAGCGATCGGCCGGTACCCGGCCGAACGCTGACCCCAATGCGAGGACGCGCTCAGCGCGTCCTCCGCATACCAGGGGGAATGCTGAGGACGCGCTGAGCGCGTCCTTAGCATTCAAGTGGTTAATGTTGCTGTAGGCCTCTTGGCAGCCTCCCTGACCAGTTTTCTTCTGGTCTTTTCATTATATTTGGAGGAACATGCAGTTCTTGGGAATGTCACTGTTGCTCCATATTTTCTCCACTTGAGGACTGTCTTCCCCAGTGGGATCAGTGGCTGATGAGGCACTGACTAGTATCAGGGCCAGATATACACGCGTTACGTAGGTAACTCCCCAGGAACTCCCCAGGAACTGGCTGCTGTCATAATACCAGAGTGCCAGCAGTGTGTGCCATATACATTACAGTGTGCCATAATACCAGTGTGGCAGTACTCTTGATACAGTAAAAAACGATTTGTAATTGTGAAATTTCACAGAGATGCATCACAAAAGAGATGCAAAATGCTAATCAGGATTACAGTAAAATGAATGACAGTGTAGCTTTTCAGTTGGGACAGGTAATGAATAGATGTAAAATGATGTCCCATTAGAAATCACACAGAAATTACAAATAATTTTTTACTGTATTGAGTATTATGCATCTACTTACGATAGTGACCAATAGTGCGCCTAATGGAGCCCTCTATTGGTTACTATTGTAAGTGCATGCATAATACTCTTAATACAGTCACATGACATGTCCTGTGTCAATCTATCCATGGGGGTGTTTTTTTTTTTTTAAATGGCTTGAGACCAATGGAGCTTTCTTATTGGCTCAAGCACTTCAGTTGCTCTCAGTGCCTCTCCGAGGCACTGAAGAGCGTTGATTCAGGAAGTCTGAATCACTCAGCCAGCTTGAGCTACGATGCCACTGCTGTCTGTGTGGTGATTCTCTCACACACAGCAGCCGGCAAACTGAAAGAAAGAAAAAAAAAAAGCAGAGAAGGACAGCGAGGGAGCGTGGAGCAGGCGAGTATGAGAACTTTTTTCAATATAAAATTTTATTTTACAGGTTAAATACAAACACAACAGCTCATTAATTTGCTGGAATGGCAGGTGAGGCCCTGCCTCCCCTGACTGTACTTCCCTGGTCTTCACAGTGTTCCATGGTATATCTAATGCCTTGGATATTCTTTTACCCTTCTTCTGACACCTTTTAACAATGAGATCCCTCATGCTTTAGAAGTTCTCTGCGGACCATGGCTTTTGCTGTAGAATGCGACTAAGGAAATGTCAGGAAAGACCTACTAGAACAGTTGAACTTTATTTGGGGTTAATCAGAGGCACTTTAAGGCTAGGGACAGATGAGCGCATTTTCTGCGGCCACCGTCAAAATGTACGTCGATGCGTGCGCACGCATTTTTTCACGGAATACGCTTAAGTGGTCAGACGACCACAGTAGCACAGTCGCAGGTACTCACCAACGCAATTCTAGGGAAATCCGGCTGTTTGAACGTTATGTAGGCCGCACACTAGCAGCGTCTGACGTCTCCTAATCACGCACACACGCTGCCATGCGGCCGCAGCGCACTCTGTACGTCTGTAGCAGCGGTTTCACGTTCTGAGAAAAATGCGTTCATTTGCTGGTTGCGTGGTGTCGGCGCACTTTTGTACGCACGTACTGCGTATATTGGCCGTCATTGGCCGTTATGTGCTGCTACTGCCGCCGTGATTTAGTGCGCCTGCACGCGCGTTCCGACTGCCCCACTCTGACCCTAGCCTAAATGATGGCAGGTGTGTACTGACTCCTATTTAACATGATTTTGAATGTGATTGCTTAATTCGGAACATGGCTACATTCCCAGTTATGAAGGTGTGCACACTTATGCAACCATATTATATTCGTTTATTTTTACTTTCTGCCATCTAAAAGATTTCAGTTTGTTTTTCAATGGAGTTGTATAGTTTATATGTCACATTAAAGGTGAAGTTCTAAAATTATATGGGCCCTATTGCAATCTTGGCGCATCGCATTTGCGTGCGGACAAAAACATTTGTGCATAACGTCGTATTATGACGTTTGCGCAAACAATGCGCGTTAATGTCCAACGCGAGTGACCCAGCGCGAGCACAAGTTCGTGTGTGCATCCCATACTTATCATTGTCAGCGCGAATGCGTTCGAGCGGATGGTATTACGATCTTCGCGCAACGTCGTACAAACGACGTTTGCGCAAAGTATCTTAACGTCTTTGAAAACCTGGTGTTAACTTCAAATATGATCGTTCTGGCCGAAACGAAATGAACCTGCACAAAATAAAAAATACAGCACAGTACAGTTACACATTCTACACATACCCAAACAATAAAATAAATATATTGTTTTCCTTTTCTTTTTGGCTGCAGCATATATACGCAGATTGACTTTGACAGACCCCCCCTCCCTTTTACAGGCAACCAAAAATAAATATATATATATATTATATAAATTAAGTAATTTATTATTGCAGGGTAATGAATGAACAACCCAATGATTTGGGTCAATGTTAATAATGGCTCAGTTAGGAGCCAAGACATCTGTGATTTGTCTTTAACCCTTTCGCTGCGGAGGACGCGCTCAGCGCGTCCACCCGCAGGTACTGTCGCGTCCTCCCTTTGCGGCCAGCGATCGGCCGGATTCCAGCTGATCGCTGTGCCCCCCGGTGCGGGCTGACATCCTCGATGTCAGCCCGGGACCGCCGCCGGCACCATTTAGATGTCATCGCGGCAGCGTGTGAGGAGGAGGTGCCTGAAAGGGAGTGGGGGGAGGTCCTTTGGACCTCTCTCCTTCCCGATCGCCGGGGTCCTGCGGCTGAAGGCAGGCACGGTTTGGAAGGGCACAGCCTGCCTTTCCAAACCGTGACTGCCTTTAACCCCTTGGGTGCCCGGATCACGATTCGGCGCTGAAAAGTGCCGAATCGTGATCCTCTCCCGGAGCTGGCCGACATCTTGGATGTCGGCCAAGCTTCTGGGAATGCCCCCTGACGACTGGCGTCATCGATGATGCCAGTCCTGGAGTTAACCCCTAACTGCCACCAATGGTGGAGATAGTGTTTCAATGAACCCCTTATCTCCCGATCCGTGGCAGCTAGGGGTTAATGTTTGGTACTGTTGGATCGGCCAGAGCATTTCCAACGATACCAAACATGACCATGTAAAAAGTTTTTTAAAAAAAAATTAAAAATAAAAAAATATTTTAAAAAAATAAACAAGTTTTTTTATGTTTTTTTTCGTTTGTTAATGCAGCAATATTGTTCCCATTTCAATTATAATGTGAACAATGATGCTGCACTAACGATTTTTGTATGCGATGCGTTTGTTAAAAATCGTGTACTTTTCCCCCCCAAAAAATGTAACGAGACCCCATTTCAAATTTTTTTAACAAGCGCTCCCCATACAAAATATAACCGCAATTGCTCGCATGTTAAAATGTGAAAAAAAAACACTTTACACGTTGTAAATTATTGAAAATTCATATTTTATTGCATATTTTGTTAGAATACACAGACAGGACATGATGTATACACAGTGGTGTATTTAGGTTTTGTGCTGCCCTAGGCCTGACTAAACGCATGCACTCCCTAATTTAAATTTGAGGCACCCCTTCCTGTCAAGGGCACACCTCTTCCTGGTTAATCCCCACCCTTCCTCTTTAAGCTCCGCCTTTTCCTCCCTTTATATTAAAAGTGGATACCAAGTGCCTACTTGTATATTTTGTATACCATTTCAAATGTATCTATTGAGATAAATAAAATTATGAAATGTTTAAATTAAAGCATTTTTACAAAGAACAGCCACGCATGTCAAGTATACTGGATCACAGCCGCTCTAATTGGTTGAACAATAAAATCCACAGAAATGTGCACTGAATAGGAGTGTATCACAGAGCTGCACAGCAATAAAACCCGCAGAAATGGGCACTGTGTATGAGCATATCAGAACTGCACAGCAATAAAACTCACAGTAATGTGCAGTGTGTATGAGCGTATCCCAGAGCTCCAGGGCAATAAAACTCACAGTAATATGCAGTGTGCATCACAGAATCCACAGCAATAAAACTCACAGCAATGCAATGTGTGGTGTGTGTCAGCGTATCAGAATCCACAGCAATAAAACTCCCAGCAATGCAATGTGTGGTGTGTATGTGTGCATCAGGATCCACTGCAATAAGACTCCCAGCAAACCGAGTGAATATGAGCACACAGCAATTATTTACTCTATATTTACCGGCCTCTGTCCGCGGTATGGCTGTGTGCAGAGTCAGCAGGGACTGTGTACGGACTCAGCAGGAGGTCCCTCCAGGCCACGTTAGGATCGCGGCTGTGCCTGTGTGTGGAGCCATCTTGTCAGCAGTGGGGTGCCACTGTCAGAGGGTGCACCGTGGCTTTGATTCCCTTCCCGGTGGGTGTTCAGTCCAGAATAGAGTGAGAGTCCGTGTTAACGAAAGGGCGGGCAGCTGCGTGCGTGACCTGCACGCACGCAGCCTCACCAGGAGCCAGGCAGCTCAGACAAATTTCTATCACTGTAGTGCTGGTTAAGGAAAGGTCCACTTTAAACAGCAGTAAGCAGACAGGGCTTCATATTCTG
This sequence comes from Leptobrachium leishanense, assembly GCA_009667805.1. Classification (NCBI taxonomy): domain Eukaryota; kingdom Metazoa; phylum Chordata; class Amphibia; order Anura; family Megophryidae; genus Leptobrachium; species Leptobrachium leishanense. The sequence goes on from CM019065.1 coordinate 252,821,896, forward strand.
CTGATACCCCCCCCTTTACCTGCCGTTTACTGTCATCTTATCTCTCTGCACACAAATCACATCCCCCTCCCCTCTCCTAGAGCTGCTGCGGGGCAGGGGAGAAGCTATTGAGGAAGGATAGGGAGATTTTTATTCTATACACCCTGCTCCGCTGCTCGTTGCTTGAGAACACAGCTCAAAGCTGACACACAGTGACAGTGGCACCTCCTAGTACCCCCTAATGACACCCAAATAATCACTGGTACCTGGGGCGGCCCATCCTCCGCCACTCCCCTAAGTACACCACTGCTCTGTGATATGCTCACACACAAGTTTGGCGAACTGCCAGCAAGTACGGTGCTGTTTGAAGGCATTGCAAATCCCCATAGAGAAGTAATGGTTAATTTATTCAGAGAACACCAAACAGCAGAGAAATGTCAGTGAAATGTCAGAGAAATGTCAGTGCGTGCATGTCATGTGGTTCAGCCAGTCAGGTGGTAATGACTCAGTACCACCTGACTGGCCAGACCACGTGACCTGCACGCACGCAGCCTCACCAGGAGCCAGGCAGCTCAGACAAATTTCTATCACTGTAGTGCTGGTTAAGGAAAGGTCCACTTTAAACAGCAGTAAGCAGACAGGGCTTCATATTCTGCTGATTACCCCCCCCCTTTACCTGCCGTTTACTGTCATCTTATCTCTCTGCACACAAATCACATCCCCCTCCCCTCTCCTAGAGCTGCTGCGGGGCAGGGGAGAAGCTATTGAGGAAGGATAGGGAGATTTTTATTCTATACACCCTGCTCCGCTGCTCGTTGCTTGAGAACACAGCTCAAAGCTGACACACAGTGACAGTGGCACCTCCTAGTACCCCCTAATGACACCCAAATAATCACTGGTACCTGGGGCGGCCCATCCTCCGCCACTCCCCTAAGTACACCACTGCTCTGTGATATGCTCACACACAAGTTTGGCGAACTGCCAGCAAGTACGGTGCTGTTTGAAGGCATTGCAAATCCCCATAGAGAAGTAATGGTTAATTTATTCAGAGAACACCAAACAGCAGAGAAATGTCAGTGAAATGTCAGAGAAATGTCAGTGCGTGCATGTCATGTGGTTCAGCCAGTCAGGTGGTAATGACTCAGTACCACCTGACTGGCCAGACCACGTGACCTGCACGCACGCAGCCTCACCAGGAGCCAGGCAGCTCAGACAAATTTCTATCACTGTAGTGCTGGTTAAGGAAAGGTCCACTTTAAACAGCAGTAAGCAGACAGGGCTTCATATTCTGCTGATTACCCCCCCCCTTTACCTGCTGTTTACTGTAATCTTCTCTCTCTGCACACAAATCACATCCCCCTCCCCTCTCCTAGAGCTGCTGCGGGGCAGGGGAGGGTGCTATGGAGGGAGGAGAGGAGGATTTTTATTCTATTCGATTTTATTCCGTATGCAAACGCCCTGCTTTGCTGCTCGTTGTTTGAGAACACAGCTCAAAGCTGACACACAGTGACAGTGGCACCTCCTAGTACCCCCTAATGACACCCAAATAATCACTGGTACCTGTGGCGGCCCGCCCTCCGCCACTCCCCTAAGTACACCACTGCTCTGTGATATGCTAACACACAAGTTTGGCGAACTGCCAGCAAGTACGGTGCTGTTTGAAGGCATTGCAAATCCCCATAGGGAAGTAATGGTTAATCTATTCAGAGAACACCAAACCGCAGAGAAATGGCAGTGAAATGCCCTGATGTTTGGTGGTTTCAATCAGCAGGTTTATTCAGGCGAACCCCATAGGTTTCAATGTTAAAAATATTCCCGTTTTTATGCAATATCTAATAAACCATTTATTATTTTAATCTGCAGTAAAAAGTCTTTATTTATTTATTATTTTTTTTATTTTATTTTTTTAGTACCTTTTTAGTAATTTTTCAGCAAAATTTCCCCCCCTTTTTTTTAATAGTGGTTTTTCTTTTTTCTGTAACAGAACTTTTTATTATCAATCATAGGATCTTATATGTAAATTGTAGACATTTTCGTTCAGTAGTTCTTTTGAAAACAGCAGGCCACGGGTTTGCGGTGGCAGCATTCAGCGGCCGACTCCATGCACTTTGGGGACCCTGCGGTGAATGGTGAATTTTATTCCCCGAAGTGCAGGGAACTACAGAACACCAAAATGTTGGCGTAATTTCGGTGCTCTGTGAGTAACCCATTTAGTGGTGAGGTTTTTTGCTGCCCCCTGGAAAGTGAAAGCCTAGGCCTTGCCTAGCCAGGACATGCTTGAAAATTAGTGAAATCTCAATGTATACTTCCTGGCAAAATACTTTGCAAAAGTAAAAAAAAAATGTAAAAATTAATTTTTTCGGGGTGGGGCCACCTGTGCGGGCCGCCGCCCCCTGGAAAGTGCCGCCGTAGGCCTTGTTGGCCTAGGCCAAAATACACCACTGCGTATACATATAATAATGACATATTATGAATCTGCCGGAAAGAATGATATATAATATGTCTGGGTCATATACTAAAATAAGCCTTCAAAACGCGTTTAAACAAGTTGAGCGAAACCAGTAAAAATGAGCTCAGCACAGAGGCGTGAAATGCCTCCGCAGCGAAAGGGTTAACTATGCTACAAAAGACGTTTTCTTTTTCTGTATACCCTCGAGTGCGTCCACCAGGATTTTAGAGTGTGTGTGTATATATATATCTATCTATCTATATATCCCTAAAGCCTCACATCATCCTGTTGGAGATTTTCACTTACACAGACTGGTCTGACCTCTATATTACAACACGCAGGCTGCTGCACACTGTACTGCATGTAGCTCAAGCTTATAGAAACACGACAGAACATCCGCACAGAACAATGCAAGCAACTACCAGCAATCCTCAACCGTACGTACGTAAACACATCTATACATCTATACATACATACATATGTAAACACATACATCTATACATATCTATCTTCAAATACAAATATATTATACATGCATCTACAACTTCACAACCCTGTGTATATATAACTTCACATCCACACTCATATCTACATGGAAAGAATGGTCTTTAACATCTTTATCTATACTATAAAAGGATAAGCTAAAAACTGTCCGTCGCCAAAACCCTACTGCGCATGCGCGACGGACATTTGAAAGCAGCCGTTAGAACACACAGGTAGCTGCGCGTGCCGGCCGCGTGAAAAAAAAAAAAAAAAAAACGGCACGAGCCGCGCGCAGCTACCCGTGTGTTTACACGGCCAGATGCCCCGATCCTCCAGCGGTGACCGTCCTCCGGCTGCCGGCGGGCCTCCAGGCTCAGGCGAGCCCCCGGCTCGGTTTGGGCCTACAGGCCCAGCTGAGCCGGGGACTCGCCTAAGCCTAGAGGCCCGCCGAGCAGCCAGCAGCAGCCGAAGAAGGTCACCGCTGGAGGATCGGGGCCGAAGTTCCCAAACAAACACACCCCAAAATCGGCCCTGAGCTCCAGCGGAGACCTCCTCCGGCTGCCGCTGGCTGCTCGGCGGCCCTCTAGGCTTAGGCGAGCCCCGGCGGCTCGGTTTGGGCCTACAGGCCCAGCCGAGCCGGGGACTCGCCTAAGCCTAGAGGCCCGCCGAGCAGCCAGCAGCAGCCGAAGAAGGTCACCGCTGGAGGATCGGGGCCGAAGTTCCCAAACAAACACACCCCAAAATCGGCCCTGAGCTCCAGCGGAGACCTCCTCCGGCTGCCGCTGGCTGCTCGGCGGCCCTCTAGGCTTAGGCGAGCCCCCGGCTCGGTTTGGGCCTACAGGCCCAGCTGAGCCGGGGACTCGCCTAAGCCTAGAGGCCCGCCGAGCAGCCAGCGGCAGCCGGAGAAGGTCACCGCTGGAGGATCGGGGCCGAAGTTCCCAAACAAATACACCCCAAAATCGGCCCTGAGCTCCAGCGGAGACCTCCTCCGGCTGCCGCTGGCTGCTCGGCGGGCCTCTAGGCTTAGGCGAGCCCCCGGCTCGGTTTGGGCCTACAGGCCCAGCCGAGCCAGGGACTCGCCTAAGCCTAGAGGCCCGCCGAGCAGCCAGCGGCAGCCGGAGAAGGTCACCGCTGGAGGATCGGGGCCGAAGTTCCCAAACAAATACACCCCAAAGGCCCTGAGCTCCAGCGGAGACCTCCTCCGGCTGCCGCTGGCTGCTCGGCGGCCCTCTAGGCTTAGGCGAGCCCCCGGCTCGGTTTGGGCCTACAGGCCCAGCCGAGCCGGGGACTCGCCTAAGCGTAGAGGCCGGCCGAGCAGCCTGCTCGGCCGGAGGAGGTCACCGCTGGAGCTCAGGGCCGATGTTGCCTAACACATACTCACCGACATCGGCCCTTAGCTCCTCCAGCGATGGCGGTCCCGCTTGCAGCATCCTCTCTCCGTTGCTCGCCGGAATGACGTCACGAAAGCCTTTGACCCCGGGGGGTCAAAGGCTTTCGTGACGTCATCCTGGCGAGCAACGGAGAGAGAGAGGATGCTGCAAGCGGGACCGCCATCGCTGGAGGAGCTAAGGGCCGATGTCGGTGAGTATGTGTGGAACCGGTGGAGGACTCGAGGCCGATGTAGGTGAGTATGTGCTCTACACCCACACACACACCCTGCTTGCTCGGCCGGTATCCAAGCTTAGGCGAGCCCCCGGCTTGGCTTGGGCCTAGAGGCCCTGCCGAGCCGGGGACTCGCCTGAGCATGGAAGCCGGTCGAGTTGCATGCTCGGGCGTCCTCCAGGCTCAGGCGAGTCCCCGGCTCGGCTGGCCTCTAGGCCCACGCCAAGCCGGGGGCTCGCCTAAGCTTGGTCGGCATCCAGGCTCAGGCGAGCCCCCGGCTTGGCTTGGGCCTAGAGGCCCAGCCGAGCCAGGGACTCACCTGAGCCTGGAGGACGGCCGAGCATGCAACTCGACCGGCCTCCATGCTCAGGCGAGTCCCCGGCTCTGCTGGGCCTCTAGGCCCAAGCCGGGGGCTCGCCTAAGCTTGGATACCGGCCGAGTAAGCAGGGTGGGTGTGGAGAGCACATACTCACCTACATTAGCCCTGAGCTCCAGCGGTGACTGTCCTCCGGCTGTCGCAGGCTGCTCGGCCGGCCTCCAGGCTCAGGCGAGCCCCCGGCTTGGCTTGGGCCTACAGGCCCAGCCGAGCCGGGGGCTCGCCTAAGCCTGGAGGCCGGCCGAGCAGCCTACGACAGCCACCGCTGAGGCTCCGGGCCAATGTAGGGGGATGTTGCCTACACATACTCACCTACATCGGCCCTTAGCTCCTCCAGCGATGGCGGTCCCGCTTCCAGCGTCCTCTCTCGCTCCGTTGTTCGCCGGAATGACGTCACGAAAGCCTTTGACCCCGGGGTTCAAAGGCTTTCGTGACGTCATCCCGGCGAACAACGGAGCGAGAGAGGACGCTGGAAGCGGGACCGCCATCGCTGGAGGGCCGATGTAGGTGAGTATATCCACGAGCGGGGGGGCCATATCCACGAGCAGGGGGGCATATCCACGAGCAGGGGGCCATATCCACGAGCGGGGGGGGGGCGATATCCACGTGCTGGGGCGATATCCACGAGCTGGGCCAATATCCACGTGCTGGGGCAGTATCCACGAGCTGGGGCAATATCCACGTGCTGGGGCAGTATCCACGAGCTTGGGCAGTATCCACGAGCTTGGGCAGTATCCACGAGCTTGGGCAGTATCCACGTGCTGGGGCAGTATCCACGTGCTGGGGCAGTATCCACGTGCTGGGGCAGTATCCATCCACGTGCTGGGGCAGTATCCACGTGCTGGGGCAGTATCAATCCACGTGCTGGGGCAATATCCATGTGCTGGGCAGTATCCACGTGCTGGGTCAATATCCACGTGCTGGGGCAATATCCACGTGCTGGGTCAATATCCACGTGCTGGGGCAGTATCCACGTGCTGGGGCAATATCCAGGAGCTGGGGCAGTATCCACGAGCTGGGGCAATATCCACGTGCTGGGGCAGTATCCATCCACGTGCTGGGGCAATATCCACGTGCTAGGGCAGTATCCACGAGCTGGGGCAGTATCCACGAGCTGGGGCAATATCCACGAGCTGGGGCAATATCCACGTGCTGGGGCAGTATCCACGTGCTGGGGCAGTATCCACGAGCTGGGGCAGTATCCACGAGCTGGGGCAATATCCACGTGCTGGGGCAGTATCCACGTGCTGGGGCAGTATCCACGAGCTGGGGCAGTATCCACGTGCTGGGGCAATATCCACGTGCTTGGGCAGTATCCACGTGCTTGGGCAGTATCCACGAGCTTGGGCAGTATCCACGAGCTGGGGCAGTATCCACGTGCTGGGGCAGTATCCATCCACGTGCTGGGGCAGTATCCATCCACGTGCTGGGGCAGTATCCACGTGCTGGGGCAGTATCCACGTGCTGGGGCAGTATCAATCCACGTGCTGGGGCAATATCCATGTGCTGGGCAGTATCCACGTGCTGGGGCAGTATCCACGAGCTGGGGCAGTATCCACGTGCTGGGGCAGTATCCACGTGCTGGGGCAGTATCCACGTGCTGGGGCAATATCCACGTGCTGGGGCAATATCCACGTGCTGGGTCAATATCCACGTGCTGGGGCAGTATCCACGTGCTGGGGCAATATCCAGGAGCTGGGGCAGTATCCACGAGCTGGGGCAATATCCACGTGCTGGGGCAGTATCCATCCACGTGCTGGGGCAATATCCACGTGCTAGGGCAGTATCCACGAGCTGGGGCAGTATCCACGAGCTGGGGCAATATCCACGAGCTGGGGCAATATCCACGAGCTGGGGCAATATCCACGTGCTGGGGCAGTATCCACGTGCTGGGGCAGTATCCACGAGCTGGGCAGTATCCACGAGCTGGGGCAATATCCACGTGCTGGGGCAGTATCCACGTGCTGGGGCAGTATCCACGAGCTGGGGCAGTATCCACGTGCTGGGGCAATATCCACGTGCTTGGCAGTATCCACGTGCTTGGGCAGTATCCACGAGCTTGGGCAGTATCCACGAGCTGGGCAGTATCCACGTGCTGGGGCAGTATCCACGTGCTGGGGCAGTATCCATCCACGTGCTGGGGCAGTATCCATCCACGTGCTGGGGCAGTATCCACGTGCTGGGGCAGTATCCACGTGCTGGGGCAGTATCAATCCACGTGCTGGGGCAATATCCATGTGCTGGGCAGTATCCACGTGCTGGGGCAGTATCCACGAGCTGGGGCAATATCCACGTGCTGGGGCAGTATCCACGTGCTGGGGCAGTATCCACGTGCTGGGGCAGTATCCACGTGCTGGGGCAATATCCACGTGCTGGGGCAATATCCACGTGCTGGGTCAATATCCACGTGCTGGGGCAGTATCCACGTGCTGGGGCAATATCCAGGAGCTGGGGCAGTATCCACGAGCTGGGGCAATATCCACGTGCTGGGGCAGTATCCATCCACGTGCTAGGGCAGTATCCACGAGCTGGGGCAGTATCCACGAGCTGGGGCAATATCCACGTGCTGGGGCAATATCCACGTGCTAGGGCAGTATCCACGAGCTGGGGCAGTATCCACGTGCTGCGGCAATATCCACGTGCTGGGGCAATATCCACGTGCTGGGGCAGTATCCACGTGCTGGGGCAGTATCCACGTGCTGGGGCAGTATCCACGTTCTGGGGCAGTATCCACGTGCTGGGGCAGTATCCACGTGCTGGGGCAGTATCCACGTGCTGGGGCAATATCCACGTGCTGGGGCAATATCCACGAGCTGGGGCAATATCCACGTGCTGGGGCAATATCCACGTGCTGGGGCAATATCCACGTGCTGGGGCAATATCCACGAGCTGGGGCAGTATCCACGAGCTGGGGCAGTATACATGAGCAGGGGCAGTATATCCACAATAGACTGCCCTCTGGGCAGGCTTTACAACTAGTGGGAGAATAAAAAAACAGTCTGCCCACCGATTCTTGCACGCAACGTTCATTTGCGCCCAGCTTTGCGCGTCTTATTTGCGGCCGAAAAAAATTGCAGGCCGAAAAAATGCGCTCGGATCGTAATACCGCGTTAATTTTCGCGCAATAACGCATTTTTCGTGCGCAAAAAATATTGTGCTGCGCGAACACATTTGCGCTGAGATTGTAATAGGGCCCTATATCTTTTATCTCATTTTTTTACATCACAGAAACCTGACATTTTAACAGGGGTGTGTAGACTTCTTTTGAAATCCACTGTACATACTCTTGGCTGTTCCTGGTGGGGAAACCGGTCAGATGCTTCTGCCACATTCTAGATCTCAAGTTGGTGAACCACTTTATAAGAGAAAAGTTCAAAATGGACACAGTGGAAAAAGCGACACAGATCATTCAGCGGGGAGACTTTATGGTCACCCTGGACTTACAGGACATCTATCTTCATGTGCTCGTGCTCAAGAATGCAGGAAATGCCTCAGATTTGTAGTTTGGGGGATCGGTACAGTATGTATCCCTTCCAGTTTCAAGCACTTCCTTTCGGACTTTCTTCAGCTCAGTTTCTTCAAAGATTCTGGTGGTCATCCCCATCTTCCTGCGGCAGGAAGGGATTTGCATTGTGCCCAACTGGACGATTGGTTGAAAAAGGCTGCATCGGCACCGGTGGCGCCATTTGTTAGAATAGTGACAGTTTGACAAGTTATGGATGGCTACTGAATTGGAAATTTCTAGTCTACAGCCTGTGCAGAGACTCTTTTCTGGGCCTAGTTTTAGACGCTAAAGTTGTTTCTGCCAGATGCGAACAGAGCAAAGATTCAAAACCACATTCAGAGTCTGTTGTCTGCTCTGGAGGGCTCTGTTAGATGCAAGCACAGGATTCTGGGACACTTGACCGCTGCCACTCCAGGTTTTCCATGAATGAAGGCTCATCTTCGTTTTTTTCAGCAAGAGTTTCTTTCCAAATCAGACAAGTGGTTATTTTATATGGTGATGGTTATCAGAATTTAAAGACGTACAGATTTTGTGATGGCTCAAGTCCCCTTTCCTGGCGGTGGGCTTTCTGTTTCAGGTCCGGGACTGAACAGTCTTTACAATGGACACCTTTGCTTAAGGTTAGGGGGCTCACGTCTTGGGTCTTCAGGCTCAGGGTATCTGAGATCCACGGCTCCTGGAGTTCTCAATTTGCAAGGACTTGAGAGCAGTCTTCAAGGCTCTCCGAAGCTTTCAGTCCCTGCTGGAAGGTCGTGCTGTAAAGTTAAGTCAGACAACTGTTCCACGATTTGCTATCAAAACAAATAATAAGGCACAATATCACCTTCCCTGGCTTTTTTTTTTTTTAATTTTTTGCAGAATTATCCTGATATGGGCAGACGGATATCTCCAGGCTCTCTCTGCTGTCCATATCGAGGACATTCCTAAAATTCTTCAGAATTTGCAGCAGGTCCTCGACGGCCAAAGGAAACTGGTTCCTCCCCCAGGGTCATGTTTTTTTTATTTGCCTAAAAATTTGTTACTCTGGTCATAGATCTAATGGCCTCGAGGTTCAACGTCAAGATTCCCCACTTTGCAGCTCTCCAGAAGGGGGATTTCCTGCGGTTCTGGAAACCTTTTTTTCCTCCAAGGCCCTCATTCCTAGAGTTCTGCTGAAGATACGCTAAAACCAATCAGAGGTGATCGCTATCCTTCCATTTTGGCCAGGTTCTGCTTCCCAGTGGAGATGGCCCTAGCAAAGGGAACATTTTGGGTTCTGCCCATCTCCCTGGCCATGCTGGACTTTCTGGTGCTTCCTCGCAAAACCCTGAATACCTTTCATTTGCTGATGAAGCCTTCATTTTAAAATCATTGAGGCTTTCTGATGCTCTAGTAAAATTATTCTGCCAGGATAAGAACCCTTCCACAAGGAGAATTTGCAATACAGTGTTGTGTGTCCTTTTTTTTTTTTTCCCCTGGTCTCTGGCTTTGGGGGTTCTCTGGTTAGAACTGGTTGCAAGAGATCTTTATAGGTATGAGGAAATGAGCTGGTTGGTGGAGGTCATTCCTCCTGTGTCTCTGCAATTTTATTTTATTTTTAGTTTACAGGTTTTGAAGGAAATCTGTCCTGTTTTCCTAGAAGGAAGAGCCAACCTGAGGGAACTGCCGCTAATAGTAGGGAAAAAATTTACAGTAAGAATTTTTTTTTTCTTTGTTAAATTCAGAGCTGGTAGAGGAAACCTATGATCTGATTTTAGCCAGTGGTTATTACAGCATGATTTAAAAGTAAAAAATACAATCCTGAATGACTTCAGATGCAGGCATTTTAGTTCTTTAAAACCTTTTCCCATGAACGTTTTCCCATGGAATTTAAAAGTACTATACGTCATGCAAATAATTTGGACATTTTGTTTGATATGTACGATATACCGGTCAATAAGAAACGATATGAAATAAGAAACGATAAGGTAGGGTCCTTTCCAAAATTGGCCCCCATTTTCTGAACCTCTGATTCAGCCCAAGAAGGGAAAAATTCTAAGAACCCAAATTGAGCAGTCTTGCATAAAAGTAGTGGGATCTTGGACATTTTCCAGTCCAATATGAACTAGTACAGTTCTTTTTCATTTGTGTCTTTTTATATCTAGAACAGTTTGGTACTGTGACATTTGGTTTTCATGATTCTAAAAAAACACCCAGTGCTCACTTTCCTGTTTATCCTTTTCGTGGCTTAGGTGACTTGTACAGGTTCTCTAGCAGTGTGCAGGGGTTGGATTGAGATTGTTCAGGATGGACTTGATAAGTCTTTTCATTCTAACAGAAGCCTGGACTATGAGGTCTTCGAGAAGGAAGTTGAGAATCTTGCCATTCACGCTCCTGGATGGAACAAGGTATGTTCACTTCTTCCAAAATTCACCCACAGTATGTATTCCATAAACACATTTCTGCATACTAGGTATATTAAAATGACCGAAGTCCTGTCTTTCCTCCCAGTGTATTGACATTCTGTCTCTCCCTTGGTTGATTTTTGCATAATCTATCTTGAGGCATGGGAGGCTGCAGTCAGGTGTGTCTCATCATTCATGACAGCTGTTAAGTATTTAACCCCTTCACTGCTGAGCCATTTCACGTCTTAAACACCTTTTTCTGTATTATTATTATTTTTCAATAGTCAATGAGGACGTTCCCCACATGTCCTCAGCAGTGAAAGGGTTAATTACTACTGAATAGTTGTGGTAAAGACAGTGTCATTGCAGACCGTGGTCACACAATATATCTAATGCGATTTATGTGTAAATGAGCTCCGCAATTGTCTTATAACATACCAGATATTAAGCAAAAAAAGGCACCCCTTTGAAGGGCAGTGTCTGCCCTTTTAAGCGGTGCCTTTTTTTAACCCCGTACATGCCAGATAGCGATGCAGCGCCGTTCGGCGCCACATCGCACTTTAGCTCTGGTGGTGGCCGCCATCTTGGATGGCGGCTCCACCTCCGGGTTCCCCCTCGCCTCCTGACGTATCGCGTATAGCGCGATGACGTCAGATAGCCGGGGAACCCCTAGTTGCCTGGGGATTTCCCAAGGAAATCCCCTGGTAGAGATAAGGGGTTCATTTGAACCCAGATATCTCCAGAACCGTGGCAGCTAGGCTAGCCTGAGTATGGCCTTTCGAATGATGCCAAACATGACCAGGTTCAAAGTAAAAACAAAATTAAAAAAAATAAAAACATGTATTTTTTTGTGTGTTGCTTTTATTAATGCAGCAATATTGTTCACATTTCAATTATAATGTGAACAATGATGCTGCACTAATAATTTTTTTCTATGGGGTGCGTTTGCTAAAAATCACGTAATTCCCCCCAAAAAATGTAACGAGTCCCCATTTCAAAATTTTGTACAAGCGCACCCCATAGAAAATATAACCGCAAACGCTCATGTGATAAAATGTGAAAAAAAACACTTTACACGCTGTAGATGACTAAAAATTCAAAATTCAAATCGCGTTTAAACATGATGAGCAAAAGCGGTAAAAATGAGTTCAGCACACAGCAGTGAAATGCCTCAGCAGTGAAGGGGTTAATAGTATTTTCCCCTCTACATGAAATGTCAAGTTGTACATGAATTCTGAAATATTTTCTGTGGGTCAGTGTGCATATTAGGGCTGCAATTAACGATTATTTTCATAATTGATTAGCTGATTATTTTTAATTTTTCTTGATCGATTGTCACATAAAAAGTATTTTTTTGCATACTTAAAAGGAACACTTGTAATCCTCACAATTTGCGTACTGTTCATAACTTTTGTACGTACATGTGCAAATTGCTTATCTTACGTACTTTTAGCAAACAAGGTGTACGATGTAGCTAAAGAGTTAACTTCTTTTAATGCCTTGGAAATTAAGTGTTTTCCGTTTGATTTGTATCAAGGTGTTCTTTATTCTTTATTCTTTATTTATAAAGCGCCAGCATATTCCGCAGCGCTGTACAATAAGCACAGTATAGACAGGGTTACAATACATTGAACAACATTTGACAAACAGTACAGGAGGAGATGAGGGCCCTATTCCCGTAGGAACTCACAATCTGGGAGGGTTGGGGTTGGAAACAGGAGGAGAGGACTGTAAGGTTAGAGTGATTGATGATTGCGTCAGTGAGTTGGGTGGTAGGCTTCCCTAAATAGGAACGTTTTAAGGGAGCGTTTGAAGGAAGAGAAGTTAGGGGAAAGTCTGACAGTACGAGGGAGAGCGTTCCAGAGAGTGGGGGCTGCGCGTGAGAAATCCTGCAGTCTATCATGGGAAGAGGTGATGCGGTGAGAAGCTAGGCGCAGGTCACTGTTTGACCTTAGGGAGCGGGCTGGGGTGTATTTGGTGATTAGTGAGGACAGGTAGTGGGGAGCTGAGTTAGTGAGGGTTTTGTAGGTAAGGATAAGGATTTTGAACTTAATTCTGCAGTGGATGGGGAGCCAGTGAAGGGACTCGCAGAGGGGAGCGGTGTTTTCATTTTAGTGTTCAGGAACTTAGGCTGCCTGTTCCCTGCGGTACAGGACATTAAATCAGACGAGGTCATATTTTACTTATGAACATTCCTGGGGTCTTGCTATGTAACGACGCCTCCCTTTCTCTCTTACGTTTCAATAAAAGATGCCGGCAGTATATCCATGAGAGGAGCTGGGGCAGTATATCCATGAGAGCAGCTGGGGCAGTATATCCATGAGAGGAGCTGGGGCGGTATTTCCATGAGAGGAGCTGGGGCAGTATATCCATGAGAGGAGCTGGGGCAGTATATCCATGAGAGGAGCTGGGGCATTATATCCATGAGAGGAGCTGGGGCAGTATATCCAGGAGAGGAGCTGGGGCAGTATATCCATGAGAGGAGCTGGGGCAGTATATCCATGAGAGGAGCTGGGGCAGTATATCCATGAGAGCAGCTGGGGCAGTATATCCATGAGAGCAGCTGGGGCAGTATATCCATGAGAGGAGCTGGGGCAATATTCCATGAGAGGAGCTGGGGCAGTATATCCATGAGAGGAGCTGGGGCAGTATATCCATGAGAGGAGCTGGGGCATTATATCATGAGAGGAGCTGGGGCAGTATATCCAGGAGAGGAGCTGGGGCAGTATATCCAGGAGAGGAGCTGGGGCAGTATATCCATGAGAGCAGCTGGGGCAGTATATCCATGAGAGCAGCTGGGGCAGTATATCCATGAGAGCAGCTGGGGCAGTATATCCATGAGAGGAGCTGGGGCAGTATATCCATGAGAGGAGCTGGGGCAATATTTCCATGAGAGGAGCTGGGGCAGTATATCCATGAGAGGAGCTGGGGCAGTATATCCATGAGAGGAGCTGGGGCAGTATATCCATGAGAGGAGCTGGGGCATTATATCCATGAGAGGAGCTGGGGCATTATATCCATGAGAGGAGCTGGGGCATTTTATCCATGAGAGGAGCTGGGGCATTATATCCATGAGAGGAGCTGGGGCATTATATCCATGAGAGGAGCTGGGGCAGTATATGGAATACTGCCCCAGCTCCTCTCATGGATATACTGCCCCAGCTCCTCTCATGGAAATACTGCCCCAGCTCCTCTCAAGGATATAGTGCCCCAGCTGCTCTCATGGATATACTGCCCCAGCTGCTCTCATGGATATATTGCCCCAGCAACTGGATGTTAATGGATATACTGCCCCAGCAACTGGATGCTCATGGATACTGCCCCCAGGCCCCAAATCACCTCCTGCCGCGGCCGCCGCGTTTTCGGCTCCCTCTGAGCGTCCGGCAGCATGGAGCTTGGGCACTCGCCTGGGGGAGCCATGTGACCAGCCGCGATCTCGCGAGAACTCGGCTGGTGACGTGGTTCCCCCAGGCGAGCGCCGAAGCTCCATAGCTTCGGACGCTCGCAGGGAGCGAACGCTGTATTCGCTCCTTAAGATGCACACACTTTCCCCCCCACTTTTTTCAGGGGAAAAAGTGCGTCTTATGGAGCGAAAAATACGGTACTCAGATCACGAGTGGCTGCTTTTGTGGCGACTTGAAGGTTTCAGGTATGTTACTTGGACAGCAAAGTGGTTTCACAAAATTCCCTTGCTTTCTGTGTGAATGGGAAAATAGGGCACAGGATCAGCTTTGGACAAAAAAAGTCTGGCCATCACCAAGAAATCTCCAACCAGAAAGCAAAAACATTTTGCGTGTGAGTTTGGTAGACCAGAAAAAAATACAACTTCCACCATTGCACATTAAATTAGGTCTCCTGAAGCAATTTGTGAAAACACTCTCAAAAACTGAAACTTGTTTTCAGTACCTATGCACAAAATTCCCTCATTTGTCAGAAGCAAAGTTGAAAGAAGGTGTCTTTGTTGGTCCAGACATAGGAAAACTCATGCAAGACCATAATTTTGAAACAATGATGAACTCAAAAGAAAATGCTGCTTGAACGGCATTTAAACAAGTAGTTTTGAAGTTTCTGGGGAACAAGAAAGACCCTAATTATGAAAATATAGTTAAATTATGTTAAAAAAAAATTGGTGGAAAAAAAATGATCAGCTAATGGGTATGCTTTCCTCAATTTTTAATTCATTACTGGACAGACCCGAATCCTCGACCATTGATTTCGTCTGGGCCCATAGAGCCCTCAGACCTCGAGGCCCTCCTGGATGCCTCCGTGGGATGCCATATGCTGCCTATACGATTTCAGCCTAAAAGAAGACATACTGCGCAAAGCACGTGAGGCCACACGGTTCTCCTACGAAGGGACTGAGCTCCAATTGTTGCCAGTTTGTAGCAACTTTGGCCTATAGACGTGCCTTAAAGCCCCCGACCTCACTCCTACGTGACCAGCAGCTACGATACCGCTGGCATACACCAACCGGCTTGGCGGTCCTCTCAGATCACGGCACCCATGTCTTGCAGTCCCCGGAGGATGTTGCGGCCTTAACAACTGAACTTCAACTGCCACCTTTACAGTTTGACTGGCCGGACCCTCTTGCTTTGTATAATCCGGCAGCACGTGGCTCGCGCCAGACTCCTCTTCCACAACACCCGGGGAGGAATCGCGGGCAAGCTGGGAGACGCACTGGCTCACAGACATAACCCGGAGATACCATGTTGTCGATACAAGACTTTTCCTGGCTGGATTTCTACTCCTCGGCTCTGCTGCTGTATCTTGCTAGGCCGCTACATATCAGGCTGGGATCGTGCGGGACCTGGGTTTCCAGAATGCAAAGCTGCCGGTAGCCCTGGTCACAACCTCCTGCAGGCTCCAATCTGCATAGATCACCCTTTGCTCTGAACCAACTTTTCTTAAGCACTGGCCGCTACCGACACAGATTCACAGCCTGGACCTTCATGTGACTCTCTACTGGACTGCATTGTGCGACCGCCTCGACCTATTACCATCTTGGCCCCAGGCCTACCTGCAGACGTAGGATCTGCCACGGCTTTCTGACTACGGCAGGGCTCCCACGCAGTCGTGCCCTGACAAGGAGTGGACACATCCCTTCCTTATCCCAACCGGATCGCCTCCCTTGGTGGACACTCGTGCTCCGACTACTTGTAGGCTCCCTATTCTCTCTATTCAAGCACGACGCCGCTATTACCATAGGCTGGTCTTCAGAGACGTATCCAGGCCAGACAGATCGCGCACTGGGACTCTTTTTCTAACGTTGCTAGAGGGCCCTCTCTCAACCCTGAAGCTGGTCAGGTTCGTTTACATTATTAGTGTTGGCCGAAGGCCTCATACATATACGTTTGAACATATTTTCATTTGCTGTTTTATGAGTCGTTTTGCTGCTCCTCACTGATCTCTCATTTATTGTACTTTCTGCTGGTTCTACTTGGAGCCCAACCGCATACCCAACTGAGGTTGGCGGCCTTGCAGAGTGCGGTCGTCATCTGATGTTTTCGCCAGTGCCGTTGCCGCACCCGCCGCTCATTACCTCTTTGTGATTGTATATAGTTCCCCTTTGTTTTCTGTCCCCTTTCCCTTTCCTTTACCCCCCCTCGAGGATTTAGATATGTCAACTGCCCACAGCCTACCGCTGACATCTGCGGATTTAGTCATTGTTTCCATCAACGCTAATGGTCTTAATATTCTGGAAAAATGTTCCCATGCCATGCGAGACTTCCGTTCCCAGAAGGCCTCAGTCGTGTTTATACTGGAGACTCCCTTCCAAGAAGGGAAAGCGCCTACTCTAACGAACTCTCACTATCCCTTAGGCTTCTATAGTCATAATGTCGAGGCTAAATCTAAAGGGACCGCAATCCTGTTACATAGGCGTGTCCTGTTTCAGTTACTAGATTCTGTGACTGACGCGGGAGGACGCTTCGTTTTTGTCAAGGGTCGAATTTTGGATCAGGTCTATACCTTCGCCAACTGCTATGCCCCCAACAAAGCACAACACAAGTTCCTTTCCGCCACGCTGCGCACACTGAGGGACTTTGCTGAATGGTTAGTGGTGCTGGGGGGCGACCTGAATGTGCCTTTAGAACCTCTTTGGGACACATCCGTGGGTAGCTCATCCATCCCATTGCACATTCTGCACTCCTGCCGTAACTCCCTGCACACATCTCGATTTGCGGATTGCTGGCGAACCTTGCACCCCACAGGTAAGGACTTTTCATTCTATCCCTCCCACTCTTACTCCAGGATTGATTATTTATCCCCCAATACCATCTTTCTGCTTTGCGCGGCGCCACAATAGGAACCGCCACATGGTCTGACCACGCACCGGTGACCATCACTTTACGCTCCCCCATGTTTAGGCCGACCGCACCTAATTGGCGCCTTAACGATTCCCTCTTATCCGACCCGCTTGTGGCTGAGGAAGGACGACAGGTTCTCGCAGATTTCTTTGAGGAGAACACGACTGGTGAAGTAGCCTCGCCGATTGTCTGGGAGGCACATAAATGCGTGATCAGAGGTTATTTTATCCGAAAGGGCGCTGAACGAGCTAAACGTCGTACAGCTGCTATCCGGGACCTCCAACAACAGATATCTCAGATCTCCTCCGACCACAAGCGGGAGGGTAACCCTGAGACCTTGACCCGCCTAACTGAGCTACGCAGATCTTTGACTGCCCTCTTGAATGAGTCCTATCATAGATCATATTTACACTCAAAAGCCCTTTTCTACCTACATAGGGATAAAAGCAGAAGGTTATTGGCACGGATGATAGCTAAAAAACGCTCGGCTACGTATATAGCAAAATTGCGCGACTCAAAAGGCGTGACACAAAGGTTACCGACAAAGCTATTACAGATCGTCCGGGACTACTATGCAGCTCTCTATGACATACGGGGATTAGATAGCCTCCAGGATCTGGCCCGCAAACGCTCTGATATTACGGCTTATCTGGCTAAATACTCCCCTAAACGACTATCCTGACAAACGTCTGAACTCTTGGACCGTCCCTTAAACATAGAAGAACTGGCCCTGGCACTTAAAACCTCTAAAACCGGTAAGAGCCCCGGCCCACATGGCCTCCCCGTCAGTTACTATAAAACATATGCTGCAATTCTCTCTCCCCGACTCCTGATGACCTACAACGACTTGACGGAAGGGCTCCATCTCCCTTCCCAGACCTTAGCTGCCAATATCACGATATTACCAAAAGAAGGCAAGGACACTGACCTCTGCCCCAGCTACAGACCCATTTCTTTATTGAACTGCGACCTGAAGCTGTTCGCTAAGATCTTGGCTGGGCTTGACTTCAACCCTTCCTTCCCACTCTTGTTCATGCGGACCAAGTGGGGTTTGTCCCTGGCCGAGAGGCCCGAGATAACACCATGCGGACCCTGCAACTCATGCATCATGCACAACGCTCCTCTCAGGTACTAGCACTCCTATCCACAGACGCGGAGAAAGCCTTTGATAGGGTGGATTGGGACTTTATCTCCCTTTCTTTAACGCATCTTGGTCTAGGCCCTAATCTCCGCCCATGGATAGGCACCTTATATGGAGACGCGACTGCACGCGTATGTGTTAATGGGGTATGTACAGCCCCATTTACCATACGTAATGGTACTCGCCAAGGATGTCCGCTCTCGCCGTTGCTATTCGTGCTGACTCTTGAGCCATTCCTGGAGGCCATACGGATAAATCCTGATATAGTGGGTGTTACAGTGGGCCCTCAGCAGCACAAAGTAGCGGCGTATGCAGATGACCTCCTGTTTTTTGTCACGAGGCCGGAGGTATCATTACCAGGAACAATGGTGGCCTTTGAGGAATATGGCAAAATCTCTAACCTCAAGATTAATTTTCTCAAATCACATATTCTCAATGTCACGGTCCCTGGACCTAGAGCTCAAGCCCTGAAACCGCACTTTGCCTTTACTTGGGTGGCAGACAAAATTAAGTACCTTGGCATTTGGCTTTCTTCACAAGGTTCCCACCTCTTTCAGGATAATTTCCCACCACTCCCCAGATCCCTGCAACGCGACCTAGCTAACTGGAATTACCCTCATATCTCCTTGCTAGGCCGGATTGCGGTGATAAAGATGAATGTCCAACCTCGACTCTTATACTTGCAACAAACAATCCCTATTGACCTTCCCAAGGCGTTTTTTTCTTCCCTTAGGGCTATGGTGGCCAGTTACATCTGGAGGGGTAAACGCCCTAGGTTGAGTTATCAGGTACTTACCAGATCACGAGCTGCAGGTGGATTAGCTCTACCCAATTTCAGTGTTTACCACCAGGCCTGTCATCCCCAACGAGTGGTGGAGTGGTCCAGAGAAGGGTCAGTCAAACTGTGGAGAGAGGTAGAAGAAGAACTGCTTGGGAGACCGATGACGGTTCTACCATGGCTGACATTGGAGGAGGGTAGGAGATTGGCCAGCTCATCGCCATTTGTGAGAGCGATTTACGGGATATGGCGCCGGTTTGCGACTAAATTTAACCTTACTTCTTTTCCCTCCCCCATGACCCCGGTAATACATAATGAAGAATATCTCCCAGGACTGGACCCCCATTCAGTTAGACGACTGGTCCCAGCCCTCACACCACTCATATCACATTTTTTCCACGCCTCAGCTCGCCGACCGCTGACTGACTTAATGGGAGACAGACCTATCTCATTCCTCCACTCCTTCCATTACGCTCAGCTCCGACACTTTCTCGATAGTATACCTCAAAAGCATCAGCTAGGACGACCACTGTGACCATTTTGAGAGATTGTACTGCACTACAGGACCTCTCTCACATGGTTTGTCACTGCTTTACTCACTACTCAGGGTAGTGTCAACCACGGTAGAAACGTCATCGGTCTCCCAACCAGTTCTTGTTCTACCGCTCTCCACAGTTTGACCAACCCTTCTCTGGACCACTCCACCACTCGTTGGAGATGACAGGCCTGGTGGTAAAGACTGAAATTGGGTAGAGCTAATCCACCCGCAGCTCGTGATCTGGTAAGTACCTGATAACTCAACCTGGGGCGTTTACCCCTCCAGATGTAACTGGCCACCATAGCCCTAAGGGAAGCAAAAAACGCCTTGGGAAGGTCAATAGGGATCGTTTGTAGCAAGTATAAGAGTCGAGGTTGGACATTCATCTTGATCACCGCAATCCGGCCAAGCAAGGAGATATGAGGGTAATTCCAGTTAGCTAGGTCGCGTTGCAGGGATCTGAGGAGTGGTGGGAAATTATCCTGAAAGAGGTGGGAACCTTGTGAAGAAAGCCAAATGCCCAGGTACTTAATTTTGTCTGCCACCCAAGTAAAGGCAAAGGGCGGTTTCAGCGCTTGAGCTCTAGGTCCAGGGACCGTGACATTGAGAATATGTGATTTGAGAAAATTAATCTTGAGGTTAGAGATTTTGCCATATTCCTCAAAGGCTGCCATTGTTCCTGGTAAGGATACCTCCGGCCTCGTGACAAAAAACAGGAGGTCATCCGCTACTTTGTGCTGCTGAGGGCCCACTGTGACACCCACTATATCAGGATTTATCCGTATGGCCTCCAGGAATGGCTCCAGAGTCAGCACGAATAGCAACGGCGAGAGCAGACATCCTAGGCGAGTACCATTACGTATGGTAAATGGGGCCGTAAATACCCCATTAACACATACACGTGCAGTCGTGTCTCCATATAAGGCGCCTATCCATGCGCGGAGATTAGGGCCTAGACCAAGATGCGCTAAAGAAAGGGAGATAAAGTCCCAATCCACTCTATCAAAGGCTTTCTCCGCATCTGTGGATAGGAGTGCCAGTACCTGAGAGGAGCGTTGTGCATGATGCATGAGTTGCAGGGTCCGCTTGGTGTTATCTCAGGGCTCTCGGCCAGGGACAAACCCCACTTGGTCCGCATGAACAAGAGTGGGAAGGAAGGGTTGAAGTCTGTCAGCCAAGATCTGACACACCACGGCCTCTGACACACCACCACCATTCATGGGAAAATGGGAATCCATGTTAAATATTGTGCTTTCAGATGATCAATGGTCTAAGACAGTGGTTCTCAACCAATGGACCCTCAGGACCCACAATTGTCCTTGGTCATTAAGTTGCGACCCAAAAATAATTGAATTTCAAAAACATTTATTCCACAAAACAACGTGTGCAATATTCTACAATGTATGCACTTTTTAAACAATTTTGTTAACAAACAGGGATTCTTTCCAAAATGGATAGTGCAGTAATCACAAAACTAGTGAAAATGAAAGCCTTCCCTCCCTGAGCCTTCGCAATTTGCGTAATTGAACGCTGCGTTAATCGCGTAAACTCAAGCTGGCCAAGAGATTGAGAAGTCTGCAGTGCGCATCTGGCCTACTTCCTGAACCTACGCTCTTCAGTGCCTCAGAAGCACAGAGAGCAATGGAATAGCTTGGACCAATGGGAAAGCACCATTGGTCAAAGCCATTCAAAAAATGCCTCCATGGGAGGCGGCTGGCTTCCTATGCATTCATTGACGCAAGATAGTCATGTGACTGTCCTTGTCTCGCACAGTCAGTTGGCGCGGAGCTGTGCCCTCAGTGTGATTGTTCACTGTGGCGGCACCTCCTCCCTGCAGGTGGAGGGGACCGGGCGCGGCTGACACTCGGCTTCCTGGAGTGGACAACGCAGCACTGAGAGCAGCCGGTTCCTGGGGAGCACTGAACCTGAACCTACGCAACCTGTGTATATCTGGCTCTGATACTAGCCAGTGCCTCACCAGCCACTGACCTCACTGCACGTTACTGGTATGCAGGGATGCCGGGATCAGGAAGCAGTGTGGGATTCTGCTGAGAATTCTCAGTGTACAGACTAGTTTTCTGCAGGGATTATCACATCAGGAGAAAGGCAGGAAAGGAAGAGGAGTGAGATTTATAGAGTAAAAGGGAGAGAGTGATAGAGGGAAAGAGATGAGAAGAAATGGAGAAATGAAGAGGAAGAAATAGATACAAGGACAGATGGAAAAATACACAGAAGGACACACAGATATACTGTAGATGGACAGACAGAATAACATATTCAGAAGGATGCATAAATAGGTAAAAGGACAGACAAACAGAAAGGGAAAAACACAATCAAATATATATATATATATATATAGGGAGCCCCCCCCCACCCAACAGCCTTTTGCTTCACTGAGATGTGCACAGTGGCTCCTGTTGTTGGCGGCCAGTAGTAGAATGCACTGGACACATGTCACTCCCTGCTGGGAATACAGAACTGCTGCCAGTCAGTCCCACTCCACACTTTCCCATTTCAGATCCCACCACCACCACCTTGCCATTACAGATTCTACCCCCCACCACCTTGCCATTGCATAGTATCTTACCTGATGCAGCGGGTCCCAGGTGGTGCGTGGCAGCTGGACCTGTAGCTGTGGGGTTGGGGCTATCCCTGCTTCCCTCACTTGTAACTGTACGCCGGAACTTCCTTCAAGCAGGGACGTTCCGGCACGTGGTTGCTGGTGAGGGAGGCAAAGGTTGCCGCGCCACCTGGGACCAGCTGCTGCAGGTAAGCTGCATCAGCGGTTCCCAGAAATTAGAGAGGCCTGGGAGCACTTGTCCCGTGATCCAGTCTGACCCTGGTCGCGACCCACTTTTGGGTCACGACCCACCACTTGAGAAACACTGGTCTAAGATATGTGAATTAACGCATCATTGTTCCACCTCTTCCAAATCTCAGGAAACAGCATACAAGGTTCTTAGCCTATGCTACTGTACCCCTGACAAAATTAATCGTTATGACCCACAGGTTCCTGCGCAATGCTGGCGATGTAACGACGCACTCGGGGTTATGCTACACATCTGGTGGGAATGTCCGATAATACAACCCTTCTGGTCCAGAATACATGATATACTTAAAGAATTTACAGATCCCCCACCTGAGTTCTCACCGACTGCGTTGCTCCTACATCATAATGAGTACTCCATAGCTTCCTACAAACGTACTCTAGCCATCCGTGTTTTGAATACTGCCAAGGCCTTAATACCTCTGTACTGGAAACAGCTCCTCCCCCCACCACTCTGGTTCACTCGCATGGAAGAACTCCACTCGGTAGAGCAGTTAATGTTTAGAGCCTCTGACCGATTGCCCCAATACTATGCCATATGGTCCAACTGGATCCTCAGGTCCTCAACCAGCACCTTCCAAGCGTTGCTGGTCCTACCTGAATAAACTAGCGTTTCCACATGACTTTAGCCTGGACATACTGAATATTGCGGAGTTTAGGCTTGCAACTATCCTCTTTCTGTTTCCCCTTCCCCATGTCTCTCCTACCACATGCTGTTGTTTGTGATTGCTTGAATACTTCTTGCGGGACCTGCGCGTCCCTATTTTGATGTTTTATCACATTCCAGAACCTGCGAGTTCAGCAATGTTTACTTCCTATATGTCTTTATTTTGAAATTCAATAAACAGATATTTACAAAAAAAATTAAAAAATTTGAAGAACGCTGGTGTAAAATGATTCTGAAAGTACATTTTTTTAGTCACACCTGAATTTTTTTCCTGAAAATCTTGGATCCGTTAGTGAAGAGCAAGGTGAGCGGTTCCACCAAGATATTAAAGAGATTGGAAAAAAGCTTTCAAGGCAGTTGGGATGAGAAAATACAAACCTTTGGATTAACCCCTTCACTACCAAGTGATTTTCCAAAAAAACCTGTCCTAAACAATTATTTTTTTTGAAGAATCATTTTTAATTGTAAATTAATTGTACTGTAAAGAACAGTTCTAAACTGTTAAGAACCCATTTGGCCATTGAGTTACAGCCATCACAGCTGTAGCTCGTTTTTTTTTCTTTTCTTCCCCTGTATCGGCAACTTGAAAGCTGCTGAAAGCCCGATATTTCACAGCTGTCTTCGGCCAATTTTACGGTTTTAACGCTTTGGGCATTATGCCCACATGGCTAAAACTTTGGGGGTACCTTCTGAAGCCCAAAATCAAACAAAATTTGTTTGCAGCAAACCAATTTCATTTGCTTTTGGGCTACAGATCAGCAGATTGAGATATCTCAACATTGGGGCACCAGATGGTGCCTTTGAAGCCCGAGATATCTCGATCGGTAATGAAGGGGTTAAGAAGTAATGTACCCACCCTAACTTTCACCGTAAAAAATAATAATAATAAAATAGATAGATAGATTATATATATATATATATATATATATAATCTATCTATCTCAAACCACAGGGGGGTTGCACTCAACATAAACTTGCAACACAAGCAGGTGCATCTAAGACTTTAAATACAAAACACCAAAAAAGAGCACTCCATATCAGTGACCACCTTCATCCACCATTTTCTGCAACAACAAAAAATACACATTTCAAACATTCAAAAAACCTGACTGAGGTAAAATGATGGGGATTCAGTTAACAAAGTATGATCATAGTTTGCGTAAGCCTGTCACAGTCGCCAATCTAACTTGACTGTATCTGCATTTACAGAATTAACTCACCATAGAGCTTCCTAGCAGGACCACCTTCATCCACCATTTTCTGCAACAAAAAAGTTAGATAGGACCTGTCAACGGTGGGGTACATTGGCGACTGTGACAGGCTTACGCAAACTATGATCATACTTTGTTAATTGAACCCCCATCATTTTACCTCAGTCAGGTTTTTTGAATTTTTGAAATGTGTGTTTTTTTTTTTCGTTGCAGAAAATGGTGGATGAAGGTGGTCATTGATATGGAGTGCTCTTTTTTTGTTATATATATATATATATATATCTCTCAAAAAAATAAACGGAACACTTAAACAAGACAATGTAACTCCAAGTCAATTACACGTCTGTGAAATCAAACTGTCCACTTAGGTAGCAACACTGACAGTCAAGTCCACATGCTGTTGTGCAAATGGAATAGACAACAGGTGGGAAGCATAGGCAGGTAGCAAGACATCCCCAATAAAGGAGTGGTTCTGCAGGTGGTGACCACAGACCACTTCTCAGTTCCTATGCTTTCTGGCTGATGGTTTGGTCACTTTTGAATGCTGGCAGTGCTGTCACTCTAGTGGTAGCATGAGACGGAGTCTACAACCCACACAAGTGGCTCAGGTAGTGCAGCTCATCCAGAATGGCACACAATGTGAGCTCTGGCAAGAAGGTTTGCGGTGTCTGTCAGCGTAGTGTCCAGAGCATGGAGGCGCTACCAGGAGACAGGCCAGTACATCAGGAGACGTGGAGGAGGCCGTAGGAGGGCAACAACCCAGCAGCAAGACCGCTACCTCCGCCTTTGTGCAAGGAGGGACAGGATGAGCACTGCCTGAGCCCTGCAAAATGACCTCCAGCGGGCCACAAATGTGCATGTGGCTGCTCAAACGGTCAGAAACAGACTCCATGAGGGTGGGTGGTATGAGGGCCCGACGTCCACAGGTGGGGGTTGTGCTTACAGCCCAACACCGTGCAGGGTGAACACCAGAGAACACCAAGATTGTCAGCTTCGCCACTGGCGCCCTGTGCTCTTCACAGATGAAAGCAGGTTCACACTGAGCACATGTGACAGACGTGACAGGATGTGACGAAGCCGTGGAGAACGTTCTGCTGCCTGCAACATCCTCCAGCATGACCGATTTTGGCAGTGGGTCAGTAATGGTGTGGGGTGGCATTTCTTTAGGGGGCCGCACAGCCCTCCATGTGCTCGCCAGAGGTAGCCTGACTGCCATTAGGTACCGAGATGCGATCCTCAGACCCCTTGTGAGACCATATGCTAGTGCGGTTGTCCCTGGGTTCCTCCTAATGCAAGACAATGCTAGACCTCATGTGGCTGGAGTGTCAGCAGTTCCTGCAAGACGAAGGCATTGATGCTATGGACTGGCCCACCCGTTCCCCAGACCTGAATCCAATTGAGCACATCTGAGACATCATGCCTCGCTCCATCCACCAATGCCACATTGCACCACAGACTGTCCAGAAGTGTGGGGATGCTTTAGTCCAGGTGTGGGAGGAGATCCCTCAGGAGACCATCCGCCACATCATCAGGAGCATGCCCAGGCGTTGTAGGGAAGTCATACAGGCACGTGGAGGCCACACACACTACTGAGCCTCATTTTGACTTGTTTGAAGGGCATTACATCAAAGTTGGATCAGCCTGTAGTGTTGTTTTCCACTTTAATTTTGAGTGTAACTCCAAATCCAGACCTCCATGGGTTGCTCCATTTGATTACCATTAATAATGTTTGTGTGATTTTGTTGTCAGCACATTCAACTATGTAATGACTACAGTATTTATTAAGTATTTCATTCAGATCTAGGATGTCTTATTTTTGTGTTCCCTTTTATTTTTTTGAGATATAAAAGTATATATATATATATATATATAAGTACATTTTTACTTTATTATACACCTTTCACTTAATTGTATTACATTTTAACGTCATAAGAGCCTAAGATTTATGGATATTGCAGAAAAATGGTACGTGATAGGAGAAAACCGATTTGGATATTTGGATTCAGCACCCCAAAAAATGATACAGATTGAATTGTGAAAGTTTTTAAAAAACATATTTTTTGGTTGGCCTGTGACTAATCGGGTGGTTAATAGGTCTGTATAAAACACACACTGCTTAGCGTCAGACCAAGTAAAACATTAATTATAATTATTGTTTTTCTTGGTCTGACGCTAAGCAGTGTGTGTTGTATACAGACCTATTAATCAACCACCTGATTAGCAACCATTTTCATGATCGACTAACTATTTTCATTATTGATTAATCGATTTTTAGTAGTTACAGTCCTAGTGCATATGTCAGGTGTCAACAATGGAAGTACAGATGTAGGTCTATAGTGGGGTGGACCCGAGACCGCCAACCTGGACGTAAACTGTGACATGCGTCACTTAGGACTTGAAATACATGGGCCTAGAAATGTATTTGGGAGGTGCGAGCCTGATGTTTTATATTGTTTTCCTGCTCTTTCCTTTGTTAAAGTCACCCTGTATCTACAATTCTAGATGCAGGGTGTTTGTGTGTTCTATGTACCTTTTCTCTGTATAGTGTCGATCTCTGTATTAGTACCTGCTCTCTCTATTGTGTATGTTCTCTCTATGAGAAATTCCTTTTGTTTTACCTGCTTTCTCCCTCCCCCATTCTCCTCCTAGGAAATCTCATTGTTTGAAGGTCCTGTGCAGCTATCTGATTTGTGATGTAATCTGTTTCATTGTATGCAAATGTGAGTCCTTGACTGTAACCTGTGTCTCTGTGTAATAAACAGTCATTCTCCATTTTGAGTTGAAACAGCAAGGATCTCCTGCATCTGGGGTAGAAGCAGTACTTCTGCGGAACACTGGCTAGAAGGGGAGCAGTCTGTATGTGGACGGAAATCCCCACGTAACAAACGATCCAATGACAATAGGTATATAACAAAATCAAACAAGAAGGTCTGAATTCTAAGACCTCGTGGTGATTGGTACTCCAAATTGTTCACATATTAGTGTCTAAATAAAATTAGAACTTTTACTAGTCTAAAAATGATAAACACAGGGTCACTTTGCTATGATACGTTGGTCGGGTGGGATCAATGGATAATTGGGAGTTTGTGTACCTCTACCTATTTACCAATGCTGGCCCACTACAAGGTGCCATGTCTGTGTATGCTCTTTTTTTTTCTCCTTATTGACTGTTCAAATGTGTGGAGACTTAAGGTCTCGGATGTGCACTTTCCGCATTTGGTTGATCTGTTACCGAGGTCCCATAGCCAAGGAGACGATCAGTTTCTGTGGGGGTCCCAATCCAAGGACCCGAACCCATCAGTCCACAATAGCCGCATACTTGCCTTACCTTTATAAACTCAAAGTGTGAGCAGTAGTTGTAGCATAAGTCATACTAGGGATAGTTATCTGAATAATGGTGTATTTATAAACTGGTAATTTAACAATAACATTTTTGTTGACCTACACCCATTCTATCTCCTCACTGGCTTGCCTTGAGAAAGGGAGTCAATGTTTCACCTGGTATAGTGGCAACATGATTTCCGTTATGTTTTATTTAGTCACTAGTATATGAACAATTTGGAGTACCAATCACCAATAGGTCTGAGCATTCAGACATTTTTGTTTGTTTTTGCTATATACAGGTGTGGGTCTATCCCGATGCTACTGGTCCTTTTTTTTTTTATTATTCTTTATTTATTTTTTCTCCACATAAAAGGTGATGAGGACTGGAGCCACACTCCCTTTGTCATTTCTAAAATCCTTTTAAAATCACAAAAGCGCTTCATCCTAGAGCTAATACAATCATTCTTGAAACCATTTAGTTCTTTACGTCCGTATTGTTATCAGTCTTACCCATCACCCCCTTTCACCGATGTCAGCTTACTACAGAGGCTCCCCCAAATATATCATTTTCATAATCATGATTTTTAATCATCTGATTCTCTTCTGCAGGTGCTGATACCACTCTTGCTATTGCAGAGACTTCTTCTAGGACTCATTGGACGAGAACAAACCTTGGAGGTCCTTGTACAATTTGGGGTCAGGTACTTAGAAGAAATGGCTTCAGAGTATATTATCAAGCAAGGAGGATGGGTAAGTGCTAAAAACCACAGCACGTATTCATACCTTCTTATGTGGGTGTTCACATTTGAAATATTTACTGATCTTTCATATACCTTTTGGCCTTGTAGTGGTTGACAATGCTTGTCATGTGTTTGGATTACTTGGCCATGACCTCTGTGATACATGAGCTTCTCCGTTTATATTCTAAAACAAGGTTTTTATACAATCCTTCTGTTGCACGTTTGCAATCAAGAAACGCACACTCAGTTCTTCAGTTACAGACCGTTTATTAACCTGTGTGCCTGTATGAAGTAAAAAACAATGCTTTTAAACTCTTGTAATAGCATGAGGTGTTTACAGTCTCCTCATGCACCAGTGAGATTAACCATAGAGCATAGCAGCAAATGTCCTTTACCAATATTACTCTATACTAGACATGCAGTTTATGTGCACAGTTCTTTTTTACCTGTACTATTACTGCACAGACCACATAGCTAACTAACAGAGCAGAACAAAACTATTTACAGAACAGATACACAGAAAATGACACACTCTTTTGTTATGGCTTCACACACACTTCAAGTTTATGCTGCTTGCTGGATCTATGCTTATACTGGGTTTACCTGTATGAAGTAAAAAAACAATGATTTAAACTCTTGTAATAGCATGAGGTGTTTACAGTCTCCTCATGCACCAGTGAGATTAACCATAGCAGATAGAAGAAAACCCAAATGGGTTTAGTGTGAAAGGCGCTATGTAGACTATATCACTGGCAGAATATTATACTTTAAAGCA
This sequence comes from Leptobrachium leishanense, assembly GCA_009667805.1. Lineage (NCBI taxonomy): Eukaryota > Metazoa > Chordata > Amphibia > Anura > Megophryidae > Leptobrachium > Leptobrachium leishanense. The sequence continues at coordinate 252,850,959 of CM019065.1, forward strand.
GCTCACTAGTTGAGTGTATCCTTCACTCCAGAGATAGAATGCAAAAAACCACTTTACAGTGAAAAAGGAGCGCTTGGAGGTTAGACAGAAACACACGTATGTTGAACGGAAAGAAGAAAACAAAAGAACTCTATTTTTCTTTCCTTACTTTTCTTATTTCCTTCAGTAGAGTTATGAATCTGTGGGATATCATCAAATTCTAAAAGAAACAAGGAGAAAATCTCATTGCATAGTATTATAAGTACACCAAATGTATCAGAAAAAAATGAGATTTCCACTCCCAAACAGGGAGTCTGCAAGACTCCAAATGTATGCCTTTAAGCCTCTTCTGGGGGGCTCCACCCATCAACAGGAAAAGAGATTTTCAATACTTTTTCTTCCAGGCTTGATAGTAGCTTTAGGCCGGAAGTATGTTATGATCTCGAAACAAAAATCAATAATAGCATAATTCTGTAGGTTAAATGGAAAATAAAAATCAAAAGAAATTGCACTCACGTGTTGCAGAGCCTCTATTGAAAGTGGCTCTGTATAGACGCCTGGGACCACTTATCAGAGGGGGTCCATCCTCAGCCTTTAGTTGTCGTTGGAACACAACTCCGTTGCAGAATGATGTAGCCCAAATGTATATAGGTGCAAATGAGGTAAAAAATGGATTATTGAAAAGGGGCCAATTAAAAAAAAATATATAAATTTATTGAAAACAAAACACCAAATTGGAGTGTATATAAATCGAGACGCGTTTCACCTACTACTGTAGGCTTCCTCAGTCAAAATATTATATTATTATACTGGGTTTACCTGTATGAAATAAAAAAACAATGCTTTAAACTCTTGTAATAGCATGAGGTGTTTACAGTCTCCTCATGCACCAGTGAGATTAACCATAGCGCCTAACATTTCCTGGTACAGGACCCTCCACTCCCAAACAGGCTCACGCCATCTGCTGGCCGGAGGTGATACTCACCGCTCAGTACCCAACCATAACTTTACATGTGCGTTTAAAGCTACCATGCCACACTTGTATAAAGTACTGTGCAAAGGTTTAAGCAAACATTTAAATTTGCGTTTAATTCATTTCTCAGGAGCGTCAACTGTAACTTTAATCAAAGATAATAACAGACATCCTGATTACTCCATCAGAATGTACAACTCCTCAAAACGCACTGCAAACATGATAAAGACTCTTAACACTACAAAAAAACTTGTTTACAGTGTTCTGCAAACATACACGCCATATCAACCACCTGATTAGTCGATAATGAAAATGGTTGCTAACTATTTTTATTATTGATTAGTTGTCGATTAATCGATTTTAGTAGTTACAGTCCTAGTACATATGTCTGGTGTCAACGATGGAAGTACTTGTTTGCTTCAAGCCCCAATGATGTGCAACCTTTGTAGAGTGCATCCAATGAGTAGCTGAACCCCCCCCCATGTTCTTGGGATCTTTTAGTTAATAATTGGATCCAATAATACAAATATCAGCAGCAGTTCATTCATGTTAAAAAGTTGAAGTGCTACATGTTAAAACCGCACCTTGAATGTGCCGTGCAATTTTGGGCACCTATCTTAAAGGATAGAAAAATAGTGCTAGAAAAAGTGCAGAGACAGGCGACTAAATTAATAAGGGGAATAGAAGGTTTAAGTTATGAGGATATGGGGGTAAGCTTCTTGATCCAAGGAGAAATCTCACTGCCATTCTGGGGTCAAGAAGGCATTTTTTCCCAGTGTGTTGCATATTGGCGAGCGCTTCAGACTGGGTTTTTTGGCTTCTTTTGGATCAACAGTAGGGATGAGCCTATTCTCATTCGAACTCGCATTTGGTTCGGTTCGTGTTCGAGTTCGAACTCGAACTTTCGAAATTGTTCAAGTCAATGGGACTCAAAAGTTCGGTTTTTAGAGTGCCCTCCAAGAGGCCATATATGCAAGATATTTGCCATAAAAGGTGTATGGGGGTCCGGGTAGTGCCCTGGGGGACAGGAAACAAGGACAAAAAGTAAAAAAAAAAAATGTTTTTAAAGGGACAGTGCCTAGGAGGTCCTCATAACCTGCCCGTGAGGTGGCGGATTTGTAGGATGTATAGAAACCTTTTTTTAAAAAAAAAATGATGTTTCAAATGACGGTAAACGCTTTTCCTTTAATCTATTCATAAACAACTGCATGGGGCGGCCGTCTGTATTAAAAGAGGAGATCTTTTAGGACAAACAAGTTTAGTGAATTTTTGACTAAATTATGGTGAAATTTATGCAGGTTTTGGATGAAAGTAACCATAGGTGCTTTAAAATTGGGCCTTTATTGTCGGCACACCGTAACCCCTCTGTGGTATTGTGGAAGAGTGCAGAGTTGGACCCTGCGGTTCAAAAAACTAAAATGATATAAATCTGGTAATGGCATCAGGGCACCCAAATGATGTGCCTTTCATGTCAGCAAGTGCCTTCACACCGTAATCCTTTTGTGGTATTGTGGAAGAGTGCAGGTTTGGAGGTTTTGTGAATGCAGAAGAGATCCCCCGATCTATTCCGTTACGTTAGCATCAGGGGATTGATAGCTGCTGATCCAGGACTGATTCATTTTTATAAATGTCAGCCGGTCTACAGAGTCGGTGGACAGACGCACTCTTTTGTCTGTGACAAAACCTCCAGCGGCACTGAATGTCCTTTCAGAAAGCACACTGGATGAAGGGCAACCTAGTAGCTGCATAGCATATTGGCTAGGTTCTGGCCAGTGATCCAATCTCAACACCCAGTAAGCCAGTGGATCATCTGCTGGAAAGTTATCCAGGTCTGCCCTTGCCCCTAGGCAGTCCTGCACCATACGGTGAAGACGTTGGCAATGGGTGCCTACATTTGACGTCCCTGAGCGTCGTGGACTAAAAAATTTTAAAAAGGCATCAGTCAAGCGGCCCCTGCCTTCACCTCTATTCCTCTGATCAGCCTCAGAAGCACCTGTGTCATCACTTGGTAACCTACCAGTGCCTGGAAAGGTGTTACACAAGTGTCGCTTTGGAGCGTCCTCACGTTTTTTCATCCTGTCCTCCCTCTGTGCGGTCAGGATGAGCTCTGCAACTTTACCCTTGTTTCGTGGATCAAGAAGGCTTGCCAACCAGTAATGATCCCTCTCCTTGATAGCACGAATCCTGGGGTCCTTTAGCAGGCTTTGCAGGATAAGGGAGCCCATGCAGCGTAGGTTGGAGATGGCATTAGCTTCCATGTGTTCCTGGTCAATGAGGAGGATGACCCCATCGTGCACTTCCTCCTCCCAGCCACCTACTAGTCCTTTGGTTTCTGGGCACACAAAACCCTCCCTTGAGGAATCCCCACCTTCAATGCCCCCACTACTTAAATATTCCTCCTCATCCTCCTCCTGTCTGATCTGAGGAGGACCCGCTGGAATGCTGTCTGCGGAAAGACTGGGGCCTCGAGAGCTAGGGAAGGCCTCCTCTTCCTCCCGCTGCTCTGCCTCTAGAGCCACATCTATAATTCCCCGCAGAGTGTGCTCCAGCAGGAACACTAAAGGAATTGTGTCACTGATGCATGCACTGTCCCTGCTCACCATCCTCATTGCCTCCTCAAATGGTGACAGTACAGTGCATGCATCCTTGATCATCAGCCACTGTGGGGGGGGGGGAAAACCCAAGTTGACCTGAACCTGTCCTTGTGCCATACTCACACAGGTACTTGTTGATGGCCCTCTGCTGCTTGTGCAGACGCTGCAGCATTGCTAATGTCGAGTTCCACCTGGTGGGCATGTCACAGATCAGACGGTTTGTGGGAAGGTGGAATTCTCTTTGAATTTCTGCCAGGCGAACACTTGCTGGGAATGACCGTCTGAAGTGGCTGCAGACTTTTCTGGCCTGGCTGAGAAGCTTTGCCAGCCCTGGGTACCTGGTTAGGAAACGCTGTACCACCAGATTTAGGACTTGTGCTAGGCATGGTACATGCGTCAACTTACCCAGGCGTAGGGCGGAGAGAAGGTTGCTGCCATTATCAGACGACCATTCCCAGCTGAAGCTGGCGTGGTGTTAACCATCTCTGCACCTGCCCCTGCAGAGCTGACAGAATTTCTGGCCCGGTGTGGCTCCTTTCCCCTAAACAAACCAACTCAAGCACAGTATGGCATCTTTTTGCTTGAGCCATTGCATAGCCCCTGCCACTTAAACTCGGTTTAACTGCAACTTTGCCAGAGATAGAGCAGGAGGAAGAGGGAGAGGTGGTGGTGGTGGAGCAGACAGACCTCATACAAGCAGCTTTCTGGAGGTGTGGTGGATGAACAAGCTCCAGCACAGAGCCCCGTCTTGGATCCCTCCCAGCTGCAATCAGAGTTGCTGCTGACTGCCTTTCCCAATCACTCGATAACAACATTGTCTTCCATGTGCTGGTATGGCCTCCTGTTAAAAGTAATGGCGTTTTGGAACATACCACTGTGGTACAGCACATTCAGCAAATTCACGGAAGGGAGCAGAGTCCACCAGCTGGAAAGGTAGCAGCTGCAATACAAGTAGACATGTGCACAGCACAAAATTTCGTTTTGAACTAATGAATTAGTCCTAAAATGCAATTTATTTAGTTGCTAAAGAAATTCGTTTTCAGTTCTTTAGTATGAAAACTAATTTCATTCACCCAAAAACCAGTGGATACAATTACTATTGTAGTGGCTCCTCAGAGGGCTGAGATCGCTGCTTGTTACAGTATCACATCACTCTCAGCACAATGTGGGCCATATTACATAGTTAACCAGAGCTGTTGTAAACTTCCCAGAGCCATTATAGCCTATGGAGGTTTTCAGTTTACAACAGCTCTGGTTAAGTTAGCACCAACATTGTAATACTGCCCCGTGTCAGGCAAAGCTGTTACAGTAACTGACTGCTGCTCATCACAGTGCTCAGAGTTTCAGTAAAACTAGTAAATAATATTTTTATATATAAGAGGTTAGAACAATATTATTTCCTTGTTTTACTGAAACTCTGAGTACTGTTACAGTCAGTTACTGTAACAGCTGAGCCTGATACATTGTACTGAGATAATCTAACAAGCAGCCGATCTCAGCGCTCACAGCCACTGGATTTAAAGGGCTAAAAAAAAACGCTCCTCTCTGTATAATGTTTATAACATCCTCCTACATTAATTAATACCCCTCTCTGTACAATGTATACAACATCCACCTGCATTAATTAATACCCCTCTCTGTATAATGTATACAACATCCTCCTGAATTAATGTCCCTCTCTGTATAGAACATCCTCCTCAATTTATAACTTTCTCTGTTTAATGTATATAACATCCTCCTGCATCAATACCCCTCTCTGTATAATGTATAGAACATCCTCCTGTATTAATTAATGCCCCCTCTGTATAGAACATCCTACTGCATTGGCATGTGGAGGGTGCAGAACTTCGGATGTTGCGCTCTTCATTGCTGGTCTCCTTCACTCCTCAATGTAATATCACAAAAAGGACTGAAACTAAAATGTAGTGCATTTTATTTTAGTTTCTTTCGTTTTTTGTACTGAGCAGTTTCGTATCTCTTGAGTCATACGAAAACTAAATTATCTCAAAATTCGGACTAAATCGTTTTAGTACTAAAACGAATGCACATGTCTAAATACAAGTAATTTTGCTAAGCTGGCATTTAGACGCTGTGCTTGGGGATGGTTGGGACTATATTTTTTCTTACGCTGCAGCAGCTGGGGCAACGTAATCTGACTGCGTAAATATTCAGCTGATGGGATGCTGTCACATTGTGAGGAAGGACCTGGTACATCCATTACTGTAGCATCATCCCTGTCAGTGGAGGTTGGAGTCAATGACATGGCAGGACATATAGTGCGGGTAGACAGGTGAGGAGGACCTACGCAAAGTTTTGCGCCAACGGGATGCGTGGCAGGTGGTCATATGTCACCTCAAGCACGTGGTACCCAAGCGTCCGGTGTCTTTCCCACACTTGAGCCTCATCTGACATAGATTACAAATAGCAACGGTGCGCTCTGCTGCACATTTCTTAAAGAACTCCCAGACAGCAGAGTTCCTGCTTGTGTGCTTTGAGACAACAGCACTCTGCACCTCAGCAGCTCTGACATCTGATGCCTTGAACTGGCTAGTGGTACGGTTGTTCATAGAGGACGTTGTGCCTCGTGTTTGTTGTGCCTCCTCCTCACTTGACTCCTCTGTTCGATCAGGCACCCAGGTGGAGTCAGTGACCTCATCATTGTCATCACCCCCTATCTCCTTGTCACTGGAGCCAACTTGGCAGTATACTGCAGCTGCTGGGGCAACATGAGTGCCAGTTATTTGTGTGTCACTGGCACCCCCTTCCTCTAGGTTCATTATATTCCCCTCCTCAACCTCAGAGATTGAATCAGAGCACTGTAGTTTCTGCGCATCCTCAAGCAGCATGTCACTGTCATTGTAGTCAAACAATTCAGCTGACGACTCCGTGTGTGATAGTGAGGCTACGGCAGGAGTAGCTGTGGACATGGAGGCTGCATCAGATGCTTTGGCAGCTGAGGTGGACTGTAAAGCACTACAAGCCTGGCTGGCAGAGGACTCGGAGGAGGAGGATGGCCTGGTTAGCCAATCCACCAAATCCTCTGTATGTTGCTGCTGCTTAAGACGGCCAGCACCAGTTAGAAAGGACAAGCGTGCCCCTGCAGAGGATGCACCACGTCCACGACAACCAGAGGCACAGCCTCCCGACACAGAGGCTGCTTGCCCTCTTACCTGTGCCTGGGAGCATCTGCCTGTCCTTTTTGGTCTTTCTGACATGGTGAGTGATATATAGATTAAATATATACAGAACTCTGATTCAACTCTGGTGTAAAGAGTAAAGATTTCCAGAACTCTGGTATAACTCAGTGAGACACCCTGATAGCTGCCAGCCAGTGACAAGACACAGATTACAATTCCCAGAAACCTCCTATAAATCAGTGAGACCCCCTGATGGGTGGCAGTGACAAGACACAGATTACCACAATTCCCAAATATTTTGTAGAAATTACTGACCCCCCCAAAATACTGGGTGGCACTGAGAACACACGGATTAGAACAATTCCCAAATATTTTGTAGAAATTACTGACCCCCCAAAATACTTGGTGGCAGTGAGAACACACGAATTATAACCATTCCCAAATATTTTGTAGAAATTACTGACCCCCGAAAATACTGGGTGGCAGTGAGAACACACAGATTAGAACAATTCCCCAATTTATTGTAGAAATGAGACCCCCCCCCCCAGTAGCTGGTGACAGACTGGCAGTGAGAACATACACTAACACAAGAACAATCTCCTCTCAAACACGCGCTGAAACACTGTGTGAAGCCTTATATAGTGTGCGGCGGGACTTAGCTCTGTGAGCCCATGATTGTGCAAAATTTGCCCAATTAAGACTCTGAGCCGTGATTGGCATAGTCTTGAACCTGTCTTGCACCTGACCCATTGGTCAGGTGCAAGGCTGTAGCCATTTACAATCTTCAGGCCAGTGGAAAAGTGCATTGTGGTCCATTGTGGGCGAACATGCGGCTAACACGCGGAAATGTTCGTAGTTTGCGAACAGGCAATGTTCGAATCGAACTCCGAACCGAACAGCTCATCCCTAATCAACAGCAGTAGGTGATGTGTGAGAGGCTGAACCCAATGGACCATGTGTTTTTTCAGCCTATGTAAACTATGTTTCCCTTGTGAATCAGTTTATGAAAGCTATTGATTTTAAATTTATCTGTTCAATGTTTCTGGGACTTTGCCGGAGATGAGTAGGGTTTGTGCAAAATCCAGTCACACAACCATGCATTCAAGGAAACTGGTTCTATGTCAATCTCTTGACCAATGAGTAGGTGAATGCAGACTGAGATTTCAACGTATGTCTTTTGTAACTTGCACAGTTTCCAAAAGCTTTCTTCCGTTTTAACATTCAAAAAGACAGACCTAAAAGTGTGCCCTCCGTTTTTGAAATTGGCGCTGCCTAGAGTACTTGGATGTTTTAACAGTATACCACAATGTAGTGAATCATTTTTAATCTGTGGTGTACTTGTTACTAGGGATGCACCAATACCACGTTTTTAGGACCAAGTACAAGTACGGATACTTTTTTAAAGTACTCCCAATACTAGGGATGCACTGAAATTTCGGGGGGCCGAAATTATTGGCCGAAAATGGCACTTTAAGTTGTCTGCCGATAGGAAAAAAACACTGGTAGAAAAAAATGAAAATTAAGTGTAATTATGACTGGTGCCTCCAGGTGGCGCTGTGGCACTAAATCTGCACTGCATTTGAACAGGAGGAAGACCAGGTTGTGCTCCGTGAATTATTTTTTTCCCCCTTATCTGGAGAGTCACATGGCCGGCTTGCAGCATGGGAGATAGGTGTAGGGCACTCTGCCCTGTGCTTTGATTAGCCCCACAGAACCTGGCACTTAAAAAATAAAAAACTGTGCTCCTTTTGGCAGAAGCTGAGAGGTAGAGCTGCTCTCTGAAGCTACAGGCTGCATGTTTAATTTCCGGCACAGCGAGATAAGGATGCTGCTGCCATGTAAATATCCCCCCTCTAGTTTAAACTTCAATTATGTCCCACTCGGGAGTCAGAAGACATGGGAGGGGGGAGATACCGACCCGTTTTTAAAGACAAGCAGCTACATCTTCCAGGTTAACCCCTGGAATGCCAAGGGTCTGCAAACACTGCTTCATTTGTATGTTTTTTCTCTCCTGCTGACTAATGATATGCTAATATTTTTTTTGTGTGGTGTGTATGTGTGTGTGTAATACATTTATAGGTGTCTGGTGTGTAATAAATTATATATATATATATGCGGTGTGTATACATGTGTCTGTGTAATATATATATATATCACACAAAAGCAAGCGAGGGTCAGCACTCGAGGGATCTTTTCAAATTCCAAATGGAGACCATGGTTGAGCACCAGGGCCTGAGAGAATAATGAATGGTGAACCGTGAGTGCACAATCTTTGTTTTTTGAGAGATTTATATATATATTATACACACACATCAGACAAATGTATATACACACAGACACACATATATACACAGACGTGTGTATAATCAGACACCTGTATACACACACACGTGTGTGTGCACATGGTGTGTATACATGTGTCCGATGAAAATCATTTTCGTTTTCGGCCAAGCTCATCGTGCATTTTCGGTACCGGTTTCGGTCCCAAATTTTCATTTCGGTGCATCCCTAACTGATACAGAGTACCGATACTTATTTAAAGTCATGTGACGCTTTTCAATAAATAATTTAGAATTTTGCTGAAAGCCAGTCCAGTTTATGTTTATATTGAAATGTATGGCCAGAAACCCCATTTACTCCTTGCACACACCTCCACTCAGATACATGTACATACATTACACAGACATCAGACCAGACATACCCATATATATGGGGTACATTGGCGACTATGACAGGCTTAAGCAAATTATGATCATAAATTTGTGTACTGAATCCCCATCATTTTACCTCAGGGATTTTTTTAGCAATTTTAAAACAGTGTTTTTTTTTCACAGAAAATGGTGGAAGAAGATGGTCAATAATATGGAGTGCTTTCTTGGTGTTTTGTATTTGATGTCTTAGATGCACCCGCTTAGTTTTGAGGTTGAGTGCAACCTTCTGCTGTTTTGTATTATATATATATATATATATATATATATGTATGTATGTATGTTAATTCCCTTTTACTGTGTTCATTACGGTACTAGGCTCCTCTGCTAGGGTTATTACGGCTGACAGGAAGTGCTGGGGTGTCTGTTGTTTGTATCCTGTGTGGAGGAGGAGAAGGGGACACTGTGGTGTGAGAAGAACAAAAATAAACTTCTATGATCATAAACGTTGTGTTTATTCTGAGTAACATTGGTAGCAGAGGATGGTTTCCAATTATAAAGTTCCACCGAAATTTGATAAAGCCAGGCCATATGAAAGCTGGAAAAATTAAGTTAGTATCTGGATGTGGGTCACAGACCTTGACAAGAAGAAGCCGGTCCTTGTTGTTGCTTTGGGGCTTGAAGGGAGAGCTCGTGAAATGGCAATGGAAATTTCTGCGGAGGACTTGGACAGCGAAACTGGTATGGAAACGTTAATGATGAGGCTGGATAGTGTGTTTCTGAGAGAGGAAAAGGATCGGGCCTATGAAGCCTATTCTAACTTTGACAGTATAACAAAAGATAGCTCTGTTTCTTTGGCAGACTATAGAATTGATTTTGAACAGCGATATAATCGGATGAAAAAGTATGATATGGTGCTGCCTGATGCTATACTGGCTTTTAAACTCCTAGACACGGCTTGTCTCGATTAAAAAAAACAGACAGCTAGCATTAACAGCTTGCACTAAGTTGAAGTTTACCTCCATGAAATCGACTTTAAAAATGATTTTTGGCGGGAAAATAACAGCTTCATCATATGGAATACAAGTGAACCAAGTCAATATGGCATTTTTTTACAGAACACCAATCACATGGTAGAGAGAGACGCAATGCTGCGCTGCGATTAAATCAGCCATGACCAGGCACCAATCCACTGGATAAATACGGCAGGCGTTCCACATGTGCTATTTGTCAAAGTACTTTCCACTGGGCTAAAAACTGTCCTCATAAAAAATATGATCAAGTAAAACTAACTGAAGATGCAAACGTTGAGGAATGTAACATTACTTTAATTACTAAAGCTTCTATGTCTGACTCAGATATTCATGACTGAATCCTTAGGATCAGCAATCATTGACACTGCATGCACCCGCACTGTGTGTGGTGAGAAATGGTTAGAAGATTATATTGATGGCCTCACTGCATGATGATAGTGAAGGACAAAAGGAGGCAGTAGATTTATCAGAAGTTGATAATCTTACCCTGGATTTGCCTGATCAGGAAACCGATGTATACATAACAAAAGACATTTCATTTAAAGCAGCCAAACAAGATGAAATTAGAAGTTGGTATGAAAAAATGTGTTTGATGAAGTTCTTGATGCCGGTCAAAAATGTATTTCTACCAGATGGGTCTGTAGACTCAAAGAAACCCACAAGGGTATTGTGCTCAAAGCACGACTTGTAGCCAGAGGGTTTGAGGTGTTTTGTGTTCAAGAATTACAAAGACTCCCCAACCTGCGCTGCTGAATCTCTTAGGCTATTACTGACTGTAATTTGTCAAAACCAGTGGCAAATAAATTCTATGGGTATCAAATCTGCTTTCTTACAGGGTATGCAGTTGTCTAGGGAAATTTATGTCACGCCTCCTCTTGAGGCAGGAAAAGAAAATGTCTTATGGAAATTAAACAAGTGTATTTATGGCCTTGCAGATGCATCATTATACTGGTACAATAAAGTGAAAGAAATAATGCTGAAGACCGGTGGGAAAATGTCTCAAGTTGACCCAGCGGTATTTTACTGGATGGATGACCAGTGTAGACGGTTTCCTTTGGGCTGGTTCACATTACTTTCTGACAACTGTCATCCCTATATTAAAGTCGGCATTCAATGTTGGACGTGAGGAACATGGAAATTTCTGCTATGTTGGTATGAACTTTGTTACTATTAAAAGGTGTGGTTCATGTACATCAGCACAGCTACAATGATAACCTGCAGTATATTCCCCTACACGCAACACGTGCTGTACAAAGAGATGCCCCTCTCAACGAGACTGAAAGAGGACAACTTTGGTCAAAGATAGGACAGATCCTGTGGGTTGCAAAACTAACCTGTCCAGACATTATGTTTGATGCTAGTAGCTTAGCTACAAACGTAAAAGATGCCACAGTTCAGTCTATTCATGAGACAAATAAGGTCCTTGGTAAACTTAAATCCAAGAAGGTTACTTTAAAGTTTCAACACTTAGGAAGAAATGACAACCTGAACTTTGTTTTCAGTGATGCTTCTTTTGGAAATCTTCCTGATGTAGGTACACAAGGAGGTACATTGATTGGTCTTCTAGTTGACGAAGAGAAGTTTTCACCTCTACTGGCATTCTAAGAAAATTAGGCGTGTGGTAAGAAGTACTCTGGCAGGGGAAACCTTGGCCCTATCTGATGGTATCGATAATGCGATTTTTCTTGCCACACTCTTTTCTGAACTCCCTGTGGGAAATGCCAAGCTAAATGCTCAGCCATTAGTTTGTGTGACTGACAACCACTCTCTGATGTCCTCAAATCCACAAAACAAGTCACTGAAAAATGGCTTCGTCTGGAACTAAGCATAAGAGAATTTCTAGAGACAAAAGGAATAAAGGAGATACTAGGGTCAGATTAAAAATCTCAACTTGCTGACTGTTTTACCAAAAAGGGTGCATCTTCTCTTGTGCTGCTGAAGGTACTGAGTGAAGGACTATGGGACCATTCAAAGCACTCATTTAAGGACTGAGCATGTATTATGGCTTTTGCTTTATATGCTTCTATAATGTCTTTATTTTTCACTGTTCAATGTTATAAGGTCTATATCTTTTAATAGTTTTTTTTAATTTAAAATAGGGGGATATTGTTAACATGTTAATTCCCTTTTACTATGTTCATTACGGTACTAGGCTCCTCTGCTAGGGTTTTTACGGCTGACCGGAAGTGCTGGGGTGTCTGTTGTTTGTATCCTGTGTAGAGGAGGAGAAGGGGACACTGTGGTGTGAGAAGAATACAAAGAAACTTCTATGATCATAAACGTTGTGTTTATTCTGAGTAACCGTATGATCCAAATGTCCAGCACTCAAGCTGTGGCCTCAATAATCTCATGCCGAGGTGCAAAGGTTCCCCAAATATGGATAAAGTAAACGGAATTGGGAGCACTCACGGTCTTGCGTAAAAAGTCACAATTTTATTGGTTCCTCATTAAAATTGCCAAATTTTCCTATTATCTATGACGGAAAGTTTGGATTTTAATAAGGACTCGGAGGCGAGTATTTGCATTCTCTTTTTTTATTGCACCTACAGCAGCAAAGAAGAGTGATGAAAACAGAACAAAAAAAACTCAAACCCCCCCTCCCTAGTCCATAGGTCTCGCCCCCAAGTCCATTAAAGGTCTGTGCTGGAGCGGCCACACCCTCTTTCTTGCAAGCGACCGACTAAAACAACCACGGGATCAGTCAACCGGAACAGTATCCAAGGCGGATGACAATCCAGAACCGGGAGCCCCGATCAAACAAATCAAGAAGCTGTAAGATGCACAGAACGTGATAGCAAACATTAGCGGTGCGAGGGTATCGGGAACCCATAACCCTCCCATAACCCCATGAGAGGGACCAAAATAACAAAGAAATATGCACAGGCGCACAAAACATACCAACCTAGCCGGTTAAGAACGCACACCCCCCCAGGGTGGGAGAGGTGGGAAATACTCGCCTCCGAGTCTTTATTAAAATCCAAACATTCCGTCATAGATAATAGGAAAATTTGGCAATTTTAAGGCAGGACATCGGTGGCTCCTATTTGCATGTTCAACTGATGCAGTGCCTGTGACCAATGAGAGACCGACTTAAGCTAAAAAGTACGAAAGGTTGATACTCTAGACCATCCGGCAGACTTCATAATGTCCTCCAGATGACATCCCACCAGGAAAGCATTGGAAGCCACCGCACTACGAATAGAATGAGCACCAACAGAGAAACATCCGCACCCACCACCGACCCCACCGCGCCAACGCAGGCGAATTAACCGGACCCTGCGGGTGACGAAAAGAAACAAACAACCAAGATCCAACTCGCGGACAGAGAAGCGCAGTCCTGCCCGCATAGTCCCGAAGGCAAAGTACCGGACATAAATTAGGATGATCAGGAAACGTCGGAAAAGAGACCGTCCTAATCGACGTCTCAGTCCGATGGGTAACGTCGAAGCACCCTCCCTTCGGAGTGAAAGAACGAGCCCCAAAAGCCAACGCCCGCACATCATCAACACGTCTACATGAAATGAGACAAAACAAAACCAGCAGCTTCGCCGACAATTGTCAGAGGGACAAGGACTGAGTGTCCGGCCACGATCTAAGAAAAGATACAACTCAGGACACATCCCAAGTAGATGAAGATCTCGGAGCTGAGGCCAAGAAAGACCAGCACCTTCAAGCACGCGGCACACTAAGGGGTGACACCCCAAAGGAAAACCATTAAAACCCAAATGACCCGCCGACAAGGCAGACCTATATACGTCAATAGCGCGAAAAGCCAAACCTGACTCAATGAGGACAAGAAATCCAACACCGAACTTGAAGGAGCAGAAGTGGAATCCACACCCCATCGAAGGCACCAACCCTGTCAAGCGGCCCAAGCTGATCTGTAGGCACCCCATGTGCTAGGGGCCCATGCATGGCGTAACAACGCCTCTTTATTGGAAATTAAAGGTGGTGGGGATCTTTCCTCCTCGGCCAACAGGCCATCATCTTGTGGAGCAGAGATCTCTAGTGCTCCGTTATCCTCCCTGTGCTCGGGTTCCTCACTTGCCGAGTCAGTGGTCGTAGGGAGTCAGCCAGAACCCTGATCTTAGAGACCTCTACCAAGGCCCCGCGGTCAGGGGCTCCTTTGCGCGAGGTCACCTCGCTAATCTCAGAGGGCAGAGTATCGGGGATGCCAGCCCCTCTAGGAGGATTATCCAAGTGCTTCGTTTTAGCACCTTTCTTAGGGCCCGTTGGGGTTTGTCCAGAGGGGATTGACTGTGTGCGGTCAGGAACCAGTCTAGCACGAATGCGGAGGGGAATCCCGCTTAGTAGGAGCGGAGGCTCTCACCCCCCCTAGGGACCGCCGCCCCAAGCACCCGGCGGGAGAGGGCTCTCCTATGAGGGTTAGTGTCGGAGTCTAAGGCCAGAGGCAGTGGTCTGTGATGTGGTGTTAGGCCTTGCCATCCGATTTACACCCGCAGCACAGGGCAGGGGTGTATCTGGGGCCTCTCTGTAACTTACCCGGGAAGTCATCCGCTCGTAGTGGCAATTCTGTGTTGGCATCAGCCATAATGAACGTAAAAATCAGATGAAGTTTAGTGTTTTAATTCCCAAAGTGGAATTATATGATGAGGGTATAAATAAAACCCGGCATTTAACTTCATGGTCGAAAACGCAGCGTGAGAGTGTGTGGTCTCTCAAAAGAGCGGCTTCTGGTTTCATAGGTAGGACTCATTTTATCGAGAGGTCCCTGTGGCAGGTGAGTTTACACTTTAATGCCCATTCAAGATATCCAAAACCTCTGATAGTGGTTCGTTTCACAAGTAATTCTATAGAAAGGAGCACAGTGACACCTTTATATTCTAATCAGTTTTAGACACCGGGGCATTTATAATTTATAATCCGTATGAGATACAGGGACATCATGTATTTTATAATCAGTATTAGACACCAGGGCATCTTCTAATATATAATCTGAATCAGACACAGGGACATTTATAATCTGAATCAAACACAGGGACATTCTATAATTTATAATCTGAATCAGACACAGGGACATTTTATATTTATAGTCTGTATGAGACATAGGGACTTCATATATTTTTATAATCTGTATGTGACAGAGGGACATTTTATATATTTTATAATCTGTATGAGACAGAGGGATATTTTTATATTTTATAATCTGTGGGAGACAGAGGGACATTTTATATTTTATAATCTGTATGTGACAGGGATATTTTATATTTTACAATCTGTATGAGACAGAGGGACATCATATATTTAATTTTATAATCTGTGGGAGACGGAGGGACATTTTATAATCGATGTGAGACAGGGACATTTTATATTTTATAATCTGTGAGATAGGGATATTTTATAATCTGTGTGAGACAGAGGGACCGTTATATTTTATAATCTGTATGTGACAGGGACATTTTATATTTTATAATCTGTATGTGACAGGGATATTTTATAATCTGAGACAGAGGGACATTTTATACTTTAGAATCGGTGTGAGACAGGGATATTTTATATTTTATAATCTGTGTGAGACAGAGGGACATTTATATTTTATAATCTGTGAGACAGAGGACATTTTATATTTTATAATCTGTGTGAGATAGGGATATTTTATATTTTATAATCTGTGTGAGACAGAGGGACATTTTATATTTTAGAATCGGTGTGAGACAGGGATATTTTATATTTTATAATCTGTGTGAGACAGAGGGACATTTATATTTTATAATCTGTGAGACAGAGGGACATTTATATTTTATAATCTGTGTGAGATAGGGATATTTTATATTTTATAATCTGTGTGAGACAGAGGGACATTTTATATTTTAGAATCGGTGTGAGACAGGGATATTTTATAATCTGTGTGAGACAGGGATATTTTATATTTTATAATCTGTGAGACAGGGACATTTATATTTTATAATCTGTGTGAGACCGGGACATTTTATAATCTGTGTGAGATAGGGATATTTTATATTTTATCTGTGTGAGATAGGGATATTTTATATTTTATCTGTGTGAGATAGGGATATTTTATAATCTAACAAACGAAGGGAAATCCTAGTGGCGCAGTCCCTTATGAGGGCGATCTATATGAAGTGGATGAGGTAGTCCTAATGGTCCAATGCAGACACGGTCGAAAAGACCACTATGGTGCTATTATAAGTAAAAATATGTGCAATGATAGCACTGTGCAAGGGAAGTTAATAGGTGTCCCGTATATGCAATAATAGAAATGTGCAAAAAAAGACAGTAAGTGTCTTCATATGGTCACAAAAAGCATAAAAAGTGCATAAAAGTGCAAATGAAAAAAATGCATCTATAAGTTCATAGGTAAATGGTAAAAAAAAGGGCTCTGAATGGGTCTCATTTTCCAGTTCGTGGAAGTAGATAAGGGAAAAAAATTATTCGGACCGTATATTGAAGGAAAGGATTGTCCGGTAGCGTCTCTGTTGAGGTAGTCCAGAGGTTTTGAATGAAGTCCTGGAATGTTGTTCTTTCTTAGGGCCTATACAGACTCCCAGTTCCCAAAAATAGGGAAGGAAGGGGTAAGGGGGAAACAGAAAAGGAGAGATGGTGCAATATTGATTGGTATAGGGTAAAGTGCCCAATGACAAGGGAACACTTACAGTGTATAGAGCCTCTTGTACCGGCTCTGGTGTGAAGTGCCTTGGGCCTAATGGAGGGTGGCCTCTGCCCTTCTTTAGGGGTTCTGGAGTGGTCTTCACCTTTCCTCTAGTATTGACTTGATTCTCTCGAATACAAAAAGGAAGACATCCTCATAGCGCAATATGTAGCTAGTGTTGTTAACAGAGGTAACAAATAGTCAAAGGCGAACTCACCGATGTTGGAGCCTTAGATTTCAGGCTCAACTTGTGGGCATATGGTACTACTTTTTCGGTGGGTACCTGCACCTCTTTCAACGGGAGAAAGTCTGCACCTCTTCTGGCAGCAGATGGTCTCCTGCACACCTTGCAACGGGAGAAAGTCTGCACCTCTTCTAGCAGCAGATAGTCTTCTTGTGAGGGGGAGAGGGGAGTAGTGGACAGAGTATTAAAAATATACACTGTGAAAAAAGCTCTGAAGTCAAAATAAAGGCTCTCAGATGGATGTGGATGGGAAAGTAAAAAATGTATTAGTTAAAAAAGCAGGGGGATGTCACAGATACGCGTTTCGGCTGTCAGGTAAAGCCTTCCTCAGTCTGTGTGCAGGATGAATGAACTACTCCCCTCTCCCCCTCACAAGAAGACTATCTGCTGCTAGAAGAGGTGCAGCCTTTCTCCCGTTGCAAGGTGTGCAGGAGACCATCTGCTGCCAGAAGAGGTGCAGACTTTCTCCCGTTGAAAGAGGTGCAGGTACCCACCGAAAAAGTAGTACCATATGCCCACAAGTTGAGCCTGAAATCTAAGGCTCCAACATCGGTGAGTTCGCCTTTGACTATTTGTTACCTCTGTTAACAACACTAGCTACATATTGCGCTATGAGGATGTCTTCCTTTTTGTATTCGAGAGAATCAAGTCAATACTAGAGGAAAGGTGAAGACCACTCCAGAACCCCTAAAGAAGGGCAGAGGCCACCCTCCATTAGGCCCAAGGCACTTCACACCAGAGCCGGTACAAGAGGCTCTATACACTGTAAGTGTTCCCTTGTCATTGGGCACTTTACCCTATACCAATCAATATTGCACCATCTCTCCTTTTCTGTTTCCCCCTTACCCCTTCCTTCCCTATTTTTGGGAACTGGGAGTCTGTATAGGCCCTAAGAAAGAACAACATTCCAGGACTTCATTCAAAACCTCTGGACTACCTCAACAGAGACGCTACCGGACAATCCTTTCCTTCAATATACGGTCCGAATAATTTTTTTCCCTTATCTACTTCCACGAACTGGAAAACGAGACCCATTCAGAGCCCTTTTTTTACCATTTACCTATGAACTTATATATGCATTTTTTTCATTTTTTGCAATTGCACTTTTATGCACTTTTTATGCTTTTTGTGACCATATGAAGACACTTACCGTCTTTTTTTGCACATTTCTATTATTGCATATACGGGACACCTATTAACTTCCCTTGCACAGTGCTATCATTGCACATATTTTTACTTATAATAGCACCATAGTGGTCTTTTCGACCGTGTCTGCATTGGACCATTAGGACTACCTCATCCACTTCATATAGATCGCCCTCATAAGGGACTGCGCCACTAGGATTTCCCTTCGTTTGTTCCATTGTTTTTTGCACATTTCTGTTGAGGTTTTGTGTTATAATCCTCGTTGGCTGCACAACACAATTATACACACTGCAACAGCGCCTCCACTGTACCCCCTTCTCTCTATATTTTATCTGTGTGAGATAGGGATATTTTATATTTTATAATCTGTGAGATAGGGATATTTTATATTTTATAATCTGTGTGAGATGGGGATATTTTATATTTTATAATCTGTGTGAGACAGAGGGACATTTATATTTTATAATCTGTGTGAGACAGAGGGACATCATGTATTTAATTTTATAATCTGTGGGAGACAGAGGGACATTTTATAATCTGTGTGAGATAGGGACATTTTATATTTTAGAATCGGTGTGAGACAGGGATATTTTATAATCTGTGAGACGGGGATATTTTATATTTTATAATCTGTGAGATTATAAATATATAATCTGTGAGATTTATAATCTGATATATTTTATATTTTGTAATCTGTGTGAGACAGGGATATTTTATATTTTACAATCTCAGACAGAGGGACATCATGTATTTAATTTTAAAATCTGTGGGAGACAGGGATATTTTATATTTTATAATCTGTGTGAGACAGAGGGACATTTTATAATCTGTATGTGACAGGGATATTTTACAATCTGTATGAGACAGAGGGACATCATGTATTTAATTTTATAATCTGTGGGAGACGGATATTTTATATTTTATCTGTGAGACAGGGATATTTTATATTTTATAATCTGTGTGAGACAGAGGGACATCATATATTTTATAATCTGTATGTGACAGGGATATTTTATATTTTATTATCTGTATGAGACAGAGGGACATCATAGATTTAATTTTATAATCTGTGGGAGACAGAGGGACATTTTATATTTTATAATCTGTGTGAGACAGGGATATTTTATAATCTATGTGAGACAGGGACATTTTATATTTTTAATCTGTATGTGACAGGGATATTTAATATTTTACAATCTGTATGAGACAGAGGGACATCATGTATTGAATTTTATAATCTGTGGGAGACCGAGGGACATTTTATATTTTATCAGTATGATATATGGGGACCGTAATATTTAGCAGTATGTGACTCAGGCGTTGCCTCGTTAACAGATTTTTAAAAAATCGGTGGATAGGGCAGAAACTGGTGTAAAACAGTTGAAATGTTTGACGTCTGCAAACCGGGCTTTAAAGGGTTAATATGTCCAGCACACAAGCAGCGGGGTCAAAACCAGTCTGCTCGTAAATCATTGAGGGGTGCAGGAGCTGTCTCTCGGCAATCTGGGCTCTCAGCGGGGGAAGCTGAACGCGAGTGTTCCCTCGGCGCGCGGCATCGAGCAGGGAAAGAAATAACAAGTGGCAAAGGCGCAAAAACCAGCCCGCGAGCCGTGCGCCCCCCCCTTGTGGGCGGGAGCAGCACACGAAGCCCGGGACAAACTGTGACCCCCTCGGGGAAGGAAAACACCGAGAGCCTAATGCCTGCAAGAATCAAGGTAGTGCCACAACCACCATCTTCCAGAGCGAACACCGAGTCAGACCCAGGGGAATCCTCCTCCGGGGCAAAATCTGAAAAGAGCGCGGTAAAGTTAAAATGAAAAGTATGGCAGGCAAGCAGCGACAAAATCCCGGTGGTCTGAAGACCGACCGGACTTTCCCGCCAATCGGGTTAGCTGACCCGTGGTTAGAGCCGGGGAAAGTCCGTACCCTGCAGAGCAACTCAATATATATATATATATATGTATATGTATATGGTCCTAGCCGACATTGTTGGCACCCCAGACATTTTTCCAGAAAATCAAGTATTTCTCACAGAAAAGTATTGCAGTAACACATGTTTGACTATACACATGTTTATTCCCTTTGTGTGTATTGGAACAAAACAAAAAAAGGGAGGAAAAAAAGCAAATTGGACATAATGTCACACAAAACTCCAAAAATGGTCTGGACAAAATTCTTGGCACCCTTTCAAAATTGTGGATAAATAAGATTGTTTCAAGCATGTGATGCTCCTGTAAACTCACCTGGGGCAAGTAACAGGTGTGGGCAATATAAAAATCACACCTGAAAGCAGATAAAAAGGAGAGAAGTTCACTTAGTCTTTTCATTGTGTGTCTGTGTGTGCCACACTAAGCATGGACAACAGAAAGAGGAGAAGAGAACTGTCTGAGGACTTGAGAACCAAAATTGTGGAAAAATATCAACAATCTCAAGGTTACAAGTCCATCCCCAGAGATCTAGATTTGCCTTTGTCCACAGTGTGCAACATTATCAAGAACTTTGCAACCCAAGGCACTGTAGCTAATCTCTCTGGGTGTGGACGGAAGAGAAAAATTTATGAAAGGTTGCAACGCAGGATAGTCCGGATGGTGGATAAGCAGCCCCAAACAAGTTTCAAAGAAATTCAAGCTGACCTGCAGGCTCAGGGAGCATCAGTGTCTGTGCAAACTATCCGTCGACATTTAAATGAAATGAAACGCTATGGCAAGAGACCCAGGAGGACCCAACTGCTGACACAGAGACCTAAAAAAGCAAGACTACAGTTTGCCAAAATGTACTTGAGTAAGCCAAAATCCTTCTGGGAAAACGTCTTGTGGTCAGATGAGACCAAGACCGAGCTTTTTGGTAAAGCACATCATTCTACTGTTTACCGAAAACGGAATGAGGCCTACAAAGAAAAGAACACCGTACCTACAGTGAAATATGGTGGAGGTTCAATGATGTTTTGGGGTTGTTTTGCTGCCTCTGGCACTGGGTGCCTTGAATGTGTGCATGGGATCATGAAATCTGAGGATTACCAAAGGATTTTGGGTCGCACTGTAGAGCCCAGTGTCAGAAAGCTGGGTTTGCGTCCGAGATCTTGGGTCTTCCAGCAGGACAATGACCCCAAACATACGTCAAAAAGCACCCAGAAATGGATGGCAGCAAAGCGCTGGAGAGTTCTGAAGTGGTCAGCAATGAGTACAGATCTAAATCCCATTGAACACCTGTGGAGAGATCTTAAAATTGCTGTTGGGAAAAGGTGCCCTTCCAATAAGAGAGACCTGGAGCAGTTTGCAAAGGAAGAGTGGTCCAAAATTCCGGGTGAGAGGTGTAAGAAGCTTATTGATGGTTATAGGAAGCGACTGATTTCAGTTATTTTTTCCAAAGGGTGTGCAACCAAATATTAAGTTAAGGGTGCCAAGAATTTTGTCCAGCCCACTTTTGGAGTTTTGCGTGACATTATGTCCAATTTGCTTTTTTTCCTCCCTTTTTTTGTTTTGTTCCAATACAAACAAAGGGAATAAACATGTGTATAGCAAAACATGTGTTACTTGATTTTCGGGAAAAATGGTCTGGGGTGCCAACAATTTTGGCCATGACTGTATATATAATGTTAAAATATATAGAGCGGGTGAATACTTATCTGATCCGTGCAGGAGCAGCAAAGAAAGAGGGTGTGGCCGATCCGGCACAGGCCTTTTATGGATTTGGGGGTGGGACCTATGGACTAGGGAGGGTGCCCCACGTGGGGGTTTGAGTTTTTTTTGTTATGTTTTCCTCACTCTTCTTTGCTGCTGTAATAAAGAAAGAGAATGCAAACAGGAGCCTCCGATGTCCTGCCTTAACATCTCGGTTTCGGCTCACTCGCGAGCCTTAATCATGGATAAAAGCACAATGGAAACACATACATTTATATTAAACAAAATTAAACTATTCACCAACCATGTACCGCGCTGCGTCCTACCTAGTCAACCCGGCGTCCGGAAATGACGTGCCGTTGCCGGCTCTGCGCGTCAATACTAGCGTGGTTGCATCCTGCTCGCGTTATGCAAGTCCAGTCGTCATGGCAACCCGCTTTGTAAACAAAAGCTCGATTCGGAGCGCTTCAAGGAGATTAATACAAACAGGATTTTGAGCCAACATATAATACAAAAATACTAAACTGAATCTGATTCAATGGGGGTTGAATTAATATTGGTACAATTACCAATGGACAACTAAATAATTTATGGCAAGGTACCCACAGTCAAAAAAATTATCCAGTATGAAATGAGTAATAAAAGTGTGCGTGTAATGTGTGCTCGTGTTGTATGTGTAAATGTGTATTGAAGTGAGTGAATGAATGTAATACAATGTGAGATAAAGAAAAAGAAAAAATGATGAAATAATAATGAAAAAGCATGAAAATGTTTTTACATTCACCTTTTTCATTATTATTTCATCAATGTTTCAAGATTTTTTTTTTTTTTGAGAAAGGATTTTACCAGGAAGGATACATTGAGATTTCTCTCATTTTCAAGTATGTCCTGGGTGGTGAGTATGTACCGTTAGGTGTCTTGCCCAAGCGCACTTACTGGCGAGGTTGCTCGCTGGGATCGAACCCATGACTCCACAGGCTCTCTCCATGCAGAGCGGTGATGTTACCTCTGCTCCACCCAGCCCTGGACTTCATCCATGTGAGTGGCCCAAACCAAGTATGCAAATACGCAGGGTTGCATTAAGATCTCTATGGGCTGGAGCAAAAGATTTTGTTTGGATTTTTTGACATTAAATGAAAAATATATATTTTTTATTATTTTATATTGTCTGCAATTTCGGTGCTTTGCGTTTCCCTGCATCTCCGCGCTCTTTGGATGATTCCATTTCGCCAAAAATACATTGAATTCATTATTGAAAATTCATTGTGTTTTGCCGAAAATGGAGTCACTGAGAGTTTGCCCCAATTCATATTAATAGCCCCTCTAATGCCCCAATTCATATTCTATCGTCCCAATTCATATTAATAGCCCCTATATCACCCCAATTCATATTAATAGCCCCTATATCACCCCAATTCATATTAATAGCCCCTATATCACCCCAATTCATATTAATAGCTCCTCTATCGCCCCAATTCATATTATTAGCCCCTCTATCACCCCAATTCATATTTATAGCCCCAATTCATGTTAATAGCTCCTTTAAAGCCCCAATTCATATTCTATCACCCCAATTCATATTAATAGCTCCTCTAATGCCCCAATTCATATTCTATCGCCCCAATTCCTATTAATAGCCCCTATATCACCCCAATTCATATTAATAGCCCCTCTATCGCCCCAATTCATGTTAATAGCTCCTCTATCGCCCCAATTCATATTATTAGCCCCTCTATTGCCCCAATTCATGTTAATGGCTCCTCTATTGCCCCAATTCATGTTAATAGCTCCTCTATCGCCCCAATTCATGTTAATAGCTCCTCTATCGCCCCAATTCATATTATTAGCCCCTGTATTGCCCCAATTCATGTTAATAGCTTCTCTATCGCCCCAATTCATATTAATAGCACCAATTCATAGTAATAGCCCCCTCTATTGCGCCAATTCATATTAATAGTCACTCACACTAAACACTCACACACTGTTATACTGTGCACACATGCATATAAAATCTTAATTTTATGCACTGAGCAAAGCATATCACACACACACACAGCAGGGCTGTAAACTAATCCCTGGTGCACTAAGCAGATCACAGGATGTGCATGATGCCAGGCAGACCTCCATGTGCAGGCTGGTTTACAGATTGGGCACAGAAAGTTTGAGGCATAAGTCATTGTGCGTGGACAGGCACAGGCAGGAGGTCTGGCTTAAGAGCCTGTCTCTCCACAAACCTTTTACAAGCTCATCCAGGGAGCAGCTTAGCGCTTTGCTGCATGTCTCCCCTTCGACCATCCCCCCCCCTCCTCCTACCTGCCGTGTGGGTCAGAGGCTGAGTTGCCTGTCACAGTTGCAGAAAGGAAGGCCGAGGTGAGCATCTCACGCAGCAGCCGGTCTTCCCTCTCCCTCTAGATCCAATGTGTGTCGGGGTGCAGCCAGCGAGGAGCAGGGTGGTCTGAAGCACTGCGGGTGAGTGGAGAGGAGAGGGGGGGGAGAGGGGGAGACTGGTGCTGACAGAGAGTGTGAGTTGGGACATGCTGCCTTACCCGATCACCCCCGAGCTCCCTGCCAGCCACTGCAGAGCCATAGTCGGGTTGGGCCATTCATGCAGTGCACGCACTGCCAGTCAGCCTGGAGTTGCCTCCTGCTCCTTCCCGCAATGCTTGGCGCCGGCGCGCTGAGTCACATGATGATAGCGTCAAGAGAAGGAGGAGTCAGAGGAACAGACGAATAGCAGCTCCTGTGGGCCGGCCGGCCACCTGACTAAGCCTGGGGCTTGCATAGGTACATGCCTGGGCTCGGGCCACAGCAGGAACCTGCGTTCCCGCCGTGGGAAAAGTGCGGGAACGCCGTTCCCCCGCGTTCCCACAGGACTCGAGCCCTGTATATATGTGTGTGTGTGTGTTTTGTATTCGGGTTGTACCGATACTAGTATCTGTATCAGTGCCGATACCGGGTACTGCAGGAGTACTTGGTACTCGTGCAGTGCACCGATATTTCTCCCGATACCGAAAGCCAGCATTGAGCTCGCTTGCCGGCATTCGAGGGGCTGGGGCGGCTGTCCGAATGCTCTGTCGGCATTCGGACAGGCCCCTGCAGCTCACCGCGTTCATACTTACCGTCCACGAGTGCCGCCAGCAAAGTTTCCGCGCGTCCGCTCGTTGGAAAGCCCCCAGCCTCGATCTCACGAAGTCCCACGTGATCGCGGCTGGGGGCTTTCCAACAAGCGCATGTGCGAAGACTTTGCCGGCGCTCGTGGAAGGTAAGTATGAACGCGGTGAGCTGCAGGGGCCTGTCCGAATGCCGACAGAGCATTCGGACAGCCGCCCCAACCCCTCGAAAAGAAGTATGAACATATATGTGTGTGTGTGTGTGTGTGTGTGTATATACATACACTCAGATATCTGAGGTCTGTGTAATATATATATCTGACATACCAGACCTCAGACCAAACGCTGGGGAAGCTGGGCGCATGCATGAAAAGCATTTGGCCAGCGTTTCCCTCTGGTGGGCTGCATTACTTACCCAGCAGTGGGTCCGGTCGCAAGGCTGGAGGCAGGCAGTGTCACATAGGCACCCGGCGGCCGCATGATCGCGTCACAGCCCTGCGACCGGACCCGCCGCTGGGTAAGCAATGTGGCCCACCAGAGGGGAACGCTGGCCAAATGCTTTTCATGCATGCGGCCAGCTTCCCCAGCCCCACGGATACCGGCAAGCCGGCCCAGCGCTGGCTTCCGGTATTGGGGGGAGATATCGGGCCATTTGCATGAGTACCAAGTATCGGTGCATCCCTATTTGTATCGGTGCATCCCTATTTGTGACAGCCATGACAGAAAGCATTTTATGACCTCAAAGGAAGAATTTTCTGCCATAATTCCGGTCAGGCTGCGAAGAAAGTACTTTCTTCGTTCGGCATTCTGCAGTACATAATAAGCACTGAAGTACAACTCCCAGAAATGCCTGCCACCCAAATGTATGGGTTATGCACAGCACTGCTGTAGAAATATATCCTGGTCTGGGCAGAGGTTAATGGAGAAGTGTCACAAACTGAGTCTTTGCAGCAAATCTAGCAGCTTCAGATATGACTCTTTTATTATTGTTTGTATTTGTAGCTGCATACGTTGCCTATATTCTGTAATATTTTAGATATCCTTTTATAATTTGGTTACGCCTGGCTGAACTGTCCCTTTTTTTTAAAATAAAGAAAATTGGCCACTGCTACTCAGACTCCAGTGCAGATAACATGGAGGTGATTGTCCTGTCCACCCATCAAAGAAGGGTCTGGGTAAAAGCCAGATCAATGCTCTTTTCATCACAAAACGCCAGATCCTGCCGGATCCATGCATTTTTTTGAGAAATCACATCGGATCTTTGCATAATTCAAAAAAACACATTATTATCCTTTGATGTCCATGCCTTTTTCCCCAAAAAATTGCTGGAATCCAGTGGATCCGTGCACTTTTTCATTTAAAAAAATGCCGGATCCGGTGCTGAGGGGCGGGGCTACCGCTGGGGTCACACGGGTAAAAAAAGTAAAAAATATAGATATTGGGGGCGTGGCCTGACTCCGATCGATGGTGGACATGTAGCGCCAGAGCTACGCACGAAGGACCGACTAAACGCGAGTAAAAACAAAAGTGTGACCACTCAACCGAGACCCACGACCCTGGGAACTGCTAGAGCATAGTATGGTGTCCCGAAGCAGCAACAAAAAAGCGAGTTCCAGAAACAAGATGGCCTCCCAAAAGGGAGCCAGAAACCAGATGGCCTCCCAAGATGGCGGCGGCTCATCCTCTTCGTCTCCACGAGCAGCTGCCTCCCCCGCTGAGGAATTCTCAGGAGTTGACGCGGTGACGGCCAAACTGGCACCTATGCTAACAGCTCTATCGGAGACACTATCAAATTGGTTGGCTAGCGTGGCGGCAGATATCAAAAAAGATATTAAAGAAATTGGTGAGCGCACGGACGGATTGGAAACAAAAATGGCGTATTTTGCAGGGGCACTTAACACTATGGCCGAGAAGGTAGACGAATTGCAGGATCAATTTCAGGGGGCACTTACTAAAATTGCAGACTTGGAGGATCGATCCCGTCGCCATAACGTGAAAGTTAGAGGGATTCCAGATTCAATCTCAGCTAATAATCTCCTTGACTGTTACTGAACTTTTTCAGCATCTCCTGCCAGAGGCCACCATAGATTCCCCTTCTTTTTGACCGCATTCAGTCTCCCTAAACCCCCGTCAGCTCCGACTAAGGCACCAAAAGATGTCTTGCTTCGCCTTCATTACTATAAACCTCGCAAAGACATATTACGTGCTTTAAGACATCCTGTGGCATTATCTCTGGATTATGAACACATTGCTATTTTCCCAGACCTGTCTAAAACTACCCTCCAACACCGTCGCAACTTCAGACCGGTGACGACGATGCTTCAAGAACGCAATATCGTTTACAGATGGGGTTTCCCAACCAAGCTTTTGATATCTCGCAATGGTGTTTTCCACTCGGTGACTTCGGTGTCGGATGGCATGCAACTCCTGAAGGATTGGGGAATGGAATCTAGTAACCCCCCCCCCCCGCCACAGCGACAAGACTTTACGCAACGTCTTGACCCTGAATGGCATTAGAAGAAAAAGTGATTCTCCTTCTTGATCTGGTTACCTGCAACTATTCCTGTTGTCACAGGTTTCTGACGGATGTGGGGTACTCTCATGACACTTCATCATCATTATGGTATCGTATTGCACCCACTGTGGCTTTATTTTTTATTTTTTTTTGGATTCCTCCCTGCTTAGGGTTTGTGAGATCGGTTGGACATTTTTGGGTCTCGACGTGCGCAGCAAGGTGCGACTTTTTGTTTTTCCATTCTGTCGCTTTGTTGGGCCTTTTTTTTGGCTCCCGACTCTCGCTCTTCACTGGAGGTGTATGAGAAGTACTCCCGCTTCTCGAGAGAGGCTGTTCCTTTCGGGGCTTGGCTTGTATATAGTTCTTTGGAAGCTTTTTTTTTTTTCTTCTTTTTGTATTTTTGAGTCGTTTTCTTTGTTTTTCATCACCATTCACTAATTGTTCTCGTACACACTCTGGTCACGTCATTAAGACCATCTTGACTTTGAAGACCGTGACATGAGGCCTTTTTTGGCCCAGGTTCCGCATGCAATTTTATCCCCCTGTTTTATGAAACTTATGTCCTTTAATGTTAGGGGCTTAAATGCTCCGTTTAAAGGGCACGCCCTATGCTCGGAGATAAAAAGGGGGGGACCCTGACTTGGTTTGTCTACAGGAGACACACTTTCGTAGACTATCTCACCCGTTATTACAGGTACCCCGTTTTACCACGCAATTTCATGCTACGGGCCCCACAAAGTCTAGAGGGGTCTCAATTTTGCTACATGATAGGGTGACCTTTCAACTTCACAGAAAACTCAATGACCAGAAGGGTCGCTACCTTTTTATAGTATGCACGATTAACCAAAAATTGTTCACTATATGTAATGTATATAGTCCTAACTCATCCCAAATATTGTTTCCAACATGTGCTGCTTAAAATGTCAACAGTGTTAACTGGTGAGGTGGTTGTGATGGGTGATTTTAATGCATGTTCAGATCCGATTCTGGATAGGTCAGCCTCTCCGTATGCTCACAGAAAACAAAGTAGAGCGTTAGTGGAACTTTTGTCTCATTTTAGTTTATATGATGTATGGCGGGTTTTTCATCCAGGAGAAAAAGGCTATACGTTGTTTTCCCCACCTCATAATTCATACTCCAGAATAGACTTTTTTTTTTTTGTATGGGGCTCTTTGTTATCTTCTGTTCGCGGCTGTGACATCTCTAGCTTTACATTATCGGATCATTCTCCTGTATTCTTAACACTAGAAGATGACTTTCAGGTGTTTAGTAGGCCTCCGTGGCGCCCTTCTGAGTGATCCAGAGATAGTGTCGGACCTGCAGTCCACACTTGCCAATTACTTTTGAGAGAACAAAGATTCTTTGTCGGACCCAACTATACTCTGGAGGGCTCACAAGGCGGTTATTAGAGGGGTATGCATTAGATGGGCATCTCTTAGGAGGAGACAGTGTATATCGGACAGACTTTCCTAACCCGCATAGACGCTCTGACCAAGGCTAAACAAACACGCCCAGATCCACTTACGGCCCGGGAATTGGCTAAAGCAGGCGCGGATCTGACAGACCTAGACGGTACAAAACACTTTTATGCCTTACAGCGCTTTAAAGCCAACAAATATTCAACCGCAAATAAGGTGGGACATTCGTTGGCGCTTAGACTACGTAATCTTCAACAATCGTCTAGAACCTCCTTTTTGTTAAATAGCCGAGGCGAAAGAATATATAAACCCCAAGACGTGGCGAACGAATTTGCAAACTATTATCGAGCTCTATATAATTTAGGGAAAGGGACCGCAGATAGAGGCCCATCGTTATCGGACATCCCCTGTTATTTAGATGAAATACTCTCTCAGGTACAACGTATATCTTTGGCCTCTCCGATAACATGTGAGGAAGTCACGGCGGTGATTAAATCATTACCTAAAGGAAAGGCTCCAGGACCAGACAGTTTCACGTCACATTGTTATAAAACATTTCACCAGCTGCTGCTCCCTCATATACATGACCACTTTCCCTGAGAATGTGGGACAGTATGTTCCTGCGTATAACGGGGACAGGTCCCATATCGAGAGCAGCACCACTGTCGATGTTCAAATATAGCCTTCCACATTTTAATGCACAGCGGTGGGCGGTGAAAGGGGTTGTTACCCTATGTCAATTGACAGACAAATGTGGGTTATTAAATTTTTCGGCGGTGCAGTCTAAATTTCACATCGATGACACTTATTTCCTCTCCTACTGTCAATTACACTCTTACCTGAGGAATCAGGGTTTCACAGCCTTTTACTCGATTCATAAACCAGCCCTGACGGTGATTGAATCTCTAGGTGTGTCTCGGATGTTACCAAAGTGCCTAATCTCAACTAGTATATACGTGATTACGGCAGATAAGGAGTACCTTTGTGACATTATCATACGTGGGAAAAAGACTTGGGACGCTCCATTGAGTCGGGAATGTGGGCTAAAGTGTACCGTAGAGACGTGGGATTGACGAGAAATGCGATGCTTCTTGAAACAAGTAGGAAAGTCCTATACCGATGGTATTGGACGCCGGACAAAACTTCTAAATTCCGGTACATATATATATATGGTGGCAATGTCCGTCACTAATCCCTTGTTGGACATCAGTTGTAGATTTTGCTACTGCAGTGGTGGGTACCCCTCTACCTATGGATCCTGGATTCATATTGTTGGGTTTGGGGGGCCCCAAGTTAACTAGGCAACAGACCAGAATAACATTTCATATCATGGCCACCACCCTACTGTTACTAGCACAGAAATGGAAATCAGACACGGTCCCCTCTATGGGGCTCATTAAATCCTACATGATAAGAGATAGGAATTATGACAGGTTGGCTGTAGAGATTGTTACTATGACCCCTCCAAAACGGGACCCGTGGGAATTGTGGGACATATATCTTGTGAAGCAGTGTGTTCCTAGAGGGGAAAGAAGACCCATTAACCAGGAGGGTGAGAATGCCCCATAAAAGGTAATGGAGGATTGGTGATTCTAATGCACTACAATCCAATTTTTAAGGTGTCAATATTTCAAGTGTGGATTTCATGCAATGTTAGCTAAATTACGTGATGTACCCTTTTCCCACTTTTTTTCCCCCCTCTTTTTTGTATGGCTTCATTATTATTTTTTGCCTTCCCTTCCCCTTTTTTTCTTCTGTATCCCTGCTTCACTTCATTTAATAAAAAAAAAATTATTTTCAAAAAAAAAATTTGTTTGAGAAATCACATCAGATCTTTGCATATTTCAATAAAACACAATATTATCCTTTAGGATCCACAACTTTTCCCTCCAAAAATTGCTGGAATCTAGTGTATCGGTGCCCCTTTTCATTAAAAAAAATGCCGGATCCATGCATTTTTTTTTGGGTAATCACATCGAATCTTTGCATTTTTAAGGACATCTGTCTTGAACTTGTGGTGTTTCAATAATGGAGACAAGGCATCAAAAGTATCTCTGCCTCTCCTCACAGTGGCGTGGTGGCTTACGTTTTTGAGGACACAATGTATAGTAACTCATTGTTTCATTACTTCCACATTTGCTGCTGGTGTGGGATGTGAAAAGGTGAGTTACTACAGCAATATTATTCACTTTATTACTGACGACAAGTGAATAATTATCCTGTTCTAGAAGAAAAAATATATACATACACTATATTGCCAAAAGTATTCGCTCACCTGCCTAGACTCGCATATGAACATAAGTGACCTCCCATTCCTAATCCATAGGTTTCAATATGACGTCGGTCCACCCTTTGCAGCTATAACAGCTTCAACTCTTCTGGGAAGGCTGTCCACAAGGTTTAGAGAAAGAATAATTTTTATTGAGAAGAAAACAATACATTCAGTGGACAGCGAGCCCGCTGTCCATTATGATAGTGATCTTACAGTGCACTTCAACAAATACAATTTCACATAGTGTATGTCAACTTCTACCTTTTTTCTTTAAAGAGGAAAAAAAAAACGATAACAGTGAGGGAGGAGGGTAAGGGTAGGGGAAAAAGGGAAAGTCAGGAAATTACATTATATCCGCGTCTTTACTATCTCCGTGGTGCTCTCTACTTGTGTGAGTTATTGTCAGCGTTTGGTTCAAGGAAAACCCTATTCTATGGATTGCTCACAAAGACCGCAGGCCTTATAGATTTTGTAAATGTCCCATAACGTCCAGGGGTCCGTTCGTGGTGGTGTGCCTTCCCCTCTGAACACTGCTCTGGAGTCAAAAGATCTGTACTGGTTAAGAGTTGTCACTATCTGTTTTATTGTTGGAACGACATCTGATTTCCAGTGGCGCGCGATCAGGAGCATAGTTGACGAAACCAGTATGAAAAGCATTTTTAAGTGGTGCTTTGGAAGGCGTATCATGCCCAGCAACAGTACTTCTGGGGAGCAAGGGGTATTGCAGCTTAGGACCTCCGTGGCTAGTTTGGAGAGACTGGACCACACTGGAGCAATCCCAGGACAGTGCCACCAGATGTGGCCCATGTCCCCCACCGCCGACGAGCATCTCCAGCAGACATCCGAGGATTGGGGGTCCATTCGTTTTAGTCGATGTGGTGTGTAGTACCAGCAATACATTACTTTCCTTTGTGTTTCGATCAGTGTGGCACACCTGGTGGCACCAGCAGCAAACATATGTGCCATTGCCCATTGTGTAGGGGTAAAGGTCTTGGAGAGGTCCCCTCTCCATGTAGCTTGGTAAGACCATCTGTTCGGTTTGATGGGGGTCGTGAGTAATTGGTAAAACAGGGAAATGGGTTTAGTAGTTGAGACAGGGTCTAACCAGAATAGTTCGAACTCCGATAGGAGTGGGAGAGTGGCTCGCAGATTTCCCAGTATATTGCACTTGCGCATGTATGAATATAGTTGCGAGTACGACAGAAACAAATCGGGGGATGCCTTGTATTTCATTTGCATGGATTGGAAGGGCAGGATGGCTGGCGGCGTGAAAAAATGATGTGTGACTCCCAATCGGATCCATGGGGGGGCTCGAAAGTGCGGCAGGATGTATGTTAACGAGGGGAGTGGAGTGGCCATTGACAGCGGTTTATTTTGTGTAAAGACGGAGGAGTGCTGATCCCAAATCCGAAGCATCAAGGTTGCAAGTGGTAAAAGAAGTGGGAGTCTCGGCCTGGACTTTTGTGGTATCCATATCATATTGGAAAGGTCGTGTCCGTTTGTAAAGGTTGAGAGTATGACCCACTGTTATGATCATGGATGATTTCTGCCATAAATTATCATATTTTAATACTAACTGATTGACATACCAAAGAAGGACCACTAGGGGCAGTGTGTAGGCTGTTTGCACTCTGGGGCTAGCTGTGATGTCATTAAGCCAGCCTACTTTAGAGAGGTCTTTTCCTATTGGTAGAGATTGTCTACTGGTGACTCCCACTGGGAATAAAAGGGGGACTTCCACAAAGGTTTAGGGCTCTAGGCTCTTTGCCTGATACCTGAGACTGACCAGACCATGTGAAGTTTTCTGCAGCCCCCAGCTTGGGGCGTAGTAAGCATGCTTTTAGTTCATTGCTGTATTGTTTAAGTATTGTTGTTTAGCTTAATGTACTGTGAAGTATTGTTGTTTAGTTTAACGTACTGTGCCATGACTGTGTGTATATGTTAGTTTTTCTGTAGTTACTGTAAAGCAAATGATATAAACTGTGCCATGACTGTGTGTATATGTTAGTTTTTCTGTAGTTACTGTAAAGCAAATGATATAAACTGTGAATATAGATTGCCAAGTAAATTGTCATTCATATTGCACCGGTTTCTGTGTGTTTTCCTTATATATATTCGACCATATTACCCACAAGATATAAATGTTATTGTTGCAACTTAGGGCTTTAATTATTGCTTATTAATTCAATAATTAATGATGGATTTAATGCCCAAAACGAAACAATTGGCGACGAGGATGGGATATGCTTGGATATCTTAATAAAGACACAAATGTGATTTGATTTGTATTTCTGTAAATATTACAGTAACTTGTGTCTGCATAGGATTGAATGAATGGATGATGCAATGTGCATAGTTTTTCCATTTCTGCCTGTGTAACCATATATACCTAGTTTTTGAATTGACGTGATGCAGAAAAGTAGTTATATGATTTTTGGTGCAGATGATAAAGATACGTTTTTGTATTCTTTGATTAGCAATGTTTTAAATGAAAAAACATTTTGTGTTTGATTGCCACAGACTGACCATGTGGTAGATAGACCACATGCTGTGGAGTGTTTGCTGAAGGCCTAGCTTCATTTGCATATGAAAAGACTTTTTTTACAGTTCATTGCAGAAACTGGTTTTACTGGTTTTTCTGTGTTTTCTTGTCTTGATTACAATGGAATAGGTTTTTGTATTTAGCTAGACTCATTCCTTTTTAGGATTTGTGATTAATTAATTTTCTTTCTTTTTTGCAGGAAGAAATGCAAAGTTAAATTAAATAGTTAAAAATATGCATGTTATTGTGCATATGTGTATATACACATGATATAGTGACTTTTGAGATAAAAGGGTTGCTTTTAACAGAGGATGTTAAGAGATAATGAGATATATTGTGTACCTTGCCAGCATTTACCTTTGTAAATGGAGACTATCTTTTGCAGCTAAAGATGGAGGGGGAAGCTGTGCTTGCAAGTGGTTTTAGATAAAATACCTGCATAGTGATTGATGCCTTAGTGAATAGAGCCCTACAATAATTATTGCATTTGTGTTCTCCCTTTAGAGTAGTGATGCAAACTCTGGTTAAAAAGGGAGGGAATTGATACATGTCCGGATTAAGGTAAAGATGGTAAGACATGCCCATAGCTGTGCAAACATATTGGACCATAACCCTTTAAAAGAGCCGGAAGAGGGAAGCTGTGTGTCGCTCCTTTATAGAATTAAATTGAGGGGTGAAGGCAACAGGTAGACGATGACCCCATTAGTCCCTAAAAGAAAGGGTAGTGGCTACAGTCTTCACCCCGTGATGTAGGAACATATGTGGTTTAATTTAAGGGGTGGTCACCTCGTGATCACATTTGTGGCCTAATTGGAGGGCAGTAGAGTAAAACATAATTCACTATGCAAGGTAATGACCTAAAACCTAGGGGTGGAGAGACATGCAAAGTTAAGACTGTATGTAAGGCTTCCAAAAGTGCTTGGGACCCCCCCCCCCCTCTCAGCTGACGATTTCCATGAACTAATTCTGTGTGCTTTATTTTACAGGAAGTGTGTTATATCCCTGGTGGATAAAATGTGTTTGCTGTGCACCTCTAGCTGGTGCAGACCATATAATCTCCCTCAGTGTTTGGCCAAAGTGCTTTCCAGGACTGCGCAATCCAGGATGGCATGGAGGGCCCTTATATCTGTGGCAAAGAGTGTCACCCCAATGGCTGCACTGACCGCATGTGCAGATAATGAGCGGAGAGCAGCTACAAGCTGAATGGTTATGGATTAGATTTAAGCATTAACAGAACATATTATATTGTACATGCCATTTGTAGAATTAAATGCTGGAAATGACTAGGAAAGGAATTCTGGTCTGTGTTCTTTCCGTTTAGATATAGCAGATCTTGGAGACAAGAAAATGTTTTTTGTTTCTTTTTAAGACTTTTGAAGAAATTTATAATTTTGAGTTTCATATATAGGGCCTTTTTAATATGTCTGTATTATGATTGGATGCATACACGTGTCTCTTATAAGTCCGTGAAAGCATCACAATACTTGCATAACCAAGGTTATTGGATGGGTGAGGGGTATTCTCTTTTTGGGTTGGGCCTTTAATTGGTTGTCTTGTGAGTGTAATGTATACCCCATCATTGCAAAGTATTGGGAATTAAGCTAAGGGGAGGCATATCGTTCACTGTTTGCATGAGAAGGATTGTTGAAATGTGTGTGTGTCAGTGGAAATGCCCTTGCTGGCTGAAATGGTAGAGTTAAAATACCCCATCCGATGTGTGTAAGAATGACTGAGAGGTTCTCCGCGAGCCCTGGTCCAACTCAAAGAAATGACCCTATTCCGGTTATCCCAGACAAGCCGTGCTCCTTCAAATCTGCCTTACCCCGCCATTATCTTCTAGGGATTCCGATTCCCATGAATGAAAGGGATGGGGGAGTGACTGGAGTCAAAGTGGAGCGTTTGTAAGTGTTGATGGGAGAATGGCGGTGCCCCTGGGAGATTCTATCGTTGGAAGGGGACTGGATGCACAGATGGGACCCGGTCAAAGTGAAACGAAATGTAAAATGTTATGATGTTTTTTGGTTACAGTTCCGTTGACAGTCCCGTCAAGGAGCAGTACCAGGTTATTGTGTTTATTTGTGAATCAGGAGTGTGGTGGATGTATAGAGAGATCGATCTCAGGAGATATGTGTCAGTTTATATCTATCTCCACAGGGTAAAAAGTTTAGACATCGCAACCAAATACTTATTGTGATGATTGGCACCCCATGAGCTGTCGTTTTGGCCTATGTAGACGATTGCCTGCGTGTCAAGAACTTTCCAGCAAGGAGATTTCATTCACCGATCAGGCTGTGTGTGTTATTGGTCGTGTGTATTTATTGAAGACTTTTCATCAATGTGATTTTACTGCAGCTCAAGAACCAGAAGAAGAGGCAGCAGCTTTGGACATTAAGCTCAGCCTTCATTGAAGTTTCACTGCAGCTGAGAGTGATGAGAGTAGGTAAATAACGCAACAAAGAGCAGGAACTTGTGTTACATCAATGTGTGGAATGAAATAAAGAATAAGTGACCAAAAACACATGAGAGTCCCTGCACTAGTGAACTGCTGAGTAATTCCTACACCTCTCTGCGCAAATGATTTCTTCATCAGTTGCTATTCGTCAAAGTTCTCTGAAGAAAAAGAAGAAAGAAAAACTTTCCAGGACTAATGTTTGGGAAATGTCTGGCTTCGAGGCCTACAGCATCCAGCTCCAGTGACTGTCCATGCCATGAATTACAGGTGCTATATGGGTTGTTGTGTCTAATACTTTATTAAGCTCCACCACACATCCTCACATAAATACAATATAGTTGGTTTTGTATGTGCCTATTATAGGCAAAGGTTTTGTAACTGGTAAGGCACATGCTCAGTGGTGTACCTTTGCTGAATTTAGTTGATAAAGCACTCATATTGTTGGTGGGAGGAATGTGTTTTTTTCCAAAAATGGGGAGGTTATTTCATAGATGATTTATGACATAAGTCAAAGGGTGGATTGTTATGATCATGGATGATTTCTGCCATAAATTATCATATTTTAATACTAACTGATTGACATACCAAAGAAGGACCACTAGGGGCAGTGTGTAGGCTGTTTGCACTCTGGGGCTAGCTGTGATGTCATTAAGCCAGCCTACTTTAGAGAGGTCTTTTCCTATTGGTAGAGAGGGTTTGTCTACTGGTGACTCCCACTGGGAATAAAAGGGGACTTCCACAAAGGTTAGGGCTCTAGGCTCTTTGGCCTGATACCTGAGACTGACCAGACCATGTGAAGTTTTCTGCAGCCCCCAGCTTGGGGCGTAGTAAGCATGCTTTTAGTTCATTGCTGTATTGTTTAAGTATTGTTGTTTAGCTTAATGTACTGTGAAGTATTGTTGTTTAGTTTAACGTACTGTGCCATGACTGTGTGTATATGTTAGTTTTTCTGTAGTTACTGTAAAGCAAATGATATAAACTGTGCCATGACTGTGTGTATATGTTCGTTTTTCTGTAG
This sequence comes from Leptobrachium leishanense, assembly GCA_009667805.1. Lineage (NCBI taxonomy): Eukaryota > Metazoa > Chordata > Amphibia > Anura > Megophryidae > Leptobrachium > Leptobrachium leishanense. The sequence continues at coordinate 252,888,292 of CM019065.1, forward strand.
TTACTGTAAAGCAAATGATATAAACTGTGAATATAGATTGCCAAGTAAATTGTCATTCATATTGCACCGGTTTCTGTGTGTTTTCCTTATATATATTCGACCATATTACCCACAAGATATAAATGTTATTGTTGCAACTTAGGGCTTTAATTATTGCTTATTAATTCAATAATTAATGATGGATTTAATGCCCAAAACGAAACACCCACCATTGAGGTGGAGGGTGAATATGTACTATTTCTGATAAGGTTGCTAGACAAGATGCCCAATAATATCTGTCAACGTGGGCTACTTTGAGACCTCCGTCTCTGTGTCTATAATATAGTAGGCTTCGTGGTATTCTCGGTTTCTTGTTTTGCCAGATATATGTCATGATAATGGACTGCAATTGGTCTAGGTAGGATTTTGACAGGGTTATTGGTAAGGATCTGAAAAAGTATAAGATTTTTGGTATTATCATCATCTTTACCGTCGCCATCCTGCCCAACCATGACACTTCTTTCAAACGCCATTGAAACAGTTGATTTTTCACATCCCGTAACAGTTTGTCATAGTTGTGTTTATATAGGCCCTCTGTGGTTTTTGCTATGCGAAGTCCGAGGTATGTGATGTATTCGGATCGCCAGTCAAAGTTGTGTTGAGAGCGTAAAGTTGTCAATTGGGCTTTTGTGTGATTTAATGGTAAGGCTTGGGTTTTTTGCGCATTAACCAGATGGTATGAAACCTTTCCATAGGATTCCAACTCTATGTTCAGTGCCGGTAATGAGGTGTCAGGGTCAGTAAAATATCGTCTGCGTATAAATTTAATTTGAAAGTCGTGGGACCAATCGAGACACCCCGGATCGAGTCATTCTGCCGAATGGCCTGTGCCAGGGGTTCTAGTATTAGGGCATATAGCAGAGGGGAGAGCGGGCAACCTTGCCTCGTGCCATTGGTTATACGAAACTCGTCTGAGAGAAAACCTGAGTTAAGCACTCTGGCCGACGGGGAATCATATAGGGCTTGAACAGCTCTTAGAAATGAATCCGGAAAAACAAATTTAAGTAGAACCCGTGAGAGGAATAACCAGCTGACCCTGTCAAACGCCTTTTCAGCATCTAATGACAGAATCAAGCCTGGCGTCCCCCCACGGTTCATGGTGTCCATTAAGGTAAGGAGTTTTTTAGTGCTATCCGGGCCTTGTCGTTTGGCGATGAATCCCACCTGATCTTGTCCTATTAGGGTTGGCAGAAGGTATTGTAGGCGGGTAGCCAGGATTTTACCATACAGTTTTACGTCGACATTGATTAACGAGATGGGGCGTAAATTAGGGCATCGGTTAGTTGGCTTCCCCGGTTTGGGTAGAGTGATTATATGTGCCCTCAGCATGTCTACTGGGAAGGAGCCATCCTCTCTCGCCGCAGCAAACGCTTTTTGAAGGTGTGGGATCAAGTGAGAGGAAAATGTGGTGTAGTATAAAACGGAGAGGCCGTCTGGTCCCGGCGCCTTTCCTTTCGGTAGGGCCTTAATGTCACGGATGGCTCTGTTCTGGGGCGCCTGGCAGCAGATTCCTCGCTGCTCGCTGGCCAGGCGCCGAATAATAACGCCACCGGGTGCGCTCACGTGGGACGCCGGGGGGCGGAGCCTGGCGTTATGACGCGGACCCGCCGGGTTTAAAACCCGGCTTCACTAGTTCGCCGGTGCCCTGACGTGGTATTCACTTCCCGCAGAGCTCTTGTGTTTTTGGCTAATTTATCTGTGTCTGACCTTGTTTCTGGCTAACGAACCATTCTGTGTATGACTCCTGGCATTGGCAAACGAACCATTCTGTGTATGACTCCTGGCATTGGCAAACGAACCATTCTGTGTATGAATCCTGGCATTGGCAAACGAACCATTCTGTGTATGACTCCTGGCATTGGCAAACGAACCATTCTGTGTATGACTCCTGGCATTGGCAAACGAACCATTCTGTGTATGAATCCTGGCATTGGCAAACGAACCATTCTGTGTATGACCCCTGGCATTGGCAAACAAACCATTCTGTGTACGACCCCTGGCATTGGCGAACGAACCACCCTGTGTATAACCTTGGTATTGGCATTTACTCTTCTCACGGTTCTGCTCTTAACTTTGGTACCGAGGTCAGTCTATGTGGCACCCTAAGCACACATCAGGCTACCTCTGATATTACTAAGGTCCTAGGGAGAACGAGTACTCTATTCTGTACCTCTGTCTGGTGTTTACCCTTGCTTGTCTATTGTCTGGTTAATTATCTATCTAGTTGTGCCGACCATTCAAGGATCGGAAGGGTAGAGAGCGGTCTACGTAAAGGGACCACTATCTTAGTATTCAGGGGGATTCGTGACACTTAATGGCTATAGTAATGTCTTCTACTGTAATTGGGGAAGAGAGGCTTGCTATTTGCGTTTGTGAGAGAGTGGGAAGGAGTACGTTTTTCAGGTAAGTGTCCACTGTGGCCTCGGACGGTTGAGAAATCTCATCGTCCATGCCCAGGTTATACAGTTTTTCATAGTAGCGTGCAAATCCATTTGCTATATCTCGGGGGTTGTGGACTTCTCCATCTCTAGTGTGGAGATCGTTTATCTTCCGTGGCGCTCTGAGGGGCTGGATCTTTCTAGCTAAGAACCGTCCTGGTTTATTGTGAAGAGAGTAATATGTAGCCTTTATGCGGGTCATAGCGTGGAAGTATCCGTCTGTGTCTAAGTCTGAGTGAGGCGAGTGTGGCATCTATGAGGTCTGCTGTGGCTTGAGACGGGGTCAGTTTGTTGCGAGTGTCTAAATCTTGTAAGGTGGTAAGTAATTGCAACATGTTGGACGTGTATGATTTACGTTGCCGCGCGGACCATTGCATACCCACTCCTCTAATAACAGCCTTGTGGGCTTGCCAAACCGTAAGGGGGCTCATGTCCTGTGTCGCATTTTTGTCAAAGTAGTGTGTCAGAGCGGATTGTATGGTTTGGATCGCCAGGTCTTGTTTCAGCAGTGTGTCACGTAATTTCCACGGCGGTCTGGTATAATACTGGTACGCATCTCCTAGTACTAGGTCGGACCACTCTCCGGTCCTCCAAGTGAACGGCAAAATTTGACAATCTATTATACGAGGGAGTGTCCCCACAGTCACCATGAAATGATCTATCCTAGTGTAGCTATTGTGTGCCCTTGAGCGGAATGTGTAGTCTCATTCTCGCGGGTGTTGTAGTCGCCATGTGTCATATAGATCATATTGTTGGAGCAGTGAATGAAGTTTGCGTATTGAGGTCTTGGATAGAGTAGGCGCTGTTTGGGTGGACCTGTCTTTTAGGGGGTCGAGACCGATGTTAAAATCCCCACATAGTATAAGGGACCCCGTTTGAACATCCTTCGTCTTCCTCAATATTTGGGCAAAGAATTGAATTTGTGAGACGTTAGGGGCGTATATCGAAACCAATGTGTATGGGACTGAGTTAATGGTGCATACTAGGATGATATATCTACCTTTCGTATCCTTTAGAATCCTATGGGCTTGGAATGCTAGACGATTGTGTATTAAGAGGGATACTCCTCGGGATTTCGAGGCGAACGTAGAGTGGTATTGAGTCTGGTAGAATGGGACATGGAGCTTGGGATGATCTAATCGTCTGAAATGTGTCTCTTGGATACATACTATGTCTGCGTCATGAAATTTTAGGGTCTTATTTAGTGAGTGCCGTTTCATTGGCACATTCAGTCCTTTGACGTTATAGGACAATAATTTCATTACAGCATGTGTAAAAGCGACATTGTCGGGTCATCACTAAAGCATTTGGAGTGAGCACCTCCCTTACACGAGGTCTTCTGTAGGAATAAAAAGATACAAGATTTTTTAGCAGGCCCTGACTTGGTTGGGTGAGGGAAAGGGTGAGGTACAAAACAGAAATAAAACTTAACCATAGTACCTCAGGATTGTAACGAGACTGAAACATATCTTGGTGTAGAGTTGTACTATGTACAAAAAACGTCAAAAATTTCTCCAGAGGGGAGTCCTGCTTCCCCAGTAATGTGGGGATGGGAGATACCCCAAACTCTTCCGGCGAAGAGGGAGACAAGGGTAACGTGGTAGCCCGCCTGCCAGCGGATAACGTGAAAGATCAGAACAGTCGGAAAGAATAAAAGTTAACCTGAAAGAAGGCGTCTACGATGCCTGTCTTCGAAAATGATCAGCGGTCTGGAAGCATTCAGCGGGAGTGCCATTCCTGGGACACCCTGCCTGAGGAGGGTACGCTTTGATCTCGGCGTTCTTGAACCTTTAGGCCCCACTCCTCCAGAATGCGGCGACCTTCTTCCTGTGTCATGACGATCGTAGGTGTCCCATTCCGGATGATAATTAGTTTGGTCGGGTACCCCCATCGATACGGAATCTTTTCTGACCGCAGAACATCAGTCACGGGGCGATATCGTCGACGCTGCTGCAGTGTGGCCTGGGATAGATTCGGAAATACTGATAGATGTTGGTAGTCAGGGCTGAGTATCTCCTGGTCCCGCAGAGCTCGGAGTATAGCTTCTCGTGGCCTGAAGTAGTGGAGGCGCAGGATTACGTCTCTTGGGGCTTTAGCAGGAGCTGAAGGTGGTTTAGGGACTCTGTGGATCCAATCGAATAACAGGGAATCTTCCGTGGATTCCGGTAAGATGTGTTTAAAGAATTCCGTGGTGTATGTTTGTAAGTCCTTCGGGTGTATGGATTCCGAGATACCCCTTATTTTTAAATTATGGCGTCTAGACCTATCTTCCAGGTCTGCTAATTTTCTGGCATATCTCTCTAGGGACTCTTCCAGCTCCTCCACTTTTGCTGCCATGCTGTTATGTGCCTCCGTCGTTTCGGCCATTTTATCCTCTAGTTTGGAGGTCCGCTCACCTATGTCGCGGATGTCCCGGCGGATGTCTGCCGCCACCGTGTCCAGCCGAGAGGTTAGGGTTGTAGAGAGATCCTTCAGCAGCCCCTCCATCCGTGTAGAGAAGCGTTCCAGGTCTGTTGTGGTCGACGCTATAGGCGCTGGGGAGGAAGGGGAAAGCTGGTCGCCGCCATCTTGGCGGGCCGCGCCGTCTCTGTGCTTCCCCGGTTTTGGGGTAAAGAAATCCAATTTCTCTGAGGGCTTTCTCGCCCTGGCTGCCGCCATTATGTCTCCCGATCTTTGGGGGTTTTGGAGGGTCTCCAACTGAATCCGTGCGCTGTTTTAATCCGCTTTTTCCGCCGGCGGTCGCAGGAGCAGGTCTAGCACACGTCCACCATGTGCGGCTGCCGGCCACGCCCCCTGTCCACAAGGTTTAGGAGTGTGTTTATGGGAATTTTTGACCATTCTTCCAGAAGCGCATTTGTGAGGTCACACACTGATGTTGGATGAGAAGGCCTGGCTCTCAGTCTCCACTCTAATTCATCCCAAAGGTGTTCTTTCGGGTTGAGGTCAGGATTCTGTGCAGGCCAGTCAAGTTCATCCACACCAGACTCTGTCATCCATGTCTTTATGGACCTTGCTTTGTTTGTGCCATGGTGCACAGTCATGTTGGAGGTCAAGTTGGGAAGCATGGAATTGTCCAAAACGTGTTAGTATACTGAAGCATTCAGAGCTTCTTTCACTGGAACTAAGGGGCCAAGCCCGGCTCCTGAAAAACAACCCCACACCATAATCCCCCCTCCACCAAACTTTACCCTTGGCACAATGCAGTCAGACAAGTACCGTTCTCCTGCAACTGCCAAACCCAGACTCGTCCATTAGATTGCCAGATGGAGAAGCACGATTCGTCACTTCAGAGAACGCATCTCCACTGCTCTAGAGTCCAGTGGCGGCATGCTTTACACCACTGCATCCGACGATTTGCATTGCACTTGGTGATGTATGGCTTGAATGCAGCTGCTCGGCCTTGGAAACCCATTCCATGAAGCTCTCTGCATACTGTTCTTGAGCTAATCTGAAGGCTACATGAAGTTTGGAGGTCTGTAGCGATTGACTCTGCAGAATGTTGGCGACCTCTTCGCACTATGCGCCTCAGCATCCGCTGACCCTGCTCCGTCAGTTTACGTGGACTACCACTTTATGGCTGAGTTGCTGTCGTTCCCAAACAATTCCACGTTCTTATAATACAGCTGACAGTTGACTGTGGAATATTTAGGAGCGAGGAAATTTCACGACTGGATTTGTTGCACAGGTGGCATCCTATCACAGTTCCACGCTGGAATTCACTGAGCTGAGAGTGACCAATTCTTTAACAAATGTTTGTAAAAACAGTCTGCATGTCTAGGTGCTTGACTTTATACACCTGTGGCCATGGAAGTTATTAGAACACCTGATTTTGATTATTTGGATGGGTGAGCGAATACTTTTGGCAATATAGTGTATTTTTATTTTATTTACTCTTTATTTTTGCATGTTTTCTAGTCATGCTTGGTAACATTCGGAAGTCCACACTCTGGCCTTTCCAAAGATACCTCAAATGGCTTATCACTATGGGTGGGGTCCATTTTTACATCATCACACCCTCGAGTGATGACATCAGTGGGCGGTGGAGGCGCCACAGGCAGGGCTGACATCTTCAGCCCACTGTGGATGAAGCATGCGATTGGTGCCAGAACGCGCTGAGCCATGGGACTTCAAAGACGATCAAAGCATGTCCTTCACATCCTACAGGGAAAACTGAGGGCCAGGGGCGGACTGACCCGTCTGGCTCTCTGGCACTGCCCGAGGGCCCCGTCTGTTGGTAAGGGCCCAGTTTTGGAATGCAGACAGTGGGCCCTGCCATTTCCTGTCAGCTCCGGTCACCGAGCTATAATGATCTCTCCTCTGTTAATGTGACAGCTGGCTCAGGGCCCTCCCAAACCGCTGCGGTGGCGGCGCTGCAGCGTGCCTGCCTCAGTCTTGCCACGAGAGCACAGCACGCTGCACTGGCGCCGACCCCTCACGTGACATGTGCACGCTGCGCCGTTGTAGAAGAGGACAAGTACTGCAGAGGTCCAGCAGAGACAGCCAGCCTGAGGCAGAGGCTGTGTCTTTTTTTTTTAAATAGTGCATGGTGAGCGGGGGGTGATGGGTGTGATGAATTGATAGGGTGAGCGGGGGGGGGTGATGAATTGATAGGTTGTCACGTTCCTCCGGTGCCCTGCAGCCTCCTCCACGCTGCTCGCTTGCCGAGCGCCAAATAAAATGCACGCCGGCGCCGATCACGTGATGCCCGGAGGGACGGTGCTGATTAGGAAAGCGCACGGTCTGGTATATAAGCCCTTCAGTTACCCCCGACCAGCGCGCTGTCGTGTTCTCACACGCTCACTTTTTTTTCTCTTTGATCTATGTTTTTTTTTTTTTTTTTTATATTCCCGTTTTTCTTTTTAGGTAATCAGCCATATTGTTTTGTCTTGGGTTTAGAAGTAACATCTGTATTTGAGTAAATTCAAGTTGCAAAACAAACATTTCGTATTCTCTGTATTTTATATACTATATTTATTTGTAGGTGTCAGTAAAGTAATATTGCAAGTTTTAAAATTGTATTTTTATAACATTGGCAAAGCTGTAACAATGTTAAAATTAGGATGCAGATGAGAGAACGTTCACACGGAGTTGGAAGGCGACAATCAGAATGTGATTCGCGGTGATGGGGTTCATTTGACGGACATTGGTTTGGACATATTTTTAACTGGTTTAATGTCGGGGATTGAGGAGGCGCTGTCTGCGGTGGGGCCCAGGGGCAGCCATTAGGAGACCATGGTGCCCCTGGTGTTGGCGTGTTTCCTGGACAGCGGTGCTTTCAATTGGTTAAGCCGCCATCGGGTGAGGCATTAACGAGACGAGCCCCGCTTGATCTCGGTCAGGCGGGGTGACGAGCTCCTGGTTTGGTATCGGTGAACTGCCTATTACATGGGTAATAGGGCAGAGGATGGGGGAAAGCACTGCAAGATTACATGTTGTATATTTAATAAAGCTGTGGCCCATGCCCTTTCCAGTTAAAGTGTTGTCTTCCTTTATATTTAAGGGTATGGGTCAAGGAGGTCCCAGGTTTAATCGGTCATGTGCCACGGTGTAGTCTTGGCTGTGGTGAGTTGGTGATGGCTGCTGCAGCAGAGCGACGGCCAACTCTACGTCTGGAGGGGGCCCAATGGATTCCCCAATATGCTGCTGAGTCAAAGTGGATTTTCTTCACACAATTTTCAAAAAGGTTATTTTAAGGAGTTCAGAAATAAATTCTTTAGGACAACAATGTACATGTGGATGTTTATGTGGGTGTGGCCTCCTGTGGGTGCAGAACAAGGAGGCCCCATGACCTTCAATTGCCCGGGGGCCCCATTACTTGTCAGTCTGCCCCTGCGGAGGGCATGTGCAGTGTTGCCTGCTGGGTGCCCCTGTTAGTGTGGTGCCTGGTTCCACCGCACTGCCCTAGGTCTGACCCACTAAGGCTAGGGACAGATGAGCGCATTTTCTGCGGCCACCGTCAAAATGTACGTCGATGTGTGCGCACGCATTTTTTCACGGAATACGCTTAAGTGGTCAGACGACCACAGTCGCACAGTCGCAGGTACTCACCAACGCAATTCTAGGGAAATCCGGCTGTTTGAACGTTATGTAGGCCGCACACTAGCAGCGTCTGACGTCTCCTAATCACGCACACACGCTGCCATGCGGCCGCAGCGCACTCTGTACGTCTGTAGCAGCGGTTTCACGTTCTGAGAAAAATGCGTTCATTTGCCGGTTGCGTGGTGTCGGCGCACTTTTGTACGCACGTACTGCGTATATTGGCCGTCATTGGCTGCTACTGCCGCCGTGATTTAGTGCGCCTGCACGCGCGTTCCGACTGCCCCACTCTGACCCTAGCCTAAAAGGTTAAAATCAGGAGAATTGGCATAAGTTTAAAATGTAGGTGAAAATAGCCACAGATCCATTAGTTTCCCTCAATTTTCCTGGAAAAAGATTGTGGATCCTAAACAACAATATTGTGTTCTATTGAAATATGCAAAGATCCAATGTGATTTCTCAAAAAAATGCATGGATCCTGCATTTTTTAAATGGGAAAAAAGCACGAATCCACTAGATTCCAGCAATATTTTTGGGGAAAAGTTGTGGATCCTAAAGGATAATATTTTATTTTATTGAAATATGCAAAGATCCGATGTGATTTCTCAAAAATCAAAGATTTGGCGTTTTGTGATGAAAAGAGCATTTTACCCTGACCCTCAAAAAATAAATAAATTTGTAAATGTAATTTCATTCCAAGCTGTGTGTGCTTTCTGGCAGCTCCACCTTCATCTCTCCCTGATTAAGTGTTTTTTTTCTGCACAGAAGGTAATGGACCTCGCTCACTGAAAGCCTCAAATGAGGGTGTGGGGGATTTCCCGGATGGATTAAGCTTTGTGTTTTCATTTAAACTCAGCTTTCACATGCAGATGCTTCTGATCCTTCAGATTCACTACTGGACTGTTAGGTGCCATGAAATAATGTTTGGGATGATTCCTTAATATGTTTTTTTACTAATTTTGAGTATAATGCCACATTATGTTCATGGTTGTGATTAAGTTGCCAAAGCATCAAATTCTACATAAAATGTTCATGTGACAGATGTTTTAGTCTTGAAGTAAGCATGCGTTTCTCTCCCCCCTCCCCCCCTCACCCATTCAAACCATTTTCATTATGACGCAAACTGGGGATTTAGCACCTTGCACAAAGATACGGTGCAATATTGATAGGACATAATGTAGGGACTGTCAAATTCTGGCCCCCAGATGTTTCTGAAATACCATGATACTCTTGCCATCCATTGCAATGAAAGTATTCTGGGAATTGTAGGCATCGCCATTTGGGAGGCGTTGAGTTTGACAGTCCTGCTCTAGGCATTTTCGCAGGGTATCGGGAATGTTGATAAAGCCAAGTAGCATCTGAGTTTTTGGTCTTCATACAGGGTTATTCAAAGAGAATCAAAGTCACCGCACGTTCGGTGACTTTTCGTTATCTTCAATTCGGCGAAATTTGGCGACCCTGCGGTGTATTCAGCAAGCACCACAGGGCTGTTGTAGTGCAGAGAAAAGTCACCGAAAAGTCACCGCAAAACCCGGCGAAGGCTCACAGAAACCCGCAAAAACATCTGGATTAACCCCGCCTAACACGCCAGAAAAACCCGAGCAGGAGCCGATCACAGCGCAGAGCAGCCGCTGGAAAAACCCGACACTGCAGACGAATGGAGTGAGAAAAAAAAAACGGACGCTTGAATGTTTGAAAAGTGAAACGCTGTTTGCAAAAGAAACTACAGAACGAAAATGTCTGAAATTTACATATAAGGTCCAATGAATGATAATAAAAAGGGCTGTTACAGAATAAAAGAAGAAACGATTAAAAGAAAAACGGGAAAAAAAATGCCTAAAGAAACTAAAAATAAAGAGACTTTTTACTGCAGAATATTATATTCAACGGTTTATTAGATAATTGAATTAAAACGGGAATATTTTTAACATTGAAACCTATGGGATTCGCCTGAATAAACCTGTCGAATGAAACCACTGGTTGGCAGGGCAATTCGGCAACTTTTCACTGCTGGGTTATGTTCTCTGAATAGCCGAAGCATTGCTTCTCTATGGGGATTCACTGTACTCGAACAGGCACCGTATGTGCAGGCAGTTCGCCAACATTTGGCGAACTGCCTGCTCTCTGGATAGCCGAATTGCCAGGAAAGGTAACCGAACGCTGAATTTCAGCGTTCGGTTACCTTTCGCCAGCAATTTGGATCTCTTTGAATAACCCTGATAGGTCTGTTGGCTTGATTCCCCACTTTATACTATAATGCATTACAGGAAAGTTGCCACTTTTGGGCAGTTTACGATCATTGTTTACAATCTATTGATTACGCAGTTTTTTTGCTTTTTCATTCTGGCTCTTGTCAACCCTTGCACTCTGGCTTCCGATTGCTGCATTTTCTCAGCACTGTTTTGGCACTAGACTCCTGTTTGCCCTGCAGCTCGGTTTGAGCATAAACAAATCTGGGTCGCTCTGCTCGTCCTCTATCTGTGCTCGTGCCCATCCCCTTGCGTTCATCTACTCCTGGGTGAAGTGCAGCTTTGTCTGTTCTTACTCTTCTGGAAACTACAGCAGCTCATCTGTCGTACCTGGTAAGAGCAAGCATGTTGTTGGCTTTAGGCTGCAATTATGAGGAGCAAGGAAAATATTGCATTTTAGCAGCACCTGAAAAACTCGTATGCAATGGTCTTGTATTATGTTTTGCTATATACCATCTCTCAGGTTTTGAGGATTGTAAGGTTTTCATTACATCCAATTAGATCAACAAAATCTATTAGAATGCCTTCGAATCGTAACTGAATCAGGTAGCTTTTTGTTGAACTCCTTTCCAAACATGTTCAAGGACTTCTCAGTCTCAAATACTGCTAGCTAACTGTATAAAGCCATGTGTTTTCTTAAATGAATACCGTTTGTTAAAAAATGCAGATGTGCTTACTTAATTCAAGAACAGTTGGACTGTTACAATTTTAATGTCAAAGTATGTCAGCACCGATCCTGGTTTTGAGGGTCAAATCAACTGACCTGGCTTAGTTCTCTTATCCTTATTTTTGTTAATTTTTCCATTTATCTATTGTTGCTTTGAAGCTCCAAATGCATGTATAAATTAATCATGAAAAATGTAACTAGGAAGAAAATATTTTTAACATTGTTAACATCTAAAATAGAAGTTTGTTTTGTAAACACCATATATGAATGTCCATACAATATATTTATAGACGTGTAGGACTATACTTGTATAGGAATAGATGTATGCAAAACATGTATATGCCTAAGAAAAGCACCTACAAATCATGAGAATGAAACTGACCAGTAATCAAACACTAGGAATCAGAGTTGCTCCTTAGTTTTAACTCTTTCACTACCAAAAAGAGTAAACTTGATTTTTGCATTGTAATACAAAAAGTACCAAAAATTGGCCTACTAACCTTATCTGCATACTTTATTTACAGTAACCGGGCAACAGACCAATCTTGAATTTTATAAAGTAGAAAGCGCAGGCCCCTCCCACACTGTACAAAACTTGACATACTTTACTGCTACAATAAAGCAGCCAGGAAGAGTGCAGAATACAGGGAGCACTCTGGGGTCATTCTCTGCTATACGGAGAGACGATTCAGATTAGCTGAAAATCCCTGAATATTAAAAGGTGTTAATGCCTGTATAAGGAAATCGCATTATGCCACAGCAGGGAAGGCGCCACGGTGAATTCTGAGGCTGCAGTCTCCCAGCCCAGCGTGCCGCTAACTTGGATTGGCTTGAAATGGCTGATTTTCCCCCTAAGGAAAAAAAAAAGTTACAAGCCTTTATTAAGCGCCAACAAGTTGCGTAGCGCTGTACAATGGGAGAGACAGAATAACAAATATGCATACACATTACACACAGACCAGTAGGAGAGAGGACCCTGCTCGGGAGCTTACAATCGAAGAGGAAAGGGGTGACCCGCTAGGTGAGGGTGAGTAGAGGGCATGAGTATGTGGGCGGTGTGGGAAGATGGAGCAGGAAATGTACAATGGGGGATTATGGAGTGAGCCTATAGGCTTCTCTAAAGTAATGTGGTTTCAGAGACTTCTTAAAGGACTGGAAAGACGAGTCTGTTGCAGGGGAGGGAGTTCCATAGAAAGGGGGCAGCTCGGGAGAAGTCTTGAAGGCGAGAGTTGGGGATGTGGTTGCAAGGAACAGATAGTGTCAGATCCAATGATCTGGGACAGGATGTACTTGCTAATAAGGGAGGAAATGTAGTCAGGGGCACGGTTATGGAAAGCTTTGAGTTTGTACGTGAGGATCAGTTTTTTTAAGTGGATTCTAAAGGAAATAGGAAGCCAGTGTAAAGATTGACAAAGGATGTGAGGTGCAGGATGTGAGGTGTAGGAGTGTGGCACAGGCGTTCATAACAGACTACTTAGACTGCAGAGGAAGAATCTGGGATTTTTTAAGGCCAGCGAGGAGGAGGTTACAGTAGTCAAGGCAAGAGATAAAACAAACATGTGATCTGGTCCCAATCTTCAGGATCGGATCGGGAAATCACTAGTTTCAAATAATTTAATATATTCTATTTTTTTAAGGGATTGCATTCCCTAACTGACCTCATTGCACCGATGCGCAACGACGTCGGTCAGTGAGGGGAGGCTTGGCTGACATCAAAGATGTCAGTATAACAGTAGCGGTATCGCTGCCACACGACGTAGCGGAGTTGGGATCCTTCAGAGAAAAAGTATCTACCTGATTAACAATTTTGTGAAATACAGACTGTAACTCCAAAACCAAGGAGTCCCAAGGACTGACAAAATTGCCTCTAAGCTCTGTCGATTTCGAGACAGACCGATAACCTAGGGCACGCTCAGAAACACAAGACGTAGGTCGACAGTCTTTATAGTATTCAAGGTGCAGGGCAGTCAAGAGAAAAGCAGAAACCTTTTGTACTGTGATGTACTTGCGTATAGTAGATACCTGGCGAATACCAGTGTAACGCTGAGTGGGATAACACACACACAGGCAGTAGCATAGTAGGATCTTATTGGGCAGAAAGCAAACCCTGGATCATTCAGGAAGGGGGGCATGACTGCTGGCCTGGGCCTAATGGGTGCAGGTGTGCAATCACTGTACCTATTGGGCGTTGATTAGGTAGATGCTAATGAGGTGGCTATATAAAGGAAGGTTTAATTACCTGGCTCACTTGTGTAGGATTGGAGAATCTGCACGTTGCTCTGTCGCTTTCTGGCACACCTAGGCATTGCTCTGTGGCTCTGTTAAAGACACAAAGGAGAATGTCTGAGGCTAATTACCCGGTCGAAATTGTCTCCCTCATAGACCAGCTGCGTCAATTTGCTGAAGCTGCTGGGTTTTCCATGGTCAACATGGTGAGCAGACCATCGGAATTAGAACAATCCCATCCGGCGGATGGGGAGGCCGAGGAACCGCGGGCTTGGAGACACGACCGTATCCCTCCTACTCAGCCCACCCTGAACTTTAGCCCCCCAAGGACTCGCTCCTCCAGCGCCAGGAATGATGTTCAACCGGGTTGTTCCACGCAAGCCTGCTGTCAGGTGTAGACTGTGATTGGTATCGCAGTTGGGGTTGTGAGCCCAGGATGCAGTGAAAAAAGGCAGGTTCAGAGTAACAAAAGTGTTTATTTAGAATAAACACAAGAACTAAACAACAGATCAGATCTAGACACCGGAGGAGACTGGGCACAAAAGGGAATAGCTTAGAGAAGGAGGAGATGCAAGAGAAGGAAAGTGAAAATGGACACAAAAGGGAACTTAACTGCACATGGGGCAAGCAATGAATAAACAATAATATATGAAACAGATATATCCAAGAACGTGGTATCAGGCAGGGAAGAGGCAATAAGGATAGTCTAGAGGTTCAGCAATAGGTCTGGTTCACGGGGATCTTCGATGGGGGCGGAAGGGAGCAGAATGAGGGGGTACCGGTATAAATGAAGAGAAATGTCCAGATATTGCAACAGAGAATCCTTAGTCTTTGGTGGTTCAAGAGATTCAGGGAGCTTTCAGTAGCAGGTTTCACAGTCAGAGACTTCAATGTGGAAGTGTGTTGGAGAGGGCGTAACTTCCTTAAATGCTGGAGTAATCGGGGAAGGTGAGCTCAGGTGAGGCTCCAGGGCCCGAACGTCAATGCAGACAAAGTTCAGGAAGGTGAATTATGCATACTGCAGGGTTAGGGTGAGTGACAGGGGCCAGAGCGTGGTGACCCTGACACCTGCACACCTTCAGGGGGATATGAGGCAGCTGTTAACCCTGCTACACCACCGGTGGAAGTGGAAATACCTAACCGGCGGGCTGGTAACGGACCGACGAATGAAGCAGGGTCATTAGCAGCGGCTCCAATGCATAGCGGACGGCAGTCAGGACGCTCCAGGAGTCCGTGTTCCTCCTCCCAAAATGCCCGGGACTCTCCAGTGGTGAATGTGCACCCGTGGTCGAGGCTCCTCCCCGAGTTGATCACGTGCTAATCACGGCTGCGCTGCATCATAGAAACATAGAAAAATGGTCGGCAGATGAGAACCTTTCGGCCCATCTAGTCTGCCCAATTACATGGATACTTTACCTGGATTTATCTTTTGTTTAGGATAGCCTTATGCCTATCCCATGCCTGCTTAAATTCAATTACTGTTTTGGCCTCTACCACTTCAACTGGAAGACTGTTCCATGTATCCACCACCCTCTCAGTAAAATAATGCTTCCTGATGTTACTTTTAAACCTTTGCCCAGGTGCTCAGCGCCTGACCAATCAACGCCGTGTGGCTAGAAACGAGGAACCAGCTCCTATACAATTACCAAGAGGGGGGCTTTCGGTGGCTCCTGCTTCTTCCATAAGTATGGACATTCTACATTCTCCTGGAACGGCTGATCAGAGATTGCCTGCTTCCCAGCGGCACCTGACACAAGCGGCCAGTACAACATCCAGAACCCGACGTTCATCTACCCCTCCAGTAGTGGCTTTTGGGAGTAGTTCCATGCCTTGTTTGGATAATGGAGTGGCAGCCACTTCTCAACTCATGTCACCCCTGACGAATGACGAAGAGGTTCGGCGTCTGGTGGATTCATCTATGCTGTTATCGGCACGTGAGTATGACCTGCTTTCTCCTACATCTTGCACAGTCAATGCCAGAGTGCAAGGATGCGCTGGAAAAAATGTGAATACCGGGCAGTCAGAGTTGACAGATGCGTTAATAGCTGCGCTACGGTCCTGGCATAATGCTTCAGGGGGAGTTTCCCGAGAGCCTTTGGGAGGTACTATTGCTAACACCACGTGAGGGCCGGCAGTTATACCTGCGGTTGAGGGCACAAAAAACACGGCGACAATTGAGGGTGCAGTGAATGCAAAAAATACGGCGCCGGTGGTTGCACAGCCCCGTACAGTGTGTGAATTATCACCTCTAGGTATGCACATTGCTAGTGAGGTGAAGGAAAAAATATGGAAGGGTGAATATGTGGATATATTATCATTAGTAGCAGCAGATAAGGAATCTGTGGATCGTCCCAGGAAGGGGGACGTGGAAAATGATAGAGAAGGACAAGACTCGAGCTTTGCCACAAACGTTTGGGAATTGGCTCCAAGGCTTTTTGGCTTTCAGTGCCATACTTTGCGAGCGTTTCCCTGAGCGTGGTGTGTCCTTATTTGCATATATTGATCTGTTTGGGGAGCATATAAGGATTATGGGGGTACGTGTTGGTTTGGATATGATCAACAATTTAGACACAAAATGGCTATACGTCCTTTGCTTCGTTTTGACGAGCAGGATGCAAACCTGTGGTTACTATTGATGACTCCCACTCGCCCGGTTGTTTTGCCCTTTTCTGGGCCCACTGGTACTCAGACTCCTGGCACGGCAGCGGTTCACAGGAAGGGGTTTTGTTGGTCATATAATGAAGCACAGTGTCGATGGGCTAATGCCTGTCGATTCAGACACGTTTGTTCACAGTGCGGAGGAACGCATCCGGCATTTCGGTAGGGACAGAGGATCCTTTGGGCGAGGAAAGGTTAAGGAGGACGCAGGTTTCCGACCTTACCCCGGTGAGCGTGGAAAGGATGTTGCCATGGCTCGACCAATATTGTCAGTGAGCTGGTTCCGGGGTGACAAGTGTGAGCCCAATGTTTAATATAACAACAGGGATGGAGCCGCACCACACAAGAACAAAAGTTTTAGACTTTAAAAAAACTGATTTTTCTAAAATGAGATTTTGTGTTGTGCCATTTCTAAAAATATATGGTTTGATGGGGGTAAATTACTTTGGCCGGCTTCAAAAATGTCCCAAATAGGACATGGGTGCATGATGACGAAATGTGAAAATTCCAAGTTGGAAACCTGAAATGCGCACCCCCCAAATAAGGCCTATTAGCCCCCAAATGACACGACATACCTATACATGGGTGGTATCAATTTACTCAGAAGATGTTGCTGAACATATTTTGGGGTGCTTTTTGGCAGTAAACCTTAAAGTTCACAGTACATGTATTCTTAAATTGCGTTCCAAAAAAAAAAAAATCACGAAAACTTTTTTTTTCTCAAACTTTGGCATAGATTTGTGGTAAAATGGTTTGCATGGAAAGAGTCAAAATACCCCAAGTTTAATACCTTGATTTGTGTACTTTAAAAAAATATGTATATGTGGAGGGTTATTCAGGAATTCGTGACAGATATCAGTGTTACAATGTCACTAGCACTAGTTTTGAAAATAAACTCTTTGCAAATGGCAAAGTGCTACTTGCACTTATTGTTGCATAAAATAAGGAAAAAAGCGAGGAATATGTAAACATTGGGTATTGCTAAACTCAGAACTAAATTTAGAAACTACTAAGGAATTAAAAAATTTTGACGGTTGTTGATACATAAGAAATTTTGGGGGTCAAAGTTCGAAAAAGTGGTGTTTTTTCAATTTTTTTTGTCATATTTCACAATGTTTTTTATAGTAAATTATATGAAATGATGAAAAAAATGGTATCTTTATAAAGTCCATTTAATGACGAGAAAAACAGTGTAAAATATGTGTAGGTTGCATAAACGAGTAAGAGGAAAATTTGTCCTAAACCCTAACAGCGCAGAAACGTAAAAACAGCAGCGGTCACTGAAGGACGGATTTGTGTAAAACCGCCCGGTCACTAAGGAGTTAAAGGAAAGGATTGTTGAACATCTAAAAACACATAGATTACAGGATCAGAAACAACATGGGTTTACCTCAGGGAGATCATGCCAAACTAATCTTATTGATTTTTTTGATTGGGTAACAAAAATAATAGACACAGGTGGTGCAGTAGACATTGCTTATTTAGATTTCAGTAAGGCTTTTGATACTGTTCCGCATAGAAGGCTTATCAATAAATTGCAATCTTTGATCTTGGATTCCAATATTGTTGACTGGATTAGGCAGTGGCTGAATGACAGACAACAGAGGGTTGTGGTAAATGGAGTTTATTCGGCGCAAGGTCTTGTTACCAGTGGGGTACCTCAGGGGTCAGTACTTGGACCCATTCTCTTTAATATTTTTATTAGTGATATTGCAGAAGGTATTAATGGAAAAGTATGTCTTTTTGCTGATGACACAAAGATTTGCAACAGGGTTGACGTTCCTGGAGGGATCAGCCAAATGACAAATGATTTAGGTAAACTAAAAAAATGGTCGGAGCTGTGGCAATTGAGTTTTAATGTGGATAAGTGCAAGATAATGCACCTGGGACGTAAAAACCCAAGGCTGAATATAGAATATTTGATACAGTCCTAACCTCAACATCTGAGGAAAGGGATTTAGGGGTTATTATTGCAGAGGATCTAAAGGTAAGTAGTCAATGTAATAGAGCAGCAGGAAATGCTAGCAGAATGCTTGGTTGTGTAGGGAGAGGTATTAGCAGTAGGAAAAGGAAGTGCTCATGCCACTGTACAGAGCACTGGTGAGACCTCACTTGGAGTACTGTGTTCAGTACTGGAGACCATATCTCCAGAAGGATATAGACATCTTGAGAGTTCAGAGAAGGGCTACTAAAATGGTGTACGGCTTGAAGGAGAAAAGTTACCAGGAAAGGCTTAATGATCTTAACATGTACAGCTTGGAAAAAAGACGAGACAGAGGAGATATGATAGAAACCTTTAAATACGTAAAGGGAATCCACAAGGTAGAGGAAGGGAGTATATTTAAAAGGAAACAAAATAGCAAAACAAGAGGACATAGTCTTAGATTAGAGGGGCAAAGATTTAAAAGTAACATCAGAAAGCATTATTTTACTGAGAGGGTGGTGGATACATGGAACAGTCTTCCAGTAGAAGTGGTAGAGGCCAAAACAGTAATTGAATTTAAGCAAGCATGGGATAGGCATAAGGCTATCCTAAACAAAAGATAAATCCAGGTAAAGTATCCATGTAATTGGGCAGACTAGATGGGCCGAACGGTTCTTATCTGCCGACATTTTTCTATGTTTCTAATATGCAATGATGGGAAATAGGAAAAACGTATATGAACAAAAAGGGTTTATTAAGAATAAGGCATAAGAGGCAGTAAACAAATATGAATAAACAATTATGTAGCTGGGTAATAAGAAAGGAAAACACTGTATAAATAATAAATGAGAAATAAGAAACTAATAGGCAAGAGGAGATAAAGGTAGACCAAAAGTAACAAAACTAAACTACACTAAACTATACTACTACATATAAAGGAAAAGAGTAGATTGAACTTAGAGCAGGGCTAAACCAGATATGGAGAGCAATAGGAGAAGGATGAGTGAAGGAGATCTTTAGAAAGAATAAATAGGAAAAATAGAAACGGAAGATTCTTTGAGGCAGAGGGTCCTGGGTATGCGGAGGGGTCCTGGATCTGTAGAGCGAGGGGGTCCTGGATCTGTAGAGCGAGGGGGTCCTGGATCTGTAGAGCGAGGGGGTCTTGGATCTGTAGAGCGAGGGGGTCTTGGATCTGTAGAGCGAGGGGGTCCTGGATCTGTAGAGCGAGGGGTCCTGGATCTGTAGAGCGAGGGGGTCCTGGATCTGTAGAGCGAGGGGTCCTGGATCTGTAGAGCGAGGGGGTCCTGGATCTGTAGAGCGAGGGGGTCCTGGATCTGTAGAGCGAGGGGGTCCTGGATCTGTAGAGCGACAGATTCAGCGGGATGCGGGGTAGCAGGCTCTGAGGGTTCGGATGTAGGGCAACAGGCTGTGGATTCTGTAGGTTGTAGGGCAGTGACGACTGAAGGACCTGCGGGATGCAGGGCAGCACCTTCTGTAGATCCTGCGAGATGCAGGGCAGCAATAATTGGAGAACCTGCGGGATGCAGGAAAGCAGGCTCTGGGAATTCTGTAGGTTGTAGGGGAGCAGGATCAGAGGGTACTTACAAGATGTATGGTAGCAGGCTGTGGATTCTGCAGGATGCAGGGCAGCAGGATTCTTGTAGCAGGAACTATGACCAGTATGGTGGGAACCAAGACAAAAACAGGTTATAGCAGGGAGAGACAGAAGACAGCTCCTTCCTAGTGAGAGGTCCACTAGGACAATGCAGAAGCATCTTGCTTTGGGAGTGGCCCTTTTTTATAGTGGAGAAATCAAGATGTTATGGCTAGCACCTGGTTGCTGGAACAACTTGGTTCTGTAGAGGAATCATTGTTATTATTTCGCTGAGACACTTTGCCTTTAGTTCTTTTATGGCGCCGGCGGCTAGGGACCTGACAAATATCCCAATAGGAAAGCAGCACGTTTATTACGTTTGTTTTTTTCTGCGGGTTTTATGGTACCATTTAAGTATTCAGATTTTCCATTTTTTTCCTCCAACCTAATATCGGCGCGTCAACATGAGGAGGTGGTAGCAGCTAAGTTGGAGCAAGAAATTTGCTTGGGTCAAATGGTTGGTCCTTTTACCGAGTTGCCATTCTCTAATCTTCGCATCTCCCCTTTGGGTATAGTTCCCAAAAAAGAGGCAGGAAAATTTAGGTTAATACATCACTTATCTCACCCTGCCGGATCGTCTGTTATTGACGGTATTGGTCGTGAGGATTGTAAAGTTCGTTATTCCTCATTCGACGAGGCAGTCTCGTTGGTACAGAAGGCAGGGGCAGGATGCTTATTGGCTAAAGTTGACATTGAGTCGGCTTTTCGGCTCCTGCCAATCCACCCTCATTGTTATCACTTGTTTGGTTGTGCCTTTAAGAATAGATTCTATTTTGACAGATGTCTCCCTATGGGCTGTGCTACTTCGTGCCGGTACTTTGAATTGTTTGCCACATTCCTCGAATGGGTCGTCTGTCAGTCGGCGGGGTTGTATTCCGTGGTTCATTACCTGGACAATTTCTTATTTGTTGGTCCAGTACAGTCAAAGAATTGTTCACGGTTACTCCAGGTTTTTATGACAGTGGCAGCCAATTTTGCGGTTCCGTTGGCATTAGATAAAACCAAAGGTCCTTGTCAGCAATTTGTATTTTTGGGTATTGAAATAGATACGGTGCAGAAAGTTTTTCGTTTACCACAAGGCAAAATTGAGGCGTTAAAAGTTTTGCTTAATAGGGCGTTATCCTCAGAAAAAATTTGCCTAAAGAAGCTTCAGTCCTTGCTAGGTCACTTGACATCCGCTTGTCGAATAATGCCTATGGGTCGGGCTTTTTGTAGGCGTTTAGCATTAGCTACAGTTGGTGTTTAGGCAGTGCACCACTTCATTCGCCTTAAACAGTTAAAAGATGATCTGCGGGTATGGCAGTCTTTTTTGGGACAATATAATGGGTGCACTTATTGGCAGGAGGAAGAAGTGAATAATGCAGTTTTAGAATTGTTTACTGACGCTTCAGGTGCTTACGGTTTAGGAGCTTATTTCAAGGCCATTGATGTGCGGAGGCTTGGCCCTCCTCCTGGTATGGTACCGCTTTGATAAAAAAAACCTAATGTTTCTGGAATTCTTCCCTATTGTCGCGGCAATAGAAATATGGGGGGAGTGTTTGGCTAGCAGACGAGTGTGTTTTTGGACGGACAATTTCAGTTTGGTGCATGTCCTGACCCGGGCTTTATCCAGCTCCCGCCCGTGCTGCTGTTAATATGGCATTTTGTGCTGCGTTGTCTTGACTTTAATATCTGTTTTAAGGCTCGACATGTGCCAAGGTGTGGCTAACAGCTTTGCCGATTCTCTTTCCTGTTTTCAGTGGAACCATTTTTGGCATCTGGCGCCGGGAGCAGATCAGGCAGGTGCACTGTTTCCACAATGGTTATGGAACCTGGCTATAATGGACTGATGCAGCACTTGTGGAGGTCTTTGTCAAAATCTACTTGGACAGCTTATATACAAGTCTGGCGATCATGAGAAATAGTGGCCTGGTCAGGTCACGGGTGGCAGGCTGCGGAGTACCACTGCTGGGCTACTTGTCGACTCCTACGTAATATAGAACAAGAAAAGCGGTCGGCAGCATATGCAAGCAAGGCGCTATCAGCCCTTTCACTCCTTTGTCAGCTGGTGGGTTGGGATGATTTTACAAAGGATTCGGTATTGCGAAGGGCGGTTATGGGGTGGAGGCAACTTGCATCACCAGATGCTCGTCGGCCAGTATCTTTGGCTCTCTTGCAAAACTTTATTTCAGCTTTAAGTTCAGTCTGTGTTGATGGATTTGAGGTATTATTGTTTCGTTTGGCATTTGTTTTTGGTTTTATTGGTGCCCTGAGGGTAGGGGAATTGGTTTCTAGGAGTGCTCATGATCTATCAGGACTTCAGACATGCCATGTGGTGTTGCAGGATGAGCAGGTATCTTTATGTATACCCCGATCCAAGACGGATCAGGCGGGTAGGGGTGTTTTCATCACTTTTTGAAAAATAGGGGGTTCCTGTTGTCCATATACGTTGGCATCAGAATTTTTTGTTCACCGACCAGCAGGTGGGGAGCCATTCTTCATACACTTATCAGGACGCCCACTGACCCATTTTCAATTTGCAGCAGTTCTAAGGCGTTGTGTATTGCACCTAGGATTAGACCAAAAAGGTTTTACTCCTCACTCATTTAGAATTGGGGCAGCTACGGAAGCGGCAGAAGCGGGGGCATCGGGTGTTATGTTGCGTAGATTGCGTAGGTGGGCTTCTGACCGTTTTCATTTATATATTCGTCCACACTTATTGTAAATATTTTTATTACAGGTCCTCCACGGTCGGTCTGGATATTGGGACACTCTTATATCTACTGGGCAGTAAAACGTGCCGAACAAAAGATTATCGGTCGGAATTTGGGCCTTCCTTTGGAGGTAGCGAGGGTACGATGGTTGGGTATGCGGGGTTTGCGGTGGCATATATATATATATAGGGAATTCTGTATGTTATAACGAAGAGTACCAGATTCATTAATTTTGGTAGTTCATGCGGGGGGAAATGATTTAGGAACGGTAAAATCTTTGGATCTCACGCACCACATAAAGCAAGACTTGGCAAAGTGCTTTGCCCTTTTCAAAAACCTGTCACTTGTTTGGTTGGAAGTGGTTTCCAGGCCAGCATGGGGTAATTTTTCTACGCCTAAGGCATTAGAGCGAGCTCGGCGCAAACTCAATAGGGAGGTGTCTCGGTTTATGGTTAATATTGGTGGTTTCGCAATTAGACATCGGAAGTTGGAAGGGGATAATAATGTACTGATGCGCTCTGATGGGGTGCACCTATCGGACATCGGTTTAGATATTTTTTTGGAAGGCTTATGATCAGGTGTGGAGGCGGCGCTGGCTGCGGGGGGGGGGCGCAGGGTCAATATGGGAGTATTGCCCTTTGCGTTGGCGTTAACCTCGGCCAGCGAGGAAGAACTAGTTGTTAAGCTGCCGGGTAAGGTGGGCAATGGGTGAGACGTCCTCGGCTCCTGTGTAAGCCAGGAGGAGCGACGAGCTCAGGTGTGGAAAGTTAACTGCCTACCGCCAAGGATGCTGCGGTAGGGTGAGAAAAAAAGATTTTGCAAATATGTATATATTTAAATAAAGCCGTGGCCTATACCTTTTTCCATCAAAAATAAATGAGTTGTGTGATTTATTGATAAAGAAAGGTATGGGCACTGAGGGATACAGGTTTAAGCAGTCATGTCATAAGCAGAACACTGGGATTATGAAATGAAACAAAACACACTTAATCGTGACAAGCTCTGCTGATTTCGAGACCAGCAGTCAGCTTGAGAAACCTTAAACACACTGAGAGAGGAACCCTATATAGTAGGGTGGTACAAAAATCAAAGAACCCAGAAGGTAGTTGGTAGAGGTCTGGCCTCTGGTATGGGAACTAGACATGTTATGGCTATCTGACCGGGTATTTAGGTGATGACTCGACAAAAGAAATGCCAGACGGAGGCCTTGATTCTTGAAAGGAAAAAAGGTTTTATTCGGTACCGGACGAGAGCTGCAAGTCTTGCTCACAAATCAAAGCTCAAGTCCCGAGCCAACAGAGAAACAAAGAATTTATACATGGCGAGTAAAAATGCACACCTTATTCCCCTCCCCAGGTTATCCTCCCACTTCCCATATCAACCTTCATCATACATATTGGACTTTATTCATCATTTTGCAAGTCAGCAAGGTTCACCTCAAAGACACGACCCTTGAGCCCACCGGAGACAATCTGAATTCTCTGTCTAGTCAATAAGGTTGTAAAAAGGAATCATTCTTCCAAAACAAATACGGCCAGCTAAGGGATTTACGGGGGTTTATTCCTTACTTCTGCTGTCTCGATATATTAAGCAACTTTTATGGCTTAGAGTTAGAGACCTGGGGGGAAGAAGAGGTAATTCTTCAATCAGCAGAAATCAGGTTTATTAGAGGCTACACTTAGTTTATACAGTGCTATTTTCTATCTAAAAAATGGTGGACAGGGAACAGAGAGGGTGACGCTGGGGGTTATTCCCAGGTAGCGCTCTTTCATTCCCCCCTTTGGCAGAGAGTCACAAAGTGATCTCTCTTAGCCAACTTACTCTATATCATTAAAGATTTTAATCAGTAGAGGTTACTTGGCTCATTGGATGTTAATTTGAAGTGTCCCCCAGGGCCTATCTTCTGGCTTCAGGAATTTACGGCAGATTGGCCACAGACACATGGCTAACTTGTAGGTTAGTGCACAGATGAGAAGAATTAGTACACCAATGAGGATCAGGGACCCTACTCTGGAAATAGCACTTAGGATTGAGCCAAACCATGACCCAAATGTACCCCCAGATGGGACACTTTCTCTTGGTGCTTGAGAATTACATCAAAATATTCAGGTACATCATCAGTAGCTGTGCGGAGATAAGTACAACATTCATATTGTATCGTCATTTCACACATTCCATTTAATACAGCCTGGATCTGTTCAACAGCTATTTTCTAATACTGTATAACTTTAATTTACGAATTTCTCGGAGCTCCGCATTCAACAGTTGGATGTCAGCAATAGTAATATTCACAATGTCATCCTTTAGTACAACACATTGATTAAGTCTTCTCATCATTTCAATGCCCCATCCTGTGAAGGAAGGAAACCAGGACCAGGCCATATCACCTTTTGGAAAACCGTTCTCGCTTAGCAAAATTTAAGGAATAACGTGGGTGTGGTGTCCCTAGGTCCAGGGTATCACCTTGGATCCGCTGCAGGGTTACTACCCAAGCCAAATAACACCATGTTTTTATATCCGTATTTATACACATGTGACATAAGGTTCCGCAACAAACCATTACTTGGAGACTATTTCCCAATGCCCCTGGATCAGATACATCTAGTGTTGCATTAAACAAAGATTCTTTACACATTGTACTAGGTGGAACCTGGCTTTTTTTTTTTTTAGTTTAAAACACCAGAGGGGGAAATAGGCCAAATTAGTAATCCGAATGGTGTGGTTTGTCTTTGGCATATCTAGACTTAGTCAGTCTAAGAACACTAGGGGCCACTACACTTTTATTCACAGGGAAGTCAGACAAGTTAAGGGGTACCGCTAAGGTGGGAATAACTGATGACCCTTGGTTCAGTTTGTTACACACCCAACAGGATTCATATCCTGACTTCTTTGCATACGCATACGTAAATTTAATAAGCAGATTATCCTCTGGTCTTGTCAATTCTCGTTTCCGTCGGTCCTGTGCTGGTGGGACAGTCATGTCAAATTCTGGTGTCAACACAATAGGGGCTGACAACACTCCCTTAGGGAGCTGGATTGGAAAAAAATAGTCCAGCGACAATTGTCAGTAAGGTCAAAAATAAAACAATAATCCCAATACATATAAAGATCCTTTGGTACTGCTCAAATGGTATTTTTAACCTCTTAAAAATAGTAACTGGAAGCAGAGGCTAATGGGCCTCCTGGGGTATCTGGAGCTTCCATCGATTGGGAATGCAGTAAACTTAACGATCTTTCAATAACAACAGGCACAAAGACTGGAGTTTGGAGAGCCGGTGGTCAACTAGACTTGGATCTCCCTTATTCGTCTCTGGTCTGTGCGGCTGCTCGGGTACGGTGGAAAAATAGCTTCAGCGGGTCAGATTCACTGGCTGTCACTTTCCAAGGGGAATCCGCATCCACGGCTGCACCTCAGCAACTTTCACTGCTATGGGAGTGGATAACAAGACAACATAAAAACCTCTCCATTTAGCCCCTAACGGGTCTACCTTCCATTCCTTAACCCATACTGAGTCCCCAGGACAGTATCTGTGTAAAGGTAGGTATAGGAAATGTGGTATGTGTTCACTAACCCATGTGTACATGCTTTGCATCGTCTGATCTTACCTGATCACTTGCTGGCGTAGGTCAGTTTCTCCTAATACCCGGGGATCCCCCCTCAACCTAGTTATCAAAGGGGTGGGATAACCGAACATCATCTTGTATGGGCTCAATTTTAGGAGTGAGGTAGGGCGGCTTCTCACGTGCAGTAGAACAATTGGCAACACATCCAGCCATTTCAGTGATGTTTCTTGGCATATTTTAGCCATCAATGTCTTTGGATTTCTATTCATTCTTTCCTCTTTTCCAGAGCTTTGAGATCTGTATGCAGTGTGCAGTTTCCAGGTGATTAACAATCGGGCGCGCTGCTGCAAACAACTTTGTATGAAGGCTGGACCATTGTCTGACTCAATTTCAAGAGGCAGTCCATACCTTGGAATAATTTCTCTCATCAAGCATCTCACTACTTCAGCAGTCTTTTCTGTTCGAGTTGGGTAGGCTTCAACCCATCCTGTTAGTGTGCATACTAGCACCAGTAGCATGGTAGGAAAACAGTAAAGTCAATTTGTAGGGAGGACATTGGAGATAATCCAACCGATAATACTCCTGGTGGTTGTAATATCCCTTGCCTTGAGTTGTTCTTAGCACAAGTGACACATTGTTGGGCAATTACTCTGCAGACGGAGGTGAGTCCAGGAACGTAGAAGTGCGGTTCTAGTTGTTGCTCCATGGCTGTCTTTCCTCCATGTGTTCTGGAATGCAGGGCCCGAACAATTTCTGGTGCCAAGGTGGCTGGTAGGACAATTCTTTCATTCTCCAACTGGTACCATCCGTCTTCTCTGTATTCTCCTGGCTCTTCGGAGAGCCATTTCTTCTCCTTTTCAGAGTAGGCCGGAGTCCAGTGCGTAATGGGTGTTGGTAACAGGGGTGTCACCACTGGGAGAAGCCTCTTGACATTCTTGGATATTCTGTGCTTCAAAACATATTCATACAGTGCATCTCTTTCATGTTCATTCTTCACAGCCGGCAAGAAATACCTCAGGGCACTTTCTTTCATATTTTGCAGCTGATCTTCAACCAGTATTTCTTTTAGGAAGAACTTCACCAGCGGAGCTTGGTATTGTGCAGCTCCCAGCTCTCCCATGCTTTTCACAATTAGGGTAATTCTCAGGTTATTGTGGGTGTTGGTATTCAAATTGGAGAAGCGTGTCGAAAAATTTGAGTCTCGTATCACTTCTATCTCCTCTTCCCCCACTAATTTTACGCCGAAGAAATTCAGCATCAGTTGATAGGCTCTACGGAGTCTTTGTTGGATTTCAGCGGTGTTCTTCAGGAGTTCAATTTCAGAAGTAGTCAGAGGCTTTGCATGTGCATTCCGGCCTTGTTCACGTGGGGCAAAACAACCATTGGAGATAGCTGTGGTGCTTCTCTAGAAGTTCATATTCACCGTACCAGTGGCAAAGAACATCTTCAATAAATTCTCCATGAGGTGCAAATCTTCTTTTATTCCTAACGTTCGACTTCTATATGAATATCTTGAAGCGCAGTATTTAGACAGAGCAGAGTTTCGACTTGCATTTGCGGTGATACGGGTTTACATACCAGAATCTTGATAGGTGAGTCAACTTGAACCAGTCCTCTCTGGGGAACCGAAGTTTCTGTTTGGTGTTCCGGATTTCCATTCCGGAAGCTTTTCAAGTGATTCTCCTGTTGCTGTCGAGTTCTCTTGGCATTGGTTTCTTTTCAATCACAGCCACGCTCAAGGGCTGTCTTTCTGCTTCCTTCGCCACTTGATCTGCTTTATGGTTTGCTCTGGGAACTTATTTGCCTTTCTGGTTTCCTCGACAATATATCACCAACTGCGGACGGTTTCCATACCGCATCTAGAAGCTTCAGTATTTCAGGAGCATATTTGACTTCTTTACCTGCGGAGGTCAAGAGGCCACGTTCTTTGTAGAGTGCTCCGTGAGCATGAATTGTCATGAAGGCATACTTGGAATCGGTGTATATGTTCACTCTTTTGTTTTCAGATAGTTCTAGACCCCTGGTAAGGGCAATAATTTCAGTTGCCAGTTGAGCAGAAGTGCCATTGGGCAGTGGTTTTGCTTCAATTGTTTCGTCAAGAGTGACTACTGCGTACCCAGCGAATCTCTTTCCATTTTCAACAAAACTGCTTCCATCAGTGAACAGTTGCAAGTCGTATTTGTCTAGGGGTATGTCTTTGAGGTCCGGTCTGCTGCTATATACTTCATCCATTACTTGGAGGCATTCATGTTCATGGTCTTCTGAAGCATCTGGAAGCAATGTAGCAGGATTCAGTGTGGAGATTAGTTCCAAGGGAACTCTTGGGTTTTCACACAGCATGGCTTGGTACTTTGTCATTCTTGCATTGCTGAACCAGTAATTGCCTTTTTGGTCTAGAAGAGTCTGGACTGCATGAGGGACTTTCACAAAGAGTTCTTGGCCTAGTGTGAGCTTGTCTGCTTCTGCAACCAGGAGGGCAGTGGCTTCAAGAAACAAAGTCTTTAATTGGGTGACAGCCTCAGTTTCTTCTTCACCCCAAATGAATAGGTCAGGCTCTGCACCTTTGGTGGCTTGGTACAGAGGCTCGGCAATGATGGCAAAGTTGGGGATCCACAGGTGACAGAAGCCTGCAGCTCCCAAGAATTCTCTTACTTGGCAACGAGTCTGTGGTTGAGGGACACGGCAGACTGATTCTTTGAGTTCTGGATTGCACACTTGGTACCTGTAAGTTGAAAGCCTAGGTATTTCACACTGCGTTGGCAGATTTAGGCCTTTCTTTTAGAAATTTTGTAGCCTGCCTTGCATAAAATACTTAACAGTTCTGTTTGTGGCATTGAAACAATCATCTTCAGTTGGTGAAGCAAGCAGGAGATCATCAACATACTGCAATAGGGTAGCTTTGTCTGGCTGAGAGTGAAAGGCAGATAAGTCTTTGTTCAGCGCTCTCCCGATGATAGTAAACCTTGAAGGAGGCACGTCATTTGATGTTTGGAGCCGTTCTGGGCTTTTTCCCACTGGAAGGTAAACAATGGCTGACTCGCTGGGGCCAGGCGGATACAGAAGAACAGGGTTTTTTTGGAGATTTTTTAGACAATAGTGCACCTAAATATACCGACTGAGGAAGGCTGTTAATGCCGAAACACGCCTCGGTAACGCATCTGTCCATTTTTTAATATGCAATTAATTTTTTAATAAATTTTATTTGGTTTATATTCTATTGACTACTCTCCTTGGATATATACTTGCCACCGCTTGGAAGCTCCTGATATCTGGCCCTCAGACGGTTGAGAAGAGGTTCTGGGTATCCACCATAGTGTACCTGACGCTGTATTGAGTGAGCCTGTGTGGAAGAGGCTCCATATCTGGTGAGCTCAATACATTATCACCTCTTTTTATCATAATACGGAAATATACTATGGGAGCGCTGTCTATTATCTTATTGTAGCCATCGCAACCAGAGTTGAAGATTTAAAAAGGGATACGCCACCCTCTATATGGCTGGAAGCTCCTAAACCTAGAGCCAGGGATTTTTTGGGCTCTTATAAATGTGAGTTTCCATATTCCTACGAGTGATTTATTTGCCATATTTAATTGGGATTTTCTGCACGATTATTTCTTCATTTTTTCTCTCCCCTCCAAATTTTAATTTTTTTTCCTTTCTCTCACTTTTTTCTCCTTTCTGGCTATCCTCTCCACTATTGAAAGACGGCAAGAGATACACAGACCAAGAAAGGAGGACTATATTTGTGCATCGCTTGAACATAAAGAGAAGTAAATTTTAAGGAATTTTTCCCACTGGTATTCATACTGTTGTATTGGATATCATTGAATTTGCTAATTTTGCACATTCGGACACTGTTGCACTTTATAGACTCTCTTATACCCATCGCACTGCTGGAATTTGATATATTGTTGCACTTTACTGTGTTCTATGGCACATTGCACTTTTATATGTGTACATTGATTGAATATTTGTCACCTTAAGATTGAAGCACTTTAAGACTGAAGCACTTTATGTTTGATATACCTCTTTGTTGAAGTTTACCTTTAAATCTATTTTTGATGCGCTACAAAGGTTCTATTTATAATTTCGGATACAGAAGAACGCATCTTTTAAATCAAGTGTAGAATTCTGTGGTGCCGGGTATCAGAGTTAGGAGGTTACACTCAATTGGCCCAAATCCGTATAAAGTCACTGTGGCAGAATTAACTGCTCTTAAATCCTGGACAGGTCTGTGCTCTTGAGTGCCCTCTTCCTGAACTGGAGCAACGGGGTATTCCATGAAGACACACAAAACTTTAGAAAACCGTACTTTAGCAAGAGTTCAAGGTGGACTTGGATGTGTTGCCTGGCTTTTTGTGGGATGTGGTACTGGCGCAGCGCCACGGGCTGGGCACCTGGTTTAAGATCGCCATATACCGGAGGGATGTTCTAGGCCAGGCCTGGTGGATTGTCTTCTGAATCAGTTTCTGTTACCTTTTTATTCATCTTACTTTCAAAAATACACATTTTATAACACGTTTCTCTCTTCTCATCATAAGCAACTTCTTTGTGCACACCCCATTTTACTTGTCTTTTCCTTTCTTATCTTTTCTATTTAGTTTACAATTTCTCCAAACTGATCTAACGCCTGCAGTATTTTCCTCTATATCCGCTGTCTCGCTCAGATTCCTCTCCTCCCTCCCACCTTTTCTCCTCTCAGTGTTACTGTTTGCATAGGGGGGGGTGTTTGGGCTTCAAAGTTGCAACAACCTTTTTTTTTTAAAAAAAAAAATCAGCAGAGTCTCTTACAATAGACACAAATGCAATTGGAATGTACCAGCACTGATTTTCGTAAAATATCAACAAACTCTCGCAGCCTGCAATACCCAACACGTTCACTTACTGGGACAAAAATACTGGTACATAAATCATACTAGATCTTTGAATCAAACATAACATACCAGAACAAGTGGCAATTCTGCGGTAGACATATACACTTAATGAACGACTGTAGCACAGTACGCCATACACTTTCAAAAAACGCATGTTTAGCACACACAATCGAATCACCTTTTGTCTTGGTTTGAACAGACTTCAAACATGCCTCAGTCAAAAACAGTTTTTTTGTTTCTCTTGTGCTAATTGCAGGTCTCTTCCTAATTTAGCCCTTTTAATCCATGCTCTGTAAAATGTGTTCATTAGAATTCATCCTGTCTTACAATTTTTTTTTTTACATTCATTTTAACCACTTCGATGCGGAGGACGCTCAGCGTGTCCAACCGCATGTCACGTTGCATGCGGAGGACGCGCTGAGCGCGTCCTCACTTTGGGGTCAGCGTTCGGCCGAGTTCCGGCCGATCGCTGGCCCCCCCGGTGCGGGCTGACATCCTCGATGTCAGCCCAGCATCCGGAACCGCCGCCGGTGAAATTAGGTGTCATCGCGGCGGCGCGATGACACTAATTCAGGCGCCCCCCGCATGTGCGGAGGAGGCGCCTGAAAGGGAGGGGGGGAGGTCCTTCGGACCTCTCTCCCTCCCGATCGGCGGCGTTGCGGGGGTTAACCCAGGCACCATTTGGAAGGGCACAGCCTGCCCTTCCAAATGGTACCTAGCATTAACCCCTGGGGAGCTGGATCACGAATCGGCGCTGAAAAGCGCCGGTTCGTGATCCTTTCCTGGAGCTGGCCGACATCTTGGATGTCGGCCAAGCCTCCGGGAACTCCCCCTGAGGACTGGCGTCATCGTGCATAGCACGATGACGCCAGTCCTGTTGTTAACCCCTAGCTGCCACCAACGGTGGAGATAGGGGTTCCAATGAACCCCCTATCTCCCGATCTGTGGCAGCTAGGGGTTAACGTTTGGTATTGTTGGATCGGCCAGAGCATGGCCGTTCCAACGATACCAAACTCGAATGTGAAAAAAGTTTGTAAAAATAAATAAATTAATAAAATAAAAATAAAAAAATATTTAAAAAAAAATTATAAAAAAAAAATAAACACTTTTTTTTGGTTTGTTAATGCAGCAATATTGTTCCCATTTCAATTATAATGTGAACAATGATGCTGCACTAACGATTTTTGTATGCGGTGCATTTGTTAAAAATCGTGTAATTTTCCCCAAAAAAAAATTTAACGAGACCCCATCTCTAATTTTTTTAACAAGCGCACCCCATACAAAATATAACCGCAATTGCTCGCATGTTAAAATGTGGAAAAAAAAACACTTTACATGCTGTAAATTATTGAAAATTCATATTTTATTGCATTTTTTGTTAAAATATACAGACAGGTCATGACGTATACATATAATAATGACATATTATTAATCTGCCAAGTCTGACGGAAAGAACGATATATAATATGTCTGGGTCATATACTAAAATAAGACTTCAAAACGTGTTTAAACATGATGAGCAAAACCGGTAAAAATGACCTCAGCACAGAGGCGGGAAAAGCCTCAGCAGCGAAAGGGTTAACGGTATGCACTGTAGGGGCACACCCGAAAAACACAAAACAACAGCTGCACTCTCAGAAACCACATACACTGTACACACCATAATACATATACACACACATAACAGAGATTACATACATAGATCATTTTCATTGCAATGCATACAAAACCAAAGAGCATATAAACCCACTATACATATATATAGCACTTATACAGACTGGGCAGCACATATACATTGCGCCATATACGCAAACACGGCACATATATGCACTTACTGCACAGAGCACATATACACACACAACTCTAAACACATATTCATAACATATATATATACACATTTGCTATGTGAATAGCACATACCCACACTGGCTGCAGCCATATGTAATACTACTCAACACACATTCATTCAATGCAACAAATAGCTTCTGTATACACACTGCAAAGCATAGATACAGGAAACACACACACAGCATTTTTTAAACAAACACAGCACATATATACAGAGGACATAGAAACATAGAAAAATGTCGGCAGATAAGAACCTTTCGGCCCATCTAGTCTGCCCAATTACATGGATACTTTACCCGGATTTATCTTTTGTTTAGGATAGCCTTATTCCTATCCCATGCTTGCTTAAATTCAATTACTGTTTTGGCCTCTACCACTTCTACTGGAAGGCTGTTCCATGTATCCACCACCCTCTCAGTAAAATAATGCTTCCTGATGTTACTTTTAAACCTTTGCCCCTCTAATCTAAGACTATGTCCTCTTGTTTTGCTACTTTGTTTCCGTTTAAAAATATACTCGCTTCCTCTACCTTGTGGATTCCCTTTACGTATTTAAATGTTTCTGTCTCGTCTTTTTTCCAAGCTGTACATGTTAAGATCATTAAGCCTTTCCTGGTAACTTTTCTCCTTCAAGCCGTACACCATTTTAGTAGCCCTTCTCTGAACTCTCTCTAAGATGTCTATATCCTTCTGGGGATACGGTCTCCAGTACTGCACACAGTACTCCAAGTGAGGTCTCACCAGTGCTCTGTACAGTGGCATGAGCACTTCCCTTTTCCTACTGCTAATACCTCTCCCTACACAACCAAGCATTCTGCTAGCATTTCCTGCTGCTCTATTACATTGACTATTTACCCTTAGATCCTCTGAAATAATAACCCCTAAATCCCTTTCTTCAGATGTTGAGGTTAGGACTGTATCAAATATTCTATATTCAGCCCTTGGGTTTTTACGTCCCAGGTGCATTATCTTGCACTTATCCACATTAAAACTCAATTGCCACAGCTCCGACCATTTTTTTAGTTTACCCAAATCATTTGTCATTTGGCTGATCCCTCCAGGAACGTCAACCCTGTTGCAAATCTTTGTGTCATCAGCAAAAAGACATACTTTTCCATTAATACCTTCTGCAATATCACTAATAAAAATATTAAATAGAATGGGTCCAAGTACTGACCCCTGAGGTACCCCACTGGTAACAAGACCTTGCGCCGAATAAACTCCTTTTACCACAACCCTCTGTTGCCGGTCACTCAGCCACTGCCTAATCCATTCAACAATATTGGAATCCAAGCTCAAAGATTGCAATTTATTGATAAGCCTTCTATGCGGAACAGTATCAAAAGCCTTACTGAAATCTAAATAAGCAATGTCTACTGCACCACCTGTGTCTATTATTTTTGTTACCCAATCAAAAAAATCAATACGATTAGTTTGGCATGATCTCCCTGAAGTAAACCCATGTTGTTTCTGATCCTGTAATCTGTGTTTTCAGATGTTCAACAATCCTTTCCTTTAACATGGTTTCCATTAATTTCCCCACTACTGACGTAAGACTAACTGGCCTATAGTTCCCCGATTCCTCCCTACTACCCTTCTTGTAAATGGACACAACATTTGCTAATTTCCAGTCTTCTGGGACGACTCCCGTTAGCAAGGATTGGTTAAATAAATCTGTTAACGGTTTTGCTATTACATCATTGAGCTCTTAATAATTTAGGGTGGATCCCATCAGGCCCCATTGACTTATTTGTCTTTACTTTAGACAGCTGCTGTAGAACCTCCTCCTCTGTAAACTGATATGTAATTGTCTCGTTTGTGTTTCCTCCTAACTGAGGTCCCTTTCCTTCCTTTTCTTCTGCAAAGACTGAACAAAAATATTCATTGAGGCAGTCAGCGAGACTTTTATCCTCTTCTACATACCTTCCTTCCTTTGTTTTTAGTCTAATCCTTGTTTTACTTTTCTTTTCTCGTTTATGTATCTAAAAAATGTTTTGTCCCCCCTTTTTTACTGACTGAGCTATTTTCTCTTCTGCGTGTGCTTTGGAAGCTCTTATAAATTGCTTTGCCTCTTTCTGCCTAATCTTATAGGTTTGCCTATCTTCTTCACTCTGAGTTTTTTTTTAGAATACCTCCATATATCAAAAACATAAAAAAAAGTCGGCAGATTAGAACCTTTCCGCCCATCTAGTCTGCCCAATTACATGGATACTTTAGCTGGATTTATCTTTAGTTTAGGATAGCATTATACCTATCCCATGCCTGCTAAAATTCAATCACTGTTTTGGCCTCTACCACTTCTACTGGAAGGCTGTTCCATGTATCCACCACCCTCTCAGTAAAATAATGCCTCCTGATGTTACTTTTAAACCTTTGCCCCTCTAATCCAAGACCATGTCCTCCCGTTTTGCCACTTTGTCTCCCTTTAAATACACTCCCTCTCTCCACCTTGTGGATTCTCTTTACGTATTTAAATGTTTCTATCATATCTCCTCTGTCTCGTCTTTTTTCCAAGCTGTACATGTTAAGATCATTAAGCCTTTCCTGGTAACTTTTCTCCTTCAAGCCGTACACCATTTTAGTAGCCCTTCTCTGAACTCTCTCTAAGGCTAGGGACAGATGAGCGCATTTTCTGCGGCCACCGTCAAAATGTACGTCGATGCGTGCGCACGCATTTTTTCACGGAATACGCTTAAGTGGTCAGACGATGCGCAATTCTGGACGTATTTCATGACGATGGGGTGAAAAGAAGTCTAGGGAAATCCGGCTGTTTGAACGTTATGTTGGCCGCACACTAGCAGCGTCTGACATCTCCTAATCACGCACACACGCTGCTATGCGGCGCAGCGCACTCTGTACGTCAGTACCAGCGGTTTAACGTTCTCGAAAAAATGCGTTCATTTTCCACTTGCGTTGCGCGGCCGGACTTTTGTGCGACCGTACTTCGTATATTGGCTGTCATTGCCCGTCATCTGCTGCTAGTGCGGCCGTGATTATGTGCGCCAGAACGCGCGTTCGCACTGCCTCAGTCTGACCCTAGCCTAAGATGTCTATATCCTTCTGGAGATACGGTCTCCAGTACTGCACACAGTACTCCAAGTGAGGTCTCACCAGTGCTCTGTACAGTGGCATGAGCACTTCCCTTTTCCTACTGCTAATAGCTCTCCCTGCACAACCAAGCATTCTGCCAGCATTTCCTGCTGCTCTATTACATTGACTACTCCATATATCCATACAGGGTATTGATCCGGATGCCCTGGGCGTCCAGTGACCACTGAATGAATCCCCCTGTATCAAGACAGGATCCATTGTTTCCTCTCGTGACCATGAAAGATACAAGACAGGCCACTCAATTTCACACAATGTTCACAACTTGCTCTTGTGCAGTTTCTTTCCATACCGGTGAACTGCATAAAGAGTCTCGAAATTGCGTATCATATATTCCAGGGATGTTTCACCCTCCTTTGCTTTCTTGGGTTCAGATGACCCGTTACCCCTGGTTACTTCTTGAAAGCAGTAACTTCTTCACAATACAGATATTACTTTCAGCAAAATCACTCTTAAATCACCTGTCTGGTACTTCAAACAGTTCTTTCGTGTTTGCTTCCTCCTTTGGTAGCCAACTGCAGTCGCCTGAGCTGGAAACGTACCTCCGGAGTCCACTCTCAGATTTGCTTCCTTGCTAAGCAAGTAGGCGCATACTCACTCACAACACTCTCAGCAATCACCGCACATACTGTACCAAATTCATTCAGCACAAAACAGTACATAAACAGCTCTACTCTTTCAGGTGACTTTTCCTCAGGGAGAACAAGTCCACTCTCCTACACACTCAACACCAGATACAATAAACATAAAATACAAACACAATATTTGTGTAACAGTTCTTGTCGTAGACAGCTAGCTTTCAATCCTTAACATCAGTATTTACTTCACCATCAGTATTTATTACCCTACTGCAGGGTTTTTTAGCACAAAGGGGGTGGCCTATCCCCTTGTCTGGGATCAGTATTTACCGTAACTGATCCGGACGGCTATGAGCATCACAGGCTCTCTTGAGGCTCTACAGACCTCGTCTATCCTTGCTAGAGGGCGGTCGATCCCCAGCCTCTGTATCACACACAGGTGCAGAGGTCTGGAGCTCGGCCCCCTCCGCTGCGCAGACAACTCTTTACACACAGATTGAAACTAGCTGCTACCTTATTCAACACAAAGAAATACAATTTTGTTATTTACCCCTTCTGCCGCGGCGTCACCAATTTTCCTCGGCCTGTTCCTCTCCTTGGATTCTCGGTCGGGAGTGTGCCCTCAGCAGGTTGATGGTCCACAGAGCGAGAACGCTCGCCTTGGCGCCTAGTAGAAGATCAGCATACCTGGGCCATCTCCCGCCGAGATGCAGCAATCACTGCCGTTCAGGCTTCTTTGCAGAGTCAAGGCCTTTATCCCTTCGGACGAGTCCCCAGAAATGTTAGAGCTATCTGACCGGGTATTTAGGTGATGACTCAACAAAAGAAATGCCAGACGGAGGTCTTGATTCTTGAAAGGAAAAAAGGTTTTATTCGTTACCGGACGAGAGCTGCAAGTCTTGCTCACAAATCAAAGCTCAAGTCCCGAGCCAACAGAGAAACAAAGAATGTATACATGGCGAGTAAAAATGGCACACCTTATTCCCTTCCCCAGGTTATCCTCCCACTTCCCATATCAACCTTCATCATACATATTGGACTTTATTCATTATTTTGCAAGTCAGCAAGGTTCACCTCAAAGACACGACCCTTGAGCCCACCGGAGACAATCTGAATTCTCTGTCTAGTCAATAAGGTTGTAAAAAGGGAATCATTCTTCCAAAACAAATACGGCCAGCTAAGGGATTTACGGGGGTTTATTCCTTACTTCTGCTGTCTCGATATATTAAGCAACTTTTATGGCTTAGAGTTAGAGACCTGGGGGGGAAGAAGAGGTAATTCTTCAATCAGCAGAAATCAGGTTTATTAGAGGCTACACTTAGTTTATACAGTTCTATTTTCTATCTAAAAATGGTGGACAGGGAACAGAGAGGGTGACACTGGGGGTAATTCCCAGGTAGCGCTCTTTCAGACACAGCCTGAGAGAATGCCTTGTGATTAGGCCAATAACACTGAATAAACCAGGGGGTTAATTCAGGGAAACAAATACCAGAGGGTAAATATAAGGACTAAAATGGAAAAACACGATCGCACGAGCGCAGCACGAATGAACGACCGCAAAGCGGTACTATAAAAATAGCAGGGTATATCAGCGGGGTGTAGCCAGGGTTAGGACCAGTAGATTCGTGCAAGGTCACAATATAAACGCGGTACAGATAAATGGAAAAGCGGAAAGAATCGTCAATCAATAGCCTAGGTCAGATACACAATACGAGGTCCTCAGAAAACGCCAAAGTCAAAATATTAGAATTCAATGTAGCAATAGAAAGCTCAGAGTGGATACCATGTCAGGGCACCTAAGCAACCTCCTGCTCCCTCTTTTAAACCCGGTGACCTCTCACGTTCCTGCTAGGCCCCGCCCCCTCAGACACTGGCCGGCCATTAACCCTTGAGGGTCTGGAATCAACCTGGGAGCCAGGAGGTAAACCATATCCCCCAGGCAACACTGCTGGGGCGGAGGACGTCACAGTCAGCCACTTTCAGGAGCAGTCCGCGTTGCGGCGCCAGGTAGCTGACCAGCAAGTAAGGGGTTATAGAGGGGTTCCCTTCGGCTTTGACAAGGTACTCCTCGGCGATGGGGAGATAAAGGGGTCAAAAGGACCCCCTCCCCTTCAGGCACAACCCCTTGCTCTGGCAGGGGGATACCTGAAACTGACATCAAAGCGGTGATATTGACGTCGTCGCACCAGGAGGGGTATAAAACGAAAGGTTGTGTCAGATATATTCTGACATAAAATTATTTTATAATGCAACATTATTGTCCACTTTTCAATTATAAAGTGAACAGTGGTGCTGCACTAATTCGCCATCATTGTGGGAAATGAGAAGGTAAGTGTGGAGGTGATGGGATTATTATGGCATTATTACACATTGTTTCATCAAAAACCTAAACAGACGCACTGCTGAGAAGTGGCGGCTTGTGGGTTATTCAAATGGGGGTTCACAATACATAAATTGTGAAAATTAAATTTACATTTACGACGTAATGTACAGGTTAACCTCCCTGGCATTATTCCCGAGTGTGACTCTGGGTTAAATTTCACACTCGGGCTCTATATACTCAACACATCCTGCGATCCCTCGCTGTCCCCCGCAGTCACCGCAGTGTGAAGGCGGCAGCCGGCGACTTGCTTCCTGGTTCGCTCCCTGCGAGCCACAAGGGGGCGAGACCTGGCGGCAAATTTACTGTAAAATTTACTGTAAAATACTGTAAAATGGGCTTTGTGCAGTCCCATGTTTTAAAATAAATAAATCATACCAAGGATATTTACTGAGGCAAGTGACTAATATTACACCCTTGTTTTCTGAAAGATTTCAGTGTTTTTGGTTTGATTATTAGTATTTCCATATTTTTGATAATTATTTTTTGGATAATAAACTACTATTTCTGGTTTCAAACTTTATCTTGTTTGCACGGATTTCAGTGAGGTTTACTGCGTAAGGAGTAAAGTAAAGGCTTACTATAAAAAAACAACACATTTCCTTTCCAAAAAAATTTAAATGCTTTTTAGACACAAAATTTTGAAAAAATCAGACCGCCAGGAAGGTTAAATTACGTACAAGTAAAAAAAACGCAATGGGACTAAACAAAAACAACAAGCACTCAAACGCTCAGAAATAGAGATTTTACCAACTGACATCTTAACCATTTTTTTTATATACACTTGTTCTTACACACAAACAGTCCTATATGTTTCACAGTAGGTCTCCCTCTCTTTCAGCCCTTTTTCTATTTTTCTTTCTCTTCGCGACGCTGTTAACTGCAGGGCCGGTGCAAAGACTTTTGGCACCTGAAGAGAATAATCGCCTCCAATTGTCCGTCCTTTAACCACTAAGACCCTGTCTTAGGCACACCTTCTGCGCAGGGAGAGAGAAATCCTTCAAAGAAAACACACGAGGCATGTATCTTAGTCTGGCACTTCTCTCTGCCGCTTCAACATTTTTGACACACTTTTTATGCTTGTAACGAAAACGTTGTCTTTTTATTTCATTGGTTAACATTTCAAAACATAGCATAGTTCATTGGCCAGTTTCAATACAGGTCTGGTGACGCATTTCTGGACAGTCCCGTGGCCCGAGACATGTGATTTCTTGAGACATGCTAGCCATCAGCACTTTTGTCATTTCAGAGAAACTTGCAAACATCAGCACTTTTGTCATTTTAGAGACATTTGCAAACATATTGAGAAGTGAAACTTAATCCTATAATACTGCTGATTATCAATTTATCTTAAAACTATTTCTTATATTTAAACCTTAATTTATCTATTAATATTATAATTCATGGGGTGTTATTTAACTACTTATATGGTCCTTCTTATAGGTCAGCAGATGGTGGTCTGAGGATTCCTTTTCCTTCAATCCCCTCTTAGAATCATAGTATGATCATACTATTTGATTCTTTCTTTGTTTCATCTATCTACTGTAAGTTAGTATGGGTTGGGGAGCGAGACCCTCAATACCCATGTGGATCAATATAGAACCAGGGGGGCGGTACCTGCCACGGAACGGGTAACACATGGCAGTCTCCCAGTGCCTATTTATCTTCCTAACCTACAGTATATTTTACTTCCGATTAGCTATTCGGCGGAGTTGGACATATTCTGCATAATCATTTGGAGTGGACGGCAGAGGTGTACTGTACATCATGGTGATGGGGTTACCCTTGGCCATCATTCGTTTCAGACAGGGCATGAGGCAATAGACTATTACTGCAATACAAAGAACAATTAACAATAGTATAATGCCTAGTTGTATCAGGGCCTGTCTCCACCTTTAAACCACCCGAAGTATTGATCCCAAGGGTTATCTATACCAGAGTTACGTTTCATTTCTTCGGAGAGCTCAGTTTTTTATGGCGCGGGTCACCTTTCCATTTGGGCCTACATTATCAGGGATGTAGGTACAGCATGTACCTGTCCCCTCTATCATTTTGCATACACCTCCTTTTTCAGCCAATATCATGTCCAGAGCCATTCGGTTCTGGAACGTCATAATGGATGTGGATTGTAGTTGGTCAGCGAGGCCCTGTAAAGCTTCGCGAGTATAATTAACAAATCTCTGCTGGTTATAATATAAATAGTTAATCCAATCTACATTCTTATTAATAGTAACAAGAGGTGCTAGGAATGACTCAAACCCTGCCTTTACCTGATCCCTTGCTTTAAATTCATCAGGGACCCCTCTTGGTACCCCTATAGCATCAATATAGACATGCGGATCAAGACTACCTTGTGGGCTTGGGACTTCCCTTTTCCTGCGACGTGAGCTAATATTTGGAATTTCTTCAGGATCCGAAACAATATGAAATCCCATTATGGCCTTAGCTAGGGCACATTCACCTGACCATTGAAGGGGCAGACGCGCCCTAATCTTGAGGTCTCCACATATCCAGTAGAGATCCCCAATCAGAAAAACTTGATTCTGTAACTTAGTACTGTTGATATTGCTATAATTGGCACAATAACCCTCGGGGAGAAGAGGTGAGGTTCCTACCTTTTTCTGCTGACCTATAGCAGGTATAGTTCCCTGGGTAAACTGTATCCCTTCTCCTGGTTGTGGGAGGTGTGTTAGTATGGGGTAGCTATTCTTCCAATATTCACATAAACTCTGGCTATCAGTGGTGTTAGTATATAAACTAAGAAAACATTCTTCTACATCTTGCGGAATATTAAAAGGTACAGTGCCTAGATGCGGCCTAGCAGCACCACACACATAACAATTTGTACAGTTATTGTTTAGGGCACTAAATTTTACCCATTCTAGCCAAACATTTACATCTGAAAATCCGGTTTCCATTGCTATACTGTCTTCATAGGTGGGATTGGCTATTGATTTGGTGTTAGGTAGGAGAGGATGAGGTCTCACTACCTCTCCATATTTCCTGGGTAGGAATGGGTTCTCTTCCTTCTTATAAATGGCCATATCTTGGAGTTTGAACTTGTATCGAGGGAATTTGGTTGTGGCAGTTGCGTACATTCCCATTACATAGACACCCGTGTCGGCCTG
Organism: Leptobrachium leishanense; assembly: GCA_009667805.1. NCBI lineage: Eukaryota > Metazoa > Chordata > Amphibia > Anura > Megophryidae > Leptobrachium > Leptobrachium leishanense. The sequence continues at coordinate 252,930,356 of CM019065.1, forward strand.
GGAAGGGTGGTGTATAGTCAGCGTCAATTGTACTGTCTGAGCTCCGCTTCTGATTGAGCACCGCCACCCACCTCTCCCAATCAAAGTCATACGATTTAATAGGCTTTGTCCCCGGAACTGCGTCGTCGTGCGGCGCTATCTGGTTTATATCCCCATCTGTTAACTACTGCATCAGAGGTACCAAATCCCATATGGCCTGTGTCCCACCCCACTGCGCCCCAATAATCACAATTATGTCCCCAGTACTCATCGGTTACACATATATATACAGTTGCCTCGTACAGTATCATACTGCAGTCACCTGATCCTTTGTCACAGAATGAGCCTATGGTGCAATAATCAAAACCATAAGTGGCTACAGTTGTGCTGGAGGAATTGAACCAGAAAGTCGTGACCCCGTTATACATAGTCATGCCTACATCTGGGGAAGCAGATACTCCAGTAATGGTGGACAATAAAAAACAACAGTGGCCAGACAGTGATGGTTTGGGTTGGGGTTCTTTCTGGTAGGGGGTGTGGACAATAGGGGTTGTGACATATGTTCCGAAGGGGGGGTAAACATATTATTTCAGTCTTTTTCTTCCCCACATGCGTCTCCATACTCTTTCGAAAAGGATCCTTGGTTGTCATCTTCTCCTTGTTGGAAGCCAGGGCTATCTGCCCTCGTGAGTGTCTCTTGGTCCAGGTCCTCTTCCTGATGGAGGCCAAGGCTATTAGCTGCCCCCGTTAGTGCCCCTTGCAGGATTCTCTTGATCCTGGAGGCGTGGATCCAGACCGGGCTGTCCTCTGTCAGTATAGCTGTGCGGGTTACGGCTACCACCGTGGTCTCTGGTCCATAGGCGAAATCCTCTGGTCTTTTTCCTTTCTGTAGCCGCTTTACCAGCACCTTGTCTCCTGGATTAAATGGGTGGGTAGGTTTGTCTGAAAGAAAGGGGGACTTAAATATAACTTTGTCTCTGGTTGTCTCGAGGGTTGAGATCAGCTGCCTAACATATTCATCCCTTATCTGCTCTAAGTCCCCTGTCTCCACTGTTAGCCTACCTGTAGACCATGGTAATGGAAAGGGTCTGCCCATAAGTATCTCGAAGGGGGAGTAGCCTGTGTTCCTATTAACCGCCATTCTGATTTCAGCCAGAATGATGGGGATTACCAATTTCCAATAATTAAAGGTGCCCCCTGTTGCTTTCCTAAGGCAGTCCTTTACCGAACGGTTTATTCTTTCGACCAACCCGGAACTTTGCGGGTCCCAAGGAATGTGGTATTTCCATTCCACCTGCAAAGCTCGGACTAGACTCTTACTTACACGTGAGGTGAATGCTGTGCCTTTATCGGAATTGAGCTGCAGCGGGACTCCCCATCGTGGGATTATCTCCCATGTCAGTATATGCACTACAGTTTTTGCATCTTCTGCCTTTGTGGGAAATACCTCAGGCCATCGTGAAAACATATCCACGATGACTAGAGCATATTCTTGCCTTTTACCTTCTATTTGTAGGTGCGTGAAGGGGGTGGTAGGGTAGTCTAGATGTTGATGGTCTACCTTGTGTGGATTGTTTGGGTAATTCCTAAGGCATATAATACATCTTGAGACATAATCTCGTACCAGGCTGCGCAAATTCTGGATGTAAAAATGCTGACTGAGTAAGGTGATGGTTGTAGCGATACTATTGTGGCCTACCCCATGAAAATGATCAATGAAAAGAGAGGCGCTACTCTGGGGAATACAGGGTTTCCCATCTTTGGTAATTAGGCCAGTATTTGAATTTTTTTGTAAAATGGGGTAGCACCAATCTTTTAGCTCTTCTGTGGTTGCATATTTTTGTAAGGTACAAAATAATTGGTCCCCATCCATTGTGGGAGGTCGCAAAACCGGCATCACTAGTTTAGCTATGTCCTGTTGTGCTGCTCGTTTAGCTGCTTGGTCAGCCAGATGATTCTCTTTTGCAATAGGATCTGAGGCTCTGGTGTGTGCTCTACAATGTAACACCGCTATCTGAGAGGGCATAAGAATGCTTGCTAGGAGGTCCGTGACCAGGGTCGAATGGGAAATCTTCTTGCCATCTGCAGCCACAAATCCCCTCTTTTCCCATATCGTCCCATGGTCATGGACCACACCATAAGCATATTTGGAGTCAGTGTATATCGTGACAGGTCTACCCGCATAGAGCCTGCAGGCTCGTGTTAATGCAATCAGTTCTGCTGCCTGGGCAGACTGGTAGGGTACAGGCCCTGACTCTAGAACAGTGTCAGGGAGTTGAACCACTGCATAGCCTGCATGATAAGTGTTGTCATTGGGCGGGTACAGGAGCCGTCAACAAAGACGACATCTGCGTCCGGAACAGGTGTTGACATGAGATCAGGGCGGGGTGCAGTTTCAGACTCAATGGAGAGAGCACAGTCATGTTCGAGTGGGATGGTATCTGAGGGATTCTTAAGACCCAGTAAAGCGTTTAGGATTGGTGCTGGACCAGAGACACTTGAACTGTATTCTATGTGCAGTGCAGGGTTGCTTAGCAGTGTGACTTCATATCCACTAAAGCGCTGTGATGACATGTGCTGTGTATGTATGCCCTTAAGTAAAGATAAAACATCATGGGTTGTGTGTAGGTGAGTTTCGTACCCTAGTGTGTATTGGCTTGCCATACTAACGGCCATTGCACATGCTGCCAGGGCACGCAAACAGGCCGGCATCCCTTGTACCGTTACTGGCAGAATCTTTGAAAAAAATGCTACGGGGCGCAACCGGCCCCCATGTTCTTGCGTCAGTACCCCGGCCATGGTTTTACAATTGTCCCTTGCAAACAGATGAAATGAAAGTACATAATCAGGGAGGCCTAGCGCGGGGCTTGTCATCATTGCATTCCTGAGAACCTTAAAGCATTTAACATTTCATTAGACCATGTTATCATATTGGATTGACCCAACAGGGTGGCTTGTCTCAGAATGTTATCGTAGTAGGAGCAGTCAGGGATCCACTGTCTGCAATAGTTTATCATGCCTAAGAATGACAGCATGTCCTTCTTAGTTTTCGGGTTGACCAGGCCCGTGACAGACTGGACTCTCTTCTGACTGATGCTCCGTTCCCCCTGTCTGAGAACAAACCCTAAATATTCAACTTGCGTTTGACACCACTGCATTTTTTAAGGGAGACCTTGTGCCCACATTCCTGTAACCATCTAAGAAGTGATTTACCATCCTCCCGGCAGGCCTCCTCTGATGCACTGCATACGAGGAGATCATCCACGTATTGCAGCAGGACAGAACCATGGCTGGGGTGCCAGGATTTCAGAGTGGCCTGCAGTACAATACTGTAGACCACCGGGGTGTCAACGTACCCCTGAGGTAACCTTTTCCATGTAAATTGGGTGCCTTCAAATGTGAATGCGAACAGTAATGCCGTTTCCGGATGTATAGGGATGCTAAAAAATGCATTCTTCAGGTCAATTACAGAAAAATGTGTATGTGTCGCTGGAATGGATGAGAGTAATGTTGTAATGTCCGGGACTATTGGTGCAATGGGGATGACAAGGGAGTTAATGGCACGTAAATCTTGTACAAACCGCACTGTACCATCTGGTTTGCGTACAGGGTTAATTGGGGTACTGAAGGGGGAGACTACAGGTTCCAGGATGCCATCCTGTATAAACTGGTCAATCATAGGACGTAGTCCATCCTCCTTTTCTTTGGACAATGGGTATTGCTTCTGATAGACCGGTTGACAATTCTCGTGTAATATGGCTTTGTAAGGTGTGCAACTAATGAGTCCTGTGTCATAGGGCCCGTTGGACCACAATCGTTCCAACTCTCGGAGTTCAGTGGGCAATGTGTCTGTAGTCATAAAAAAATGGTGTTGTTTGTCTAAAAACAAAGAAATTGATGGAGAATCTATTATGAGACCCCTTGTTCTTGAATATATGTTGACTTCTAGTTTTCCCAGGAGATCCCTCCCCAGAAGACTGATAGGACAGTCCTCTATTACTGTGAACACATGATATAAAAGTGATTTACCGTCAGGAGTGGTGAGCGCTAGAGGGCGGGTGGAGAATGTGTTTGTGGATACCCCATTAATTCCCATGGAAGGTTCTGACTTAGCAAGTGGTCCAGAGTAATATTTGCTTTCTATCGTACTTGTGGTTGCACCCGTGTCAATAAGAAAACTAATAGGTTTGCCCTCTATGTGTAATGTCAACATTGGATCATCTTGCCACCCCCCTGTCAATTGGGGGAAAGTCAGGGTATCACCCCCCGGGCCCCTTCATTTATTTTCCCTGTCCCAGTTGATGGGGAACCTGGGCGCATCATCGCTTGCTGTTTGCTGGGTGGAAGGTTCCTGTCTTTTAGATTCTCTGTATAATTTCTGGTATTTTTGCGCATCTTCATCAGAAGCACGGCAGTTCCGGGCCCAGTGGCCTCTCCTGCCGCACCTATAACATGTTGATTCCTTTTCTGGGGTATAAGTCTGGCCGTTTGGTGTGTAGTTGTTATGAGTTGTCTGGTTTTTGTTATTAGCATTATGTGTTCTATTCTGTCCTTGCCTCTGCAGGTTATGGGTCGGCTTTTTTCTTATTTCAAAACACCCTGCTGCCTCTTTCTCGTGTAGATGTGCTTCAAACTCATGGAGGGAATCTGAGGGCCAGCTAGATACCTCCTGGCGGACGGTTAGCACCAGGGCTGAGTCTAAATTGTTCATAAATGTAGAAATAAGAAGGCTGTGGCCGCGTTCTTTTGGTAACCCTGCTTCTTCTGTCCAACAGATTAGGAATCTGCGCCAGAATTCGATCACTCCCTCCCGGACTTTTTGTTTACAGGCTACGGCTATAGGAAGGGATGATCTTGCTTTAAACGCCCGTTTAAATTGGTTTTCTAGCTCATCCCACATTCTTGTAATTCCTTCTCTTGTATTTAATGGATAGTCCTCGGCTGATTTCTCTTTGGCAGGGACTGAGATCGATGGGATCTCATCCCAATCCCAAGAAGAATTTTTCTCTATAATACCGTCAACAATCAGTCTCATGTCTTCCTGGGTAAAGTTGCGTCCGTTACATGCCTTTTTGAGGTAGTTTAATGCTCCTAGTGGGGCTTCTCTGGGTTTAGGACAATGTTTAAGAATTCTATTAATATCTTCTATTTCTATAGCCTTTTTGAGCAATTTATCTCCTACTGTCATAAACGGAAAGTGATTTTGTTTCTCAGCGCAATATGTGTAAAATTCGGGAGGTTTTATCTCTGTTCCTGTTTGTGTGCGTGTTTTGATCTTCGGGATCGGACTTTTTATATCTTCCTCTTTTTCTTCTGCACTTTTCTCGTCTATCATATTTATGTCCCTAGTATCTTCTATTTGTGGTTTACTAGGGGCTGATGATGTACATTCGATTGCTGCAACAGCACCGAGTATTTCGGTGTCTTGGAAACCAGCAAGTGAAGGAAACATTGAGTATTTGTAAGAGGGAGGGGGGCGAGGGCCCCAGTCCGCTCGTGGGACTTCCTGTTTTCTTTGTAGTATGCTTAATTCTATTAGATGTAATCTTTCGCTATTTAGACCATCTGGACTTGGTTTCTTGCATTGTTTGTTGGCTCTATTAAACCAGTATCCTGCCTCTATTAACCACTGCTCTCCTCCCAAACGCATGTATTTCATATCCCATTGAGGGTCTCCTGCATAGTGGGGCCATGCCTCGGTGTCACCAAGACATAAGCCCTTGACCATGTCCATATGAAATGGACTGTTATCTCCTTGTCTGGGAAATGGGTCACAGCTCCCAACTGCCTCTGTCCAAACTGCCATATTATTCACCCAAGGGTTAACAAGATAGTCATCTGTTCCTCCTACCCTTGCTACATATTGCTTGCATGTTTCTCCCACCAAAGGAAGGGGGTATTCTTTTATCTTACTGCTCTGTGTACCCATTGTTTCTAGTACGAGTTTCAATATCAGAAAACAGATAATCTATTACAATATTTTACTCTATTATCAAGAGGAAAGAAATATAAAGGGATAGTTTTCTCATAGTGCTCGACTGCCACGGAAAAAATCCATGCGTCTTCCAAAAACATGAGAAAGTCACTGACCCGAGCGTCTACGGGTTAACTGGTTTCAGGCAGCCATGACCAATTCTGCCTTAAGAGTAGGACAAGAAAGAAAGAACTTATATAATTTACTCTATTATCACAACTGAGGGACGTCTGTCTTACCTTACAGATCGTTCAACAGTGAATCTTAACACTCTAATATTCTTAACCCTCATAAAATGTATAGAGTATAACGCAAGGTGTGATCAATTGGACATATAATGTCCCTTCTATGAGTGTGGTCCCTGACCTACTCCTTCTTTAAATAAACGGCCCCTGGCAACGTTTTCTTTTAATTTGTATCCCTGATACACTATAGGACATGGACAACTAATTTTAGTTTGAGATAAACGTTGTCATTGCCCTCGTCCAGACAAGACAATATACTCACCAGGACGAGGGGTGACCGTTCATGTCGGCAGTGCCTCCAGATTGAAGAGAATAATCGCCTCCAATTGTCCGTCCTTTAACCACTAAGACCCTGTCTTAGGCACACCTTGAGTTAACTCTCCTTCTGCGCAGGGAGAGAGAAATCCTTCAAAGAAAACACACGAGGCATGTATCTTAGTCTGGCACTTCTCTCTGCCGTTTCAACGTTTTTGACACACTTTTTATGCTTGTAACGAAAACGTTGTCTCTTTATTTCATTGGTTAACATTTCAAAACATAGCATAGTTCATTGGCCAGTTTCAATACAGGTCTGGTGACGCATTTCTGGACAGTCCCGTGGCCCGAGACATGTGATTTCTTGAGACATGTGATTTCTTGAGACATGCTAGCCATCAGCACTTTTGTCATTTCAGAGAAACTTGCAAACATCAGCACTTTTGTCATTTCAGAGACATTTGCAAACATATTGAGAAGTGAAACTTAATCCTATAATACTGCTGATTATCAATTTATCTTAAAACTATTTCTTATATTTAAACCTTAATTTATCTATTAATATTAGAATTCATGGGGTGTTATTTAACTACTTATAGGGTCCTTCTTATAGGTCAGCAAATGGTGGTCTGAGGATTCCTTTTCCTTCAGCACCCTAGGCAAAAAACTATTTTAGTGCCCCCCTCCGACCACGCCAGACCAGTCACGTAATGCGCGGTGTGTATGAGTGTATCACAGAGCCCCACAGCAATAAAATGCACTGTAATGTGTGGTATGTAGGAGTTTGTGTGTGTGTGTGTGATGAGAGTCATAATTCAGCCTTAAAGGAAGAGGGAAAACCAATGTGTTGGACAGGGGAAAGAGAGAAAAGTGGAGGGAGGAGTGAAGGAGCGAGCGAGTGAGGGAAAGGGGAAGAAAGGAGAGGAGAGATTATTTTATATAATATATACAGTATATATATATATATACAATGCTTTTTTTCTGGAAAAATAGGTGGGGATACTCACGGCCAGGGAAAAACGGTGATTTTGACTATTTTTCGTGTCTTAATAAATACTCCTTTATTAACCCTTCAAGGACAGAGGCAATTTTACAATTCATTCTTACTTTGTGCAGTGCAGACAGCAGATTATGTGGCGATTCTAGGAGCAATACCAGCCTTTTGGGGGCAGGGCAAGGGGGCAACGCTGGACTGCGACAAGAACACAGATGCATACTTTTACACACAGCAGCCTGTTTAAAGTCAAATACATGCATTTACACACTGTTATATATATTTATATACATACACACACCCCCAAAATCATGTATAACCAGACACAGACCCCCAGAATTGAATATAGCCAGGCACAGACCCCCCGAATTGAATATACCCAGGCACAGACCACCCAGAATTGAATATAGCCAGGCACAGACCACCAGAATTAATTATAGCCAGACACAGGCCCACAGAATTATAGCCAGACACAGGCCCCCAGAATTAATTATAACCAGACACAGGCCCCCAGAATTATACTTGCCTAGCCTCAGGACTGCGGTTTTCCTCCGAGCAGCTCAGGAGTGCTCCTGCACATGGCCCCCTCCTCAACATACATGCTCATACACAACTCACTCACGCTCACACACACAAGCTCACACAGACACACAAGCTCACACAGACACACATACACACACGCTCACTCACACACACAAGCTCACAACATACACAAACAAGCTCACACACACAAGCCTCCCCGTCATTCAGCCCCTTTCTCCTGGCTCCCTGCTGCATACTCGCCTCCTATTTCCCCCTCACTATGCTCTTCATGTCCAGGCAGGGCTGACACTCCCTCCTGTGGGTTTGCCATTCTCTCCGCCGCTGTGACTGCATTCCCGCAACATATTTTTTTTAAGGTGCCAGTACCCAGTCGGTAGGTGCTGGTATTCCGTACCGGCTGAAAAAAAACACTGTATATATGCGAAATGTCGCACACGCGTAATCACGATATCTCCAGAACCGTAAAGCCTACAAACTTGAAATTCAGCACGTATGTTCCTCTCGGCCTCTAGGTGCGCACTAAGAAAGGATTTATTGAAATGAACATCAGAGCATTAGTTATTAACACGCTCTGATGCTAAGGAGTTATACTCTCCCTCCCATCTGTAAAAAAAAAACCCAAAAAAAACCTGTTCCAACTGCCACTTGCCTCACATGCCATTATGTCTGCCAGTTTGAACAGAGATAAGTGACATATTTGCAAAACTTCAAAATGGGTTAAAAAAAAAATCTCCCATTGGACCACGATGTTTACAATGCAGATGTGTCGTACCCACCCGTGTTACGACTGTAACGATTCAATGCTCTTGAACCCAGGACATACTTGAAAACGAGAGAAATCTCAATGTATCCTTCCTGGTAAAATAATTTGTACCTTATTGTAACATTTATTTATTTGCAATTTTACTGTGGAATTTTAAAGTTACAGAGAACCAATTATCAACTCGTAGCTTGCAAAGTGACATTTTTGCAAAGCTTCAAAATGAATTAAAAATAAATTCTCCCATTGGACCACGACGTTTATAATGCAGATGTGTTGTTACCGGAATCTAGACATGTGCACAGCACAAAATTTCGTTTTGAACTAATGGATTAGTCCTAAAATGCAATTTATTTAGTTGCTAAAGAAATTCGTTTTCAGTTCTTTAGTATGAAAACTAATTTCATTCATCCGAAAACCAATGGATACAATTACTATTGTAGTGGCTCCTCAGAGGGCTGAGATCGCTGCTTGTTACAGTATCTCTCACTCTCGGCACAATGTGGGCCATATTACATAGCTGGTGCTAACTTAACCAGAGCTGTTGTAAACTTCCCAGGGCCATTATAGCCTATGGAGGTTTTCAGTTTACAACAGCTCTGGTTAAGTTAGCACCAACATTGTAATACTGCCCTGTGTCAGGCAAAGCTGTTACAGTAACTGACTGCTGCTCATCACAGCGCTCAGAGTTTCAGTAAAACTAGTAAATAATATTTTTATATATAAGAGGTTAGAACAATATTATTTCCCCTCTCTGTATAATGTTTAGAACATCCTCCTGCATTAATTAATACCCCTCTCTGTATAATGTATACAACATCCACCTGCATTAATTAATACCCCTCTCTGTATAATATTTAGAACACCCTCCAGCATTAATTAATGTCCCTCTCTGTATAGAACATCCTCAATTTATACCTTTCTCTGTATAATGTATATAACATCCTCCTGCATTAATACCCCTCTCTGTATAATGTATAGAACATCCTCCTGCATTAATTAATGCCCCTCTCTGTATAGAACATCCTACTGCATTAGCATGTGGAGGGTGCAGAACTTCGGATGTTGCGATGTTGCGCTCTTCATTGCTGGTCTCCTTCACTCATCAATGTAATATCACAAAAAGGACTGAAACTAAAATGTAGTGCATTTTATTTTAGTTTCTTTCATTTTTTGTACTGAGCAGTTTCGTTTCTCTTGAGTCATACGAAAACTAAATTATCCCAAAATTCGGACTAAATCGTTTTAGTACTAAAACGAATGCACATGTCTACCGGAATCCACCTGGCTCTTTCGGGAGAAGACCGGGCCTGCACGGACAAAGACTGACTGGACACGAGTCTCTTCAGGAAAGGCAAACTTTATTGTGACGTCACCAGGATTGAATCGCTAAAACTGAGCCCAGATTAAATTCAGACATCGGGTTTTATACCCTGAATAGATAATTAGGTACATCCCAATTAGCCCACCACACGGTGACACTATCCCACCCCACGTGGGTCTGTACCTCCTTTGTCTGAATACAAAGACATTCCACACATTGGTCATAAATTGGCAGCTTTCACGGTATTTTGACAATTGAGAATTTAACGCTGTTCTAGATCCTGCTTATGCCTACCTCCCTAGGACTTGTTTATTGTGTATTCTAGATAAGGCCTCGTCTGGTTTTCACATCTCTCTTTGTTCCGGCCCTAGCTTTCTGACCTTGATGTAACCACTTTCTCATCCTGTCACTCCGTGCCAGCATCTGCCGGATCTTGTTAATTTAATTGCTCAGCCTGTTAGTTTAAAACATTCCAAAGAATCTATGCAAGCTAAATCCTAATTGAGCTAATATTTGCTAGTTACATTCACGTGAACCAAAGTTCTGAACAAGATGGCCACCTGGCTCAAGATGGCGGCCTTCTTCTGGTCTGAGCCCCCTACAGTGTCATATGCACTCCCCATCTGCATTGTAAATGTCGTGGTCCGATTGGGTAATTTTTTTAACCCATTTTGAAGTTTTGCAAAAATGTCACTTTGTAAGCTACGGGTTGATGTTTGGGGCTCTGTATATTTTAAATTTCCACCGTAAACATACATACCATATTCTAGATGTCTCTAGCGAGTGCTAAAAGTGTGAAAACTATGTGTAATCGAGATTATATTTCTTACTAGTTGTTAAGCCTGACCAGAGGGCAGTCTATTGTTGTTGTTGCTAGCTCAGAATCAGTGTCCACGTATTTGCTTTTCGATGTCCAATCCAAGAGTATCTCCATATATAAATGCGTTTGTAACGCGTCTGTCGCCGTCCCGTCTGCAACAGGAGGGCCGAGTGAGCAGCTGTGATTGTAATGCGCTGTCAGCTGCGCGCACCCAACGCATTTATATATTAAAGCAGGTTCCTCTTTATCCTCTTAGTTTGTATGCTCACGGGACCGGGCACCTCTTTTCCCTTTTGATTGTAAGCTCACGGGATCAGGTCCCCTTTAGATTGCAAGCTCACGGGATCAGGTCCCCTTTAGATTGCAAGCTCACGGGATCAGGCCCCCTTTAGATTGTAAACTTACGGGATCAGGCCCCCTTTAGATTGTAAGCTCACGGGAACAGAATGTACATAGACCCCCGTGTCACCCCATGAATGCACACTGGGAGGCTCCACCCCAGTTTGTGGCCCCTGGCTCTTCATTAGTGCTGATGATGTCCACGGGGCCCTGGGCTCCTCACCCTGCGGGGCATCCTGAGGATGTGCAGCGTCCGCTCCTGCTTGTGGTCCCTCAGCAGACCCTGGATGTCTGCGTTCAGGATCTGGGATGAGAAGGCGAAGTCTCCGCGGGATGCCGTTGTGTCGGGGCACAAGAGCCCTGCATCCCCGGCGTCCTCTGGCTCATCCTCCAGACTGCTCCCATCCTGAAAACTGCCGGCTTTCGCGAGGGTCAAGAACAAAAAGTCGATCCGCTGGAGAGGCGCGCAGAAAGTGCCTCTCCCTCGCACCCTAACCGGGACCCGAAGGCAGCGCTTAAGCACAGGGCGCGGACACTTCCAGGCTCTACACATCCTTGCCCCAGCCCGCACACAGCATCCAGCCGCCGGACGGGGACCAGTCCCAAGTAAGAGGCAGGAGGTGTCCGCGCCCTGTGCTTAAGCGCTGCCTTCGGGTCCCGGTTAGGGTGCGAGGGAGAGGCGCTTTCTGCGCGCTTCTCCAGCGGATCGGCTTTTTGTTCTTGACCCTCGTGAAAGCCGGCAGTTTCTCCCATCGCACATGCGCAATGCTCAAGTAACCTTGCGCATGCGCATTGCGTCCGCTGCCTGCGCAAGCATATATTTGCTTAAATACCCATGTGGGAAAAAATATGTAGGACAAACCTCACGATCACTATATATCAGGATCAATGCGCACCTTTGTAATATCACTAGAGGATATATAAAACAGTGTCTCCTCCCATTTTAAGGATGCACATGACTGTAACCCTAAAGGATTAGAATTTATGGGTATAGAAAAAATTAAACGTGATTGGAGAGGTACAAATATGAATGAGATGAGATGAATTTACCATCTAGATACTCTAGCTCCCAATTGGTTAAACGCAGACTTTGAAGTCTGTCATTTTTTATATACATAGTTCCATTTTTATAGATGAATCTTTTAAGAATTGGTGGATGTGGTAACCTAAGAATGCGTTATTATTATTCTCTATATATGGTACAGTGATACAATATGGTGCCACAGATTTTTTCTATGACAGAATAAAGTGTCCGTAGATATTCATATATTTTTATAGATGAGCATATGCATGTTGAGATATCAACTGAAGAACTTGCGGAATGAAAGTCCAGTGTAAGAGTGAGAGATCCACGCATGCGCAATAAGAACTAATAGATGTGATTTAGATATCAGACGCACATGCCGGAAGAGGATATACGTCATCAGCAAGCACCCAAGAAAGATTGGAACGAATATTTAGTGTTGGAACACACGTAAGTAGGAGAGGATCATATGATTGGACCATGAGGATGTTAAATGGACACTTGTTGCAACCACGGATACACCGACTGTTGAAACTCGCATGGAAGCGAGTGAAATGCGTCTCGGATATAGTGCACAGATATTTTATCTATTTTTGTTAAACTTGTTTTATTTTATTAAAATTCTTTTACCCATACCACTCTGGGAGTATATGATTTGCCACTACGAACGGAACTACATCCGTTACGAGGGAAGGACCCCTGTGGAATAAGTGGTCCAATGCCCCAATACTGAGCCACTCATAAGGGAGGCTCAGGAACACGTGAGTAAATTGAACTACGTTGACCCTCTATGTACACTCTCATCCTTTTCGAGGTAATCACACTACTGAAGTAGAAGGTGGGTACAACCCACCACTCTCAAAGAACCGCTTGATGGGAGGGCCCCCCATAGAGGCTCATCTGCGAATAACATGAACCAATAGGTTCCTTGTTTGTGAGTGTTTTTTTCTTCCATCATATCCTTAATTGCAGTCATTTAAGCTATATATTATTATTATTATTCTTTATTTATAAAGCGTCAGCATATTCCGCAGCGCTGTACAATAGGCACAGTATAGACAGGGTTACAATACATTGAACAACATTTGACAAACAGTACAGGAGGAGATGAGGGCCCTATTCCCGTAGGAACTCACAATCTGGGAGGGTTGGGGTTGGAAACAGGAGGAGAGGACTGTAAGGTGAGAGTGATTGATGGTTGCGTCAGTGAGTTGGGTGGTAAGCTTCCCTAAATAGGAACGTTTTAAGGGAGCGTTTGAAGGAAGAGAAGTTAGGGGAAAGTCTGACAGTACGAGGGAGAGCGTTCCAGAGAGTGGGGGCTTGCGCGTGAGAAATCCTGCAGTCTATCATGGGAAGAGGTGATGCTGGGAGAAGCTAGGCGCCCTGTCACTGTTTGACCTTAGGGAGCGGGCTGGGGTGTATTTGGTGATTAGTGAGGACAGGTAGTGTGGAGCTGAGTTAGTGAGGGTTTTGTAGGTCAGGATAAGGATTTTGAACTTAATTCTGCAGTGGATGGGGAGCCAGTGAAGGGACTCACAGAGGGGAGCGGCAGAGACAGAGCGGCGGGTGAGGTGAATTAGCCTGATGGAGGCGTTCAGGATAATTGTAGGGGGGAGAGGCAGGACAGAGGGAGGCCAGATAAGAGATTATTGCAATAGTCGAGTCGGGAGATTACCAGGGCGTGTATGAGTTGTTTTGTGGTGACAGCGGTAAGAAATGGCCGAATTCTGGAAATATTATGCAGTTGGTATCGGCAGGAGGAGGAAAGAGACTTGATGTGGGGGATGAAGGATAGAGCAGAGTCAAGTGTAACTCCAAGACAGCAAACTTGGTTTGATGGGGAGATGGTGATACCCTCCACCGTGATAGAGAAGTCAGGAGGTGGGAGGCATTGGAGGGAGGAATAAGTAGGAGTTCAGTCTTTGACATGTTGATCTTTAGGTGGTGGGAGGCCATCCAGGAGGAGATGCCAGATAAACAGTCACTGACATTTGAAAGGACAGGGGGAGAGAGATCAGGGGTAGAGAGGTAGATCTGAGTGTCATCAGCATAGAGGTGGTAATTAAAGCCAAAGCTGTTGATGATTTTGCCCAGGGAGGAGGTGTAGATGGAAAAGAGCAGAGGACCAAGGACAGAGCCTTGAGGTACACCAACAGATAGAGGCAATGAGAAGGAGGAGTTACCAGCAAAGGACACACAGAAGGACCTGTTGGATAAATAGGAGTCAACCCAAGCAAGTGCAGTGTCACCGAGACCCAGAGAGTTGAGGGTCTGTAGAAGGAAGGGGTGGTCAACAGTGTCAAAAGCAGCCGAGAGGTCAAGCAAGATGAGAATAGAATAGTGGCCGTGTTTTTTAGCAGTTAGGAGGTCGTTGGTGACTTTGGCGAGGGCAGTTTCAGTTGAGTGTAGGGGACGGAAGCCAGATTGCAGGGGGTCAAGTAGGGAATTGGAGGACAGGAAGAGGGAGAGGCGGTTGAAGACTAGTTTTTCTAAGAGCTTTGATGTGAAGGGAAGCAGGGATACAGGGCGGTAGTTGGATGGAGAGTTGGGATCTAGAGATGGTTTCTTTAGTAAAGGGGTAACTAGCGCGTGTTTGAAGGCGGATGGAAAGGAGCCAGTGGAGAGAGATAGGTTGAAGATGTGTGTGAGAGCAGGGGTGAGGGGGGAGGAATTAGATGTGAGGGAATGGGGTCGAGCGGGCACGTGGTGAGATGTGACGAGGACAATAAGGAATTTACTTCCTCCTCAGTGGCTGGGAGGAAGCGGCAGAGGGTGGCAGAGGGGACCTGTGGAGGTGGCAGATAACTATCTTGTGTTGGGATGTTGCTTCTGATAGTTACAGTTTTAATGAGGAAGTAGTCTGCCAGGTCTTGAGCGCTGAAGGCAGCTGAAGGGGGAGGTGCAGGTGGGTAGAGGAGGGTGTTGAAGGTGGACCAGAGCCGTTTAGGGTTGGAGGACAGCGTAGATATAAGAGATGAGAAGAAGGATTGTTTGGCCAAGTGGAGGGCAGAGGTGTATGACCGGAGAATAAACTTGAAGTGAACAAAATCAGCTTCAGAGCGGGATTTCCTCCAGGCACGCTCTGCAGTGCGGGAGCATCTTTGCAGGTAGCGAGTCTGGAGGGTGTGCCAGGGCTGAAGCTGGCGGCGTGGGGCCTTACAGAGTCGAAGCGGAGCAAGAGTGTCTAGAGCAGAGATAAGTCTAGTGTTGTAGTGATTAGTGGCAGCATCAGGGCAGGTGAAGGATGAGGTATGAGGGAGGTGGTGAAGTAGGTTGGAGAATTGATGGGGGTCCGCAGCATGTAGATTTCTGCGAGTGTGTGTGCGGGGTGGGGGAGCAGGGTGTTTAGGAAGTCCAGATAGGTTGAAAGAGAGAAGGTGGTGGTCAGAGATGGGGAAATATATAACAGTACTGCGCGATTATTTGTATTTTCTATATTGTAATGCTCATTACTGGATACAGCTGTCCATCTGAAAAAAGTATTCTGAAGAAACACGTGCCTATTTACTACCTGCGCTCCCAACAAATTCGTTTGTATTTTTATCACTGATTTTCAACTGTCTGATGGCTTGACTCCAGTAGGATTACCACCTCATGTCCTCTACCTAAAGGTTGGCGCTCCAATCATGCTGTTACACAATCTAACCCCTCCGAAATTGTGCAATGGCACCAGACTTCAGGTGAAGACTCTGTACAAACACTTAATTGAAGCCACGATTTTCACAGGTGCAAATCCGGGAGAACAGTTTTCATACCCAGAATTCCTCTGATCCCATCAGACTACCACTTCGAGTTCAAACGTCTACAATTTCCTGCTGAGGTGTGCTACGCCATCACCATCAATAAGGCACAGGGACAGATGTTGAAAGTGGCCTTCATCTGACGAGTGATTGTTTCTCCCATGGCCAGTTGTATGTGGCATGCTCCGTTCACCTGTCTGGCTGGAGGATGACAAGGCTTTGAGTAAAACCAGGAATGTTTACAGGGAGGTCCTGAGCAATTCATCTGAGGGACAAATTGAACGTCTATGCTGTGCAAGTAATTAGCCCGGCTACATGGACAAAAAACCCAGGGTTGCTGGTGGGAATAAAGGGCTTTAGCCCATCTATTTTATTGTTTATCATTATTATTTTCATCCCTTTATGTGTTTCAATCACCAACCACTACTAAGCCAACGGATTGTGAACCTAATAACTCCTGCATAGCCCGAAGTTTTGTCGCAAAACACGAATCCAGCTAGTGCTGAATAAAATCGAGTGAGAGCGTGTGACAGGGAATCCTGTCGGTTTACCTGCCTGCCAGGACCTACTGCTGCTGTGTTACTGGAATCCACCTGGTTCTCTCGGGAGTAAAGTTGGGCTGGTGCGGACAATGACTGCTTGGACACGAGTCTCTTCAGGAAAGGCAAACTTTATTGTGACATCACCACTCAGCCAGGATTGAAATCGCAAAGACTGAGCTCCACCAACATGCAGACATAACTTTTTATACATGAATAGATAATCCGGTACATAGAAACATACAAAAATGTCGGCAGATAAGAACCTTTTCGGCCCATCTAGTCTGCCCAATTACATGGATACTTTACCTGGATTTATCTTTTGTTTAGGATAGCCTTATGCCTATCCCATGCTTGCTTAAATTCAATTACTGTTTTGGCCTCTACCACTTCTACTGGAAGACTGTTCCATGTATCCACCACCCTCTGTAAAATAATGCTTCCTGATGTTACTTTTAAACCTTTGCCCCTCTAATCTAAGACTATGTCCTCTTGTTTTGCTACTTTGTTTCCGTTTAAATATACTCCCTTCCTCTAGCTTGTGGATTCCCTTTACGTATTTAAATGTTTCTATCCTATCTCCTCTGTCTCGTCTTTTTTCCAAGCTGTACATGTTAAGATCATTAAGCCTTTCCTAGTAACTTTTATCCTTCAAGCCGTACACCATTTTAGTAGCCCTTCTCTGAACTCTCTCTAAGATGTCTATATCCTTCTGGAGATACGGTCTCCAGTACTGCACACAGTACTCCAAGTGAGGTCTCACCAGTGCTCTGTACAGTGGCATGAGCACTTCCCTTTTCCTACTGCTAATACCTCTCCCTACACAACCAAGCATTCTGCTAGCATTTCCTGCTGCTCTATTACATTGACTACTTACCCTTAGATCCTCTGAAATAATGACCCCTAAATCCCTTTCCTCAGATGTTGAGGTTAGGACTGTATCAAATATTCTATATTCAGCCCTTGGGTTTTACGTCCCAGGTGCATTATGTTGCACTTATCCACATTAAAACTCAATTGCCACAACTCCGACCATTTTTTTAGTTTACCTAAATCATTTGTCATTTGGCTGATCCCTCCAGGAACGTCAACCCTGTTGCATCTTTGTGTCATCAGCAAAAAGACATACTTTTCCATTAATACCTTCTGCAATATCACTAATAAAAATATTAAATAGAATGGGTCCAAGTACTGACCCCTGAGGTACCCCACTGGTAACAAGACCTTGCGCCGAATAAACTCCATTTACCACAACCCTCTGTTGCCTGTCACTCAGCCACTGCCTAATCCATTCAACAATATTGGAATCCAAGCTCAAAGATTGCAATTTATTGATAAGCCTTCTATGCGGAACAGTATCAAAAGCCTTACTGAAATCTAAATGAGCAATGTCTACTGCACCACCTGTGTCTATTATTTTTGTTACCCAATCAAAAAAATCAGTAAGATTAGTTTGGCATGATCTCCCTGACGTAAACCCATGTTGTTTCTGATCCTGTAATCTATGTGTTTTTAGATGTTCAACAATCCTTTCCTTTAACATGGTTTCCATTAATTTCCCCACTACTGACGTAAGACTAACTGGCCTATAGTTCCCCGATTCCTCCCTACTACCCTTCTTGTAAATGGGCACAACATTTGCTAATTTCCAGTCTTCTGGGAAGACTCCCTTTAACGGTTTTGCTATTACATCACTGAGCTCTTTTAATAATTTAGGGTGGATCCCATCAGGCCCATTGACTTATTTGTCTTTACTTTAGACAGCTGCTGTAGATCCTCCTCCTCTGTAAACTGATATGTAAATGTCTTTTTAGTGTTCTCTCCTAACTGAGGTCCCTTTCCTTCCTTTTCTTCTGCAAAGACTGAACAAAAATATTCATTGAGGCAGTCAGCGAGACTTTTATCCTCTTCTACATACATTCCTTCCTTTGTTTTTAATCTAACTAATCCTTGTTTTACTTTTCTTTTCTCGTTTATGTATCTAAAAAATGTTTTGTCCCCCTTTTTTACTGACTGAGCTATTTTCTCTTCTGCGTGTGCTTTGGAAGCTCTTATAAATTGCTTTGCCTCTTTCTGCCTAATCTTATAGGTTTGCCTATCTTCTTCACTCTGCGTTTTTTTATAATTCTTGAATGCTATCTTTTTGTTCTTCATTATTTTGGCCACTTCTGCAGAGTACCACAGTGGTTTCTTCCCTTTTTTGTTTTTGCTAACAAGCCGAATGCAATTTCCTGTGGCCTTCAATAATGCTTCCTTTAAATAATCCCATTTCTCCTGGACTCCCTTTAAACTCCTCCAGTCTGATAATGACTCCTTCACACAAAATCTCATTTTAGAAAAATCAGTTTTTTTAAAGTCTAAAACTTTTGTTTTTGTGTGGTGCGGCTCCATCCCTGTTCTTATATTAAACCACACTGACTGGTGATTACTAGATCCCAAATTTTCACCTACAACAACGTCCGATACCAAACCTCCATTTGTGAGTATTAAATCCAATATGGCCTCTTTACGGGTCGGCTCCTCAACTCATTGCCATTTTGGCTATTTCCTTAACCAGCAGATTATCTAGCTCTTCTACTTGTCCAGGGGGTCTATAGATCACACCTACACGAGCTACTGTATGATTGCCAAATGTTAGCGTAACCCAAACTGACTATGTTCACCTCGCTCACTTTTATTTGGTTCGTTTTTATGTTGTTTTTCACATACAGGGCCACTCCTCCTCCTTTCCTACCTTCTCTGTCTTTTCTATATAAAGAGTACCCCGGTATTGTTATGTCCCAGTTATTTTTCTCACTGAACCATGTCTCAGTAACCGCCACTAAATCTACTTTTTCAGCTGCCATCATTGCCTCCAGTTCATTGATTTTATTGACTAAACTGCGAGCATTTATAGACACGACTCTGAGCTTGTCATTTTTTACCTCGCATGTTGCTTGCACCCTCCGATTTAGTTTTGGGGGACAATCGGGCAGATTGCTTTTTACCCTTTTGTCCCCCCCCCTCCTAGTTTAAATATTCCTTTGAAACCTTTGAACTTCTCACTGAGAACATATGTTCCCCTATGAGTAAGATGCAAACCATCTTTTTTTATACAGTTCCTTTCTGCTCCAATTAGAGCTATCATGGGACACAAAGCCAAATCCTTGCTCCCGACACCATTCCCGAAGCCACAAATTGAATTCCCTATTGCGCATCTGCCTATCTTGAATGTTATGCACAGGCAAAACTTCAGAGAATGACACAGTGGACGCAATCTGCTGTATTTCACCTCCAAGAACACAAAAATCTTCCTTAATCTCAGAAACCTCATTGCTAGCCAAGTCATTTGTCCCTAGATGGACTAGAACGTCCACTTCCCCTTGCTGCTTTGCTTCTTTGACAATATTGAGAATACGTCTCCTGTCTCTACGAGCAGTAGCCCCAGGAAGACATCTCACCAAACCACTACTCTCCAGCTCAACACCTCTTATGATAGAATCACCCAGCAACAATTGCCTTCTATCAAGTCCCACCTTTTCATTTTTGTCCTTGGTTGCAGTGCTGCATACCTTAGGCATAGTGGATGGTGGTTCCTCAACTATGGTGTCTGAGCCTACATCCGTCTTACCACTGCACTCTGAAAGTGCCTCAAAAGAATTAAGAGCCACAGACTGTGGGACATGCCTTCTATCCACAACTCTAAGTCTACCAGATCCTACAGTAGTCCATCTGCCGCTCCTAGGAGGCCTCTGTGGCAGTGGCTTTGTAACAGTCATAGCCTGAGTTTGTCTAACAGATAATCTACAAATCTCAGACTTCAAACAGGCAATTTCCTGCTGCAATAAAGAGAACTGCCTACATATCAGGCACACTCCAAACCTCCAAAAATTGGATCTAAAAACAAATGCATGACAGCTCTTACATTCACCTCAGGTTACACTTTTCTACCCCACGTGGGTTTGTACCTTCCCCTTGCTAAATACAAAGACATTCCATAAATTGGTAGCTTTCACTTTATTATGACAATTGGATAACTTAGCACCCAGCTAGATCCTGTCCATATCCACCTCCCCAGCATAGTCACTGATAACGTCCAGCTGTTTTTTTTTTACATCTTTGTTCTCGTCCCCAGCTCACTGGCCTTGGATGTATCTAAGTCTGCATCCTGCCACTTCTGCCTGTTTCTGCCCGCATCTCGCTAGTTTTTAATTACTTGGCCTGTTTGTTTTGTTAAAACATTTCAAAGAATCTATATAAGCTCATCTAATTCAGCTAATATTCTCTATGTGCATTTACGTGAACCAAAGTCCTGGTTAAGATGGCCGCCTGGTAGCATCATGACGGCCTATTTCTGGTCTGATTCCCTTACATTCCCCCCTTGGCTAGAGTTTCAGGTTCGCTTTCCTGAGACTCTTAGCCACTACACCTCACCTGTTTCATTCTTGAATACCTTGTACTTCGGGGGCACCACCTTCATTGGGAACAAATCCGGAGTAATCATCAATGGTATCTTCGGTGTCTGTGTGGGTGTCGAGACCTTCTTACATAATGGCCATAGGCACAATCTAATGCGAAATAGCAACATCCCTACTACCAGGATCACAATCGTCATCATTATCATGGATCCAATATGTGAGATAAATCCCAGCATGGATCCAAACCAATCTCCGAATGACCCAAACCCCTGGAAAGGGTTCCACCCTTCCGCCACAATCTGTCTAGCCTTGCTCTGTAACTGAAAAACTTTTTCTTGGTGACCCTGGATTACCTGGTAATAAATTGGGAACTTCTTCAGTTGAATTTCGGATAAAAATACAACATTCATAATACATTGTCATTTCACGTAAACCATTTAAAACGGCATTAATTTGTTTCGAAATCCTATAATTTTACAACTTTTGATGCTTACACACTTCAATATTACAGTAACAATAATGGGTTCATGGGCTACCCTCTGGGTTTCCCATCGTTGGCAGGTGGTCAGGCATTATTATGGCCATCAAAACACCTACTTGCTGGTCTGGGCAAGTATTTGGATTTGAATGAAAAATACCTTGAACAAATCAGAGTCACTGGCAATTAGTACCCACTAGGACTCTGTGGCTACTGTCACTAGTCTGAGTCTGGAGCAGTACGAACCCCCCCCCCCCTCGGCCACCTTCACTGCTGTGGGGGGTGGATAATAGAGCAAGGTAAAGACCCTCCATTTTGGGCCTAGTGGGCCAATCTTCCACTCCTTCATCCATAACAAATTACCTGGACAACACTTATACAATAATGGATACAAAAAGTGAGAAATTATCACCGACCCAGGTATTCAATTTCTGCATTGCTTGAACAATACTTATTCATTCAATTTAGTTTCACCTATTGCCTGAAGGTCCCCCTTAGCTCATTAATCAGAGGGGTAGGCCGCCCGAACATGAGTTCATACGGACTTAGTTTCAGTTGGGGGGTTGACCTGCATCTAATATGCAATAGGACTATCGGCAGCACTTCCAACCAGCCCAGTGACGTTTCTTGGCACAGTTTCGACATCAAAGTCTTTAACGTTCTTTTCATGCGTTCAACTTTTCCCGAACTTTGGGGCCTGTAGGCTGTATGTAGCTTCCAGGTTATGCCCAGCAGGCGAGCAAGCAGTTGCAAACAGTTCTGAACAAAAGCTGGGTCATTATCTTACAAGGCCCCACCTTCAATGGTAGCCCCATTACTGCCAGCTCCCTTGAGCGAATGGACACCTGTGTATTCAGAAAAGGAGAAGAAATGGCTGTCAGAAGAACCTGGAAAGTGTGGAGAAGACTGATGGTTCCAGGTGGCAAGCAACCAAATAGTCCTCCCTGCAACATTAGCTCCCAAAATTGTCAGAGCACTCCATGCCAGCACTCACAGAAGAGAAATGATCGAACAGTTGGAACCGCATTTTTACGTTCCTGGACTGTCGGTCATCTGCAAATCAGTAGCCCAGCAGTGTGTGACTTGTGCCAAGAATAACCCGAAGACGGGCCCATCACAGCCTCCAGGAAAGCAGCCTGTCGGATTATCCCCAATGGCATCACTACAAATAGACTTTACGGTGCTGCCACCCTGCAAAGGATACAAGTATCTACTCGTTATGGTGTGCACCCTAACGGGGTGGGTTGAGGCCTTCCCAACCAGGACTGAAAAGACTGCAGAAGTAGTGAGAAGCCTAATGAGAGAAATCATTCCGCGCTATGGACTTCCACTCGAAATAGGGTCCTATTTCGAGCGGAAGTCCATAGCGCGGAATGATTTCTCTCATTAGGCTTCTCACTACTTCTGCAGTCCTGGTTGGGAAGGCCTCAACCCACCCCGTTAGGGTGCACACCATAACGAGTAGATACTTGTATCCTTTGCAGGGTGGCAGCACCGTAAAGTCTATTTGTAGTGATGCCATTGGGGATAATCAGACAGGCTGCTTTCCTGGAGGCTGTGATGGGCCCGTCTTCGGGTTATTCCTGGCACAAGTCACACACTGCTGGGCTACTGATTTGCAGATGACCGACAGTCCAGGAACGTAAAAATGCGGTTCCAACTGTTGTTCCATCATTTCTCTTCGTGAGTGCTGGCATGGAGTGCTCTGACAATTTTGGGAGTTAATGTTGCAGGGAGGACTATTTGGTTGCTTGCCACCTGGAACCATCCGTCTTCTCCATACTTTCCTGGTTTTTCTGACAGACATTTCTTCTCCTTTTCTGAATACACAGGTGTCCATTCGCTCAAGGGAGCCGGCAGTAACGGGGCTACCATTGAAAGCTACAAGGCTCCACCTTCAAGTTCCTCCTGTCTTCCCAACATGAATTCTTCTTTCTTTACCAGTGGGGCTTGGTATTCTTCAGCTCCTAATTCTCCCAGACTCAACAGGAACGAGTAATTCTCAAATTATTATGAGTGTTGATTGTCAGATTGTCAAAGCGCTCGGCGAAATTTTCTGCTCGTTCAACTTCAGTTACTTTCGTATCTTCTACATCCTCCCCCACTAATGTTACGCTGAAGAACTTCAGCATCATCTTGTATGCTCGAAGGAGTCGTTGCTGAATTTCTGAGGTGTTACACATAAGATTCTTTTCTTTTTGGGGTCAGTGGTCTGGAGTAGAAATTTCGGCCTTGTTCCAGAGTAGGGAAGAGCAACTGAATATAATCGTGGTTTTCTTCTAGCAAGTCAAAGTCTTCATCCCATCTGCGTAGAATAATTTCGATAAATTCACCATTGTCGTTGAATCTTCTCCAATTCATATAGAATTCATAGTTTGGCATAGAGCTACTTTCATCTTACTTGCAGAGGAGGATTTTGGAGACTTGACAGTCATGTGTTGGCGGCTTTGCTGCCGCTTTTGCAGCTTGGTCTGCTAATCTATTTCCTTTGGATATTTCATCATGACCTTTCTGGTGACCTTGGCAGTGCATGATACGGACAGCCCTGTGTGACGAGACGCCGTCTCTTCTCGTCTGTCATTGCTCTCCAGACACCCCTTTACCAGGATCAGCCCGGCCTCTGAGTTGCTTGGAACTCAGTGCCTCGAGCAGCCTGATCCGCAGCTCCAGACCCGCTTGTTCTGAACTCCTGCCTTGGAGCCTCTTTGCATTTCCAGAATGCCGCTCAGTGTCTTCTGAGAGTGATTATAGTTGTAACATAGCAGAGACACCAGGCAGGCTGTATGTTCATTACAGGATACACACTGGCCATTTCACATGGCCTGCTTTTATTTGGTTCTGTCACGGGGATCCAGGGGATGGGGCGCCTGGCAGCAGCTTCCTCGCTGCTCGCTGGCCAGGCGCCGAATGTAAGCGCTTCCGGGCCCGCTCACGTGGGACGCCGAGGGGCGGGGCCTGGCGCTGTGACGCGGACCCGCCGGGTTTAAATCCCAGTCTCTCCCATACACCGGTGCCCTGACGTGGTATTCACATCCCGCAGAGCTCTTGTGTGTCATTTTCCTGAACGTGTCCTCTTGTGTATTGACCCCTGGCATTAGCAAACGAACCCTCCTGTGTACCGACCCCTGGCATTGGCAAACGAACCCTCCTGTGTACCGACCCCTGGCATTGGCAAACGAACCCTCCTGTGTACCGACCCCTGGCATTGGCAAACGAACCCTCCTGTGTACCGACCCCTGGCATTGGCAAACGAACCCTCCTGTGTATCGACCCCTGGCATTGGCAAACGAACCTCCTTGTGTATGACTCCTGGCATTGGCAAACGTACCCCTCTGTGTATGACTCCTGGCGTTTGCATATACTCTGTTCTAGGTTCTGCCCTTAACGTTGGTACCGAGGTCAGTCTGTGTGGCATCCTAAGCACACATCAGCCTACCTCTGCTATTACTAAAGTCCTAGGAGGACTTGTGGTCTGGTCTGTACCCCTGTCTGGTATTTCCCTTTCTTTGTCTGTTACCTGTTTCGTTGCCTTTATAGCTTTACCGACCATTCAAGGATCGGAAGAGTAGAAAGGGAGTTGCATAAAGAGATTTATATCTTAGCAGTCAGAAAGATTCGTGACAATACCCTATTCCATACCTCTGTCTGGTGTTACCCCTTATTCATATACTGTCTGGTTATTTGTCTGTTTAGTATCACCGACCATTCAAGGATCGGAAGGGTAGAGAGCGGTCTGCGTAAAGGGACCACACTGTTGATTATCAGGGGGATCCGTGACATTACGTCAGGGCCAATGGATCCCGCAGACCTCTCTAACCAGCTGGCACGTATCGCAGCCAGACAAGAGGAACAGGACCATAGGATGGACCAGATTGCTCTTGCTCTGCAAACCCTGTTAAATCGGTCCAATACAGGTACCTCTAGCCCTCCAGATCCAGTGTTACCCAGGGTCAGTCCGGTCCCCCTGAAGGACATAGGCTGAGTATGAAAGCACCCCTACGCTACGATGGTACACCAAGCCTATGTCGGGGGTTTTTGACTCAACTCGAGATTCTGTTTGAGAACAATCCAGGTTCTTGTATGTCTGATAAAGCCAAAGTAGGATATCTGATTAATCATTTAACAGAAAAAGCTTTATTGTGGGCTACGCCGTTGTGGGAAAATAAGAAACCCATCATTTATGACTATGAGGGTTTCACCTCTGAGTTAAAACGTACCTTTGATCCCTCTAGAAGGGCTACCAATGCGGGTAGGTCCTTGTTTCATATCAAACAAGGAAATAAGAGGGTTGCCGATTATGCCATAGAGTTTAAGACATTGGTTTCTGAAGTACTTTGGCCGAACGACGTTTTAACCTTAGCCTTTACCGAAGGCTTGAACGAGGCTTTTATGTTTGAACTGGCTCCCTTAAAATTACCAGAAAGTCTGGACCACCTGATAGACTTCTGTATAGCCATGGACGATCAAATCAGGGAAAGGAGACACC
This sequence comes from Leptobrachium leishanense, assembly GCA_009667805.1. Classification (NCBI taxonomy): domain Eukaryota; kingdom Metazoa; phylum Chordata; class Amphibia; order Anura; family Megophryidae; genus Leptobrachium; species Leptobrachium leishanense. The sequence goes on from CM019065.1 coordinate 252,956,253, forward strand.
CCAGAGATAGACCCAGAAGGGTCTTGCCTCCTTTACCCTCGTTACCCAGACACCCCAGTACATCAGGTGGTTCGGAGAATGTAAAAACAGAATTACCGGTTGTTGAACCCATGCAAATAGGGAGGACTGGTATTTCAGAAGCAGAAAAAGCTCACAGAAAAGAAAAGGGGCTCTGCTTTTATTGTGCAGGGGCAGATCACTTCCGCCTTCAATGTCCTCAGAGACCCAGGGTTGGCAGGGTTGAACATAGCAATGGGATTCAGAACAGGAGACACCCAGGTTGTCGGTTCTCTGTGTGCCTCCTTTGTGTAATGTAAAAAAAAAAAATCCAGGATTCTGTTACCGGTCTCCCTATCCTGCAGGGGGGTTCACCTCAAGACTGAGGCCTTTTTGGACTCTGGGGCCTCAGGCAATTTTATGGATAAGAAGTTTGCTGCCAAAAGCCTCATACCACTAGTTCTCAGAGAAAGGCCTCTAAGGGTGGAGGCCATAGATGGTAACCCCCTGGCATGTCCTCATATCACTCACGATACAGTCGATGTATGTATGAAAATAGGAGTTTTGCACCAAGAGACAATAAGATTTCAAATCATTGAATCACCCTCATGTCCTATCGTCCTTGGGTTTCCATGGCTAATAGAGCACAACCCAGTAGTCGATTGGGTCCAGAGAGACATAAAATGTTGGGGTCAGAGTTGTCAGTTCAAGTGCCTAGGCACAGTTAATGTGATTGGTAGCCTCAATATTGCCACAGCCCCTCCTTTGTCCACAGAGGTCCCTGAATGTTACCGGGCATTGAAGGAGGTATTCTCTAAAGCCAGGACTGAGGTTTTACCACCACATCGTCCATATGACTGTGCTATTGACTTGCTCCCCGGTACGATGCCTCCTAGGGGTCACGTATACCCTTTGTCACAAAGGGAGAACGACATTATGGAGGAATATATAAGGGAGAATCTGGAACGAGGATTCATTAGACGGTCCTCCTCTCCAGCAGGAGCAGGTTTCTTCTTTGTTTCCAAGAAAGAGGGAGATCTGCGACCTTGCATCGACTATAGGGGTTTAAATAGGATCACTATAAGAAATGCATATCCCATACCTCTCATAACAGAATTGTTTGACCGATTGAAAGGGGCTCGTGTCTATACTAAGCTTGATTTACGCGGAGCGTACAACCTGGTCAGGGTTAAAAAGGGAGACGAATGGAAAACGGCTTTTAATACACGTAGCGGGCATTACGAATACCTGGTGATGCCTTTTGGGTTGTGTAATGCGCCAGCCGTCTTTCAGGACCTGATAAATGACACTCTAAGGGAATTTCTGCAAGAATTCGTCATAGTATATCTGGATGATATCCTGATATACTCTCCTGATGTGGACACTCATCATGTCCACGTAAAACAAGTCTTGACTAAACTATTGAAGGCTGGATTGTACTGTAAGCTAGAAAAATGTCTATTCGACATAGTAACCGTGCAATTCCTTGGTTATATTATAACCCCTGGAGGGTTTCAAATGGACCCTAAGAAGCTCTCAGCTATTCTCGACTGGCCTTTACCCCAAGGACTTAAAGCCATTCAGAGGTTTCTGGGGTTTACGAACTATTACAGAAGGTTCATTAAAGATTTTTCGGCCTTGGTGGCCCCTCTCACGGCTATGACAAAGAAAGGGGTGGGAAATCAGAAATGGACACCTCAAGCCACTCAAGCCTTTGAGACACTAAAGCAAGCCTTTACTACTGCCCCTGTTCTCCGGCATCCAGATCCGGCTCTGCCTTTCCAAGTAGAAGTTGACGCCTCCGAACTAGGCCTTGGTGCAGTCTTGTCCCAAAGGGAGGCTCCTGACAAACCCTTGCATCCATGCGGCTTCTATTCTCGGAAGTTGTCTCCAGCAGAGAAGAACTATGACATTGGAAATAGAGAGTTATTAGCAGTCATCGCGGCCTTGGCAGAATGGAGATACTTATTAGAAGGGTCTAAGGACCCCATTGTTATCATAACCGACCATAAGAATCTCACGTACATTGGAGATGCCAAACGTTTAAACTCCAGACAAGCGAGATGGTCATTGTTTCTTTCAAGTTTTAATTACGTGCTTACCTATAGACCTGGGTCCAGAAACATTAAAGCAGACGCATTGTCGAGACAATATGAGTCTTATGAACATAATATCCAAGATCAGCATCCCATTGTTCCCCAGGAGAGGATTATAGCCGCTACCACGATTAGTGTTTCGTCTCCTCTAATGAAAAGGTTGCAGACCGTCCAGGGTGCAGCTCCTGGGGAAAACCTCCGCGAGACTCTTTGTACCTGAGAACGAAAGAGAAGAGGTACTCAGCATCTATCATGACAATAAAACTTCCGGGCATATGGGTATCACCAAGACTGTGTCTAGCATCAGTAAACTCCTCTGGTGGCCCACGTTGCGCCGAGACGTCAAAGATTACATTGCCGTGTGCGAAGTGTGCACAAGGCAGAAAAGTCCCAAAACAGCACCCATTGGCTTACTCCAGCCTTTGCCGATCCCCGAACGACCCTGGTCACATATAGCCATGGATTTTATAGTAGAGCTACCTGAGTCAAGAGGGAATACAGTGATACTTACGATCATAGATCGATTTTCCAAGATGGGTCACTATGTTCCTCTTCAGAAACTACCTTCGGCAGCTGAACTGGTGCCCATATTCATTGCCAATGTGGTCCGCATTCACGGTGTCCCTCAGGAGATAGTCTCTGATAGGGGGACCCAATTCATCTCCGGATTCTGGAGGGATTTTGTAAGAACGTGGGGATAGACCTCTCTTTCTCTTCGGCTTATCACCCGCAGACCAATGGAGCAGCAGAACGAGCAAACCAAACGTAGAGAAATATCTCAGGTGCTTCATCTCAGAACAGCAAGATAACTGGTCAGATCTGCTACCGTGGGCAGAATATGCTATTAACAGCGCAGTGAGTGAATCCTCAGGTCATTCTCCTTTCTTTACTGTTTATGGCTTTGATCCTCCCGTGCTCCCCGCCATGTTTCCTGATTCCACGATTCCTGCTTTAGATAAACAACTGGCATCATTGAAGGAGACTTGGGGAAGAGTGAGACGGGCACTGGAGGAGAGTAGTACCATTCAGAAAACTAAGGCCGACAGACACAGGAGGCAGGCACCCGTGTATCAAGTTGGGGACAGGGTTTGGCTGTCTTCACGTAACATTAAGCTCTTAGTGCCTTCCATGAAGTTGGCTCCTAGGTATATCGGCCCCTAAAGATTCTACGGCGACTCAACCCTGTCTCCTATGCTTTGGCGTTACCCCCCCATTTTAAAATACACAATGTGTTCCATGTAAACCTTTTGAAGCCACTGTTATGTAACCGGTACACCAAAGTCCATGCTCCACCGCCTCCTGTCTCTGTGGAGGGCGAGGAGGAATTCGAAGTTAAGGCCATTCTGGGTGCCAGGCTGTCTAGGGGGTCCTTGCAGTATTTGGTTGATTGGGTGGGGTACGGCCCAGAGGATCGTTCTTGGGTACCGGCTGCGGAAGTCCATGCTCCTAGGCTGGTGAGGGCCTTCTATTCCGCACACCCCCGTGCCCCTGGGGGTCGTCCAGTGGCCGCCCCTGGAGGGGGGGTTCTGTCACGGGGATCCAGGGGATGGGGCGCCTGGCAGCAGCTTCCTCGCTGCTCGCTGGCCAGGCGCCGAATGTAAGCGCTTCCGGGCCCGCTCACGTGGGACGCCGAGGGGCGGGGCCTGGCGCTGTGACGCGGACCCGCCGGGTTTAAATCCCAGTCTCTCCCATACACCGGTGCCCTGACGTGGTATTCACATCCCGCAGAGCTCTTGTGTCATTTTCCTGAACGTGTCCTCTTGTGTATTGACCCCTGGCATTGGCAAACGAACCCTCCTGTGTACCGACCCCTGGCATTGGCAAACGAACCCTCCTGTGTACCGACCCCTGGCATTGGCAAACGAACCCTCCTGTGTACCGACCCCTGGCATTGGCAAACGAACCCTCCTGTGTACCGACCCCTGGCATTGGCAAACGAACCCTCCTGTGTATCGACCCCTGGCATTGGCAAACGAACCTCCTGTGTATGACTCCTGGCATTGGCAAACGTACCCCTCTGTGTATGACTCCTGGCGTTTGCATATACTCTGTTCTAGGTTCTGCCCTTAACGTTGGTACCGAGGTCAGTCTGTGTGGCATCCTAAGCACACATCAGCCTACCTCTGCTATTACTAAAGTCCTAGGGAGGACTTGTGGTCTGGTCTGTACCCCTGTCTGGTATTTCCCTTTCTTTGTCTGTTACCTGTTTCGTTGCCTTTATAGCTTTACCGACCATTCAAGGATCGGAAGAGTAGAAAGGGAGTTGCATAAAGAGATTTATATCTTAGCAGTCAGAAAGATTCGTGACAATACCCTATTCCATACCTCTGTCTGGTGTTACCCCTTATTCATATACTGTCTGGTTATTTGTCTGTTTAGTATCACCGACCATTCAAGGATCGGAAGGGTAGAGAGCGGTCTGCGTAAAGGGACCACACTGTTGATTATCAGGGGGATCCGTGACAGGTTCAGAATCAGATAACAACAGTTAACATTCCCGCCCCCCAGACATTACGGCACCGCCATTCAGCAGTTCCCCATCAGGTCCTCTCAGAGTGCAAGCTCTTGAGCAGGGGCTTCTCTGATACTGTTCTATGTGTTTAACTTGCATGTATATTGGTTATCCTGTCTTTCCCATTTGTACAGCGCTACGGTACATGGTGGTGCCTTATAATTAACTGTACCTGCAGTCATACAGAGCACAGGTCCTTGTTTGGGGGGATTCCAGAGGAGCAGCAGCGATCCAGGGGTACCGTTTGATAGCTCGGGTCCCTAGGGTGTCACAATCCAAAAAGCGCCCAGATCTGGGGGTAGGGGCATGAATGGCAGCAAATAGTAGATATCCCCCTTGGATGCCGCATGGTCAGGGCTGCTTAAGCTCCTGGGGTTAAGAAAGGCTCAGCAAAGTGGGTTCCCAATGGAGTGCACTCCTGAAAATCACAACGGTAGCTCGCCTGAGGATCACCCCACATTTGAAAAATCACCCTGCTGGAGCAGTTAGTTTTCGGGGCGCAGACGTTTAAACTTTCTGCAGATGGCTCCATTACAGATAATGAGGTGCATTCCAGGAATGGGATTGGTTGGCCCTTCTAGCTCCTTGGATGGTGATTGGCTGGGGTTTCAAACCCAGCTCATGCTTTCAATCCCAGGCTAACCTTGGTGTCGGATAACACAGTGCGCATAAGGGACAGGCTTAAAGGCATTTTGATTACATGCTTATATGGGGGGGGGGGAGAGTCACAAAAACACCACTTTAAAACACTAACAGACAAATAGCTATAATGAGGGGAATAGCAGAGGAGCGAGGGTTTAATACAGTCCAGTCTCTGAGCAAGGGGTTCCGTGACAACGATACATTTAAAACCACACAATATAAATGAACATAAGGTCTTCCCCAAAGCAACGGTCTATGTCTTTTGGGGTTTTTGCCATGGAAATAAGTCTTGGGGTTTGACGCGGGGGAGCGCTATGTCAGTTCCATGACACCCTGGGTTTCCATACAGCTTCCAGAAGAGCTGAGATCTCTGCAGCGTACTTGACTTGTTTTCCTGATAGAGAAGGCCCTCTTTCCTTGTAGCGTGCACCATGTGCATGGACAGTCATAAAGGCATACTTGGAGTCAGTGTAGATATTCACTCTCTTGCCTTTGGAAATTTCTAGAGCTCTTGTCAAAGCCTGTATTTCTGCTAGTTGTGCTGACGTGTGGCCTGGTAAGGAGTCTGCTTCTAGAACTCCATCTGTCGTGACAACTGCATAGCCGGACAATTTCTTTCCATCATCAATATAGCTACTACCATCAGTGAAGAGTTGTAGGTCATATATGTCTAGGGGTACGTCTTTCAAATCTGGTCTGCTACTGAATACTTCTTCCATGACTTGAAGGCATTCATGATTTGGATCTTCTTCAGTCAGGTAGTAATGTGGCAGGATTCAAGGTAGCAATGAGGTCCAAATTAACCCGTGGATTCTTACACATCATTGCTTGATATTTCGTCATTCGGCTATTGCTGAACCAGTAACTGCCTTTAACAACCAGCAGCGCTTTGACTGCATGTGGCACCTTGACATGAAGAACCTGTCCCAGGGTCAACTTGTCAGCAGCATTAAAAAAATGGTCGGAGTTGTGGCAATTGAGTTTTAATGTGGATAAGTGCAAGATAATGCACCTGGGACGTAAAAACCCAAGGACTGAATATAGAATATTTGATACAGTGCTAACCTCAACATCTGAGGAAAGGGATTTAGGGGTCATTATTTCAGAGGATCTAAGGGTAAGTAGTCAATGTAATAGAGCAGCAGGAAATGCTAGCAGAATGCTTGGTTGTGTAGGGAGAGGTATTAGCAGTAGGAAAAGGGAAGTGCTCATGCCACTGTACAGAGCACTGGTGAGACCTCACTTGGAGTACTGTGTGCAGTACTGGAGACCGTATCTCCAGAAGGATATAGACATCTTAGAGAGAGTTCAGAGAAGGGCTACTAAAATGGTGTACGGCTTGAAGGAGAAAAGTTACCAGGAAAGGCTTAATGATCTTAACATGTACAGCTTGGAAAAAAGACGAGACAGAGGAGATATGATAGAAACATTTAAATACGTAAAGGAAATCCACAAGGTAGAGGAAGGGAGTATATTTAAAAGGAAACAAAATAGCAAAACAAGAGGACATAGTCTTAGATTAGAGGGGCAAAGGTTTAAAAGTAACATCAGGAAGCATTATTTTACTGAGAGGGTGGTGGATACATGGAACAGTCTTCCAGTAGAAGTGGTAGAGGCCAAAACAGTAATTGAATTTAAGCAAGCATGGGATAGGCATAAGGCTATCCTAAACAAAAGATAAATCCAGGTAAAGTATCCATGTAACTGGGCAGACTAGATGGGCCGAAAGGTTCTTATCTGCCGACTTTTTTCTATGTTTCTATGTTTCCTCCCTGCCGGTGGAGGGGGCAGTGCGCAGCTGCCTGGAATGGATGATGCAGTTCCTGGGAAGCACTGAGAGCAGCCAGATCCTGGGAGCCCTGAACCTATGTTACCTGTGTATATCTGTCTCTGATACTAGCCAGTGTCTCACCAGCCACTGACCTCACGTCCCTGGTATGCAGGGAAGCCGGGATCAGGAAGCAGAGTGTACTTCTGCTGAGAATTCCTCGTGTACATTCTAGTTTTCTGCAGGGATTATCACATCCGGAGGAAGGCAGTGAGAGATTTATAGAGTAAAAGGCAGAGAGTGACAGAGGGAGAAAGGAGAGAGATGTGGAGAAATGGAGAGTAAGACATGGATACAAGGACAGATGGAAAAACACACAGAAGGACACACAGATATAGATGGACAGACATAACAGATATTCAGAAAGAAGGCCGCATAAATAGGTAAAAGGCCAATCAAACATACTGTACATAGGGAGCACCCCCCCCCCCTTACCCAACAGACTTTTGCTTCACTGAGATGTGCATTATGCACAGTGGCTCCTGGTGTTGGGAGTACAGAGCTGCTGCCAGTCACTGAGTCCCACCTTGCCATTACAGAGCATCTTACCTGATGCAGGTGGCACCTGGGAACATTCAGAGGTAGCTGCGCTGCCTGGGACCCGCTGCTGCAGGTAAGATGCATCAGCGGGTCCCAGGCATTAGAGAGGCCTGGGGGCACTTGCCCCTTGACCCAGTCCACCCCTGGTCACGACCCACTTTTGGGTCACGACCCACCACTTGAGAAACACTGGCCTAGATTATATAAAACTATTTCTATATAGTCTGACAGACCTAACCAAATATATTAATGCAAAATATAAACATACATCTCGCACTCCACAGGCTTCATTCATTCTATTGTAGCACACATAAAAATTAGCCATCTTTATAAACTCTTATTTAAACTGATTAGCAATTAATTTTTTTTTTTATTCCTTTGGTAAACCTAAATTCGTCGCAATAACATATAAGAGAGCTTTATAAGAGAGCAGAGAGCTTACTCTCTCCCTCCCCTCTGTGCAGATAGTGTGGGCTAAAGAAGAGGGGGTGAATACAGAGGAAACTGTTAGTGGAGGAAAATCTCATTACTTCTCAGCCATCACATTCTAAATTAACATCCAAAAGTTATTTCAAAGATCTTTCGTAACTATTAGCACACTTTACTCTTGAACAGTTTGATAGACTAAAAATTGCACGACATTACAGTTGTGTTCAAAATTATTCAACCCCAATGCTGTAAAGGGTTTTAGGGAATTTAGTGTACATTTGTAATTGTATTCAGAATGAAATCCTACAAGGACTTTTTAACCCTTTCGCTGCTGAGGCTTTTCCCGCCTCTGTGCTGAGGTCATTTTTACCGGTTTTGCTCATCATGTTTAAACGTGTTTTTAAGGCTTATTTTAGTATATGACCCAGACATATTATATATCGTTCTTTCTGTCAGACTCAGTAGATTCATAATATGTCATTATTATATGTATACGTTATGTCATGTCTGTATATTATAACAAAAAATGCAATAAAATATGTATTTTCAATAATTTACAACGTGTAAAGTGTTTTTTTTCACATTTTAACATGCGAGCAATTGCGGTTATATTTTGTATGGGGTGCGCTTGTTAAAAAAATTAGAGATGGGGGTCTCGTTACATTTTTTTTGGGGGAAAATTACGCGATTTTTAACAAACGCACCGCATACAAAAATCGTTAGTGCAGCATCATTGTTCACATTATAATTGCAATGGGAGCAATATTGCTACACTAACAAACCAAAAAAAAGAAAAAAAAATGTTTATTTTTTTTTTATAATTTTTTTTTAAAATATATTTTTATTTTAATTTTATTTTAATTTTTTTTTAAAAACTTTTTTCACATTCAAGTTTGGTATTGTTGGAACGGCCATGCTCTGGCCGATCCAACCATACCAAACATTAACCCCTAACTGCCACGGATCGGGAGATAGGGAGTTCATTGGAACTCCCTATCTCCACAGTTGGTGGCAGTTAGGGGTTAAGTCTAGGACTGGCGTCATCGTGCTACGCACGATGACGCCAGTCCTCAGGGGGAGTTCCCGAGGGCTTGGCCGACATCCAAGATGTCGGCCAGCTCCGGGAAAGGATTGCGAACCGGCGCTTTTCAGCGCCGATTCGCGATCCAGCTCCCCAGGGGTTAATGCCAGGCACCATTTGGAAGGGCAGGCTGTGCCCTTCCAAATGATGCCTGGGTTAACCCCCGCAGAGCCGCCGATCGGGAGGGAGAGAGGTCCGAAGGACCTCCCCCCCTCCCTTTCAGGCGCCTCCTCCGCACATGCGGGGGGGGCGCCTGAATTAGGTGTCATCGCGCTGCCGCGATGACACCTAATTCCGGCGGCTGCGGTCCCCGATGCGCGGCTGACATCGAGGATGTCAGCCCGCACCGGGGGGGCCAGCAATCGGCCGGAACCCGGTCGAACGCTGACCCCAATGGGAGGACGCGCTCAGCGCGTCCTCCGCACAGCAGCGGTAATGCGGAGGACGCGCTGAGCGCGTCCTCCGCATTGAAAGGGTTAAAGAACCATATGCAACTAAAATGACATCAATTGGTTTTGTAAACAGTAGTAAATGTTTATTTTGTGAATTCTTCATTGACACAATTATTCAACCCCTTAAAGACTACCACTCTGAAGAACAGAGGTTCATTCAAGTGTTTTCAATCAGGTATTGAAAACACCTGTGGATGTCACGGAGCAGCAATAAAGCATAATAAGAGCACCAATTAGGCAGCTTTAAAATGACTGTGATACTCAGCTCCTTCTAGACATTTACTGGTGTGGTTACAAACATGGTGAAGTCAAGAGAATGGTCCAGGAAGACAAGAGAAGAGGTGATTACTCTTCACAGGAAGGGCAATGGCTATAAGAAGATTGCAAAGATGTTAAACATACCAAGAGAGACCATAGGAAGCATCATTCGCAAATTCAAGGCAAAGGGCACTGTTTAAACACTACCTGGTCGTGGCAGAAAGAAGATGCTGACTTTGACTGCTGTGCGCTACCTGAAGCGTAGAGTGGAGAAAAGTCCCCGTGTGACTGCTGAGGAACGGAGAAAAGATTTGTCAGATGTGGGTACTGAAGTTTCAGCTCAGACAATACGGCGCACACTGCGTAATGAAGGCCTCCATGCCAGAACTCCCAGGCGCACCCCCTTGCTGTCTCCAAAGAATAAGAAGAGTCGACTGCAGTATGCCAAAAGTCATGTGGACAAACCACAGAAGTTTTGCGATAGTGTTCTGTGGACTGATGAAACAAAATTAGAACTGTTGGGCCCATGGATCAACGCTATGTTTGGTGGAGGAAGAACAAGGCCTATGAAGAAAAGAACACCTTGCCTACTGTGAAGCATGGCGGGGGGTCAATCATGCTTTGGGGCTGTTTTGCTTCTGCAGGTACAGGGAAGCTTCAGCGTGTGCAAGGCACCATGAATTCTCTTCAGTACCAGGAGATATTGGATGACAATGTGATGCAGTCCGTCACAAACCTGAGGCTTGGGAGACGTTGGACCTTTCAACAGGACAATGATCCCAAGCATACCTCCAAGTCCACTAGAGCATGGTTGCAGATTAAAGGCTGGAACATTTTTGAGTGGCCATCGCAGTCACCTGACTTAAATCCGATTGAGAACCTCTGGTGGGACTTAAAGAAAGCAGTTGCAGTGCGCAAGCCTAAGAATGTGACTGGACTGGAGGCTTTTGCCCATGACTAAGTACTAAGATTGAATGTCACTTGGGGGTTGAATTAAACTGATAATGATGTGAGCACAGAAAAGACATGTGTTTATTTCATTATAAATGTTATGTTATATTTGTCTGACCTACACGTGCCTCTTTGATTTAATTGTAAGCAAGATGACTGAATGATCAAAATCAATGTTAAACTGGCCAAAACACTCAATTTCAGTGGGGGTTGAATAATTTTGAACACAACTGTACATCAATGACATCGGTAGTGTCATCCTCCTCGGAGTCAGGGTATGAGTCCTGAAACGTAGCATATAGCTCCCTGATCAATTATAGACGCAGTCAGACAAAAACATTCTACCATAAAACCATTCGATTATACACCACACATTATCCGTTAATAACATTCTCTGACTCAATACTCACGCAGGACATTACAGACACAAAATCCGAATGGCCAGTCCGAATTACATACACAAATTATACAGTACTGTAATCATTCTTGTTTAAACCTTCTAGATTACCATCTGGTCCATTGATCCTCTCCTCTTCTTCTGGTCTGGAGGGAAGGGGGGGGCTCAGAGGCTCCTGCAGATCATTACATGGTCCACACACAGGGCTTGTTTAATTTACTGGTATATCAAAATTAAAACCCCAAATGTGCCTAGACTTATCCCCACACTCAGGTTTATATTTATTTGAGGGCATACCTTTCTTTCTTTGCCCTGCTAACATAACAAAATGGCTTTTGTCTCTAACACAATACTTCCAGATATCTATATATGGGTACTGGTCTGGGTGTCCATATCTCCCGGTGATTTGGGAGTGCATCTTCTGTATTAACACTGGATCCATAGATTCCTGTTCCGGCCACTCTGGGACTAATATTGGCCAAACTATGGTGCACAAAAGTTGCAGCTTTTCTTTACTCCATTCAACACCATAGTGATGTGTCTTGCATAGTGCCTTAAAATTATGCACCATATACTCTAAAGGTGTTTCACCATCCTTCGCCTTCTTGGGTTTTGATGACTCGTTACCCATATTTACTCTTTTTAGCAGTAATTTCTTCACAATTCAAACAACACTTTTAACAGAACCAATTTAAATTGACAGTCTGGCATTTCAATCGACTTTTTTTTTTTTGAGAAAGGATTTTACCAGGAAGGATACATTGAGATTTCTCTCGTTTTCAAGTATGTCCTGGGTGGCAAGTTCAATCGTAACGTATTCGCTTCCTCCTTAGATAGTCAACTGCAGTCGCCGGAGCTGTAAACGTACCGCCAGAGTCCACTCTCAGATTTACTTCCTTGCTAAGCAAGTAGGCGCACACTCACAGCACTCTCAATACGTACTATACCAGATACATTCAGCACAAAACAATACAAAACAGTTTCCACAATATGCCCCTTTTATCAAAAGAACTATGTATCCAGCTCTATCCAATTGCCTGGGGCTATCAGCCCAACAAAATACCCTTATTCAACAATTAACACTGGACCCGGCGCTATCAGCCACCAGGAATCCCCTTATTTTAGGTAGGATACGTAGCAGCCACTATGCAGGGCTCTCAGCCCACATTCAATATCTCTCCTCCTCCTATGGCCACGTGTAGCTTACAAAAACAAATACAAATGTCCACGTGGAACGAGTGCCTCGTGTGGTCTCAAAACAATACCTTAATCCAAGTACAAAATACCAAATTGATATCCGCTCTACCGGTGTGTGGCAGCGTGGCAACCAGCGGCCGTTAAGGTGCAGTGAACTGGTCCCAGTGCCCACAGCGAAAGACCGGTATGCCAATGGAACGTGCGCCCTGGGTCCGCTTACCCAACCAAGGTGGGAGTATCAAACAAACTATCCACACCAATTTTACCTTATTCAAACGCTGCGCCAGATGCTGTTTCCTCAGACTCGGTGGGTCCCAGTGTTCCCGGGCCAGTTGTCCGTTAGAGACGAGTCGAGCTCCACTTAACAGGAAATCCTGCTTGGCGCCTGCAGATGTCAGCTCACCTTCAACAGACACCCAGCCTCGGGACCCCTCAGGCCTGCAGTCAATTGCGACTGTCCAGCAGTCACCACCGATCCGGAAGAGACCCTGGATCCCGGATTTCGAGCCCCCAAAAATGTTACCGGAATCCACCTGGTTCTCTCGTGAGTAAAGTCGGGCCGGCGCAGACAATGACTGCTTGGACACGAATCTCTTCAGGAAAGGCGAACTTTATTGTGACGTAACCACTCAGCCAGGATTGAATGGCAAAGACTGAGCTCCAACAACATGCAGACATAACTTTTTATACATGAATAGATAATCCGGTACATTCCCATAGCCCACCCTCATGTTACACTTGTCTACCCCACGTGGGTTTGTACGTGGGCTTGCTAAATACAAAGACATTCCATAAATTGGCAGCTTTCACTTTTTATTATGACAATTGGATAACTTAGCACCCAGCTAGATCCTGTTCATATCCACCTCCCCGGCATAGTCACTGATAACGTCCAGCTGTTTTTTTACATCTTTGTTCTCGTCCCCAGCTCACTGGCCTTGGATGTATCTAAGTCTGCATCCTGCCACTCCTGCCTGTTTCTGCCCGGATTTCGCTAGTTTTTAATTACTTGGCCTGTTTGTTTTGTTAAACCATTCTAAAGAATCTATACAAGCTCATCTAATTCAGCTAATATGCTCTATGTGCATTTACGTGAACCAAAGTCCTGGTTAAGATGGCCGCCTGGTAGCATCATGGCGGCCTATTTCTGGTCTGATTCCCTTACAGCTGGGCGACACAGACTGGCAGACTTGGTGCCCTTAATGATGAAGGCACTGAGGGGGGGGCCAGCCTACAGCTCCTGAAGGGATTCAGGAGCTGGGCTTTGCTGAGCAGGGTTACTTGCACTCTCTGGCTCCCCTGAATTGTGGCAGTGTGTTGGTGGTGGGCCGCGCCCTAATAATATCATTGATGGAAGTACGGGAGGAGGAGCCTCACTCAGACTGATGCGAGAACAGGGCAGGGTCCCACTGAATCGCACACTGGCAGCTATGGGTATGGGGCCCGTATGGGAGGCACATCTTTGCTCTTGCAAAGATCTTGCTGCCTATCCTGTTTCCTATTGCATGTGTGATAGGAAAAAGGATTTTTTTTCTTCTAATATTGTTGGCTGTTGCTGAGCCTGTGGGCATCACATGACCTCCCCCAACAGACAGCACCCCCCACCCAAAAAATGTAATTAAAAAATGATCTTTTTGGTCTGCATTTTATTTTATTTTAGTTTATTTTTGCTGGTTCATGGGGGTTTCATATGTTCATGTGCTTCTATGGAGGAGCCGCCACTGCTGCTGAGAGGCATTTGGAAACCTGCGTCTAGTTTTTACATCTCACAATTTCTGTGAGGTGACATTGGAAAGGTCAGAGTCTGTCCTTTCCAATGATATCAAATGTGTATAAAAATAAGATTAAATGCAAAATTTCCTTTTTTCTTTTTCTCATTTCTAAGTAAAGTATCATGTGCTTTTACTTATAACGCTGTCAGACGAACGCAGTCTGAGCGCACTCTGCGTGCACAACGGACAGACATAATGACGGAAGATACTGTAGACACCACACGGTCCGTTTTTGTTGACAGACGTAGGGAACTATGGGAAATAAAATTTATATAAAAATTTGAAAAGGATATGAAAAGCCATTGTGTGCGTCAAGGTGCTGGACGTCGCAAATGCGCTGCGTCTGACATCTCATCACTCACACAGAATGCTACGTGGACGTGGCGCGCACTGCGCGTCCGTGATAGCGGTTTTACGTTCTTGCGTCAGTTTGCCACGTGCGTTGTGCGTGCGCAGTTCGGGGCATAGGCACTTCGTGTGTGGGTCTCTATTGCTCATGATTCTATGCTAAGACGGACGTTAAACTGTGCGGCAACACGGATGTGACCGCTGCATTCGTCTGACACAGGCCTAAGGCTGGGCGTCCACTGGCACCGTATTTGTGCGATGTGCAATCATCCGTTATTGTCCATCGAAGTCCGTCCGATCCAACAACATGCAGGGGAATTGGACCAGCATCCACTGCGTCTGACGTCAGACGTCCGACTTCCAGTGACGGGTAAAGACGCCATCAGATGTGCGACCACTCCTTTTTCACTCGTGTGCGTCGCATGTGTTTGGGCAGAAGAGAAGATGGATGTGGCGAAACTGATCAGGTGAGTTCAGTAAAATAATCTATATATATATGTATGTGAGCTGTGTGGGACTTGTCCTGGAGAGGAGTAGGGAAGGGAAGGCTCCTTGATTGATTGTAAGCTCTTGGGTCCTCTCTGCTACTGCTCTGTGTGTACTCTCTCATGCATTGAACAGCGCTACAGAACTTGTTAGCGCTTTAGAAATACCTGTAACTGTAATTTTGCAGCAGTGCAAAGGGGTCCTAAGCACCGGACTTGCCACCCAAAGGGCATTATTCACAAAGCTGTCAGTTTGCCAAATACAGACGAATTGACAGTGAAATACGGTGTAGTTTGCCGGAGATCAGTGCATTGTGGTGATTCTTGGCAGCAGCAAAATATTCCCATAGCAAATTAGAGTGACAAACTGCACCAAAGTGTAGGCGTAATGCCCTGATTTGCGGTGTTTTAGTTCCCAACGTTTAAAAAAATTAATTCTGTAACAGAACTTGGCAAAATTTTAAAAGGAATTTTTATTTGCATTTTTGAATTTACAACCATTTTAATGTATTTTGTTTTTGGTTTTAGCATTGTGTGTGAGCTACGTCCCCTGTGGGATATGAGGGACACCAAATATCACGCCCATGACATCCAGCGGAACCTTTGGCAGCGCGTGGCTAATGAAATGGGCGCCAAAGGTAATTCAAACACATTAATGATTTATTAATAACAATAGAAATTTAACAAACTAGGCACATCTGAAATACAATAAATATAACAATAGAAATCTAACAAACAAATTATGAAGAAAAAAAAAACAGGCCAATACACATGCTCAGTCGTCATGCTCTTCAGTATAAAAAAGTGTTTTAAATTTGTCCTGGATGTTGAAGGCAAATGTAACACCCCTATTTTCCCCCCTTGATGCAAATCTTCTTCCGCCTCTTGCTGCTCTCCGCCTTTGTCAATTATTATATTGTGCAGCAAGCAAATACACTGCACAATTTTGTCCACGACTGCCGGCTTGACTTCCATGGCCTTGTGCAGAAGTTGCCATTTACTGGTCAGTATCCCAAATGCACACTCCACAAACTGTCGTGCTCGGGATAGGCGCCCATTGAATATTGCCTCTGATAGGCCAAGTCTGGCTGCTGGTATCAGGTAGGGTTTCAGGGGGTACGCTTCATCCCCCAAAATAGCATGTGGGGCAACAATGTTTGTTCCAGGTAGGGCATTTCCTTTTTGCACACCCAAAGCGCCCTTGCTCCAGCCTCCTGGATAAATTGGAATTGTTGAAGATTCCTCCATCACTCTCCTTGCCATAAGCACCTACATTAATGGCTATGAATTTATAATCCGGGCCAACAACCGCTTGTAATACAACTGAAAAAAAATGTTTATAGTTCCGAAACATGCTTCCGGAATGCTTTGGATTCTGGATGCGGATATGTTTCCCATCAATGCACCCCACACAATTTGGAAAGCACCACTTGTCCTAAAAGCCCTTACTAATGGGCCCCATCTCATCGTTGTTTGGGAAGGCCATGTGTATTGGCTGCAGTTTGTCCCAAATAGCTCAGCAGGTCTCCTGGACGATCCTTCCAACTGTGACATCAGACATTCTAAAAGAAAACCCGAGGGTTTTGAATGAAGATACTGTAGCCAAGTATCTGCAATAAAATAAGATGACATTAGTGAATACTAATAAATGATTTCAAAAAGTTGGTTATTTACATTTTCACTCAATCAAACATTCATTTTATTGCAGTCGAAGAAGTGAAAAAGAGGTGGGGGAATCTCCGTGATGTGTTCCGCCGTGAACACAAGAAAATTCTGTCGCACAGATCAGGAGATGCAGCTACAGATGCAACATCGGGATGGGCTTTCTATAAGCTCGTGCTTTTTGTCTGACATCGTGGAGCCCCGGGAACTCCACGGGAACGTGTCACCAGAACACAGCGGCAGCAAATCACACATGGCAGAGGAAGACCTTTCAGAGACCCCAGGAGATGTGCCATCAGATGTCAGCATCCCACACTCCACTATCACAGCCGTGGAGTGAGCCGGGTACTAGCCAGCGGCCCCAAAGACCACGTCCAAAGCCAACCAAGCGGAAGAGACTGGAGCAGAACACTGAGGCACAGCTCATCGATATTGAACGTGAGAAGCTGAAGGTGTTGCAAGAAAGTGGTCAGATGCACACCGACAGCAACTATCACTTTCTCCTGAGCCTCCTTCCCTTCCTACAAAACATACCACTACAAGAACAATTTGAAGTGCGCACCAAATTTATTACGGTGCTAAAGAATGCGCAACTGCAGCTGCTTTCCCACGCCCCTCAACCCCATCCAGAGCGACATCTGCAGGCAACACAGCTGGAACCCATTGATGTCCCGACCACTGCATCTCCATGTGCAACTATCGAGCACACGCCTGCGACCGAACCCATTTTTAATCGCGGACTGCACGAGTTCTATGGCTCCTTTGATCGTCAATTGGACGACATAACCATGCCATAAATGTGCACTTTTGTTAAATGTGAAAAATTTAGTTATTTGTTTGTGCTATTTTTATATTTACAGTTTATATTATATATATTTTGCTACACTGTGACCCAATCGGTTATTTGATGTGCCTTGCCGCACTATGCCTTCCTAATTTTTCTGGTGTGCCTTGCCGCACTATGCCTTCCTAATTTTTCTGGTGTGCCTTAATGCACTGCTGCCCTCATAATTTTTTTTGGTGTGCCTTGCAACATTGTCACCCTATCCTGTCTTCCGCCTTGCGGACCATTTCAGTAAAGCTCTTTTTCATGTAAAATATATATATATATATATTTTAAAAAAGTTGTGCCAAAATAGTTTGGGGGAAAAAAAATTGGTTTACCGTTCCTAAACCAAATAAATACTTTCAAATACCACTACTGTAGTGCCTCTAGGTTTATTTATATTTGTTTCATATACACACTGTGTCAACATATACATGTAGGCAATGGCGTACAGTGGATGTATCAAAATGTCACGAAGTCACTTACCGAAGCGTGGCGGTTAGGCGTTTCTCTGGTGATATTGTGTCTCGGAAATTTGACTACTTTTCAATAGAAGGACGAATCACATCTAAAATGTAGGTGAAAGTCTCGACTCATCCGATGGTAATTGAAGAACTTTGCAGAGTCTTTCCCTAGTTCATCGTGCAAATGGTGGAACTCTCCTAATCTAGTCCTTTTCTCCAATATTTGGTTCACCCAAAACTGATGTTTTCGCTTCAGCCCGCGGTGTCTAAGGTATGGATTTTCAACCAATAATAACAGCTCACCCTTCCTATTTATATCCATTCTCTCACACAAAAAAGCACTACAGTGTTTCCAAAAGCAGAATGAACTGTCTTTTATATGTAAAAAACAGTGCATTCTGGTTTTGGCAGCCTCTGTACTCCCTCTTCAGAAATCTGATCTATCTGGATCGTCCGACGGATCGCTTGCAGTGGACGACCCTCGTCGGACGACGACGGATGTCAGACGTCGTCCATAGTCGGATGAACACATCGGTTGTCCGACTATGGTGCCAGTGAGAAGCTCAGCCTTAATCAAACAAAACCACAAAAAAAACCTCTCCTTATTTCTCACGCCAAGACCAAATGTGGACGTGATGGCGTAAAGCGTTATTACACATTGGTCCATCTAAAACACAAGCTGCTTCTCTGCGAGGAGAGCAGGGGTTCATTAGACCCCCTCAATCTCCAGTTTGTTTCACCCCACAAAGTCATGTTAGGTGTCATTGGACAGGTCAGAGTATGGCCTTTCTAATGATACCAAACGTGACCATGTAAATTGTCATATAAAAAACACCTACAAAAATGCATAACATTT
The DNA here is from genome assembly GCA_009667805.1 of Leptobrachium leishanense. Lineage (NCBI taxonomy): Eukaryota > Metazoa > Chordata > Amphibia > Anura > Megophryidae > Leptobrachium > Leptobrachium leishanense. The sequence goes on from CM019065.1 coordinate 252,975,046, forward strand.
TTGTTTTGCTCCAAAGCTATGGCACTGTCAATTTGTCACTTATAAATTATTATTATTATTATTCTTTATTTATAAAGCGCCAGCATATTCCGCAGCGCTGTACAATAAGCACAGTATAGACAGGGTTACAATACATTGAACAACATTTGACAAACAGTACAGGAGGAGATGAGGGCCCTATTCCCGTAGGAACTCACAATCTGGGAGGGTTGGGGTTGGAAACAGGAGGAGAGGACTGTAAGGTGAGAGTGATTGATGGTTGTGTCAGTGAGTTGGGTGGTAGGCTTCCCTAAATAGGAACGTTTTAAGGGAGCGTTTGAAGGAAGAGAAGTTAGGGGAAAGTCTGACAGTATGAGGGAGAGCGTTCCAGAGAGTGGGGGCTGCGCGTGTGAAGTCCTGCAGTCTATCATGGGAAGAGGTGATGCAGGGAGAAGCTAGGCGCAGGTCACTGTTTGACCTTAGGGAGCGGGCTGGGGTGTATTTGGTGATTAGTGAGGACAGGTAGTGGGGCGCTGAGTTAGTGAGGGTTTTGTAGGTAAGGATAAGGATTTTGAACTTAATTCTGCAGTGGATGGGGAGCCAGTGAAGGGACTCGCAGAGGGGAGCGGCAGAGACAGAGCGGCGGGTGAGGTGAATTAGCCTGGCGGAGGCGTTCAGGATGGATTGTAGGGGGGAGAGGCGGGACATAGGGAGGCCAGATAAGAGATTATTGCAATAGTCGAGTCGGGAGATTACCAGGGCGTGTATGAGTTGTTTTGTGGTGACAGCGGTAAGAAATGGCCGAATTCTGGAAATATTACGCAGTTGGTATCGGCAGGAGGAGGAAAGAGACTTGATGTGGGGGATGAAGGAAAGAGCAGAGTCAAGTGTAACTCCAAGACAGTGAACTTGGTTTGATGGGGAGATGGTGATACCCTCCACCATGATAGAGAAGTCAGGAGGTGGGGAGGCATTGGAGGGAGGAATAAGTAGGAGTTCAGTCTTTGACATGTTGATCTTTATCTGGCATCTCCTCCTGGATGGCCTCCCACCACCTAAACAGTCACTGACTTTTGAGAGGACAGGGGGAGAGAGATCAGGGGTAGAGAGGTAGATCTGAGTGTCATCAGCGTAGAGGTGGTAATTAAAGCCAAAGCTGTTGATCATTTTGCCCAGGGAGGAGGTGTAGATGGAAAAGAGCAGAGGACCAAGGACAGAGCCTTGAGGTACACCAACAGATAGAGGCAATGAGGAGGAGGAGTTACCAGCAAAGGACACACAGAAGGACCTGTTGGATAAATAGGAGTCAACCCAAGCAAGTGCAGTGTCACCGAGACCCAGAGAGTTGAGGGTCAGTAGAAGGGGGGGTGGTCAACAGTGTCAAAAGCAGCCGAGAGGTCAAGCAGGATGAGAATAGAATAGTGGCTGTGTTTTTTAGCAGTTAGGAGGTCGTTGGTGACTTTGGTGAGGGCAGTTTCAGTTGAGTGTAGGGGACGGAAGCCAGATTGCAGGGGGTCAAGTAGGGAATTGGAGGACAGGAAGAGGGAGAGGCGGTTGAAGACTAGTTTTTCTAAGAGCTTAGAGCTTAGAGGTAAAGGGAAGCAGGGATACAGGGCGGTAGTTGGATGGAGAGTTGGGATCGAGGGATGGTTTCTTTAGTAAAGGGGTAACTAGCGCGTGTTTGAAGGCGGATGGAAAGGATCCAGTGGAGAGAGATAGGTTGAAGATGTGTGTGAGAGCAGGGGTGAGGGAGGAGGAGAGGGGAGGAATTAGATGTGAGGGAATGGGGTCAAGCGGGCACGTGGTGAGATGTGAGGAGGACAATAAGGAATTGACTTCCTCCTCAGTGGCTGGGAGGAAGCGGCAGAGGGTGGCAGAGGGGACCTGTGGGAGTGGAGGTGACAGATAACTATCTTGTGTTGGGATGTTGCTTCTGATAGTTAGAGTTTTACTGAGGAAGTAGTCTGCCAGGTCTTGAGCGCTGAAGGCAGCTGAGGTGCAGGTGGGTAGAGGAGGGTGTTGAAGGTGGACCAGAGCCGTTTAGGGTTGGAGGACAGCGTAGATATAAGAGATAAGAAGAAGGATTGTTTGGCCAAGTGGAGGGCAGAGGTGTATGACCGGAGAATAAACTTGAAGTGAACAAAATCAGCTTCAGAGCGGGATTTCCTCCAGGCACGCTCTGCGGTGCGGGAGCATCTTTGCAGGTAGTGAGTCTGGAGGGTGTGCCAGGGCTGAAGCTGGCGGCGTGGGGCCTTAGAGTCGAAGAGGAGCAAGAGTGTCTAGAGCAGAGATAAGCGTAGTGTTGTAGTGATTAGTGGCAGCATCAGGGCAGGTGAAGGATGAGGTATGAGGGAGGTGGTGAAGTAGGTTGGAGAATTGATGGGGGTCCACAGCATGTAGGTTTCTGCGAGTGTGTGTGCGGGGTGGGGGAGCAGGGTGTTTAGGAAGTCCAGATAGGTTGAAAGAGAGAAGGTGGTGGTCAGAGATGGGGAAAGGGCGACATTTGAACTCAGAAATGGAGCAGAGGTTGGAAAAGACCAGGTCAATAACGTGACCATCGCGGTGGGTAGGGAGGAGGGAGGATTGTGTGAGTCCAAGGGAGGACGTGAGTGAAAGAAGTTTGGAGGCAGCAGGAGCGGAAGGATCGTCAATGGGAATGTTGAAGTCCCCGAGAATTAGGCATGGAAGATTAGAAGACAGGAAGTGAGAAAGCCAGGTAGCAAAGTGGTCAAAGAACTGGGAGGTTGGTCCCGGTGGGCGGTAGATGACTGCCACCCTGAGGGCCAGAGGAGAGAACAGGCGGATGCAGTGTGTCTCGAAGGAGGAGAAGGAGAGGGATGGGGGTGGAGGGAGATGCTGGTAAGTGCAGGTGGCAGAGAGCAGGATTCCGACCCCGCCACCATTTCTCTCACCCGGTCTGGGGGTATGGCTCAAGTGTAGACCGCCATGTGAGAGAGCAGCAACGGAGGCCGTGTCAGAGGGAGTTAGCCAGGTTTCAGTTAAAGCTAGGAGGTTGAAGGAGTTTGAAAGGAAGAGGTCATGGACGGCTGTGAGTTTGTTGCACACAGAGCGAGCGTTCCAGAGGGCGAAGGAGAAAGAGGACAGGCGCTGAGGGATGATGGGAATGAGGTTGCTGGGCTTGCAGGGAGGTGATTTATGTGCGATGGAGATAGGATGAGAGGGAAGTATTGGATGTGTTGTGGGGCCAGGGTTAGGGGATATGTCACCTGAATAGAGTAACAGCAGGAGGGTGAGAAAGAGAAGGTGGGAATGGGATTTGTGGGAGTGGGAGGCAGCACGAGAATTAGAGGGAGACCATGTTCCGAGGAAACAAAGGAGCTCATGCGAGGCCATCATGTGGGACGAGAGGAGGGAGGGAGAGATGCAGATAGTGTAGGGGTCGGTGGTAGAGGGGCAGGAGTTCCATTTAAATGAGCAATACTACTGCCGTTATTCACCTTCTCATTTCCCATGCCGTGAACAAGGTCAGTATTTTATACAGTCATATTATTCATAAAACACAATGCGGCAAAGCGAAATTTTTCATTTTTCTAGGTTTGTTAAAATTGCGTATTTTCTTTGAAAAATGTATCAGATTCTCATTTCTAATTTTTTTTTTTAAATTGTGGCCCATAGAATCTATAACCACAAAGGTTTGGATGATACAATGCAAAAAAAATAATAATTTAGGAGCTGTAAATTATTAAAATCTCTAAGTTTCCATTTGATATCTTTTTACACAAATTCTTGATGTAGCATTCTGACAGGACATTTACATATAATAATCATATGAATCTTCAGAGTTTACTGAAAATAAGGATCTATAGTTTGTCTGGGTCCTACAATAAAACATGATCACAAAATGGTCAAAATGAGCTCAACACACAGGTGAAATGGCTCTGCAGTGAAGTGGTTAATGTAATGAATCGGCTTATTTAACCTTATAAATGAAAATCAATCAGAAACCACTATGAATGGACATTAAGAACAAGAAAGCGAGCAAACTGCTTAGTGTTCAGAATTGTATTTTCTGTGAAAATCTGTATATTTGTGTTTTTTGTTTTTAATATTGTGCATTTACTACTTTGAATTTCTGTACTCTACTGTAAAAATTCTACGTTCTTGAAACCCAGGACATATATTGAGATTTCTCTCGTTTTCAAGCATCCTTCCCGGTAAAATACTTTATAAATAAATGTCTATTGGACGTTTGTTAAAAGGCATTTTTTTAAACAAAACTTTGATGTGAGTGTCCAGAATGGAGCTCCAGTCTGCAGCCCGACCCTTCTGTTTTGCAAGTTTAATTTGACCTGGTTTTCTCTTCTCAGGGTACTGTCTTCAGTCTGGAAGCTGAAGAAGAAGATGTACAGGGACTCATTGTTGAAGACAGCAATGACATCTACATTCTAACTAGTGATCACTCTGAACAGGTGAGCCCCCCTGAGAGTCTGGCGGTGTCTTCCTCCTGGCAGACTGAAAGTCTACCCACCTCCTTGGGTCCTGAGTCCTGGCAACAAGTGGCCATGGATCCAGAGGAGCTGAAGAGCCTGGACAGCAATGGAGGAGCTGAAGAAAGAAGTGAGAACAACTCTTCAAATTCTGACATTGTCCATGTGGAGAAAGAAGAGATTGCAGCGGTTATCGAAGAGGCTGCAGTTGTAGGAGAGACTTTGGAACAAGAGGAAGAAGTTGATGTTGATATAGAGAAGGAGATTGCAATCCCTTCAACTTTAGCAGAAGTTCTCAAAGCGCCTCTACAAGCAGAGGCCAAGGAAGAGCAAAATAGCCCTTCCCCACCCTTAGTCCAGCTAGAACCCCCAGCTCTTAATATACCTGCCCAGAATGTTTCTTTAAAAGAGCCACTAGTTGGTCTAAAGGAGCCTCTGGAAGAGAGTCCCAAATTGCCTCAACAAGAAGCTGAGATAGGACAACGTCCCCCCTCCCCCGTACTTCCCTCTTCACCTCTCCCAGAAGGGAAATCCATCTTATTGTACGGGGGTGCAGCTGCAGTTGCCATTTTGGCAGTGGCTGTAGTAATGGCCATTAGAAAGAAGTAAATGTGGCTGTTCCACAACATTAATTGTCCTCTTTAACTCCTTTAAATCTGCAATGTTTCCCATTTTCTGTTGCCCTTACCTCAGCTGTGTCTGCTAAGACAACAATCTTAATTCACAAAGGGTTTCAATTTTGTAATTGGCAGAAATCTTGACATTGGGTCAATAATTATCATCAATTGGATGGGAATAGGCTACTTGAAGCTGACATCAGTGCTGGAATCCTGATTTTATTGGCAGTGATTCGAAAAGCTATTAACATCTGCAGCCCTTACTGCCAAGGAAATAAACAGAACAATTCACATTGGGTTGTCCAACTTGTTGAAATGGATTAGCCCAAGGGTCAGCAATCTTGGCTCCCTGATGTTTTGGCAACTACATTTCCCATGTGGCTAAGTCAACCTAATGGGTTACTGAGCCACATGGGAAATGTAGTTCCCAAAACATCAGGGAGTCAAGGTTGCTGACCCCTGGATTAGCCAATCAACTAGGCCACTCTGCAGGTCTGTGCAAAGGGATGAGGAATTTGAGCGCTTAATCCCGTTTGGTAGAACAAAACTTCCTAAATGGGGTTTAATTCCACTTTCCCTCATTAGAAATTTTCCCTTTCCTCCTTCTACCTTAGCCACTAAAAGCTATGTTAAAAAAAATTACAAAAATAACCTGCTAGAAAATTCAATTGTACGCATCCCTGTTTATCCGTTTGTGCATTAGGAGTTTACATAATTTTTAAATTTACTCCACATTTGGGGGTACTAATTTTATTTTAAAGCATCTCTTAATCCTCAGATTAAAGAACTGTCAAGATAAAGGTAACAACCTGTGCATTTCTCCAAATTTTTCATTGAAATATCTTTAGTTTTATTTGTGAAAATTGCAAACTGGTATATTTTTATAATCCAGCCTAAGATGAACAAACATGTTTCCTCCAAACTAATAAATTGCTGTGAAATATAAGCCCTATAATACAGTATGTTGCGCAAACCCTAAATAAAAAGGTTTTTTTTCGGTATCTCCTATTAAATTCAATATTTTATGAAAGTAGAATATCAGTCTTTTGCCCTAAAACATAACTAATAGGAAATAATTTTTGTTAAAAGTATCTTCTTGACAAAGTCTTCAAAACTGTCAGGGTTTTTTTTTGGGGGGGGGGCTAGTATATACCAAAAAAATATCAAATGGCACAGTCAACAAGTAATCCTGTAAATTTTTTAGATCATTTCAGTCTTTCTTATAGTGAGCTGCACTGTATTATTTGAAAAGTGAGCACTTGGTTAAGGCAAAACGTCCATTTTTCCTTTTAACCACAACCACAAGAGAATATATTTTCTACAAGGCATTGTGAAATTGTAGAAGGCACCATAAAGACTTGCCTGTTAGGTTTACCACAACCTTGGCAGATTCAGTTTGTGTAGAAAAATGGAAAACACTTTACATTTGTTGGGCAATTTTATGCACGCAAAAGGATCCTTTGTAATAAAAATATTATGGAATGGATACACAGGTTTGCATTGGTTAAATATTTTTTTTTTGCTGTATAAAGTAACAGGCCAGATTCTTCCCTACCCACCTGAACTGATTGGATTGTCACCGAACACTAAGCTTTGTGTGGAAAAACATGTGGTTACTTTCCCTAGTGGCCTTTGAATGTGGAGAAGCGAGGTAGCACTATGGCTGTTCCGAAAGTAGACTTCACCAACACGGCCATAGAGGAATATCCCCCACAAGCCCCAAAATCGTGTTCAAACCCTCACAGTATCTTTGTGTTAAAAAGGAAAACTGTTCATCAGTTATTTCTTCTATAAAATTGCTCTACATCCACTATAGATTTTTCTATTACAGTGGCACTAAAAAGTATGTGAACCCTTTGGGATTACGTGGAGTTTAGCATGAATTGGTCATAAAACGTGCTCTGATCTTCATCTAAGTCACAACAATTTGAACAACACAGTCTGCTTAAAATAATACAACACAAACAACATATGTTTTCATGTATTTATTGAACAAAACATGTAAACATTCACAGTGCAGGGTGGAAAAAGTATGTGAACCCTAGCCTAATGACTTCTCCAAGAGCTAATTGGAGCCAGGAGTGAGCCAACCTGGAGTCCAATCAGTGTGATATTATTGGATGTGTTGCTGAAAGCTGTCCCGCCCTTTAAAAACACACACCAGTTTTGGGTTTACTGGTTTCAAGAAGCACTGCCTGATGTGAACCATGCCTCGCAGAAAAGAGCTCTCAGAAGACCTACGATCAAGAATTGTTGACTTGCATGAAGCTGGAAAGGGTTACAAAAGTATCTCTAAATGCCTTGATGTTCATGTGTCCACGGTAAGACAGACCGTCTACAAATGGAGAAAGTTCAGCACTGTTGCTACTCTCCCTAGGCGTGGTCGTCCTGTAAAGATGACTGCAAGAGCACAGCGCAGAATGCTTAATGAGGTAAAGAAGAATCCCAGAGTGTCAGCTAAAGACTTACAGAAATCTCTGGCACATGCTAACATTTTTGTTGACACATCTACAATAAGGAAAACATTAAACAAGAATGGAGTACATGGGAGGACACCACAGAGAAAGCCATTGCTGTCCAAAAAGAATATTGCAGCACGTTTGAAGTTTGCAAAAGAGCACCTGGATGTTCCACAGCACTACTGGCAAAATATTCTGTGGACAGATGAAATCAAAATTGAGTTGTTTGGAAAAAACACACAACACTATGTGTGGAGAAAAAAAGGCACAGCACACCAACATCAAAACCTCATCCCCACTGTAAAACATGGCGGAGGGAGCATCATGGTTTGGGGCTGCTTTGCTGCCTCAGGGCCTGGACGAATTTTTATCATTGATAGAAAAATGAATTCCAGAGTTTATCAAAGACATTTTGCAGGAAAACGTAAGACCATCTGTCCGCCAACTGAAGCTCCGCAGAGGATGGGCGATGCAACAGGACAATGACCCAAAGCATACAAGTAATTCAACAAAATAATGGCTTCAACAAAACAAAATACGCCTTCTGGAGTGGCCCAGTCAGAGTCCTGACCTCAACACGATTGAAATTCTGTGACATGACCTTAAGAGAGTGATTCACACCAGACATCCCAAGAATATTGCTACACTGAAACTGTTTTGTGAAGAGAAGTGGTCCAAAATTACTCCAGATCGTTGTGCAGGTCTGATCTGCAACTACAGGAAACGTTTGGTTGAGGTTATTGCTGCCAAAGGAGGGTCAACCAGTTATTAAGTCCAAAGGTTCACATACTTTTTCCACCCTGCACTGTGAATGTTTACATGTTCTGTTCAATAAAAACATGAAAACATATAATGTTTGTGTTGTATTATTTTAAGCAGACTGTGTTTTTCAAATTGTTGTGACTTAGATGAAGATCAGAGCACATTTTATGACCAATTCATGCAAAACTCCACGTAATCCCAAAGGGTTCACATACTTTTTCTCGCCACTGTGCATTGTGAAAAATACAAAGCCCCCATACGTAAGCGAAGCACAGTGCACCACAGTTGTCATTGTATCCCCGGCATAATATACCCGTGTAAAAATACACAAACAGTTCCTCTGAATTTAAATTTTCCAAGCCTAACAGAGATCTTTTACAGAAGTTTTAATTTTCTCCACATTTGGGGGGGACGACTAATTTTATTTTAAAGCATCACTTAATCCTCAGATTAAAGAACTGTCAAGATAACGGTAACAAAGAATATAGAAAACTCCCATCTAGCGCATCTAAACAAATAAATTCAATAAGAACTTATTAGTGTTAATAATTGATAAAGTGCCACAGTGCTTGTTTCACTTTATCCAAACAGTGGTAGAAGAGCAACTAAGTGAAATAGTGCATAAGAAACCAATATAATGCGAACCAGGCAATAAATAATAAAGTGCAGCAGTGCTTATGAAGTCCAATATAGAACAGAAAATACTATAGATAAATCAAGAAAGTGCTGCGGTGTTTATTGCCACTTGAATCCAATAGTGCAGGATGCAATAATGCTTAGCAGGCCAATTGCAAACGACAGAAATATATAATAATGGATATGCTCACAAAAAGCAGTAGTGCATGAGTGTTCAAAAAAAAAAAAAAGAATGGTACTCAAAATGATCTATTTGGTCCTCAATGTGTTGATGATGAGCTTCTGTTGTCCTCGACGTCTCTCAAAAACAAAGAAAAACACAATAATAGTGCAGATTATCATAAAAAGTGGCCCAAAGATGTTATACTAGGAGAGTATACTCACATTTGTAGGAGCCTAAAGAATCCCGGCTCTAGGTAGAAGTGCCAATGGCCATATGTGGCGCTTCCCTTCTTTGGTTCCCAATGATGACTAAAAAATCAGAGGCACATAAAGTGTGTATAACGCCTTCAGATTAATCAACTAGTCCCCTTTTTTAACCTAGAATTCTTGTATTGATAGGTTAAAATGATGCTAGCTAGTAAGCATATATAATGTACCATGCCTTATTTAAAACTGAATATCGCCTACTGCGATTAATATAATTTTGATCGTTTGCAATTGGACTGCTAAGCATTATTGCATCCTGCACTATTGGATTCAAGTGGCAATAAACACAGCTGCACTTTATTGATTATCTCTATAGTATTTTCCGTTATATATTGGACTTTATAAGCACTGTTGCACTTTATTTTTTGCCTGGTTTGCATTATATTGGATTCTTATGCACTATTTCACTTAGTTGCTCTTCTACCACTGTTTAGATAAAGTGAAACAAACACTGTGGCACTTTATCAATTATTAACTCTAATAAGTTCTAATTGTATTTATTTGTTTAGATGCACTAGATGGGAGTTTTTTTATATTCTTTGTTTGGCACATATTTTGGTTGTTTTATATGTGTTTGTGTCTATCCCTTAGGCAGCATTGCACTATTTACTAGCTTTCATTGTAACATCTAATTCCCCAGTGATACAATCACTATCTAGGCGCCTACACAATATATATATATATTAATATAATACTAATAACCATCACTAAGGGAGAAAAGAAATAATAATCTAATATCTCTAATAGATTATAAATTAAGCCTAACAATCAAAACTTATAAAGATACGATAAAAAATAATAATACGACTGAAAAATAAAAAGAGTGAAGAACACCAAAAATAAGCATAAAAATAAAATAAGAAGGAAATAAGAAAAAAGAGATAAAAATAGATAATATGTATTGGAAACCAAAAAAGACATAAAGCATATATACAAAATGAAGACTCCATGCGAGTATATACTAATTGTGCCGCATTAAAAAGCTGAAATACAGCTTTATAAATTGATCGATATACTTATAATATGAAACATTATGTTGAAAGAAGGCATAATTACAATGTTTCAATAAAGTAAACCCAACAAGAATTTCTAAAGATGTGTCAATCGCTAATGCAGTTAATATAAGCAATCAAGGATAAAGAACACAGAGAAAGAAAAGCAACTGGAATCATCTCAGCCTAGCCGGAAGGAATGAGCCATAAGAATTAAATTCATTTAAACCCCTAGGAGCTACAGTATTTAACGTAAAAATCCAGAAAGCCTCCCTTCGTAAAAGTTCACTTGCCCGATCTCCCCCTCGTGAAGGTTCTGGGACATGGTCAATAAGTCTCACTCTTAAAGTAGAGAGTGCATGACCATACTCTCTAAAGTGTCGTGCTACGGGTTGGGGACTCTCTCCGCCACTCAATGCGGCCCTAATTGAGGATCGATGGTTGGCCATGCGGGTCCGGAGATCAGTGGTGGTCTTACCCACATATGCCAGCCCACACGGGCACGTTAGTACATAAATCACAAATCTAGTTGTGCATGTCATCCTAAACTTAATCCTAAAGATGCGTCCAGTGTGTGGGTGCTGGAAGGATTTACACGGATTTACAAAATTACACGTAGTGCATCCCAAACACCGGAAACAACCCGGATTAGTCACCAACTTGCTCTGATTTCGCATAAATTGGTCTGTATTTAGTATGTATTTTCTTATAAAATGTTGGTGTTTGTGTTTTTCACATATTCCTGACGAAAGTCCGTAATGGGAATGAAACGTTGAATACTTTTCCAAATAAATATTTCTGAATCAAAGACTCCGTGGAGCGGTCTCCTTGGTACTCTATATATTAATATAATAATATATATATTAATATATTAATATAATAATATATATATATATTAATATTAATATAATATATATATATATATAAATTTTAATATAATATATATATATATTAATTTTAATATAATATATATATATATATATTAATTTTAATATAATATATATATATATTAATTTTAATATAATATATATATATATATATATATTAATTTTAATATAATATATATATATATATATTAATTAATATAATATATATATATATATATTAATTTTAATATATATATTATATATATTAATATATATTAATATATATATATTCATATTATAATATATATATTAATATATATTATATATATATAATATATATATATATATTAATATTATACATTAATATATAAAAAATCCTGGAAACCCCGCACTCCAAGTGTAAATTCAAATAGGTGCTCCGGTGCTGGAATCAAGCCGATGCATAGATAGAAATTCAAAAGAGAGAGACCGCACCACGGAGTCTAAGAAAACGGTTTAATTAAGGAAATAAATTCTTCTTCAACGTTTCAGTCCAACATGGACTTTCTTCAGGAATACAAAAACACCAATAAGGACATACATTTTATAAAGAGATAATGACATACACACCTGTGATCGCTAATGGACACGCCGCCCTGCGTACGCCGCCGAAAACCGGAAGTCCAGTGCCCGGCGGTCGAAAAACCGCAACCATGGCAACAAGACGCCGGCTCCGAATGCGGACGCAGCTCAGCGAAAGGCCAGCGCGATATGCATATACCAATAAACAATTAATATATATATTCATATTATAATATATATATTAATATATTAATATAATATATATATATATTAATATTATATATATATATTAATATTATACATTAATATATATATATATATTAATATAATATATATATATTAATATATAGTGTACAAAGGAGACCGCTCCACGGAGTCTTCAATTCAAGGAACTTTTAATGTGAAAATTATTCAACGTTTCAGTCTCATTAAAGACTTTCGTCAGGAATATAGAAAAAACACAAACACCAACTTTATATAAACCAATATACAAATTAATTACACACCTGTAGCTGCAAACGTAAACTACGCAGCGCGAATGCCATCGAAGCCGGAACTCTGGTAGGGAGCGGTCAGATGACCGCAACCATAGTAACCAGACGCCGGCTCCCAGGGCAGAAGCAACGCGGTGAAGGACAAAAATGTAAACAAAAACAGAGAAACTAAAAACAAACCCTAAGAAAAAGGGTAAGATGCATAAATTATTCTAATAGCTCAAAAGAATAACATATTAAATAAACCCAAAAAAATCAAACCTTGGACATGTACAGTAGATGAGTAATGCGAGTAAAAAAACGAATTATAAACAATAACAGATGTAAAATATATTCATAATCGAATAATTACTTTTAAACCAAAAATGCATGTATAAGAAACCCCTCATGCATGAATGGAACACAAATCGCATTAAAGAGCTGTGTTCCAGCTCCATAAGTTGATCAGTGAGCTTATAATATGAAACATTGTGTAAAGAAGGCAAAAAAAAAACCTCTTCAATAAGGTATACTCAAAGGATTTTAAAGATATATTGAACGCCAATGCCCTTAATAAAGAACAACAAGAAACACAGAGAATCGAAGCCACTGAAGTTATCTCTATCTTTCTGAAAGGAACGGACCATACGAACTAAATTCATTTAATCCCCTGGGGGCTATGGTATTTAGAGTGAAGATCCAATAGGCCTCCCTTCGCAACAATTCACTCGCCCGATCACCCCCTCGTGGGAGCTCTGGAACGTGGTCAATGAGTCTCACTCTCAAAGTCGAGAGTGCATGACCAAACTCTTTAAAGTGTCGGGCAACGGGTTGGGGACTTTCACCACCGCTCAATGCTGCCCTAATGGACGACCGGTGATTAGCCATGCGAGTACGGAGATCAGTAGTGGTCTTACCCACATATGCCAAGCCACATGGGCACGTGAGCACATAAATCACAAATCTGGTTGTGCACGTTATCCTAAACTTGATCCTAAAGCTGCGACCAGTGTGTGGGTGCTGAAAAGATTTACACGGGTTTACAAAGTTGTAGGTAGTGCAACCCAAACAACGGAAACACCCCGGACTAGTTACTAACGTGTTCTGATTACGTGTGTACTGGTCTGTGTGGACCAATAAGTCTCTCAGGTTTCTATTTCTTTTATAACACATGATTGGGGGTTGTTTAAACTTGCCTCCCAAACTAATGTCGCTCTGCAGCATATGCCAGTTACGGCGTATGCAATTATTAATGCGTCTAGATTGAGTGTTACATTTTTGAGGAAACAGAAATCTAGGGGGTGCCGATTCCGAGGAAATCGAGTCACTGATTTCAAATTTGGATCGTGCATTAGCCAAGGCAGCTGTAAGAGTAGGGCTAGAGTATCCCCGCTCAAGAAAGCGAAGACGCATCGAATCGATCTGTCTCTCTCGTATATCAGGGTTGGAGTTATTACGGAGGACCTTAAGGAACTGGGACACAGGTAGAGAGTCCTTAAGTTTAGGGGGATGGAAACTGTGATTATGCAGAATGGTATTTCGATCAGTTGGTTTGCGGAAAAGCGAGTAAGCTATATGATGTTCTACCCGGAAGATGTCAAGATCCAGGAACTCTGCCCTTTGGGGATCGCATCGATATGTAAATCGTATTGTCGTAGGAAGATTATTCAATAAGGACATTTTCTGCTCAAGCTGTAGCATATCTCCGTCCCAGATGATAAAGATGTCGTCAATAAATCTATGATAGGCTCTCAACCCATCAGAGAACAAAGGCAGAATGTGTTTAACCTCATAGAGATACATAAACGCGTTAGCGTACATGGGTGCCATCGGGGCATCCATTGAAGTCCCCCTCCGCTGTCGATAGAACTTGTCTTCGAATCGAAAATAATTAAGTATATACCGACGATATTTCATCGCAATTCCGGTCGAGACGACCGAAGTATCGCCCCATCCGTCGGTCCAAAATCAAGGGGAAGACCAACCAGGAACAGGGGCAGACCCCCTCTCTCCATGAACTGACCCCGATCTTTAATCTATCTACTAAGGTCCTTTCACCAGAACATCTCTCTGCCCTCTCTAGAGGCTTATCGTTTATACCAAAATATACACCTTCTCGTTTTGAAGTTTCAGTTGAGATGTACAAAATACACCGGACACTGGCGATCCAGAATATTGTCGGTGAATCACCATTTTCACCCAGTGCCTTACGACTTAGAGGTGTACATGATGTGAAGACCAATAATCCAACGATCCATACTTTCACTCAACAATTACAACATATTGTGGACTCGACTCCTAGACACAGGACTTTCTCCAACTTATCTAAAAAAGAATGGGAGGCTTTACAAGATCTTGCTCATGATTCTTCGATTGTTGTTCGTCCTGCCGACAAGGGTGGTGGGATAGCTATTCTGGACTACCAACAGTACCGAAATGATATCCTACTTCAGCTCAGTGATACATCAACCTACAGATCACTATCTTATGATCCGACTTTGGGGTTTAAGTCACAAATTGATACATTGTTGGCTATGGGGCTACAGGCGGGATTTATTGACCATACCACTGTTAAGTTTTGTACTGTAGATTTTCCTGTTATGCCTGTGCTCTACACCATACCCAAACTCCATAAGGACCCGCACTCTCCCCCTGGCCGCCCTATTGTGTCGGCCATGGGCAGTTTGCTGGAACCTTTGGGGAAATACATTGATTACATCTGCAAACCCTCTGTTATGTCCCTTCCAACATGTCTCAGAGATACTCCTCAACTATTGTCTAAACTGCATGATTTCCAATTACCCTCCAAACCAATTATTTTGGCTACTTTAGATGTTAAAAGTTTGTATACAATCATCCCCCATGAGGGTGGCATTAATGCTTTAATACAAACAATAACTGAATCTACGTGCTATAATGGCCCTCCCATTGAATTTGTACGTGAGTTGTTATCTATAACTCTACGTTGCAATTTCTTTCGGTTTGAGAGGAAGTTGTATCTACAGCTGGCTGGAACATCAATGGGTGCCTCTATGGCCCCAGCCTACGCAAATTCTTTTATGTTCCATTATGAGCAACAACACATCTTATTACCTTTTGCGTCTAATATCATTTTTTACACTAGATTTATAGACGATATCTTCCTGATATGGAGTGGCACTCAGCAATCACTGTTCGATATGGTCTGTACCCTTAATGACTCTGAATCTCCGGTACAATTCACTTGTGTTTCTGATGCTTGCTCTGTGTGCTTTTTGGACATAAGAATTATGGTCAAAGATGGACAGTTGTCCTACTCACTATACAGAAAAGAAACAGACAGAAACACACTCCTTCGGGCAGATAGCTTTCATCCTCCTCATCTTATCAGATCTCTCCCTGTTTCACAGTTCTTGCGAGTCATACGCAACAACTCTGAAACTCATATCCGTAATAAACAAATCACAGAAATGTACCAGAGATTCCTCATTAGGGGTTACAGTAGGGATGTCCTTGATCGTGCCTTGACACGAGCACTATCTAAACTCAATGAACCTAAGGTGCCTAATCGTAAACAGGATTTACGAATTTTCATCCCGATGGCATACCACACCCTTAGTCACACTATGTCTAAAGCTATTAGATCTAATTGGTCCCTTTTTCGTGGAGATAAATCTTTACCCAAGAAATTTCATCAAGCTCCACTAATTAGCTATAAACGTTCACGCAATATTCGTGACATGTTGGTCAAGTCAGATCCGACTCAATCATATTCTGCCAGCCCACCATCGCTTAAATGGGGTTGTTTCCGTTGTCCAAACTGCGTGACGTGTAGCCATATGAGTACGTCACCCACATTTCCACACCCGCATTCTGGTAAAAGATACACGATTCGACATCACATTACGTGTACCACAGATCATGTGATATATCTTATCACATGTCCCTGTGGACTACCTTATATAGGTAAGACTGACAGACCATTGCGCGACAGGATTCGGGGACACAGATCTAATATCACTACAGCTTTCCGTGACGGTGTATCTGACAAACCTGTTGCCAAACATTTCCTAAATCTTAAACATCAATTAACTACACTAAGGGTTATTGCTATTGACCATGTACCCCCTCTTGCTCGAGGTGGAGATCGCTCACGATTACTATTACAAAGGGAAACCTTTTGGATAAAAACATTAGACACTATTTCACCTAGGGGCCTTAACGAGTACATCTCATATACGCCATTTTTGTCATCCAGATAATTCTACCCCATTTGGGGTTGTTTCTCACAATTTATGACTTTCACTTGATTGCCACATTGATGGGATAATTGTGTCTTCATTTGTGTCTATATTCCTGCCAGCTGTGGATTTGATTATGATCCTCTTCGACTAACAGATCCTGACTGCTCCTTGCATTGTGTATACTATTGGGCATGTGTTCTGCTGAGTCTCTCAGGGCGGTCCGTGTCCTTTGTGCACGGCTTGAGTTAAATCAGTGTATTTATGAGGTCAGACCTTGTGGTTGCTCGCTCTATATTGATATAATTAATGCTTTGTGTAATGTTTATATGATCGCCTCCGAAATCCCCGGGCTGCCTTTGTTTTTGTTTTTATTTTGTCTCTATGACAACCCGCGAGTTCCGGGTGTCAGAGTTTATTCGTCATCACCTTGCGCCATACCCGGAAGTGTACGTCTTTTGTGTCGGCATTTTCGTCCACCGTGTTGGCGCACAGCTGCGGGGTAAGCTTTTGATTTGTATATGTGTATATAAAAGAGATCTGTATACTGTTCATGCATACCTTGATAAAGGCCTTTGAAGGGGCCGAAACGTCGGAGCGGAACTAAAAACCGTATGTTTTTTTAAACCAATTTTTCAATAAATTTTTGTGATTTTATTAGCAAATCCGGATGTGCTGTCCATATTGTTTCGATATATATATATATATATAATGAATATAATATATATATATATATATGAATAATATATATATATTATATATATATATATAATATATATATATAAATATATATCGAAACAATATGGACAGCACATCCGGATTTGCTAATAAAATCACAAAAATTTATTGAAAAATTGATTTAAAAAAACATACGGTTTTTAGTTCCGCTCCACCGACGTTTCGGCCCCTTCAAAGGCCTTTATCAAGGTATGCATGAACAGTATACAGATCTCTTTTATATACACATATACAAATCAAAAGCTTACCCCGCAGCTGTGCGCCAACACGGTGAACAAAAATGCCGACACAGAAGACGTACACTTCCGGGTATGGCGCAAGGTGATGACGGAGAGTTCTGACACCCGGAACTCGCGGGTTGTCATAGAGACAAAATAAAAACAAAAACAAAGGCAGCCCGGGGGTTACGGAGGCGATCATATAGATATTACACAAAGCATTAATTATGTCAAAAATAGAGCGAGCAACCATAAGGTCTGACCTCATAAGTACACTGATTTAACTCAAGCCGTACACAAAGGACCCGGATCGCCCTGAGAGGCTCAGGAGACCCATGCCCAATAGTATAGACAATGCAAAAGGCAGTCAGGATCTTATTAGTCGAGAAGGATCGTAGTCAAATCCACAGCTGGCAGGAATATAGACACAGATGACAATATACTTATCCCATCATTATGGCAATCGAGTGGCAATTATCTGGATGACAAAAATGGCGTATACGAAATATACTCATTAAGGCCCCTAGGTGAAACAGTGTCTAATGTTTTAATCCAAAAGGTTTCCCTTTGTAATAGTAATCGTGAGCGATCTCCTCCTCGAGCAAGGGGGGGTACATGATCAATAGCAATAACCCTTAGTGTAGTTAATTGATGTTTAAGATTTAGGAAATGTTTGGCGACAAGTTTGTCAGATACACCGTCACGGAAGGCTGTGGTGATATTAGATCTGTGTCCCCGAATCCTGTCGCGCAATGGTCTGTCGGTCTTACCTATATAAGGTAGTCCACAGGGACATGTGATAAGATATACCACATGATCTGTGGTACACGTAATGTGGTGTCGAATCATGTATCTTTTACCAGAATGCGGGTGTGGAAATGTGGGTGACGTACTCATATGACTACACGTCACGCAGTTTGGACAACGGAAACAACCCCATTTACGCGAAGGTGGGCTAGCAGAATATGATTGAGTCGGATCTGACTTGACCAACATATCACGAATATTGCGTGAACGTTTATAGCTAATTAGTGGAGCTTGATGAAATTTCTTGGGTAAAGATTTATCTTCACGGAAGAGGGACCAATTAGATCTAATGGCTTTAGACATAGTGTGACTAAGGGTGTGGTATGCCATCGGAATGAAAATTCGTAAATCCTGTTTACAGTTAGGCACCTTAGGTTCATTGAGTTTAGATAGTGCTCGTGTCAAGGCACGATCAAGGACATCCCTACTGTAACCCCTAATGAGGAATCTCTGGTACATTTCTGTGATTTGTTTATTGCAGATATGAGTATCAGAGTTATTGCGTATGACTCGCAAGAACTGTGAAACAGGGAGAGATCTGATAAGATGAGGAGGGTGGAAACTGTCTGCCCGAAGGAGTGTGTTTCTGTCAGTTTCTTTTCTGTATAGTGAGTAGGACAACTGTCCATCTTGGACCATAATTCTTATGTCCAAAAAGCACACAGAGCAAGTATCAGAAACACAAGTGAATTGTACCGGAGATTCAGAGTCATTAAGGGTACAGACCATATCTAACAATGATTGCTGAGTACCACTCCATATCAGGAAGATATCGTCTATGAATCTAGTGTAGAAAATGATATCAGACGCAAAAGGTGACAAGATGTGTTGTTTCTCATAATGGAACATATAAGAATTCGCGTATGCTGGGGCCATAGAGGCACCCATTGACATTCCAGCCAGCTGTAGATACAACTTCCTCTCGAATCGAAAGAAATTGCAACGTAGAGTTATAGATAACAACTCACGTACAAATTCAATGGGAGGGCCATTATAACACGTAGATTCAGTTATTGTCTGTATTAAAGCATTAATGCCTCCCTCATGGGGGATGATTGTATACAAACTTTTAACATCTAAAGTAGCCAAAATAATTGGTTTGGAGGGTAATTGGAAATCATGCAGTTTAGACAATAGTTGAGGAGTATCTCTGAGACATGTTGGAAGGGACATAACAGAGGGTTTGCAGATATAATCAATGTATTTCCCCAAAGGTTCCAGCAAACTGCCCATGGCCGACACAATAGGGCGGCCAGGGGGAGAGTGCGGGTCCTTATGGAGTTTAGGTATGGTGTAGAGCACAGGCATAACAGGAAAATCTACAGTACAAAACTTGACAATGGTATGGTCAATAAATCCCGCCTGTAGCCCCATAGCCAACAATGTATCAATTTGTGACTTAAACCCCAAAGTCGGGTCATAAGAAAGTAATCTGTAGGTTGATGTATCACTGAGCTGAAGTAGGATATCACTTCGGTATTGTTGGTAGTCCAGAATAGCTATCCCACCACCCTTGTCGGCAGGACGAACAACAACCGAGGAATCGTGAGCCAGATCCTGTAAAGCCTCCCATTCTTTTTTAGATAAGTTGGAGAAAGTCCTGTGTCTAGGAGTCGAGTCCACAATATGTTGTACTTGTTGAGTGAAAGTATGGATCGTTGGATTATTAGTCTTCACATCATGTACACCTCTAAGTCGTAAGGCACTGGGTGAAAATGGTGATTCACCAACAATATTCTGGATCGCCAGTGTCCGGTGTATTTTGTACATCTCAACTGAAACTTCAAAACGAGAAGGTGTATATTTTGGTATAAACGATAAGCCTCTAGAGAGGGCAGAAAGATGTTCTGATGAAAGGACCTTAGTAGATAGATTAAAGATCGGGGTCAGTTCATTGAGAGAGGGGGTCTGCCCCTGTTCCTTGTTGGTCTTCCCCTTGTTCTTGGACCGACTGATGGGGCGATACTTCGGTCGTCTCGACCGGAATTGCGATGAAATATCGTCGGTATATATAACTCCTTGCTGGACTGGCCTGCCCCTAAAAAAGGTTCTGTATCTTGGGACATGGCTCCTGTTGGTACTGACTCCAGTTCTGACCCAGATTCTCCAGATGTATTATCGATCGTTGGAAATCGAGGTTTATATATACGTGGTCCAGGACGTCCACGCCTAGGTCTGGTCTGTTCAGTAGAGAGCCAACGATATACACGGTGAGTGGTATAATTGAAATTCACTTTCTCTAGCTTCTGTTTTTTAAACCTGATTAAATCAGATTTATAACGGTTAATATCATCACGTAATTTGTTCAATTGTGGCTCAAATGAAGTGGCCTCCAATGCTGCTTTATGTTCCATCTCGAGTTTGGAAATTGCATCCCGAATGATAGCTATTTCGTGAGTCACTTCTTCAATAACCAGGACGATCCAATCTAGAGAGCAGCGTTTGGCCACCGCTATCCACTTCTTACAGAATTCCGGCTTGGAACGGCCAATCGTTGGTTCATTGGTAACGCGGAATCTGCGAGGAATACGTTTTGCACGAAAATAATCAGATAGAAATACACCGTGGAGATCCAGATCTATTTCTTTGCGTTTAAGCTTTAAAAGGTCAAAATAAAGGTCTCTGGAAGTAACATTGTGAGCCAATTGATCAGAGGTCTGAGGCCAGAGGACTTTTCTGGCATGCTCGTCTGAAATTTGTAGAGTCTCGGCATAATCAAAATACGCTCCGGCTTTCTGAAGAAAATCTTCCATATCAAAAAATTGCAAATCAATGCATATACAGCAATATGTTTACTGGTATATTCAATAGAGCACAATATGTCTCATAAAGAGAGGCGAAGGTCTCAAAACCACAAAGGGTAAAATGAATAGAGTCCAATATTGAGCCCAGTCACGCCAACAAAGTGAAATTGGACCTGAGTGCAATGTCCCATAGATAGGTATATATCGAAACAATATGGACAGCACATCCGGATTTGCTAATAAAATCACAAAAATTTATTGACTGCCTTTTGCATTGTCTATACTATTGGGCATGGGTCTCCTGAGCCTCTCAGGGCGATCCGGGTCCTTTGTGTACGGCTTGAGTTAAATCAGTGTACTTATGAGGTCAGACCTTATGGTTGCTCGCTCTATTTTTGACATAATTAATGCTTTGTGTAATATCTATATGATCGCCTCCGTAACCCCCGGGCTGCCTTTGTTTTTGTTTTTATTTTGTCTCTATGACAACCCGCGAGTTCCGGGTGTCAGAACTCTCCGTCATCACCTTGCGCCATACCCGGAAGTGTACGTCTTCTGTGTCGGCATTTTCGTTCACCGTGTTGGCACACAGCTGCGGGGTAAGCTTTTGATTTGTATATGTGTATATAAAAGAGATCTGTATACTGTTCATGCATACCTTGATAAAGGCCTTTGAAGGGGCCGAAACGTCGGTGGAGCGGAACTAAAAACCGTATGGTTTTTTTAAACCAATTTTTCAATAAATTTTTGTGATTTTATTAGCAAATCCGGATGTGCTGTCCATATTGTTTCGATATATACCTATCTATGGGACATTGCACTCAGGTCCAATTTCACTTTGTTGGCGTGACTGGGCTCAATATTGGACTATATATATATTATATTTATTATATATATATATATATTTATTTATATAATATATAATATATTTATTATATATATATATATATTTAGACACAGTCCAGTTTTAACCACATCTTCTAGGGCAACATAAATATGCAGAGCCACAGTCTTTTTTGTTCTTAAGCAAGACTTTTATTTACCTCCACCTTTCACAGGCAATCAGTGGGAGAATCAGTGGATCACAGCAAACATTTCTTTCAGCAATAGAGGAATAACTTGGTTCTTTTTCCCTGTCTCTCCAGCTCTCTCTCCTGGAAGGACAGACACCCACACTCCTCAGCTACAAAGGAAAACCTTCCCTTAATAAAGCCCAACTAAATGGGACCACACCTGTATGCCATCGTTGGCTTTATTCTCCAAAACCTGGCCTGGCTAGTGAGCCGGGCTGCTGGATAGTGGCCCGCCCTTCTCTCCACTATCCCGACCCCAGGGACCCATAACACATTTTACTGGACGCTCTCCATTGCACCAGCGAAACACAAAATATATTTTAACCATCTCCCTGGGGTTATTTTTAAACACAGTGCACAAGGTCTGGTCTCACATATCGCCCATTCAGGACCATACCCTGCTTCCTGTCACACACCCTCCCCCTCAGCTCAAGACCATCGGGACGAGCGACCACGGACATCAGCGAATGCACCCGAGACAGCCCGTCGACATTTCCCTGTAGAAGACCGGCCCGGTGCTCCACCGAAAAACTAAATGGCTGTAGGCTAAGGAACCACCTCGTGACCCTCGCATTAGTCTCCTTATTGCGATACATCCATATGAGAGGAGCGTGGTCAGTTATCAGCCTGAATCTCCTACCCAATAGATAATACCTAAGGGTTTCCAATGCCCATTTGATGGCAAGGCATTCCTTCTCCACAACAGAATAGTTCTTTTCCCGCGGCAACAGCTTCCTGCTGAGAAAAAGAACAGGGTGTTCCTCTCCCTGACACTCCTGGGAGAGGACGGCCCCCAAACCAGCCTCAGAGGCATCAGTCTGGACTATGAAGTCCTTCGCAAAATCAGGGGACACCAAAACGGGATATACACACAGGGCCTCCTTCAGACCTATAAAAGCCTTCTCGGCTTCGGGAGACCACTTCACCATCACAGGGGATCTCGCCTTTGTGAGATCAGTGAGGGGAGCGGCTATCGCAGCAAAATTCGGGATGAACCGCCTATAGTATCCAGTTAACCCGAGAAAAGCCCTCACCTGTTTTTTTGTCAAAGTTGTGGCCAACTCTGTATAGCCTCAACCTTCGTTGTCTGAGGCTTGACCAAACCTTTGCCAATAGTGTAGCCTAAGTACTTGGCTTCCGCTAGCCCAATGGTACTTTTTGTGGATTGGCCTAGCCCGCAGACCGAATTGCAGTGAGCACCCGCTGAACTTTAGGAAGGTGCGATTCCCAATCTGGACTATATATAACCACATCATCCAAGTATGCCGCCGCATATTGAGCGTGGGGTTGTAAAATCCTATCCATCATCCTCTGGAACGTGGCAGGGGCCCCGTGCAAACCAAACGGCAACACTGTGTATTGGAACAAGCCATCTGGGGTTGAAAAGGCCGTTTTCTCCCTCGCTTGGTCAGTGAGTGGCACCTGCCAATACCCCTTAGTCAGATCAAGGGTTGTGAGATAGCGTGCTTTCCCAAGCCTCTCAATCAGCTCGTCAACC